>CM066032.1:1099093182-1101493182 GCA_033557465.1 Ichthyophis bannanicus | reverse complement strand
AATTATGAAAGCTTTTTTTCTGAAAAAGGATGTTGATTTTTATGGATTAAGAATGTCTATTTTCCCTGACGTTTCCCATTATACTCAACTGAGGAGGAAGTCCTTCCTCCAGCTTAAACCTCGTGTTTTGGCTGCAGGGGGTCCTTCTTCCTTCGGTTTCCTTGTAAATGTTTAGTTACTATTCAGGGTATAGATTATGTTTTTGTTGAATCATCTCAACTAGATGCGCTCCTGTTGTCCCTCCAAGCCTGAATTTGCTTCTTTTATCTTTCTTTAATGATAAGATTATTTTGTTAGGTGGTTGTAGCCTTTATTAAGAATTTTCCCAGGTATCTTTAAGCTGTCTTCTCCATGATGTGGGCTGTTACACAGTATTGAGTTTAGTTTGATTATTGATATTTCTTTGTATTGATTCATCTCAGACTGTGTATTTCTTTTGAACTATGTATTAGGATTGCATTTATGATATAATAATAAAAAAAAAAAAGTTCACAAAAGAGGAAAGAAAAAAGGACATTAAAAGCTTAACCAAATACCTTACCCAAAGATACATGTCAGATGAGAAAACAATGATAAATCATAATAAAAATAATGCTCTTTGGTAAAAATAGAGGTTTGCCAAAACTCACACCTCGGCTCCTAAAGAAACTGGAAAAGAGGGGACACAACAATAAATTACTCCACGGGGAAATAAAATACAGGCTGCAAACCTTTAACTGCTATCAGCTCTTTCTGTACACACACACACTACAATTGTGAAGTGGCAACAGCAAACCCTCAATTGTAGGTATGCAACCAGAGACATGGGATGCAACGCTTCAGAAACCCCCATAGGAGTAGTGCCAGCCCTGAGGGCAGAGGGTAGACACCCTAAAATACCTACCAAGTGGCTGAATGAAAATGGAACAAAACCCAAAAGGCTTCTCAACGCTGACATAAGGAGCTGCAAAAAGAATGCCAGAATAGTTACCCAATCACATTCAAACCAGCAGGAAACCTGAGAGGAGCTGCAGTCAGGCAGTGTGCTGCTTTTCAACTAGCCTTCCTGCTAGACTGACAGCGCTGCCGAGATCGAGGCTGCCCGAACTCAAAACACTGATCAATCCTTAAAGTGTTAAAAAAAATCACATAAAAACATTCCTCTTTTTTTCTTTTTCTTTTTTTTTTAAGAAAGGACCCATTTAAGCACTGACTGTTCTAATTTGTTCAAGAGATTAGTAAGCACTGGTGTAAAAGAGTCAAAAAAAGTTCTTGTAACAACTTCAGTATGATATTTCTATGGATAGGATACTGAGATCCATTCCACAAAAGCACTAAAATGTTCAGATTAGCATTATAAAACACATGCAGGACTGGAGAATATTGTGCTAGGAAGTTTTTTGGTAGAGGAACTAAGAAAACAGAGTAACAATATTGGCATCACTAAAGTAAACTGCTTGTGACTTTTACTGCATGGGTGAGAATAATGGCATTTCCATTCTATTGTGTAATAGACCGCTCTTCCCCTGAGGCATCAGAACAGTATAGAAAGAAATGTACCTTCTAGCTGCCAGCACTAAGAGCTGCCTGTAGCACAATACATACAATTGCATACTGATAATATAGTAATAGCTTAAATCACATGCTATGGCAATGAAATATTTCAACAAAAGAATGAATTATACTGAATCAGTCTGAAAGTATTGAAAGTCAGTGTCACTGGCTATTCCCTGGGACTATTTTGCATCATAGGAGATGAAGTTTAGAAGGCCATTAAGGGGGTCGTTTTACAAAGCATTTTTCTCATGTAAAACCTCTTTTGCGTGCAGAAGTGGGCTTGCGTAAAATAGTGTAACCACATACGCACTTAAAACGTACCTGCAGAGAAAGTGTGCATCTAGTTTTACACGACCTGCCCGTAGGTGTTCCTGGGGACGTAGTCTGAGTAGAGCAGAGGTGGAGATACAGTGTACATGCACAATTTAGACAGTACACGCGTACAAGTTTAGAGTTCAAGCACATGTTGGCATCAGTTTTGGAGCAGGCATTGGCCTTAGTTATCAGAGCTCTTTCTGGTCACATGGGCGCCTATGTTGCCTTTATAAAAACAGGCTTAAAATAGGCATCTTTTTGGACATTTCACATAGATGTCCTTTTATAACATCAGACCCTAAAAAAAAAACAAGATCAAAGTGTATATTTTAATTTTCCAATACACTATTGGATACCTTGCCTCTTATGTAATCAAGCTACTTTGCATTAAGAAGGTCTCCAGTCTCATAAGATGCATTGTAGTACTGAAAAGGAATACTACCCTTCATAAACTTCAGCAGTCAATGGATGTACAGGCCAGTGCAAAAAACTGCACTAATCAAAGCTCAGAGCTCTGATAACTTTTAGCATAGCAAGGTTTTAGCAAATAAAAAATCCATATTAAAACTGAAGAAAACTACTGCATTCATCTAAGCACAATGGCCGTGGTGATGCATACTAATAAGCTGTAGAATGGAAAGGAATGGAAAAATAAAACAAAGGATCTTATAATGCCTCTGTATCGTTCCATGGTGAGACGGCACCTTGAATATTGTGTGCAATTCTGGTCGCCGTATCTTTAAAAAGATATAGCGTTATTAGAAAAGGTACAGAGAAGAGCCACCAAAATGGTAAAGGGGATGGAAGGATACCCCTATGAAGAGAGACTAAAAAGGTTAGGGCTCTTCAACCTGGAAAAGAGATGGCTGAGGGGAGATATGATAGAGGTCTATAAATTAATGAATGGAGTGGAACGAGTAAACGTAGATTGACTGTTTGTCATCAGAATATAAAAAGACTAGGGGACAAGCAATGAAGCTACAGGGTAACCTATTTAAGACTAATAAACAAAAATATTTGTTCACTCAACGTGTAGTCAAACACTGGAATTTGTTACCGGAGGATGTAGTAAAAGCTGTTAGTGTAACTGGGTTTAAAAAAGGTTTGGACAAGTTCCTCTTAGAAACGTCCATAAACCATTATTAAAAGGGACCCGGGATATCACTGCCTGACCCAATAGAAGCATTGTGGAACCTGTGTCTTTTGGGGAAACTGCTATATACGTATGACCTAGATTGGCCACTGCTGGAAACAGGATACTGGGCTTGATGGACCTTGGTCTGACCCAGTATGGCATATCTTATGTTCTTATGTAGAAAAAATTATTCCAGATGCAGGATTGTGTGCTAAATTCTAACACAGTTTTTTAACTTTGAGCTTAGCAATGCATTTTTGCTTCATCTCTAGAGTGAAGAAACATTTCAACTTCCAATTGACCTCAATCGAAAGTCAATTGGAAATTTTAAAAAAATCAATAACAAAGACCTGAGGTCCTTAAGTTGGGCACTACTAGAGATCGAATTCACAATTTAAGAACCCAGAAATCCAGGATCCCCTGACACAAGATTCTGAAATCTTAAGGTCCTGATTCAAGGAATCTCATACCCCCTGACCTACCCCTCTACATCTCTCTACCCATTGGCCTACCTAAGTTCCATATACCTTCTCAACTGTCTCTGCACACCCAGTGAACCACCATATTCACTCTCTCACTTGACCCACCCTTCCACTTACCCACCCCACCCACTTTTCATCTATGCCCACCCAACCACAGTGCTATCCATCCTATCTACTTTCCTAACCCCTACCCACCTTCTGGTCTATGTACACTGAATAACCAATCCACTTCTACCTACTCCTTTACCTGCTCCTATTCATCTACCTCACTATCATCACATCCTCTCACCAATTCCCAGCTAACCATTGACCAACTGCTCACTAGATCAGCTAACCCCTTACCCACCTGCGAATCCCCACCGCTAAGTTCCCCCTCACCTACCCAAACCCCAGTCCACCCCTAATTTCTCCTCATCTACCTAACCTCCATTTACTTATGAAACCATTCCCCAAATTACTTATCTCCCCTTCCACTAACTACTTCATCAATCAGCACACTCTCCCACACACACATTTGCCCAAACCCTGCTACCCAATTCCTTCCTTAGGTGTACTGGTAGATGGGTGGGGTGGGTGAATGGGCAGAAGTTATATAGATGGGTGCTGTGGAAAATGGGTAGGTGGGAAGAATTTTAAAAATGGGGATAGGAACTTAGTATTTGTGGCTTTTGTTCCTGGGGCAGAGAGTCCCTGCCTCATAGGTCCCAGGACAAGTCTCTCTTCCATAGGTCCTGGGGCATGAATTCTGTGGGACTGGACAAGAGACCCTCAAATTCAATGGTTAGAGGAGCAAGGAGCTCTTTGACTAAAGTTAGCATGTGATTTAGTCACAAAACTGCTTAATGTAAAATAGAGTGTGACCTAAGCAGGTTATGGAGGGAGGAGTGGCCTAGTGGTTAGGACATGGTGCTTCAGGTCGGAGGGCCAGGGGTTCAAGTCCCACCTGGGTACAGCAATCTAGTCCTGTAGGTACTCCTTATGGCCTTGGGCAAGCCACTTAACCCTCTGTTGCCTCAGGTACACATAGATTGTGAGTCCTTTGGGGATAAGGGAATATATCCAGTACCTGTTTGTAGTAATTACATAATGTAAACTGCTTTGATTGAAGGATAGGGCAGTATAGAAAACTGGTTAAATAAATATGGCCAGAGAGTGGCCATTGACTTCACAGTGAGACACAGACAGTGGGGATGGACATCCCACTATTCGTGCTGGCAGCAGCTCACGACTAACTTCCCTGCCAGTTGTGCAGGGAAGTTAGCCAGGGGTGGGAAGAGGCAGCCTGGGGGCAGAGAGTGGATGGGCAGTGGGCAGTTACCAGCCCTGGATGTACAGGGCTGATTTTAATGGGGCTGGAACTAGAAGGGAGCTGATGTTGGGGGAGGATTAGAATGGGATGGAGCTGGGAGTGAAATGGAGAGGGGAAAATATATTTTGTGTGGGAGGGAAGACAAATCTACAATTTCCTGGATATTGGGAGAGTAAGTGGGGATTGAGGATCTTTTTCCTGGATGGTGGTTCCCAATGTGGAACTTTCCATCGTATAACCATAGTTTGGGTTGTTCTTTCCTAGGTGCATAACTTTGCACTTGTCCACATTAAATTTCATCTGCCATTTGGATGCCCAGTCTTCCAATTTATCAAGATCCTCTTGCAATTTTCCACAATCCTCTTGGGTCTTAACAACTTTAAATAGTTTGTGTCATCTGCAAATTTGATAACCTCACTCGTTATTCCCTTTTCCAGGTCATTTAGGAATATGTCAAAAAGCAGCAGACCCAGCACAGATCCCTGGGGTACACCACTATTCACCTTTCTCCATTGGGAAAATTGGCCATTTAGCCCAACCCTCTGCTTTCTATCTTTTAACCAGTTCCTGATCCACAATAATAGTATGCCTCCTATCCCATGACTTTTTAGTTGTACCAAAAGTCTCTGATGAGGGACCTTGTCAAAGACTTTCTGAAAGTCCAGATACACTATATCTACCGACTCACCTTTGTCTACCTGTTTATTCACTCCTTCAGAGTCTAAGATTGCTAAACAGTAAAACTAACGATATTTTGCCAGGCAAGAGAGAAGTCACAAATGAGAGAGATAGAGTCCGGAAACCCTGGCCTAACGTTCACTGTGTATCACTAACCGGGCAGCAGCTCAATATCACCGCTGACCAGTTAGTGAGCAGCAAATGTAGCTAACCAGATATTCAATGCCGGGACCAGGTATGACCCCAGCATTTAATATCCAGTATTAACTTTCAGCATCGGTAGCTGGCGCTGAATATCGGGCCCATTGTCTCTGGCAAGCCAACAAGATGGAGAATAAGAACAGAATTTTACAAAGCAGAAGTTCTCACTTCAGTAATTAGAAATTTACAAAAAGAGAAGTCCAGCTAGGGGCAAGAACAGGTGTCCTAAAAAGATGAGCAGATGTTCATCCTGATGTCTACACTGGTTCCCTCATGTCTGGTTTCTAGAATAGTTTGAGAAAGGAGAGTTTGTCAAAGCTCTGAGCCAGGCTGCTGGCCATATAGCTGGTTTCTTAAAGGTTATTTTCCAACAGGGCCGGCCCGTCCATTGAGCAAGAATGTTTTTTGCACAGGGCCCCACATTTCAGGGGGCCCCACGCAAAAAACATTCTACATAAGCCCAAATAGATTTTAAAAAAGCAAACCGGCTGCTGCTACAGCTGCTGCTTCCGCCGTGGCAATGGCAGAATCAAGCGTCCTGCCACGGGGCCCCCCCCTGCCCAGCAAAGCCTTCTTGCAGCATCAGTTCCAGTCCTATCCTAGCCCCTATATCAGCCCATTTCCTGTCCTACCCCCCCCAGCCCTTTTCCAGTCCTAGCTCCCTCCCCTCACAGCCCATTTCCATTCCAAGCCCCCGTCCCCATCAGCTATTTGCAGTTCAAGCCCTCCTTCCGCTCAGCCCATTTCCAGTCCTAGCAACCCCCCAGCCTATTACCAGTCCTAGCCCCCCATAGCCCATTACCAGTCCTAAGCCCCCATCAGCCCATTTCCAGTCCTAAGCCCCCCATAGCCTATTACCAGTCCTAACCCCCATCAACCCACTTCCAGTCCTAAGACACCCATCAGCCCATTTCCAATCTTAGCCCCCCCATAGCCCATTATGTCCTAATATGATTGAGATGTTTAAATACCTCCGTGGCATAAATGTTCAGGGAGAGAGCCTCTTTCAATTGAAAGCAAGTTCTGCGACGAGGGGACATGGGATGAGGGTGAAGGGAGATAGATTCAGGAGTGATATGCGGAAATATTTCTTTACGGAAAGAGTAGTGGATCCGTGGAATAGTCTCCCAGTGGAGGTGGTAGAGATGAGGACAGTAACTGAATTCAAAAAAGCATGGGACCAACACAGAGGATCTCTAAAGGTAAAAAGTGGACTGTTGTAGTTGTTATGGAAGGACAGACTAGATGGGCCTTGTGGTCTTTTTCTGTCATCATGTTTCTATGTTTCTAACCCCCCCCCCATCAGCCCATTACCAGTCCTACCCCCCATCAGCCCATTTGAAGTCCTAGCCCCTCCCCCCCCATAACCCATTACTAGTCCTAACCCCATCAGCCCATTTCCGGTCTTAGCCCCCCCATAGCCCATTACTAGTCCTAACCCCCCCATCAGCACACTTCCAGACTTTGCCCCCCCCCATAGCCCATTACCAGCCTAACCCCATCAGCCCAAATAGATAAAAAAGCAAACCGGCTGCTGCTACCGCCGCCGCTGTGACAGCGGCAGAAACAAGTGTCCTGCCGCGGGGCCCCCCTGCCCAGCAAAGCCTTCTTGCAGCATCAGCTCCGGACGTGGATAACATGTTAAAGCCCTCTGCCCAGTGTGCGGGTTCTAAGATTGGAAATAGGCTGAGGTGTAAAATTTGAGTGGATGAAATAGGAATGAGGAAAGAGCAAAAGGAGAAAGATTAGTATGTTAAAGCAGATGTAGAGAGAGAATGGAAAAAAACTAGGAGAGAAGAAAGGACAAATGGACAGCAGACGATGGAGAGTTAGCAGAAGACACGATGTGTATGGAGATAGAGAGGGAGGAGTCAAAGATGGCCCAAGGTTGTGGGCTGAGGAAACAGGGAATAGAAGAGTGTTATCCACAGAGACTGAGAAAGGAGGAAGACAGGAGGTGGGTTTAAAAGGAAAAATAAGAAGCTCAGTTTTGTCCATGATCAATTTCAAATGGCAGTGAGATATCCAGGCAGCGGTCGGATAGGCAAGCGGAGATACAGGACTGGAGTGTCGAAAAAATATCAGGTGTCGAGAGAGAAATCTGAGAGTCACCAGTGTAAAAATGGTACTGAAAACCATGGGAGGAGATGAGCACACCAGGGGACTGGGTATAGAGAAAGAAGAGGAGTGGGCCTAGAACAGGCCCTTGGGGTACACCAACTGAGAGTGGGATAACAGAAGATGAGGATCCACCTGAACAATCACTGAAAGAGTGATGGGAGAGATAAGAAGAGAACCAGGACAACACAGAGCCTCTAAAACCAAGCGAGGACAAGGTGTTGAGGAGAAGGTGGTGGTCGACAATGTCAAAACCAGCAGAAAGGTCAAGAAGAATGAAGACTGAGTAAAGACCCTTGAGTTTAGCTAGGAACAGGTTGCTGGAGATTTTGGCAAGAACTGTTTCAGTAGAATGTAAAAGACAAAAGCCAGATTGCAGTGGATCCAGAAGGTCTTGAGAGGAGAGAAAGCCAAGACAACGGCAGAGAACCGCAAGCTCAAGAAGTTTGGAAATGAAGGGTAGAAGAGAGATGGGTTGATAATTAGGACAAGTAGGGTCAAGTGAAGGTTTCTTGAGGAGAGCTGTGACCACAGCATGCTTGAAGGCTGCTGGGACAGTTGCAGTGGAGAACGATAGGTTGAGAATATGAGAGATGGAAGGGATAACAATGGAGGAGATGGAGTTAAGGAGATGGGTGAGGATAGGATCAGAGGAGCAGGTAGTGAGTTTAGAGAAGGGATGGTTTTCTCTACGGAGATCTTAGAGAAGGAAGAAAGGGTAGCAGAGGTTGAGGGGAAGAGTTGGTATAGAAGAAGGGGAAGAGGGGATGACGCTGATCTTGTGGGGAATTGGAGTATAATTTTGTGGACGCTTCATTGCCACAGGTAAACCCACACACTGTAAGCTCTCTGAGGAAAGGAAAATACCTACTGTACCTGCAGGCCACTTTCTTTGAGCTATCAATGAAAGGCCTGAGCTCAATACAAAAAAAACGTAGTGTTGAAAATCAATTCTAAGCCCCCAAATGCACTCTGATAGTCACCTGGGGCCCAATTTTCGAAGGCATTTACACGGTTAACAGCCATGTTAACCATGTAAATGCCTTAATCGGGGATTTTCAAAGGCACCTACATGGCTAATGCCTTCGAAAATCCCCGATTAAGTCCCCTATGCGCACTGATGCTATCCGGTTAGCATCAGGGCATGTTGGGGGCATTCTAGGATAGGGTGGAGATAGGGAATGGTGCTAACCGGGTAGTGATTTTAGATACTGCCCAGTTAGCGCTATGTGCCTTAAAGATAGGCGAGGAAAATACTTGCCTATCTTTAAAGCGCCGGGGCTAACCAGGCAGCATCCAAAATCGCTGCTACCCGGTTAGGCTCAGCAGCTTTATGGCTGTGCGGCGAACCCCAGATTTTCACTTTCGCCACTGTGGAAGTAAAATTCAAGGGTTAAGGGATCAGCAGGCAGGGCTATGCGGCTATGATGCTTAGCCATGCCTAATGCAATATCGGGCCCCTACTTTTTAGGGTCCTAAATTTAGAAAACTGCTTAAACCAGGAGCCTAAATACAGTATAGGTATCCAGCCATAGTATAAAGGGTCCAATTTAGACTGCTAACTCTCATACTTGGGATCCTAAATCCTTTGAAAATTTGCCTCTCCTCTCACTGGATCTTAATGCCTGAAGCTGTTTTTTCTTTCAATGTTGTTAATCAAGTCTGACTTTGACAGTGCATTACTGTAAAAATCAATTGTTATCAGGATCTGCATGATGTGGAGGAGTTAATGTCAACCACTGTTTCGAAGTTATGAAAAAATTGATTTCTGTAGGAGTATTACTATTGGTTTTATGATGAGTTGCATGGTCTATAGAATGACAAATGGACTTCTGCTTCTTTGTTGACAGTCATAAATCAACCTCAACAGTGGTATTAGTACAGATATGGATTTCTATCACACTGAGTTTTATAATTTGTAGGACATGAATGGTTAAGCTTTGGTCTTCATCCTTTGGGTTATTCTGTGCTCTATAAAAAAAAAAAAACCCACCCAAGTGATCCCGACATGTCCTGAAAGTTTTCCAGTTTCTTGAACACATCTACCAACCTTTTGAGCAAAGTTGAAACTTTCTACAAATTTACAGAAATAGTTTGCAGGCTATTCTCTTATTTCATAAAGGAAGTGATAAATTGTTCCTTTGTAAGATATAGGGGACTGTTTTATTTATTTATTTTCCCTATACTTGATTTGCTATCTTACACCAATAGACTTCAAAATGTTATACAGTATTAGGGACAGAATGCCCGGGACAGAGGAGAAAGAGCAAAACAGGACACAAAGGAAGATTATGGAAGTACTGCGAATAGTGCCGGTGTACGTGCGAGCCAGACATCCAACCTGCGCTCAGCTACCCCAATGTATTTTGCAGCCAACGTGCCCCACACATACACAGCATTTGTGCAGGGAACGCTGTACGAGGGCGGGTGGGGGCAGAGTGAGGGAGTGGTGGTGGTTCCTAATGTGGAACCTTGCATTGTGTAACCATAGTTTGGGTTGTTCTTTCCTAGGTGCATAACTTTGCACTTGTCCACGTTAAATTTCATCTGCCATTTGGATGCCCAGTCTTCCAGTTTATCACGATCGTCTTGCAATTTTCCACAATCCTCTTGGGTTTTAACAACTTTCAAGAGTTTTGTGTCATCTGCAAATTTGATAACCTCGCTCGTTATTCCCATTTCCAGGTCATTTATGAATGTTAAAAAGCAGCGGACCCAGCACAGATCCCTGTGGTACTCCACTATTCACCTTTTTCCATTGGGAAAATTGGCCATTTAGCTCTATATAATTTATAATTTATATATATATATAATGTATATAATTTATATATATATATAATGTATATAATTTCATAACATATATGTACATAGTTTCACCAAGTTGAATCCCAGTTGAATTTTCCTGTTTCATGTAAACCTGTTGCTTGCTGTGAGTATTCTTGTTCATTGTAAACCGTGCTGATGAAAAAGAGCGCGGTATAGAAAAGCTATAAATAAATAAAATAAATAAATAAATACCCTGCTTTCTATCTTTTAACCAGTTCCTGATCCACAATAGTACACTGCCTCCTATCCCATGACTTTATAATTTTGCCAAAAGTCTCTCATGAGGGACCTTGTCAAAGGCTTTCTGAAGGTCCAGATACACAATATCAACCGACTCACCTTTGTCCACCTGTTTATTCACTCCTTCAAAAAAACATAACAGATTAGTAAGACAAGATCTTCCTTGTCTAAAGCCATGTTGGCTGTCTCCCATTAAGCCATGACTATCTACATGCTCAGTAATTTTGTTGTTTATGATGGTTCCACCATTTTTGCCGGTTCTGACGTCAGGCTCACCAGTCTGTAGTTTCCCAGGTCACCCCTGGAACCCTTTTTTAAAAATTGGCGTTACATTGGCCATCCTCCAATCTTTAGGTATTACAGATGATTTTAATGATAGTTCACAGATTTCTAATAGATCTGCAATGTCATATTTCAGTTCTTTCAACACCCTTGGATGTATACCATCCAGTCCAGGTGATTTGCTACTCTTCAGTTTATCAAATAGTTGTAATATATCTTCCCAGTGTGTCCTATGTCAAGGTTATGGCATAGATAATTATGGTGCCCTTTCTAAAATGCAAATAGTGAGGTGCAGGAATGCATTCATATGCACTAATACATGGACCAGAAGGACTACTGCTACTACTACCACTACTACTACTACTTTATTAGCACATTTCTATAGCACTACTAGGCATATGCAGCACTGTACATATACATGCAAAAGGCAGTCCCTGCTCAACAGAGCTTAGAAGCTATTCAAGAGACAAACAAAACACACAAGGAACTAGGGAGTTTCATTAATTTTATTTCGTTTCTTTTAGCCTTCTCAATCCCCGTTGGTCCAAAGTGGATAACAAAAGAATTAGGATGTTACATTATAGGAAAAGTATTACATTACAAGATAAAATGATCAAAAAAACATTTCTTACAAAGTAATGGGTCTTAAGAAAATGACGGAAAGACAAAAAAATTTTCATAGACCTAATTTCAATTGGCAATTGATTCCATTCCATAGCAGCTTTATAGCTAAATATCTTGTCAAATAATATTTTATAGAGTACCTCTTTAGGAGGAGGATAAAATCATAAGAAAGGCCAGACTGGGTCAGACGAAGGTCCATCAAGCCCTGTATCCTATTTCCAACAGTGGCCAATCCAGGTCACAAATACCTGGCAGATTCCCAGAAAGGTAACACAGGTTTCACTCTGCTTGTTCTGGGATAAGCAGTGGATTTTCTGGGTCCTCTCTAATAATGGTTTATGGATCTTTCCTCCAGGAACGTGTCCAAACCCTTTTTAAACCCAACTACACTAACAGTTTTTTGCTATATATATTTATTTATATTTTTATATTTATCTATATTTTTCTATACCGCCCCTTCCAGCGATCAAGGGCGGTTTACAAGAAACATTTTAACAATTGTACACAGATGTATACATTTACATTGAACAATCGGATTCAACTATTTACAATGAACGGTTAGGTTTAACTATTTACATTGAACAAAACTTCAACTTCATGATATATTAATAATACAAACAACCATTAAATTATTTACATTGGATATTTACAGTGGTTGTGTGTTGTGTATACTTTGAAATTTATTTCCTTTTATGACGTAAATCGGGGGTGTGTATGGGGTGTCAGACAGGGGGGGGGTGAGTTATTTAGTTTTGAGTAAGGGGGTTCGTGTGTGTAATACCATGGTTATGGAGGTGTTTTGGGGGAATATGGGATTTCAAAGTGTTCAGTAAAGAGGTAAGTTTTTAGCTCTTTCCTGAACTGATAGAGGTCATTTATAATGCGAAGGTCTATTGGGAGGTCATTCCAGAGCGTAGGGGCAGTGAATGTGAATGCTCTGGAGCTAGTGGTTTTCTTTGTCTTCCTGAAGGCTTTTGGTGTGATAAGGGAGTGGGCTTCGTTTTGTCTGTGTGATCTAGTTTTGTTTGGTGATTGCAGTAGTGTGGATAGGTGTGAGGGGGCTATGTCTTTTATGAGTTTAAAGGTTGTTAGGATAGTTTTGTATCTGATTCGGCTATTGATTGGGAGCCAGTGTAGTTCTAGCAGTATTGGGGTTACGTGGTCTGTTAAACGTGCTTTAGCTATTACTTTTGCACAGATGTTCTGAGCTCTTTGAAGAAGGTATGTGTTTTTTTGAGGGAGGCCTATTAATAGACTGTTGCAGTAGTCAAAGTGGGGGGTGATTAGTGTATTTACTACAGATCTAAAATCTTGAGTTTCTAGGAGTGGCCTTAGGTGCTGAATAGTTTTTAGTTTGTAGTAGATGGTTTTTACGGTTTGTTTTATGTGTGGTAGCATGGTGAGTGTGTGATCTATTATCACACCTAAATATTTTACTTCTTTTCTAACAGGTATGGATGTTCTGTTAATTGTGATTGTTTCTGGGAAGGTGTTCTCTGTGGTTGATGACCTTGTTACGAACATTGCTTCCGTTTTTTTGAGGTTGATGCTGAGGTAGTTAGATTCTAACTACCTCCGGTAATGAATTGCAGAGTTTGATTAGTCATTGAGTGAACAAATATTTTTTCTTAATACACTTAAATGGGTTACAATGTAGCTCATTGTAGCTTTTTGATGACGTAAACAACCTATTTACATTTACCCGTTCTCCATTCTTTAATTTATAGACCTCTATCATATCTTCCCTCAGCCATCTCTTCTCCACGTTAAAGAGCCCTAACCTTTTAAGCCTTTAGTAATACTCTGATAATAAAAAGGTCTATTCATCTCAAACACCTTCTTCCAGCAACACAAGCGGCGACTGAACACATGGACTTCACCCAATGAATTGTACAAAAAACAAAATGACGACATCTGTGGAAGTCAATGATGGAAAAGCTCTATAACATCAACCAAGAAAAACCTGGAGCTGATTGTGGTACAGATTACCAACTACTAGTATGCAAGCTCAAGCTAAAGTTGAAAAAGAGCAAGCTACTCATGAATGTAGCAAAATAAGACCTTGAAAATATACCACTGGAATTTAAAGACTGCCTGCAAAATTGATTTAATGCTTTAGATACAAATGACAGAGTTCCAGAAGAGTTATGGAATGACATCAAGAAGGTTGTGTTGGAAGAAAGCAAGAAGTCTCTACAAAAGGTGAAAAAGCAAAAACAGCCAAAATGGATGACGGAAGAAACTCTGAAAATTGCCCAGAAACGCAGAGAAGCTAAAGCAAGAGGAGAAAGAAAGACAATCGCAGAATTCAACAGAGATTTCCAATGTACAGCAAGACAGGACAAGGAAAAGTTCTATAATGACACATGCAAGGAAATAGAAGCAGAAACTATTAGAGGAAGAACAAGATTGGCTTTCCTAAAGCTACGAGAGTTAAAGAAAAAATACCAGTCTCGAATTGGAATGTTACAAGATGCTCAAGGTTCTATGTAGAATGATGCTGAGAAGATCAAGAAAAGGTGGAAAGAATATACAGAGTTTTTATATGATAAAGATCAAGTGGACCAACAGCCATTTCATCCTGTACCTTATCATTCAGAGGGGTCCAACAAAACAAGCACGGATCCACGTGCAACGAACCACCCAGTAAAAAACGTGGACTGCAAACAAAAGGACGTGTAGAAATAGAAGCCTTTATTAACTAAATCCACTTCAGCCACTGGCCCGACACAGGCCATGTTTCGTAAAAACCTTCCTCAGGGGCAATGAATGGCTAAAATGCAAAAACATTTAAAATCAAAAAACAAAAGAAACTAAATATTAAAAAGAACTTAAAGAATGAACTAAGACATATAAATAGAACATTCTAAAATATAAAAACAAATTGGAGTACAGCCAATATACGGAGCTAAAAAAAGTATAAATCAAAATCATATATAAAAGTTTTCATAATAGCAGTAAAATATAATAATAAATAATAAATACCAATAAGACAGATACTTAATTATCAAATAACTGGTTGTAAAAAATAAGTTAACAACTCATAATTCAACATATAAATGAATAAATATATAAATATGAATAATTACTTGTCACAATAAAAATCTATATAATAAATATATAAAACATAGATAAACGAGTATTTATACAGTTAAAAAGATACTCATCACAGATGTGACTAATAAATGACATTAAAAAACAATAAACACAACGTACCTGTATATTGTATACCTTAAATACTGAAAATGACTCCTATCATAATATCATTAGGGAGCCTAAGATATTAAGAGCAAAACCATTATCATTAGAGAACGGAGCAAAAAGCCAAAAGAACCAAATACTGAGGGATGAGAGTTGTTGCAGATAAGCCGCTTGTCTCACATTGGCAAACAGCGGGTCATAAAATATCAGATTTGAAATATTTTGTCATCAAAAAAGTCAAATTAAATTGGCGAGGAGGTAACATCAATGAAACCCTCTTGCGTCTCGAACAGCGTTATATCTACAATTTAAATAGTCTGCACCCAGAAAGCTTGAACATGGATAGGGATCTCTGTTTTTCTTTAGTGTTTCAACATTGATTTTTCATTATTAGGCTTTTTTCTTTTTAATTTTAATTTTTATTAATGGTTTTTGGAAGGGCTCTTGGGTTTGCCCCCTTTTTTTTGTAACAATTATATAAAAATATCTTTGTTAAGAATTACTCCTTTATTTGGGTGATTAGGTAACATTTTTTGTTTATCCTGTTTCAAGGTTTTGAATAGGCTCTTCCTGCCTGGAAAGTTTGCGGTTTGGTGGTAGGTGGGGCTATCCACCTTGGTGCAATTAGAGGTTTTATCTCACCCTTGTTCCTCTGCTGTTTTAATACCTATTTAGTGGTTAACACACTTTATATCACAAAGTCTACTACTGTCAGTAGAATATTTTCAATCCGCACCGTTGTCAGTTGCCAGTAGCCATCCTTCAATAGGTATAATTTTATTACTGTTGTCAGTAGTATACCCATAACTAGTACTGTTATAAGGATGTTAGTAACTAGCCTGTAATAGTTACTACCCATGGCATTATTGTTGTCAGCAATACTATCATAAAGCTACACTTACAAATCATTGCACTGCTGTTACAAATAGCTGATACATTGTAACAATCCCATACAATTGTGACAAACAGCCAGCCAAAAGCTAATTTACTGTTCTAACTCTTCTAACCGATACTTTGCTGTTCTAACCTAATCACGTACAACTCAACGCAACCACACACAAGCCCTCTTGCATAGCCCGCCAGAAACACTTCTCTCTTACAAAACAAAATACAAAATAATGGCCTACCTAAAAATAAAGTCACTGCCAACCACTCTCCTTCTAATAGCCCTCCTTCTGCAACTAACATACACATATAAACTCAACAACCCCCCTTGTAATAGCATCCCCATCATCCACAACCCCAACCGCAATCTAACACGCTCTCCGCTACACTATCACTCATACAACCCGCCACCAAACAATAGTTCCCACAGACATCCTCCTAGAGTAATCCAGATAAACTGTAAAAACCATGACCACAAAATATCCTCTACTTGCACGGACACCAAACTAAAATTGATCTTAATAAACATTCGTTCTATTCGGAACAAAATACCAATAGTAAATGACATAATAAGAGACGAACAACCTGACATCCTCTTCATCACTGAAACATGGCTAACACCTACAGACACAATATTATTAAACCAACTTCACACATCACAATATGATGTATTCAACTGCCACCGTGACACAAAAAGAGGAGGTGGTGCACTCATCATCACTAAAAAAACCTACAATACACCCTAACGAACTCAAACAATGTCGAAGGAATGGACATAATAAACATTGAAAACAGAACATTAGCATTCTCCTTAATCTATAGACCCCCATCAGCTGATCACAAAAATCTCTCCCCCATCCTTGAACTCGCATGCACAACGTCTCAGAGAAAACCCCTCATAATCTTAGGTGACCTTAACCTCCCATCTCTGAACCAATCCCAAAAAGACAACTTCATTGACTCAATGTCCCATATGGGATTTAACCAGATAGTCCATACCCCCACACATAATAAAGGGAACTCACTTGATCTTGTTTTCCTCCCTACCCCCTTTAACCTACATAAACTCCATTCTTCCCCGATAGCTACGGAAGTACCATGGTCTGACCACCATTTGATAACATTCCACCTATTAGCACAAACAACATCACAGTCCACAAACAAAATATCACATATCTCACGCTTTCCCCACTTTGATAATGACACATTCCTTGACAAGGTACTACCTAAACTCACTACAAGTCTAAATGACATAGAACAAACTATAGAGAACTGGAACCAAACTATCCAAAAAGCAGCAACCCCCACCCAAACAATGCAGAAGATAAAGAAGGAATCACAAAAATGGTTCACTAAAGAAATTGCCCTGCTAAAAAAGCAACTACGGAAACAAGAAAAAATCTGGAGAAAAACAAAATCACACGATAACAAAACTAAATATATAAACATACTGAATAGATACAAGGAAGCAATCAATAAGTCAAAAAGGGAATACTACTCCAAACTAATAAATCATGCTATCAATCGGCCAAGAGAACTCTTCTCAATTGTGAATACACTAACAAAAACACAAAACCCCGAACTTAACCAAGACTCAATCAGTGTACAAACCTTAGCATTACATTTTGCTGAGAAACTAAAGGTAAAACCTTACTCGCCAACCACCACAATACCTAAACATGTCAGTAATTATGAATGGACAACCTTTCACAAGATTGAAAGAAAGCACATCCTTAATATTATAACAATGATTAACACCACAACCTCACCGCTTGACCCTTGCCCTGTATCATGGATCAAACATACTAAGGAATTTCTTGCAGAAAATATCCAACATATAGTAAACCAATCACTCTCTCAAGGAACCATGCCCAATGCCCTAAAACTCTCCTTGATCCGTCCCATAATAAAAAACAATAAACTAGACCCAAAAGACCCCAACTCCTACAGGCCAATAGCTAGCATACCACTAATTGCCAAAATAATAGAAAAGACCATACAACTCCAATTACAAGACTACATTGATGAACAAAAACTCCTTGATGAGCATCAATTTGGCTTCCGACCCTTCCACGGAGTTGAAACTCTCCTAATTGCCCTAACAGATCTACTCATCAGAGGCACCAATGACAACAACAAAGGCTTCCTTCTCCTCTTCATAGATCTGTCTGCTGCATTCGATAGCATCAATCATAATACCCTCATTAACAGACTAGAATACCTAAAAATAGGAGGGACAGTCCTTGAATGGTTCAAATCATACATCTCAAACAGGTTAATACGGATACAATTAGGTAACGACACATCCGAAACTTTCCCACAAGGTCAAGGCATCCCCCAAGGATCAGCCCTCTCAGCCCTCCTCTTCAATTTATACCTCCAGCCCATTACAAACATATTTAAGAAGCACAAAATTAACCATTTCATATACGCAGATGATATCATGCTTGCCACCCCCATAAACCCCAACAATCCCAAATATGATAGCCTACTCCAATGTATGAACGAGACTACTAAATGGCTTGAAGACAACCACCTGAGCATTAACCTCAAAAAACAGAGGCAATGTTCATAACGAGGAAATCAGACACTGACTACAAATACCCCAATACAATCACAATAAATAATACACCTATACCTGTTAAAAAGGAGGTAAAATACCTTGGAATAATCTTAGACCACTCACTCTCCATGATTCCACACATAAAACACACAGTAAAAACCATATTTTATAAACTCAAGACAATACAACATCTGAGACCCCTACTCAACACCGATGACTTTAGATCTGTAGTTAATACTCTCATAACCCCCCACTTCGACTATTGTAATAGTCTCCTAAATGGACTTCCATTAAAAAGCATATACCTTCTCCAAAGAGCCCAAAACATATGTGCCAAGATGGTCACTAAAGCTAATCTAACAGACCATGTGACCCCAATTCTACTAGACTTACACTGGCTCCCTATAAACAGCCGAATAAAATATAAAATCCTCCTAACTACATTCAAAATCATCAACAACATCTCCCCATCACAACTATCCACCCTAATACACCCCCCATCAGATACTAGATCACGCAGACAGAACGCAACCCACTCCCTCAACATAAAAACAAATTTTAGAAAAACTAAAGCGACAACAAGTGACAGGGCCTTCTCCTTTGCTGCCCCCACCCTCTGGAATGAAATACCATTAACACTCCGCATGATAAAAGACCTTCACCAATTCAAAAAAGAATTAAAAACCTACCTCTTTACAAAACACTTTGAAATCCCCTACCAACAAAGAACCTCACCAATACAATCACAGAAACACATACACTGTACCCAAGACAGAACAAATGACTAACACAGGAAATTTCACTAACCCCACACAACACGCTAATGAACCACTCAAACAGTTGACTATTTCACCACTGTAACTAACTAAGATGCGCTCCATGTAAATAAATTGTAAATAGTTTGAAAAGCTCTGTTATAGTTAATGTTCAAAATATGTTCCCTGTAAGTACACCTGTATATAGTTAAAGCATAATGTTCCTTGTAAATGTATACAGAAGTATACAATTGTTCTGTTCAATGTTCAATGTAAACCGCCCCTGATCTCTGGAAGGGGCGGTATAGAAAAGACTGTTAAATAAATAAAATAAATAAATAAATAAATATATGGAGAATTCTTTTCCGTTGTTTTATTGAGGGTGGAGTTTTTGCGTTTTAAATATTCACATTTTGTTCCCTGCGGTCTGAATCATGTTTGTTTTTATTTTTTAACATTTTCACACTTTTTGTAACCTATTGTGACATATGTAATTATTTATAGATAGATATGTTTTTATCGTTTACCAAAATTTGCATAGTTAACTACACGTCATTGTATTAACATCTTTATAAGGTTCCCTGTGCGCAGACGCTGGCGTTTTTTTGACTTTCATTTGTAGTGATGTGGTGCCGACTTTATGAAGTCGGCAGTGTGAGTATTCATTGTAACATCTATGGTAGTGTCATTCTTTTTCTCTTTCCCCTTCAATGTGGTTTAATGTTTTAAAGTTTTTACTGTTTTTAGCTTTTTGGCTTATTAGTTTACGTTAGCTTAAATGTTTGTTTTTGGGGTATTCAAGTCTATTTGGGAATCATGAGTTGTTCTGTCTTGATAATTTGTTTTTTAAAAGGTGTTCAGCCCGTAGAAGATGGCGCGTTTTAGATTCCTTTATATTTTTATGATAAAGCTGATGCTGACTTTTAATTAGGTCATTATCGTGATATCTTTTACATTCATTTTTAGAACAGGTTACAATCCTTCGGTTTTGCACTCGCTACCCGTGGGTTATTTCCAGTCGCTCCATCTGTTATGTCCTTTGATTCTTTTTTCTATCATGGTTTTAGTTCAGATGCAATGTATTTTTTGATGTTTTTAAAGTGGGGGTAACCTTTATTTTGGTTATGGCTCCTTCAAGGCCTTTTCTTTGAACGGGCTGGATGTTCTTTACTCTTTTGGTCTTCATGTATCCATTGTTTGTAGTTTACATACATGTGAGATTTTAGAGCGGGGTAGTGGGTTCATGGTCAATAATTAACTCCAGCTTTCAAGTTTATTGATGATTCATGTGGATGTGTGTAGTCTACAAGTTGGTTTCTACACATCCTCTTAAACCAATTAAGTCTCGTTTTTTTATGCACGCGTCAACGGGTTGTTCCTTTTTAGATGATAGAAATAGAGTTGTTAACAGATTACACAATGTGACTTTACATAATTTGACATGCATACACTTATCTCAGTTGTCTTTCAAAAAATTTCATTTGCATGATTATCATTTTGACAGCACAGCTACTAGTCGGTTTCCACACACCTTTTTTTTAAAAAAAAAAACCCTTTTGCTGGCCATAAATTTTTATTCCTTTTTTTTATATACGTGCTATTCAGCAACAGGTATTTCCGTCTAGATGATATAAATAGACTCACTAATAGATTACACAATGTACGTATTTATCCTAGTTGTCTTTCTGAAAATCCCACTTACAGGGTTAATACTATGACAGCATAGCAACATGTATTTTGAAGTTAATGGATAATCTCAATCAGGTAATTCATTTATTTTATAAGTTTGAGATTGTTTATGCATGCATATCTCATCCTAATATTTTTAGAAAGAGGCTTTTTGCTGTTTTATGTCTACAAACCCTCGGAATTATTTTTGTCATAAGATAGGTTTCCACATGTAGCCAAGATTTCATGATCTCGTCCTCATCCCTCAGTATTTGGTTCTTTTGGTTTTTTGCTCCGTTATCTAATGATAATGGTTTTGTTCTTAATATCTTAGGCTCCCTAATGATATTATGATAGGAATCATTTTCAGTATTTAAGGTATACAATATACAGGTACGTTGTGTTTTTTATTGTTTTTTAATGTCATTTATTAGTCACATCTGTGATGAGTATCTTTTTAACTGTATAAATACTCGTTTATCTATGTTTTATATATTATATAGATTTTTATTATGACAGGTAATTATTCATATTTATATATTTATTCATTTATATGTAAAATTAGGAGTTGTTAACTTATTTTTTACAACCAGTTATTTGATAATTAAGGGGTATGTTTACTAAACTGCGCTCATGTGCGCGGCGCACATTAGCGTGCGCTAAGGTACCTTAGTGCATGCTAATGATGCGTATTTGTGCCCTGCACACGTGTGCGCCGCACTAAAGTGCCCGCTCATGGGCGCGGCGCGCTGATGTGCGATAGAGGTGTGGAAAGGCTCCCGGAGGGCGGAGGAAGGCTCCCCAGGGGCGGAGAGAAGGGGTCAATGGGTGGAGAGTGGGAGGGGAGAGGCTCCCCGCACACGAGCAGGGCTGAAATTCAAGCCAAAAAATACCGCGAGTGAAAACCTCGCGGTAGAGCCGATTTAAAGGGAAGAGAAACCATTTCTGTCAGCAATGTACAGCAAAACCAGGGAAACCTACAAAACAGTGATAAGTGTGATACATGTGCATGGTACAAAAGTGCAAATAAACATTGAAAATGACCCCAACAAAATCTAAAAAAATTATAATCAAGCTGGGCAATAGTGATAGTAATGGGAAACATCAAAAAACACTCCCAAGAAAGCCGCAAAAAATAAATATGAATTTTAGAAGGGTCTACGCTCTGTCCCCATACAAGGTGAATGATTCCACAGTGAAATAGCACTGATCAGGGTTTCCCTCTCCATTGGACAGGTTACCTATGGCATGCACATTTCCACAACAGCAGGGCGGGCAGGTCGGAATGGGTAATTGGACAGATGCTGGGAAAGGGGATACAGAGGACTGCAGGCGGCACATGCTGTGGTGCAGCTGGGGCACAGTGCGGACTAGGCAGATGCCTAGATGGCACCTAGGAATGCTGAAACTGAACAGCAGCCAGACAGCAACTGATGAGGGCCCAACATGGGCACGAGAGTGTTTATCACAGTGTCACAGGGGATAGTACCCAGCAGGTACCCCCAAAGGCACAGAACATTGGCAGGTGGTGATTGGGGGACGTGCGGACAAATTTGCAGGCACCCCTACCCCAGAACCCGCACCATAGGCAGCCCCCTACCTGCACACAGGATGGCCTGAGACTGTGTACCACCAGCACCACCAGCAGATGGGCATGTCAGCAGGGTGGCACAGGGGTACTGGAGGTGGAGGAGGGCAGTGGCAGCTGCCCAGAGCAGACCATGGCCTAGCCCTGTGTAGGTGGGTGCAATGCACTGCAACAGACAGGCCCTGCCAGACAAACAGTCATGGTATCATCAGGGAATGCACTGTCTCTGTGGCAACACGGTGGTGCAGTGCACACAACCAGCATGTTTGGAGACAGAAGGTCACAGGTTCAAGCCCCAGCTGGGGCTCCTGCCAATCCAGTCCCCATATTTTACCCACAACTAACTAGTGATAGTAAAGATGGACCTTTATTGTAGAGAACATAAGCATGGCTCAAACACCTCTATTTTACCCTACAGAGCACAGACACCAGAAACATGCACATTACCTAGAGCAGATTCCCCCAAATGCAGTCCTGGAGGGCCACAAAACCTTCAGGGTTTATGCTGTCTCCAATCTAAGGATGGAGCGGTACTGGTGGTGGAGGTGGCAGCAGCTGGTGGCCACAGCAGACCATGGCCTAGCCCTGTCCAGGTGGGTGTCGTGCACTGCAACAAACAGGCCCTGTCGGATGTACAGTCATGGACTCTCCAGGGAATGCAGCATATCTGTGGCAACACGGTGGTGCAGTGCACACAGACAGTGTGTGCAAGAACATAAGGTCACAGGTTCAAAGCCCAGCTGGGGCTACTGCCAATCCAGTCCACATATTTTTCCCACAACTAAACCGTGATAGTAAGGACAAACCTTTATTGCAGAGAACATACACATGGTTAATACGCCTATATTTTACCCTACAGAGCACAGCCACCATAAACAGGAGCATTACCTAGAGCAGAGTCTCCCAAATGCAGTCCTGGAGGGCCAAACACCATTCAGGTTCCATGCTGCCTCTAATAAAGATGCCTGTGCTGCATATCTATGCACCACCCCCATGGTATGCAGATGTATCTCATGCATATTCATGAGGGACAGCATGAATACCCGAAGAGTGTTTGGCACACCAGGACTGGAGTTGGGAACCTCTGCCGTAAAGCAGCAGCCAACAGGGGCAGACACACCCACACCCACACCCACAGGCCCCATTAGCCAGTGCCTCCTGGAGAGGCAGGACATTGGGCCCTGCGTGCATCTCCCAATACTAGCACTTGCATACCTTAGCAATGCCACCCTACACCTGGGTATATGGTACACAGCTATCAAACGTTTCCTATGATTACTGGCAGATAGCAATTCCTACGTTAAGCACAGTTTGCTCATTGAGCTCCATCATAACAATCATTCTGATGTCTGTGGTGTGTGCTTCAGGTCTGGTCTCTGACAGTGTTTACCACCCTGGGGAGTGACCCCCAACAGTATTGCATACCATATCCATGCCTGTACTGTGCCCAGGACTGGTGTGGTGGCCAGGGCTGCTAAACTCCTCTATAGTAGCACAATGCTGGCATAGGTGTGGGGGTGTCTGTCTGTCTATCCAGTGTGTGGTGGCTGCAAACACCCTCCACAGCCCACACTGCCAGCACTGTTGCCAGTATTGGCCTGCCAATGTGCATAATGAGGAGCAAGGTACCATGGGTATAGCCCGGACAGGGTGGCCTGGCCAGGATGCATCTGCACAGGGCATAGGGCACTGGCTGGGACATTTTAGTGCCCGGCCACCACCTACACAGACAGGGTGGCCTCAGCATGTCCTGCTGGGAGATCACACTCACCCTGACTGTGCAGTGACCACAGCATGGCCAGGCACCCCCATAGTGCTATATAGTATTTCTTTCATGTGATATTTATGGTTTTCCTTTTGGAGCCCAGTCACTGATGTATCTGCTTGTTGTGTATGCTGACATCCTAGTTCTGGGTGCACGCATTTCCACCAGGAACATGCACTATGGACTAGCTAGCAGACTGTTTGCAGCTGGTATGTGTCTTCATGGAGTGCCTTGCAGGGTGCAGTGGCTGAAGGCTTGCTGCAGGAGAATCAGATAGTGGTGGGGTGCAGCTTAGCATATGCAGGCCTAATGTCTGTCTGCTATTGCGTTATGGATGTGTACAGAGCTGCATTGACTGCCCTGTAGGGTGTCTGTTCCCCAGCAGGACCGGGGTTGATGGTCCCCTCTACTGCCACCATTGCAGGGAGGTAGAATGTGCATCTGTTGATGGGAGACCATATTTACCACCCTCAGCCCTGGAGGAGGAGGAGGGTGGTGGTACATAATCCTCCTAGAGGTCCATAGGGGCTACACCTGACTGAGACAGACAGGTAGTTTCTGCAGAAACACCTTGGATATATCTATCTCACACATTAGCACTGCTGGGGACCTGCAGCATGGCCTATTTCTGCCATGGAAGGTGCTGTGGACCTGGTGCTGGGCGCCCCACCGCACACTCAGGGTGAGCACAGTACCCGCACAATGTGACGGTGTGTAGCTACTCTGTGCCAGTAACACACATGGTCAGTACCCCCTACCAGGCCGAGGTGCTGTGGGGGTGGACATGGTCAGTTCCCCCTACCAGGCCGAGGTGCTGTGGGGGTGCATACCCCATCTTGTGTTCATCTGTGGACAGCTGATTTGCATGTGCAGTGCATCATGGGTACGGGTGACCTAACCCTATCCTGGTGACCACAGCAGACTGTGTGGTGATGTGCAGTCCCTCTACAGCCAGCCAGGGGCTTGCTAGCAGCTATAGAGCTGTAGCCCACTGGTTACTTCACTGCCTGTGGAGCCAGAGGTCATGGGTTCAAACTCTCAGTGGGGTTATTTGATAGGGCTGCCCAAAGCATTATCTCTTTTTAATGTACATTATTGCTGCCAGCAAAAACACTCTCTGCGTACTGTACCCATAAGGTGCCTCAGAGGGCGCTTTATAGGGCGCCCTATAGGGCACCTTACCGTCCATATAAGGTGCACTATACGTTATCCTGTGGAGCGACTTATAGGGTGCCCTATAGGGGACATTTTAGGGTGCCATGGCGGACAGTGCACTTTATAATGTGCCCTATGGAGTGCCTTATAGGGTGCTTTATGCGGCACCTTCAGTTACGGCACGTGAGGGCGTGTTTGCTGGCAGCAATTAATAAAATACAAATAAAGTGCTGCAGGAAACAATACGTACATTGCAAAGCTGATGACTCAGCCAGCCTTACGTATTAGGCACACTGGGGAGCAAACTCATGACCCCTGTATCAGCAGTCAGTGCCTTAACCATTGTGCTACACTGCTGTTCCTCCTTGCATGTCAGCGCACCTACTTCAGATTTCCATGCGTTTAAATGCACAGTGCTGCCATCAAACACAGTGCTATGACCTTGCTGTGCCTCATAGGGCACCCTATATGGCGCCCTATAGGCCACCCTTTCAGCAACACTGTAGGGTGCCGTGGCGGACAGTGCACTTTAAAATGTGCCCTCTGGGGTACCCTATGAGGCGCCTTATGTTACAATACTTTGAGGGTGTGTTTGCTGGCAGCACTAATTAAAATATAAATAAAATGCCCCCTACAGCAATATTACCTATAACAGGTAATGCCTCAGCCAGCCTTCTTCATTAGGCACAGTGGGGGATTGAACCCATGACTCCTGCATCATTGGTCAGTGTCTTAACCATTGTGCTACACTGCTGCTCTTCCTTGCATGTCAGCGCACCTAATTATGATTTTCCTTCCTTAAACTGCACAGTGCTGCCATCAAAAACAGTGCTGTGACCTTGCGGTACCTCATACAGCACTCTATAAAGTGCCCTATAAGCAACATTCTAGGGTGCCTTGGCGGATAGTGCACTTTAAAATGTGCCTTATGGGGTGCCTTATGTTAACACGCTTTGAGAGTGCGTTTGCTAGTAGAGGTAATTAAAATATAAATAAAATGCCTCCTAAAGCAATCTTCCCCATAATAGGTAATGCCTCAGCCAGCCTTCTTCATTCGGCACAGTGGGGGATTGAACCCATGATCCCTGCACCATCGGTCAGTGTCTTAACCATTGTACTGTGGCTCTGTTCCTGTGCTTGCACATCAGCGCGCCACTTATGCTTCCCGCGCACGTTTCTCATGCGCTAATGTGCGCAGCGCACATTAGCGCATGATTAATCCCGGTTTTGCTTTTTTCTGACTGAAACGCCCACTCCTTATATGGCATCCCGCACAATAGCGCGGCGCGCACCTAACGGGGTTTTAGTAAACATACCCCTAAGTATCTATTTTATTGGTATTTATTATTATTTTTTACTGCTCCTATTATGAAAACTTTTATATATGATTTTGATTTATACTTTTTTTAGCTCCATATATTGGCTGTACTCCAATTTGTTTTTATATTTTAGAATGTTCTATTTATATGTCTTAGTTCATTCTTTAAGTTCTTTTTAATGTTTAGTTTCTTTTGTTTTTTGATTTTAAATGTTTTTTACATTTTAGCCATTCATTGCCCCTTATCATTCAGAACCATCGGTGATAAAAGAAGTCTAAGCAGCATTGAAAGCCTTCTCAAAGAACAAAACACAAGCATTAATGTCATTCCCATAGAAGTATTACAGCAATTGGATGACGCTGTCAGCACACTTACAAGGCTTTGCCAAGAAATTTGGAAGACAACATCATGGTCAACTGACTAGAAAAGATCTGTGTTTATACCAATACTAAAAAAAGGTGATCCAAATGACTGTGGAAATTATCGCACTCTGATCCCACATGCCAGCAAGATTCTACTGAAGATTATTCAACAGAGACTACAACCATACCTGGAACAAAAACTACCTGAAGTGCAAGCAGGGTTCAGGAAAGGGCGAGGAATGAGAGACATCATGGATGTGAGATGGATCCTTGAAAAGACAAAAGAATACCAAAAGGATATCTATTTGTGCTTTAGCAAGGCTTTTGACTGTGTAAACCATGAGAAACTCTGGGCCACATTAAGAAGTATGGGTATACCAGAGTACCCGATCGTTCTCTTGCGCAAACTGTACATTGATCAAGAAGCAACAGTTTGAACGGAACAAGGAGAAACAGGATGGTTTAAAATAAGCATGGTGTATGACAAGGCTGCATACTTTCCCCCTACCTGTTTAATTTATATGCAGAACAAATCATCAGAGAAGCAGGATTGTATTAAGACAATAGAGGTGTGAAGATTGGCGGAAGACTCATCAACAACCTTCACTATGCTGATGATACCACATTACTGGCTGAAAGTGAAAATGATCTAAAACATTTGCTTCTCATGATCAAGGAACATAGTCATAAAATGGGCTTGCACCTTAATGTAAAGAAGACAAAGATCATGACAACTGGCAAAATCAAGTTCATTGTTGAAGGAGAAGAAATTGAAATCGTGGACAGCTTTAACCTACTTGGATCAACTATCAATAAAGAAGCAACAAGTAGTCAAGAAATCAGACGATGCGTTGCTCTTGGCAGAATGGCTATGAAAGACCTAGACAATATTCTCAAGAGCAGAGATGTCTCTCTTCATACAAAGATTTGACTCGTTCAAGCCATGGTATTTTCAATAACATCATATGGATGTGAAAACGGGACAGTGAAAAAGATAGACAAGAAGAAAATTGATGCCTTTGAATTATGGTGCTGGTGGCGAATACTGCATATATTATGGACTGTCCAAAGAACAAATCAGTCAGTACTAGAGGAGATCAAACCTAAGCTTTCTTTAGAAGCCTTTTCATATTTATGACACTTAAAAATTAACCTGGCAGCTGTATTCTGTAAATATCACAATCTTGATCTTTGGTTTACTTAAACAGTGTTTTGTATAAGTTAAAGATGCCTTAGTGAAATCAAATGTATGACATTATAGAGAACATTGCAGTCATGAAGCTTACTGATTATGAAAGCTTGAATTAATTTTTGTAGGTCTCTAGGATCCAAGAGAGATTAGATTGACTTGATCTGACAGTGTGAAAATACAACTTGATGGCTGCAGAAATTTGGGCAGTAAAAGTCAGCTGCGAGTCAAGTAGAATGCCTAAGGTTCGAATAAATTCTCACTCACTGCAGGAAACCCAAGGATGGAGGGGGAAATGGTAGGAAGCACTCAATGCCTAGAGATTTCGAGTGAGTTGCATTTTGAAGGGTTCAGTTTTAGTCTGTGGCTGGCCAGCTAGTTGGCCACTGCATCTAGACAGATTGAGAAGGATTAGATCTGGGAAGTGGAAGATCAAAATATGCCACAATTTGTATGTTTTAAACAGAGCAAAAAGCTCTGAATCTAATATGCCACAAAAGTGTTGCCAGGGGTTCCATGAATGTGTTAAATAATACTGGTGCAAGCACAGAGGCCTGTGGCACCCGGAAGGTCATAAAAGCATTAGAATTTCCATACTGGGTCAGATCGATGGTCCATCAAGCCCAACATCCTCTTTCCAACAGTGGCAAATCCAGGTCAGAAATATGTGTCAGGATCCCAAAAAGTAGCAAGATTTCCATATTTACCCCAGAAATAGGTAGTGGCTACCTTATTTTAATTATTTAACAGGTTTTTTATACCCCTTTATCATTTCAGTCAAAGCAGTTTACATTGTAACTTAAACTTGGTAATGTACATTAAACAGGTACATTAACAAGTCATGAACTTTTCTTCCAGGAATTTATTCAAATCTTTTCTAAACCCACCTACTCTAACTGCTTTTACAACACCCTCTGGTAATGTATTCCAAAGCTTAATTATGTGTTGAGTGAAAAAATATTTTTTTCTTTTTGTTTTAAATGTTCTACTTAGTAACTTCATGGCATGTCCTGTAGTCTTTGTACTTTCTGAAGGAGTAAATAATTGATCCATATTTCACTCCACTCAGTATTCTGTCCTATCTTCCCTCAGCAGCCCTAACCTCTGTAGCCTTTCCTCACGGGAGAGTCTTTCCATCCCCATTATCATTTTGGTCACCCTTCTCTTTACCTTTTCTAATTCTGCTATATCCTTTTTGAGATTTGAAGACTAGAATTGCACACAATACTCAAGATGCGGTCACACCATGGAGCAATTCAGAGGATTTATGATCTTTGTTTTATTCTCTATTCCTTTCCTAATAATTCCTAACATCCTTCTTGCTTTCTTGGCAGCTGCTGAACACTGAGCAGATTTCGATGATTTATCCATAATGATATCTAGATCCTATTCCTGGGCGATGACTCCTAAAGTAGAATCTAGCATCATGAAGCAATAATTTGGGCAGTTCTTCCTTCCATGCATAAATTTGCACTTGCCTACCTTAAATTTAATCTACCATTTAAGCGCTCAGTCTTCCAGTCTCACAAGGTTCTCCTGCAATTTCTCACAATTCACATATGATTTAATGACTTAGAATAATTTGATGTCAGTTTCAAATCTGATCACCTCACTCATTGCTCCCATTTCAACTTTGAAGAGGTTGGTCAAATAGGTGCTGATTTTGAGGATATTTTATAAAGACACATAAATGCAGATTTTACAAAGGATGTCCAAGTGCAATCTTGGACATCAAAGCTAGAGCATTAGAAACGAGGATTGCCTATCAACACAACTATAATTCAAGTATATGCCCCAACAACAGCTGCAGAAGAGAATGAAATTGAAGAGTTCTATGAACAAGTACAAGCTGAAATTGACAGAATATGCAAACAAGATATCCTGATAGTCATGGGTGACTGGAACGCAAACGTTGGCAACAAAGAAGGCAAAGTAGTTGGAAAATATGGACTTGGCAACAGAAATGAAGCTGGAGAAAGACTGATAGAATTCTGTAAGACCAATGATCTATTCATCTCAAACACCTTCTTCCAGCAACACAAGCGGCGATGTAAAACCCTCTCGCACCGAGGAAGTTTCTCCAGGGCCATGTGCCCATGAGGGAAGGGTTAGGACAGCCATTATAGTTGGTGATTCAATCATTAGGCATGTAGATAGCTGGGTGGCTGGTGGACGTGAGGATCGCCTGGTAACATGCCTGCCTGGTGCGAAGGTAGCGGACCTCATGCGTCACCTAGATAAGGTGTTAGATAGTGCTGGGGAGGAGTCTGCTGTCTTGGTACATGTTGGTACCAATGACATAGGAAAATGTGGTAGGGAGGTTCTGGAGGCAAAATTTAGGCTTTTTGGTAGGAAGTTGAAATCCAGAACTTCCAGGGTGGCATTCTCCGAAATGCTTCCTGTTCCACGTGCAGGACCCAAAAGGCAGGCAGAGCTCCGGAGTCTCAATGCGTGGATGAGACAATGGTGCAGAGATGAGGGTTTTGGATTTGTTAGGAACTGGGGAACATTCTGGGGAAAAGAGGGGTTCTTCCGAAGGGATGGGCTTCACCTTAACCGGGAACCAGGCTGCTGGCATTAACCTTTAAAAAGGAGATAGAGCAGCTTTTAAACTAGATATTAGGGGAACGCCAACAGTCGCCAAAGAGCGGATGGTTCGGAAGAATGTATCCTTGAAGGATACTACCAAAAGCAGAGAGGTTCCACAAAAGAGTAAAGTAGCCCAAATGCCTTCAAATATGGAGCAGACACAGCTTAAAGATCCCAAATTACCCATGTCTAACAATAGCCAAATTAATATGAATAAAATACAATCTCTAAAATGCTTGTATGCAAATGCTAGAAGTCTAAAAAATAAGATGGGAGAGTTAGAATATATAGCACTAAATGAAAGGTTAGATATGATTGGAATATCAGAGATATGGTGGAAGGAGGACAACCATTGGGACACTGTGATACCTGGGTACAAACTATATCGTAATGATAGAGCTGATCAAATTGGTGGAGGGGTTGCTCTCTATGTTAGAGAGGGCATTGAGTCAGAAAGGATTAAAGTTTTGCAGGAAACAAAATTTGCTGTAGAATCTATATGGATTGAAATTTCATGTAAAAGGGGGAAGGCGATGGCAGTGGGGGTGTACTATCGAGCGCCTGGCCAGAATGAACAAATGGATGATGAAATGCTCAAAGAAATCAAGGAAGCTAACAAAAGTTACAGCATAGTAATAATAATGGGTGATTTCAATTACCCCGGTATCGACTGGGTTAGTGTCACGTCAGGACATGCTAGGGAGATAAAGTTCCTAGATGAAATAAATGGCTGCTTCTTGGAGCAGCTGGTTCATGAACCGACCAGAGGGGAAGCCATATTAGACCTAGTCCTTAGTGGAACACCAGATCTAGTGCAAGAGATAAGGGTGTTGCGGCCACTTGGCAATAGTGATCATAGCATGATCGCCTTTGATTTAATTAGTGGAGGAGGGATAGTAAGGAAATCCACAGTACTACCTTTTAACTTTCGAAAGGGAGACTTTGATAAAATGAGGAAAACAGTTAAGAAAAAACTAAAAGGAGCAGTTGCAAAGGTTAAAGATGTACATCAAGCTTGGGTGGTGTTGAAAAATACTATCTTGGAAGCCCAGACCAGCTGTATTCCACGCTTTAAGAAAAGTGGAAGGAAGTCCAAAAAACTGCCAGCATGGCTTAAAGGTGAGGTCAGAGAGGCTGTTGCCAAAAAAGCATCTTTCAGGAAATGGAAAAAAGAGCCAAACGAAGAAACCTGGAAACAGCACAAGCACTGGCAAGTCAAATGCAAGGCATTGATAAGGCAGGCAAAGGGAGAATTTGAGAGGAAGCTTGCTGTAGAAGCAAAAACATGAAATAAAGACCTTTTCAAGTACATTCGTAGCAAAAAACCTGTGAGAGAGTCAGTTGGTCCATTAGATGATAAAGGGGTTAAAGGAGCACTGAGAGGGGACAAGGCGATAGCGGAGAAACTGAATGAATTCTTTGCTTCGGTCTTTACTGAGGAAGATGTAGGGATGTTACCCATGACTGAAGTGGTATTTAAAGGTGCGGAAGAATTGAAGGAAATATCGATACATCGGGAATAAACTGAAGAGTAGCAATTCACCTGGGCCAGATGGTATACATCCAAGGGTGTTGAAAGAACTGAAATATGAGATTGCAGACCTGCTATTAGTAATCTGTGAACTATCATTAAAATCATCTCTAATACCTGAAGATTGGCGGATCGCCAATGTAACACTAATTTTTAAAAAGGGTTCCAGGGGTGATCCGGGAAACTACAGACCGGTGAGCCTGACATCAGTACCGGGAAAAATGGTAGAAACCATTATAAAGAATAAAATTACTCAGGATGTAGATAGTCATGACCTAATGGGAGACAGCCAACATGGCTTTAGACAAGGAAGATCTTGTCTTACTAATCTGTTATGTTTTTTTGAAGGAGTGAATAAACAGGTGGACAAAGGTGAGTCGGTTGATATTGTGTATCTGGACATTCAGAAAGCCTTTGACAAGGTCCCTCATCAGAGACTTTTGGCAAAACTAAAGAGTCATGGGATAGGAGGCAGTGTACTATTGTGGATCAGGAACTGGTTAAAAGATAGAAAGCAGAGGGTAGGGCTAAATGGCCAATTTTCCCAATGGAGAAAGGTGAATAGTGGTGTACCCCAGGGATCTGTGCTGGATCCGCTGCTTTTTGACATATTCATATATGACCTGGAAAGTGGAATAACGAGTGAGGTTATCAAATTTGCAGATGACACAAAACTATTTAAAGTTGTTAAAATTGCAAGAGGATCTTGATAAGTTAGAAGACTGGGCATCAAAATGGCAGATGAAATTTAATGTGGAGAAGTGCAAGGTTATGCACCTAGGGAAGAACAACCCAAACTATGGTTACACAATGCAAGGTTCCACATTAGGAACCACCACCCAGGAAAAAGATTTAGGCGTCATTGTGGATACCATGTTAAAACCCTCGGCCCAGTGTGCAGCGGCGGCCAAGAGAGCAAATAGAATGCTAGGTATGATAAGGAAAGGAATGGAAAATAAAACAAAAGATATTTTAATGCCTCTATATCGTTCCATGGTGAGACCGCACCTTGAATATTGTGTGCAATTCTGGTCGCCGTATCTTAAAAAGGATATAGCGATTTTAGAAAATGTTCAGAGAAGAGCCACCAAAATGGTAAAGGGGATGGAAGGATACTCCTATGAAGAAAGGCTAAAAAGGTTAGGGCTCTTTAACCTGGAAAAGAGACGGCTGAGGGGAAATATGATAGAAGTCTATAAATTAATGAATGGAGTGGAACGGGTAAACGTAGATCGATTGTTTACCTTATCAGAATATAGAAAGACTAGGGGACATGCAATGAAGCTACAGGGTAAACTATTTAAGACTAACAAAAGAAAATATTTTTTCACTCAACGTGTAATCAAACTCTGGAATTTGTTACCGGAGGATGTAGTAAAGGCTGTTAGTGTAGCTGGGTTTAAAAAAGGTTTGGACAAGTTCCTGGAGGAAAGGTCCATAAACCATTATTAAGAAGGGACCCAGGATATCAATGCTTGACCCAGTACAAGCATTGTGGAACCTGTGTCTTTTGGGGAAACTGCTAGGTACTTGTGACCTAGATTGGCCACTGTTGGAAACAGGATACTGGGCTTGATGGACCTTGGTCTGACCTAGTATGGCATATCTTATGTTCTTATGTTATGTTCTTATGTACACATGGACTTCACCCAATGGATTGTATAAAAATCAAATTGACTACATCTGTGGAAGTCAACAATGGAAAAGCTCTGTAACATCAACAAAGACAAAACCTGGAGCTGACTGTGGTCCAGATCATCAACTAATAGTATGCAAACTCAAGCTAAAGTTGAAAAAGAGCAAACCACTCATGAATGCAGCAAAATATGACCTTGAGAATATACCACTGGAATTTAAAGATTGCCTGCAAAATCGATTTGCTGCTTTAGATACAAATTCCAGAGCTCCTGAAGAATCATGGAATGACATCAAGAAGGTTGTGTTGGAAGAAAGCGAGAAGTCTCTACAAAAGGTGAAAAAGCAAAAACGGCCAAAATGGATGACGGAAGAAACTCTGAAAATTGCCCAGAAACGCAGAGAAGCTAAAGCCAGAGGAGAAAGACAATTGCAGAACTCAACAGAGATTTCCAACGTGCAGCAAGACAGGACAAGGAAAAGTACTACAATGACACTTGCAAGGAAATAGAAGCAGAAACTATTAGAGGAAGAACAAGATCTGCTTTCCTAAAGCTACAAGAGTTGAAGAAAAAGTTCCAGCCTCGAATTGGAATGTTACAAGATGCTCAAGGTTCTATGTTGAATGATGCTGAGAAGATCAAGAAAAGGTGGAAGGAATATGCAGAGTTTTTATATGATAAAGATCAAGTAGACCAACAGCCGTTTCAACCTGTACCTTATGATCGGGAACCATTGGTGATGAAAGAAGAAGTTGAAGCAGCATTGAAAGCCTTATCAAAGAACAAAGCACCAGGCATTGATAGCATTCCCATAGAAGTATTGCAGCAATCTGATGCAGCTGTTACCATACTTACAAGGCTCTGCCAAGAAATATGGAAGACAACATCATGGCCAACTGACTGGAAAAGATCTGTTTATACCAATACTAAAGAAAGGTGATCCAACTGACTGTGGAAATTATCGCACAATTGCTCTGATCCCACATGCCAGCAAGATTCTACTGAAGATTATTCAAAAGACTACAACCATACCTGGAACAAGAACTACCTGAAGTGCAAGCAAGGTTCAGGAAAGGGCGAGGAACGAGAGACATCATTGCGGATGTGAGATGGATCCTTGAAAAGACTAAAGAATACCAAAAGGATATCTATTTGTGCTTTATCGACTATAGCAAGGCTTTTGACTGTGTAAACCATGAGAAACTCTGGGCTACATTAAGAAGCATGGGTATGCCAGAACACCTGATCGTTCTCTTGTGCAATCTGTACATTGATCAAGAAGCAACAGTTCGAACGGAACAAGGAGACACAGAATGGTTTAAAATAAGCAAAGGTGTAAGACAAGGCTGCATACTTTCCCCCTACCTGTTTAATTTATATGCAGAACAAATCAGAGAAGCAGGATTGTATGAAGACAACAGAGATGTGAAGGTTGGTGGAAAACTCATCAACAACTTTCGCTATGCTGATGATACTACATTACTGGTTGAAAGTGAAGATGATCTGAAACATTTGCTTCTCACAATCAAAGAACATAGTCTCAAAATGGGCCTGCACCTTAATGTAAAGAAGACAAAGATCATGACAACTGGCATAATAAACAGGTTCATCGTTGAAGGAGAAGAAATTGAAATTGTGAACAACTTTAACCTACTTGGATCAACTATCAATAAAGAAGCAACAAGCAGTCAAGAAATCAGACGACGCATTGCTCTTGGCAGAATGTCTATGAAAGACCTAGATAAGATTCTCAAGAGCAGAGATGTCTCTCTCCATACAAAGATTCGACTTGTTCAGGCCATGGTATTTTCAATAACATTATATGGATGTGAAAGCTGGACAGTGAAAAAGACAGACAGTAGAAAATTGATGCCTTTGAATTATGGTGCTGGTGGCGAATACTGTGTATACCATGGATTGCCCGAAGAACAAACCAGTCGGTACTAGAGGAGATCAAACCTAAACTTTCTTTAGAAGCTCAGATGACAAGACTTCGACTTTCATACTTTGGACACATTATGCGAAGAGAGAGATCATTAGAGAAAGACATCATGCTTGGCAAGATAGAAGGTCAATGCAAAAGAGGAAGGCCAGCAATGAGATGGATCGATACAATAACAGCAGCTACGGGTACCAGTCTGTCAACAATGAGCCGCCTGCCTGAAGACCGAACACAATTTAGGATAGCTATCCAGAGGGTCGCTATGAGTCGAGTCCGACTCGACGGCACTTAACAACAACAACAGCAAACAAGCTGGGCATGTCTGTTTGGGCATGATTTCATAAACATGGACGTACCTGATATGGACATCTGCAAGGGCATCTACATAGGAATCCCTGGCATAATATCCAAGCCTGGGGACATCTAAGAGATGATCAGTAATGGTGCAAACACAAAACACTTTTATCAATTACACAAAAAAAAGAACATTGTGATTATGGAGTGTACTGAGGATAGTGGAGTTCATTCTACTCTATATCCTTCAGATGTTTTTAGGCCCAAACGAGCACGTTCCCGATGCTTATACAGTACATGCCTGGAGCAGGTCTAAAGTTAAATAAAATCGTAGATGTCTCTGAGTTCTGAAATTGATCAAGGCTGTTTGTCCATTGCCTCGACCTGTCCACGCCTCTGCCACACCCCTTGTCTACTTGGATATTTCTGTGCAGGGGATGTTTCCAAACACGATTTGTAAAATGGCTCCAGGGATATCTTCATGATTTGGATATGTGCATGCATGTTTCCAGATGTCCAAATTGCGAATAAGCTTCTAAAATTACCATCATAGGTGCCTATGGGCCTGATGCACAGATGCGGGTTGTGGGGCTGCACATCCCAGCGGGACATGCAGCCCCTCAAGCTGTCCTGGCCCGATTCCCCCTCCGGCTCTCCCTGCATGTCCTGAGCAGCAGGACGGGAAGAACTGGTGGGGGGAGGGAGGGGGCTGGAACTGGGCAGAGCGGGGGTGGGCCGAGCTGGCAGGACGTACAGGGCCGATTATTCCACCTCAAAAGGAAGAAGAGGGGGGCCGAGCCACGGTAGCCAAAGGAGCCTGCAGGGAAGACTTCCCCGCAGGCAGGCAGGGGCACACCAGGCCGTCCCCGGGCCCGCTTCTGTGTACCATGGGAACATTTTGTTCCCGTGGTCCAGAATCTGGTCTTAACAGGCCCATCCTGCATGGGGACATCAGCATGGCCCAGACATAACCCTTTCAGAATCAGGCTCCACGTGTCTGAAAAATACTAAGAATGAAACTACTTCTTGTCTCTCTGAGCGATTATAACCCAAAAATTCAAAAATGAAAAACGTTCAATTCTACCAACATAGAACCAAAAACTATTAACCACAATTGTTTATCTCTGGTGGTTACTTGCTAGATTAGTTCTACTATTAACGAAGGTCTCAGACTTTTTCAGCACTTATTTTCAGACTTATAATTCGTCTAACAGTGGTGCCTAATAGCATCAACGACCTCCAATATCTACTGTAGATTGCTATAGCCAAGACTGAGAGCATACGGAACTTATAGGTCATTACACATTGCCCAATTACTGACACTGTTATACACGCTTCATGTCTTCATGACCGCATAACTATATTAATATCTCAACATTCAGTAAAAATCGAGCGCTTAACTTCTTCTTGAATTTCTTCTCGCCTCTCGCATCCCGCTCTCTGGGAACAGAGCAGGACATGAGAGGAGAGAAGAAATTCAAGCAGAAGTTAAGCGCTCGATTTTTACTGAATTATTTTTACTGAATTTATTTTCAATTTAGTGATGACTTTGCGCTATCTTTATATTTCAAACAGTATGGGGAACTGCCTCTCTTATCTGGTGTGGCACCACATGTGAAGTCTGGCTTCTTGGGGTTTCATTTTAATTTTTTGTCTAAATATTTTTATTTTTACTTTAGGTTGTGGTCACTTATTCTATACTTGGTGAGGGTCTTTATTCTGAGTGTGTGACCATGGCGAGGAGTTCTGTTACATTGGAGTTTGTACGTAGGGATCTGTACTGTAGTAATTTGACTTTAGCTTTTCAAATAGGTGTATGGAGGTTTTGGGGCCCATTGCAGTATTTGTGGTGCTGCTTTTTTCTGGGTAGGCCCCTTATTGTATGAGTTTTGGAAGTGTATGCTGGTATGGTATGACTGATTTGACTTTGTAGATTTTCAGTGACTTTGCAGTGTTTTATATTAGTTCACAATATGCCTGGCACTGGAGAATGTTTGTTTAGTGAGATGACCAGAATCGGATTTTGTTTATTTTTTTGGACTATCACAGCAGGTTTGTATGATGCCAAGTATTTTTATTTTGGTTCTGCATTTGCTGCAATTTTCTTACAACACTGGATTTGAAGGAGAAATACTCATATCGCTTGAAAAGAGTTCACAAAGTGGTTTTGGGAAAAAGGCGGGTAGGGTGCAGCCAACATTAATAGTAATGAGGGAGGGGCGCTTTATTCTTTATTTGCAACATTTGATATACCGCCCATTACCGATGTGTCAGGGTGGTGTACAATAATAAGGTGCAGCTGGTGGAAATAAAGGAGGAAGAAAGAACGCCATCAAATTAATAGGAAAGCAAATAGAAAAAGGAGAGAGAAGGATAGTAAAGGACAGCAATAGACAAACAAAAAACACCACAGATAATTGACAGAAGGGGTAGGTAGATTCCTGAACAAGAATAAGGGGTAGGTATATTTATAGGTTGCAGGAGGATGCTAGAAACCCTAGCACCGGCCCTGTTCAGGAGCAGACATAAATGTTCGCTTGTAACATGCTCTGGTCATGACTCTACCCACACGCCTCACAAACTTTGCTTTGGAGCATGCCTTTACGAAGGCTGCATAAAAAGAGACATACTGCCATTGCACATACTTTTAAATGAGCAAACCCTGAGGTAATTTCATAAGAGACCTTTTATGTGCAAAAAATCCTTTATAAATTACCCTTGGGGGGCATTTCAGAATGAGTCTCACAAAGTTACGTGCCATCCAGAGCCAGCATTTATTTATTTATTTAGCATACATTTGTATACCGCTACTTCCAGCGATCAGTAGCGGATTGGATTACATATTGGAAACTGACAAATCAGGACAGAAAAATTTGTAGTATATACAAGGTGATTTGAAAGGTAAGCACAACACACAGTAATTGTTTGCATATTCACATTTTTACATATATACATTTTTGGTTCTTTGGGTGGCACTGTTTGGGCCACGTGGACTAAATCAAGTTGTACTGAATCTGAAATAGGTGGGTCTTGAGTTTTTTTCTAAAGTCCGTCAGGTCTTTGCTAGCACGTAGCTCCGGCGGCAGTTGGTTCCAGAGTGTTGGTGCTGTGTAAGAGAAAGCTCTGTTACTAGTACCGGATTTGACAGATCTTATATCTACCGGTACGCAGAGGGTGTTTGAGTTGGTGGTGGTTCTGCTTCTGTTGGGTGGTTGTGTGCAGATTAGGTTGGAGAGGAAGGATGGCGCAATGTTATGCATGAGTTTGAAAGTGGTTATTAGTGTTTTATATTTTATACGAGCTGTAATGGGGAGCCAGTGTAGTTCCATCAAAACAGGTGTGATGTGTTCAGCAAATCTTTTCTTCATAATGATTCTAGCCACCACATTCTGCACCATTTGTAGTATGTTTAGGGTTTTCTTTGGTAGGCCCTGTAAAATGGCGTTGCAGTAGTCGAGATGTGGCATGATGAGTGCGTGTGCCACAGACCTGAAATCATGAGGCTCAATAATGCTCCGTAGAGGTTGCAGGACTCTTAGTTTGTGGAAGATGGCCCTGTTTGTTATGCGGAGGTGTTTTTCCATCTTTAGATCGCTATCGAACGTTACCCCCAGATATTTTATTTCTTTCTTTGTTTGGTAGGTATTGTTGGATAGGGTGATCGTTGCAGGGGGGTTGAAATTTGGTTTTCTGGAGATGTACATCACCTCTGTTTTTTTATGGTTGATCGCCTTGTTGTTTTGTTGTAACCAGGTTTGCATTTCGATCAGGCATTCTTCTAGTTGCATCAAATTGTGTGTACAGCATGATATCGTCTGCATAGATGTGGTAGTTGATTTTGTGCTTTTGGAAGGTTTCGCAAATTGGTTGCATATATATGTTGAAAATGAGTGAGGAGAGAGCAGAGCCTTGAGGTATGCCTTGGGTTTGTGGGAAGGCCTCTGCTTTTTCGTCGTTGAACTGTACCTGTTGCATTCTGTTTGTTATATATGATGAGAACCATTTTAGGGGGGTTCCTGATATTCCAATCGATTTGATTCTGTTCATGAGGGTTCCGTGGTGTACTGTATCAAAAGCTGCTGAGATGTCTATAAATATGAGTAAAAACATTTTCTTTTTGTCTTCTAAGCCTTTGAGGAGGTTGTCAAGTAGTGCGAGCAGTAGGGTTTCAACCCCATGATGTTGCCTGAAACCGTATTGCTGATCATCCAGGGTTTCATTGTCATCAAGGTGGTCTTGCAGTTGTTGTAGGACTGCCTTTTCAATGATCTTTGCTAGGAAAGATATGCTGGATATTGGGCGGTAGAAAGCTGGGTCGTCCTTGTTGAGTGTTTTGTTTTTCAGTATAGGTCTTATGACTATTATGCAAACTAGCTGGCCATCTAGGGGTCCATGAGAGGCCCATTGTTGTTGCTGCCGCCCCTCTCCAGGACCTACAGCAACAATGATCTGAAACATCCCCACAACATTTACTTTAAACATCTGACATTGCAAGACTGTTTCAGTTCTGCCCCAGTCAAGACCCAATGCTGTTCCATATGCCTGGAAGAAACTACCTGAGTCAGTGCTTCGGGCTCCTTCTCTGGCCCTATTCAAGTTTAGGCTGAAGGACCCACCTCTTGGAGGCTGCTTTTGGATCCTGATGCCCCTTACTCTCCTGTTCACTACTTATGCGTATCTTACCATGCTCTAGTCCCCAGTTTTGCAATGTTTTTTTCATCTTGATTTGGTTGTAAGCTCTGATGAGCAAGGACTGTCTTACATCTTTATGTACAGCGCTGCGTATGCCTTGAAGTGCCATACATATATCGGTCTTGGTTGAGGAGGGGTTTGAGCCTCCATATGATTTGTGGTATGCATTCCTGGTGGTCTTGTTGATGTGAGATTGAAAGTTCAAGTTACGGCCCAAGGTGACACCTAGATATCTTATTTCATTCTTAATGGGTATGGTCATGTTGAGCAGGGAGATGAATTGGGAGGGGGTGGGGTAAAGGATGTGTTGCATGTGATAAAGAGAGCTTCGACCTTGTTGTAGTTGAGGTTCAGGTTGTTGTGGGAGAGCCATTTGATCATGTCTTGTAGATAGGTGGTTATTGTTGAGTAGTCTGGGTTTCCTAGATTGATCGGGTTGTAAATCATAATATCGTTGATGTACAGTGCGTATTGGATGTTTCTTAATGATGTCACAGATGTTTCTTAATGGCGCCACATATAATTGCTTTTAGCCATAGCTAAAATGTATATTTGTTGAATATACATTGTCATCAGGCCAGCCTACTGCCTAGGGTGAGTAGGGTTGGGCTGCCTTGATATTCTATCTTCAGGAAGTATGACACTGCATTTGCTCCTGCAATGCCTTGTGGGAATGGTAGTTCCCTTTTCTACCCTCTGATTCAAGAAGGAGTTGCAGTCGAGTGTTAAAGGCAAAAATGACAAGAATTTTATTTCCCCTCCCAACAGAACTTAAGTGCAGATGAAATTAGGACAACTTTCCATATATTTGGTAGGAGGAATACATACAAGAACTCAGGTAAATGTGCCTCTTCACTCTCAGGCTTCCAAACGTGCAGTGCTCGTCACAAAAACAAAAGCAAACAAAACAGCTTCTGATAACAAAGGAAAATGTTCCCCTTTTCTTTGCCGCTTTATCAGCACTTTTATAGTAATGCTCAGCACAGGGATTCAATATGGTCAGCTATACATAGGGCGCAATCCCTCTGTATATCAGCTGCGTCATAAACATCAGAGTCTATCTGCATCTCTTCCAGCTCAGCATTAGCTGGGTGTGGCTGTAAGCTGCTATCGTGGGTTTTAAAGTAACCTTCTTCTAGGCATTCAGGGATCTTCCCTTTATTCCATTCTAAACAGCAGGGCTTGAAACCACCCTGTACTTTGGAGTTGCTTCCTGGGCTATTTCCTACTTCTTGGCAACAACAAGGAAATACTTTTAAACTAGATTCATAGCTGGGCAAACTTTGAAGCCTACCTTCTGGCTTTAAGGAGGGAGGAATTCTCTGCTCTCTTGTCTCAGGCAGGTTTCCAAACACCGGCTGTGTTTTCTTTCCTCTTAGCTTGCTGGCTTCTGCCTCAGACCTATAAGTATTTTCCTGCCACTGTCTCTCTCTCTGGAGCCTCCGAGCTTTTCCAAGCCTGCCTCACAGGAGGTCTCTCCTTTCTCCTGCCTTTCCTGAACGGCACCTCTCTCGTGCTGCTTCCTTCAGGCTCTTGGGCTTTGGCTTCCTTGGCTCTTGCTACGGCTCTCTTGACCTGGTCTCTGACTGGGACCTTCACCCGGTCTCTCTCGCCCTTGCTTCTGTGTTTCTCTCGGTCTCCCTTTTAAAGCTAATGACCAATTATTATAGTCCTGTTTCTCAGGGCTTAGCTCTGCCCTTCCCCTGAACAGGTGTTTCTCATTAACCCCTAAGCTTGGTGATAGTCACAGCTTGGGCGTGTCCACTCGGCTCCTGACTTTCTCTGTTTACTTTCTTCTTGTAAACATTGAGCCATGTGCTCAGACTGCCTGTCAGATTCTAAGGTGGAATCTTCTACTATCCCTATCTCCATGGGCTCAGTAGGGGCTTCTACATTACAACATTAACTTAGGACCTCACATTCCCATTCCTACTGGTATAATTGTTACCCAAGATTCCACAAATATAATTGACATAGCTAAAATGTATATATGTTGAATATAAAATGTTACCTGTAAATAATTAACCAGCTGTTAATGTGTTACTCATTGTTCTAAGTTATGATGTAACTAATCTGTTCTATGTTCAATGTAAATCACCCCTGATCCTTGGAAGAGGTGGTATAGAAAAACTTTTAAATAAATAAGTAAATACATGAACTGTATGTAGAGATTAAATAGCAGGGCAGACAATGATGAACCTTGTGGTACCCCTTGGGAAGAGGAGAAAAGGGAGGAGGTGGATGTGCCAATCTTGACCTGTTGCCTGTTGCTGAGGTAGGATTTGAACCATTTGAGAGTGGTGTTGCGTAGGCCGATGTCGCTGAGTCTTTGCAGGAGGATGTGGTGGCATACTGTGTCGAATGCTGCAGATATATTGACAAAGATGAGTAGAAAGCCCATTTTCAGGTTGTTAATTCCTCTGATGAGATTGTCAAGGAACATTATGAAGTAAGGTTTAGACACTGTGGCTAGCTCAGAACCCATGTTGATGGGGGTCTAGAGGAGCTTGCAAATCCACATGGTCTTGGAGTTGCCAGTATACTCTCTTCTCAAGTATCTTGGTGAGGAATGGTAGGCTTGAAATCGGGTGGTATTTTGCAGGGTTGTCTGTGTGCATCGAGGAAAGCTTGGGAAGAGGACATAGTTTGATAGTTGCTAGTTTGAGGGATAGGGGCATGTAGCCCTGTGTTAGGAGTGTATGATTTTGTGAATAAATTTGCTGAGCTCTGTCTTTGCTGATTTTATCCACGGTACTCGGCAGGGATCAGTTGGTGCAGTGGTTGTGTTTAGGTTGGAGATTGCACATGTGACTTGGGCTGCGGTTGGCATGTACAATTCATCCCATGTGTGTTTGGAGGGCAAGGTTTGAGGGTGGGGGTGCAATCTTGTGGGTTGTCTATCTGCAGGACACTTTGTCTAGATTTTAGGAAATCTGAGAAAATTTGTGGGTCTAATGTGTCTTCTCCTGTGTGTGCTGGATCAATTGTGAAGGCGCTGACCATTTTGAATAGCTCCCTGGGTTTTTGGCTGATTTTAGAATGAGATTGGTGTGGTATTCTTGTTGATATTGGTTGATTAGGTTGTAGTTCTGCTGCTTCTCTTGATATAGCTGTTGGGTGGTTTGGGTTTTGTTCCTTCTCCAGTCTCTTTCGATTTTCAGAAGTCTCTTCTTTGCTTCCCTTATTTGAACAGAGTACCAGGGTGTTGATTTTATTCTCTATCCCTTATGCCTGTCATGCTTTTTGGTTGATGCTCTTGCTGCTGCAGAGATGGTTTTATTCCACTGGTCGATAACAGCGTCTAGGTCAGTTGAATCTTGGTCCAGGGTGGTGGTGATTTCTTGGAGGAACTTGTCCTTGTCAAAGGATTTAAATCTTCTTCCTGGATGTTGTAGATTCTCCCGAGTAGCTAGGTGGGGTTGGAGTATGCTGAGTCTGATGGTGTGGTGGTCAGTCCATGATAATGGAGTGATTAATGGGGTTTCAATGTTTTGGAGGATATGGTTTGGTATAAAGATCAGGTCCGGAGTGGAGCCTAGGCAGTGAGAAGGTTTGTTGAGAAGTTGTGTGTAATGAAGTGCGTCCATGATTCTGAGGAAGGTGTCCGCGTCCTTTTTTGGCATTGAATTAAGACTTAAGTCTCCCAGAACAACCAGTGGTTTGTGGGGGGAGTTGGCGGCACATATTGCTTCCAGGGTAGTGGAAAGTTGATCAGTGGAGCCATTGGGAGCTCTGTAAGTGAGATAGAAAGCGAGATGTTTATTCTCTATGATAAGTGTTGCAGAGCTCTGTATTTTGCATTGTAGAGATTCAGAATTTAATGTGTGTTCTTGCTAGTATCAGTACCCCTCCGCCCCTCCGGTGCATTCATGGACAGTTGCATACTGTTTGTGTAGGGGGGTAGGGGGTATTTGATTTAGGATGAACTGGTCAGAGCTAGTCATCCAGGTCTCAGCGATGCAGAGTATGTTTGGTGGGAGTGCAAGTGGTCATCGATGGTGATGGTTTTATTTCTAACTGATCTTGTGTCAATGAGTTCAATGCTGACAGGTATGTTTGGAGGGGGGTAGGGGTTTATGTTGGTGTTGGTCTTGATCTATATGAGTGCGGGGTTTCTCTTGAGTGCGCCTGTGTACACTTTGCTAGGGTGGTTGGTGACACAGTATGGATGGTGGTGGTAGTAGGATTGTGGTTGTGGATGAGGTGGCACATCATGCATAGCGTGTGAATACGTTTAAGAGTAGCAGGTAGATATAGAGCCAGCAGGAGATGTGCATACTGTAGCTTGTGTTCAAAGGACTTAGATAGGGGTTAAGTGGATCAACACTGTTTTTCTGGCAACTACATATCAGGGTGTAGGTGGATTTGGGTTCCCTTGTCAGTGACAAGGCAGTCCAGCCCTCGAGTTGTGTAACTTCCCTCTCTCTAGTGCCCAGCTCCAAGTACGGTGTGAGCGGTACTGATCTTCTGTGCACTGCCAGTTTTTGAAGGTGTGATATGTCTTAAGGACAGTTCAGGCACTGTTCTATTTACCTGTGATGTCTGTCTAGGTTGGAATTATGGGTTAAGGCTGCTGGTTGTAGTCATTGTTTGGAGTTGGTCAGTTGTGTTCCAGCTTGAGGGAGTAAGTACACTTCTTTGCTGAGCTCTTTTCCTGGGGACTATAAATGTCACGCTGCTTCTCCAGCAGTGACGAAGTTGGAGCGGTCTGTGGTAGTTGTGCGGCCCTTGCCAAAGGGTCCTCAGGTGCAGGCCTGCCAGGTGGAGTGGGAGGATGTAGCATTCCCTCTCCCTGCTGCTGATGGTGATCGGGGCTCCCAGCACTCAAAACACTCATTTGTAAATTATGTATATACACCTCTTTGAAAATAAGTTGCTACTAAGCACCTCCTGCATGTCCCCCCCCCTACTATTTAACATGTTTAATTTGTTATGTAATGTTTCTCTAGTTGCTATGTAAACCGCTCTGATTGTAAGAGAAGGTGGTATATAAAGCCTGTTAAATACATAAATAAAAACTATTGTTAGTGGTAGCAATTTCCTGTTTGCATGGGGACGGAAGTGGCTTCCACCCCCCGTACAAAAGGAAGTCAGTATCGGGTCTTGACAGGAGAAGAACTGAAACAGCCTTACAGCGCCGGATGTTTAAAGTAAGTGCTGGGGGGCTGTTTCAGACCATTTCCATTGCTGCAAGTCCTGGAGAGGGGTGATAGCAGTGGCAGTGGTGTCAGGGAGGCGCAGAGGATGAGGTCAGCCTAGGGTGCCTCCTCTCCTTGTAGAGCCCTGGTGCTATCTACATGCGTAAATCATATCATTTTAGTGCTTTATGTTTATAAATGGGTGTTTCTGCATGTACTTTAGCCAGACAAGATGTGAGAGGTACATATGTTAGCCCGATGGTGTGTACTTTTACTGTGGATGTGTGCATGAGCCGAGTTTGGACAGAGCATGGGCGGCACGCACAAGTACATACCTTCATTTATATGCATTTGTTAGAAATCTAGGCATGCCTTAACTTGGCCATGTTTTCAACCACTTACACTAATATTTTATAAAGAAAAGTAGATGCCTCCTTATAAAATTAAGAACATAAGAACATAAGAAATGCCATACTGGGTCAGACCGAGGTCCATCAAGCCCAGTATCCTGTTTCCAACAGTGGCCAATCTAGGTCATACGTACCTAGCAGTTTCCCCAAAAGACACAGGTTCTGCAGTGTTTGTACTAGGTCAAGCATTGATATCCTGGGTCCCTTTTTAATAGCGGTTTATGGACCTTTCCTCCAGGAACTTGTCCAAACCTTTTTTAAACCCAGCTATACTAACAGCCCTTACTACATCCTCCGGTAACAGATTCCAGAGTTTGATTACACGTTGAGTGAAGAAATATTTTCTCTTATTTGTCTTAAATAGTTTACCCCGTAGCTTCATTACATGTCCCCTAGTCCTTCTATATTCTGATAGCGTAAACAATTGATCCACGTTTATCCGTTCCACTCCATTCATTAATTTATAGACCTCTATCATATCTCCCCTCAGCCGTCTCTTTTCCAGGTTAAAGAGCCCTAACCTTTTTAGCCTCTCTTCATAGGAGTAGCCTTCCATCCCCTTCACCAATTTGGTGGCTCTTCTCTGTACTTTTTCTAATAACTCTATGTCCTTTTTAAGATACGGTGACCAGAATTGCACACAATATTCAAGGTGCGGTCGTACCATGGAGCGATACAGAGGCATTATAATATCCTTTGTTTTATTCTCCATCCCTTTCCTTATGATACCTAGCATTCTATTTGCTTTCTTGGCCGCCGCTGCACACTGGGCGGAGGGTTTTAACATGTTATCCACGATGACGCCTAAATCTTTTTCCTGGGTGGTGGTTTCTAATGTGGAGCCTTGCATCGTGTAACTATAGTGTGGGTTGTTCTTTCCTAGGTGCATAACTTTGCACTTGTCCACATTAAATTTCATCTGCCATTTGGATGCCCAGTCTTCCAATTTATCCAGATCCTCCTGCAGTTTTCCACAATCCTCTTGGGTTTTAACAACTTTAAACAGTTTTGTGTCATCTGCAAATTTGATAACCTCACTAGTTATTCCCTTTTCCAGGTCATTTATGAATATGTCAAAAAGTAGCGGACCCAGTACAGATCCCTGGGGTACTCCACTATTCACCTTTTTCCATTGGGAATATTGGCCATTTAGCCCTACCCTCTGCTTTCTATCTTTTAACCAGTTCCCGATCCACAATAGTACACTGCCTCCTATCCCATGACTTTTTAGCTTTGCCAAAAGTCTCTGATGGGGGACCTTGTCAAAAGCTTTCTGAAAGTCCAGATACACTATATCAACCGACTCACCTTTGTCTACCTGTTTATGCACACCTTCAAAAAAACAGATCAGATTAGTAAGACAAGATCTTCCTTGTCTAAAGCCATGTTGGCTGTCTCCCATTAGGCCATGACTATCTACATGCTGTGTAATTTTGTTCTTTATGATGGTTTCTACCATTTTCCCTGGTACTGACGTCAGGCTCACCGGTCTGTAATGTCCCGGGTCACCCCTGGAACCCTTTTTAAAAATTGGTGTTACGTTGGCGACCCTCCAATCTTCAGGTATTACAGATGATTTTAATGAAAGTTCACAGATTACCAATAGCAGGTCTGCAATCTCATATTTCAGTTCTTTCAACACTCTGGGATGTATACCATCCGGTCCAGGTGATTTGCTACTATTCAGTTTATCAAATAGTTGTAATATATCTTCCTGGTGTAGCGATATTTCTCTCAATTCCTCTGCAGTATCACCTTTAAATACCACTTCAGTCTTGGGTAACATCCCTACATCTTCCTCAGTAAAGACCGAAGCAAAGAATTCATTCAGTCTCTCTGCTATAGCCTTGTCTCCTCTTACTGCCCCTTTTACCCCTCTATCATCTAATGGTCCAATTGACTCTCTCACAGGCCTTTTGCTACGAATGTACTTGAAAAAGTCTTTATTTCGTGTTTTTGCTTCCGTAGCAAGTTTCTTCTCAAATTCCCGCTTTGCCTGCCTTATCAATGCTTTGCATTTAACTTGCCAGTGCTTGTGCTGTTTCCAGTTTTCATCATTTGGCTCTTTTTTCCATTTCCTGAAGGTTGCTCTTTTGGCAGCAACAGCCTCTCTGACCTCACCTTTAAACCATGCTGGCAGTTTTTTGGACTTTCTTCCACTTTTCTTAATGCGTGGAATACAGCTGGTCTGGGCTTCGAGGATAGTATTTTTAAATAACACCCAAGCTTGCTGTAAGTCTTTAACCTTTGGAACCGCTCCTTTTAGTTTTTTCCGAACTATATTCCTCATTCTATCATAGTCTCCCTTTTGAAAGTTAAAAGGTAGTACTGTGGATTCCTTTACTATCTGTCCTCCACTGATTAAATCAAACATGATCATACTATGATCACTATTGCCAAGTGGTCCCAACACCCTTATTTCTTGCACCAGATCTGGCGTTCCACTAAGGACTAGGTCCAGTATGGCTTCCCCTCTGGTTGGTTCATGAATCAGCTGCTCCAAGAAGCAGTCATTTATTTCATCTAGAAACTTTATCTCTTTAGCTTGTCCTGCTGTGACACTGTCCCAGTCGATACCGGGGTAATTGAAATCACCCATTATTACTACTCTGTTGTGGCTTTTGTTAGCTTCCTTGATTTCTTTGAGCATTTCATCATCCATTTGTTCATTCTGGCCAGGCGGTCGATAGTATACTCCCACTGCCATCACCTTCCCCTTCATAAATGGAATTTCAATCCATAGAGATTCTACAGCAAATTTTGTTCCCTGCAAAACTTTAATCCTTTCTGACTCAATGCCCTCTCTAACATAGAGAGCAACCCCTCCATCAATTTGTTCAGCTCTATCATTACGATATAGTTTGTATCCAGGTATCACAGTGTCCCACTGGTTATCCTCCTTCCACCATGTCTCTGAGAGTGCAATCATATCTAACCTCTCATTTAGTGCTATATATTCTAATTCTCCCATCTTATTGTTTAGACTTCTAGCATTGGCATACAAGCATTTTAGAGACTGTATTTTATTAATATTAATCTGGCTATTGGTAGGCATGGGTAATTGGGAATCTTTATGCTCTGTCTGCTCCTTACTCAAGGGCATTTGGGCTACTATACTCCCTTTTGGAACCTCACTGCTTTTGGTAGTATCCTTCAAGGATACCTTTGTCCGAACCATGCGCTCTTGGGTGACTGTCGGCTTTCCCCTATTTTCTAGTTTAAAAGCTTCTCTATCTCTTTTTTAAAGGTTAATGCCAGCAGTCTGGTCCCATCCTGATTAAGGTGAAGCCCATCCCTTCGGAAGAGCCCCCCCTTTCCCCAGAATGTTCCCCAGTTCCTAACAAATCCAAAACCCTCATCCTTGCACCATTGTCTCATCCACGCATTGAGACTCAAGAGCTCTGCCTGTCTTTTGGGTCCTGCACGTGGAACAGGAAGCATTTCGGAGAACGCTTTCCTGGAAGTTCTGGATTTCAACTTCCTACCTAAAAGCTTAAATTTAGCCTCCAGAACTTCCCTACCACATTTTCCTATGTCATTGGTACCAACATGTACCAAGACAGCAGACTCCCCCCCAGCACTATCTATGATCCTATCTAGGCGGTGCGTGAGATCTGCTACCTTCGCACCAGGCAGGCATGTTACCAGGCGATCCTCACGTCCACCAGCCACCCAGCTATCTACATTCCTAATGATTGAATCACCAACTATAACAGCTGTCCTGACCCTCCCCTCATGGGGACATGGCCCTGGAGAAACGTCCTCGGTGTGAGAGGGTTTTACATCACCTGGAGGACAGGTCCTAGTTACAGGATCACTTCCTGCCACACCAGGGTGATGCTCTCCTGTCACGTGACCTCTCTCCTCCATGGCAACAGGGATGCTGCCAGACTGGAGGTGGGACTTCAGGACTATATCCCTGTAGGTCTCGTCCATGTACTTCTCTGTCTTTCTTATGTCTTCCAGGTCTGCTACTCTAGCCTCTAGAGAACGGACTCGTTCCCTGAGAGCAAAGAGCTCCCTGCACTTAGTGCATATGTAGGACCTCTCACCAACTGGGAGAAAATCATACATGTGACACTCAATGCAAAAGACCGGAGAACCCCCATCTCGTTGCTGGACCTCTGTCTGCATCTTAGTTTAAAGCTTGTGTTTAGGTCTTTTAAATTCGGTATATAATAAGGATTGGTGTAGATGCTTATACTAATAAAAGTGTATCTAATACCCCTATACACCCTGTGTACCTGAAGCTTAATTAATCTCAGGTCCTCTGTGTATGACTGATTTGGATTAAGAGCTGCACCTGAGAGCAGCCCCTTTCCTCTAAGATGTGCAAGTTCCTATAAAACTACAATTACCCCAGGGGTGGGTGGGTGCTGGGGAGGGAGGGAGGGAGATAAGTCCTATTAAAGAGGGCAGTTACAAGGTACCCTGTCCTGAACCCTCAGCAGGGGGATGGGGGTACCACACAAAGCCCAGTTAGTTGAGAGAGGCAAGGTAAGTACAGCTGAGAAGGCTGAACTAGCACACCACTAAGACAAACAATAAATAATTAAACAAACAGACAAACAGTAAATAATTAAATAAACAGCTAGAACTCACAGTAAGATGTCCCAGGAGGCAAATATCCACTCACTAGCAGAGCTCTGTAAAGGTACAGCCCTTCTCTGATCAGAGAAAAGCAAACTAAAACAGACTATTACCCTTCACATATTCGGTGGAGATGTTCAGAGGATATACACACACATGTACATAAATTAACCTGGGAAGTATGTGCGTGGTAAAGAGGAGACACATATGCAAACACATAAAATCCCTAGGGTCATGTTAAAAATGAAAGTGTGAGCATAATTTTGTTTTGAATCTTTGCAGAGCCTGCCCAGGGATGACTATGCACTTACATTTTACACAGCTATCCAGTTATAAAATTACTGCTCTGGTGATCTAAAATCCTCATATGATAAACTACCCTTCGTAAAATTAGAGTGCTTTACAATAAAAAATACAATACAATCCTAAAGGGGAGAAGGAATTCCAATTAAGACAGGAAGGCAGCTTTCGTACTAGAGGGCAGAACAACGAACCATGAGGGGAAGATAAGAGAAGAATGGGGACGAGGGGAGAAGATGAAAGGGGTGCAGGGATGCAGGCTACACAGCAAAGAGGTTAACTGGTGGACTGGTCAAAGGCGATAACAGATGGGTTTTCAAGGAGGATTTACAGTTTTTGAAGGATGGTTCCAGTCATAATTCAGGGGGTAGGCTAAGATGAGGGGCAAGGATATAAAAGACTGATTGAAATGTAGACCTGGTTTCTGAAGCAGAAGGAAGAAAGACGGCTAGGATAGATAGAGCATTGCGCACAGGAGGGTGCATATTGAATGATCAAGGACGAGAGGTAAACAGGAGTGCCAGTGTGGAGAACTCTGAGTTAGCATAAGGATCTTTGATGAATACAAAATGGGCAGGAAGCCAGTGGAAATAATAAAGAAGAGGGGTGATGTGATGGGATTTAGAAGCATGGGCAAGTAAGTGCGCCATGGTGTTTTGAACGTTTTATTAATCAGAAAATTGGGTAAATGGTGAGAACAGAGTTACCATAATCTAAGCGTGAAACAACCAAGGTGAGAAACAATGTAGTAAGGGCTGCGGGCGAGAGAATGGACTGGATAGAATGTATTCAGCATAGAGCAAAACAACAAACTCTTGACTACGGCACTAACGTGATTGTGGAAGGATAGCTTAGAGTCCAGAGTGATCCCAAGATAACGAATTTTAGTGACAAGTGAAAGTAATGTACCGTTGAGAAGAGGCGCAAAGGAGGCTGTATCTGCAGATCCAGTTACCCAGATAGCAGAAGTTTTGAAGACATTGCGTTTGAGCCTATTAGTGTTCAATCATACTGTGATCAATGAAAGGCAAGCATTAATAGAGGATAGATCTGTCAGAATGAAATCGGTATGAGACAAGAAGGACATCATCCACATAGTAGTAGGCGGAAATGCCATATTCCTGTATGATAGTTGCAAGAGGTAGGAGAAAAATATTTAAAAGTAGTGGGGTCAGAATGGAGCCTTGGGGGAAAATGCAAGTGAGGGGGGAAGAGGGGGAAGGAACGGCCAGAGAGGAATGAGCGAAACCAGTGTAAAATCATTCCGTGGAGACCCACGTTAGCCAAACAAGACAAGAGAGTGAACTACAAGATCAAAAGCAGAGGATCCAGACAGACCACCAGAGAAATATTTCCTTGATTGAGAGAGCTGTGTATTTCACTGAGAAGAGTCGTCAGAACAGTTTCTGTGGAATGTGCAGGACGGAAACCAGATTGACGAGGGTGAAGGGTGTTGATATGGTCAAGATGATCACTAAGCTGAAAAAAGACTATTTTCTCTAATATTTTAGAAAGGTACTCATCATCTTTGTGGACTTAATGCAGATTTCAGTTTAACATTTTAAACAGAGTAAACGTTGGAGCTCAAGGCCAGCCTCACAACGTAATGTCACTTGATATCTTTTGCTGCCATTATCTGTATGTCTCACTTTTCTGTCACTCAGTAGTATCTATTCTTTTCCTACTCTTGTCTCATCGTTTGATCATCCTTTATTTTTCCTTTTTGACTAGCCTTTATTTCTCTTCTGCAAGCTGACTCGCTTTCTCTTTCCCAATCTTGCTTTCTTATACTTCCGTATATCCTTCATGCTATATATCTTGAAGATGTGCTGTTTCTCTCTGAATACTGTACAGACACTACAAACTTTCCTACTCTTTTTTTTTCCTGTGTTCAATTTCTCCCTTCTCTTATTCAAGCCACAACTGGAAAATCATTCACAGATTAAGGGAAACTGTTTCTGAGAAATATTTTAATAGCACGACAACTAGAAGGGGGAGTAAATGGAGAGAGTATTTACAAAATGATTTATCTTTTAAGTTTGTTAATTATTAAAATTGAAAAACATTCATCAAACAGGATGATTTATAATCACCCTTAAACTGCTCTGTACATGATGAAATACCATTTTGATGTTCTATAACATTTGTACTTGTCTTTATTAGCACTCTGGACCCTTGGGTATTGATTGCCAAATCCTTCAGTCAGTGTTTGCAACACCAAACAAAGCTGAGAGCTTCTTGGTGTTGGGTTCTTCAATGCAGAAATGTTCAAAATCAGTGCCAACTACTGAATGAAAAACTAATGAAATCTTGCTGTATTTAATAAGGTGCTGTGAAGTAAAACATTAAGGTGGTCATTTTTACGATTGTATGGATAAGTAAAATGCATTGGCCTGCTTTTCACTGTGAGGACTTTACTGGATTTACAAAGGGGTCTATTCTGTAATGCGAATAGTGGGGATGGGACATCCAGCTTTGTTCAGACATATATGCATGAATCTTCAAAGTATGTACATAAGTGTAAACCCTGTCCTATCGCCACCTCCAAGAGCATGTAACTGCTAGTGAAGGTGCATGTATACAAGTGATATCTATCTATCTATCTATATATTTGATACCCAGAAGTATGGAAGCCAGGGAAGGTCAGATGTAGACAGCCACAACAGATGACGCTCCTCCAAGTCCAAACATATCCTCAAAATTATCACAAACACAGCCTGTGATTAGTTCGCTTAGTTAGCTGTGCAGTATTCCTTTATCTCTTTGAGTCATACAGCAATGGTTAGTCAGCAAGACAGTAGAATTCTAACAAGCATAAACACAGCCTACCCTAATCCACTGGGTTGACAGTGCAGTACTCCTCTGTCTTACCCATGCTGAACCTTTTTCTTTTTTGGTATCTAGGTAACCCTAGGGCTGTGGCAGCTACCTCCTTATCAGTGTTTCCTTTGCACATTGACCCGCCCATGCTGCCCAAAACAAACAAAACAAAAAGGCCCAAAATGGCCTACAGTCAGTCTTTCTTTCCAACTAGAAAGTATGAAAGTATTTCCAAAACAAATAAGGATGTCCTTCAATTTATCTGCATCTCATCATCTGGAGAGTCTGCCAGACCAGTATCAGCATGTGCGTTCTGTTCCATAGGCTCTGCAGAGCGTTCAATTTCCAGCTCCCAAGGCTGTCTCCATGGACTCTGCCGGCTCCTCTGCCATTCTTCTCTCTCCCACCCCCCAACACTGTCGGGTGGGAGGGCATTAGATATCTTAGGGACCGGGAGAAGTGTAGGGAGAGGGAGCCAGCACTCAGGATTTTAAACATGTAGGGGCTGAATTTTCCAAAACTGGATTTGCAGGAAGTGCTAATTAAGAAGCCAAGAAAAATTTTGAAACATTCTGAGGTGGTTTAAACACCAAAGAGTTAAAGCACAATTCCCCCCTCAATTACTAGTGCAAACCCTAGGTCCAACGAGCAGTTACCTGACCTTTTCACTGCCCTGGAGTAAGCGTGAATGCCAATGTCCATAGTTTTTAAAGTATGCTCACATTGACATTGTGGAGTCAGAAATACGTCCAAACCAAAAACATGGCCACAATAGGCCCCCTTCGAAACCGTGCATTCTGTAAATAGATGCATGTAAGTAGTAACTTTCTAAGGAGCACGCTTATTAAAGCGTGCCACCCAGAAAGCACTGAAGTAGTGCGGAACAGTGTGTTTTGGTGCTGCGCTACAAAGTAGCATGGGACACTGCACTAAAACCCCCAAGTTACCCAGGCGGTGGGCATCTGGGCGACTCCTGAGCAGGGCATAAGTATTCTGTCACTAGCATGAGCTTGAAAGCCCTCGCTACCGGCTCTTGGCAAGGAGAAACTACTTCCATAACAGTGGGTGGTGGTAGTTACTCCCCACAGCAGTATTAATGCTGTGAGCTACGCTCGATTCAAGGGGGCAGCTGAATCTACCTGCTGCATCTAGGGCAGTGCCCTCACACTTGTAATGCAGCTCAAACACGGGCTACTAGCAATGGACTTAGTAAACATGCCCCTAGGATAGCGATTTACACATATTGGTGATTTACAGTTGAAACCACCACTATTTACACATGGAGGGTAGCAGCTTCAATAGATATGTTTCTTCTTTAGCTGTAATTTCCATGGATATTCCTGCAAGACTGCAAACTAAGGAGTCTGATCATGTAGCCTTAGCTGGGAGAGTTAAAGTTCTAGAGCAGAGTTCTTACCTGTTTGTCACTGCTCAGCTGGCTTTCATGCAGGACTGTGGCGTTATTTCTTACAAGACAATGTTTTTGAATCGTCGGGTGCTTGTTTTTCCCAAAGTTTCCTTATTACCCCTTTTGCCTTATTCCAGAAATACCTGCATTAAGTCCTTAAAGTTCCTGAGGGAGCTTTTCCGCCAGTCAATATAATCCCCTTTGTTCCCATGAGGAGAGGTGAGGGAGGCTGCTGAGATTGTTCATTCTGCGGACAGTCAGAATCTTTCTGCCTTTCTGGAGAATTCAGTGGTGGAGGAAAAGCAGAAAGGGACTTTGCTTTTCCCCTAGATAGCATAAGATTCTTTATGTACTTTTCAAATGATGGTCGTCTCCCTTCATGAGTTATAAAATATGGATATTCCCAGATGTGATTACAGCTACTCAGACTCAGAGAAAGGCATTTCTGCAGAGTGGCCAGGAAGTTTTGGCTTTGGGGTCATCTTCTGTTCTGTTAGCTCTGTTGTGGTATCTACAGAGACTTCTAGTGGCTATACCAAAATATAATGCTATGACCTTTTATTCCAGCCAGTGTTTCGAGAAAATGAGAGGGCTCTCCTGAACAGTGACATAACGGTATGAAAAGACCTGATGTGGAAGGGAACCTAACTATAAAGAATGAGCTCAGAGACAATCTCCTGTCTTTGGCTGGCTAGGCCACTATATCATAGGAGCAGGTGTCTTTGACTCCGCAGCCATTGAACTACACAGGAGGAATAAAAGTCTCTAGTTAACTCAGCCACTGAACCAGAATGAGAGTAGCAACAAAGGCAGCTTAAGCTACTGAACTACATCTTAAGGAAGTTCAAGAAGCCGTTTAAGCAGAGGAAAGTCTCTGAATATCCAGAAGGAAAGAGGCGCTGCTAATCCTGGACTAGGTACACGGAGGGTACAGCAGATGATCCTTGGATGTGACACAAGAGCCCAGTTCCTCGGATACTATCTGGCCTTGGCTAGGTTATTGGAAATGACGGGGTGTGGAGTGAATGACCGAAGGAGCCAATGACCACTCGGGGATAAACATCATTAAGAGACAGTATTGCCTCCCTAAAGTTGTACCCCCAGCTTGTCACATAGCAGAAAAAGAAGCACTGAGGACTCCCAAACCGGTAGGGACTAATGTTGCTGTTAACGTTACAGCAGTGTTGGTGCAATGCAGTAAATGGGGTGAGCATGGCAGAGAGGTACCAGTGTTTGGGGAGCATCAAAAACTGCCTCGGGCATTGCTGAATGTGATGCCAGCTCTGTCTGCATCAGGAGGCGGACACCAGGACCCCGACTCCGAATCTGCATTACAGTTCAAGTTTTCCCTAGATTCAAAGCAAATGTGGAAGCAGAGCTTTTCCACTGCTGATCAGCAGGATCAGCCCGGCCATTAGGCAAACTCAGCAGTTGCCTAGGACAGTGACTTCTGAAGGGCGGCAAAGAGCTAAACAATAGATTTTGACAGCCGGGGGGGGGGGGGGGGAGGGAGGGGGTGTAAGGCTTAAGGTCTGCCTAGAGTGCCATCAACTTGAACCAACTCTGGGGCCAGCCCTACTGATCAGGAAGGAGAGGGTTGATGGGAAGAATTCCATTCTGCTTATTAATGGGGGGAGGGGGCAAGTCAGCCCGCCCATTGTGTGAGAATGTTGTTCGCACAGGGCCCCACACTTCAGGGGGCCCCACGCCAACAACATCTCGTATATGCTATTTGGCACAAGGGTCGGCTTTAGAGGGAGCCAGAGAGACCCCAGCTCACCTCTGACAGCCGCCGAAGTGAACAGTGTCATTTTTCATCACTTCAGCAGCTGTGCTCTAGTATAGGCGCTGCCATGCCAGAGGTCGAAGGGAATTTCCTGTTTCCTGGCAATCAGTGTGCCAGCGGCCTATACTAGAACACAGCTGCTGAAGTGAATAAAAACGGCGCTCTTCACTTTGGCGGCGGTCAGAGGTGAGCCAGGGCGCCTCTAGTGCCCTCTAAAGCCAGTCGGATAGCTACGGGGCTCTTTGGAGGGGAGGGGGGGGGACTAGGACTGGAAATAGCTGATGGGGGGCTAGGGCTGGAAATAGGCTGAGTGGGCTGTTAAGATATAGTCGGTTTGCTATGGGTTCTAAATGGTCAGTGTTTATAATGCGCCTGGCGGTTGGCACTGGAGGATAGTAATGTAGAAATCTGGTAGTCTTTCTTTATCCAGACACTAAGAGGCATGTTTACTAAAAGTTAGTGCACGTTAACATTATGCAAATATTTATTCAAATGAGACCCTTTATGCAAATGAGGCCCACAATGAATCTCCGCACATGGCCCTGCATCCCCCTTGGGCTGCCCCTGGGGGTGGAGGAGTTTCTTCCTGGATGTTTTGTTTTCTGATTTGTATTTTCATGTTTGGGTCTCCTGCCTAACTTTGTGGTCTCATATAGCATTATGGGTGTAATTCTTATAAGGAGCTGCAGAAACTTATGCATTGTTTCCATGCATCAGTGATCTTATTTTAGTAGTTTGCGCATGTAAATGGCCATTTGCACATTTACTATAGGCGATTACTATTCTGAAAGCACGTGCACTGGGCTGATCATGCGTACTTTCACTGAGTGTATACAGGGGCAGAGTTTGGACTGAGCATGGGTGAAGCACAAAGTTCCACAAGTAAATTGTAAAATTCTATAATTGATGCATTTAAAAAAAAATACTATATGTGGGCATTTACATGAGCCATAGGATTGGTGTAGGTACTCATGCCTAGATTTAATGTATTTTTTTTGGCCTCATGCTCCTATTTTATAAAGAAAAGTAGGCACCCATTTTTCCTAACCAGATAGGCTTAAAATAGGCATGTTCGGAGTGCCTAAAGCTCTTTAAATTCCTCAATATTGTTCTGTTGTGAGATAGGATAAGCTACTTCTTCATATAGGTCCCTGTTTACTAACCCCCAGTGTAAAATAGCCTGTCCATGCACTAATTTACCATTGGATCCATTAATTCATGGTATCTCAGTTTCTGAGACTAGTTAATCCCATAATAAATTTTTTGGTTGTTGCTGCAGCCAGGAAGATCATGCGTTCCCTGCTGCTGTAACACTCGGATAGTATCCCCAATGTGGGACCAACGCATTTTTGAAGAAAGCTTGTCCCTTCAGCCCCGGTGACTTATAAAACAAGACTGCCGCCTTCCAGACCTATGACCTACTCCGATGCCTCAGAAGAATAAAGAGCTCCCTCTCCCTACACTTCTCCCAGTCCCTAAGATATCTAATGCCCCCCACCTGACAAATGACCCACTCCTGATGCTTTAGAAGAATAATGAGCACCCCCACCAGAACTCCCACCTATCATTGTTTTAAAAATAATTGAAGACAGACCCCCATTCACCATACTCCCCAACCCCTGATTGCTTTCTCACAAGAAACATGGTTTTTTTGGCTCCACTCCTTGTAGTGATCCGTGGTTGCTCCTGCCTCACGGTGTCAAAAATGGTGAATGCAACTTCTTGCATCTTCTTCCTTCCTCACACTTTGCTTGGGAAGAACTTTCCAACAACGCTAATTAAAGATCAGAGAATAACCGGATATTACTATGTACCTGACATACAATTGCTTTACTATACCAACCCGCTCTATCCCGACCTGACATCGTGAAGCACTTGCCATGAAGCAGTCAGCAACTAGCTCACCTTCAGCCATCTCAAACTTAATCCATCCAAAGCTGTATCAATGTGGATCACAGGATGCAACATAACTATTTTTAGTGCAACCCTCCATAGTACCCAATTACACTCTCAAAATCATTAAAAATTAAAAACTTCAGTACCCAAATAGCTGCAATAATTTGATCTTCATTTATAGCCCTTGGATGGATCTGTTCCATGATAAAAAAAATCCTGAAAGCCTCTGCTCTACACTCATTAATTCATGCCTTTGTTATTTCACACATTGATTACTGCAATACTGTTTACAGTGGAATTAGGCAAAAAGACACTCCTCCAGAATATTCAAATCACAGCCATAAAATTTCAGTGTTTATCCCCAATCACTGACTTCTGGTCATTTATAGAGTAAAATTCAAAATCCTAATACTAGCCCATAAAGAGACGGATTCCATTAGGGGCACATCCAGGCCGTCTGGACACCCCTGAGCAGGATCGAGCCCTGAGATGGCCCAGCGTGCCCCTGCATACGTGCAGGGATGTCATCCTCGCATGCCCTTCTGACTCCCGCAGCGCCGACCCCGTTACCCCCACCGCCCAACCCTTGACTGGGCAGTTCACTTAGAATCAACCCATATTTTTTATTTTTATTTTCTGGCTCCCTCACTGTGGAACTCTTTACACCCTACCTCTGACTACAATTTTCCTTTAAAAATTTTAGAAAGCGCCTAAAGATTCATCTGTTCAAGCAGGCCTTTTGCTGATGAAATTGAGAGCAGGGCAGATCGCTACATTGGACAACACCTGCATGATACCCATCCTCTTTCCCCTCCTCACAGAAAATGCTAACCTTTTAAGTTGTATACCTTTTCTGTCCTCACTTTTTCTGCCAAAGAATTCTTTGTTCAATTTTAATGTAATTTATTTTCATATTTGATTGAAAGTTACATGACAACATAGAAACATTGAAATATGATGACAGAAAAAGACCACATGGCCTATCTAGTCTGTCCTTCCATAACAACTACAACAGTCCCCTTTTTACCTTTAGAGATCCTCTTTGTTTGTCCCATGCTTTTTTGAATTCAGTTACTGTCCTCATCTCTACCACCTCCACTGGGAGACTATTCCACGGATCCACTACTCTTTCCGTAAAGAAATATTTCCGCATATCACTCCTGAATCTATCTCCCTTCACCCTCATCCCATGACCCCTCGTAGCAGAACTTGCTTTCAATTGAAAGAGGCTCTCTCCCTGAACATTTATGCCACGGAGGTATTCAAACATCTCAATCATATCACCTCTATCCCGCCTTTCCTCTAAGGTGTACATATGAAGATCCTTCAGTCTGTCCTCATATGCTTTATAATGAAGACCACTAATCATTTTAGTAGCCACCCTCTGCACAGACTCCATCCTGTTCACATCCTTTTGAAGGTGCGGTCTCCAGAATTGCACACTATACTCCAAATGAGGTCACACCAAAGACTTATACAGAGGCATTATCACCTCCTTTTTTCTGCTAGCCATTCCTCTCCATATGCACCCAAGCATCCTTCTAGCTTTTGCCGTTGCCTTTTCTACCTGTTTAGCTACTTTAAGATCATCAGACACAACCACGCCTAGGTCCTGCTCTTCTTTAGTGGACAAAAGTACTTCACCCCCTATACTATATTGCTCACTTGGATTGCTGCAGCCCAAATGCATGTACTTACATTTTTTAACATTAAATCCCAGCTGCCAAATTCTAGACCATTCTTCAAGCTTAGCTAGATCCCCCCTCATGTTATCTACCCTTCCTGGGTGTCTACTCTATTGCAGATTTTGGTATCATCCGCAAAGAGGCAAACCTTACCTGAAAGCCCTTCCGCTATATCACTAACAAAGATGTTAAAAAGAATCGGACCAAGGACAGATCCCTGGGGCACACCACTGATGACATCCTTCTCCTCAGAGTGAGCTCCATTTACTTGTACTCTTTGTCACCTCCCACCCAACCAATTTCTAACCCAAGCAGTAACTTTAGGGTCCATCCCTAGGGTGCTCAGTTTGTTTATGTCGCCTGTGAGGAACAGTGTCAAAGGCTTTACTGAAATCTAAATACACCACATCTAGGGCTCTCCCTCGGTCCAACTCCCTGGTCACCCAGTCAAAGAAATCAATCAGATTTGTCTGACAAGACCTGCCTCTGGTGAATCCATGCTGCCTCGGATCCTGTAATCCGCTGGACTCCAGAAACCTCACTATTTTCTCTTTCAGCAGCGTTTCCAATAATTTACTCGCCATCGAAGTTAAACTAACCAGCCTGTAGTTTTCAACCACATCCTTAATTCCGCTTTTGTGTAAAGGCACCACATGAGCCTCTCTCCAGTCCTTTGGCACCACTCCCGACTCCAACAAGGCATTGAAAAGGTCAGTCAGTGGAGCTGCTAGAACGTCCCCAAGTTCCCTCAGTATTCTCAGGTGTATCCCATCCGGTCCCATCGCTTTGTCTACTTTAAGTTGAGATCGTTTCTCACGAACACAGTCTTTTGAAAATTGTTCAAGATGTCCTTTGCTTCTGTTCTTATTTGTGGGTGTTTTCTGAGGTCCTGCTCCTGGTTCTTCGTCTGTGAACATGGAAAAAAAATATTTGTTAAGCAATTCCGCTTTATCCTTATCAGCTTCTACATATTCCTCCCCTGCACCCTTGAGTCTGACAATACCACTCTTGCCCTTCCTCTTCTCACTAATATATCTGAAAAATGTCTTAGCCCCCCCATTTTATTGCATTGGCTATTTCCTCCTCCTTTTGAATCTTAGCCGCCTTGACTACTTTGCTAGCTTCTCTACGTTTTTCCAAATACAGATGTCCGTCTTCCTCTCTCTGTGATCTCTTGTATTTCATGAAGGCCTCCCTCTTTTTCTTCACTTTTTCAGCTACTTCTTTCGAAAATCATAGCGGTCTCCTTTTCCTTTTACCTTTATTTACCATTTTAACAAAAAGGTTGGTTGCCCTTAAAATATCCCCTTTCAGTTTTTCCCACTGTTTCTACATCCCTCAGCTGTTTCCATCCAACTAACGACTCCCTGAGGTATTGGCCCATCTTCACAAAGTTAGTCTTCCTAAAGTCTAAGATCCTCGCCTTTGAATGGATTCTAACAGCCCTAGTCCTAATACTGAACCACACCATCTGGTGATCACTGGATGCAAAATGATCTCCCACTACAACATCAGAAACACTTTCACCATTGGTAAGCACCAAGTCCAGTATGGCCCCTTCACGTGTGGAGTCTGTTACCAATTGCCTGAATAGTTCTCCCTGTAGAGAATCCAGGATCTCCATACTTCTAGATGATACTGCAGCAGGAATGTGCCAATCAACATCTGGCATATTGAAATCTTCTATCAGTAGCACTTCCCCTTTCCTAGCAATGCTGCACATGTCTTCAATTACCTCTCTGTCCACCTCTTCCTCTTGTGAGGGAGGTCTGTATATCACACCAATGTAAATAGATTTCTCTTTCCCTCTTTCTAGTTTAACCCACAATGCCTCCCCTCTCCCTTTTAAGCTCTGTAATTCCAAAGCTTTAATAGTAGTTTTTACATATAGTGCCACTCCTCCTCCCCTACTTCCTACCCTGTCCTTTCTGAATAAAGTATAGCCAGGTATAGTTGCATCCCAATCATGGTTTTCTGTGAACCATGTTTCTGTAACTGCCATTAAATCCAAGTCAGCCACTCCCACCAAAGCTTCAACATCAGGGATCTTATTTCCCATGCTACGGGCATTTATACACACTGCTTTCCATATATTACCCCTGTTACCCATTTCCATAAACTTATTTAATGCATCACCTACCTGGGGGCTTTCACTTACCTGGGGGCTTTCTTCACCCATCCCCAACGAATCTAGTTTAAAGCCCTCTTCAGTAGATTATTTATTTATTTATTTATCTATATTTTTCTATACCGCCCCTTCCAGCGATCAAGGGCGGTTTACAAGGAACATTTTAACAATTGTACACAGATGTATACATTTACATTGAACAATCAGATTCAACTATTTACAATGAACGGTTAAGTTTAACTATTTACATTGAACAAAACTTCAACTTCAAGATGTATTAGTAATACAAACAACCATTAAATTATTTACATTGGATATTTACAGTGGTTGTGTGTTGTGTATATTTTGGAATTTATTTCCTTTTATGACGTAAATCGGGGGTGTGTATGGGGTTTCAGACAGGGGGGGGTGAGTTATTTAGTTTTGAGTAAGGGGGTTCGTGTGTGTAATACCATGGTTATGGAGGTGTTTTGGGGGAATATGGGATTTCAAAGTGTTCAGTAAAGAGATAAGTTTTTAGCTCTTTCCTGAACTGATAGAGGTCATTTATGACGCGAAGGTCTATTGGGAGGTCATTCCAGAGCGTAGGGGCAGTGAATGTGAATGCTCTGGAGCTAGTGGTTTTCTTTGTCTTCCTGAAGGCTTTTGGTGTGATAAGGGAGTGGGCTTCGTTTTGTCTGTGTGATCTAGTTTTGTTTGGTGATTGCAGTAGTGTGGATAGGTGTGAGGGGGCTATGTCTTTTATGAGTTTAAAGGTTGTTAGGATAGTTTTGTATCTGATTCGGCTATTGATTGGGAGCCAGTGTAGTTCTAGCAGTATTGGGGTTACGTGGTCTGTTAGACGTGCTTTAGCTATTACTTTTGCACAGATGTTCTGAGCTCTTTGAAGAAGGTATGTGCTTTTTTGAGGGAGGCCTATTAATAGACTATTGCAGTAGTCAAAGTGGGGGGTGATTAGTGTATTTACTACAGATCTAAAATCTTGAGTTTCTAGGAGTGGCCTTAGGTGCTGAATAGTTTTTAGTTTGTAGTAGATGGTTTTTGCGGTTTGTTTTATGTGTGGTAGCATGGTGAGTGTGTGATCTATTATCACACCTAAATATTTTACTTCTTTTCTAACAGGTATGGATGTTCTGTTAATTGTGATTGTTTCTGGGAAGGTGTTCTCTGTGGTTGATGACCTTGTTACGAACATTGCTTCCATTTTTTTGAGGTTGATGCTGAGGTAGCTAGATTCTAACCAGGTGGAGGTCTCAGTCATACATTCTGATAGTGTGTCATATGAGGGGTTTTTAGCGGTTATAGGGATAGCGAGCATGATGTCGTCGGCGTATATAAAGTGGTTAATCCTGTGTTTTTTAAATATGTTTGTTATTGGTTGTAGATACAGGTTAAATAGGAGGGCGGAGAGGGCTGATCCTTGGGGTATTCCTTGGCCTTGGGGGAATGGTTCTGATGCTTCTTGGTCAATTTGTACGCGTATTAGTCTGTTTGATATGTAGGACTTGAACCAATCAAGGACAGTCCCGCCTATTCCTAAGCTTTGTAGTCTGTTAATCAGTGTGGAGTGGTTAATGTTGTCAAAGGCGGCAGAAATATCTATGAATAGAAGTAGGAAGCCTTGGTTGTTGTCATCTGTACCTCTGATGAGGAAATCCATTAGGGTGATTAATAGAGTTTCTACTCCATGGAATGGGCGGAACCCAAATTGGTGTGAGTCAAGTGGTTTATGTTCATCAATGTGTTCTTGTAACTGTATTTAAATTGTTTTTTCTATTATTTTAGCTATAAATGGGATGCTGGCTATGGGTCTGTATGAGTTCGGGTCTTTTGGGTCAAGCTTGTTGTTCTTTATTATTGGTCTAAGTGTTGTGAGTTTTAAGGCATCAGGCATTATGCCTTGTGAGAGGGATTGGTTCACTATGTGTTGTAGATTTTCCGCCAGTTCCTCCTTTGCACATTTAATCCATGATACAGGGCATGGGTCTAGTGGGGAGGTTGTTGTGTTGATCATTGTTACGATTTTAAGGAGTTGTTTTCGGTCTATTATGTGGAAGTTTGTCCATTCGTTTATGAGTTTAGTGCTTGTAAATATTGGTGTCAGAGTAGTGGTTTTGTTTTTTAGTTTCGCTGCAAAGTGTGTTGCTAGTGTTTGTACATTTATTGCTGGTTGTTTAGGCTCGGTGTTATTAGTTTTAGTTAGTGTTTTTACTATCGCAAATAGTTCTCTCGGGCGGTTGATGGCTGAGTTTAGTACTTTAGAGTGGTAGTCTCTTTTTGATTTGTTGATTGCATTTTTGTATCCAGTAAGTATTAACATGTATTGGGATTTGTTTTCATCCGATTTTGTTTTCCTCCATCTCTTTTCTTGTTTCCTTAGTTGCTTTTTTAGTTTTGCTAGCTCTTTCGTGAACCACTTTTCGGTCTTTTTTGTTTGTCTATGTAAGACTTGTGTGGGGACAGTTGCATTTTGAATGGTTGAATTCCAATGTGTTATGGTTGAATTGATGTCTGATGAGTTTGTGTTGAGTTTGGGTAATACTTCGTTGAGGAATGTATTCTTGTTAAAGTGTGCGAATCGTGATGTATGTGGAGGTGTGCTTGTGGTGTTTTTTGGAGCTTGTATTGGTAGGTAAGTTGTAATAAGGTGGTGGTCAGACCATGGTACTTCGGTTATGGTTGGAGTGGTGTGTGGCTGGTGACTGTAGAGCATAGAGGGAAGGAAGATTAGGTCAAGTATGTTACCTTTATTGTGTGTGGGGGCTTGTATTATCTGTGTATATCCCATTTGTGACATAGCTTCTATGAAGTTATTCGATTGTGAGTTGGTCAGCGATGGAAGGTTCAGGTCACCAATGAGTATGAGTGGTTTGCTTTGAGATGCTGTGCAAGCAAGTTCTAGGATAGGGGTGAGGTTATTTTGATCGGATGATGGGGGTCGGTAGATGAGGGCGAGGGCAAGGGTTCTATTTTCTATATTGACAATGTCTATTCCGTCTATATTGTCTAAGTTTGTTAGGGTGAATTTTAGGTCTTTTTTGGTGAGTATTAAAGCGCCTCCTCCTCTTTTTATATTCCGATGACAGTTGAATATGTCATATTGATGTGTGGCTAACTGGTTTAGTAGTATGGTGTCTGTGGGTGAGAGCCATGTTTCAGTGATGCAGATAATATCTGGGGTTGTGTCCTTTATTATGTCATTGATTATTGGTATTTTATTTCGTATAGAACGGATGTTTATTAAGATGATTTGTAGGTTAGAGTTTGTGTTATTAGCTTGTTTGTTTATTGTACTATAGGGTTGGGGTTTTATTTGTATGAGTCTGTGAAGGGGTTTGTCTGAGTCGTTGCGCGAATGATGATAGTGGGGGTTTGAGTATGTATTGCTGTGTGTTGGGTTCTGATATTGTTTATGGGTGGTTGGGATGTTATTGTAAGGATTCTGGTAGTGATTGTGGATGATGGGGATGTTATTGTAAGGGCTTTGGTTGGTATTGTATGTATATATGTGTTGGGTTAGGAGAGTTATCAGCAGGAGAGTGAGAGGGAGGTTTGCAGATTTAGTGGGATACATTGTGTGTAGGGGGTTGTGTGAGAGGGAGTTCTGCAGGGATTAGAGGCCTCTGGTGATAGTGTATGTGTCTGCAGGCAACAGTATATATAATTTTGGCAGCAGTAAAATTAGTTACTATCAACAGTGTATTCATGTACTGACAACAGTATAATTTGTTACTGTCAATATTATAGTACTATTGGCAACAGTAAAATTATTTATTTATTTATTTATTTATTTAACAATTCTTTTATACCACGCTATTACAATCAGTGCGGTGTACATTTAACAAGAAACATACTACAATGCATACAAGTAACATTGAGTTTTACATTGAACAGGGAACTTCAACAATAGGACAACCGGGGGAACTATGTACAGAATAACTTAATGGTATATACAGTAATAAAACTCGTTTGGATATTGCAATGTGGTTACTTTCAACAGTATATTTACCTATTGGCAACAGTGAAATTTGTTACTTTCAATAGTATGTTCATCTACTGACAACAGTACAGTTAGTTATTTTCAACAGTATATTCATCTACTGTCAACAGTATGAATGCTTGATGATCATTACATATAGTACTGGAGGTGTTAGTTGAGCAGTGATTAATCTGTGTGCATGATAGATGAGCAGTGTGTATTGTTAGTGATAGTAGTACACGGGGTCAAATGATTACTGGTAACAGTGTAGATAGATGCCTGCAACTGTGTATCTGTTTGGAGGTTACTGGTAATTCTGATTGAGATTAATAATATACTGGCAACAGTATATTATATGGCTACTATATAACAGTATACTATATGGCTACTAGTGATAGTACATGAGTGTTGAGTGGAGATAATACAGGTTACTGACGACAGTAAATGTAAGTGGAGATAATACAGGTTACTGGCGACAGTAAATGTAAGTGGAGATAATACAGGTTATTGACGACAGTAAATGTAAGAACAATATATATAGTAGGTGGTAACAGTGTATACTGGCAAAAGCATATACAAGTGTAGGTATTAGTCCATGAGGTATAGTTGGTAGTATACTAATATTTATCCACAGAATGTAGAGGTCAAGAGCGAGTCGTGGTATACTTGCTGTGTATGGTCCGGTAGCAGGTCGATCTGGTCTGCCCCGATTGGGCTGGTGAGATGGCTGGAGGTGGAGCACAAGAACGCTGCAGCTCAATCCCTCCTGGGAGAGCTGTGCCGCTGAAGAGAGAGAGAGGCAATTTTGGTTGGGTATACTTGCAGTGACTTGTTGGTGTGTGATGGCGGTGGTTCCACGTGGGCTCAACCCTGGAGGAGCTCAGCAGCACTATGAGGAGGCTGTTTGTCTCTGCGATGTAGTTCTTTTGTGTTATTCGTGCAGGTTTGAGGATCGTGAAGCGCCTTTGCCTGAATGAGATGGACTATTGTAGATACAATCAGTCATTTAGTTGCTTTGTTGGAGATCTGGAAGAGGTATGTCAACGAACAGTTTTTCAATCTGTTGTTGAGTTTGTTCTGTAGAGCTCAGCGTTGTTATGAGTTGGTTTCTATAGCTCTTAGCGATATTGACGTCTGTGTTCTTCCTTTTTTTTAAAGATTTACCGTGTCAGCCTTGAAGCTTTTCTTTTCGGTCCTCACCTAAGGGCCACGCCAAAGGGCCCTCTGGCTAGGCCCTCAGGTGTGGGCCCGCCTGGCGTGGTCACGCCTGTAGCGTGCTCTTTTAAAGTCGGGGAGCTGGGTCCCGATTGGCTGCACGTAGGGCAGTCGGAGAGATGCTGATCTGCCGCGGGAGTCCCGATGATTGTGCAGGGGTCCGGAACAAAGAGAGCTTCCTTCTCACAGCGTGCTCTTTTAAAGTCGGGGAGCTGGGTCCCGATTGGCTGCACGTAGGGCAGTCGGAGAGATGCTGATCTGCCGCGGGAGTCCCGATGATTGTGCAGGGATCCGGAACAAAGATTAGCCAGTCTACTACTGAAGACGCATTGACCTTTCTTGGATAGATGGATGCCATCTCTGCTCTGCAACCCTTGGAACAGCATCCCATGGTCTAGGAAACCAAAACGCTCTCGACCATCTTGACAGAATTTTGAAGGGCGGTATATATCAAACTAAATATTAAAGTATAAATAGTAGCCCATATTAAGGCATAACCTTTCTGAAATAGCAGAGAGGGGAACCGGTTACTATACCACACTCCAGAACAAAACACAACAAACATGCCTTCGAACTATAAGCCCCTTCCATCTGGAACACACTCCCAAACCATTTAAGAAATATCTCTGACCTCCATTCCTTCTGCAAACACCTCAAAACCTTCCTGTTCTCAAAACACTTCAACCCTGACTCTGAACCAGGAACATACTGATCCCCTCAGTAAATGTGCACACCGAAACTTCCAACGCTATGGACCTACTCATTATGGGCTCAATTCCGTCCCAGATGTCAATTCTGAACCAGATGTACAGAGGGGATCGTGATTCTGATCCTGCGGGGCATGTCTAGCCCGGCAGAATCAGAATCACCAACAGTCCTGCACGTGCAGGCTGGGACTGCGATTCAGTCCGGCCTGCAGATGCAGGACTGTCCCCAGCTAACTTAGTCAAGGCTCTTCAATGGAGCCGTGGTGCCATGGCGTCATGTTGCCATGACACCGTAGCTCCATTGAGCTGCGATGCTGGCTGCCGGAAATTAAAGCAAATTCCCTGCAACTCGCTCCCCAATCTGGCCGCCTAAGGCCAGGGTTGGGCTGTGGGGAATGTCCTCCAGCCCCCCTGCCCCATCCACACCCCGGCAGTTCAAAAGTGACATGTCCAGGGAAGTCATTCCACCTCGGAGGTGGAATAACTTTCCCACACATGTTGCTGGCCCTGGACATACAGGGCCGACATTAGAATCGGCCCTGTACATCCAGAGTCAGCAACCTCCCAGACTCCGCCTCTTCCCCACCCCTTCCCCGCCCTCATCTAACTTCCCTGCACAACCGGCAGGGAAGTTAGTCAAGGCCAGGTGAGGGCACGGATAGCGGGGATGGACGTCCTGTTAGGTCATCCATCCCCGCTGTTCGTAGCACTGAATAACCCCCTACATGTATATAGTTATAATGTTCCATGTACAAAGTTTCTGTACATAGTTGGCTGTTACATGTAATTTGTATTTGGTTCAATGTAAACCGCTTTGACCCAGTGAAAAGTGGTATATAAGCTCTGCTAAATAAATAAACAGGGTGCTAGGATAGGGGAACATTCTAGCAAGGAGAAAATAGGTCGACAAGTGGGTTGTGTGGAATAATTTACAGTGTGTGTCAATGTTGGAGTTGGGAAGGCAGCAGAATTGTCAAAAGCATGAAGGGTAATGCCTATGGTCCTTTAGATTATGAAGAACTAGAAATGAAAACGTCTGAAATGATTGTACAATAAAGCTGTAATCCTTTTTTATTCAAATATACTATTTCTTTTTAGGTTAAGAAGAATGCGGCCTGCCATCAGTTGAGAAATGACATCTCTTTCCCATTACTCACATTCCCCTTTGTTCATTTTACCATCCTTTCTCGTTTTCATCTGCTTTATCTTTATTTCCCATTCCACAGTCAGTAGTAGTTTCACAGGACCTTTGAATTGCTTTTTTGAAGCCGGCTGGAAATACTAGTCTTCAAATAAGTAATGCATTTAAAAAATGTTGAACATAGCTGGGCAAGAAAAGATATTTTACAACTTACTGTCCCTCTAAGGTATTGCTTTCTAAGGCCACAATTTTAAAAAAGGGCTTGATATTCAAACGGAGTTATAGGTTCACTGGTAAATGGATAATATGACTATCCTTGGGTTTGTATCTAGTATAAGATTAGTAGTGGGATGAAAATCCCTCTAATCTCTGTATGGTCAAGGGGTGGAAGGCAGGGCCGCCACATTATCCAGGCAGAGGGGCTATTCATCCGTTATCTAGATAAACTGTACTTTTAGTTTAGGCCCACGGAACTACCAGCCTAAACTAAATGGATAACGGCAGTGGCAGTAAATCCATTATGGGTATAAGTTCATAAAGTCATTTTTGCACGTATATGGCTTCTTACAGAATACCGGCTGGCATAAAAGTGCACGTGTTAGTATGAATGTACAGGTAGGTGCAGCTGGGGGTGCAGTCTTGGTGGAACAAGAATAGGGTTCACAAATACATACATTTATTATAAAGTACCTAATTTACATGTGTACTTGTGTGCTTTATCAACGTTCCTTTCTATCTGCTATGGAGTAGGTCCACAGCTGCTATTAAGGTGTAATCCCTGCCACCTACACTCGTATTTTATAAAGACAAATAGATGCATACACATCTGTATAACAGAGGCTTACTTGTAAAATAGGTACCTGCTTACTCTTTTATCCTAGGCGCCCTGCTAGACTGTTACCTTCACGTGTATGTTCAACACCACTAACTCATGTGTGTTGAATATGCATATTCATTTATATGCCACCACTGGCATTTAAAGTAAGTCACTGCCGCTGCTGAGTCTGGTATTTTTAATTGCAAAGGACAATGCCCTCTCCCCATTGTTTCAGATCAGGATACTAGTAGACTATTGTGACCCATGAAGAAATGATCAGTCACCGTCTGCATTGCAGATTACACGTTCTGTATTACACGTTCCACTTCCATTCGAGAGACACACGGGGGCCAGTATACCGGATACGCAATGGCACTAGCATGGTTAGCGCCACTGAGTATCTGTGGGTGCCACCACTACATGCCTCAGTGCTAACTGGTTATCGACGGGGCGTGGCAGGGCATTCCAGCATGGCACCCTTTTGCTAACCGGGCAGCGGCAATATTGCTGAATCTCGCTGCTGCCCGGTTAGCTTCCGGGTTTTATTCAATGCTGGTGGCCGGATAGGACTCCAGCATTGAATAATCCTGGTCTAGGATTCAGCACTGGCAGCTAGCCACTATAAGAGCACTAGCCGCTGGTGCTGAATATCGGGCCCACTGTTTCCTCATTGCAGATGTAGACGCAACGTTGCATTGTAAGTGAACGTTTTATCAGTTTGCTGTTTATGGATATGTTGAGGAAATTTTGAAAACGGAGGTGTTGGTGGAAATGCTTGAGTATCTTGTGCTAAACTGTTCATTATTACTAGTTCTCTTACTATCAATCCTTACTGAGCTCCGTCTGCCTTTTCAGTGGAACCCTCATAGATTTTTATCTTATTTCAATGAGTCTTAAGTCAATGAAAAAAATATTAAGCAATGTTTTATTTTTTTGATGTTTCAAGATCATAATTAAATATGAGACTGTGATATACATGTATATCTATCGGTATCTGTCTCGATATATACGGTATGCCTGTATCGACATATACTTCTATGTCTGTATCTGTCTCATTATATACTTACCACACTTACATTTCCTGGAGGCATGTTGAAGGCAGGGAGGAGAAGTGGTTTGGGTAGGCCTAAAACGTAGATGTAGTTCTCCACTTTACCTAAGACGGTCATGTTTATTTAAAGACGATGAAGACTGTACACTTGCAACGTGACACAATGGTGCATTTCCCCCATTTGCAGACTTAGGCAAGACACAGTTAAGAGCAGCCTGGCTAAAGCTTGGTCTAATTGGAGACATAATAGCAACTACTGCATATCCCCCGCCTTTTAACCCAACCGCAAGATCAGCCCAAACGTCCTCCACTATGCAGCTTAACCATGCAGACAACTGAATGCGATGGGGAAATGTGAAATGCTGCATTTTCAAGAGCTGCAAACAAGTCAGGGGCTGGCATGTGCAAACATGCATAAGGACAGGCACAGTTTGCCCAGCTGACTGAGACCTCAACAATAGGCGCAACAGCTAAGCAAAATGCACCTAAAAATTATATCCTTGATGGGGAGCTGTATATGCTGCTGCTGTTGTCGGTATGCATATCGGTAAGTCAGTAAGCATTTCCTTAGCACGCAGCACATCCACAAGTTCTCCATGGAAAACCAACTGAAAAGGACTTTTCCTTCTGTTTACAAATAAAACCTTATTCTTATCTCTAGTATACAAATGGACAACGGAAAGAAAGCTATCAGCAGGACAACTTAAAAGGACAACAAAAGATAACACTAAAATAAAAACCACCCCAATTCAGAGGCGATAGCAAAGAGATTCAGACATTAACAAAATGCATGTATTTATTTTTAACAGCAGTTAAGGAAATGGGACAGAGCATCCCAGATTTTCTGACTTTTATCTCAATTTTTGAACCTTTTATCATTTTTTCCAAAATATTTTGTTAAAATTCTTTTTAACATGCATTAGAACTTTTCAACACATGTTAATCAACTTTAAGCACATTAATTTATAGGTCAAAGCACATTAAATTTCTTGGAATGCGCTAACATTTTAGGTGTTAGTTATATTTCCACACAAGAGCTGCCTTGATGGAAGGGGCAGGAAGAGTTCCAGGCAGCAGTCATGCTTCTGTCTCTGGGGGTGTAATACTGCATCTGCATGCCTTAGATGCCTATGGGGAGCATTTTAGAAGCCCCATTCATGCCGTAGATCTCTATGGGGAGCATCTTAGAAGCCCCATTCATGCCGTAGATGCCCATGGGGAGCATCTTAGAAGCCCCATTCATGCCGTAGATGCCCATGGGGAGCATCTTAGAAGCCCCGTTCATGCCGTAGATCTCTATGGGGAGCATTTTAGAAGCCCCATTCATGCTGTAGATGCCTATGGGGAGCATCTTAGAAGCCCCATTCATGCCGTAGATGCCCATGGGGAGCATCTTAGAAGCCCCGTTCATGCTGTAGATGCCTATGGGGAGCATCTTAGAAGCCCCGTTCATGCCTTAGATGTCTGAAAATGGATATGCAGATGCCCAAATCATAGCGATGTCCCAGGGACCATTTTGCATAATGGCTTGGGGATGTCTATCTAGGATGGGTTGTGGTGGGGGTGGGGGGGGGGAAGTGGGAGTGGGCACATGCCTGGTGTGTTCCTCTGACCATAGAGAGGTGTATGCCCAATTTCAGAAACAGCCGGCATGTTTCCGGTCCTGTCTGTCTATACCTGCTCCAGGGCACGAACAGGCATCAGAAAAGTGCTTCTTTTGGTAGTCAAAAATCTGGAGGATGTAGAGATGGCAGTGCTGTACCTAGCCCTGTGTGAGCGGTGCAGCACAGGGCGCAAAAAAAGAGGGGTGCATTTAGGACTGACCGCCAGCCTTGGTTCCCACCCACGCGAGCTGCCCTTGCCCTACCATTGCTTTTCCAGTTCCCTTGGTGGTGCCGGTAGTGGTGGCAGTGGAGTGGACCCCACTTTAAAAAAAAACCAAAAAAAACACACGGGTCTTTCCGACGCCGCGCTTGCATGGCTGATCTGTATACATCACAGGAGGGGGGTGCGCCAGGTTTGCAAGTTGTATGGACGCTTTTATGGCTTGGTATGGCCCTGAGAGAAGATGATATGATAAAGATAATGTATAGAAAAATGGTGAATGTTTTGTGGTTGTCACGGTGCTGTCTGTTTCTGCTTGCAGAATGGCTGGCTGGGGCATGTTCCCGGTTTAGAATACCATTGAGAGGATGTCCATGTAGCCATCCCCGAGGACATTCATGATTCTGATATGATCTCTGACCTTAAATGTGCCAGCCAGATAACACTTAGATGTCCTTTCTAAAATGCCCCTTCACATGTCTTACTAAGTACTTTTTCCTGTACAAAATAAAATAAATGGGAGCTGAGATGAGGTTTGTCACAGATAGTTCACTTTTATTCTTATATTTTATTCTTAAATCTGATGTATCATGTAAAGTTGTTTGTGTGTGCATTTTATTGGCTCAATTGAGTAAATAGTTAGGTTTACAGTTTATTTGAAAACCTCGATAATGAATCTCAGGGCACACCGAAAGGGACATCATTCCATATTCTTGGGCTCCTATTATGAAAATGGCATCCTCTAGGAATCCTCTACTTTCCAGTGTGAATGATGAATGTTGTGGGCATGAATGCAGGAAATCTGCCATGAGTAGCATATATGAAGGCGGACACCCCACCACCCTTGTGGTGAAGACTTCCCTTGATAGAGTCCTGCAGAGTTAGCATGATGGAGATGGAGATGGAATCGTCATGCGGGGCCGATAGGCTCCAATTCCCACTGCCCTTACCCTTGCTGCACTGGGTTTTTATTTATTGATTTATTTATTTGGATTTAACTCATGTCTTTTTCAGTAGTGACTCAAGGTGGGTCCCATTCAGGTGCAGTGACTTGCCCAAGATCACAAGGAGTATGGGTGGGTTTTGAGCTCTGGCTTCCCAGCCCGCTGCTCTAACCATGTAGTTGCTTCATAACTTTTCTTAATACTGTTGTGAGCTATCCCTGTATATAAACACTGTAGCAGCCAGCTATTGAGTTTTTGAGACAAAACCTTGCACCTTTTTGGCCAATTTGAGAAGAAAGTAGAGGGCAATGGTGGCTATGGCTAAGTTAGTCTTCCATGAATCAAGTTCATTATGCTTTGTGTCCTATTAAAGCATAGGTGTTTTTATTTTTAACGGAAAGTAAGAGACTTTCTGTGTGTTTTACACTTTTTCCTATGGAGCTAGGCGCCTTAAGTGTTTCAGATCATATTTAAATGTGGCCAAGTGAAGGTTAAAGAGAGCGAAGGTCTTTTTAACTTCACACCCTTTGTGTTTTCATGCTGTGAGCACTTCCTTCATCATATTCCAAATGTTGCTCATGGCAGAAGAACTAATTTACATGTCCCAAAAAGCGTAGCAGGATCATGCATTTTATAATAAATACAATAATATATTTCCATTGGAGAGAAGGTATCAGGCTTAAACTCTTGATGACAGAGGTTTATTTATGCTTTTCTGAGATTTACGTGTGTTCGTTGGAAATAGGAGAATGAGCCTCTTAGCAGAAACTTCAAAGGGTATGATCACTTTTATTTGCCCACAAAATAAATTTATTTTGTATGTAAAGTGTTCTAATTCCCAAGCTGAAATGAAGTGAACTCTGAGACATACTGGTTCCATCAGATAACTTATTTATAAATGGTTACGGCAGTGTGATTCCAGTGTCAAGTACAACGTTTATTCAATTTATTTCCAATTAGGTTACAAATGCTTTCATATGTATGGACATTGCTCAGGTTATAGTTTTAAATGCTTTTCATACCCAGACTATTAGAACTGAATGTGTTGTAAATTTGAACTGTAGGTGTGAGAATAAACTCTTTTTGGTTGGTTGGTTTAATTTTTGCACCCATTGGTGAAGTTTAGGTGGGAAAACAACTAATCAAAGCACAGTTTAAGATTTTTTTTCTCCTATAGGAAAATAATCGGAAAAATATCCACTTTGAAGAAGGCTCTTAGTGGCTTTTCTACTCATTTGAGAATATTAAAGAACTATGATTCTAATGAAATTCCGCTTTCCTTGTTCCAGCTAGTCAAGCCAGAGATCTCTTATCAAAGATGTTAGTGATTGACCCGGCAAAGCGGATATCCGTGGATGAAGCTCTACAGCACTCATACATTAATGTCTGGTATGACCCTTCAGAAGTAGAGGCGGTAAGACATTGCCTTTTATGTGTTTTCATTTTTTCAATGTAAACTGAAAAAACATTGCCAATGCACGGTACAAAGCCAGATTTGCCACTGCCATGAGTGAGTGAACACCTGCAGAATTTATGAGGCATAACAATTGTGAATGACCAGAGCCAGTGTTAGACATGTAGGAGCCCAGGACAGAAACTGGTGAGTGAGGGCCCCGAAGCCAACCTGCAGGCTATACCTCCATCAGCTTAAGGCAGACTTGGGACACCTTGTGGGATTTATTTATTTATTTATTTATTTACATCTCTTATATACCGCACTATTTGCGATCAGCGCGGTTTACATAGAACAAACAATATCCGACAATAAACAAGAGTCAGGTCATTACAATGAACAGGAGCAGTAACTTGGATAACAGGGGAAACTATCTACATATGTGGAACATTGAACAAGGTAACTGTATATATGAGAGATGGAGTTATTGTGTGTTGCTCATACATGGTGGCTGGGGTTCGGGGGGGGCTGTGAGGTATTTAATGAAGAGGAAGTGTTTTAAGACCTTCCTAAACTGGCTCAAGTTGGGGATAGCTCTGATGTGTGGTGGTAAGGAGTTTCCAGAGGCTTGGGGCACTCAGACTGAAGGCTCTGTTTGAAGTTGATAAGGCGCATCTTGTCATCACTTTTGGTATTGCTAGCATGTTGGCTGTAGAGGTTCTTCTTGTCCTGTTGGGTGTGGGTGGTTGTATGAGGTCACTTATTGAAGAGGCGGATAACCCGTTGATAGCTTTGAATGTCATCACTAAGGTCTTGAAGCTAATCCTGGCTTGGATGGGGAGCCAGTGAAGCTGCATCAGGAGGGGTGTGATGTGCTCTCTCCTTGGTGCTCCAAAGAGGATTCGCGCAGCGCAGTTCATGGCAAGTTGTAAGGGATGTAAGGTTGTCTGGGGGAGTCCTTGTAGGATGGCATTTGCATAGTCAAAATGAGGGATGATGAGGGCTTGGTAGATGGTACGGAAGTCGCTCATCTCGAGTAGAGGGCGTATGTGTCTGAGGGATCTGATTTTGAAGTAGATTGCTCTTACTATTTTTGCTATGTGCTGCTTCATGTTGAGGTTCTGATCTAATGTGACTCCGAGATACCGTATGGCTGATTTTACTTGTAGTTTGGCGTTGTCTACTTCCAGTTGGTTAGGTGGAGTGAATTCTGGATTTCTAGAGATGAACAGGACCTCAGTTTTCTTATGTTGGATACGCAGATTTTGGGAGAGGAGCCATTCTGATATTGCATTGAAGCAGTTGGTTAGTGGGGTGAGGTCCGGGCAGTCCAGTGATATTGGCAGGTACAGTAGGACATCGTCTGCGTAAATCATGCAACTCACATTGAAGGACCTAATGATATTACAGATGGGTTGGATATAAATGTTAAACATAAGTGACGATAGGGAGGATCCTTGAGGGACTCCTTGACTTTGTAGGAATGGCTCGGATGTGGTCCCGTTTGTTCGTACATGTTGCCATCTTCCAGATAGGTAAGACCTACACCACTCAAGCGCTGTTTCGGTAATGCCTTTCTCTCTTAGTCGAATCAGGAGAATCTCGTGGCGGACTGAGTCAAAGGCTGCCGCAATATCTAGAAAGATAAGTGCGAAACCTGTACGTGAGTTGTCGATGCCTGAGATTATGGTGTTGAAAAGAGTAGTGAGTAGTGTTTCCACTCCGTGTGACTCTCTGAACCCGTGTTGTGATGGATCTAGAGGTGCGTTAGTGTCCACATGATCTTGTAGTTGCCTGTAGACTATTTTTTCAACGATTTTGGCGAGCATCGGGATACTGGATATGGGTCTGTAAGACTCGACCTTTTGAGGGTCTAATTTGGTGTCTTTAAGCAGCGGTCTAACGGAGGTCTGTTTGAGCGTAGATGGGAATGACCCGGTGCTGAATGATAATCCTATCATTTTAGCTAAGATTGGGGCAAGGTCGGAACGTAGATCTTTTATCCAGAATGCTGGACATGGATCTGAGTATGAAGTGGAGGTATTTAGGGTAGCAATGGTGTCTTCGATAGTTCTCTTAGACGGAGTAGTAAAAGAGGTTAGATATGCTGTGCGTGCTTTGTCATCAGGAGGGTCTGGTATCATCATCTTGTCAGTCTTGCATAATTTTGATTGCATAAATACGGCGTAATCCTGTGGGTGTATAGATCCAGTGCGTTCCGGGGTCGGTTCTTTGGCGAGATATTTGACCAGGTTGAAGAGGTCATGCGGTTTGTTTAATGAACGTTTCAGAGTGTCAGTGTGATGTTGTTTCATCTTGTCTGTGACTGCCCTGCGATGTGTGTGTAGGAGTTGGATGTATGCTGCTTGGTCACTGCTGGTACGTGATTTCCTCCAGCGTTTTTCCAATCTTCGTAGGATGGGGGCCCTATGCAAATTGCCCTGTTTGCCAAACCCTAAGCTGGCCCTGGTGATGACCATGCTGCTTGTAAACAAAAGTTAAGCTACACTGATCCATGTGCCACGTTATGTGATCAGAGGTTACGCCAACCTTGAAAGGAAAATGGGAACCACATTGCCTAGTGTTTAGTAGATGGTCTTGGATAAGCTAAGTCTGCACTCTCACAATTCAATTTAGCATCAGTTCAATGAGGCGCCTCTTATTTATGTTCTTACAGTTGGAAAGATGGGAAGAATAAGAGTTTGAAGAATAGCAAATTTATTGTTTCATAAGACTGTTTCCCCATGCCTGAAGAACTGACATTCTAAACTGTATATTTATAACCAAAATGTATGTATTGATAAATGCATCATTCTGCTCCATACCTGTGACTGTCAATGTTGGCTTGGTGAATGCAAACACATTCTGGCTTTTAGTTATGTTTTTACCTATTATACCCAACTATGGGTTTCTCTAAAGAACAGCTTTGTTTATGGATTTCTGCATTTGATAGCAGTATATTTGTGAGATACAAACACAAAGCTTAGAATCAGCTCACAGAATCAACTTAAGAAATGTTCCACTACACTAAATGTAGAGCTTGGCTTCCTGCTTCTGGTTCCATGATCCTTATTTATATAAAAAAAATCCAAATACTCTATGGGGGTCTATTCCATCCCGCGAATAGCAGGGATGGACGTCCATCCCCACTTCACCTCCCTGCCGTCCCCGTCAAAAGCCTCCCTGTACAAACAAGGCGTTTGAATTCAGTGGGGCTGCGGCTCCAATATTGCTGTTACCACTGTTTAGTAAACACGCCCCCTGGTAATGTACATTAAACAAGGACATTGATAACTTGAATTTTTCTGAGGCAATGGAGGGTTAAGTGACTTGCCCAAGGCCACAAGGAGTGCTAGTGGGAACTGACCCCTGGTCTCTGGGTTCCCAAGCCAGTATTCTAACCACTAGGCTACTCCTCCACTCTAGACACCTCTAGATTACTGTATATGTGAGGGAGCAAAAATAGAAAAAAAATAAACACTGTAAAGAAATCCTACATGATTTCTTTTAATAAACTGCTTTATGAAGTGAAAATAACATTTTTTGAGCACATTTGCATGCGGTTTGTCCGCAAAAAACATTACTACAGGATTCACTAATTCCATGGTAATTTATTTGGTATTACTGCAGCTGGGAGCATCGCATATTCCCTGCTGCAGCAAAATACAATAGCAGGCCCTAGCTCAGCCCAATCTCCTTAAAAGGCGCCTGTGTTTCCCAACAACTCCCCTTTTCCCTTCTCCTCACCTCCTTTCCTTTCTTTGCACCAATTGCAGGTAGTCTAGTGTGCAGGCCATGCCCTCCACCGGGCAAGACCCCTTATACAAAAGGTATTGGTGTCCTCCAGGTCATCCCATCTCCAACCCTTTGTGCAAAAATCTCGGGCCCCTCAGCAACCTCTCACCCCCTTGGCACTTACCAGAAGTGATCATCCCCAGTTGCTGCCTTATATTCTTTCCACGCACGTTAATTGCCATGGCATGGCTTAATAAATGGGTTTCTTTATTTGGCAAAGTTCAACTTGCATCTCCTGTGGCATTCAGTAAGCATTTACTTTGCTTCTAGCCACAAGGGATCAGCTTTGGTCTAGTTGGCCACTCGATGTCACTGTTGCTTCAAAAGAATTGTCTATTTTATGTAACTGCCCTAATTCATAAAGACTTCCCTTCATAAAATTCAAAGGCGTCTAAAAAGGTGTTATGCACAGAGAGACGTTCACAGGATCCTTATGTTTAGTGGGAGTCAAAGGGATCTCTCTCCTGACATCACTGCTGCACAGAATCTGCTGGCTCCCTCTCCCTTACTTTCAGTTTATCCCATGAGTCCAGCTCTTTAGTTCTTCATTTCCTCTGTTCTCCTGCTCGCGTTTTACCCTAAGCCTTTTATATCTCCTTTCTCATCTGCTTTTCTCTTTCCTGCTCACCCCTCCTTCATTTATAGCATGAGAACTTGAATGACAGATTGGCATCAGTTTTATTTTCAGAATTTCCAGCCTGCTGTCTTTCTAAACAAAGGAACGTTTTCATGTTTCAGACACTGAGATTTAAATGCTAGTTTCATTGACTGCTGGGGTGGGGGTGTGTGAGGAAGAGGCATTATGCTGCTGAAAATACTCTCTAGAATTTAAATGTCAGCTTCACTAAACTGGGAAATGTAACTTAATGAGAGCTAAGATAATTAGTATACCAAGTAGGATAGCAAATTTGCATCTTAACAGCTTTGCATATTACAGATTAGCATATTTCCTTGAATTGGGGTTTCCTCCTCCCTTTCCCAGCCATACAGTCATCCCATGCCACAGTCTGCCAATGTGCACCCAGGGCCAGTCCATCCATTCTGCGGGAATGTTGCCCACACATGGCCCTGCACGTGACCAGCTGCAGAGGGAGCCAGGGAGACCCAAAGCCCCGGCTGACCTCTGAACCGCCACGGGAGTAAAGTGCCCCCGTTTGACCTTCTGGCACTCAGTGCACCGACGGGCTCCTTTTTATCATAGCCGCAAACACCACTCTTTACTCCCGTGGCTGTTCAGAGGTGAACCGGCCTTCGGGGCTCCACGGCTCCCTCTGAAAACACTTTTGGTGTGCAGTGTGGGGGGGGAGAGACTGGGGGCTACATTAAGAATGGGAGCAGGGTGGCTAGGGCTAGCCTGGTGTACACCTAGGGATAGCGCATTTTTGGAGCATGATGCAGAGAAAGGCGGGCAAGCCCTTCCACTGCCTCGGTCCTGGACATCTTGATGGGCTTGCAATCCGGTTTTAATAAGGGCCTACTCGCCAGTTCCTGGAGGGTGCAACTGGCAGTGTTTTCCGGTTATCACTGGAAAGGCCACGGGTGGCGTTGGGTGTACACCCGGGCTTGCTGAAATTTCTTAGGGCGGTGACTCCAAGATCTGCCTCTCGACACCTGAAATCTCTCCGGCAATCTCTGCTTGCCTTACTGACCTTGCTGCTTGGATGTCTCACCACCGCTTGAAATTGAACATGACCAAAACAGAGCTTCTTATTTTTCCCCCTAAACCCTCCGCTCCCCTTCCTCCTTTCTCAGTCTCTGTGAATAACTCTCCACTCCTCAGCTCGCAATCTTGGGGAGCCATTGATCTGAGCATTTACACTCTAGTTTTTCATAACGAAGCAAAACTTGTGTTTCAATTTATGTTATGGTTTATTTCTTGATATACCACCTTTTGAATTGATTACTTTTGTTTTAAAACTAAAGGTGGCTAAGATAACCTGTTTTCTGTATAATACAGAACCTCTGGAATGAAATCTTCGACTTCTCTCCTTCTCCACACACATCCATCTGATAGCTAAAGCCTGCTGTTTCTTTCTCTACAACAACACAATCCACCCATTCCTTCCTGAGCACACTACTAAGACACTTATCCGCTCCTTAATCACCTCCTGTCTTGACTATAGTAACTTACTCCTTGCTGGTCTCCCTTTGAATCATCTCTCTCCTCTTCAATCTGTTAAACACTGCTGCGTGGCTAATCTTCCGCCAGCCTCGCCATGCTCATATTACTCCTCTTCTCAAGTCACTTCATTGGCTCCCTATCCGTTTCCACATCCAGTTCAAACTTCTCCTGCTGACCTATAAGTGCATTCACTCTGCGGCTCCTCCCTACCTTTCCTCTCTCATCTCTCCCTACACACCTCCTCGGGAATGCTGCTCTTCAGGCAAATCGCTTCTATCTGTGCCCTTCTCTTCTGCTGCTAACTCCAGACTTCACTCCTTTCAGCTTGCTTCTCCTTATGCCTGGAACAAACTACCTGAATCTGTACATCAGGCGCCTTCTCTGACCCTTTTCAAATCCAGGCTGAAACCCCCCCTCTTCACTGCCGTTTTTGGATCTTGATTCACCTAATCTCCTTTGTGTTTCCTTACCATTCCCCCTAGATGTATCCCATGTCTACAGCTACTGTGTTGTCTGTCTGGACTAGACTGTAAGCTCTGATGAGCAGGGACTGTCTCTTACATGTGCAGCGCTGCATGTGTCTTGTAGTGCTATACTAATTTTCAGCAGTAGTAAGCAATTAATGTGGGGTATTTACCATACTGGCTGTTTTTAGCACACATTTTAGTAAACCTTCCTATAGTGATTTACAAATCACAGTTTGCATTTTAAAGACAATAGGTTTGATTTAGGATTTATTTTTGTGTATATGTGTGTGTGTTACGTATGATTTAAACGTTTGAACTCCTTAATAATAGAAATTGGAGGGGAGAAGGCAGGTAGATTTTGAATAGCATTCCTTCAGATTCAGAGTTTAGAGTTTCAGTAGCTGAATTTCTCTGCAACCTTTGTGAACTCAAAACTTATCCTAGAAAATATATCAGGACTTAAAATGATTCCGTTTTAGAGTGATATTTTGGTCATTCAAGAAATACGAGCTGAAATTTGTGATTCCTGGGTCACGCTTCCTATACATTTGAAACATTTCCAATATTTTTTTGAGAGCCCATTCAATAATTCCTAAAAAGGGGCTCTGATAAATGCTGAGACATTCTGTATCTCACACAAGGGAGATAAGTCATCATTCATCAAGATCTTTCCCCATAGACAATGAGTGGGAGAAAAGCCTTAATCAGACCTGTGGAGCCCGATCCCAAAAGGGGCACATCCAGGCCAAACAGAATGGGCTGGTTAGGACTCGATTCAGCACTGTGGGGACTAGATAGTCCCGTGGGTGCAGGATCAGGCCCTGAGACAGCCCGGCGTCCCCTTCAGCAGCTGCAGCAGACATCTAGGCGGCAGGACACCCCCCTGATCAAGTTTTCCACCCCCTGATCCTTGCAGGGGTCCATCAGGTGGTGGGGACTCACCCTCGACTGCACCGTTGCTCCTGGGGGGCACATCAGATGGAGGGAAGGTGTGCCCCGTGGTTATTCCACCTCCAAGGTGGAATAAGCTGGGTGTCCTCCCGGCGCTCCACTGACATACAGTGCCATGACCTGAATCGGCCCTGTACATCCTGGTGGCTGACCTGCCCAGGATCCGTCCACGCCCCACCCCATGCCGTCCACATCCTGCTCTCCCTGCACAGCCGCTCTGTCCCACTGGGACGTGCAGCCCCGCAGGTCAATTTGCTGAATCGGGCCCAAAGTGTCTTACCTTAGTTGGTACAAAGAATTTGTAAGAGGAGCAGAAATTGACTTTTGAAGTTAATAGAAGTGAATGTTCCTAAGTTGTAATTTCACTGCACTGACCGCTAGACAGCATTCAGTCCCTGATTGAAAAGATGTTCTTTCTTTTTGTAATTTATGATTTTGGTCATCAAATTAAAGTTGCCACATAAACCACTAGGAAGGTTAATTTAAAATGGCTTTTTTGCCTTTTGTCCATAGCCGGCCCCAGAGTTGGTTCAGGATGTTGGCGCCCTAGGCAAACCCTAAGCCTTATGCCCCCTGGATGTCAGAATCTATGGTTTAGCTTTGAATTCCCTGCTTTTTGCCAACCCCAGAATCTGCTTCCGTAGGCAACTGCCTGGTCCAGCTAATTGTTAGGCCTGCCCTTCCTCTTCTGAATCTGGAAAAAGTGCTTTCCTTAAAAACTTGCATGGCTGTATATGCACATATTAGTATACCCATTGGCAGTAATGTGCATTCTTCTACCCATGCAGTTCATAGGCGTTCCGGGGCGGTGGAGCTGAGATATAAATGCATACGTTCCAAAATACATATATACATGTACAGAGTATGTGCACTCATTTATACCAGCTCCGAGAAGATATAAATTTGTGCATTTGTATTTACATACATTCCGGGGGCTTGTTTTATAAAGGCACATAGGCGCCTATGTTACTTTCATAAAATAAGCAAAACATAGGCATGACAGTCACATTTTTTAGGCACCCTGTTGTAAAGTTCCCCTCTAGATCTTCAGCAAATTATGACTAAATCTCGCAAACTGAGCTACATTGTCTAACTAAATAGCTTGGTGACTATAGAAAATGATTGACATGGCTCCCTCTTTTTTTTTTTCTGCTCAACAGCCTCCTCCACAGATCTATGATAAACAACTGGATGAAAGAGAACACACCATTGAAGAATGGAAGGGTAAGACATAATGCAAGTGCTTTCTTTTGGCAGGATGAGCCAGTGTTATCTTAGCAAAGGATAAGTGCCAAAATCCTCAACTAGAGGTAGATTTACATGAGTTTGAAATCAGGAGGGTCTTCCTTGTTTCATTTGGAATAACTGAACCAGGTAGGTGGATTGGGAAGCAAGACGTACCTCTCATTCACAGAGCTACTAAAACAATTCTTCAAATATAAAGCTGGAACATATCAATAAAGACAGAGCAAGAAATTCAAAAGTGAACCAATTTTTTGTTTGAATCTTTGTATCGAGGAGCTGCCTGCCACTCACGTAACTGTTTATTCTTTATTTATGGCGCACCACTGGCCACTTTATTCAGTTACTTAACTCACTCATGAAAAGAGAGCAACCGCATGATCAGACATGGGAACGGGTTAGAGGCTGACAACTTTAATCCAAGAGTCCTGTTTCTTGATGCCTCCCATAGGGGAGTTAATTACAATCACTGAAAAATAAACAGGAAACTTTGTTAGGTGAGTGGCGTGCAGCTCCTCAGTACAAAGATTCCAACAAAAAATTGGTTCACTATCTTTTTGAATTTCTTGCTCTGTCTTTATTGATATGTTCTAATTTTATTTATGAGGGATTATTCCAGCGAGCTAGTTTATACGGTGATTATAGTACATTGAAATTTGGGAATAAGCATGCACTTTGATGGCGTCTGATGTGACATCCATTGAATTAATGACCACTCCATCATCCTTGCTTTTACAAGAAAATGCATTTGTATCTAATACTGCTACATATGCATACTCTGAGCAGATAAAACCTTTGATACAATGACCTTCTTTATTTGATGAACTAGCTGCTGCACAGTCTTCTATCACTTCCTTCACGGAATTTAAAGGTTTGAATAACAAAAGTATCCACACTCAACTACATGCTGCAGCGATGACCTAGTATTTAAAAACAAAGATGATCCCGAGAGGGCTCCGAATGTTAAAACCGCCTAAACCTTTTTTTGAAGGATAAGTCATTTATTACAAAATGGAATTGTATATTAAATAAATGTAGGCTGGATTTAATAGTTCTTTTGGTGGAACGATTGACAATAGATGATAACAACATCACCCAACAGGTTGCTACCATGAAAGATGTTTGGCAATTTGAAATGTCCAAGGTTTCATTCAAATCATGCTATGAGGAAATGACTACGCATTTATTACAATATAAAGAGGTGTTAAGAATGCAAAAATTAAGAAATTTAACCAGGACAAATATGATTATGAGAATAATCAAGTTTACAGCTGGTATCAATTTTCAAGATCTGCAACAACTTCTTATTCCAAAGATGTAACTTTTGACAGTTCAAGTGATACTGATAGTAATGGATCACACCAATCGAGTTCTCGATATGTTTTGATACAAAGGGACCAAATTCATGTTGATTCACATTATTTGGTTGAATGGGATTTTCAGAGAGGCCAGCCTCCAGGCCGGTGCCTATGTCAATCTTATCAAAACGAAGGCTGGAGAGGCCCCAATACATGATCCTGCACCAAACAGCAATTGTCAACTTAACAGGGAATCAATTGACTAAAATCCGGGTACAAATACTTAATTTAGGTTTATCATTTGTACTGAAGAATTTTTATGATTTATTTCATATGAGACAAGCACTTTATAGATTTTTTCGGAAGTTGCAGGTGATACATTATTTTTCTAATCTTCCATCTTTGTGTGTGGATAACTCAGTGTTATTTAATCCATCCAAATGGATTCCTCCTGGACCATCAGATCCAGCGATGTTGGTCTATCAAAGTTTGATTCTGGCTGACATTAAATCTATGGAAAGTATTTCACCAAAAACATCTACAAATCTGGTGGCTGGTGAATTTCAAACACTGAAAGATTTAAGCGCTCATTCTGATATTGTTATCAGAAATGCTGATAAAGGAGGTGCAGTTGTAATTTGGTCTGCATCCTTTTACCATCAAGGGTTACTAAACTAGCTTTCTGTTACCAAACACTACAAACTGCTTATGGAGGACCCTACACCATCACTGATTAGGGAGATCAAAGTTCTGATGACAAAAGCCTTGAATGCAGGTTGGATAACTAACCAGGCGTATACATTTCTAGTTAAACAACATCCTCAGTACCTATTATCTATACTGTTCTATATCTTCATCTCTTGGCCGTTCTATAGAATCTTGTTGAGATTCAATATTGGAACCTTTATCTAAGTTTGACGACTTTTTGCAAAACTCAGCTGCACTGGCTGACTCCTATATTCGTGATTCTACTCATTTTATCACTCTTTTGAATTCACTCAATTTGGATTTCACTACAATAACTTTGATAACCATGGACATAATATCTTTGTACACCAACACTGATGAAACAGAAGCTCTTGAAACCATAACGGAATATATGATCGATTTACCATCACGATTGCCTAAATCTTTTTTGCTGCAATTGTTGGAGCTTGTTCTAACAACGTAATTATTTTCTCTATCATGCCCAATTTTATTTACAGATTTTTGGGGTGGCAATGGGAGCTACAGTAGCCCCTTCTGTTGCTACACTATATATGGGCAGTTCTGAGACAGAGTTTGTAAACAAATCACCCTAGTTTACTTATATACCATTCTGGGTGAGATTTTTGGATGTATTTTTTCTTTGGCAGGGTACATCTTCAGACCTACAACTCATCAATGGATAAATTCAGTGAAACCAAATATTCAATTTACTATGAACTGTCATTTTTCTTAGATAGAATTTTGGATCTCTTGGTCTTCAAACAGAATGATAGACTGGCAACTACTCTCTCTACAGAAAACCGGTTCAAAGGAACAATCTTCTGTGTTATCATAGTTACCATCCAACATCACTTCGTCGGGGTTAACCAGTCAGACAATTTTTATGATTACGTAGAATTTGCACAACTCTGCAGGATTTTAAAAAACATACTACTGATTTGTCATATAGATTGCGTGAAAGGGGTTATCCTGATTGCCTTATCAACCAAGCTTATTCACGAGCACAATATGTACATTGAATTAATCAGCTAGAGAGGTTTCTTCTGACAAAATTATTGGTGTTTTATCTTTTATGGCTAATTCTGCATGAGTAGTATCTATTCTGCATAAGCATTGGCATGTGCTAGCTTTACATCAATGTCTTCAAAAGGATTTGACAGTAGCCTTTTCGCGGGGGAGAAACATCAGGGACTGGGCTGTTCACACAATGACTTCAACGGGATAATTCTTTGTTCCCAACTGGACTCATCGGGTCATTTTTCCTTCTCTCATTGTAACTTTTGTGATATGACTTTGGAAGGGGCATCTTGGATCGATCCTCTTACATCTATTTCATATTCCACACATTGACATACAACTTGTGCGACATCATATATTGTCTACCTTTTGATTTGCCCATTGCCGCTGTTATATGTGGGCAGGACAACTCATTCAATAAAGATTCTGCTTGGAGAACATCGATCACATTTGGAAAATAAGATGCTTACAGCGCCAATTGTATCCCATTGTTTGGAGAAACATAACAGTTTTGAACAATTTTAATGGCGGGTCATTGATCATGTCCCGAAAGACCCCCGGGGGGGGGGGGTGATAGAGTATACCGTTTACAATATTGGGAACAGTGATGGATTTTTTCTTTGAAGTCCATCCAATTGGTTTAAATCTTGAGAATGATTGGTGGATTCTACTTTGACTTTTCTTTTTGAGCAGGACTAACCAATGGGAGAATTTTTGGTTAATTGTTTGGCTGTGACATTTTTAAAGGCATTTAAGAGCATATGGTGGGCCTCTGTTTCTATACTGCATTTTGAATTATGAGTTGAAATCCAAGCCCTGCTTTTGAAAAAGCCTGATGCAGAGCTCTTTGAAAAGTGTATTAGGCTAGAAAACAGTCTGTGTCGCTACTGGATTTATACCAGGCTACTTCTACCGCTTGTGGGATCTTTTCCAAAAAGCCTTTGAGGAACAGGTTTTGGTGTTGAAAAAGCTAAGTGGAGCATTTTATATTTTTGGTTCACTTGGTGGAGTTTCACAGTTTGATGCCTATAGGGCGCCATTAATAAAGAATAAACAGGAAATTTTGTTACGTGAGTGGTGTGCAGCTCTTTGATACAAAGATTCCAACAAAAAATTAGTTCACTATCTTTTTGAATTGCTTGCTCTATCTTTGATATGTTCTAGCTTTATTTTTGAGGGATTATTCCAGCAAGCTAGTGTATAGGGTAATTATAGTACACTAAAATAATACTAGCAGAGACTAAAACGGGATGCTTTTTTGTACTGTTTTCTTTTCAAGGAAGGAATGATAAGGGACTGAGGGTGTATAACAGGAGCACAAACAATAATGAATTGAACCTTAGTTCAGTTAAAGTGTAGTCCATGTTGTACTAACAAAACGTAGGGGGTCTTTTACTAAGGGTGCTAAGGTGTTGCACAAAACGTGCTATTAATGCTGAAACCATGCCGCGTTGCTTGCAACACCCCCACATTAATTGTCGGTGGCGTGGAAAGCATTTCTTTGGCAACCAATGCAGCGCCCTGTCCCACAACACATGCTGCATTAGCACTATTGTGGTGGCATCAGGCAAACCCATACTAACTGCGCTGAGATCACCATGCCCACTCTCTGCCCCTAACCTGCCCACTCGAATCATCCTGTGCTAACTATCGTGGCCCTGCACTACCTGGCAACATGTGTCCTGGCACACCTTTTAGCACACACCACAACATGCACTGCTAGTTAGCACCTATTAGTAAAAGACCCTCACGATGTGAACAAGATAGTGGGGATGGGCATTGAATATCCTTTGATATTAAGGGGCATTGAAGAGGTGCTGGCAGCACCACTGGCCACTTTATTCACTTAACTCGCTCATGAAAAGAGAGCATTGGAACAGGGGAGAGGCTGACAACTGTAACCCAGGAGTCCTGTTTCTTGAAGCCTGCCATAGGGGAGTTAATTACAATCACTGAAAAAGGAAAGTAGAAAGAGGGCAAGTGGGGACAGGCTTGAGGCTGAGGGGGGGGGGGGGGATGGGTCTTGGAAGTTGGTGGGGATGAACTGGGGGTCCCTGAAATTTTTGGAATTTTAATAAGGGGTCCAAACAACCAAAAATGTTAGTCTGAGCAGGTTAGGGCAGAAGTTCCTTTCTTCATAAAAGAGATGTTCTTTCACTTTTACATTTTTGTCATCCTTCACTACTATATCGTTTTGAGATGGGGTGACCAGCACTGCGCACGGTACTCCAGGAACAGTCATACCAGAGTCCTATAACATAGTAAATGACGGCAGATAAAGACCAGTATGGTTCATCTAGTCTGCCCAGTAAGATGGCAAGAGTAGGTGCACCTGCGCTCCATGTAGGCCACCCCTCCCCATGTCTTTGTTTTAGGGGTGAACCCACCAAACCATGTAGGATACCTCTGTATGTTGAGAAATTAGTTAAGTTTATTTTGAGTTTATCCTGTTGCTGTCAAGGGATCCACTGTGTCTGTCCCACAAAAAGAGGCATAATGATATTTTCAGTTTTCTTCATCTTTTTTCAAAGAATCACAAACATTCTCTTTGCTTTTATGGTAGTCGCAGCACGCTACATTGAAAACATCAATGGATTTGTCCACAATGACTCTAAGATCTTTTTCTTGGGTGGTGACTCCTAACTTAGAATCCAACATTTTCTACTTCTAGTTGGGGTTATTTTTACCTATGTGCATCACTTGGCACTTGCCCACATTAAAACATTAAAATTCTTCTGCCATTTAGATGACGGCAGAAAAAGACCACAAGGCCTATCTTGTCTGCCCTTCCATATAAACTATAGTAATCCACCTTTTTCCCACATTTGTCCCATGCTTTTTTGAATTCAAATACTATCCTCATCTCTTCCACCTCCACTGGGAGGCTATTCCACATATCTACCACTCTTTCCATAAAGAAATATTTCCACATATTACTCCTCATCCTATGCCCCCTCATAGCAGAGCTTGCTTTCAAATGAAAGAGACTCTCCTCCTGTGCATTTATGCCATGGAGGTATTTAAATGTCTCTATTGTATCTCCTCTATCCCTCCTTTCCTCTAAAGTATACATATTAAGATCCTTAAGTCTGTCTTCATATGCTTTATAACAAAGACCGCTAACCATTTTAGTAGCCACCATCTGCACCAACTCCAAATTGTTTATATCCTTTTGAAGGTGTAGTCTCTAGATTTGCACACAATACTCCAAATGAGGTCGCATCGGAGACTTATAGAGAGGTACTATCACCTCCTTTCTTCTGCTAGCCATTCCACTCCCTGTGCAACCAAGCATCCTTCTGGCTTTCGCCGTCACCTTTTCCCTCTGTTTAGCTGCTTTAAGGTCATCAGACACAAACATGCCCAGGTCCCGCTCTTCTTTCTTAGACAGAAGTACTTCACCCCCTACACTATACTGTTCCCTTCGATTTATGAAGCCCAAATGCATGACCTTCATTTTTTAGCATTAAATCTCAGCTGCCAAATTCTAGACCATTCTTCAAGCTTAGCTAGATCCCTCCTCATGTTATCTACCCCTTCTTGGGTGTCTATTGCAAATTTTTGTATCATCTGCAAACAGGCAAATCTTACCCAACAGTCCTTCTGCAATATCACTAAGAAAGATGTTAAAAAGAATCAGACCAAGGTTAGATACCTGCGGCACATCACTGGTAACCTCCTTCTCAGAGTGAGCCCCATTTGCCTGTCCCCTTGGTCGCCTCCCACTCAACCAATTTCTAACCCAATGAGTAACTTTATGGTCCATCCCTAGGTTGCTCAGTTTGTATAGAAGTTGCTTGTGTGGAACGGTGTCAAAGGCTTTACTGAAATCTAAATACACCACATCTAGGGCTCTCTTGGTCCAACTCCCTGGTCACCATTCAAAGAAATCAATCAGATTTGTCTGACAAGACCTGCCTCTCATAAACCCATGCTGGATTGGATCCTGCAATCCATTGGAGTAGTGCAACCTCACTATTCTCCATTTTAGCAGTATTTCCAATAATTTACTCACCACAGAGGTTGGACTAACAAGCCTGAAGTTTTCAATCTCATCCTTACTTCCGCTTTTATGTAAAGGGACCATATGTGCTTTTCTCCAGTCCTCTGGGACCACTCCTGACTCCAAAGAAGCATTGAAAAGGTCAGTCAGTGGAGCTGCTAGAACGCCCCCCAGTCTCATCGCTTTGTCTACTTTTAGTTTTGCTAGTTCCTCATGAACACAGTCTTCTGAAAATCGTTCGAGATCCCTATTACTTCTGTTCCTATTTGTGGTTGTTTTCTGAAGTTCTGTTCCTGGCCCTTCATCTTTGAACACAGAACAGAAATATTTGTTAAGCAATTCTGCTTTATCCTGATCTGCTTCTACATATTCCTCCCCTTCACCCTTGAGTCTGACAATACCACTTTTGCCCTTCCTCCTCTCACTAACATATCTGAAAAATGTCTTATCTCCCCATTTTATTGCTTTGGCTATTTCTTCTTCTTTTTGTATCTTTGCTTTCCTAACTACTTTGCTAGCTTCTCTAATTTTTTTCCAAATATAGATGCCTCTATGTGATCTCTTATGTTTCCTGAAGGCCTCCCTCTTTTTTTCACCTTTTCAGCTACTTCTTTTGAAAATAGCAGCTTCCTTTTCCTTTTACATTAATTTAACTTTCTAACAAAAAGGTTTGTTGCCCTTAAATTATCCTCTTTCAGTTTTGCCCACTGTTTTTCTACATCTCCCAGCTGTTCCCATCCCACTAATAACTCTTTGAGGAATTTTCCCTTCTTGGCAAAGTTAGTTTTCCTAAAGTCTAAGACCCTCGCTTTTGAATGGATTTTATTAGCCCTATCCCTAATACTGAACCACACCATCTGGTGATCACTGGATGCGAGATGATGTCCCACTGTAACATCAGAAACACTTTCCCTATGGGTAAGCACCAAATCTAATATGGCCCTTTGCTGGTGGGTTCTGTTATCAGTTGCCTGAATAGTTCTTCCTGTAGAGAATCCAGGATCTCCTTACTTCTAGATGACACCACAGCAGGGATGTGCCAATCAACATCCAGCATATTGAGATCACCTATCAGTAACATTTCTCCTTTCACGGCAACGCTGCATTTGTCTTCTATTAAATCTCCATCCACGTCTTCTCCCTGTGAGGGGGATCTGTATATCACTCCAGTGCAAATGGATTTCCCTTTCTTTCTTCCTAGTTTAACCCACAGTGCCTCCTCTCTCCCTTTTAAGCCTTGTAATTTTATAGCTTTATTGTATTTGTTACATATAATGCCACTCCTACTTTTCTTCTTCATACCCTGTCCTCCTTGAATAAAATATAACCTAGTATAATTACATACTAGTCATGGCTGTCCATGAACCATGTCTCTGTAACCACCACTAAATCCAAGTCAGCCTCTTCCATTAAGCCTCGACATCTGGGATCTTATTTCCCATGCTATGGGCATTTATACACACCACTTTCCAGATGTTTCCCCTTTTACCCATTTCTACAGAGGTTTTAATATTTCACTTACCTGAGGGCTTTCACTTACATGGGGACTTTCAACTAGATTCATTGGGGATGGGTAAAGAAAGCCTTTTTCAGTAGGTTAGTCAGTCTGCTGCTGAAGACACTTCGACCCTTTTTGGACAGATGGACGCCATCTCTGCCCTGCAACCCTTGGAACATCATCCCATGGTCCAGGAAATCAAAATGCTCTTGATGATACCATTCACGCTGCCATGCATTTATCTCCAGGATGCGAGCTTCTCTGCCTCGGCCTTTACCCTCAACAGGGAGGATTCAAGAGAACACCATCTGCACACCTATCTGTTTCACCTTATGTCCCAGAGCCATGAAGTGACTTTTGATATGCTCAGAGGGATACCTGGCAGTATCATTTCTGCCGACATGGATGAGCAACATCGGATAATAGTCAGTTGGCTTGATGAGTCTCGGCAAACTCTCCATAGCGTCATGGATTTTGGCAGCTGGCAGGCAGCACACCTCTCTGGACATCAAGTCTGTTCAGCAGATTGATGCCTCAGTACCCCTCAGAAAAGAGTCACCAATCACCACTATCCTTCATTTCCTTGTGGTCACTAATTCTGCAACTTTGGGGTGCTTGAGCTCTGGTTCTTCCTTTTACAGGGATGCTTTCACCTCCACTTCCAGGGCTGCATGCTGGTTCTTCTATTAAAGGGCTGGAGGAGTTGGAGTGTTGATTCTGGTGACTGGTGTCCAACTTTATTCATTCTTTAGCCTCTGATCTTCAGCTGTGTTGGAGAGGTTAGATGTTTCAAGAAGCATCCCATCAATGTGCTTCTCACTGTCTTGAATGCTCCTCAGCCTCGCTATCTCTTCTCGGAGCTCCTCCACTTTTTTCCTGAGAACTTCAGCATACAGGCATCCTGCACATGAAATTGGTCCTTCAACTGGCATTGGGATCTCTGTCTGGACAGAGGTAGAAGCTATAATGGGGGCAACAGTTTTAGCAATACGATTTTTCCTAGCCATTGTTCAGTTGGTGGAGCTCTGTTACCTGTTGAAGTAAAAGAGAGAGACCTACCAAAGTCCCTACCTGTTCCTCAACTGTCCTTTAAGAGAAAAAGCAGTTAACCTCTTAAGTGTGTTCTAACAGTGATGTTCTATGTTCCTGTGTATAGCTAATTGGGGTGCTGCCCTATAAAGCAAGAATGCTCACATGGGGTAGGTAGGAGCTGGGATGAGTAGGGAGGTATCTAACACCTGATGAGGTCAGTGGCTTCAAAGAGCTAGCTGTGAATGTGGGTAGTTGGAACAACAAACAATGATCTCTAACTGACAAAGCTTTGCCCAACACCACAAAAATCCCCCCTTTGCAGTACAGAAAAAGAATTAACTTTTAAAAATGAAAACCAAAACCCCTTTAAGAGCTTTCAGACAGAGAGCTTGTATTTAAAAGCCATACAGTATTACCTTGCTTGCAATGGAGTGCACGTTAGGAATGCCAGTACTTGCAAGGCCCCGTAAACGGCATATACAGGCACTGCCTAGCTGTTTAACAAGCGAATTGAAGACCACTAACACCTGATGAGGTCAGTGGCTTCAAATAACCAGCTCTGAATGGGTAGCCGGAACAAAAAACAATGAACTTTAACTGACAGAGCTTTGCCCAACACCACAAAAAATTCCCCCTTTACTTATAGAAAAAGAATTAGCTTTTAAAGTTGAAAAACAAAACCCCTTAAGAGCTTTCAGAGAGAGAGAGAGAGAGCGAGCTTGTATTTAAAAGCCACACAGTATTACCTTGCTTGAAATGGAGTCCCTGTTAGTAATGCCTTCTGCAAATTCTTGCAATCCTCTGTCATTTTAATGACTTTGAATAATTTGTGTCATCCTCAAATTTGATCACTTCATTCATTACATCTATCTGGTTACACCAAAATGCAAATTACATTGATTTACACCAAAATATGGTTTTTCTTCATAAAAAATGAAATCAGGCTTTCCTAAAGCTGCTTTTCATGCTGATTCTAAATCTATAATCAGTTTTTTTCTAGCAGGTAGGGTTTTAGAGATATTGGGCGGCATTTCCGAAGGCATTTACACGGGTAACTGCCCTAGTTACCAATGTAAATGCCATATCTGGGATTTTTGAAAGGCACCTACATGGGTAGTGACCTTTGAAAATCCTGGATAAGTCCCGAAGGTGCCCCGATGCTATGCAGTTAGCATCGGGGCATATTGGAGGCATTCCGGGGTGGAACGAGGGCAGAGGAAAGGGCTAAATGGGTAGCACCGATTTTCAAGCCCTTTGACTTTCCTATATCTATTTTTCCATAAGACATGTCCCAGAAACCCACCAATGGGTTCAAGAAGTGTTCCAAGTGCTCTAGGACCATTTCGGTCACAGAGACCCACAACTGTGCCTACAATGCCTGGGCCCCGATCGTCAGACATCTTGTAATTTGTGTTCACAGATGACAAAAAGAAGATTCAAAGATCATGAAAACCAGTGCAAATCCATTTTTTGGCATTCAGTGCAAATCCATTTTTTGGCATTCAGAAGTCTGATCCAGTGACATTGGCATCGATGACACCGGTCTCTATGGCTTCCAAGTCTGCATTGGACGCTGGCAGTGTATCGACACTGAGGAGCTTCTGAGCACAGTCACAGCCAAGCACCTGTAGTGCCCCACAGCATCGGCCATCAATTGATCTCTATCTGAAGACAAGGAAGGATCTGACCATGTCGTCTTAGACGTCAAGGGGTGACCACACCGAACATCGGGTAAAGACCCTGGTGAATTAATGTTCGAGCCCATTGAGGCATGGTATCAAGAGCGATGGGGATCTAAGTGAGTGCCCCTCAAAGGTGTCCCAAAGGAAGAAGAGCTGATCCTCCAGAATATTTGAGGAGCACCGACAGCTGAGAACCAGTAACCGATATCCCTGTACACCTACTGGGTACATTGGTCGAAGTTGCTCAGCCTCCGCAACCTTCAGAATTGGCAGCATTGTAGAGAGCAATGATGGTGCCTTTGGGCATGTATTAGTTTATTAGGCATAGGTACTTCCCTGGGTCCCAGGCCTCCTAGCCCAAACAGGGCCCTTGCCAACAGCAAAGGCGTGAGAAGCCTCAAAAGGCCCAGCTGGCTCCTCAGCTAAAACCTGAGGCAGGATTTTGACCGGTTTCTGCGGAGCATAGTTCATCTCCCAACGACTGCAGTAGAAAACCCTCTGGTCAGTGGATGGCTTACTCTTTTTGTGCAAAGGCGGCCCCTCGTGACCTCAGATTCATGGGTTCTACTGATCATCAAATGCAGCTATTACTACTACTAGTACTAATCAGCACTTATAGAGTGCTACGCATGTAGCGCTGCACAGCTGACCTACAAGAGGTAGCCAACATACAAAAGACGGTCCCTGCCCGTCAGTCATGCTCATCGGAGCTTACAATCTAAGAGCAAACAGTACAGAGCATTAGTCAGTTCTGTGCAAGGTGCGGTGAGGTACAGTTTGGTCTATAGTTTGGTCATAAACGTTGATGGGGGTTAGGGCAAGATGAGGATGGAGTCAGGATCTAAATGCAACGGTAAAGAGGTGGGTCTTCAGCCTGGATTTGAAGAGGGCCAGGGAGGATGCCTGGCGCACAGACACAGGTAGGCTGTTCAAGGCGTATGGTGACACAAGGTGAAAGGAGCACAGTTGGGAGTTTGCGGTGCGGGTGAAAGGCATTGATAGAAGTAATTTGTTAGCAGAGCGCAAATTACAAGAGGGGACATAGGGGGAGATAAGAGATAAGAGATATTGAGGGGCCATAGAGAGTGCATTTATAGGTCAGTAGGAGAAGCTTGAATTGGATGCGGAATTGGATAGGGAGCCAGTGAAGCGACTTGAGAAGAGGAGTAATGTGGGCATGGCGAGGCTGGCAGAAGATTAGTCGAGCAGTGTGATTTTGTATGGATTGAAGAGGGAGGAGGTGGCTCACGGGGAGACCAGCGAGAAGTAGGTTGAAGTAATTGAGGCGAGAGGAGATCAAGGAGTGGACGAGTGTTTTGGTAGTGTGTTCAGAGAGGAAGGGGCGGATTTTAGTGATGTTGTAGAGAAAGAAGCGGCAGGTCTTAGCTACAAGCTGGATATAAGCGGAGAAGGAGAGAGAAGTGTCGAAGATAACCCCTAGATTGCAGGCCGAGGGAACAGGGAGGATAGTAGATCCATCCACAAGGACTGAGAGAGGGGGAAGTGGGGGGGAGGAGTTGGGTGGAAAGACAAGGAGTTCAGTCTTGGCCATGTTCAGTTTCAATCGGCGATGAGACATCCAGGCAGCGATGTCCGAGAGACAGGCAGAGATCTTGGACTGGGTTGACGGAGAAATATTAGGTGTAGAGAGAGAGATCTGGGAGTCATCGGCATAGAGATGGTACTTAAAGCCATGGGAGGAGATAAGCACGCCAAGGCCTAGGGTATAGAGAGAGAAGAGGAGGGGGCCTAAGACAGATCCCTGGTGTACACCTACATGTAGCGGGTTGGGGAGGAGGAGGAGCCACCAGAGCATACACTGAATGAGTGATGGGAGAGGTAGGAGGAGAACCAGGATAGTATGGAGTCCTTGAAGCCGAGCGAGGAGAGGGTGGTGAGGAGAAGGTTGTGGTCAACGGTATCAAAAGCAGCAGAAAGGTCAAGAAGGATGAGGATGGAATAGAGGCCCTTAGATTTAGCCAGGAACAGGTCATTGGTGACTTTTGTGAGTGCCATTTCAGTGGAGTGTAGGGGATGGAAGCCGGATTGTAGTGGATCCAGGAGGGCCTGGGAGGTGAGGAAATCGAGGCAGTGACAGTGGACTGCTCGTTCTAATAGCTTAGATATGAAGGGAAGGAGGGAGATTGGTCGATAGTTAGAAGGGCATGTGGGATCAAGTGAGGGTTTCTTGAGGAGGGGTGTGACAGCAGCATGTTTGAAGTCGATGGGAACAGTTGCCGTGGAGAGTGAAAGGTTGAGGATATAAATGATGGAGGGGACAATGGTGAGGGAGATGGAACGTAGGAGATGGGTGGGGAAGGGTCTGATGAACAGGTGGTGGGTTTGGAGGAGGAGAGGAGGACTGTGATTTCTTCTTCAGAGATCAGAGGGAAGGAGGAGAGGGTGGCAGGGGGAGTATGGATGAGGGAGGAGAATTGGGGAGGAGGGGAGGTAGATGAGGGGGTAGGGAATTGGAGGGTAATCTTGTGGATTTTGTCGTGGAAGTAGTTGGCTAGGGTTTGGGCAGAAAGGGAGGGCGAGATCGTGGGTGGGGGACCTTGAGGAGAGAATTGAGGGTATTAAAGAGACGGTGAGGATCAGAGGCAAGGGAGTTGGTCAGATGGCTGTAGTAATCTTGTTTGGCAAGTGCTAAGGCTGACTGGAAGGAGCCGAGCCAAGCATGAATTTGAAGTGTAGAAGGTCTTCCAGGGAGCGGGATTTGGACCAAGCTCGTTCGGCAGAACAGGCGCAGATGCATAGGTAACGGATTGTGGGTGAAAGCCAGGGTTGGGTGGTAGATCATTTGACAGGACATGGGGTGGGAGGGGCAAGAGTGTCAAGGGCTGAGGATAGTGCAGCATTGTATGAAGATAATGCCTCATCGACGGACTTGGAGGATAAAATGGAGGAGAGAGATGGAGAAATGGTGCAAGAGAGAGTCATGGGATCAATATTATGAAGGTCTCTAAATAGGTTGGAGGAGACAGGACGAGGTTGGGATAGCGGAAGCTGAAGAGTAAATGTTAAGAGGTGATGGTCAGATGAGGGAAGGATTGATTGGTGGAAGTTTGAGGGAGAGGACTTGGAGAAGAGTATTAGGTCATGGCAGTGGCCATGTAGATGTGTGGGGGCAGTGGAACAAAGTTTGAGGTCGAACGAGGAGGTAAGAGCGAGGAACTTTGAGGCATGGGGGTCTGAGGGGTTGTCGATGTGAATGTTGAAATCGCCAAGAATAAGAGTGGGGAGGAGGGGTCCATAAAGGCAGAAAGCCAGGAGTCGAAGTCGGTGAGGAAGGCTGATTTGGATTTGTCGGGTGGGTGATAAATAACAGTAACTCGGAGGGGGAGTGGTGTGAGGAGGCGAATGAAGTGGACTTCGAAGGAGAGGGGGGAGTGTGATAGGGGTGGCAGGAGGGGTTGGAATTGTCAGGAGGGAGAGAGTAGGAGGTCAACGCCCCCACCGCGACCAGCAGATCAAGGTGTATGGGAGAACTGGTAGCCCCCATAGCGCAGAGAGGCAATGGATGCGGTGTCGTCTGGGGAGAGCCAGGTCTTGGTCAAGGCAAGAAGATATAGGGCATTAGAGATAAAAAGATTGTGAATAAAAGGGTTTTTTTAATGACTGAGCATGCGTTCCATAGGGCGCATGAAAACGGGAGAGCGGAGGGGGGGAGGAGAGGGATATGGATAAGGTTAGATAAGTTACGTGTGGATTTCTTAACAGAATAGCATGGGGGTCTATTTCTAAGGTAATACGGAGATTTAGAGGGAGCAGGGTGTGGGTGGGTATGTCTGTGTGTGTGTGTGCTCTCCAAGAGGGACATGAGGGAGGGGAAATGAGGGGTAAGTTGATGGTATCGGGTAGGTTATGTGAGGGATTATTTTTGGGGGTGAGGTTGGAGTTGATGTCTATGGAGGAGTGATTGTGGGATGAATGAGGGAGGGCGGAAGGAGGGAGGAGTGGGATGTGGATGAGATTAGATAGGGTACGTGGGGAACTTTTTTTAGTGTGAGAAAGAAGTCGGAGGGGGGGGGCAGGGTTGGGGTTGATATTACCTGATGAGAGAAGGAGAATGAGTATTAGAGAGCGAGGTAAAGTGGAGATAGTATGACGGAAGCGAGGGTGGGGTTGCTTTAAAGAGAGGGGGGCTGGTTGAATGCGGGGGATGGTGTGAAAAAGCTCAAGAGCAGGTGCTAGGCTAGGGGGCAAAATGGAGGGAGAGGTGAGGAAGGTAGAGAGGGGGGCTGGTTGAATGCGGGGGAAGGTGTGAAGAGGTTCAAGAGCAGGTGCTAGGCTAGGGGACAGAGTGGAGGGAGAGGTGAGGAAGGTAGGGGGAAGAGGAGGGAGAGCGTTGGTAGGAGGGGAGGCAGTTGGGGAGGATGAGGAAAAGGACAATGAGATGTGGGGCCATGGTAGTGGGCAGCAAGGTCTGAGCAACCAATGGGTAGCAAGTTCTAGGCAGTCAATGGGTAGCAAGTAAAAGGCAAACAAGCAGGCGGTGGGTAGCAGTTCTATGCAAAACAATAGGTAGCAACAGTATGCAGACAATGAATAAGCAATGGATAACAGTTCTATGCAACAATGGGTGGCAACAGTATGCAGACAATGGGTAGCAGTACTAAGCAAAACAATGGGTAGCAGGCAATGGAGAGCAGTGGATAACAGTTCTATGCAATAATGGGTAGCAACAGTATGCAGGCAATGGGTAGCAACACTCTGTAAGCAATAGATAAGCAATGGGTAGAAGTTCTATGCAACAATGGGTAGCAGTTCTATGCCCAGCAATGGGTAGCAGTACATTGCAGGCAATGGGAGTAAAACTAAGCAAGCAGTGTAAGGTGCTATGCAGGCAGTGGGTAGCAGTTCAATGCCAACAATGGGGAGCAGGTAGCAGTACAGTGCAGGTCGTGGGTAGCAAGTTCAGGCGGGTAATGATCAGTGCCAGCAGTGGGAGGCAAGACAAAGGAGAGTTACTTGGAAGTACCGGGTGGAGCTTGTGAGATGGTTAGGTCAGGAGTCGATATGTGGAGGAGCGATCGAGCCTGGATGACCCCAGCAACTATGGAGCACCAGAGCGCCCCTGGGCCCACGCCTAAGGGCCACGCCAAAGGGCCCTCTGGTGAGGCCCTCAGGCATGGGCCTGCCAGGCGCGGGCGCGCCCGATGGTACCCTCCTTTTTGTAGGTTGCAGCTGGGCGGCGGGAAGAGCGGCGAGTGTAGCCTGTGCCACCCTCCTTTTTGTAGGCTGCATCTGGGCGGCGGGAAGAGCGGCGAGTGTAGCCTGTACCCGATGGCGCCCTCCTTTTTGTAGGCTGCAGCCACCCCACAGAATCCCCAGGTGGATCAGTTCTGCTCCAGAGTAAGATCACACAACAGACTAGCGTTGAATGCTTTCCTCTTTCATTGGGGGGAGAGTCTTTTGTATACTTAGAGCCCAATTCCATAACATCAATGTCCAGGCCGCGGAAATGTCTAATTTGGAGGTGGGCCAGATATAAATACGATTCCGCTTTCACAGGGCTACTCATGCCTGATGTTCTAGAATCGGTGCCCACACGTACATTTATTAGAACTACCAGATTGCCCTCCAAGAGTGCATCATCTCAACCCTCTGCATCAGGAACTGCTTCAGAGAGAAATTAACTGCCCTCTTATCAGATCTTGTGATCGAGCTCGTACGATCAGAGCAAAGAGGTTGGGGGTTTTATCCGAGGTACTTCCTGATTCCCAAGAAAAAGGGGGGATACTGTCCCATCCTAGACTTGAGAGGTTTGAACCTGTAAATAGTCAGAGAAAAGTTCAGGATGATTTCTCTGGGCACTCTACTTCCTTACCTACAAAAAGGAGATTGGCTATACTTTCTGGATCTCAAGGATGCCTACACATACATACAGATACACCCTGCCCACAGGAAGTATCTCAGATTCATCCTGGGGAGATAACACTTCCAGTTCAGAGTACTGCCATTTGGCCTGGCCTCAGCACCTTGCATATTCACAAAATGCCTCATGGGATAGTAGCTGCTTACCTCCAGACTTTGGGAGTGTTTGTCTTCTCCTACCTGGACGATTGGCCATCAAGAATGCCACTTCAGAAGGAGTACAAGAATTAACACAATTGACCATTCGATGTTGGAACTACCAGGGTTCATGGTAAATTACCCAAAATCCCACCTTCAGCCCACCCAACATTTGGAATTCATTGGAGCCTTACTCGATATGACTCAGGCAAAAGCCTTCCTACCGCATGACCAACTCCACAAATTGACAGTGCTGGTGTGGGAAACTCAAGTGATCAGCAAGTAACAGCTCACAAGATGTTGACTGTTCTAGACCATATGGCCTCTACATTGCATGTCACATCCTTAACATGCCTTCAGATGAGGTAAGCTCAATGGGCTCTGAGGACTCGGATGTAGGCCATGGGTTGACTCTGGGATCATCTGTTTGTCACCGTCCCTCTTGTTCAATCCTTACAGTAGTAGATGGTACACCACAATTTGCTCAAGGCTCTTCCTTTCCAAATTTCCCCATCCCAGAAAATTCTGACGGACACATGCAAGCTGGGGTGGGGAGTTCATCTTGATGGGTTGCAGATCCAGGGTGATTGGTCCTCCCAAGAAAGTCTCCATCAGATCTATTTCTTGGAGCTAAGAGCAGTAGAGAATGCCCTAAGTGCTTTCTGAGATCGACTAGCCAAACAAATTATTCTGATCCAGACCAACAATCAGGTCACCATATTCTACATGATTAGTAGTAGTAGTAGTAATACATTAACAAGCAAGGAGGAATGGGTTCATACCTCCTGTGTTGGGAAGTAGTCAGGTTGTGGAAGTTCACCATTGTGCATGGGGTGGAATTGAGAGCCACATAGCAAAACACTGGCAGACAGACTGAGTCGAGTCCTCCAGCCGCATGAGTGGATGCTGGACAGGGGAGTTGTGACTCGCACCTTTTGAGAGTGGGGCATCCCCTCGATAGATATGTTCGCCACCCCACAGAATCCCCAGGTGGATCAGTTCTGCTCCAGAGTATGATCACACATTGTATACTTAGAGCCCAATTCCATAACATCAAGGTCCAGCCCGCGGAAATGTCTAATTTGGAGGTGGGTCAGATATAAATACGATTCCGCTTTCACAGGGCTACTCATGCCTGATGTTCTAGAATCAGCGCCCACATGTACAAACATGGCTACGTCCATCCCATAGGACACGGGTAGATGCTGCTATTAGGTATGGACATGTCAGCACTCACCATATTCTGTAAAGTTATACGTCTCCGCGCGGTACCAGTGACAGCTACACCTCTTTAAAACGTGCATCTCCTATGCTGCTGTGCTTACTAACAGTAGTTAGCTGATGTAAATCAGACATAAAAACCTATGTGAAATGACAGCTGATGCAAACTATACTACATAGTAGTCCTTGGCATTCCCACAAAAGTACTAAATTAGCATTTTGCACCCTAATATAGTATAATAGCATGTACATATGACCAGGTAGGTCATGACATACCCTGTAGCCAAAACATAGGAAACATGTACCATGTTCAGGACTGGACCAAGGGTTGCTGGCTCCCTAGGCAACTTCTTAGGTTCGCTGAGTGGACTTACTGGTCCTGAGCAAGATAATTGCAACTCTATCATAGTTATGCAATGCTTCTGATCTTTCTCAGTCCAGAATATACACAGTCAGAATCCTCCACTGTACACTATTGCATTAGCACCATAGTTACAACATATCTGATATGCTACGGTTTATCATAGGAGAGTCTTTTCTAGGCACACTGACATACAATTTGTACTGCAACATTTCCCTTTTTCATAACACAGAAACTGTTACTGTCCTCTAGATTTGCTCTTTTACCACTAATGGCAGATGTCAGAATAGCCAGAATAATCACCATTGCACATTTACATATTTCTGTAGCAGTGATTAATAATGTGGCTTTTACCATACAACCTTCCCACACCTCTACATTCTGTTCTTTACAACTTCATCTTGTGTTCTTCCATACTGCAGACACACCACTTCAAGACATACTTGTTACCTCCATTCATCAATATTAAACACAATGAAGTACAAAGCAGAAATACGTCTAAATCTTAGCCTTTTTCCATGTCGCCGCTGGTATAACATGGATATCTAGGGGAAATGCCAAAGGTGTACACGGGCCTTTCCTAAATATGCTTTCTACATCTCCATTGCTGATCATGCCCCCATCCCGCCCCCTCCTGCCCACGTTCTGAGATCCCTGTACTACTGCCATGTATTTGCAGGGCCGCAAGTGTTGCAGAATATGGTGGTAGATGTGTTCGCTAGAAACACATCTATGCCCCATGTCCAAGCAGCTTATTTGTGTTTCAGTATAACCCCCTTATCCTCCAATACCTCTCATTGCGAAGACCCTTATGAAGCTCCAAACAGACGGTGGCATGATGATCCTCATCACTCCATACTGGCCCAGACAGCCGTGGTTTCCTCTCCTGTTACAGCTCTCCAGTCAGGAGCAAATAGAACTCAGCCACGTGCCCGATTTCATAATGCAGGAAAATGGGATGAAGTTGCACACCAGCATCCAGTCTGTGGCCCTCCCGGCATGGATGTTGAGAGGCTAGTATTGTCTGAGAACCTACCGGATGGGGTAAGAGACATCCTTTTGTCCTCCAGAAGGATCTCTATGAGAAAGTCTTGACTTATTGCAAGTGAAAGAGGTTTGTCTGTTGCGAAGGCCAGGCTCTAGATCCTTTCATCTGTTCCACACAAAAACTGCTTGAATATCTTCTAAACCTCTCCGAGTCTGGAATTTCCAACTCCGTCAGGGTCCACCTCAGTTCAATTGGCACTTATCATTGAGGTGTGAAAGGAAAGTCCATCTGGGTACAACATTTAGTTGTTCACATCATGCGAGGCATGCTTCTCTTGAAGCCTCTCTATAGGCCACCCGCAGTGTCTTGGGACCTCAGTGTGGTTCTTGTGCAGCTCATGAAAGCTCCCTTTGAGCTGCTCAATTCCTGTCCTCTGAAGTTCTTGACCTGGAAGGTATTTCTGGTGGTGGCCACTTCAGCATGCAGAATAAGTGAGCTTCAGACTCTAGTGGTTCATCCACCTTATACCAAGTTCCACCATAATAGAGTGGTCCTTCGTACTCATCCTAAATTCCTTCAGAAAGTGCTATCTGATTTCCATCTTAATCAGTCAGTTTTTCTACCAACATTTTTTCTGAGACCTAATGCTACAAAGGGGAAGTTAAATTGCACATGCTGGACTGCAAGTGAGCCTTAGCCTTCTACTTGGAGCAGACACAAGCCCATAGACAGGCCAGCCATCTCTTTGTTTCTCTTGACCCCAGCAAGCTAGGTGCTGCCATTTCCAAATGCTCTCTTTCAACTTGACTAGCAGGCTGTATCCCTTTAGCATATGTCCAGGCAGGCCCGAACCTTGATGATCATGTCACTGCTCATAATGTCAGAGCTATGGCTGTGTCAGTGGCCAACATGCGCTCGGTCTTCATGGAAGAGATCTGCAGGGCTGCAACGTGGTCTTCAGTCCACACATTCACATCTCAGTACTGCCTAGACGGGGATTCCCAAAGTGACAGCAACTTTAGCCAATTTGTACTCAGATTCTAATCCTCAAACAGAGTCCTAACTCCATCCCCACTAGGCCCATTCTGTTCTTCCAGGCTATCAAAAAAAAGGGAATTGAGAATCACTGATTTTGTGTATAGTTGGTCTCTTGACCCATTAAGGTTTGTTGCCTTACTGCAGTTGAATTTTGCTGCTGTTGGGCTTCTTAGTGGTCGTCTCGGTTTTTCGTAGCCTGTAGCTTGGGAGTCCCATGTGTGAGGTCTCATTCTTGTTTGTCCACAGAGAAAAGGTAGTTACTCACCCGTAGCAGGTTCTCTGTGTAAGCAGAAATAAGTCCTCACAGCCATCCCACCTCCACAAGGAGCTGTCGTCTTCTTCTTTTTTTTTTTTTATCTTTATACATTTTCACATAATAAGAAGCCAATAACATACACTTGTCAAGAAATGTGGTTTGTCCCAGAAAATTGACAAATTAAATGGAAAACAATAGAGAAAATATACAAAGAACTCCCCATCCACTAGCCCACCATTTGGAAAACCAAGATGGATCTAAAGGAAACAAACTCTACAAAAAAAAAACAAATAAAAAAAACAAAAGAAATACACTGAATCAAACAGCCTATCTAATTTTATGAGTCAGGAAGAGCTCCATCATTCCCAACTCCAGGATCCCCACATGCATTAATAAAGGAGTGGAGGAGTAGCCTAGTGGTTGGGGCAAGGTACTTCAGGCCGGAAGGTCGGGGGTTCAAATCCCACTAGAGGACAGCAACCTTGGGCCGGAAGGACTGGGGTTTCTAGTCCCACAGGTGCTCCTTGTGGTCTTGGGCAAGCCACTTAACCCTCCATAGCCCATGTTCCCTGTAAAATAGTTATCTCCAAGTTATAATACCCTGTTCAATGTAATTTCAGTTTGTTCAATGTAAACCGCACTGATGCAGAATAGCGCGGTATATAAGAGAATATAAAAAAAAAATAATAATACGTTGCAAGGGAAAAGAGAAAATTTATGCTTGCCCCAGGAGCTTAACATGGCACTTACAAGGGTATTTCAAGAAAAATAAACCCCCCAGCTGGAGAACCCTAGTTCGCATGACTAAAAACTCGTCTGCGACGTTGAGTCTCCCTTGCTAGGTCAGGAAACATTCTGACCAAGCACCCCTTAAACAAAACATTGTTTCTGAAAAAACATTCGTAACAACCAATCCTAAAGTTATTAAACAAGTTACAGGTACCACATCTTCAACATCAGATCTTTCCAACATTTGAGAAACATTCAATATATCTGCCATCTGAGGGCCCGGGACCTCTGCCACAGCAGATTCCTTATGCCCCTGAGGTAAGTAATAGGCTCTCACTAAAGGAGGACATGACTCAGCAGTTACCCCCAATATCTCTAAGAAATATTGTTTACCTATATCCTTAGTAGATCAAGGAAAATTAACCAAGCGAAGATTGGCCATCTCAAATTATCCAAATGTTCTAATTTAAATCTTTTAGTGTTGGAGTCTTTAATAAAAGCCTCAGTTTGTTGATCCAGTCTATCCGCTCTAGCAGAAAGGGCTTTCACAGTTGCCTGTAAATTGTCCACATGTTGAGCATTCCCGGAACAACTCAATGACAACTCCTGTGTCTTCATTTGTAAAACTTGAAATTTGAGGAACCAAGGCTTTCCCTAGCAACTTGATTGCATCCCATATCAATTCCAAAGTAAAGAGTGTTGGCCTTTGCAATGTAAAAGAAAAAGAAACACTCATCTCACCAACCGCCATCTCCAAGGGCTCCATGGGTACTGAAGAGCTGGGAACTGGAGTAGCCAGAATACCAACAGCCTCCCCTGCTGATGGAGATTCTCTTGGGGGCACAGCTTGCACCGGTGAAATCAGCTGAACTTCGGACGCCATGGTAATTCCTCCATCAGGCAACCCCATAAGAAGGCCAGAAGTCACTCCAATCTCCGAGGCTCCCACTCCTTCCAGACCGGCGGAGTACTCGGAGTATGCCTGCTTCCGGGGTCTCTGCATCAGCGGGAGTGAAAGTTCGTTGCCCGAGGGAGACTGTGAGGTAAAGCTCTCAAGCAATCTCACAGCCAGGCTTCCCACCCCGCTTCTCTCCACTGGCTGCTGCCCCTGGCTCTTGGGGAAACTGCTAGGTACATATGACCTAGATTGGCCACTGTTGGAAACAGAATACTGGGCTTGATGGACCTTGGTCTGACCCAGTATGGCATATCTTATGTTCTTATGAAAGTATCAAGAGGACCAAAGGAAACTGCAGTGGAGGCAGACAGATTAGTCTGGGGAAACGTAGCCTGCCTAGCCTTCCGCTTTATGCCCATAATGAAAGTGAGTTAGGAACATAGACTCAGCATGACGCCATCTTGACTTTCTAAACCTGTGAGGAGTTGTCTTCTGCTACAGCTATGTTATCAGAATGATTTAAGATGGCACCACAGTGGGACGTGGGAAAGAGGCACGCAGACATAGTGGAGCCTCCCAAAAGCTTCCAATAGAAGCTGGGGAGCATTGCTGTGTGGGACACCTTCAAGGGACGTCACCCATACGTGAGGACTTATTTTGCTGTCCATGGAGAACACCTGCTACAGGTGGGTAACTACCTTTTATGTTTAGTGAGTCATAAAAACATAGGAACACGATGGCAGAAAAAGACCACATGGCCTATCTAGTCTGCACGTCCATATCAACCACTACAACAGTATCCTTTTTTTCCTTTAGAGATCCTCTGTGTTTGTCCCCTGCCTTTTTGAATTCAGACAGTGTCCTCATCTCTATCATCTCCACTGGGAGACTACTCCATTAATCTACCACACTTTCCATAAAAACATTTCTGCATATTACTCCTGAGTCTATCCCCTTTCACCCTCATCCTATGTCTCCTCGTAGAAGAGCTTGCTTTCAATTGAAAAAAGCTCTCCCCCTGTGCATTTATGCCACGGAGGTATTTAAACATCTCAATCATATCACCTCTATCCTGCCTTTCCTCTCAGGTGTACATATTAAGATCCTTAAGTCTGTCCTCATATTTTATAATGAAGACCACTAGAGGAGACTTCCGGTGGAAATGAGCTGATAGGACGCAAGCCGATCAGCTCCGGGGAAACCCCTAATTAAACCTTCCTAATTCCTCTTCAGCTTGGGGCGCGCTTTTTCCTGGCTCCCGAACGAACCGCGGAGGGCGAGGTGATAGAGGCGAACCCTACACGAGTTTCTTAAATTACCTCGATGGCTTCGAAACTTGGTCGGAAGGAGAAGGGCCGGCCCCCAGAGAACAAGATGGCGGATGAGCGGCCGGCCGGCCAGCCCTGCCGCTGACACACACCAGGCCATGGTGACCGAAGTGAGCACGGCGGTTGTCAGCGCCCTTGATGATCGATTCCGCTCCTTGGCAGAGCAGCTCACCCAGGTCAGCCAAAGCATTGGAGATTTTACGGGGCGCATTGAGCAAGTTGAAACAAGGGTATCAGAGGTGGAGGACTCACAGCGCACCTTGCAGGAACGCGTGGTGGCTTTGGAGGCTGTAACTCAGCAGCAACGGGAAAAACTTGACGATCTTGAGAACCGGGGAAGGAGGAAGAACTTACGCTTCGTGGGCATTACGGAGTCGGTCTCGGACCGGGAGATTACTGGCTTTTTGGAGACTTGGATTGTGCAGGCCTTCCCTAATGCAGTGACTGGCCCGCTCAGGTTGGAGCGTGTGCAGAGGCTAGGCCAGCGCCAGGAAGGAGCGCGCAGACCACGTGCAGTCATTGCCCGATTTCTAGAATTTCGACAAAAAGAGGAGGTTTTGCGGGCTGCCCGGGGTCGCCGGCGGCAGTCGGGGGATGAGTCCCAGATATTGGTCTTTCAGGATTACTCCTTCTTAGTGAGTCAACGGCGCAAGGCCTTCAGCGCGGTCTGTGGACAGTTGATAAACCGGGACCTGCGTTTTGCCTTATTGTATCCAGCAAAACTGCGGGTAGACTACAACGGCCGCCCGAAGTACTTTTCTACTCCAGAGGAGGCACAAGTATTCCTGGAGCAACTTGGTGATCGTCAGGCCTCCTGAGACAAGCTGGGCCTCGGACAGTTGGAGTGCTGGAGGGACAGCGGGAGCGCTGTAATGGGGCCTGGATATGGCTTGCTTTCAGGCTTTTGAGGCAAACGGAGTTCAATATGGCTGACATTGGCTGTTTGCTGGGAAACTGCATTATTATTATCATTAATGTTGGTAATGTTGTATGAGCATGTTGTTTGTATTCTTGCTAATTTGTGTGTTGTGGGTTCTGTTTGCATGGGCTTGGAATACTGTTTGAACTGGGGGGAAGTGGGAAGGCTCACAAGTAGGGAGGCGGTTTGATTATCTTTATTTGCTGGGGTAGACCCGAATGCTATTGGAGTAGGGTCCCGGGTGGTGAGGGACGGAGCAGATGGATACGGAGGGGGAGTTCAGGGAGGGGGGGAGGAGAGCACAAGGGGGGAGGGGGGGACTAGCTGGTGCGCTTTGTTCAGGAAGGGGGGGGTGGGGATGGAGCTTGCGATTGGGGAGGGTGGGGGGTTTGATGAGCTTGCAATGTTTAGATGTGGGTTTGCTGCATGACACTTGCTGGACCTTAGGTCGGGAGGAGATAGAAGGGGGTGCGGATCCTAGGCTGGGGGGGTCTGTATCAACTATCAGTAGGCTGTTGGTGTTTACGGTAACGTGGGGGCCACCGGATAATGGGTAAGTTCTTGAAATTGGCATCCTGGAATGTGTGTGGCTTGGGATCCCCTATAAAGCGGTACAAGGTGTTACAGCAGTTGAGGTCCAAGAGGGTGGACATCGCCCTGCTACAAGAGACACACAAGTCTGTGGTGGAACAAGAGAAAATGTGTAAAGGGTGGGTTGGGCGTGTATATGGGGCCCCAGCAGTGGGGAAAAAGAGAGGAGTGGCCATTTTGCTTGCTAAAACAGTGGACTGGGTTGAAGAGCGAGTGGAAGTTGACCCTGAGGGGCGATATGTGTTTGTTTGGGGGACGTTGGATGGTTTGCGAGTGGTACTGGGCTCTGTGTATGCCCTGAATGATTTTGAGGCCCGGTTCTTCCGACAGCTGTCACGAATGCTGACTAACCTGGGGTATTATCACTTGTACTTAGGGGGGGATTTTAATTCTGTTATGGATGACACGCTTGATAGGTCACGGGGGGGGGGGGGGAGTGCGAGACCAGAGGAGCTCCCGAAGCCTGAGAGGGTTATGCGACGGGTATGATCTTTTGGATGTCTGGAGGGTGATGCATCCGGGAGACAGGGAATACACACACATGTCTCGGGCCCATGGGACATGGTCGAGAATTGATTACGTTCTTATTTCCAGGGCCTTGTTTGGTGGGGTTTCCCGGGTGGACATTGGGCCTCCCGTTCTCTCTGATCATGTCATGGTGGTCCTGGAAATGCAACAACGGGATAGGGGGACTGGGAGGTTGTGGAGATATCCCTTGGATCTCGGAGGGGATGTTGAGTTTGTGAAATATCTACGGGAACGGTGGGCAGAATACTCGCAAGACAATTCTCAGCATGTGGATAATCCTGCTCTCTTTTGGGAGGCGGGGAAGGCCGTGATGAGGGGGGAAATTATTAGCTACCACTGCCAAAAGTGGAAGAGATTGAATAGTCGTATTCTGCAGTTAGAGAGCGCCTTGGCCAAAGCGCGCCGCTGGCATGCCCGGAGTCAAAGTGGGGAGGCAAGGACACGGTTGCGAGAACTCCAGTCGGAGCTGGAGCTATTGCTTGGACAACGGGCTAAAAAAATCTATAATTTTTAATAAATTCCAGCTGTACCGGTACGGGAATCGAGCGGGGAAGTTACTTTCCGCGTTGGTGCGAGCAGAGGGGGGTCCTGGACGGGTTGGGGTGCTCCGCCATGGGGATGGTACGGTTTGGTCCGCCGAAGAAGATATTGAACGGATTTTTTGTGATTACTATCAAACCCTGTATGCGCGGGAGGGTGGGGATGAGAGGGGGGGACGGGACTTCCTGGAGGCTTGTGCCTTGCCGAGTGTAACGTCAGACCAATTGCAGGTGCTGAATGCGCCGCTGTCAGTGCAAGAGGTGCAGCGTGCGATTAAGAGCTTGAAGCGCGGGAAGGCCCCTGGTGTAAATGGCTTGAGGGGGGAGTTTTATAAAATCTTGGATGACAAGGTGGTGATCCCTCTATTGGACTATTATGGGGATTTGATTAGCAGAGGTCAGTTTCCTTATGAGGCGAATAAAGCCTTAGTCACTGTGCTGCCAAAACCGGGCCGGGATCCGCTTTTACCTGGTTCTTACCGGCCTATCTCCCTGTTGAATGTAGACATAAAAATTCTCGCAAAGATCATGGCGGGGAGGTTGGCCAGGTTCCTTCCTACTGTGATACATAAGGATCAGGTTGGCTTTGTGAGGGATAGACATGCGACTTACAGCCTGCAACGAGTGTTAGCCTCCATGTGCGCTAGCAGGAAGGCTAACCGGCGGTCTATGCTCATTAGTTTCAACGCTAAAAAGGCGTTCGACAGGGTAGACTGGAGTTTTATGTATCAAGTTTTGGAGAGGGTGGGTATTCAGGGCTTTTTCGTAGAGGTTATACGGCTGTTGTATGCGGACCCCAAGGGAGCGATATTGGTAAATGGTCATATGTCTCCTGAATTCGTGATTCAGAAGGGGACCCGACAGGGTTGCCCCCTTTCCCCACTACTATTTGTGTTAACATTGGAGCCATTACTGTGTCAGCTTCGGAGCTCGCCAGCCTTTCAGGGGATACCTTTGGGAAAAAAGGAATTTCGGGTCGCGGCTTTTGCCGATGACCTTCTGGTGCATCTCGACAAACCGGAAGAAGGACTCCCTGCATTGCTGAAGCTCATTCATGGCTATGGTCAGGTCTCTAGTTTTAAATTAAACTTGGACAAATCTGAGGCACTGCCGCTTGTCGCGGATATTGTCCAGTGTTGGCCAGGTACCTTCCCCCTGAAATGGGTGGCTGATCGATTTAAATACCTGGGGATTTACTTGCCCGTGGACCTGCGTGACCTATACCGTATTAATGTCACTATGTTGCTGAAGCACTTGACAGATAGGGTACAAAAGTGGAAGGCCCTGCCGCTTTCCTTGGGGGGCCGGATTGCATTGTACAAAATGACCTTGTTCCCCAAGTGGCTATATGTCTTGCAAACGCTCCCTTTGTTGGTGCACCGGAAGGATCTCAAGTTGATGGAAAAACAGATTAATCTTTTGCTCTGGCGGGGCGGCCAACCCTGAGTGCGACTGGCGGTGTTGCAGCGACCGTGGAGCAAGGGGGGGATGGGCCTTCCCGACCTTAAACTCTATAACCGGGCATGCCTTCTTCGGCATGTGCGGGATTGGTTATGGGGGTCTGATGACTATACCCCACTTGAGATGCTCGGAGCCTTGGTTGCGCCTCTACGCGTTTCATACATCTTGCATATGAAAGGGGCGAGGGGTCTAGATAAGGGGGTGTGGACGGTATTGCTCTCTCCCATCGTTCGCGCTTGGCGGTATTTCTGTGGACAAGTGGGGTGTTTGGCTTTTTGTTCCCCATACGTTCCAATACGCGGGAATAAAGATTTTGCGCCCGGCCTGAATGAGGCCAGTTTTGCACGGTGGGAATGGATGGGCATTTCTGCCCTAGAATCGTTGCTTACCGGGGAGGGGCTCCTCGAGCCCTTTGCTGTACTGAGTGGGCAGTACTCCTGGACGTGCGGGGATGTGTTCCCGTACGCTCAGATTCGGCACTATATTCGTACCCTACCTGTGGACTCCTTGAAGGGTGCCATCTGTACCCAGGTGGAGGAATCTCTACTGGGGGGGGACCGGGTGGCTCGAGTGGCCCAGCTACATAAATCCCTCTCGGAATTGATGCCCTCAGGGAAGGAGGACGCCTTGGCGGAGGCCTGGAGGCGGGACCTTGGTGAGCGCTTGACCGGCGAAGAGGTGGTGGAGGCCATAGCGAGTATCCCCCAGCTAACGATGTCTGTAAGTTTCCGTGACATGCAATATCGGTTGATCCGTAGGTTATATTTCGCACCCAACCGGGCTTGGAGGGCAGGGATAGTGCCCACGAATTGTTGTCCACGGTGTAGGGTTGCGGATGCTACCTTGGGCCACATGTTTTGGCATTGCCCGGTGGTTCGGAGTTTCTGGGGTAAAGTACTTCGATACTTGGAGAGGTGCCTGGCCATAGTGTTGCGGTTGACACCCGTCAATCTCGTGCTTGATATCTGGCGGGAAGAGCCCGGGTCTGCAATAGATAAGGTACAAGGGGACTGGTTGCGTTTGGTGCTTGTCACAGCCCGCATGACTATATTGCAAACATGGGTGGACACACGGGGGCCGTTGTATGGGTAGTGGAGGGTGCGATTGCATGGTATGTTGTGGTTAGAGTGGTATCGTGCGCTGGGTCATCCACGGCGTTGGGACAATTTCTTGAAGGGTTGGGGTCCCCATCTTCAAGGTCTGCCCGCCGCAGCTAGGAGCCGGGTTTTGGATGGAGTAGGTAGGTAGAGTCCAGTGGGGGGGGGGGTGTAGGTGTAAACCCTATTGTTTGCTTGCTTGTTTTGGGAGGGGGGGAGGGCTATTGCGAGAGGGGGGACTGATAGGGAAGGGTGGGGTTCTGAGGGGGGGGGACTGATAAGAAGGGGGGGTACCCTGGGGGTTTAAATTTGTATATTCTTATACTTAGGACGCACAGCCGCGCTACATTGCGCATCATGTAGCTCGAGTTTCTGGGTTTGACTGCTGGTAGGCGCAGAGTGTGTTCATGGACTGGTTGTATGGTGTGGATGGTTCCTGCTTGAAAGGTGTTTCTTGGGTGGAGTGTCCTGGCTCCTAGGTGCCTTGGTTCCCCTACAACCTACCACTGTAGCCATGGGGGTAGGATGGGTGAAGAAGGGCTTGAAGGGGAACAGGGTAGGGAGAGCTGGGTTGGGTTGGCTATATACGGTTTTGGGATGGGGGGGAGGAAGGGGTTTGCAATCGTTCCACTGTATGTTCTCTTTACTCTTTCAATGGTACGTTGCTTTTTGAGCTTGTATAGGGCTTGCTGTTTCATACCGTGTTTTTCTCTGTGTGCGTGTATTTTTATTTTTGGTGGTCATATACATCATGGATGTCTTTCTTGTTTGATCTGTTTCACCTGTTCAAAATGAATAAAAAAGATTTAACATAATGAAGACCACTAACCATTTTAGTAGCCACCCTCTGTACCGACTCCAACCTGTTTATATTCTTTTGAAGGTGCAGTCTCCAGAATTACACACTATACTCCAAATGAGGTCGCACCAAAAGACTTGCACAAAGGCATTATCACCTCTTTTCTTCTGCTGGCCATTCCTGTCCCTATGCACCCAAGCATCTTTCTAATTTTTGCCGTTTTGCCTTTTCTACCTGTTTAGCTACTTTAAGATCATCAGACACAAACACGCCTAGAGCCCGTTCTTTTTTTGTGGACAGAAGTACTTCACCCCCTATACTATATCGCTCCCTTGGATTGCTGCAGCCCAAATGCATGACCTTGCATTTTTTAACATTAAATCCCAACTGCCAAATTCTAGACCATTCTTCAAGCTTAACTAGATCCCTCCTCATGTTATCTACACCTTCCTGGGTGTCTACTGTATTGCAGATTTTGGTATCATCCCGCAAAGAGGAAAACCTTACCAGACAGCCCTTCCGCAATATCACTAACAAAGATGCAAGAGAATCATTATAGAAGCCTGATAAATGATTTGCCCATTCAGATGTACCAATGAATCCACATCCCAAGAGTCATGTTTACACGGTTCTGGTGCAATCATGTCTCTGTTGCATGGGGATGTGGCAGAGGCGTATAAGGGGTGGTCTATAAAAGATCGACATGTATGTTTGATTTTAGAACTGCACCATACGTTTATGACCACTGGCAGGCACATCTATGTTTACATCTTTTCCAGGGTGTAAATAGACATTTGAAAAGTGCTCATTACGGCCAGTAAGGAACAGTAGGGAAAGAGGGGGATGCCCTTTGTCTCTCCCTAATAATTTGCATCCCTCAAAAAAGCATACAAGTAAATAGAGGCCTTTTTGTGAGCTGCTGCACCACTGCACATCTTCATTTGCAAAATGGCAAACCAAGAGGTGTACGTGGTAACGGACACATGTGCATATTCCAAAATACCATCGCAGGCGCATCTATGTTGCTGGTTTGGCAGATGTTTATATTTCACACATGCACGTTTCTAAAATGGGCTGTTTCCTTGCATATATCTGGAGGATGATGTTGCACACCCCTGTTTCCTTGCCCATTGGAAGTTTATCTTTTGGAGTGGGGAGAAGTCGATTTTAGAATAATGTGCACATGCCCACTTTCTCTGCTGCCATTTCCACGGCATTTCAGACGTTTTGACTTGGCTGTCCCAGGTGGAATCTAAATGGCCTTTCCAAAATGCTGTTTCGGCCCTTTTCATGCCAATGCTTTTATTTTTGTCTTTGTATTTTTTTACTTGGTCATTATTGTTTGTTTGCTCTTCCCTACTTTGGGCAATGAAAAAAGCAGGCTACAAATCTGATATAATAAATAAGTAATGACTGAAGGGATGGTGAAGTCCAGGGTTGGTATAGTTTGAGTTTAAGACAGTGGATAATTTCCTTCTCACTGAAAATATAATCAATCATTCAAGGCTACAAAGGCCTTGAAATAAGATCTCTGCTTTTAATTTGTTTTCTCACAGAACTGATCTACAAGGAGGTTATGAACTTTGAAGAAAAAACTAAAAACGGTGTTGTAAAAGGACAGCCTTCACCTTCAGGTACTTTTAATAAGTTGCCTTCAAATGTAATCGGGTGGTCAACAAGTAGATTCGATTTTGAAAAGTGATTTAAATGAGCAGTTTATTGTAAAATAGTGAGACACGTATAGTACTAATCTCTCGCTTCTGTACTGGTCTTCATCTCATGGGCACATATTAGACAGCTGAGGAAACCATGAAAAAAGATATTTTTCTTGTTTTATAATGTGTATATTGGCCATAGAAGAGTGATTTCCACGTGTTAGTGACCTGAGTGGATGCTGAACCTTTGGCAGGCTTGCCTTGCGTTTGGCTTTCTGACCCTGTTCATTAGTCATTAATATGCTAAGAGCCTTGGAGGCATAGTGCAGTGTTGCATTTTCACAGAAATGTCTTTACCACTTCCCTATCAATTCCTTTTGACTTTGGGCCTGATTTACTTCCAGTCCTTGAGTGCCACAGACAGGTCAGGTTTTCAATATATCCCTAATGAATATGCATGAAAGAAATGTGCATAAAATGAAGGTGGCATGCATGTGAATGTATCTCAATCATATTCATTACGGATATCCTGAAAACCTGACCTGTATGTAGTCGTTGAGGATTAGGAGTGAATACCATTACCCTAAGGCTTTTCTTCCAATTTTTTTGTCCTATGGAGGAAAAGTGTAATTCAGGCCTTTTGTGGTCTGTTTCACAATGGAATGTAACATTTTTACAACCAAAGGCTAGGTATCCCAAGAGACAGTAAATGCCCTGTAGGGGAAACCATGGAATTGGGATGAGTCCAGGGAGTTGTACACATACCGGAAGAAGAGGAGGAGGATACTAACACTACATAAATTGTACAGAGAGCTGTGAATTGATTTCTTTATGGCTATACAGTAAAGGTTGGTAATATATATACCATAGTTAAATACAGCAAGCCATTATGAAACTGTCGGCTCCATTTCAATAGGGGTATGTGTATAGATAGATCTCCAGGAACAAGCAGGAATGTAGTCTTCACATACAGGTGACGTCAGTACCAACAGAGCCCGCACAGGAATGCCCCCCAGCGTCCTATCGGAAAACCTTTGGGAGCACTCCACTGTGCCTGCGTGACTGCCTTCCTGCTCTTCTGACTCCCTCTCTTCAGTTATTCTTTTTCTGCAGAGCTTTTCTTTGAATAGTGCTTCTGCCTCCCGTTTTCACTATGGCATCGCTTAATTCAGGGTGGCCAACTCCAGCCCCGGTGCACTACAATCCAGCCTGGTTTTCAGAATGTCTCTAATGAATATCCATGAGATATATTTGCATACAATGGGAGGCAGTGGATGCAAATATATCTCATGAAAATTCATTAGGGACATCCTGAAAACCAGGCTGGATAATGGTGCACTAGGACCGGAATTGGCCACCCATGGCTTAACCGATTCCGGTACCTTTAATTTTTATTTCCCTTTATCCATACTTCATTTATTTTCTTTTATCTTTCATTTTTTCTTTGAGGGCTTTGTGCTCCTCATAGGCCTCGGGCCTATCCTCTCCATCATGGAGAAACACCCTAGCCAAGTGCTCCAGCACCATTTCTGTCACAGAGACACACTCCTGGTGCCTCAAATATCTCGGTCCCGACCATGACCCAGTCACTTGTTCCCTCTGTAAGCCATAGGTTTTCAACCCAGTCCTCAGGGAACCTTAGGCCAGCCAGGTTTTCAGGATTCCCAGAATGAATATGCATGAGAAAGATGTGCATGTTCTGCCTGCATTGTATGCAAATCTATCTTATGCATATTCATTGTGGGAATCCTGAAAACCTGACTGGCCTAGGGTTCCCCGAGGACTGAGTTGAAAACCTATGTAAGCTAATAATGAAGAGAGGCTGAGGAAACTGGGTCAAAAAGCTGTCAGAACTTTTTCTGTCAGATTCAGTCTCATTGGCATCGACATCCTCTTGGAATTCTTTGGCTTCAAAGGTATCCAAAACATCAAAGACCTCAAAACATAGTTTGGGCTCTAGGAAGGAAAAAACTTTGAGATCCCCGCAAAAAACTGCACGGGATCTGAAGGAGTCTTGAGAAATATTCAAGGATTCCAGAGAAACATTGAGAGGATCAAGGGAGAGGTCCCGTTCCAAGCACAGAGACTCCCCGAAGAGGTCCTCCGATACTGGCCGTCACACCGAACATTCTCAGCGGGAGGACTTGTCCTCCAAAGCCTCTGTGGGGAACCGGGAAGCCTCCGAGGCATCGACCTCTGCAGAACCCCCAGTGCCATGCCCTGGTACAGTGGCTGTTAGCTCCATTCTGTCTAGCAGGACCGCTACTGGCAGCACCATTGACAGTCATCAGCACCAACAATGCTCACCGAACTCAGATTCTGAGGCCTCTGATTTAGACCATCGGTCCCTCAATTCTGCAGAGCTGTTGGATATGGCATTGGAGCCATCGCCTCCAAGTACCATCTCCCTCCGAAAGTTCCCACTAGAAGACATGTCCTTTCAGGAATTTATTCAGGATATGGTGGCAGGTCTATCGATACCAGCCATGGCAGAACCAGATCCCTGGGCAGAGGAACCCATGGCCCCAAAGGAGGCAGAAATCTTACCAATTCATAAGATCCTATATAACCTGATGCTTCACATGTGGGAGACCCCGCTTACTGTCTTGCTCATCAGCAGCACCTCAAAATAATGTATCAAGTACCGGAGGTCCCAGGCTTTTAAAAGACGCAGCTACCACGTCACTCGATGGTAGTAGAATAAATGATGTGCCACATCAAAAGTGGTAAGACACATGTGTCAATACCCCACGGCAGGGAATCAAGGAACCTGGATTCCTTTGCTCGACGTTCTTTTCAGGCCTCCATGCTGGCAAGTAGAATTAATTCCTATGCCTTATATATGGGAATGTTCTTTAAGGAAATCAATAAGGATTTGGAAGCCTTCCTTCCCTTCATCCCAGAGGTGAAGAGGCCAGCTTTTGAGACAGTCCTCAGAAACAGCCAGAATTTGAACAGGGTAGCCTTCGATACATTTGAATCCACCAGCAGAGTATCGGCTATTGCAATCACTGCTCGAAGATTAGCACGGTTACAGGCCTCAGACCAAGAGCAATGGGTCCAAGACAAACTTTTCCCAGATTTAAAGCCATGCTCAAAACTCATCTATTTCACTTTGCTTTTAACCTTCCCTTTCCCCATCCTTGACTGCCCTCCTCTACTGCCTGCCTGGCTTCCCTTTCCCTCTCTCTCTGAAACCAAGTATTGTCTATCTCTTCATCTCCTAACTATGTTTTTGTATCCACTCTCCTTTCCTCTTTCCTGTCTACCAATGGCGTTTTTCCATTTTCCTGTTTGCAGCCTATATTTGATTTTGTACACCGCCCTGATGCTTTTGCTTGGGCGGTATATCAAGCGCTGAAATAAAGATAAAGATAAACTGGGTAACATCCCCTGCACTGGGGAAAATCTCTTTGGTAAAAACTGAAGCGAAAAGGCTGGAGAGCTTGAAACTGATGATACCATTCTGAAGAGGCTCTCCAGAAAGACTGCTGACCCTTCAAAAAAAGAACCAGCAACAAAGAAATCCTTCTATCCTAAAAAGAAGAGGTTCTATCCCTCTTATTCACAACCATCTTACCAGCCCCAGGGCAAGCAACAGGGGCTTAATCCTGCTAAGAAGCCCAGAACTGTTAAGCAACAGCCAGCAGCTCAGCCACTAGCAACACCCAGCTTTTGACTCCATCCTGCGGAACGTTGTCATCTTACCCCTGCAAAGGCCCAATCCATCAAAAAATAGCAGATCGGCTTTGTTTTTTTGCCAACCATTGGCAAATGATCGCCTCAGAGCAGTGGACCCTAAACATCATTCAGGAGGGGTATCAATTAAACTTCAATCACCCTCCAGAGGCGAATATCCTCTTCAATCTATCCTCAGAGCCCTACTCAAAGAGGAAATCTCCAACCTGCTAACCCAAGGTGCCATTGAGGAAGTTCCACAACAAAAACTTCAGGAAGGCTTCTACTCTCCTTACTTCCTCATACTGAAGAAGTCAGGAGGATACAGACCTATCCTCGACCTCCGAAATCTCAACAAATTCTTGGTCAAGAAAAAGTTCAAAATGATTTCCCTTGGAACTCTTACACTATCTGCAGGAACAAGACTGGCTATATTCCCTAGATCTCAAAGATGCATATGCCCATATCCTGATATATCCATGCCACAGGAAATATCTTCGCTTTGCCTTTCAAGGAACCCGCGACCAGTACCGAGTCCTCCCTTTTACCTGGCATCAGTTCCCAGGATGTTCACAAAATGCATGTCAGTGGTAGCAAACTACCTGTGAGGCAAGTGGATTTTTGTCTTCCCTTACTTAGACGACTGGTTGATAAAGGCAGACTCTCCAGGAGAATTCTGCACTTCACTCCAAACCACCCTTGCAACACTGCAGCTCCTGGGATTTGTAATAAACTTCCCAAAGTCCCATCTAACCCCAGCTCAATGAATGGAGTTCATAGGAGTAGTGCTAGACACTCAGCAATCCAGAGCTTTTCTAGCACTAGACCATATGCACCAACTAGTGACTCTAGTCATCCACATGCATCAACAGACAAGCTTGACAGCTCGAGACTCCCTTCATCTCTTAGGCCACATGGCATCCACAGTGCACGTGGTGCCATATGCAAGACTACATATGCGCCTAGCGCAATTGACCTTAGCATACCAATGGACGCAATTTACAAGACTCCTATGGGGGATATCATTCAGATCACCCACCCACTAGTTCAATCCCTCCTATGATGGTGCACCTCAGCAAACCTGTTTCGAGGGTCACCTTTTCAGATGCCTCAACCTCAACATGGATGCATTAAAACTGGGTTGGGGAGCCCATCTGGAGTCACAAGGCCTATGGATGACTCAAGAGTCATCCTTACAGATCAACTTGTTGGAACTTTGGGGAATCACGAATACTCTGCAGGTGTTTTAACACCACCTCTCGAACAGCCAGGTGCTCATCAGGGCAGACAACCAGATGGCAATGTTCTATGTGAACAAGCAAGGTGGGACAAGCTCACTTCCCCTCTGTGAAGGAGGCCTGTCACCTGCGAAACTTCACCATCTCTCACCACATACACCTTTGTGCAGTATATACCCCTCATGATCAGAATCACCTTGCAGACAAGCTCAGTTAGATCCTCCACCCACACAAGTGAAGTCTAGACCCTTGTACAGTGGCACATATCTTCAAAGCCTGGGGAACACCACTCATTGACCTCTTTTCCACTCCACAGAATAGCAAACTCTCGCAGTTCTGTTCCAGTGTTCTGTCCAAGCTAAGCCAAGCAAACAATGCTTTTCACCTACATTGGGGTCAGGGACTGCTTTATGCATTTTCCCCCACACCCCTAATGCTGAAGACCCTCTTCAAGCTCCAGCTCAACGGAGTCACTATGATTCTCATAGCCCCCTTCTGGCCCTGTCAGCCCTGATTTCCCCTTCTAGTTCAGCTGCAACAGACGTAACCAATCCGTCTGGGCTGCAATTTGTGTCTTCTATCCCAGGACAACAGAATAGTCCTACATCCCAGTCTGCAATCTCTCCATCTGACTGCATGGCTGCTGAGGGGGTTATGCTCCAGCATCTCTACCTTCCGCAGGAAGTGAAAAGACATTCTCCTGGCTTCCAGGAAACCCTCCACCAGATGGGCCTATTCATTCAAATGGCGCAGATTTGGATCATGGTGCTCACGAGATAACCTCAATCCCTTCAATACACCAATGTCTGCACTTCTGCAATATCTATTGTACTTGTCCTCTTCAGGACTAAAGACCAATTCGGTTCGAGTTCACCTCAGTGCCATTGCGACTTTTCACAAGCCAATTGATGGCCATTCCATCTCTGTGCACCTCTTAGTGACATGTTTTATGAGAGGCCTCTTCCTCTCTAAGCCACCTCTTCAACCACCTCCGGTGGTGTGGGATCTCAACATGGTCTTGGCTCAGCTTCTCAAACTCCTGTTTGAACCCCTAGCAATTGCTCACCTGCGGTATTTGTCTTGGAAGGTCATATTCCTAATTGCACTGACCTCGGCCAGGCACATTAGTGAATTACAAGCTTTGGTGGCCCATCCACCATGCACCAGATTCCATCATGACAAGGTCATCCTATGGACATACCCTCACTTTCTACCAAAAGTAGTATCGTCCTTCCACATCAATCAATCTGTAATACTTCCGGTGGTCTTCCCAAGACCTCTCTTCCTGTGCAGAAGCAACCCTGCACACTCTAGATTGCAAATGAGCCCTGGCCTTCTATCTAAAAAGGACACAAGATCTCTGCATATCCTCACAGTTGTTCGTTTCCTTTGACCCCATTCACTTGGGGCTTCCTGTAACAAAGTGTACACTCTGCAGATGGATAGCTGACTGCATCACTTTCGCTTATGATAAAGCAGGGCTCACCCTCACAGGGCATATCACTGCTCACAATGTCCAAGCCATGGCAACTTCTGTAGCCAACCTATGCTCCGTAGCCATTGACGAAATATGCCGGGCAGTAACCTGGTCCTCCATCCACACCTTTGCCACCCACTACTGCTTGGAAAAGGATTCCCACCGGGATGCAGCCTTCAGACAGGTGGTCCTCTAACATCTCTTTGGAACATAACAACAACTCCTCCCCTACCCACACTGTTTAGTCCAGGTCTCCATGGCGGGGATATCTATGTCCAACTGAACCAAGTCCAACCACTGACCTGGTTTTGAAGGCTCCTGAAGATCTGGGAGCTAGGGAGTCCCATATGTAAAGACTATATTTTTGCTTGTTCCTGGAGATAGCGTAGTTACTCACCTGTAACAGGTGATCTGGAACAGCAAAAATTTAGACTTCACAACCCACCCTCCTCCCCATGGGGTTGTAGGGTTATTTTTACTCTTCCTTCTCAGCTTGAAACCCAACTGAGGAAAGGGAGTTAGAAGAGCAGGAAGGCAGTCATGCAGGCGCAGTGGAGTGCTCCCAAAAGCTTTCCTGTAGGACATTGGGGAACATTCCCGCATGGGCTCCGTCAGTAATGATGTCACCCGAATGTGAAGACTAAATTCCTGCTGTTCTTGGAGATCACCTGTTGCAGGTGAGTAACTACGCTGTCTCTGGCAGTTTTCACCATAGGTATCTGGCATTGGAAATAAATTAAATACACAAAAGACAGGTACATTCATGTTTTGTGCCTATCCAGGTGGAATTGCATTACTCCTTCAAACTCTTGAATGCTGGCCTCATGGATGGTGTGTTAACAACCTGCTCCACCAAGGGCATGAATGGTAGGAGCAGGGCTGATGCTTTCTAGTGTCTCTAGCATGCCTCCTGTTCCTGAACTGCTTATGAACCACTGTGCTCTCACTTCTCTCCACATGCATGAGAGTCCGTGGATGCCACTTCAATGCTATCAACAGCAGTGTGAGTTCATTACATATCTGGTAGCATTGTCAGAGGTCCCCGAGTGCTTCCCATGAAGTTGTGGGAAATGTGAAAGCACTTCTTCCATCAGGAACATTGGCATGAAAGCTGGGTTTGGAGACCTTTTTCTCTTTTCTATTCTAGCAAATGAATTGCTAGCAGTCTGGAGTCTCAATGACTATCTTGCCCCTGAAGACTGAGGGCTGGCTTCTGCAAGCAGTGAGCTCTTCTGGAGAGGTTAAGGTCCCCATAGGAGGCTACGCATTCCTTGATGTGGGGTTGGTTTGCAGCATCCTTTTGTTTTGTCCATCCCATCATGCAGGATTAAAAATAGTAAGACTTCTGGAGGGACCTTTTATACACAATCAGCCTGCAGATATATGCAGAGATGTGTTAGTTGTCTCATGAGAGGCAAATGGTGTGGTACTGACCTCAACAATGAGTCTGAGATCTTAAAGATAGTAGATTAGTTTTTCTTATTACCTAGGAAACCTTATAGTTCTTCTTAAGAGGTGCCTAATTTGTTATGACCCATGTGGTGGCAACCTTCACAATAATCTTGTATTTCTACATTTTTTTGCACACTAGTCTTGAGGAAGGGAAAAAGAATGCAAGAGGGAGAAAACTGAAAGAGCAGAGGAAGGAGGCCCTGTACCATCAGTTCCTTGATGTAGGGATCAAGGGTAAGCAACCTGCAGTCCATCTGGACACCCATTTTTCTTGGGTTTTGAGGATATCCCTAATGAATATGCATGAGTCAGATTTTTTTTGAAATCTTTTTTAAAACATTTATATTCCGCCTCTGCAAAATCCTATACAGATTATAATAAAATAAATGAACATTAAAAAAAGAAAACATAAAACATCACAAAATTTGATTTATATGTATACTGCCTCAATTGTATGCCAGTCTATCTAATGTATATTTATTAGGTATATCCTGAAAGTTCGAGTGGATTGGGGCCCACATGGAGAGGCTGCCCTGTTGGAGAGGGAGGCTTTTTATTTAACACTAATGAGCAGCATGGCATTCAGAAGGCTAGTTTCCCTAGTGTCTAAATTCTCACCCACATATTCTATGATGACTATCATTCCCATAGAACTCCTTTTCTGATTACATTGTTATTCATATCTCCATAATGATAGATTACATCAAACTGAAAATCATCACATCTCCACCGCAGTAAATTATAATGGACTTGGAGATATAATGCTGCTTTTCTTAAGAAAAGAAAAAAATGGCATCTGCATGTATGCAGTATATCTAAACTAGGACTGTTTGGCCTATTCCTTAAATATAGAGCTAGCTGTATGATTACTTTATTTCACTCCGTTTGTCAGGTTCCTTTGTGTTCCTTCTCTTTTCTTTTACTTTTGTTGAATTTTAACCCCCCCAAATTAAAAGGCCGATCTATTGACAATGCAGAAAGTACCAAATTTATTCAGTAGTGGAATAAATACATTTAAACATTCCTTTCTCACTCGGGTCTCAAGCACACCTACAAACAGTTGCAATTGAAAGTTTGAAGGCTATTGGAACCTAAGTGACCATGTATTCTATAGGTTTATATTTGTCTTTATTAAAATTTGCTGTACCGCTCTTCATTACAATGTAAATAATTTGTCTTTCAGTTCCTTGATTGTAAAATACATTATCAGACTATTTAAATTGCAGGTGCGCAAGTTTTTCCCAAAGTAAACCAATCTCTAATTAGCTTCATTAATAATACTAATGAGAAATCACTAAAAGCAGCGTGCAGTTCCAGCTTTCATGTCATATGATGTAAAAGCCAGTGAAGACCTAGGCTCAGGCAGCAGAAGCTCTGCTACGTCCAGGAATTGTGGAAGGGCATCTGCAGTTTGTAAACTAGTTGTCCAAAGCACTCTGAACCTGATACTGAACTGGTGTGCTCAATGCCTTATCAATACTGGAGCGTAAATTTATGTGTATATTCAGCACTGCTAGCTGTATAAGTGGCAGCACTGGATATATATTCAGCGGTGATGCAATGCAACTATTTATTTCGATTTAGGCCTGCATTCTGCAAGCCTATGATAAAATGAGGAAAAGGGTTAAAAAAATCTAAAACTAAAAGGAGCAACTGCAAAGAGTCTACATCAGACCTGGGCGTTATTTAAATGTACTGTCTTGGAAGCTCAGACCAGATGTATTCCACCCTTTAAGAAAGGTGGAAGGAAGGCCAAACAATAGCTAGCATGGGTTAAAGGTGAGGTCAAAGAGAAAACCCTTCAGAAAATGGATAAGAGCCAAATGATGAAAGCAGGAAACATAAGTACTGGCAAGATAAAGCTTTAGTCTTTACTGAAGAAGTAGGGAAGCTACCCATAACTGAAGTGATATTTAAATGTGATATATCAGAGTAATTGAAATAAATCTCAATAAGTTGGGAAGATGTATTACAGCTACATCACAGGGTGCTGAAAGTACTGAAATATGATACTGCAGACCTATGTTTAGTAATCTGTGAACTATCCTTAAAATCATCTGTAGTACCTGAGGATTGGAGAGTGGCCAGTGTAACACCAGTTCTTTAAAAGGGTTCCAGGGTGATTCAGGAAACTACAGACCAGTGAGCTTGACCTCTGTACCTAGCAAAAATTGTAGAAACAATCATAAAGAACAAAATGACTAAATATGTGGATAATCAAGGCTTAATGGCAGAAAGTCAACATGGATTTAGCCATGGAAAGTTTTGTCTCACTAAAGTGTTATATTTTTTCAAAGGTGTGAATAAACAGATAGCTAAAGGTGAGCTGGTTGATATAGTGTATCTGCATTATCAGAAAGCCTTTGACAAGGTCCCTCATAAGAGCTGCTTTAATGGGTGGTAAAGGCTCCTGCAGCATTAAAGGTGCTGTAGGCAGAGATGGAGCGTTAACGGGGTGGAGAGCAGGCATTAACACCATGTGCTCCCTTAATGCCTGTTGCACAATGTGTTTAAAAGCTCTTTATTTATTTAACAATTTTTATATACCGCGCTATTTGTTATCAGTGTGGTTTACATATAACAAAGGTTGCACTGTCAGAAGACTGTTCTGTGCTTACATTGAACAGGAGTTTAAACTTGGAGCAACAGGGTAACTATAAACATATGTACAAGAGCAACAGGGTAACTATAAACATATGTACAATGCTTTAATGCTTGGGACCCCCAAGGCCAAGAAAAACCTCACGGAAAGGGTGTATTTAGAGGGGAGAGAGCCTATTTAAACATCTGCAATGTGATGCACTGACAGGGGAGCCCTAGAAAGTGATAGTAGTGCTCCATTAGCAGCAACTGCATGGTGCCCAAGTATGAAAGGGCACTATGTTGATGGTGCAAATGGGGCAAAGGAGGTGGCACGTGAGTTATGCATTGGGGGTTGCTGGTGCACAGGGCAGACCAGATAGCTGCCCAGATGGCACATAGAAACATAAGATCATAAGATATGCCATACTGGGTCAGACCAAGGTCCATCAAACCCAGTATTCTGTGTCCAACAGTGGCCAATCTAAGTCACAGGTACCTAGCAGTGTCTCCAAATGACACACAGGTTCCATAGTACCTGTATTGGGACAAGCAGTGGATTTCCCCGGTCCCCTTGAATAATGGTTTATGGACCTTTCCTCCAGGACCCTGTCCAAACCTTTTTTAAACCCAGTTACACAAACAGCTTTTACTACATCCTCCAGCGATGCATTCCAGACTTTGATTACATGTTGACTGAAAAAATATTTTCTCTTAGTCTTAAATGGGTTATACTGTAGCTTCATTGCATGTCCCCTAGTCTTTCTACATTTTGATGGTATAAATAATCAGTCTATGTTTACCTGTTCCACTCCATTCATTAAGATATAGATCTCTATGATATCTCCCCTCAGCCGTCTCTTCTCCATGTTGAAGAGCCCTAATCTGTTTAGCCTCTCCTCATAGGGGTAGCCTTCCATCCGCATTACCATCTGTGATGTCTGTCATGATCCCACAGTGACAGTGGCAGCACACAGAAATGCTGCTGCTGTAGCAAGGTAATGTGTTACATGGGACGATCCAAGGGTTCTGGCACCCCTAGGCAGAGATCCTGGCTTCCCCCTCCCCCCCTGCTGCCACTGAACCCAGCTGTGGAGGAAAAGGCCAATAGCACCAGCAGCTAAAGCCCTCCAGGTAGTTGCAGGTGCTCGGGGAACTACCACAGCAGTGACTGTCATCCTCCCCCCCCCCTCCCAGGACCACTGTTCCCTCTAAGCTGTGCGCGTGTGCGCGCGCACACACCTCGCCAAGCGAGCGCACATACTTTACAACAGAGCGCACAAAAATTACGGCTCTGATTCTGATAGAAAACAACACAGACATCTTAAAATTTAAAAGTTATGATTGTAATTACTAGAAATTTCCTGCTTCATTTAGTAATCGTCTATTTTCATTTATTTTGATTAAAATCAGTGTGGTGTACATACTGTATTCTGATGTTTAGTCAAATTTTAAAGTATATAACTCCGAGTGTCATTATGTGGCACACAAAAATTTAACCTTCCTTCAAAAGCTGCACACAGCTGATATTTTATGCGCACACAGCCTACAGAAAATTAGAGGGAACATTGCCCAGGACATATCAGTTGCAGGCAGTGATGGGGTCCCTCCAGAAGCAGATGATTGGGGGGGGGGGGACCAAGTGGCTATCCATGTGTGCCTCTGCCCCCCCCCCATCTAGACCTTGCATCCTAGGCACCCACCAAATCTGCATGTTGGATGGGTTGGGACTGCGCACCACCACCACTGACAGCACGCGGGCATGTCAGCATGGTGTGGAGGTGTTTGCAGCAGGTGCAGTGGCCCATCTGCAGCAGACTAAAGCCATATCCTGGTCCTGTATGCCATGCACATTGCAACATGTGCCAAGGTCTGTCAGTTGGGGAGCATGTCAGCCCCAGGAACTGTTGTATCCATATGGCAGCGCTGTGGTTCAATACACATAATCAGTGTGTATGAGTGGAGGGTCATAGGTTCAAGTCTTGGCTATGGATCATGTATTACATGTCTCTGTGGCTAAACTTTAGCCTACAGTACAGGTAAAGCATCAGAGACCAAAGTGGCAGGCAGGATTGCCAACCATCCTCATTTTGCACAGCGTGGCAATGTGAGTGTGTGTGAGTATGTGTATGTATATCTCACCAGTGTTCTGTGGCTTTCTGCACTTCACTGTATCTCACATTTCCTAAGCTGTTCCCAGTATTAGTCTGCAAATATGCATGATGAGCAGAGGATTGTGGGTATGGCCTGAAACTGAGTGGATTGGCCAGGATGTGTCTGCCTCAGCAGTAGGGTCAATGGCTGAGACACTGTAGTGGCCATCTGCCACATGCATGGCCTGGGTGGCCACAGCATGACATGCTGAGATGGCACTCTCACTCTGATCGAGAAGTGACCATTGCACGGCTATGTAGCCACATAGTGTTATATATTGTCTGGCTTCTGTGATGTGGGTATAATCCCTGCCTGTAGCAGTCCTGGCTCTGCTGGGACTTGCAGACACTCATCCTTCTACTTTTTTATGCGTTCTGGCCACACTTTGGGTCAGCAAACATGCTATTCCCCATCATGGCCTTCGGAGAGCATTGGCTTTGCTGCAGCCCATTTCAGGGGGTCAGACATGTTCCCCCTGCAGATGTCAGGCTTCTGCTTGGAGGCATGGCGTGATGGCCATGGGAATGGCTAGGGGGTTAGATACCATGGTTTGAGGCCCACTACCACTCCTTATATGACATTTCAGAATGTGTTACTGTCACATTTTATGTCTGCCACAATTTTCATGGACTGATAACACTTCCTTGTGACCTTGAGCAGATCACTTAACCCACCAATGGCTCAGCTGTCTGGAGGTCCGTATAGTCCCTGGTTATCATCAGACATTACCAATTGATGATAAGATGTACCCTGATATGACTGTACTGCTACAGCAGTATAGTAACAGGCAGTTACATGCAAACAGCTGTAACCTACTTGGCCAACATGAGTCATGTGACATCATGACTGACTGTACAGATTTGGGTCCATGACATCTCTGCAGGACATCCTACCCCTTGGATAGCCATCTGCAGGTACCACCTCATGTCTGTACCTGTCCCATTTGCCCAGTTTGGATGACACCTGTGCAGTTGTTTGCACATTTGTCTGAGGTGTTGTATGATGACTATGTGACTAGGACAGATGTGAGTCCCACGTGTCTGATATCAGATCTTCCAAGTGGCACTGGCACACATTTTCATGCATGGTACAAATACGTTGGGGATGGCACCTACAGCACATCGATGCTGCCAGCCCATACCACCCTCTCCTCAGCCGCCATCCTTCTTCAGCCAATCCATCTGACTCTGTCAGCTGCGTACAGTCATGTCATCTTGTGCAAGCTGCTACACCATGGCCTATACTGGTACTCTTCTTCACATTTCAGCTCTTCACACATGTCTCTCCTGTGCCTGATCTGCACATCACCACTCCTACTCTGTCCTCTTGTTGCTGCACACATCCTGCCAAGTCTGACTTCGCTGGGGGACACGTGTTCCCCATCCTATGCCACACAGACATTGCACCATTTTACAATGTCACCCCCCTGTGCATTGGTACAGCTGCCTCCCACATGCTCATCCACTTTACTGGCTGCCAGCTAGGGTGCCCATGGATCTGGCAGGTCCATCAGCTCCCACCTGTCCTTCCATCCATCGCCTTCAGATTGACTTTCCTTGTTGCTCCTTTATCCAGCGTTAGGGCTGCAGCTGTTTTTGGATATTAAGGCTCATGCTTTGACACCTTAACGCCAGATGTCCCGTTAATGCACATTAAATAGACCAAAGCACCCTTATCGCCAGAACGTCTCCTACCCGCCTAGAGCCCTTTTTGCCTGTAAAACCCCTTTTTGCTGCCATTAATGCTTGCTAATGTCTGTTCCTTTAATGCCCTTTAGTAAACATTACCCCAAAGAGTAGGGCTAAATGGACAATTTTCTCAATGGAGAAAGGTGACTAGTGGAGTACCCCAAGGATCTATGCTGGGACCTGGATATGGGAATGAGTGAGTTGATTAAACTTGCAGATGACACAAAATTATTGAAAGTTGTCAAAATTCAAGAGGATTGTGAAAACTTGCAAGAGGACCTTGAGAAATTGGGTGACTAGGCATCCAAATGGCAGATGAAATTTAATGTGAACAAGTGCAAAGTTATGCATTTAGGGAAGAAGAACCCAAACTATGGTTATTTATTTTTTTATTTATTTAGCAAGCGATCAGAAGCGGGTAAGATTACATGGAAAAAGCTGTCAAATCAAGACAGCATAATTTTGTTTTGTACATAAAGATTCGAAAGGTTAGCACGTCACGCAGAAAATTATCTACTTCTTAGCTAAGGGGATACTAATTTACATATGTACATTTATATATAACAGGTTTTCTGGGTTGCTGGGGGGAGTTGCCCCTCATGCGAGTTTAGTACAGGTTGAAATGACTTTAGAAAGAAACTCAAAACCCACCTATTTCAAAGTCAGCTAGATCATTGCTGGCTCGTAGGTTGGGTGGGAGTTGGTTCCACAGTGTCGGTGCTGTGTACGAGAAAGCCCTGTTACTAGTGATTACTTTGACTGATCTGATATCTGTTGGAGTGTGGAGGGTGTTGGTGTTGATAGTTCTCCTGTTTCTGTTGGAAGGTTGTAATCTGATTAGGGTGTCGAGGAAGGATGGTGCTATGCTGTGGATGAGTTTGAAGGTGGTCGTCAGTATTTTGTATTTTGTGCGGGCTGTTATGGGGAGCCAGTGTAACTCAATTAGTACTGGTGTAATGTGTTCAGTAAGACTTTTCCTCATGATGATCCTGGCAGCTACATTTTGTGCCATTTGAAGGATGTTGAGGGTTTTCTTAGGTAGTCCTTGAAGAATGGCGTTGCAATAGTTGAAATGTGGCATGATGAGTGCTTGAGCAACGGATCTGAAGTCGTGGGGATCAATAATCCGTATGGGTTGTAGAACTCTCAGTTTGTAGAAAACTGCCCTGTTGGTTTTGCGGAGGTGTGTCTCCATTTTTAGGTCGCAGTCAAATGTAACACCTAGCTATTTTATTTATTTCTTTCTTTGGTAAGTGTTGTTGCACAGGGTTATTGATGTAAGTGGGTCAAAATTAGCTTTGCTGGAGATATACATCACCTCAGTTTTCTTGTGGTTGATTGTCATGCTGCTTTGTTGTAACCAGTTTTGCATCTCGCCAAGGCATGTTTCGAGTGAGCTGTAGTCCGGGTTATCAGTGTCAAGTTGTGTGTACAGCATAATATCATCGGCATAAATGTGGTGGTTGATTTTATGCTGTGTAAATATTTTGCATAGTGGTTGCATATATACGTTGAAAAGGAGTGCTGAGAGTGCAGAGCCTTGTAGTATACCTTGCGTTTGGGAGAATGCTTCCGCTTTTTCGCCGTTGAATTGTACCTGTTGCATTCGGTTTGTGATGTATGATGTGAACCACTTTAGTGGGGTTCCTGATATTCCTATTGACTTGATTCTGTTTATGAGGGTTCGGTGGTTAACTGTATCAAAGGCAGCTGAGATGTCGATGAATAAGAGTATATACATTTTCTTTTTGTTTTCCAGGCCCTTGAGTAGGTTGTTAAGTAGAACTAGTAATAGGGTTTCGACCCCATGATGTTGTCTAAAGCCGTATTGCTGGTCATCTAGAGGAGCATTGTCGTTCAGGTGGTCTTGGAGTTGTATTAGGACCGCCTTTTCAATGATCTTTGCTAGGAATGGTATGCTTGATATTGGGCGGTAGGATGCTGGGTCATCTCTGCTGAGTGTACTGTTTTTTAGAATAGGTCTTATGACGGATCTCTTTAGTTCAGAGGGCATGATTCCTTGTTGCAGTGATAGGTTTACTATGTGCGAGATGTACGGTGCTATGTCCTGTTTCATTGCCTTGATCCAGGTTGCTGGGCAGGGATCGAGTGGGGATGTGGTGTTTATGCTTGTGAGTATGGTTGCAATTTGCTGGTCTCCGATTTTGTGGAAATGTTTCCATAACTGGTCTTGATTTGTGTTGGTCTCAAGGTTGATTAGTGGTGTCGGTAGTGTTGAGTCAAGGGAGGGTGTAGGTCTTGTGGCAGTTAGTTTGCTCGCATAGTGGTTTGCCAATGTTTGGGCCTTGATGGAGTTGTTTAGGTTGTCGCTTTGAGATGTTTTAGTTAGAGATTTGACAAGTTCAAATAACTCACGCGGTCTGTTGATCGCTTTATTTAATAGGTTAGTGTGATGGTTTCTCTTAGCAGAGTTGACATTATCTTTGTACTTTGTAAGAAGGGTCATGTATTTGGTTTTGAGCTCGATGGATTTGGTTACACGGTACAAGGTTCCACATCAGGAATCACCACTCAGGAAAAGGATCTGGGCGTTATCGTGGATACTACATTGAAACCCTCTGCCCAGTGTGCAGCCACGGTCAAGAAAGCAAATAGAATGTTAGGAATCATAAGGAAAGGAATAGAAAATAAAACCAAGGATATTATAATGCCTCTGTATCGCTCCATGGTGTGACAGCACCTTGAATATTGTATGCAGTTCTGGTCGTCATATCTTAAAAAGGATCTAGCAAAATTGGAACAGGTACAAAGAAGAGCCACCAAAATGGTAAAGGGTATGGAAGGATATCCCTATGAGGAAAGGCTTAAAAGGTTAGGGCTCTTCAACTTCGAAAAGAGAAGACTGAGGGGAGATATGATAGAGGTCTATAAAATAATGAATAGAGTGGAAGGGGTAAACGTAGATTGGTTGTTCACTCCTTCAAAATGTAGAAAGACTAATGGGCATGCAATGAAGCTACAAATTGGCACATTTAAGACTAATCAGAGAAAATGTTCTTTTTCTCTCAGGATGTAATCAAACTCTGGAATTCATTACTGGAGGATGTAGTAAAAGCTGTTAGTGTAACTAGGTTCAAAACAGGTTTGGATGAGTTCTTGGAGGAAAAGTCCATAAGCCATTATTAAAGAAGACTGGGGAAATCCACTGCATTCCCCTGGGATGAGCAGCATGAAATGTGTGTACCTTTGGGAACCTGACAGGTACTTGAGAACTGGAATGCTCACTATTGGAAACAGGATAGTGGGCTTGATGGACCCTTGGTCTGACCCAGTATGGAATATCTTATGTTCTTATGTAAGACTCAACTAAATGGCCGACTTCCATTTCAGTGACTGAATATCACTGCAAAATAGATAAGTTCTGGCACTGCCTCTGCCCTTCCTCTAACCAAGGCCTTTATTATATGGATAATATCAGGTTGTTTAACCATTTAAATGGCCTGACATTACCCGTGTAAGTTTTGAAAATACACTGATAAGCAAGTTGCATTTTGCTTTGAATATCAGTCTGTCTGAAGCTTGTGCTGATGTTTTGTTTTTTCCCTGCCATATAAGAACAGAAGGACTATAGGAACAATCCACAGCTAAACTGCATCAGTTATCTATAATTTGTTTTATTCTTAAATTTAGTGTAGCTTTAGGCCAGGATAAGAATAGTCATAGATTTTGTGACTGCAGGTATTGCCTCCATAGCAGGGGTAAGTGTGCAAGCTAGATCTGTTTACTGTTCCTAGATTGTTTCAAATTCTGGCACAAGTACAGGCTGTGTAATTCTTCTATGTTATGTATATTTTATGTTTTGGTTGTATTTTGATTTGTGATTGTATTTATGGTTCTATATGGTGAAATGCTGCGGATATTGTGCATTTATGATGTTTATTTGCTGTAATGTATCTATTTCTGTTTTATTTAAAAGAGATTTCTATACCGCTTTATCCTTAAATCAAAGCGGTTTACAATTAAACCAAACGTGTTACAGTACATAGAATGAGGAGGGGGCATGCAGTGGGATATAGCAATGAGGTTCTGTATCGGGTGGTAAGGAAGGGAAAGTTCAGGTTTAACTATATACAAAAAGGTGCGCTATATACAAGTGAGCTATATACAAGAGGGAGTTGAATCAATTAAAGGCTAGGTGGGTTAGTAGGTCAAGAGTTGAGGGGGAGGGGTGGGAGGTATCAGGATGGGGAAGAGTGGAAGCAATTATGAAGCAGTTAGATTGTGTCCTGTAGTCCATGTGGTCGAAGTATTGTAAATAGTGTGTAATTTTAAGCATCTTCCGAAAGTCCTTGATGTCCACTGTATTTCTTAGGCAGTCCGGGAGTGAGTTCCATAGAGCGGAAGCGGCCAGGGATATTGCTCTGGTAGCCCACAATGGTGTTGTATGTTGGAATAAAAACCCAAGAACAGCAACTTTGTATCATATTTGTTGTCCCTCCCCCTTCTCATGAGATTGATTCAGGAAAATGGCTCAACCCCACTGCCATTCAATTAGTTGCAATACCACATCCCTTGCCCCAACTCACAACACAGAAATTCCCTATCAACGATCCAAGAGGGAAAGGTGAGCAGGATAATCATTCCCCTCACACCTATCACCCTGCAGCCCACCAAAACCTCCCCCCACCTCCTTCCTCAGCAACCTAGGCTATCTACCAAAAACATTGTCACTAACTCACTTGCTAGACCCCCAAACTCCTTACACCTAATCCTGACCATACTTTACCCTTTCTTACTCATCCCTGCTACACTGTAACTCTACTACAACTACTTATCATTTGTAAAACACTACAAGGCATACGCAGCAGATACTGTACATAAAAGAAACAGTCCCTGCTTATCAGAGCTTACAGTTTAATCAAGACAGGCAACACAACAACTTGGGAATAGGGTAGAACTAGGGAAATGGTAAAGATACACATAGGTTGTGAACAGGAGAATTAGGGGCTCAGGACCAAAACAGCCTTGAAGTGAGTTTTTAGCATGGATTTGAATAGAGTCCGATATGGAGCCTGAAGTACTGAATCAGGTGGTTTGTTCCAGGCATAGAGAGCTGCAAAATGTAAAGAACAAAGTTGGGAGTTAGCAGTGGAAGAAAAGGGCACAGCTAAAATGCATCTGCCAGAAGAGCGAAGTTCCTGAAATGAGAGAGGAAAGGTAGTGAGGGGCCGTGGAATGAAGGCACTTTAGGTCAGTAGGAGACGTTTGAACTGGATATGGAAACGGATAGAGAGCCAATGAAGTAACTTGAAAGAGGTGTTACGTGAGCATAGCGATGCTGGCAGAAAATAAGCCATGCAGCTGAGTTTTGAACAGAGGGAAGGGAAGCGAGATGATTCAGAAGGAGTCCAGTGAGGAAAAGGTTGCAGTAGTCTAGATGGGAGGTGACTAGACAGTGGATAAGGGTCTCAGTAGTGTGTTTAGAAAGGAGGAGATGAATTTTGCTGACGTTACAGAGAAAGAAGCAACAGGTTTTAGCTATCTGTTGGATGTGTGCAGAGAAGAAGGAAGAGTCAAAGATGACCCCAAGGTTGAAAGCTGAGGAAACAGGGAGGAGTAGAGTGTTAGCCAGAGACATAGAGAAGGGAGGAAGGGGAGGTGGGTTTAGGGGGAAAAATAAAGAGCTTGGTTTTGGCCGTGTTCAGTTTCATGTGGCGGTGGGACATCCAGGCAGTGTCAGATAAGCAGGCTGAGATACGGGCCTGGATTCCTGGAGAGATTTCAGCTACAAAGAGGTACAGTAGATCCAAAAGTCATCGGCATAAAGATGGTACTGAAAACCATGGGAGGAGATGAGTGTACCAAGGGACTGGATGTAGAAAAGGAGTCCTCCATAATTACTCAGGGAGAAAGAGGCCTCAGCCATGTTAAAGTGCCTCCCACTGCTTTGGGAAGGCATATTTCTCCATTACACGAAATGCACCAATGCCTGGCTTGCCTTTTGCTAGCTTGCAAACAGCATAATGCTTAAGTCATACATACACAGTGTGTGAACATATCCCTAAGGCCTTCTTCCTTCTAATCTGCGTCTCCCTGTCTCACTGTGGGCCTGGTTTTTAAATTCTTTGCCTGGGCTTCACCCTTGATGTCAGCTTTGCCCCTTTTAAGGTGAGTTGGGTTGTTGCCCCTTAAAGAGAACAGAGGATCTCGTCTATACATCGCTTCACAGGAGCCAAGTGAAAAAATCCTTTTTTTTTCTAGAAATTTTGAGGTGGCTTTAAATACTAGGTAGGTAAGCAGAATTTCCCCTTCAATCTCTGGGGCAAATTTCAAGTCCAAACAAGCAGTTAAGAACATAAGAAATGCCATACTGGGTCAGACAAAAGATCCATCAAGCCCAGGATTCTGGTTCTAACAGTGGCCAGTCCAGGTCACAAGTAGCTATCAGGTTCCCAAAAGGTAGGTAGCTAGCCAGCTCTTAATGATGGCTTTGAAGCAGTTGTAAATGCAGACAACCAGAATTTTTAAGTATATGTGTATTTGCTGTTCTAAAATCTGAAATAAATTCACACTTTTCTGTCCTTTCCAAACCATGCCCACAACATGCCCCCTTGAAAACTGCATGCTGTGGAAATATACATGCAAACAATGACTTTCTAAAATACTGTAGCCATTTTACCTGCATCAGTTATTTGAAAGCCATTCAAGCCTTCTGAAATGACTTCCATTGTTCCTATTTTAATTTCTCTGGAATATGTGGAGACAGGTGAATGAATATTGATGTCATGGGTTGCTCTGAGTAAGGTCCATTGAAGTGCTGATTTTTGTGCTACGTTACTCTGCACCTAATCTGGTCTGGCAGTAACCTAAGGGATTTGCTGGTGATAAGAAGATTCCTGTGACTGTTGTCTGCTGCCTCTCGTTCTGCTGCACTTAACAATTCCATTGAGTTCTTGTCAGAATATAAGCAAGTGAATGACATTTTTAACATCGAGCAGGACAGAAATCTGAAATTCAGAACATCCTTTCTGACAGGACATGACGGACAGTCCTCGTGTCTATGAATGCAAGCGGTGCCCCTGTAGGAATAACACATCGTTTTATCTAACCACGGTGACTTTTCCAAGTCAGAAAATGCACCTTCAAATTGTTCTAAAATTAAAAGCTGATAGCTTTAGCAGTTTGAAGAACAAATTTGTTTGATGCTTTGTGGACATACTATCAAAGGTCCCCTTTTACATTAAGTCAAATGTCTGTGTGACTTGGATACCTGTATGATGGGGTTCTTGGGTTTAATCACATTGATGTTCATTTTCTTAGCACAGGTGCAGCAGTGAACAGCAGCGAGAGTCTCCCTCCATCCTCCTCAGTCAATGACATCTCCTCCATGTCCACAGACCAGACCCTGGCATCTGACACCGACAGCAGCCTGGAAGCTTCTGCAGGACCCCTGGGTTGTTGCAGGTGACTAGCCGCCTGCCTGCGAAACCCGACGTTCTTCAGAAGATAATGTGATTTCCACCATGGAGAAAAAGAGTTTTTCAAAGAAAACGCAAAGAAAGATAAAGCCTGCTTTTCCTACAGAGCTATGTAATGCAGCTGAGTTGAAATATATATTTAACTTAGAGTTACTCTGCTTTGGTGTTCATCCAACCACGCTTGCTGCAAATGAAACCGAAAAGACAAAAATAACCCAATGGTAATTACACAAAATCTCTTTTCTTCGAATATAAATTAATGGCTGTCAAATGCAGTGACCATTCTTTTTCATTATGACATGACAAGGTGCGCAGAAACCACCCAAGTGTGTGTATCTATTTCTCTGTTATCTACAGTATCCCATCTTCTTAGAGTGTGTATGTATATATATACAAATCGGTCTATCTACGTCTTTCTCTGGTTGGATGGATATAGATACACACATGTGTACAGTATATACGCATACATACAAAGACAAATGTATATTACAGTCTACACAACTGTACAGTATATGCTGTAGATACCATACATAGTTATAAAGGACCCATGTTATGTGAATGACACGGATACAGCTGTAATATAAAACCAGTGTATAGATGGTTGACTTCGTTTAATTTATCTGGTTGTTAATGTTTATAGGATCTCTTTAAAAGGAGAGGACAGATGTCCGCTTTATCAGACCCTTGAAAGTGTAGGTACCTGGATTAATGCTGATCACAAAAGAAAAGTCATTTGCATTGAAAAACAAAAACGGAAATGAATCCCTAGAGGAAAAATGCAGCGCATGACTTTAGGGTAACCACTTTCCCTGCCTATTACTAGTATAGAACAGGCATGCTGATTTAAAAGCCAATTAAAAATGAAGCACACCTGTCTGTCATTTTATTTTTTTCCTCATTGGCCTTTTTCTGGGTACAAAAGAGAAGGAGAAAAGAGGTGGATTTATCCCTGCAACTGCTATCTCTGTCGTCTCAGTTGCAGTATGGAACTGTGGGAGGAATGTTGCAGAGAGAGTGGGTCTTTCAGTGGCATGTTTCCATCTGCAGACAAGTCTGCGGTTTCCCATTAATGGGTTCATGGGTTTATGGGTGAGAGGAACAAGACTGACGAGCAAAACAGATGAGGTAGAGGTTTAGGTGTTGCTTACGCCATCGCAGATAAGAAGGCGCTTGCAATGTGCATCTCACCATGAGTTAGCATTTCTATATGAGATTAATGATACTTGGCTCATGAGGGCCAACTGTAGCTAACATTCAGATTTTCACCACATCACTGTTATTTCAGGATGTTTGCTTGATAAACACGCTTCCCAGAATCATGGCATTTGCTGTTTATAGGAGCATGGCTAAGCTTATGGGTATTCTGTGCGCCTATGAAGATTTCCTTTCTAATTAGAGATTTTGCTCCCTCTCTCCTAATAAGAATAATGGCATTTTTTAAAGGTTTTTAACAGGAACTTTACATCTTCCCTGTCTGGCCAAGGTCCAAATAGTTTTGCATCTCCCATGGTGTCAGTGGTCATAATCCTTTCCTCTGCCTCTCCATTATTTCACACATATTCTCCGTCTGAACCAAAAGGCCAAGAAGGGGGCCATCTTTAGCTTACAACTCAGAACTTGCACTCAGATCTTAGCCAAAGTGGATGTCTAAATGCTTTATATTTTAATACTTTAGAAACACATGTTGAGACCTCTCTGGTGAGTGGCTTGGTAGTACAGTTTCATGGGCTCCAGAAACTGTGACTCATCAACATGGGTTCCGGAACCTTTGACTCATCATCAGTCCTTTACCACTTGCGTAGAAATGCTGACCCTCCACAACTGATTTCACCTTGCTAACACACCTTACCTGTTCTCCTTAGAAGGCAGCATCACCACATCTAGCAGGTGAAAACCTCTAAAATTAAAAAACCTAATGGACCAAGTCCTTAATATAAACAGAGTGAATCAACACTATATTACCTCAGAATGAGCACAATACTGAAGAAGAATGAATTTGTAAAAAAAACTGAGGGCCTAATTTGTTAACATGTGTTAATACAATTTACCAAAACTTAAATTCCCCAAGCTCCATTATTTTCAGTGGGTCCTGTTTACTAATTATCTTCACTCGACTTAATGTGCATTAATGCATGTTGACTGGTTATATACATTAGTAAATGAGGCCCTGAGTTTGTAGAGCCAAATTAAAGATGAAAATGAGGCAGATTTGTGGTTGATCCCAGAAATTAGTTGATGGGAATAAGTGGACAAGTTCTGTATGGACATGAATTGTCTTAGTGAGTTTATTGTTAGGTACCGTTGGGTTGATGTCAACTCCCGTGACTCTATAGATAGCTGTCCATGCTGCTACTATCCCCAGAGTTTTCTTGGTAAGATGCAACGAGAAGTAGAGTGCCAGGCCTTTCTTTTGCTCAGTAAGCCTACAGTACCTGTTATTGCAAGGTGGTCTCCCAGCCAAGTACTAAGCAGGCCCGACCCTGCTTATCTTCTGAGATCAGATTATGTCAGGCACACTCAAGCTTACATTAATAGAAAGCCACAAATACTTATAGTCGCTTCTAGGTTATCTGCACAAACCAAGCCAGAACTCCATGAAAAATAATCTCACTTATTTGGAATACATCTAGACCTGCAACTTTTTTTGTATAACAAATTTTACTGAATTTTTATAATTCAGCATGAAAAGGCCCACAACATCCGCTGTGTCATAGCATTTGCTGCTTCCAGACTGAAAAGTACAATCAAAAATTCAATTTTATTTTAATTTAAACTTGCATCAAATTGTAAGGTATTTGCACTTAATAATTTGAGTTGTTTTTCTAAAGCTCAACTACAGCAGTGAATCTGATAGCAATAAATTGGTCCCTTTTTAGTAACATGATTTCCTATGGACACGAAATGGGAAATAGAATTTACTATAAGGGCCCAGAAAACATGAACATTAGGTTATTGCTCAATGAATTAAGCAATATTCCTTATTAAAGTCAAGACTCATCAAAAGCAATACTTAGTAGTATGGCCTTGTTCCTGCCTAAATTAAGGACAAATGCATGTGAAATTATCTAAAGTAAAATCCCCAGGCATGGCGGATTCCGCAGAACTAGCACCAGAGATGATGCCTCCCTTGGGATTTCAGGAGATTCCTCCAGTGCATAAATTTCACAAGTAGTCTGCTAAGGTAAAATACCACATTATGTCATTGAACGTTCTTTGGGGGGGCTCTTTGCCAGGCTGGAATATTGCTCTGATTTAAGAGAACACTGTAATATATAGAGATAGATTAGCATAACTGTTTCAAAAAATATTTTAACCTAAGTATTATAGATTGATTTTTTTGGTATATGTTCTTTAGCGAGGTGAGGGAGTGCCAGAGATTTCCTTCAGAAACTGAAATATGGTGCTCCAGTAGTAACGGAAACACTTTTCCTATGTTCACTAGCATCGTGATCTGTAATGTAGAGGTCAATACCTGCCAAGGCATGAGCCAAAAACTCTCCCAAATGCAATACGGTACCAGCACTCAGATATTTTTTTTTAAATATATGCTTTTCATAATGCAGGGAGAGCCCATAGAAGGTCAAATAGGCCTCGGCGGAGGATAATTTTACAAAGTCATTGTGGAGCAAAAAATGGCCCTAGTCATTAAAGAATGTATGTGTACATGCATACTTTTACTGTAGGCATTGCTGGGGGTCATAGTCTGGGTGGAGCACAGGCAGAGATACGAAGTGCATGTGTAGATTATAAAATACTGTAATTTATGTATTACTTCAATACTCTATGCACGGACATTTACACCTGCTCGTGAGCTGGCAAAAGGTCTGCCAGGGGCAGAGGAACCCCTTTTGGACTGGAGGGGCCAGACAAACCAATCTGCAGCCCTGCCTCCCAGCTCTCTAGTGTTCATGCTGTGTTAGGCAAACTATTGGTGGGCCATGGCCTTTGTGACCCAGCCCTTTTCACTGCGTTTGATGCCCGTGCCTGAGATGTAGTTGTAGCTTCTGCAGGATTTACACTAGTATTTTATAAGAACAAATAGGCACCTTCCAGCCTATTTAGCCTGGGCACCCTGTTATAAAGTGGCTGCCAATATGTGCACTGTCGACTGCCGCTTTCCAGTGCCTTTTCTTTAACAGATGATTTGTAAATGCCATCTCTGCTGCCCTGCTGTTTTAGGTTCAGGAGTTTGTTTGTACTTCTTTTGGGTTTCCAAATTTGATTGGCACCAGCCTCTGCTGGGATGCTGTGCCGTGAGCCTTCATGGCAACTACCCAGGGATTTTTCCCTTAGTTTTATAGCTCCTCCCAGCTTACGTAACCAGCCACCATAGTGACAGTCCTTGGTCAGATCAATTGCTGCTTCTGAAATTTGGCGATAGGACCCTAGAGTCTGGCCATTATGGAGTGATTTTGTAAGGGCTTTGTCACACGTATATCCTGCTTATAAAATTGCACCCTGCCTACAAGTATGTATAGTGACAAGAACATGCATGCTTATTGGTGACTTGGACGGAGGCATGTCGGGGGGGGGGGAGGCAGATTTTGTGCAGAGTCATGATTTACATGCATTTTTATAAAATATGTGTGGCTCACGTGTATTGTACTGTACATGTGTACACTTCCACTATCTCCTAAACTAGTGTAAAAGTATCTGTCTTCATTGTGGGGCACTTTGATAGAGACACAAAGGCGCCCCTGTATCTTTATGAAATATGCCCAAAATAGGCTCCCACTTGGCCTCTCTACCAAGGCAGCCTGTTATAAAATTACCCTCCAAGGGAGTGAATTTAAAGACACCGATAAGTATATGAACCAACAAGACTGCACAGATTTATACGTGTACCGTGGGTAGACATTCTCAGGGCAGAGTTGGGACAGAGTTGTGATGTCTGCATCCATGCATTCAATATACAGACATGAGCAGGAGTCCATTTGTGCACTGCTTGGATGCCTATTGTGATGTCACACAGGCATCCTTCTATAAAATTACCCCCAACGTGTCACTATGAAGTCATGGCTGGGACTCCTTTCCATCAGGCACTCCCAAAATGATTTAAATCAATTTTGCACCCACCAAACTTTTAAGTCACATTAATGATCCCATTTCATGCTAATGAATGCACATTCATACAAAACATTTTTATTAGTCAGTATCATAGCAAAGTTTAGTTGGGAATTAATAAGGAACTTGAAGTGAACAATGTAAACATTTTTTGTACAAAGTGGGTGCAAACTGTAGCTAGAAATCTGAAAAGCTATAGAAATGCTCTCACTCAGTATAGCATCCTACTTTAATACTTGGTGCAGGATTAAACATACAGAGAACAATTTTAACAGCTGATTTCTCTAGGTCAAATGCTTTTTACCTATATAGTTGGTCTTTTTAGAAATTGCTTTCCCTCTGCATTTTTCCCCCACATTGTCAAGAGGCATTCCAGAAAGTGTTTTAAAGTTGGAAGAGACAATATTTATTAATTTTTTAATTTATAAACATTTATTACCGCCTATCAAAACATTTCTAAGCGGAGTACAGCAGGACAGGCATAATAGTACATATAATATAAATAAGATGGACAGGCATCCTTTCGAAGTACAAATCATGAAATAGTATGAGTAGAAGATATTTTCAAATCTGCATATGTTATTTTTCTTAAAGTTTTTACTGCATGAGATGCAGGTGCAACCACCATGACTGTTTTGCAGCTGTGCCAATATAATCAAAGCATGCTGTTTTGCATTGATCATTGGTGTAAACTCTGTGGCCAAGGCCATCAGGAGGGCGGGTAAGAGGGGTGGTCAATTCGGACTCATTAGGGCTTGCCCACTGTTATGACGGTGGCCGATGTAAGCTCATAGCCATGTCATTGAAGGGGATTCTGCCATCCAGTCGCCCCCCCCCCCCCCAACCATTACACATGTATAAACTATCCAGGGTATTAGTACAAATCTGGGCAGTTTCATTATTGCCCCCATAATAGGCATTACATATTAAGATTTTCAAAATTGCCTCTGGATTTCTAATGGAAAACCATGCCTTCAGATCCCTCAGTTTGAGGGCCGTTAAAAGGTAAACATTTTACATATTCAGATACATCTTGTTAAATGCTTAACTAATCTCCAAGTGTGGATTTTAAATCTCTAACTTCAATTCAATATTTTGGAAATGTAGCCCATTGAGTGAAGTGAAAACTCTGATTTGCCTTTGGCATCTTTCTGGGGTAGCTTTATAACTGTGAGCATGCATAAATAATATGTGCGCATGACTCCCTGTGTGGATGGGTTTACGCAGATTGTCAAAATGAAAATATGCGCATACTTCCATTTTGAAAATTTCACTAAGGACTCTAAGTGCATACATTTATACATGAGCAGATGTTCTAGGTTAATTTACATATGTGCACATCTCTTTGCTAAAGAAAGTGTGTAAATGCTAACCCCTAGGAATGCCTCCGCTCACCCTGGCAAACTTATGCAGCTACAGGCTTGTATCCATATAGGTTGGTGGGCAATTTTATAAAAGCCTCTTTCTGCAAGTAAAGCTGTGCTTTATGCGTAGAAATATTTTTAACCCCCTTAAACATAATTTTGCAAGTCTGGTGTATTTTAAATCAAACTTAATTGGTTAAAGAGTGCGAATTCAATTTACACTCTCATCCAAAATGAGTTTTCAGTCTTTGTTTTAGCTTCCTTTTTCAAGTATTGCAGATGTCAGAATGCACATTTGTGCCTTAGCCCTGCTGAATAGTTGGATGTTGTTTTTTTAAATTTTGCTTTCATTTCAATAACTGCAGTGATTCAGTTTACCTCAGATGAATGAGTGCAGCTTTGTTTTACAAACTTGGTCAAACAGACTGAAAATTAGCACTTCACATGTAGAATATATAACACGTCCCACTTATTCTTATCCCTGTTTTCCATATTAGGACGGTCGTTCTATTTTCTGAAAAAAAAAAAATTGCCCTTTTGGCTTTCACTGCCTCTTTCACCTCACCAATAAGATGTTTCTATACTACTTATCTTCACCTTCCCAGAACCTTAATTAGTTCTTAACAGATTGCTAGATAGTAACCGAGGCAGGCGGACCCGACGCTCCAGGCCCCTACCTCTCGCACCCCCCCCCCCCACAACACCCCGCCCCTACCCTGCCCCCCACAAAATACATAACACCATAATTTCATGGAACATAACTGGTCGCAGCTTTTATTAGCCATAACAATTTAACAAACCAACAATAAAAACTTCCAACCCCCAATTAGCGGCACCCGGCTGCACCAGCCCTACCTCAGCAAAGTGCCTGCCACCGCTAATGCCATAACTCGCCACCCGGCAAGTTACCATACCCCTCTCCCCGACTTCGCCATGCTAAGCAAAAGTCGGCCGAGGGTTTGACCGGGTCAGGGGCACCCCGCCCCCGCCCAAGTGAAGCCTGCTGGTCCGGACCCCAGAAACCTCCGGGATCCCGCCACCGGCACATAACACAGTTCATGTGCCGCCCCCCCTGGCCCCCAAGCTGCAACCAGCATGCATCAATGCCAGACATATATTCCAAAGCCTCCTGCCAGTCATTAAGGAGTAGGTCCATGCCCACAGGTGACCCATGAACCCCATCAGCCCGATAGAGCCCCAAACCCAACATCCACCCAGTCGTGCAAGATCTGCTACCCACCCCTCTCACAGACTCAACGACCACTCTGGCGATTGACCCTGGGCAACCCCCGAGACCAACGACGCTGATACCGGCAGGCCGGCCTTGGAATGATGTCTGACCACATAACAATAACACCGGGGAACATCCACAACACCAGTCCCAGATCATCTTGCACCGCCCGGATCAGCTGCATGCAGTACCAGGACACCAGGTCATAGCCACCCAGATGCACCAACATCCACCAGGTCCGCTACCCCCATCTGAAAAAGAAATAGAGAGGTGAAGCCCCAACCAACAGCATCCCGGCACCTACAGCCGAACGTACCCTTTAAAAACCAAAGTACGCCACCTCCCAATGCCTTGCATGACATGTCCCGGTAACCCCGCAGCTGCCGCACAGTGACAGCCCCAATCCGAAATGAGTGCGGAGCAAAACGCAGTGGATCTTCCCCCACCGCGGAGAGCACCCGCCGCAACACCGCAGAAACCTGGAAACAAGTTAAAACCCGAGCATCCGCGTGTACGAAAAAACAGACTGTGCCCGCCGGATGCACAGCGAAATACTGCTGCAGCGCCCGCACCGGGCCAGACCGCGCCTCTGCGCCCTCGCCCAGACACACCCACAAACCTTTTCCAAGCGGATCTGTTGTGGGCTTAGCCAAGAGGCTCCGCACCCCCCCTCTACCACCCGAACATGACGCACCAGCAGCCCCCAACACCCCCCCCCGGCCAGAGCCCGCAACCAATTCCCCGATACGAAACGCCCCAAAAGGCTAGGCAAAAACACCGCCCGGGACAAGGAAGCCTCGTACTCAGCCGAAGCCACCTGCCTCAAGGCCCCGCAAAACCCGCACCAGAAGCCCATGCGTGATCGGCAACCGCGACTCGCACGGCGCCAGCTGCACCCGCTCCCAACCCAGCAGCAGCCGTCGTGTTAAAAACCCCCCCAGGCGAGGGGCCCCAACCCACCGCGCTCGCAAAAGGGAAACCCCCACCAAATGCGTGCGCACCGCCGACCGAGAAAACCAGCACCTTAGGCCGCCACAATATATTGAGCCATCAAGCCCTCCGGGACCCTCCCCGCCTGCCACCCGCAAGTTAACAAAAAAGGCGACCACCCTGTCGCAGCCCCGCCGGTACGAAGCCCATGTCCCCGCAGACACTGAGGTCCTCAGCAGTTCTAGCAGCCCACGAGGCCAATGCTCCACAAATTCTCTGGGACCACAGATCCGTCCTTGTCCGCTTCGGGGGCCAGCGCTCGAACCGCTCCCTCTGAAAACGAGAAAAAGCATCAGCAAGCTCGGTAGTGCACCCTGGTATATGTCGAGCCCGCACCGCCACAATCAACTGCAAACATGCCAAGACGACTCCCCGCATCCAGCCCGCTACCATCACGCACCTCGGAGTGTATCTGTTAATACCGCCGGATTATCACACCACCAAAGCACCCTCCGGTTCCACAGCACCAAAACTACACGAATCGGAGAGAGCTCCAAAATGGGACAATCCTGGTCAGGCCCGCCGCACGCCAAGACTCCGGCCACCGATCCGCGCACCAGGCCCCTCCGAAATACACACCCAAGCCCGCCCCCCCCCCCCCGCTGCATCAGTGTACAACTGCAAGTCAACGCTGGATACCTCGGGCTCCAGCGAAACAGACGTCCCATTGAAGTCCCCCAAAAACGACCCCACACCCTCAAATCTGCCCGTATCGCTGTCGTCACCCGAATCCGGCGATGAGGTTTCCGCACCCCGACCGTCGCACAGGCCAACCTTCTGGAAAACACCCGCCCCATCGGAATCGTCCGATAAGCAAAATTTAAGGACGCCAACAAGGACTGCAACTCCCGCAAAGAAACCTTGCGGGCCGACACCACGTTGGCCACCGAAATCCGCACGCGAGCGACTTTGTCGTGAGGCAAACGCACCACCATGTCCACCGAATCCAACTCCACACCCAAAAGGTCAACCGTGTCGTCGGACCTTCGGTCTTCCCGTCCGCCAAGGGGACCCCTAACTCCTGTGCCAGCTGCCCAAACACAGATAACAGCCCCTAACATTCCACTGAGTGCTCTGCTCCTACAAACAAAAAATTCGTCCAGGAAAATGCACCACCGACGACATGCCAGATGCGCGAACCAGCACCCACTCCAAGAAGGTACTAAACATCTCAAGAACAGCCCATCGGCATGCACTTGCCGAAATAATACCCCCCTTGAAAGCAGAACCCCAATAAGGGGACGGAAGACGGAGGGACTGGCAGCAATCAAAACGCCGAGTCACTGTCCACCTTCGCCAGCAAAGCCGACCGACCGGCCCCGCACACCAGCAAAGCAGCATTATCGAAGGACGCATAGCGAACCGTACAAAAGTGACGCGGATAGAATCGTTCACGTAAGCCCCGATCGGACAGGACAAATTAGGAATCCACCGGAATTTAGCCCGGCTCCTTCTTGGGAACAATACCCAAAGGCGCAATCACCATATTAGAAAGGGAGGCTCCAATAAGGGGGCCGCCACCCTCCCCAACTGCCATTCGCTCAACAATCTGCCCTGGACCACCTCCGCCCAACGACGTACCAAAGGGGAGTTCCCAACAGACGGCGCCGACATCACCCCCCGCACCTGGATAACGAAGCCATTCCGAAACCCAAACCCCAGAATCGCCGCCTCACGCCTCCTGGGCTAACAACTGAGCCACCCTAAACAAGGCCTCCACACGAGCCGGGGGACCGGCCATGCCAGAGGTGCCCTTCTTAATGCACTTGACCGCGGAATGGGGACCCTCACACAAGGAACAGGCGTGCTGGAAAGCGATCGGCTTCCCTCCATCCTGTCCCCGAACATTTTGTCGTAATTCTGCCAAGCCCAGCCGTCGTGCATCTGAGACGCCTCGAGAATGGAATCGGCGTACGCTAACAACATCCCATACTGCGCCGGATCGTGCCTGCCCCAAACACTGGCCAACCGCAAAAAGGAACGCGTCCAGTTAACCACATTACGCGCCACCTTCCTAACCTGACCGGCCTTCTCATCGTCCTTTCTCTTTTCCCGACTCTCGCCCGAGCGCTTCCTCCCTTCTAACAAACGGAAGATATCAATGTAGCGACGCTGCCGAATTTGACGCCGCAGCTTACGCGGCACCGCCACCCACAATTCCGGCAAGGAAACCACCGAAGAGGCCCCCCCACCCGTGCGTAAACCCTCCCCGCCATCAGGAGGCCGCTGAACCCCCCCCCCTCCCGACCCCCCGGACGAAACACTCGAGGAGGAAGAGGACGAGTATGAGTCCGAGCTGCGATGCCGCCGACACGACCGCCGGCGCTCTTTGTGTGAAGCCCCCCTTAGTTTTTTATTTATTTATTTATTTAACAGTTTCTTATATACCGCCCCTTCCAGAGATCAGGGGCGGTTCACATCGAACAAAAATCAATATACTTCTGTATATTTTACATGGAACTTGTGTTAACTATGTACACGTTTAGTTACATTGAACATGTTTTGAACATTAACTAGAATAACACTATTCAAACTATGTACAGGTCATCACAACATAATTGAGTTACCGGTATTATTTACAATAATACCGGTTCCCTCTTAGTAATAATACTTAGTTCCCTCTGCGACTCCCCCCGCCCCCCATTAACTCACCTGGCTCAGCAGCCCTCTCACCAGCCACCGCAAGGTCCTCGCCAGCAGCGCGCGCGACATCCCTTGAGCACCCTTGGGCTGACTCCGCTGCCGCTCCACGCTGCGTCTGGGCCCCAGCCGAAGGACTCATCCAGCGCTCTCCACCAGCCGCGCCCACAGGCCATGAGGGCTGCGCCATAAACTGCCCCTGCGGAGACAAAAAGGGGAAACACGGGGGGAAACCGACACCGGCCAGGCCGGAGACCAATTACCTCCCCACCCCGCCCTAGATGTACCCCACCCCCCAGACATCCACTGCTCCCAAGTGGAAGCACCCCCCGGTGTGCCAAAACCACCGGGGCCCGGGAACCAACCCCGCCGCCCCGCCACAGCTAGCAAACCACGGAGCCACATCGGGCCTCAACCCCCCCCCTCGGCCCGGCGCCCCGAAATCCCCCGCCCCCACCCCTACAACATCCCCCGCCCCCCCTTCCCCCACATCCCCCGCCCCCCCATTTCCCCCCCTGCCCCCACATCCCTCGCCCTCAACCCCACCCCCACATCCCCCACCCTAACGCGCCCCGCCGCTCCAGCCCCTCCATGCAGCCCCTCCCCCGCCCCCTGGGATCCACCGTGAGGGTGGGAACCCCTACCGCCGTTGTGTCCCTGCACCGCATCTCCCCGGCCACTTATGCCCCCTTTACCCCGTACCCCAACGCCACCCCCACCCCAAGAGCCCGGCCCAAGTAACCCCCCACCCCTCCCAGTGCCCCCCCTAGACCTCGCCCCCCCCCTTGCCCCAGCTTTAGCAGGGGCCAAACCCCCTGCCTTAGCCTTGCCAGGCATCTCCTCCAGGCATCCAGCACAGCCCCAGGACCCGCTGCGTCCAGCAACCGGACTGCAAACCACCAGGCCCACCACGTGCTGCCACCCTAAACCCCCGCTACCTTTCTCAAGTAGCATCCGAGTTTCTGGACCGGCGCCGGCAAAATGCCCCCACACTCACACCGCCCGAGGCACCTCCGATCCGCCGAGCTCCCCACTGGATCCTGGACAGCTGGCCACCGATCCCGCAGCACCTCGCAGTCTTCATGCCGGCACCGACCGCAGCCTCTGCGCGACTGACCATGCGGAGGCTGCTCAGCCCCTACTCCTCCCCCCCGCTCCCAACACCCGCTGCACTAATTGGCTCCCGTGCGGCCGCGACCCACGGGAGCCAATCAACTCAAAAGACGCACGCGCGCGCCCAACCCCGGCCGCACGCACGCTCGCCGCCTAGGCCGCGCACAGGGTCCCCGCGCCGGGCCGCACGCCCGGTTAATATCGGCCGCCGGGACCCTGCCCGCAGCCTCGCGATTTCCATTGCTTTGGACACAATCATTAAATTGAGATGTTCTACTTTTTTTTCAAAATGTCTGTGCAGAAATAAGGGACTTGATTTTGATCCAGTAGGTATTTGTAGGCTTCCATGAGAGCAGCATGCTATACGTTTCCCATTTTTTCCTATAAAGTTGAATCATGTAAGGGGTTTGGAGCGTATTTAAATGAGATAGTGTGGTGAATGAAGGATGGGCAACACATTTTTATTTTCTGCCCTTTAGTGCGTGGTGACGTCACAGAGTGAGCATGCTTAGTGGCCTTTCTCTGTCCAATTCTCAATGTTGGCAACATCAAGAGAGTAGTACTAGTGTCAGGAGAGAGATAATGAATTGTTTCCCAATCTATAAAAAGAGGATTTGCTTCACTTTCCCAGGATATGCTGAGCCCTCAGAGCCACATTTTCAACAAACCTGGCAAATGATTTTCCACTAGAAAATGTTCTGCTGAAACTGGGGTTGCATATTGCAATGTGTGCCATTGAGTCCATGGTGACTCCTGGCGACCCAGCAGCTCTTAGGTTTTTGGCAAGGTGTGACCAAAAGTAGATTGCCAAATTAGAGGAGATAGATGTCTTCTGGGAAAAATTAAAAAATCTTAAAATTTTGGCTCTTAAGGCATTTCCCCAAAACTCTGTTTGCATATGCATAAACAAAGTATCCTTAATTTGCAAGGCTCCAGCAGCATGAGCAGCCGCTGCCTGAGTTTCTAATCTACTAAGCTTTTTTTTGTTTTCGTTTTTTCTGACCCCTCTACAGGGCCTTGTCAGAGTGTCAGTTCTAAATCTAGTTTAGACATTATTGGCAGTTCGCGCTTCCTTTTACTCTTCCATTTTTATTTCTTTTTTTCTTGCTCTTATACCAAATGAGACTGACCGACTATGAAATTGACCGTTTTATAGCAGTTTTAATCAGCATGTCGTGTATTCAATGCAATCACTGTGATGCTTTCATTCTAAGAAGAATCATTTGGAGCCTAAGAGCTTGCCCTATATGCCTCAAGTTAGCTGCTATGCATAAAGAATTCACGCTACTAAGGGAAGAATTAGCTGCAATTAAACACAACTCTTCTAGGGTACAAACTGAACAAAATCCACCACCCTCCCAGAAAGAATCAAAAAGCCCAGGAACAAATGGATCACAGAGGGCTTTGGTAGGATGCGACTTGTAAAACAGAGACACCCTCTACATCAAGAACTATCCTTGCATAATGCCTCTGCCTTGGATAATGAGGGTGCCCAATCTGTAGAAACTGAAGTGCCCTTAAATGAGTCAATGCCAAATCTACTGATAATGCACCAAATATGAAGAAAAAATCACAAAACAAAAAACTATTACTGCTACTTGGAGATTCCATCATTACAGTAGAGGCACCAACTTGGGAGCACAGTTCAAAGGAGAGAAGATGGTCAAATGCCTTCCAGGCTCTTCAGCCAGCAGGAATACAAACCAAATTGTTGGTATAGTGCAGAAAGTGAGCTCTCCGAAAATGACATTGCCATCCACTTGGGTACAAATGACCTGGCTAGTTCTTGCAGTTCAAAGGGACTTCCAGCCCATTGTTAACATAATAGCATTTTCAGAAGTTCTACCTGTTCTTGGTAAGGGGGCAGAAAGGCTGCATCGCATAAACAATTTTAAATACATGGCTCCAAACTTGTTGCAATCAAGAAGGATTTAGAGATATAGGCGATTGGGGAAACAGATGGATCAACAAGATAATATACTGTGCTGTTGGACTACATCTCTGTATTGCAGGGAAAAGGATTCTAAGTGAAAACTTCAGGCAGTATGTGGACAGGCATTTAAACTAGGGAAAGGGGGCAATGGATGGAGAAGGGCAAGTTCAGGACATCACTCCCAGCAAAAACATAATAACATTGGAAACAGCTACACTCTTAAACCACACATCAATGGCAAGTGGGAAGAGGCGTGTAGAACAAAATCCATGCAAAATACAGGCAAGCCAGTCAACAAATGCTGGAAAGCAATGAGCACAAATGTTCGAAGCCTCGTCAATAAAGTTCCTGACCTGGAAGCCCTAATGGTGGAAATGGACTTGGACATTGCAGCCATTATAGAAACATGGTTTAACAAGTCACATGAATGGGGCATAGCCATAGCTGGCTATAATTTATTTAGGAGAGATAGAGAAGGCAGAAAAGGAGGAGGAGAAGCCCTATATGTCAAAAGCAATATTAAAGCTGCTGAATTGTAGGGGACATGGAGAAAAGAAGAAGTGCTGTGGATTGTGTTGGAAAGAGGAGGTGGCATTGTCATCCATGTTGGTGTAGTCTACAGGCCTCCAAGTCGAACCAAAGAAATGGATAGAGACTTGATTATTGATATTGCAAAGGTAGCCTTGAAGGGGGACGTGACCATATTGGGTGATTTTAATCTACCCAATGTGGATTGGAGTATTTCTTCTGCAAATCTGGAAAGACGTAAAAAAATTGTGGATGCCTTCTAAGCTGCATTGTTTAGGCAAATGGTGATGAAACCGACCATGGAAAGTTTGATGCTGGATTTAGTACTCACCAACGGAGAAAGTGTGTCGAATGTCCAGGTGGATGTCCATGACAGCTGCAGCGATCATCACACAGTTTGAGATAAAAGCCAAGGCAGAGTCCTCTCACAGCAAGCTCAAAGTCCTAGACTTCAAAAACACTGATTTCAGGAAGATGGCCAAGTGCCCGAAGGAGGAGTTGGCAGGGTGGGAGGAGGTAAGGGAAGTGGAATTGCAGTGGGCTAAACTAAAGGTGGCAATAAAAGGGGCAACAGATACATATATAAGGAAAGTAAATAAAAGCAAGAGGAAAAGGAAACCTATTTGGTTTTCTAAATGAGTGGCTGCACATATAAAGGCAAAAACCACAGCTTTCACAAAATTCAGAGGTTTGCAAACAGAGGAACACAGAAAAGAATACAGAAGAGGCAAAAAGAAATAAGGATAGCAAAATCAAAGGCAGGAGAAAAGATGGCTAAAGATCAAAAGCATAGTGATAAAACGTTTTCAGGTATATTCGGGAGAAGAGGAAGATCAGAGGTGAAATTGCAAGATTCAGAAGTGCTGAGAACAGATTTGTGGAAAGTGATGTTGAAAACGCGAAAATGCTAAATGAATACTTCTGTTCTGTTTTTGCTAAAGAAACTCCTGGAGAAGAACCACTTGTGATTGACAAATATACAAATGGAAATGGAGTAGATACTACACCATTCACAGAAGATGATTTGTTTGAACAGCTTGCAAAACAAAGTGAACAAAGCCATGGGACTGGATGGGATACATCCCAGGATAAATGAAAGAGCTCAGAGAGGTTCTTGCAGGGCCTTTAAAGGATGTTTTTAATAGATTCTTGGAGACAGGAGACGTTCCGAAGAACTGGAAAAGTGCCAATGTGGTACCTCTTCATAAAAGTGGTAATAGGGAAAAAGTGTCAAACTACAGGCCAGTAAGCCTTACCTCAGCGGCAGGAAAAGTAATTGAGGCACTCCTGAAAGGGAGAATAGTAGACTTTCTTGAAACTAATAGGTTGCATGATCCGAGGCAACATGGTTTTACCAAATGAAGATCATGCCAAACAAATCTGATTGAGTTCTTTGACTGGGTGACCAGAGAACTAGATCAAAGGCATGCAATTGATGTGATCTACCTAGATTTCAGCAAAGCCTTTGATACTATTCCTCATAAGAGGCTTATCAATAAACTGACCAGCCTGGGGATGGGTCCCAAGGTGGTGAACTGGATCAGAAATTGGCTGACTGAAAGGAAGGCGATTAGTGGCATGCCCCAGGGATCAGTCCTTGGGCCAGAACTGTTCAATGTATTTGAGAGTAATATTGCTGAAGGACTGAATGGAAAAGACTGTCTTTTTGCAGATAACATGAAAATTTACAACAGAGTGGACTCTGTTGGACTTCTGCAAAAGCTGGAAGAATGGTCTAATGCTTGGCAGTTAAAATTTAATGTGAAGAAGTGCAGTGTCATGCACTTGGGATGCAGAAATCCAAGGGAATTGTATGAGATAGGGGGCAATAGATTGCTGTGCAGAAAACCAGGAGAAGGTCCTCGAAGTGATTGTTTCTGAGTATCTCAAAGTGGCAAAATAGTGTGACAAGGCGGTGGCCAAAGCCAGAAGGATGCTGGGTTGCATACAGAGAGAAATTACCAGCAGAAAGGAAGAGGTACTAATGCCACTGTACAAGTCACTGGTGAGACGTCACTTGGAATATTGTGTTCAGTTTTGGAGACCATTTCTCACAAAGGATATAAAAAGACTGGAAATGGTTCAGGGGAAGGTGACCAAAATGATTTGGAGCCTGCGCCAGAAGACGTATGAACAGAGACTCCAAAACCTAAATACGTATACACTACAGGAGAGGAGGGACTGGGGAGATATGATATAGACCTTTAAATACTTAAGAAGTATTAATGAACAAACCTACCTTTTTCAAAGATGGGGAAGCTGTAATACTAGAGGGCATAACATGAAGCTGCAAGGGGGTAAACTGAAAAGCAACGTCAGGAAATACTTTTTCACTGAAAGGGTGGTGGATGCTTGGAATGCCCTCTCGATGGAAGTGGTAGGGGCAAATACAGTGACAGAATTTAAAATGGCATGGAACAGACACAGTGGATCCCTTGATAGAAGCAGGATAAAATCAAAATAAACTTAACTGTGTCTGATATCTCAACAGGTAGAGGTGACCTGCACAGAGCAGTGGGTACATCCCTAAACAAAGGCATGGGGAGGGGTGACCTGCATGGAGCCGCAAGTGCACTTACGCTTGCCACCTTGCTGGGCAGACTAGATGGACCGTCATATTCTATCTTAATTTAGACATCACTCTTTTCCGCATAAGTCAAATCTTCCATTCCGCTCCTAAAGCTTATTCACAGTCTCCACTGAGAATTTCATAGTTTCCTCAACCAGTTCTTGTAGAGCATATTAGTTTTATTAACAGCATTCCAAATATCATTCAAAGTTAAATTTTCCTTAGAGAGTAATTCTGTTGTTCCCTCCAACCAAAAGCAGGCTAACTGTAGGAAGGGGAATACCGTTCTCTTGTGAAGAAGCAGGAGTAAAAGGAGGAGGAGAAGTGGAATCTACCCCCAATTGCCCATTACTGGGTGTTCTCAAAACCCTTCATCTCTGTTCTAAACTGTTCCCTGGGGGAGGAGGTGGAGTTCTCAAAATGCGGTTTAAAGACGCCCCCGATGTAGGGGAGGAAGTAGATGTCCACCAAGGAAGCACGATACCATGTGAACAGAAGAAACCCAGTATAATTCGTGGTATGAAGGAAGGGAAGATTTTATTTCACACAACTTAAGCCCAAAAGCCCGACACAGGACGTGTTTCGAATCCTCCTTCATCAGGGGGATTCAGGCACACTTATCAGTGAACTCAAAAATGATTGGAATGGCTTGGAATTGGGACACTGTCTTTCGCCCTCCCTACTCGCGCATGCTCTGTGTTTATTAGTTTGCTCTTGGGAGAATTGTGGGTTGTTTCAAGCTGGAGAGGACTATCAGGCGGGAGATTTGAATGTGTTTCTGTCCCCGAGTCGCGCTAGTTGCAGCGCAAGAAACGTATAAAATCATTTTTGTGTTCACTCATGTGTGCCATGTGTGTCATGCTGAACCCAACTGCCACCATATTGACTGACTTTGTCCTGGCTTTTAAAATCAGCTTTCACTCTGTCTGGCTTAACACTGTTAAACTTGCTAGCTGTATCAACCCCACCGTGTACCTTGTGCTGAGGCTTCCTCCATGAGAATTCTTTGCCCCTCTGCCTTCTGTTCCACGGCTCTGCTTGGTCCTCCCGAAGCCTGGGCTGTAACCTTGGGTTTCTCAGTGCTCTGGAATCCTTCTGGTCACAGAAGATTCTTTCTGCCCCTGAGTCTCCCAGGTACCTGCTTCCTGAGTCAAAATCCTTCCTTAGTGAATCACAGCTGCTTAGTGGGTCTCTCTCCAAGTCTTGGACTTGAACCTGGTCCTCTTCTTCTCCTTGTTGTTCTCGTCCTCCTCCTAACCCTCTCTGTTTCTGAGTGCTTAACAAGCTCCCCGTGCCTTGCACTGCCCGCCTCCTGCTTGGGTGTGCCCAATCAGGGACTTTGCTTCTCTCCTCCCCTGAGGTGAGCTGTGTTTCCTGATTAGCCATGTGTTTTTTTCTCTCTGAAGAGAAAATCCTGCATTCTCCTGCAGTACCGGTTCTCTCCACCGGATCACTACCTGTTTCCATAGCTTCTTGAGAGGCTTCTACGTCACAGTGCACAGTATATACAACCATACAGGGACATTGTCAGTCTTGTCTAGGTTTTATATTTGCTGTGTTTATAGCAAAAACAAAAGTGAATCTCAGATCGCTGGTTGCAGATTTCTTGAATTGTGATCCACAGAGTGCAAATTCCTGTTTTTATTTCTTGAATTTTTGAAATACCGTTTAGAGAAAGTAAAAATGAATGGCATTTAATCTCCACTTTTCTACTCCCCTCATCTCTTATTGAAATAACTCCACAAGACCTAGTACCTAATAAATTAGCCACAGAATATTCCCCAAAAGGATTAACAAATTATGGAATGAATTTTGTTCATACATGTATAAGTAGCTATTTTAGGAAAGAAGCTGCTTATATGTATAGATGGGAGCATGCAAAAATTTAAAATGAGCATATATGGGACGTTCTTTGCAGTCTATATGATACTGGTACATTTTAGAATGGGACTGCACATGTGTCACTACACTTTTTCCTCTCAGGATTTACACCTACTTCCTCTTTGGGCCTGAGGTTTGGAGGCATGTTTGACAGGGGCATTGTGCTTACCTTGCTGGCGTTCGGAACCACTTCCATTTGCCAGAAATCTAAGTTTTGGATGACGGCTCTCAAATCAGCTCCTTGCAAGCAAGCAGATGTACAAACTCCACCACCACTTGTATGTGTAAATTTTATTTTGGAAACAGAAGAGAGGAAGTCCTGCGCTTTGCTTGATGTATAGGCACCTTTGCATCAAATTGCCACCAAATTCATGTTATGCCTCCTGACAACTGATCAAAAGGAATGACGAATGCAGATCTACTATCAAAGTGCATCAGTTTTTGGCCTGAAACAACATGGTTGCCATCCCTTATCCTCCCTATTCTTCTGACTTGGCCATCTGTGACTTTTTCCTCTCTCCCTGGAATGAAAATGAAGCGCAAAGGGCGCAGATTTGACACCATTGTGAAGATTCAGGAAGAGACGAGGACTTTGCTAAAGAAAGAGGACTTTTTAGAAGGTGTTCCAACAATGGCAAAACTGCTGGGACCAGTGCATCAACTCCCAAGGGGACTACTTTGAGAGAGATGGTGGCTGCTAGAATCTCAAGTTAGTGTATTATTTTTTATGTGGTCAGTTTGGGAACATTTTGACAGCACCTCATACATTGCTTGGGTACCTTATTGAAAATTGATCTCAATTAAGTATTTGATTTCTATCAATACATTTCTGAGAAACAAATTATTTTGTAGTCAGGGTTAAAAGTTTTACCCATAAGCATGAAATAACAGAATGCTCATGATCTGATTTGACGCTGTCACAGTGCAATTATGACATCACTGAAAAAGTTGATTTCCTTAGCACCTAAGGGTGTGCAGAGCCAAATTAAAGTTTGAATCGTGTTCATGTAAAATGAATGTTTTCCCATTTTTCATGGATTTATTTCCTGTTTGCCCCACATATTTGTTTTAAGAGAGTAACGTTATAAACTCCAACAGAGATAACGCATGCTACCACGCACATACGAGATGGGGTCTATTGTATAAAGTGAAATACGTGCATAGTTTATAAAATAGGAGGTGAGTGGTGTCTAATAGTCCCAAGAACTTACACCTGTCCTGCTGAAGAGGGATTTAAACTAGATTCATTGGAGATGGCTGAAGAAAGCCCCCGGGTAAGTAAAACATTAAATGCCTCTGTAGAAATGGCAAAAAGGGGCAATATCTGGAAAGCAGTGTGTGTTAATGCCTGTAATATGGGAAAAAAGATTCCGGATCCTGAGGCTTTAATGGAACAGGCTGACTTGGATTTAATGGCAGTTATGGAGACATGGTTCAGAGAGACCCATGACTGGGATGTAATTATACTGGGCTATAATTTATTCAGGAAGGACAGGGTAGAAGAAAGGGAGGAGTGGCTCTTTATGTAAAAAATATTAAAGCTACAGAATTACAAGGGAAGGAGGAAGCACTGTGGGTTAAACTGGAAATAGGGAATGGAACATCCATTTGTATTAGTGTGATATACAGACCTCCTTCACAGGAAAAGAAGTGTACAGAGATTTAATTGAAGACATTCACAATATTTCAATGAAAGGAAAATTTCTACCTATAAGTGATTTCAATATGCTGGATGTCGATTGTGACATTCCTGCTGCAATGTAATCTAAAAGTAAGGAGATCCTGGATTCTCTACAGGGAGAACATTTCTGGAAACTGGAAAGAGAACCCACACTGGTGGGGGGCATACTGGATCCGATGCTTATAAATGGGGAGAGTGTTTTCGATGTTATAGTGGGTGATCATGTTGCATCCAGTGATCACCGGATGGGGTAGTTCAGTATTAGGACAAGGGTTGAGACAGTTCATTCAAAAGTGAGTGTCCTAGACTTTAGGAAAACTAACTTTGTCAAGATGGGACAATACCTCATGGAAGGGTGAATTGGATGGGAACAGCTGGGGGATGTGGAAATGCAGTGGGAAAAACTAAAAGAGGATATTTTTTGTTAAGAAAGTAAACAAATGTAAAAGGAAAAGGAAGTCACTATGGTTCTCGAGAGTAGCTGAAAAGGTAAGGATAACAAGGTGGCCTTCATAAAATACAAGAGATCACAGAAAGAGAAAGACTAGTATCAATATTTGGAAGAGCTAAGAGAAACAAGGAAAGTAGTCAGGGAAGCAAGATTACAAATGGAAGAAAAAGTAGCCAATGCAGTAAAATGGGGGTGAGTTGGGGGGGAACATTTTTCAGAATGTTAGTGAGAGGAGGAAGTGCAAAAATTATATTTTGTCAGACTAAAGGGCGAAGAGAAGGAATATGTAGAAGCTGATGAGGATAGAGCGGAATTGCTGAACAAATATTCTCCAGGACCAAGCAGGAAGTCAGTCCTCACATATGGGTGTCATCGACGCCGATGAAGCCCTAGCGGAGCATTTCCCCAGCTTTCCATGAAAGGCTTTGGGAATGCAGGCACGCATGCGCGGTTCCCTTCCCGCCTAAAGGTGCCATCTTACCTCAGTCTCTTTTTCCAAGAAGCCCACCGGACGTGTGTCCTGTCATCCCGGATAAAAGTTAGATTTTTTCGGCAATTCTCGCTACTTTTCTTCTCCGGTTCGACGCCAGTTCCCCTCCCACCGGGTTCGGTATACCGGTATCGAGCCCATTTTCTTCTTTTTCGGTTTTTGCCCTTCGTGGCTGGCGTTCACACCCTTTTTTTGCTTTTTCCCTGGAAGGCCAGGCCTTTGACTTCGCGGGGACTCTTTTTTCCACGATGGCTTCCAGCGGTTTTAAAAAGTGTGATCGGTGTAAGAAGTTGATGTCTCTCACTGAGACACACGACTGCTGCCTTCGGTGCCTCGGTCCTGATCACGACCCTAAGATGTGTGGACCATGTGGGAAGATGTCTTCCAAGGCACTGAGAAGTCGCCAGCAGCAGAAAGAAAGGCTTTTTTCTGACTCAGCCTCCGGCCAGGCCCGAACCTCGTCTGAGGCCTCGACATCTCTGGATTCGGATCCCGAGCGGCGTCGTGGCTCCTCGAACAGGGGGTCCCCCGACTGGGAACGCAAGAGGAAGAAGCGGCTCATGAGGGCGTCATTGGAAGAGGTCCCTGGCTCCTCGAGGGCCAGGTCTAAGACCCCCGACCGTCGCCCCGGGCCCGTGGAACAAGAGAAGCCTGCCAAAGTTCCTCACGTGGAGCCGGAGTCTGCTGGACACGTAAGCCCTGTAGTCCTCGAGGACTCTCCTCCCAGAGAGCTGACGTCGGGCCCGGCGCCACCGGGGCCCGAGTGGGTTGCTGCTGCGTCTCCCAAGCTGAGTCTCAGGATGACAGCCTTGGAGTGCAGACTGTCTGCCTTCATGGAGCAGCAGCGGGCGCTGATGGCCAGCCTGTCTGGGGCATCTGCCCCGACCACCGGGACATCAACATCGAAGTCGACCCCGGAGACCAAGCCGATACTCGAGACCATGAAGGCTCGAGGTCGACCTCGGTCGCGGTCTCCCTCGACCTCCTGTTTGAGACCGAGGGCGTCAACACCGGTGCCTCCGGCGTCGGGGTGGGTGCTCCCGGGCCCCACAAGGTCGGACCCTGACTCCTCGTCGGACGAGTCCGCCTGGGAGATGGAGGATGAGGAGTCCCCCAACACATTCAAGACTCGGTGCATCCTGTCGGACTCACCGCAGTCTGAACCCCGGAGTAGATCCCCTCCGGAGGATACCCGGTTCTCGGAGTTTGTCCAGGATATGGCCACCGCGTTGGCTATCCCGGCGGACCCCGAGGAAGAGCCTTGAGCCGAGGAGCTCGAGGCCCTGCAGTACGACACTCCTCCGAAGGAGGCCTTTACTGTCCCGGTTCCTCCGATGCTGGAACGGCTCCGCTTCCGGATGTGGGAGGCACCAGCCTCGGCGCCGGTTCTAAGCAAGCGAGTCGATTTGATTTATTGACTCTGGAAGAGCCCTGGCTTTCAGAAGGCACAGCTACCACACCATTCCATGGTGGTAGAATCGGCCATGCATCGCCTGAAAAGTCAGAAGATGCACTCTGCGGTGCCTCCTGGCAGGGAGGCCCGAAACCTCGATGGTTTTGGAAGAAAGTGCTTCCAGGGCTCGATGCTTGCTTGCCGTGTCCAGTCTTACCAGCTGTACATGGGCGTGTAGTTGCGGGACCTGGCCAAGGAGTTGGCCGGGTTCTCTGCTGGTCTCTCCGGGGAGCCCTTGCAGAGATTCAAGTCCTTGTCCTCGGGGATTCAGGAATTCTCCAAGTTTATGTCCCGCGCTGCCTACGATGGCTTCGAGGCTTCGGCCCGAGTTGCGGCAGCCAGCATCGCGGCTCGACGCCAGGCATGGCTGCAGTCATCGGACCTCGAGCCATGGGTTCAGGACAAGTTTGTCGATGTCCCTTTCCGAGGTGAGAACCTTTTTGGCAAGCCCATGGCCGAGAAGGCCGCACAGCTCGAGACCGAGCACCTTACAAGGACAAGGCTGTCTAGAAAGACCTCTGCCCCTTCTCACAAGAAGAAGGGCTCGGGTAAAAAGCCCATTTACCCGAGGAAGGGCACTGCCTACAAACAGTACCCTTAGTATCAGGTTGCCCAAGCGGCACCCCAGGGTCAGCAAGCCAAGGGGCAGGGTAATGGGCCCCGTAGGCAGAGGACCCCCAAGCCTCCGGCCCCTGTTCCCACTCAGCAGGGTGGGGGTTTTTGACTCCTTCAGCATAGCCTCTCCGTCCCTGCTCTCCCAACCCTGCACAGGAGGTCGCCTCGCCCTCTTTGCCCACCAGTGGCCCCACATCACTGGGGACAGTTGGGTGTTACACACAGTCCACAGGGGCTATGCACTACACTTTCACCAACAGCCTCCTCCATATTTTCCAGGAGAGCCTCCAAGGCCTCCCCTGCACACAGATCCTCTCCTCCAGGAGCTCCAAGGTCTGTTGGACAGGGCAGTGGAGCCTGTGCCTCCCCACTTGCAAGGTCAAGGGTTCTACTCCAGGTATTTCCTGGTACCCAAAAGAACCAGTGGCCTTCGACCTATTCTAGACCTCAGAAACCTCAACAAGTTCCTAGAGAAGGAAAAGTTCAAGATGCTTACTCTTGGAACACCTCTGGCCTACCTCCAGCAGGGAGATTGGCTATGCTCCTTAGATCTAAAGGATGCGTACACTCACATCCTCATTCATCCAGACCACAGAAAGTACCTCAGGTTCATTGTGGGAGGAAACCATTATCAGTACAGAGTACTGCCTTTTGGCCTAACCTCCGCTCCCAGAGTCTTTACCAAATGCCTGGCAGTGGTGGCGGCCTACCTGCGAAATCAAGGCATTTTTGTCTTTCCCTATCTGGACGACTGGCTCATAAGAGGTCAGACGTGCCAGGAGGCCCGACAGGCCACCCTCCGAACTATTGCTCTTCTTCAAAGCTTGGGGTTTGTAATAAACTTCGCAAAGTCCACTTTGCTCCCCTCCCAGAACTTGGAGTTCATAGGGGCAAGGCTGGACTCTATCCTAGCAAAGGCATTCTTGCCAGCAGACAGGGCCCAAAGACTGATGGACTTGGCAAGACAGTTTCTCAGCGGGTCAATGGTCTCCGCCAGACTCTGCCTGAGGCTGCTTGGCCACATGGCTTCAACAGTTCATGTGACCCCCAATGCCCGGCTCCATATGCGGCCTGCACAGTGGTGCCTTCGGAGTCAGTGGTCACAGGCCACAGGCAGCCTCAGCGACAGGATAAGGGTGTCCAGACCTTTTCTGGACTCCCTCAACTAGTGGCTGCACCCACCCAATCTACTGAAATGGGTGCCTTTTCAAATTCCTGGGTACACAGTGGTACTGACCACAGACACCTCCCTGCAGGGCTGGGAGGCTCATTGTCTGAACACGTGCACCCAGGGCCTGTGGTCTCCTTGGGAAGCCACACAGCAGATCAATCTCCTAGAACTCAGGGCTATTCGATTAGCACTCAAAGCTTTCTCTCCTGCCCTGGCTCATCAATCTGTCCTGGTTCAGACAGACAACCAGGTAGCCATGTTTTATGTGAACAAGCAAGGTGGGACTGGCTCCCGGCTCCTTTGTCAGGAGGCACAGGACCTTTGCTCATTTGCCCTCAAGCACAACATGCTCCTCAAGGCTGTGTACCTCCCAGGCCAGGAAAACTACCTGGCCGACAGGTTGAGCAGAATTCTGCAGCCCCACGAGTGGCAGCTGCATCCTTTGGTAGTTCAGAAGATCTTCCTGAGATGGGGTCTTCCTTTGATAGATCTCTTTGCCAGTCCACTGAACAAACAGCTGCCTCAGTTCTGCTCCAGACAGCCGCATCCTCTGCGGGTGGCAGCAGATGCTTTTCTGATACCATGGTCTCAGGGCCTCCTGTATGCGTTTCCTCCCACGCCTTTGGTGGCCCGAACTCTGTTCAAGATTCTTCAGGACAAGGCCTCAGTCCTGCTGGTGGCTCCCAGGTGGCCGAGACAGCCTTGGTTTCCACTTCTCCTTCAACTGGCAGTGGATCCCCCACTGCCTCTGGGGTTGCAACCCGACCTTCTCTCCCAGGATCAGGGTTCCCTTCTGCACCCCAATCTCAAAGCTCTGTTTGATGGCCTGGAGGCTGCAAGGGTAGTTTTGGCTCCCTGGGGCCTACCTCAGGAAGTTGAGGAGGTTGTCCTAGCCTCTAGGAAACAGTCCACTAGGAAAACCTATGCTCTCAAATGGAAAAGGTTTTCTGTGTGGTGTCAGCTACATACAGAGGATCCTTTCTCCTGTACTGTACCAGTAGTGCTTCAGTACTTACTGCACTTATCCAATCAGGGACTTAAGTCCAATTCTGTTCGGGTCCACCTCTCAGCTCTAGCAGCTCACCACTCACTGGTGGAAGGACATTCTCTCTCGGTTCACCCCTTGATGTCCCTGTTTCTCAGAGGCTTGCTTTTGCTCAAGCCTCCAATCCGTCCTCCTGCTACTGAGTGGGAGTTGAATGTGGTCTTGCAGCAACTGACTCGCCCACCTTTTGAGCCGATGGCTACTTGCCCTCTACGCTTCCTGTCCTGGAAGACACTCTTCTTGGTAGCCCTAACCTCAGCCAGGCGAGTGAGTGAGCTTTAGGCCCTGGTCTGTGACAGGTCTTACACTCGGACAGGCCTTACACTCGTTTCTATAGGAACAGGGTAGTCCTTAGGACTCATCCAAAGTTCCTCCCTAAAGTTGTTTCCTCCTTCCACCTTAACCAAGAGGTGGTTCTTCCAACATTCTTCCCTAGGCCTCATGCAAGCCAGGCTGAAGCAGTTCTGCATAACCTGGACTGTAGGAGGGCCTTATCCTTCTACCTTGACCGTACACAGGGGCATAGAAGGGCTACTCAGCTGTTTGTATTTTTTTACCCTAATAAGTTGGGGTTGGCTGTGTCCAAGCGTACCTTGTCCATCTGGGTGGCTGACTGTATCACCTGGGCTTACAAGGCGGCTGACCTTCCTTTGCAGGGTCGGGTCACGGCCCACCGTGTCGGGGCAATGGCTGCCTCAGTGGCTCATCTCCGCTCTGTACTGTTGGTAGACATCTGCAGGGCTGCAACTTGGTCTTCAAGCCAGACTTTCGCGGCCCATTACTGTCTGGAGAGGGAGTCCCGTAGGGACAGTGCTTTTGGCCAGGCAGTACTCTGGAATCTCTTTGAGGTTTAGGCAACTCCTGCCCTCTGTTGGGCTACCGGTGGAGGTTGTGTCAGTGAAAAGCTTTTCTTTGATGCTGGGACTAGAGGGGGTTCTCTTGTTCAGCCTGGGTTCCTCGGTAGCCCAGAGCTAGGGAGTCACCCATATGTGAGGACTGACCTCCTGCTTGGTCCTGGAGAAAGAGTAGTTACTCACCTGTAACAGGTGTTCTCCAGGAGCAGCAGGAATCAGTCCTCACAACCCTCCCTCCTCCCCTGGGAGTTGCAGTTGTACCTAGTTTGTTTTTTCTTTTTTGTGTGCTGTTCTTAGCACTGTTCCCTCTAAGCTGTGCGCGTGTGCGCGCGCACACACCTCGCCGAGCGAGCGCACATACTTTACAACAGAGCGCACAAAACTTTTGGTTCTGATTCTGATAGAAAACAACACAGCCGTCTTAAAATTTAAAAGTTGTGTATTTATGGTTTTCACAAGTTCTACAATATTTTCTAGTGCAATCAATGTGGTGTACATACTGTATTCTGACATGTAGTCAAATTTTAAAGTATATAACTCCGAGTGTCGTTATGTGGCGCACAAAAATTTAATCTTCCTTCAAAAGCAGCACAGCTGATATTTTATGCGCGCACAGCCTACAGAAAATTAGAGGGAACATTGGTTCTTAGCTATGTCATTTGACTGAGGTAAGATGGCACCTTTAGGCGGGAAGGGAACCGCGCTTGTGTGTTTGCATTCCCAAAGGCTTTCATGGAAAGCTGGGGAAATGCTCCGTTAGGGCTTCATCGGCGTCGATGACACCCATATGTGAGGACTGGTTCCTGCTGCTCCTGGAGAACACCTTTTACAGGTGAGTAACTACTCTTTTCTGTTCTTTGTTCATAGATGAAGGGCCAGGAGCAGGACCTCAGAAAATGCCCACAAATAGAGACAGAAGTGAGGTTGATCTTGAACGATTTTCAGAAGATTGTGTTCATGAGGAGCTAGGTAAACTAAAAGTAGATAAAGCGATGGGGGCAGATGGGATACATCAGAGAGTATTTAAGGAACTTAAGGAAGTTTTGTCAGCTCCACTGTCTGTCCTTTTCAATGCTTCTTAAGAGTCTGGTATGGTCCCAGAGGACTGAAGAAGGGCACATGTGGTCCCTCTATACAAAAGCAGAGGAAAGGATGAGGTAGAGAACTACAGGCTAGTTAGTCTGACCTCTTTGGTTAATAAATTAAAGGGAACGCTGCCAAAATAGAAGATGCAAGGCAGCATGGTTTTACTAGAGGCAAGTCTTTTCAGACAAATGTGGTGTTTTGTTTTTTTTTACTGGGTGGACCGAGGGAGAGTTCTAGATGTGGTGTACTTAGATTTCAGTACAGCCTTTGACACTGTTCTGCACAGGCAATGTATAAATTGAGCACCCTAGGAATGGACCTTAAAGTGATCGACTGGGTTAAAAACTGGTTGAATAGGAGGCAACAAAGGGTGCAGGTAAATGGAGCTCCCTCTGCGAAGGACACAGTGGTATGCTACAGGGATCTGTCATTAGTCCGATTCTTTTTAACATTTTTGTAAATGATATTGCGGAAGGGCTGTCACGTAAGGTTTGCCTATTTGCAGATGATACCCAAATCTGCAAAAGAGTATACACACAGGAAGGAGTGGATAACATGAGGAGGGATCATGCTAAACTTGAATAATGGTCAAGAATATGGCAGCTGAGATTTTATGCTAAAAAATGCAGGGTCATGCATTTGGGTTGCAACAATCCAAGGGAGTGGTACAGCGTAGGGGGTGAAGTACTTCTGTCCACAAAAGAAGAGCGAGACCTGGGGATAATTGTTTCTGATGATCTTAAGGTGGCTTAACAAGTAGAAAAATGTGACAGCAAAAGCCAGAAGGATGCTTGGGTGCATAGGGGAGGAATGGCCAGTGGAAAACAGAAGGTGATAGTGCCTCTCTATAAATCTTTGGTGAGACCTCATTTGGAGTATCGTGTGCAATTCTGGAGACCTCACCTTTAAAAGGATATAAATAGGATGGAGTCTGGGCCGAGGGTGGCTACCAAAATGGGCAGTGGACTTGTCATAAGACATATGGGAATAGACTAAAAGCTCTCAGTATGTATACTTTGCAAGAAAGATGGGAGAGGGGAGATATGATAGAGACGTTTAAACACCTCTGTGACATAACTGCACAGAAGGAGAGCCTCTTTCAATTGAAAGAAAACTCTACAACGAGGGGGCATAGGATGAAGGTGAAAGGGGATAGACTCAGGAGTAATTTAAGGAAATATTTCTTTATGGAAAGAGTGGTAGATGCATGGAATAGTCTCCCAGTGGAGGTAGTAGAGACAAGGACTGTATCTGAACCCAAAAAAGCATGGGACAGAGGATCTCTAAAGGAAAAAGGGACTGTAAAGCTTAGTAGTTGGTATGGAATGGCAGGCTGGATAGGCCATATGGTTTTTATCTGCCATCATTCTGCTATGTGTGAAGAACAATGTGCATCCCCAAATGGCATCCAATTAACAATCTTGCTGCAGCATTCTAGATTAACTGAAGGGGCTTCAATAGATAAGCTAGACAACCCCAAGTAGAGAATGTTGCAATAATCAATTCAACTCAGGACTAATGATTGTAAAACCAAACAAAAGTCTTTTACTTCTAGAAATCCTTGCTATTGATTCATCAGATACAACTTGTAAAAAGAGGTGCGGACAATAGATTTAATTTGTTCCGCATATGACATTTGGGCATCAATCTTCATACCTAAACTGCAAACTTCTAAACAAAACAGAAAACATACTTGTTGCCACTGTGACTAGTCCCTCAAAGAATAGCTTACCAAACAGATTTAGTCATAACACTTCTGTTTTTAAGAAATTCGAACCAATTGATTCTCTCGCAGCCATTCACTTACCGGCTGAAGACATGGCTGCAAAACTGATTCAAGAGGCAACAATATCTATAGATCATCAGTGAAAACCCAATTTCTGTAATCTTGAGATCTTAACAGAGCAGCCAAAGGTTGGAAATAGATATTGAATAGCACCGACAAAAAGAAGGGCCTTGAGGAATACCAGACCTTCTAGCCTGATTTATCATCTTACCAAATTACTTTTTGTTGCTAGTCTGTCAGAAAAGTCTGAAGCCATCTATATAGCGATTCACAAATACCCAATGGCTACAACCACTCTAGCAGTATCATATGGTTGACCGTATCAGAGGCTGAAGATATGTCTAAAAGAGGAAGCGATCCTTGATCTCTCTTAAACCTATGCAACCAACTCCCTGCTTGCTCAAACACTGAAAGCCGTAGAGCTTCCACACTGTGATTCTTAAGAAAGCCACCCTGATTTGGATCTATCATGTCATGATCATCCCCAAATTCTACCACATAATGCAATACAATTTTCTCAACTACCTTAGCCCATGCAGGAAAATTTGAAACTGCCCTAAAGGTTGATACAGCCATAGTGTCAGAAAACCCTTTCTTATATACAAGCCATATCATAGCTAGCTGAAGCCTGAAGGATAGCAACCAGAGCAGAGCACACTATTAATAATATGCATTAAAGTTAGCTATACTATAGTTTTTGATGGCTTCACTAATCAAAAAGGACAAGAGAAAGCATACATCCCTTAACAGGTAGACTCGTGGGTAGCCAGTTGCTCTAGAACAGTAGAAAATGTTTCACACTGCAAAATTTGGATGCAGCTGAATATCTGGCGGCATACTGCCCTCTTCTGACTTGCACAGCTTTTCAATGTTGGTTGTGAAGAGTTCCAGGAAGGCCTCAGCAAATAGACTATCACTCTTTATTATTGCCCTTTCACTGCTATTAGATGTCAGCTGTTTCATTAATGAAAACAGACCACGCGAACCATTCAGTGTCTATAAAATTCTTAGCATTCACATCATGTTTTTTTAGTTTCCTGCACTTGTCTGCTGTAATCTGCTATTTTTTCCATGAATAACAACTTATGGTCTTCAATTTGCTTCCTACGCCATCTCTATTCAGTCTTCCATGGCTCACGCTTTAACTTTACTAGCTTACTCCTAAATCAAGTTGCCACCGGTATGTTTACCGCCACTTCAGTGGAAGTTGATATCAAAGCATCTTACAAAGACTGATACCTATGTCAATCAAAGTTGTGTAGGATCACCGTCTAACTCATAGGAATCAAATTTCAACTCAAATTCCTTCTCAAAGCATTAATCATCTATCCCCACACTCTTTACTACTAGACACCAAAATAGGTTTTGTATACCTCATCAGCAACCTTAGCTAAAAGGTCAATATAACATGATCAGACCAAAGGACTGCAGTTGCCACAATCCATGAAATGTTGCCCACTTTCAAAACCTCCTGAGGTTAAAATATTAAATCAAAGGTATGCCCAGACATATAGTCACATCTACCTATATTGAAAAATTACCATGTTCAACATCAAATTTTATGGAGTCCTGAATACGTCGTCGGACTTTTCAGTACTACTTGTTTTCTTTTATATCTCATATTGATTTAAGTAGAGAAGAATACTTTGGCCCATATATTCTACCTCTTAGCACACAATAATAGAGTTATTGTATATTATGAGGGTAACTTTATAACCAGGCACCTAGTTCTAGACACCCAGAACAGGCCTATCTTGCGCCTATTTTATAAAGAAAAGGAGGCACCTACTTTCCTTTATAAAATAGGGGCGTAAGTGTCTGGAAAGGTGCCCACACCTAGATTTTTAAAGAATGCGCCTAAGTTATAGTGTTTTATAACTTACACGTGAAGATCTGTGCTCCAGCCGCGCACTGAAAGTAGGCACCATAGGCCTGATAGGAGACCTCCAAAATAGCAACTGGCTAAAATTTGCATGCAAAGGCCCATTCATGCCCATGAGTAATTGAAAATGCCTGACTTACGTGCTTTGAAGTCATGTAATTTTGTGAGGATTCTTACAAAACTAGCTCCTACCTGCCACAAAGCTGAGTTTATGCGATGAACTTTGAGGCAGATAATGAGTGATAACACTGTTTTATGGCACTGTAAGCGTTAATAAAGAATGACCTTTCTCATTTTTGACTGAAAATGAATGAAGATTACTTTCTTTTATCAGTATCTCTACTAACAGAGATGTTGTTGATTTTCTGTAATTCAGATATAAAGATCTGCTATAATTTTTATGAAGCTGAAGCAGGTAAAGTTAACTTTTTTTCATTGCTTTGATCAATCAGGCGCTTAAAAAGAAGGGCTCTATTGTGAGCTGGCAGTGTACATACAGAATCTTTTGTATCTATATAATTGAAAGAGTGGGACTTATGGTCAGTATAAGTTAAACAACAATAATAACACAGACTCTTAAGGTTTTTGTAATGAACCAGCTGTTCACCTTGCCATGTTAGTCCTTTGGTAAAACCCTACATTGCAGCTGCCTGTATTTCTGCATGAATCAGACTTCACAAGCGACAAGGACTGTAATATATTAGTGTTGATTAGTCATCTATGAACATAAATAATAAATCATGGTCGTGACTGGAATTGAAATAGCCAACTCATTGCAAAGCCCCATTTCAAGAAACGGAGTTAGTTTGGATGACCAAAATTCAGATATTTGATGAAGAATGGATTTCTATGTAATTCCCATATCTCTCTATTCCTCCCCTTATTTATATTTATTTTTTGTTTGCTTGTTTATAACGTACATTCATTGATTGCCTCTGATAACAGACCTGGGTGATATATAAAGTATTTATTTATGATAGCTAGTACATAGGGGCCCTGGAGTCTTGGCTTTCTCTGTCATTTTTGTTAGTCATACTTTAGTTCATTGAAACTTGGAGAGGGGTTGGAGGTTGTTTTTCTTGCTGCAAGAAAGAATATTTAGCACAAGGGTGAATTGCCCTATTGAGAGATTGGGTGCCCACTGGTGGGCTGCTGATGTAAAGACACGGTAGGCTGCTGCTACAGTTTGTTTATCAGTTAAGGCAGGGGCCTAGAGTTATAGCAGCAGGAAACTGCAGAGAGATCATTTGGACCTCTGGAACTGAAGTGCACCTGTAGCTTTCTGTTTCGTTACAAGGCTAGAGACTTATCAACCCTGCCCCCCTCGTAATCATGTTCTCTATAGAGACAAAATGGAAGAAACCCTTTAATTGATCTGGCTTATTTTATAGGGCTTCACAAACTGTTCTGTGCATTCAAGTAGCAGTGCATGCAGAATTTCACGTACAAGCTGCATGTGTGGATGGCAAAGCAGCAGATTAGTACCTGTGACATGCTAAACTTGAATGAGAAGGATACTGTCATTGTACATACATCGACTCAGCAAGATGTTTCACTGTGGCTCCGTACTTCTTGGGGGCAGTTTTGCCAGCCTAAATTTGTCTCATCTTCAGAGTGTAGAGCATATACCAGATTGCGTTAGGTATCAGTAGAATAGAAATTAAGTAACATGGCATGAAACTGGATTGACGACTGAGACTAGGCTATGTGAAGTTCATCTAAGGAACGGTATACAGGAGAGTTATTAAACACAGGAAAGCTTTCTCCATTTTAACTTGTTAATTTTCTGTTCAAGGCATTATGGTTTTTGCAATCAGATTACTTTCAATAAATAATATCTGGACCACAAATCCAAGGTTTGTTTGAGATGGAAGTTTTGGAAACTTGTAAACAAAATTAGACTCTCTAGTGTCTGCATTACTGGAGTTATGTGATTACCCTTCTCTGGTGATATGCTAAAATCAAATTTAGCAAGAGGCTGGGAAATCCTTCCTTAATCCTGCACTATTATAGGGTAATTGTATAGGGTGGAGCCTAGTTTTAGGCGCTAAGAATACACATCTTTGCCAGTAATTTAGTCATTACATGCATAAGTGGCCTGTTATAAAATATTAAGCAGCATGAGGGTGCGTGCTTTAATGCGATGGTGCATACTTCACGGTGGGTATGCGCATGGGCAGAGTTTGGCTAGAGCGGAGCAGTATAAGCAAGCATGCATGTTGTTATTAAGTATGATAATTTACTTGTATACTTGCAAAATTTAGGAGTAGTCACTTACACCACCTCTAGGGGCCTGCTCATCTTTAGGAAACAGGCTTAACTTTAGTTAAAATGTATTTTAATGCACTAACGCCACCTTCTAATTTTCTAACAGATCACCTATGTGTGAAGGCCATGAAGGCTCCAAATTATAACCTATTTCATAAAGACACAAATGCACATCTGTGTTTTTAGAAAATACTAGCACAAATTCAGCAGAAATAGCAGCTAGATTGAAGCCACAGATGTTTGTCTGCTCAGGAACAGGTGTAAATGTTACCACACAAAGGACAAGCGTAGGTGCGGATTTTATAAATTACATGTGTAAACTCTGACTGCCAGTGCTCTGACCAAACTTCTCCCTTTGACATGCCTACTCTAAAGTCGTGTACAACTATGCACCAAATTGAACAGCATGTATATTTTATGTATGAGGTAATATTATAACAGGCCCATTATGCCCATCTACATGTGAGCAAGGTTAGAAAATGAGTGCAGAAAATAATGAGATCTCTTTCCAATTTGCAAAAATAAATTTGTAAAGTTTATCACTGTTTCAGTATGTTTTGCTGACAGTGACATGGGCCCTATTTACCATTGGTGCTAGCACATAAGCTTTTTTAAGAAGCAGGGTCTTAGTAAATAGGGACCATGTCGGCAAAACGTACCGAAACAGTGAAACTTTACAAATTTATTTTTGCAAATTGGAAAGAGATTGCCACATTATTTTCTGAACTCGTTTTCTAACCTTGCTCACATGTAGATGGGCATAATGGGCCTGTTATAACATTACCTCATACATAAAATATACATGCTGTTCAATTTGGTGCATAGTTGTACACGACTTTAGAGTAGGCATGTCAAAGGGAGAAGTTTGGTCAGAGCACTGGCAGTCAGAGTTTACACATGTAATTTATAAAATCCGCATATTTTTAAACAAAAGAAGACTTAACATGCATTATTTATGCCTATTAAGTGCCATGGATGGTTCAATGCATAAAACATATGTATAAATCAGTAAGCAGATTAGGGACAGAACAGGGGCTGGCTTTAAAGTTACACGGTTGCTGTGGGTTTTTTAAACTCTTTATTGATGTACAAATGAAGAATTATCTTTTTTACTGCAGATTTTATTAGACATGATAATACTTAACGATAAAAGTTGCTGAACTAGGGCACTAATAAATGCATTCCTTTTCCTTGAATACTGTGGTTGCTATTTTAGTCTACCTGAATGCACAGAACTAAAAATTAATAAATAAAATCCAAAGCTCAAAAAAAAATTAAAGGTGATACTAATTTTATACATTTCCTGTAGCTGATATATAAGCTAATCAAGAAATGCATTGTTAATTCAATAAAAAGGTGTCATTTTAATTTTTTTTTTGTTTTTATTATTTTTTATTCCTTTTTTTGTGTTTTGAACATTAAAATAGCTATATTCTGTGCCAGCACATACCCTAGGCAGGACTGTACCTTGGACTGTGTGAGTGGTGCAGCCGCACAGGGCGCAATAATATTATCATTGGGCTTTCCCGAAGCTCGAAAAGAGCTAATTACTGAACATGGCTGGGTGGAGGAGGGGCACCAGATTCGTTAGTCGCACAGGGCGCATTTCTAGCTTGGTACGGTCCTGCCAGTAGGCTTTAGTATAACCCACATTCATCTGCAGTCTCAGTTCCATAAAGAAAGGGAGTCACTGAATTATATAACACGGATAGCTGTAGGGAGGGGGGTGGTGGCTAGGCAGATTAGCATATACAGTCGGGACGTATATACTAAGAATTTTCCCCTCAGGCTCAACATTCTTAGGACACAGTGGGGAAACAGGAAAAAACAGTGTTCCCACACAGCTGTGCAGGAGTCCTCCTCCTGCTCTGCTGCCGGTGGGAGAAGGTGCTGTGATTTCCCATTTTTAGTCGTTATTCCTTAAAATACTTCCATCATTTTCCAAGAAACCATGTGTAATGCAGTTGTAGGCCATGTCAATAAGAGGCCTGCTAAAATTTCCCATAGTGGCCAATTCACTAATTTGAAGATATGCATGTCATCCACACGCTAAAAGACTTGTGTTAAAAGCAGTCTGGGTCTTTTAGCATTTGTGTGAGTTCCTGCACTCTTCTAGCCCAAAGCGCGGAGGATACCTCCCACCTCTGATATTGTATAAGTCCCTCTCAAGCCACCCAACAGTCCCCTTCATCTCACCGCAACACATCAGTGCCTCACGGAGGGCCAACCAAGCACCTCTTATTCAGCCAGAATGGATGGTTGCCATTTTGCTGATCTCCTTCGTCTTTGCTGGCAGGAGGAATTGGTTAGCTCTCTTGTTGGCCTGGTCTTTCCATTCCAAAAGGTGCGACATGGTGGCTCTTCACTAGGAGGGGAGGAGGAAAAGGGGAACCTTTGGAATGGTAAGTAAGGAAGTGAAAGATGTGGAGGTGGGACCCAAAATGCCAACATTGTTGGTAGTAGTGGTGGGATTGGTCTCCATGGACGGGTTTCTTCAGTAAAAAGGGAGTGGAAGGAGGTCCATTTTTTTGTCTCTGGTCCAGGAAAAAAGGATTGGGGGAGCATTCCAAGGACACACTCTCCCCCTGTATTATTAACATCAGCATGGTTACCTTTAACGCCTATCCATGAGATGCTGCTAAGTTTATCAGAATCTGAGAAGCTTGGTAAAGTTAGTCATCTTTTGCAACTAGGATAATAAGAGTTCAAGGGCTCATTAGCATTCTGTTTGCACACTTTGCATGTTAATTATGATCACAGAAGACCATTTTCAGATACATTACATCATTAGCGACTAGCCCACTGTTTCACAAGCATGCTAAAAGACTTTAGCGTCACACAGCGGACTTTAGTGAATTGGCCCCTTACTGTGTTTTAGTAACTCAAGGCAAGCTCATGGGGATCCTATCCAGCAATAAGAATCAGGTAATAAAATGCGTCTTCCATATCTTACACAAATGCATGATACTGGTGCAACAAACTTCCAGCTAGTCTGTAAATCTCTAAAGACATAAGTATAAACACTGCAATGACAATCAGGCAAATCCTTCATGCTCGCATTCTAGAGTTAAGGACTCTGTTTTAGCTTTACCCCTGCAGTCGTTTTTAAGCCTGCTGTTCCGTTGCTATTCATATTTTATAGTTGAAAAATAAATATGGGACAAACAGATGGTGCTGAGAGCTCAGGTTAGGGTTCTGAAGGTAGTTTACCATTGCTCAGCGGACATGTTTTTGATACCATCCCCTTTCTCTTTCACTACAGTAAAGCATATGACACAGAGGGTCCACAAATTCTGAATGAATTACAATATGTGCTGTGTTAGTAAATGGCCTAATGGAGAATAACGGGGCTTGCATTAAATACATTAATATAGGTTAAGGTGTGTTAACATGCATTGTCATGTTAATGCTCAATAAGGCTGACCCAAGAGTTCGTTCAAGCTGTTGGCGCTCTAGGCAAACATTTAGCCTTATGACCCCTGGCTGTCAGAATCTATTGTTTAACTTTGATTGTCCTGCTGTTTGCTGTCTCCTTCCTCCCAAGAAGCAGTCATCTTAGGTGACTGCCTAGTTTGCCTGATGGTTGGCATGACCCTGCTTAGACTGTAAGGCTTCTTGGGCAGGAAAATCACTATAGTACCTGAAGTGTAACTTGGCTTGAGGCATTTAAAGTGTTACTAATATTATATGCTCCATTGGGAGTTTTTCATAATGTTGGCCACACTCAAATATAAAATAAATATCACTTTGCAAATTACAGTACAAAAGAAGTAGGAATGTTGTCTGATACCTTCCAGTTGACTTTATGACTACCACATACTTTTAAGTGCAGACTTAGGCATACAGACATGAAGTGGTCTATTTACTAATCTACATAAGCTGTTAAAGTGCCAGTTTACGTCACGTTAATTCAGTACAGCACATTAACTGTGGAAACGGGTGGATAAAAGGCAGGAACTGTGCCTTAGCGTTAATGTGGAGGGAGATACTGCGCACTAACTGATAACATGACAGATAATTTGACATCGTTAATGCCACCTAAATAGGTGTAGCTAGCTGCATGGCATCATTGGCAATGCAGTTAATGCCCACTAACGGCATTTCCTCTGCATTAACTGAATGGGAAAATGCTATGGATGCCTCCAACAATTAGCACAGAGGTTTTACAGTTAAATTTGGCAACTAATGCATGGCAATTGCGCTTTAGTAAACAGGGCCCAAAATATACGATGGATATGCATAAATTGTTTCTTTTGCTCTGTGCATGTAAAAATCACATGTATGCATGTAAAACAATGAAACCAACAGAAAGGTAGCAAAAATAAAAGGAAAGGAAATGAAACAAAAGACCCCTGCACCAGTGTGCACAACCCTAAATGTTCCAGAAGAATTGTTAAGCAGTGTCCTATTGTATTTCAGTGGGAAAATACCAGGCAGCTTTAAGGGAAGCCTGCTGACTGCACTGTTTCTTTCCCTTTGCATCTCTTTATTTAGCTCAATTTCTCAACTCTGGTCCTCATGGCTACCAAATAGGTCCAGCTTTAGGGTGAGCAAAGCTGAGACGGTCTCTAAAATGTGTGTGGATATACTGCACCATATTCATTGAACACCAGACCTGGAGCCTGGTGAGGCTCCAGTTTAATTGGCTGAAATCACACGACGAGAGCATTGCAAGCATCTCCCCAAGTTGATCTTACCATCTAATAAGACTTTATGAAGTGTTGCCAGCAGCTGAGCAAACTATACAAACCAGTCCTCAAATTGCAATTTCTCTGTCTAGTAATCGGGTAGCTAAAATGGGATTTTCACCAGTGAACTGAAGAGATATTGTTTGAAAATGGTAGAATGGCAACCCATATCCAACCCAAGGGTCTCAGTTTTACCATGGGCCTTATTTATTAAGGGATCAATATTCAAAACTACTCATCTGCTCTCCAGACACATGACACTGGCCAGAGCTATCTGGTGATATCCAGCAGCACTGTCCGGACAGTGTTGGAGGGGTCCATGGGCATAGCAGTGAAGCATCGAGATAGCGGCAATATTCACACCTTTATCGGATAGCTAGCTGCATAAAGTTAGCAACAAGACTGTCCTCACTCTATCCTAGCGGTGTGAATATTGCCACGATCTGGATCATAGTTCCAGCCACTATCCAGATACTGGCTCTGAATATCTTGATTGTTAACTACTGTGGTCTGTTTTTAAAACAACACTGACTGTGGCAGCCAAATAATTGCCTGAAGAAGCCAGTACAGGTATTTTATAGCCTATGGCACGCTTCAGAATCTGCAAAACGTTCCTGTAGAACACAAAGAAGCTGATATTTCAAACTAGTAAGGTTTTTTTTTCTCAACTATACAATATGGGCTAAATTAGAATGACCCAGACAGCCAGTTCTTGGGCTGGTAAAAGCAACTCCGTGCTTCAGTCCTTGAATATCAATATTCAAAGTGGTGACACAGTATATGAAAATGATGTCCCCTCCTACCTTTGCATTCATATTTTTGCTGCCTCTTACTTTAGGGTGAGATAGTGGCCCTTGCATCCCAGTAGGCCCCTTACATTCAGGTGTAGAAAAAAATGCAGTTATTAGGGTGGACATTTCTTTGTTTTCTTATAAATGAATAACAGTTGAGTACAGAGTTTTGTTCTTTATGGGAGAATTTTACAAAGCTTATGCAGCAAGTATGAGCCTATTTTGGGGGATATACATCTATTTCAAAAACTGTGAGACTCTCGCCACATGGTTCATAAAATACCGCAACCACTCCTAGGTGGTCCCATTTTCTGGTGCACCTCTTGGCCTACTCAACCTACATAAATTTAACCCTCTACACAAAGCACTAGAGAGTTAGTCACTGCTGCCGAATGTAACCAATGTAAAGGAAACCACTGTCCCACCCCTCTCTCTAGCTCCTGGTAATCTTTCCAAGACTGAACTGTTGAGGTGTCGGGAGGGAAAGGTTTTGCTGCTGAGGTTGACTTTTGTGTACAAAATGATAATTCTATAAGATCCAATGATCTTTTTTGGTACTGTTTGTGAATCATTTCGTCCTGGTGTAAGAATGATATACATGTCGCATTTCTCTAGAGCAATGCTCTCGCAAAGCTGGGTGAGGATTTCTCTCCTGCGCTGCTGCCAGTGGGAGGAGGTGCTGCGATATCATGTTTTTTAGTCGCAAGGAGTAGATAGTGAGGGCACAGCTTCGGAAGAACATAGCCCCAGAGTGTTGTTTTGTAAGGATGACCATTTTTTTTCCCATTTCTAGCTCCAGACAGGACCAGACTTAAAGAAAAAGGAAAAAACAACAAAAAAAAGATTAGTACAGGACTGCATTTCAATTTCTGAACTGATTTATGTTTAAAAAACAAAAACAAAAAAGGCACTGAAGATTTCAAAAGTACTGTGTATGAATAAATGCTATATGTATGTGGTTGAAAATAAAAATGAAATCTTTGAAATCAGAAGCTGAATGCACTGTGTCGCTTATTAGAACCTTGCTTCGTGGTTGCTATTAAATTCCAGCTAATGCAACTGGTGTTCTGTTGCATGCTCCCTGCTTGCTTTAGTTTGGCTTCCTCTCAACTGCACTTGCATAGATGGCCATCTTGGTGCTCCAGAATGATTTTGGAGGCCCGGTTTAGTACGAGGGGTTCATTTCCGGAGCACATTCAGCACATGTCTGTTTCTGTCACTTTGTAAGGCAGCCAGCTGGCTCGAAATCCTGGGTCATTCAATAAGAGGATGAAACCACACAAGAACACTGCATCACATTCAGTAAAGTGGGTGTGACCCATTGCCGTTCCAGAACGAAGCACAAACATCTAATATCTGTCTTTGCAGTGAAATATTACAGGGCAGCCTCTTTACAGCGTTCCACGTTTACAGGCAAATGCTTTACTAGATGCAATGAAGGCTACGATATGATAAATCAGCTGTTTTTATTTCTAGGTCTGGAAACTTGTGGGGCATCAAGAATTTATCACCAGTGTAGTAGTAATTCAAAATGCAAAGTTTATGATTATGGAATATGCATGGATTAGGGAATATGTCTTCTCCATGACACCTCACAGGTATGATGGAGAAGACGTGCTAACCAAGGCTTTTCAAAATGTCGGTGACTTAGCTGTCAGCTGCAGTGAAATCCCATGGAGAATCTTGACAGGTTATGTAAATATCATCACATATTTGCTGCACATTTTATTTAAAAAGTACCTTTGCTAAGAAATTGACAGTGATCTGAGCACATACCACAGCTTAAAGACAACATTCTAGGGGGGTTGTTCAAAAGGCAAGTTCACGCGTCACAGTGCTTCACATCTATAAGATATGGTAATCAAATCTAAAAATTACAGATTGTGCATTTTGAGCAGGATTCATTGAAAGAACTTATGAGATGTTTTCAGGATAATTTTGATGCACCTGCCCTCGTGCTAAGATTCAAGTAGATGCTACTCCAGTGCTAGGAACCGTCCTAAAAAGCTGTTCTCTGCTGTTTCTCATTTAACACAGGCTCCCTAACCTTCCTTAACTCTTTGCTCAACAGCTTGCTGATTTCTTCTCAGATAAGGTCACTACGCTACAGTCTTCATTCCCATCTATAACACCCTTTTCCCAGATGCTGTTTCATCCAAGCCAACACCTTGATTTCAGACCCATCAATGGTCCACTTTTAACCCTATTACACTAGCCACTATCACTACCATCATTACTGGCTTGTCAAAAACTACTTGTTCTCTGGACCCTGTTCTCTCTTCATGGATCACTTCACTTCACTTCACTTACCCTTCTTCCTTTTGTGCCCTTGCACTTTTCGAAAGGTTTAACACTGGAGTCTTTCCTCAGTGTTGGAAAAATGCAATTGTATGTCCTCTGCTGAAGAATTCCAATCTTGATCCATCCCTTCCTGAACAATTCCGCCCAATTTCTAACCTTCCTTTCCTTTCAAAAATCTTAGAGAAAGTGGTGTTTCAGCAGACATTGACTCATTTAGAGAAAATCTGCATCCCAGACAATCAGGTTTCAGAGAGGGACATAGTAAAAATGCAATGTGTGCCTTCAAGTCAGTCCTGACTCCTGGTGACCCAGAAGCTCCTGGGTTTTCTTGGCAGTGTCACTGGAAGTAGGTTGCCAGGTCTTTCTTCTGAGGCAATGGAGGGTCAAGTGACTTGCCCAAGGCCACAAGGAGTGCTAGTGGGAATCGAACCCTGGTTGCTTGGTTACCAAGCCAGTGTTCTAACCACTAGACGGCTACTCCACTCCCTCACCACTAGGCTACTCCAACATAGTACAGAAGCTATTATTCTTTCTGTTCTCAGTGATGTCTATCATTCTCTGAATAGGGGTAATGTTTCCTTGGCAATACCACTTGATCTTTCCTGTGCATTTGATCTGGTGAACCACTCTTTCGTCCCCTCATTTTTATCCTCTGCCAGCATTCAGGGTACAGTTTTACATTGGTTTCACTCTTTCCTTTCTCATCGGTCCTATCTCGTATCATCCCAGGGTTCTAGTTCCTCCTCCTTTCCTCTTGTCTGTGGTGTTTCGCAGTTCTCGCACCTCTTCTTTTTAATATTTTCCTGGCTCCTCTTGCTACCTTTATCCAGCAGCAGAGTGTCTCCGCATATTATTATGCAGATAACATCCTGCTACTGTTCCACACAGATCCCAATGCCCCAGATTTAACTCCTCTTAACAGATGTCTGTCTCTTACTGCTGCCTGGCTTTGTGACAGTTGCCTAAAGCTGAATCCAAGTAAAACATCCGGCATTTGGCTAACTGGATCTACCTCTTCTCCTTCTACCTCTCCTCTACTTGGCACCTGTCCCATTCCCCTCATGTCTTCTATGCGCTACCTTGGAGTCATTCTGGACACTGCTCTCTCTTTTCAGACCCAGATTAGTTCAGTGGCGAAACGGTGTTTCCATACAATGCGCCAAATTTGCTCAATTCATTCTTTTTTTTCAGAATCTTCACTCCATACACTTCTTATTTATTTATTTTTTATTTACATTCTCTTATATACTGCGCTATTCTGCATCAGTGCGGTTTACATTGAACAAACTGAAATTACATTGAACAGGGCATTATAACTTGGAGATAACTATTTTACAGGGAACATGGGCTTCTTGTCATGCTGGTCATTGCAAAGATTGACTATTGCAATGTCATCTACGCTGGTTTACCACATTTATAGCTTAAACGGTTACGATTCATACAAAACACCACAATCCGTCTTCTACACCATGCTTCCGGTTTCGATCATGTTTCCCCTCTTCTTATTCAGTCGCATTGGCTTTCTGTTACCCATCGTATTCAGTTCAAGATCTTAACGATTACTTATAAGATCTTACATTCCAGTATACCCGTTTATCTTTCCTGTTTGCTCATCTTACATGCCCCTCCCCAGTTTCTCCGATCCATTCATGGTTTTCATTTATATCTGCCCTCCCCTTCACAAGCCCATTATGAGCACACTCGACACTCAGCTTTTTATTTCTTAGATCCTCATCTATGGAATTCTCTCCTGGCTACAATCAGACTCGAAACTTCCTATCCTCGATTCAAGACTGCCCTGAAAACTCCTCTTTTTCAATTATCTTATGATCTCCCTCCTTCTGCCTCTCTCTCCTGAACGCAGGGCCGGTGTGGAGCTGCACTTCCCCTACCCTTTTTACTCTGGATGACCTCCCTCCCTCTGTAACCTCTCTTTCTGATTTTTAATTGGCGTTCTTTTCTCTTTCCTTGTTGATTTTATGTAAACCGCTTTGACGTTTGAAAGGCGGTATATCAAGTCTCAATAAACATAAACATGAGCATTAGGTCTATAAATAAACGGTTTTGCTGTGTGCAAATCCTGCAGTATTTAAAATGGATTCTTGGTAGGTTCTGATACTTTTTATTAGAGCAGCATAAAACTAAAGCAAACGTTATCAGAGGAAATTCACTTTCTAGGCTTTTTAGGTCTGAAGAAGGGACTGATGTGCCCTCAAAACCTTATGTACCACATCTTTGGATTCATTTTTGCCAATTCAGTCAAAGGCATCAGAACCTCCAAAGAAACAAATGTTCTCCAGGATCAATCAGGATAATCCAATCAAACTCATCATTAAGAATGATGCTGTCAATTTCATCACTGGTGGAAGGCTCTATACTCGCTGAAAAAGAAGCAAACATTACCACAGAATAGGCAAATGATACATGATGGAGAAAGTGCAGCCACAAAAATGTATGCCAGTGCTTTTCTTCACTAATCTCCTCTCCAATGAGAGTATTTAGCGCACGCCTTTCCAGTTTTTACTTTCCCTGCTCATTTTTTGCATTTTCACTAGGTGGCAGCTAGACAAAAGCCACAATTGCATTCACGTCATCCTGGCCCATACTTAGATGATTTGTAGGGCCCTGTGTACTAAAGGTCTTCTCCCATTTCGTCTAAAGGAAAAATGCTTGGTAAACAGGACCCTGTGTTCTGTGAGGATAAGTATGATTGGTGCACTCATACAAAGGCCAGCAGCACACGTTATGCGAAAGGCAGGGAATCTGTGTGACTGCTGAAGAAAAGTCTCCTGTTCAAACCTTTTCATGTTAGAGAGGCTAAGAAAAGGAAAGAGATGATTAGATACAAATAAATAAAACACCAGAAAAACCCTAATGAGCCTATGTACTAAGCAACTGTAACCCAAGTGCCTGTATAGGCGGGGTCAGTAGCCTGGGTTCCCCTTGTGGTCTCCAATGTCTAGCCCGGACCAACCCTCTCACAGGGCGGGTTACAGAGAGGTCACCCACCACCCCTCCACAGCATGTTTAGGCATGGCCATGAATGGGTACCCTCAAGGTAGAGGTGAGGGGCTGGTGCTGTAAAAGAAAAATATTAGCAAAATAAACAGTTTCTTTGGGGAAGGGGAGAGGTAGACAATAACTACAAATAATACCATTCTGACTAAATTACATTGGGGGTTGTGCAATGGGACAAAATAAATAAGAAGGCAGAGTAAAAGAACATAAGCCATCTTTACATAATGCAACACCTCTTAGCACTTTAAAGATTAGCAATATGAAAATACTTTGCAAGAATACACTGTGTAAGGACACAACACTTATCTAGCTCTCTTAGTGGAAAGCCTCCCTCTGCCAGTCCCAGAAGAACCTATCTTTGCTAATAAGACTTCTACTTTTAACCAATATTAATTTGCAACCCTGGATATTTGTACTGAGTGTACCCTCTTTGTGCTGTGCCAGTCAGTTCAACCAAAAAATCCAGGCAGATGTGTCCCAGTTCACTGGTGTATACGCTACTCATAGCAGGAATTTGAGTTCAGAGTTGCCTCACTCAGAGCCATGTAATTAACTGGAGGAGTAGCTCCTGCCCTTCTCATAGGCCCAATCAAAGATGGCTCCAATCTTACGATGCTGCCTCCAAGCGAGAGGCTAGTGGCAGCACCTGTGATGGTGGCCATTTTGAATTGACGGACAGGGGAGGAGCATATAGGATCACTCCTGCCCCGTTCTGTACTACACCATCATGGACTACCACGGAAAGAGAAATTAGTGAGGTTTCTGGAGTCCAACAGATTGCAGGATCCGAGGCAGCATGGATTCACCAGGGGCAGGTTTTGTCAGACAAATCTGATTGATTTCTTTGACTGGGTGACCAGGGAGTTAGACAGAGGGAGAGCCCTGGATGTGGTGTATTTGAATTTCAGTAAAACCTTTGACACAGGCGACATATAAACTAACTGAGCACCCTAGGGGTGGACCCTAAAGTTACTGGTTGGATTAAAAATTCGTTGAGCGGAAGGCAACAAAGGGTACAGGTAAACGGAGCTCACTCTGAGGAGAAGGAGGTTACCAGTGGTGTGCCCCAGGGATCTGTCCTTGGTCCAATTCTTTCTTTTTTTTTTGCCTCTTTATGGATGATACCAAAATCTGCCCCAGGAAGGTGTAGAGAACATGAGGAGGGATCTAGCTAAGCTTGAAGAATGGTCTAGAATTTGGCAGCTGAGATTTAATGCTAACAAATGCAGGGTCATGCATTTGGGCTGCAACAATCCAAGGGAGCGGTACAGTATAGGAGGTGACATTCTTCTATCCATGAAAGAAGAGCGGGACCTAGATATGATTGTATCTGACGAACTCAAAGTAGCTAAACAGGTAGAAAAGGTGATGGCGAAGTTTAGAAGGATGCTTGGGTGCATTGGGAGAGGAATGGTCAGCAGAAGAAAGGAGGTGATAGTGCCTCTGTCTAAGTCTTTGGTGCGACCTCATTTGGAGTATTGTGTGCAAGTCTGGAGACCGCACCTTCAAAAGGATATAAACAGGATGGAGTCAGTACAGAGGGTGGTTACTAAAATGGTTAGTGATCTTCATTATAAAGCATATGAGGACAGACTTAAGGATTTTAATATGTATACCTTAAGGAAAGGCGGGATAGAGGTGATATGATTGAGACGTTTAAATACCTCCGTGGCATAAATGTACAGGGAGAGAGCCTCTTTCGATTGAAAGCAAGTTCTGCTATGAGGAGACATGGGATGAAGGTGAAAGGGTATAGATTCAGGAGTGATATGTGGAAATATTTCTTTACGGAAAGAGTGGTGGATCCGTGGAATAGTCTCCTAGTGGAGGTGGTAGAGATGAGGACAGTAACTGAATTCAAAAAAGCAAGGGACAAACACAGAGGTTCTCTAAAGAAAAAAAAGGGGACTCTTGTATTGGGTGATATGGGCCACGTGGTCTTTTTCTGCCATCGTGTTTCTATGTGTGGAGGTGGGGCCCAGGGGGCCCTTGCTGGCAAACTAGCTGGGATTCATTTTTTTAAGAGAGGTTGGGAGGTGCAGTGGGGCCACCTACTCTTTTACATCGTCTTCGGGAGGGGGGGGGGAGGCAGGGGGTTTAGCCGACTGGCTAGCCGGGACTTTTTCTAAATCAGGGGTTGCACAGATCCCCCCAGGGGGAATCGGTGCAGTACAGGGGGGACAGCACCAATGGGGATCAGGAACTGTCCAAGGGGGATCAGTGCTGTGTGAGACACACACTTCACTTTGTAATATTGACAGTGCTGTGGATTGCAGCACAGACAATATTGTAGGGGGGAGGCCCGATTGTCAGCAGGGAACAGCCCATGTTATCAAACCTCCTAGAAGATAATGCCACCTCTTGAGGTGGCGTTAACTGCTGCCAATTTTGACAGCCACCACATGGAGGAATAGCCTAGTGATTAGAACACTAGCTTGGTAAGCAAGACCAGGGTTCAATCCCCCTAGCACTCTTTGTAGCCTTGGACAAGTCACTTAACCCTCCATTGCCTCAGAAGAAAGGCCTGGCAATCTACTTCCAGTCACACTGCCAATTTGAGTCAGCACTGAATCAAAGGCATACATTGCATTTTTGCAGCTGCTACCATGGGACTAACGCTGGATTGATGCCCCGTGGTAGAGGCTAACACACTTTAGTAAGCTGATTCCAGTAGCAGAGGCCGCTTTTAAAAACAGACTGCCATCGGGCACGCCAGCGCCTGAGGGCCTCACCAGAGGGCCCTTTGGTGTGGCCCTTAGGTGTGGGCCCACCAGGCGCCCCCCCCCCCAGGCGCTCCCCTTTTGTCCTTTGTGTCCATCATTGTAACCACCCATTTAGCTGATGCCACCCACTCTGGTTGATGGCTCTCTCTGTCCTTGGCTATTCCTGCTTTGATACGCTTTCGGAACCCGTTCTCATTGTATTGCTGTTGTGATCCTCTGCTGCTTGCTGACTGTTCCCTTTGCTTTGCATTACTTGTTGACCATTGCCATTTATTGTTTGTTGTATTTACGCTGCTTATCCTTGAATCCTTTGTTTAATGCTTGTTTATATTTGATCATACACTCTATTGCCACCCCTCTGCTTATTTATTATTCCTCTCCTTTCCTTTACCTTTGCTCCACTTTACTTTGTTATCCTTTACCTCATTCTCCCTAATTGTTCTTCTCCTTCCCTTTCCTGCCCTTGTTGTCCATTTTCCCCTGTGATGCTTAACTTGTCTAATGTTATCCATATCCCCCTCCCCTCTCCTCCCTTTCTCGCTCCCTCTCCTGGTGTTATCCTCCCCAGTCCTGGACTTCCTAAAAATCCACCTTTTTCTGTTAAGAGCAACTCACGAAACCAGTCTAACCTTATCCATATCCCTCTACTTTCCCTCTCCTCTCTCCCTTTTTCTTGTGCCCTGTGGAATGCACATTCTGTTTCTAATAAACTTACTTTCACACATGACCTCTTTATCTCCAACGCTCTTCATCTTCTTGCTCTTACCGAGCCTTGGCTCCTCCCCGACAATACCGCATCTATTGCTTCCCTCTGCTATGGTGGTTATCAGTTTTCCCATACACCTTGTCCCACTGGTCATGGTGGTGGTGTCGGCCTTCTTCTCTCCCCCTCTTGTCAATTCCAGCCACTCCTCCTGCCTCTGTCTCACTCTTTCCGCTCTTTTGTGGTCCACTCCATCCACCTCTTTGCACCTCTTCTTCTCCGGGTTGCAGTTATCCATGGATCTCCCGACTTGTCTGCTTCCTCTTTTCTCTCTGACTTTGATTCTTGGCTCTCCCTCTTCTTTAACCCCACCTCCCCTACTCTTATTCTTGGAGATTTCAACATCCATGTTGATAACCCCTCTGATCCTCTAACTGATCCTTACCTCCTCATTTGGCCTTCATCTCTGTTCCACTGCCCCCACTCACCAGTGTGGCCATTGTCTTGATCTGATATTTTTCTCTTGCTCCTCACCCTCTAACTTTCATAGCTCAGTTCTTCCTTTATCTGATCATCACCTTCTTAGCTTTAATCTTCACCTCCTTCTGCCTCAGCCTATCTCTTCCACCCTATTTAGGAACCTTCTTGCCATTGATCCCCTGGCTCTTTCTTCTACTTTGTCATCCAGGTCTGTTGATGAGGCTGTATTGTCCTATAATGCTGCTCTCTCCTCGGCTCTGGATGTTCTCTCTCCACCCACCCCTCGTCCTGTGAGATGTTCTGTACCACAGCCTTGGCTCTCACCCTCCATTCGCTATCTTTGCTCCTGTGCCCGCTCTGCTGAACGTGCCTGGCTCAAATCCCACTCCTCTGAAGATTTCCTTCATTTCAAATTTATGCTTTTCTCCTTCCAGTCTGCTGTAGCTCTTGCCAAGCAGGGCTTTTAGGTCCACCTTACTAATTCTCTTGCCTCTGATCCTCGCCGTCGCTTCACTGCTCTCAATTCTCTCCTTAAAGTGCCTCCACCTCTAGTCCCTCCCTCCCTCCCTTCCTGCCCAAACCCTGGCTGATTATTTATAAATGCATTCATTCTGCAGCTCCTCTTTACCTTTCTTCTCTCATTTCTCCTTATATCCCCGCTCGTGAACTCCACTCTTCTAGCCTACTGCTTCTTGCTATGCCTTTCTCCTCTGTTGCTAACTCCAGGCTTCGCTCTTTTCACCTTGCAGTACCCTACGCCCGGAATAGACTTCCTCTGTCTATAATCAGGCATCTTCTCTGACCCTCCTCAAATCCAGGTTGAAAGCTCACCTCTTTGCTTCTGCCTTTGGTTCATGACTTACCTGTTCTCCTCCTCTTCCCTTGTCTTGTTTTCACCTGTTCCTTTTCTTTTCCCTTTTTCTTACCTTTTTCCTTTGTCTTGTTTCTCCTCTTATCCTTCCGTTGCCTTTGTTCTTTCCTCGTCCTTTGCCTTCTTTGTTTTGTCTTTTTTTAGATTGTAGGCTCTCTTGGGCAGAGACTGTCTATTTTTGTCTTTTTCTGTACAGCGCTGCGTGCGTCTGGTAGTGCTTTATAAATGCTCAGTAGTAGTAGTAGTGGTATTAAGCATACCCCTATGAGTCCTTGCTACATGGTTCCAGCTTCAGAACAAATCTAACAAAGGAAGAGGCAACAGAAGATAAGAAATGCTACTTGTCTGATTTCCCTTGTTATCTGAAGGTAATCCCAAGAGAGAAGAGGAAGGTAAATCCAGAGGGATAGGATGGAAAAAAAATGAAGCCAGAGAAGTTGGAGGTTATGGAATGTGGTGATGTCATTGGGTGAGGGACGTTTTGATGCAAGAGGTGGGGGAGAGAGGAGAAAGAGAGGTTACTTAACTGTAAGAGTGGTTCTCCTTGGACATCAGGATAAGTCAGCCACACTTATATAATAGGTGACATCATCCCTGACAATGCTGAAGTCGGATCCACTCTCCCAGAGTCCAGAAGAGTTTAGAAAACTCTCTCTGAATATGTGTGAGTATCCCCTCCTGTATGACCATTGCTCCTCCTCCCTCAGTCCATCTCATTGCTTACGCAACCTCAGTTACTGTAAAAACGTCAATCATAAGGACAGGTGGGCAGGATTGTGTGGCTAATTTGCCGTGCTGTCCACAGAGAACCACTGCAACCTCTTCTTCTCCATGGACAAACAGGACATAATCAGCCACACATATGGGTGATTCCCAGACAGAGGGTGCAAGAGCCTAATGAAGTTCCAGAGCGCGGCTGCATTGGCTTTGCCACCCGAGTGGCACTGTTTCAATCAATTGAAGCTAGTTATCTTTTTAAACTGTAAAGAAGAGTAAGCGTAAGGGCTATTGAGGTTGCTTACATCCCTGGAAGCACAATTTGTTTAGAAGACCACAGTGGTCTATACATACTGGATTTGACTCTTGGGAGGAGGTAATAAATGCTATGAGGAGCAAGAGAAGGAAAGGGTCTTAGGCAGATATACGCGTCAATCATAGATAGGGGTAATTGCAATTTCTTTTTGGATTCTTCCTCAGCAGCACAGGGGTCTTGCTAGGGTACACTGTGCTATCCACTGGTGGTAGAAGTTCAAGGAAAGGACTGACTTGAATACCTATTTATTTGAGTTCTAGTACATCTAGATCAGTGAAGACAGCCAACTAAAAGAAAAGGTTGTAACGCATATGGAGGTCCCATGAAGGTGGGAGCATGGTAAGAAGAATATCTAAGAAGCTTGACTCTGGGAAATCTACCCCAAAGGATAGACAGATTAAGCTCAAGATGCAATCTGAGAGAATTAAAATAGCTGGTTCTGAGATATGGAGACTAGCTGGAATAATGGCAACTCAATTAAGAGTAGTGGAAAGATACTAGTGGAGATCTTACTGAAGGCCAGAAACTCACAGCCAATCTGTTCTCCATGCCACAGTAGCAACTGCTGCTGCCCTGGATGCTATGGGGTTCATTCTGAAATGCAAATAGGCTGCCTCAACGTGCAGGATAGACGTTTCCTCCCAAAAACATCTAGACCCGTATTCCTAAACCGCACGGCCTTGCATGTACATAGAGCAAAAATAGGGATCTTAGAATACATGTGGGAGGGGGTGGAAAGGGGGCCTGTCAAGCCTCGGAGATGTGGAAAGCATATTCAAGAAAGGTCCATGTATGTCCTGAGTGTTTCCCCGCAGACACCTACATTATACTGTATCAGCAGCAATGTGGAATAAGGCCAACACTTCAAAAAATATCTGCTCTGTTCTTCAGCATGTCCCATAGAGATGAATGGCTGTGACACGTCTGTATTGAACTGGTGTGTCTGCTGTCTGGGAGGGCACAAGATGCAGTTGTAAAGAACAGAATACACAGATGAGGGACATTTGTAAGGTTAAGGAACAATAAAACCACCCCTACAGAAATATAAAGCACTGCAATAGTCTTTATTCTGGCTGTGCTGACATTTGCTGTTTGTCCTAAAGGTGCTATTCTAGGTTTCCCAAATAATTCTAGTATTTGGAAAGATGGGAATGTAGATGTAGGGATGGTATGTGAGGTAGTATGGAGCAGAATCGTGTTTGGCTGAGAAATATAGAGCAGATGTGTTGCCCTGAGACGCCCTGCCATTATGTCTTATCAGTAGTTGTTTATAGGTGCAGAGGTATGGTATTTGTGACTGCAAGCAAGAGTGTGTGTGTGTGTGTGGTATGGGGGTGCAGGGGATCTGCTGATCTGAAACCCTGGGGGGACATGTATGCCTGGCCAGGAGCTGCACCGTGGAGCAGACTGCAGCATCACCAGGAGCCAGTGTGAATGAGCAGTATATTCCGAAAGGCTGCTCTGCGGCAACATAGCAGGGCATGTCCCTGTCAGTGGTGGGGGATCCTCAGAGTGGGGGCATGCTGCAGTGCAAACAGCACTAATACATATCTGACTGCACCATGGTATTTGTGACTGCAATTACTAAGGTGTTCTTCAAACACCATGTTTGTTTTGCTGCAGGGTCTGTCTGGACAAACATATCACTTTCCACTTGCTTCTACGATAGCTTTGGTGCACGTACATACCCTTGTAGTGTTATGGGCTATGCAATAGTCGGGTTTGTATCACCTTGTACATTTTAATGTGCTGTTTGCACGAGCACACCACTGTCAATGTGAGCATCAGCTTAGGAGATGTAGTTTGCCAGCGGGGGCGAGGCCGCACAGAGACAGGAAGCATCTGAGACATCTGTCTTGTCAGAATACAGTGGGAATCGGGACATAGGCCGTGCCAGGGACATATATCTCCCTAATTCTGGAACTTCGGGTGGATCTAGTCCAGTAGTTTTGGAATCAGGTTTATTGCATGCCTGTTTTCAGATTAGACGTTTCTGCCGGCCGGACATGGCTGTATAGAACTGCTCTATATCATAGGCATCATGAGTTCAATTTAAAATGAACTCCACATTCATCTAAATCATGAATCAAAGGCAGATGTTACTTTAGGAAAAGATCTGGCGAAAAACCAATAACTGCAAGAGAGTGATGATATTTTATGATCACAAGTTAATGAGTCACGATCCTCCAATTCAGCATAGCAGGTTCAAATACTCTTCTGCCCACTGCAACTAAAGTTTTTTTTTTTTTTTTTTTTTTTTTTTTTTTTTTTAAATCGTCACTTGATGGTGGGATTGATGTAGATCTGGAAACTTTAGATCTCTTAAGTGCTGCCTCTGAGACTACTGAAATGTGTGACAATTGAGGATTATTTTGCCCAGCGGCAGGCAGGGCTCTATATTTAGCTTCTATGTCCTTCAAGATTGGTTGAAGTTACTAGATTCTGCTATATCCTCATTTGAAGTTTTTGGAAGAACTGATGAATAGGGAGAGCTACTCCCTCTCAAGATGTCTCAGTTGATTTTAAAATAGAAATAAATTCTTGATCCTTCGTGTCACAGTTAGAGATCATGGGAAAACATTTGTAAAACATTTTGGTGAAGACAGGTCTTCCAGACCATGATCCCTAGGATATTGAATTTCTCAGGCTAGTGCAGGTGACAGTGGCATACTTGTCTGCTGGTTCTATGTCATAATTAACAGGGAGATTTGAATGTTGAAAGTTGTAAGACTATCCGAAGAGCGCAAGGAGTGGCAGGCAGCTCAAATAGGCCTAATGCAGTATCACAAAATGACTGCTGAATGGGAGCTGAGTCTCGTGCTGCAACTCTCTGTGAATAGGGGCTGAGAAGCAGAGGCCTATTTAGTGTAGTAGATTACCAGACCATGAAAAGACACCCGAGGCCTTCGTGAAATCAAACAGTTTTAATAGCATGCGAGAACTCAGTGGAATAGCTTCCAAAAAGACTGAGCCCCCCGGGCAAAGGTTTCAGTTCCATTTATAGACGTTTAGCTATATGCAAACTAATAATTTGTTATCACATTCTAGCTACTTCATGATAGGCACATATTAAGTTCCCCTTGATCGCTCACAAATAGAGGACAGCTGGGGCGTGTTATGTAAGGTGAGAAGCTGCTAAACTATGCATTTCTTACTGCGTGGTTCTACTACTAAGCAGGCTACAGTGAAACAAAAGAGACAAAGACATTCCAGCTAGGCCACAGGCCTAGTATTACAAGGTACATTTGAAAGCACACTGCTGACACCACTACATTAGGAGATTTTTTTTTCCTTTTTGAGTGATGCGTAGAGGAGCTGCCTCATCTGCAGTCATGTTGAATGATGGAGAACAACAGTTAGGGTGGCTTGTTGATCTTTATTTGTCTGGAAGGAGAAAGCAGATGACTGAAGCACTCCACTGATGTTTAGCTAGCCAATAATAACCTCTATCAGCTCCTTTGTATGCAACTCCTCCAGCCTGCAAATAAGTAGCAAGCAGAAGCAGTCCTAGAGGCCTCATATCTTTTCTCCTTGTTTTTTTAAATGGAATGAGATTAATATACTTGGGAGTAGGCATAGCTGTAAATCGACTTCAGGTTTATTCCTTGGATGCAGAGTGCTAGGAATTAACACATACTTTCATAGTTATAGGTCAAGGTGAGATATTGCAAGTTTAAGTAGGCGTTTATCTTGCATGGAGGGTGCACACACTGCAGAGCCTCAAGGAAAAAAAACTTCCCCTAGATGGCTGATGGAGGTTGTGGGACATGAGAAGTGTGAAATCATCCCTGGAAGGCACAGAAATTACATTGACAACTACTGAACTCAATGATATTAGAGATGATCTAGCCTGTGGCTCTAACCCATAATCTTGACATTTTGAGTCATTTTGCAAATGAACTCTATTGTATATGGTAACTATGAAAAGATTCACTAGAGGTACTATAAATACTTATGGGGTAGTCAGGAAGATTTGTAGGTAAACTATGAAGAAGTCAAGTGCTCTAATAAATATCATTAGTGAGATGCTAAGTTTAGGGGTCTTAATGTCATGCGGCCTTTCAGAAGTATTTCTCAGAAGTGTTGCTTAGTCAAGTCCAGGATCCCCTCTTATATTACTTGCCTGTTGGCAGAGCATGTTACCAGGTATGAGGTCCCATCTCATTGGCCCAGTGTCTCATGAACAGAAAAATAACTTTGCAGAGCTAAATTCATTTTCTTGCTGGAGAAGAGGCTAAGGTAGGATGTTTGACTCTATGATCCCAACACCATATTAAATGCAATGGATGCTATTTGCCTTTTTTATTAATGTCAAAAACCTGAGGGGGTAGGCCATTGCCCTTGTTGGTCCACTGCAGATTGGGGTTTGGAAAAACTGTCAGGGGACAGTGCCAGAGACTAGAACATTGGTCAGGAGTACTTGAATTAATCGCTCAAAGTTGAACAGAATATATTGCATGGGAAGGAACTGCAGGTTAGATCTAAAAAGGGGCCTGATTTTGGATGAAGAGGTTGGCATCTGATATCATGACCAGACGAATGGTGGTGGTTTATTTATTTTATTTATTTAAAATGCATTTCTATACCGCTTTATCCTTAAATCAAAGCAGTTGTCACAGTGAAAGCTCCTGTTGACCATGGAGTTGGATCCCCAATCCCAATCGCACTGCACAGTGCAGAGATGTACCCCCTTCTTTCTTCCTACCTGCTGCCTTAATTAGAGAATAGTTCTTGAGGGGATGATGGGGTATCATAAGGAAGGTGAAGAAGAAGAATTTGGTGGAGCAGTGAAGTCGCAATGAGGGTTCAGAAGGTAAAAGAATGAGATGGAGCAGGGTTTACCTTTGGGATGGTAGTTAGAGGGGGACCAAATCAGTGGCTTGATTTAGTGTTGGTGCTTCCACTGTCACTGAGAACTTCAGCTCTGCAATGGATTGTGTGTAAGTCTCTGTAGGAGCGGCACCCTGGAGGAACTGTGCAATCATTGCATTTTAGGAATTTGTTTATTTTAATTTGAATTGCGAACTTCCAGGATCTTCAGTAAGATGGAGAGACCAAAGGGTTACAAATGGTGAATGCTGAAAGACCTCTGACATTCTCTAAAAGAAAAAAGGGATCTCTTGAACCCAGCAACCATTTGCTGTTACCTTTCACTGCAAGATCCCGTGAGGGAGGGCCGCACATCAGATTGTTGGTACTGCAGCAAAAGCTGTTTTGTAGCGCTTGGTGTTGAGCTTCCCATTCTTTTTTGGTGTGCTTCCCTTAAGTGATAGTGCTTAATATCGAGGGTCCAGTCTATTCTCTGTATTTTGTGCATGCAGACAGACATCTACACATCCCCTACCGCCCACCTATTCATGCAGAATCGAGTTCCTTTTTAGATCTAGCCTGTGCAAACAAACTTATGCTTTCTAATAAAGCCCAGTGCATGCCAGTGGGGATCCAACCCCCCCCCCCCATCAGCAAGAAGGAAGACCCGACGCCACAGAAAAAAAGTGCAGTGAGAAGGATCCGAGGCCACTGCTGTGCCCAAAACCAGAGTTCTCCACCAGCAGGAGCTATAGCCTTAAAATGCCAGTGGGAGTCCCAGAGTTCCGCTGGCATTTAAGATCACAATAAGCATAGGCCACTGGAAATAAGAGAAGGGAGGGCGCAGCAAAGTAAGGGATGAGGTTAGAGAAGAGGGGAGACGGGCAGAGTTTGATGGAAAGGAGGAGGCTAGAGAGGAGGGGCAGAGTATACTTTGTAGCGCTATACAAATGATCAGTAGTAGTAGTAGTAGTATTGTAAGGGAATGGGCAGAGGTGGAGAAGGACAGATGAGGTGGAGCATAATGGGAGGGGTGGGGTTGGAGGAGAAACAGAAAAGAGGGTGGAAGGAAAGGCATAAATGGGAGTGAGACAGTAAAATAGATAGGAGGGGAGAATGCATGTCTGGAGAGCAAGGAAGGGATGAGTGTGCAGGAGGGAGGGTAGAGAGGGTAGAGAGGGGTAATAGTGCAAGGAAGAAAGAAACCTACATCACACACACAGGAGTAGCCCCCCAACACCCCCACATCTGACAAACATCAGCAAATCTCCCACTCAGACATGCCCACGCATGCAAATGGAGGAAAGAGGAAACGTGATATTTTGTCACACTATACAGTGCTAGTGATGTAAGGGGTGGGGGGGGAGGAGATTCTTGCCTGGTGATGGAAGTAAAAAAGAGGAGATGAAAAGTGGAGGGAAAATGCAAAGGGTATAAAGACCAAGCCGAAATCTGAATCTTGGTCTTTGGCTCCACAGCTAATGTACTGCAGTGAGATGCCCCTTGGCTTCGGCCTGAGGCAAGCACTTGGAGGAGAGGAGGAGGAGGATTACAGCCACTCCTGGCCTAGCCCTGGTCTGTCGGAGAGAGGCGACTAAGTCTGCTCAGGATTAAGCAGCACATGGGCAGTATACCCAGGGCAGTGCTCCTGAGGAGAGAGGAGCTATAAGGAGCCACTTTATTCAGGAGATCCTGACTTGAGGAGCATAAGAGATAGTTGTGTTTATTTAGATTTTATCCTGTTGCTATAAAGGGATCCACTGTGTCTGTCCCATACCATTTTGAATTCTGTCACTGTATTTGCCCCCACCACTTCCATCGGGAGGGCATTCCAAGCATCCACCACCCTTTCAGTGAAAAAGGATTTCCTGACGTTGCCTTTCAGTTTACACCCTTACAGCTTCATGTTATGCCCCCTAGTTTTACAGCTTCCCTGTCTTTGGAAGAGGTTTGTTGTTCATTAAAGGTCTGAATCTTATATCCCCTGTCCCTCCTCTCCTCCAGAGTGTACATATTTAGGTCTTCAAGTCTCTTCTCGTATGTCTTCTGGCACAGGCTCCAAATCATTTTTCTTGTCTTCCTCTTAACCTTTTCCAGTCTTTTTATATACTTTGTGAGATATGATCTCCAAAACTCAACACAATATTCCAAGTGAGACCTCACCAGTGACTTGTACAGTGGCATTAGTACCTCTTACTTTCTGCTGGTAATTCCTCTTTTTATGCAACCAAGCATCCTTCTGGCTTTAGTCACTGCCTTGTCACACTGTTTCGCCACTTTGAGATCCTCAGAAACAATCACTCCAAGGTCCTTCTCCTGGTCCATGCACACCAACTTATTGCCCCCTTTCCCATACAATTCCCTTGGATTTCTGCTTCCCAAGTGCATGTCACTGCACTTCTTCACATTAAATCTTAACAGCCAAGCATTAGACCATTCTTCCAGCTTTTGCAGATCTTTCCTCATGTTATCCACTCCCTCAGGGGAGTCCACACTGTTACAATATTTTTGTATTATCTGCAAAAAGACAGACTTTTCCATTCAGTCCTTCAGCAATATCATTCACAAATACATTGAACAGTATCAGCCCCAGGATCGATCCCTGGGGCACACCGCTAATCACCTTCCTTTCATCCGAGTGAGTTCCGTGTACCATCAACTTCTGTTGTCTGTCAGTCAAACACTTTCTGATCCAGTTCATCACGTTGGGACCCATCCTCAAGCTGTTGAGTTTATTGATAAGCCTCCTTTGAGGAACAGTATCAAAGGCTTTGCTGAAATCTAGGTAGATCACATCCATCGCATGCCCTTGATCTAGCTCTCTGGTCACCCAGTCAAAGAACTCAATCAGATTTGTTTGGAATAATTGTCCTGTGGTAAAACCACGTTGCCTTGGATCATGCACCCTATTGGTTTCGAGAAAGTCTACTATTCTCTCTTTCAGGAGCACCTCCATTATTTTTCCCACCACTGAGGTAACGCTTACTGGACTGTAGTTTGCCACTTCTTCCCTATTACTACTTTTGTGAAGAGGTACCACATTGGCCCTTTTCCAGTCCTGTGGAACTTCTCCTGTCTCCAAGGATCTATTAAAAACATCATTTAAAGGCCCTGCAAGAACCTCTGAGCTCTTTCAGTATCTTGGGATGTGTCCCTTCTGGTCTCATGGCTTTGTCCACTTTCAGTTTTGCAAGCTGTTCAAACACATCATCTTTTGTGAATAGTGTAGTATCTACTCCATTTCCATTTGTATATTTGTCAATCACAGGTGGCCCTTCTCCAGGATTTTCTTTAATAAAAACAGAAGTATTTGTTTAGCATTTTCGCTTTTTCAATGTCAAAGTGAAGTACAATGTTGTTTATTGTACTTCACTTTGAGATTTTTATGAAAATCATAGATGGACTATCAAATCCCATAATAAAGAAGCTAAATTAAACTAAATATGCTTGTTGGGTAGATGCTGCTTCATTTACTGAAAAAGGGTTTGTACTGTATGGAACTTGCAGAATTAAAAGGGAAAAAAACTATGAGGCCAGAAGAGGTCCATCCTCAGACACTGAAGTAGCTTAGAGAGATTCTGGGGGATCTGCTAACAAACCTGTTCAGTTGATCTTTAGAGACTGGTGTGGTTCTGCAGGACTGGAAAAGGACCAATGTCATCTCTTTTTATAAAAGTGGTAATAAGGTCAACTATCCAGAGGGTCGTCATGGGTCGACACCAACTCGATGGCACTTAACAACCACAATAAGGATGGAAGCTACAGACCTCAGCCCAACCTCAATGATGGGAAAATTAATAGAGACTCTACTGAAAGAGGGGGGGGGGGGGAGAGAATCCAGCAGGTCACAGGATCTAAGACAGCATGGCTTGCATTAAAAAGCCTATGACATGAGACTTCAGGACCTCATTATGTATACCCTACAGAAGACCATGGGACATGATAGCAGCATTTAAATACCTGAAAGGCATAATATAAAGGAAACAAATCTTTTCAGTGGAAATGAGATTCTAAGGCAGGAAATCACTGCATGAGGTTCTTTGGTATCCCAGGGATCTGTACTGGTACCAGCACTTTTTAGCAGATTTATAAACAATCGGGAAATGGGAATGCCAGGTGAAATGATTCAATTTGCAGAGGACACGAAATTATTCAAAGTTGTTAAAGTGCAAATGGATTGTGTGAAATTACATGAGGACTTTGTGAGAATGGGCATCCAAACGGCAGATGACATTTAATGTGGACAAGTGCAAAATGTACACTGGGAAGAATAACTCAAACTAGAGATACACAATGCTAAGTTCCACATTAGGAGTTGCCACCCAAGAAACGGATCTGGATGTGATCGTAGACAATACATTGAAATCAGTTTAATGTGCACAAGTGGACAAAAAAGCAAACAGAATGTTAAGAATTATTTGGAAAGGAATAGAGGATAAAACAAAAAGTATCATAATGCCTTGTATCGCTCCATGGTGTGACCACACATGGGGCCCTTTTACTAAAGTGCGCTAACAGTTACCACGCTGTCATGACAATTCTTGTGTGCTAATTCCGGCATTAAGTGCTTGGAATGGGCAGGTTATGGACGGAGAATGGGCATGGACTGCACATTGCAGGAAGCACATGGTCCATGTTGCAATTAGCATGGGTGCACTTACCACCTCATAATGCAGATGATCTTAATGTGTGGTAAGGGACTTTTTTATGTGGTAACAGCTGGGCACGCCCCTGACAGTTAGTGTGGAGCAGTTGGACTTATTCCATGTAATTTATTGCTCGTAACGCATGGTAAGTGCCGAAACCTACTGCCCTTTATTAAAAGGATCCCCTTGAGTTTTGTGCGCAATTCTGATCACCGCATCTCAAAAAAGATATATTGGAATTAGAAAAGGTACAGAGAAGGGTGATCAAAATGGGGATGGAAGAATTCTCCTATGAGGAAAGTCTAAAGATGTTGGGACTCTTCAACCTGGAGAAGAGACAGCTGAGGAGAGATATGATAGAGGTCTATAGAAGACTGAGTGGCGTGGTATGGGTAAATATGAATCAACTTTTTACTCTTTCAAAATGTAAGCCCAATTGGAGAAAATATTTTTTCTCTCAATGTAATATTCAGCTTTGGAACTTGTTGCCAGAGGATGTGGTAAAATCAGTTAGTGTAGCTGTGTTTGAAAACAATTTGCACACATTTCTGGAGGAAAATTCCATAAACCATTATTAAGGTGGAGCTGGAGAAAGTCACTGGTTATCCCTGAGGGTAAGTAGCATGGAATCTAGCCAGGTACTTGTCACCTGAATTGGTCACTGTTGGCAACAGGATACTTGGTTTGATGGACCTTTGGTTTAACCCAATATAGCAATACTTATGTTTTTATGTTATAGTCTATGGGAGCATATGTAACGGTACCAATTTCATGGAAAGGATGGTGGATGCCTGGAAAGGTCCTCTAGGTGAGATGGTAGAGCCCAAAACACTAACAGGATTCAAGAAGGCTTGGGATAAGCACAGAGGAGCTCTAGTTCAGAAAAAGTAAAGGAAAAGCCAACGAGCAACTGGGGTCTATGACACTGTACAAGAAAAGAAAGCGGGCAGAGATTAGATGGATCTTATGGACCTTCTCTGTTATCAGGTTCTATGTTAAATTATCATTTCATAGATCAAGAAATGAAAAGAATGGAAGAAAAACGTATCCCTGTGTTTTACTAGCGTAATTATGCCCACAATTTTGTTAGTTAAAAACAAGGACAAGTTTTGCTCAAGTCTTTTCATATCAGGATGCTATAAAGAAAACACAACTCAAGTGCGTTGCATATTCTTTGGAAACAGCATGCCTCTCTTTTCCCATTGCAGAAGTGCATACAAGCAAATTTTCTATAAATCACATTGCTGAGGATTTCAAAGAAAAAAAGCCAAACCTGTCTGATATTCATTTTATACTTTATAAAATTATGTACATTGTTTTTGGTCATGGGAAAGTCCATTGGCACAAACAACACAGCCACAAGTCATCCTCTTAAGCCACGAGTTATCCCTTTTTTTTGTTTTAAAGCGCTAACATTTTGTATATTTGTTTTATCTTCATTCTCCAGCAAGAGATCATAAAATCTATTCAATATACAAAAAAGCTGATGGTAACATGATACAAAAAAATATCTTAATATGTTAAGTGCAAGAAAACCAGCTTTGAGATAAAGCTCGATTGCAATAAACTACAGTATTCATTTAGCAGTTGAAATACACGACTTGCATTAAAGTGTTCCTTCCGTTATATTTGTCTTGGTTTTTTTTTTAGATGAGACATCTTTAACTATGTACATATATATCCAGTTTTAACACTTGACAATGGAAAAATGGAGCATTCAAGAATACAATATAATTTGTTAGATACACTTACTGCAGGTACTGATAATTAATTTCTACACGCGTTCTCCTTCAAGGGTTCACACTATGATATCGAGTACTAGCCTCGTTTAGGTGACCAGCCACCTGATATGCCTTAGCCAAACTCCAAATACCCTTCCCCAAATCCTAAAGTCTTTAGACTTCTCACTGGATCCATATACTATTGCCTCTCTCCGGCCTACGTGACTCAACTGTCAGTTCTCCAAATGTTGAGAAAAACTGCTCCATCTCCTTCTGTAACATGTCGTTTCTCTTTTCTGCATCTTCTTTTGCCCTCTCTGCATTCCTCATTTTGATCTCGACCATGGTAAATTTCTTCTTCTCTTGGTCTAGTTCCTCATGCAGGGCCATTACTTCTGTCTCCAACGCCAAGTTTCTTTGTTCCAGGCTATAGTTATTCAAAGAGATTATTTCAGTAAAATGGCAAATGGGAAGAAATAGTTCATCTTACTTCATCATATTTCAACTGTTGTCTCTATTTTATTCTCATGTTTGAGCCAATAAGATACAAGTCTTCTCCCTCAAAGTAACTCTGAGATTATTAGAATGGAAGTGATGAGGAAGAAATGACTCCTATCCTTACGGCCTATAAATTTCAGATGATGGAGAAGCTTCACAGTAGAAAAGTGCAATTGAGTTTACCCTATCAAAACTAAGAAAATGTGCTTCAGTTTCTGTAACTCGTAGAGGGAGAGATTAAAAAATGAGAGCTCCCTGCTGTATACTTTGATTAATGCATTGACTAGTTAACTTGAGTTATTTGGAGGTCATTTTCATCAAAAGGAACAATAACTTCAAATTCTGTGAAGATGCATTTCCCGCAGCAAGTCCAGGGACGCTGCAGCAAGAGGAAATTCTGCAGAGATTTCAATGGGTGGCACATTTTCACAAATTTGACTTATTTGGCCTATTGTTAATTTATATTGCATGATAAAGTGATTTTCCAATGCTGCTTTGTGTCTGAATAATTGATTTTGTTCTTGAAATTTTATGGGTAGGGTATCTCAGCAATGGAGGTGGGAAGGACGGAAGAGGAGATCTCAAGGACGGGAAGAGCGAGAGGCATGGGGATAGGAAGGCAGGAAGAAAGGAAGGGCTGGGTAAATAGTGACTTATTGTGGAAGGCAGTACCACAAGACACATGTTTATGATCTTAAAGTAGCTAAACAGGTAGAAAAGGTGACAGCAAAAGCTAGAAGGATGCTTGGGTGCATACGGAGAGGAATGGCTAGCAGAAAAAGGAGGTGATAATGCCTCTGTATAAGTCTTTGGTGCAATCTCATTTGGAGTATAGTGTGCAATTCTGGAGACCGCACCTTCAAAAGGATGTGAACAGGATGGAGTCGGTGCAGAGGGTGGCTACTAAAATGATTAGTGGTCTTCATTATAAAGCATATGAGGACAGACTGAAGGATCTTAATATGTACACCTTAGAGGAAAGGCGGGATAAAGGTGATATGATTGAGATGTTTAAATACCTCCATGGCATAAATGTTCAGGGAGAGAGCCTCTTTCAATTGAAAGCAAGTTCTGCTATTAAGGGGACATGGGATGAGGGTGAAAGGGGATAGATTCAGCAGTAATATGCGGAAATATTTCTTTACGGAAAGAGTAGTGGATCCGTGGAATAGTCTCCCAGTTGAGGTGGTAGAGATGAGGACAGTAACTAAATTAAAAAAAAAGCATGGGACAAACACAGAGGATCTCTAAAGGTAAAAAGGGGACTGTTTTCGTTGTTGATAAGGAAGGACAGACTAGATAGGCCATGTGGTCTTTTTCTGTCGTCATATTTCTATGTTTCTATGATTACTGGAGATTTGATATACTACCCAAGACCAAACAGTATCAGGGTGGTTTATATTAACCAGGCTTGAAAACATAAAAGTAAAGGAACACCTTAAATTATATAAAAGAGACAGAACAAGAGAGAATAAACTATAGCAGGTACCGTGCAACAGTATAACATAGAAACATTAGGGGGGGGGGGCACTCCTAGGACCGTGTTTTGGACTGGATCAAACAATATTGTGTGTACACTGTATTTTCAAGACTACACACCTTATTTGCCATAGAAAATCAATCCACAGAGAAAGGAACAAACTGTCTGCGGATATGCAAAGGCAAATTTTAAAGGGAAAGTATTTATACATATATTCTCTGCAATTTAGTACAAAATCTGGATGTCAGCAATACTCCAAGACTTTCTCTTAAAGTGCACTATCTAAAAATTGTTCCCAATATTGACAGATGGTTTTGTTCATAGTATTTAAGATGCACTTCTCTAGAGATGCATCACTATGGGACTAACTTTTACACTAACCCATGGAGCAGCCTAATCATTAGCGAAGCAGATTGAGAACCAGCGAAGCCAGCATTCAAATCCCACTGGAGCTCCCTGTAATCTTGTACAAGACACTAAACCTTCCATCCCTCTGGTACTAACTTAGATAGTAAGCTCTCTGGGGACAGGGATATATATCTGCATGTAGCTTGCTTTAAGCTGCCACTGAATAGGTGTGAGCTCAGTTCAAATAAACACAACTCTTTCACGCCTGTGGGATTTCCCTGTGAAAAAGTGGCCAACCCCAGGGTACTTGCGTACATTTGTACTGGTTATAAAGCACGGTGTAAATGCAGTATATGAGACTTGTGAAAAATCTGCACAGACGCTTCCTCCTCTGAGGTCTCTCTGTCTCAGGCATGCCTCTTTTCCAATGTGGTTGAAAGTTTGTTTGCAGATACCAGTGTAGCTACATTTACCCAGAGAAGGGATTTGGTAGTTTTAGAAACGGCTTCTCTGCCACGTAAGCAGCTCTGAACAGTGCCTTCCCTGGGACAAATTCCAGCATATAGCAAAACCCGCTGGCCCTGTGACTCAGATCCTATTGTTGGATGCTGCGCCAAGTCCTAATGGGAGCATGTGCTCTGAGGGAAGAAAGCGTACCACTGCTTCTGCGGTGAACCTGCCAGAACGTTGCCGAGGGCTTATCTCAAAGGAAACCTTCCTGCAGCACTAGTAAAGGAGCCACCTGGGAATGCCACTGCTGTGGAAGGTTATAAGGAAGATGGAAACAGAGGTGAAAGATGATATGACATTATACAGTACTCCAGTCTTCTTGAGCACTTAACCCAGAAAGTTCCTGATATCCTGTCAACTATGCTAATATTGTATACAATTGGTAATGCTTCAGATCACACTTATTGAAATAATGTGTATCTGCTTCTATACAAAATGTGACCTTGCTAACTTTACCTCTTGATCCTGCTCTCATATTCCATCTTTTGTTTTGCCATTTCCTGCTTCAGACTTGACACGAGACTGTGCAAGGCACTGTGACTGCTCGTGGCGCTCACGATGAATGTTTCACTGTTATCGCTGCTGCTTGTAGCTCGGCTACTGCGACCTCCAGCACTTCTTCGATCATATTTACTCTCATAGTCTCCGTGATGGGAAAGTTCCTCGTGAGGTGGTCCGTCTAACACAGGGTCTTCAAAATTTCCCCCGTAAAAGTCCTGTTCCGGGCAGGTTGTTGTGGAGGATCGGCAAGAGTTGGAATTTTCAGGGAGGGATATTTCACAGGAGGACGTGGACCAGGTTGCACTATCGACGCTCTGCTTGTCATCGGAGTTCAACATGGAAAACTGTTGGTGAACATTGTCGTAAGTGGACAACCTATGCTGCTGCTGGGAAGAATCGCCAACCAAGTCCTTTTGTTTGCAGTCCCTCAAGGTGACATACCCATTGGGCATCCAGCCCATATTTCGACCATTCAAAGTGATACTAAGGGCATCGGTACTTAAAATGCCCATTCGTACAGCTCCATTTTGCACACTGTGAGTTCCCATCTTAGTTCCTGATCCTTTCATGGATGACGTTCTCCTGGCCTGCAGGGTTCCATTCGACCGTGGCTGGTTCTTTTCATGGCCCTCAACAGCACTGCTAAAGGAGCCGTTTGTGACAATACCACTTCCCTTATTGAAGGCGGGGTTTTTTTTCACCATGAGTGGGGGGCTCCTGGTAACATCAAGTTTGTGAATGCTATTTCTTGGGCTGCTTGATTTGCTCCCTGTCAGGCTGGTGGGGGAGTCATTGTCCATACTGCTCCTTTGGGGGGATTCAGGCTTCTCCCAAGAGCAGCGCCTCACAGCTGTCTCCTTGCTGTTGTTGTTTTCTTTGCTCTGCAACTGGCCGATAATGATTTTCTTCTGTAGTTCATTGTTGTTGTTGCAGAGCTCCTGTCCATTTGGAAGCGGCATCTCTATGTCTTTAGGAAACAGTCTTTCATGTTCACTTATTAAAACGGACATTAACTGCTGGACCACCATAGTACCTGTTAGATGAAAAAAAAAAGAATAATAATTTAGTTAATGCCATGAAATACCTGTGACACTAGAAGAGCCAAGTGATCTAAGAGAAAGATAATCAAAATCACAGATGCACAATAATAACCAATTGCACTCTAAGGTAGCAGGAGTAAGAGCATTAGAACATGGTCATTGAGGCCCCTGTGAAGCAACACAGGAGTCCTCCGTACATGCTGGTGCTGATAGGAAGAGGTGCAGCAATCTCGCAGTTTTAGTCCTGCTCGTCACAACTTAAAACCCAATATCACACTACCACCCCTACCAATAACAGCCTGGACTGAGGACTTCCATGCAGCTTCACAGGAATGTTGATGGCTCTCTCTTGCTTCATCTTAATTTAGAGCTGTGTTTTCAAGCCAGCCTTAGAATGAAATAGTGGCCAACAGTTTCACTGTTATTTGAAAGCCTTAAAGAAAATAATTGTCTGAACAGCAGTGGTCAGGCATAATCACCGATTTTCAAGTCCCTCAGAAGATTCAGTATATAATATTGCTCTCATTTAATCCAGTGTGTCATCAATATCCTATATTAGAGATATTCGCTCCATTTGTAAACTCAAAAACTTTTTGTTAGACAAATCATCGAGGTAGCTATTGACAAACCCCCTCCAATACATCCTTTTATTCTAATTAATAGTAAAGTAAAATTCAGACCAACATGATTCAAACATATCGTGTTTGTTCTGCTACAGGGTAAACACTTATCTGAACAGGAAAACACCCATTTCATTCTTGATCAAGCAGCAAATCATGAGATTCTTCTGACCATCCTGGAGCTCAACCGGCTACTAAAAAAATGACTGTGGACTTCCGGTGACGTCACGGAGCAAATGGCTGTGTGCTAGCTGAGCTCCTGTGGAGTCCTGCATTATTAGGAGGAAAAAGTGTGGACCCCGGCGCCTGAGTGAGAGGAGAACGGGTCAGGACGATGGCCCAAGCCGCGAAAAAAAAGCTGGCGGGCTTCCGATCGCCATATGTGAAACGGAAGGAGGATGAGGAGCGGACGGCTGCCGAAACGGCAAGGCCTAGCAGCATGGCGAGCTCGGAGGAGGATGAGGAGAGCGAGGAGATCCAGGAGATGGAAATGCCTCTCCGGGAGTGGCTGCGGGCTTTTAAAAGAGGCTTGCGAGCCGATTTGGCGGAGATGAGAAAGCGTAGTTACTCACCAGTAACAGGTGTTCTCCAGGAGCAGCAGGAATCAGTCCTCACTTATGGGTGACGTCGGCGCCGACGGAGCCCTCGCGGAGCAATTTTCCCCAGCTTTCAAAGAAAGCCTTTGGGAATTGCAGCGCGCATGCGCGGTAGTCTTCCCGCCCGAAGGTGCCATCTTAGCCAGTCAGATGACATAGCTAAAAAGACAGCATAAAAATTTGCAAAAAGAACATAAGCAGACGATTGCAACTCCAAGGGGAGGAGGGAGGGTAGTGAGGACTGATTCCTGCTGCTCCTGGAGAACACCTGTTACAGGTGAGTAACTACGCTTTCTCCAGGACCAAGCAGGAAGTCAGTCCTCACTTATGGGACTCCCAAGCTCAAGGCTACCGGAGACCCTAAGCACAAAAATGAGCTCCCTCTAGCTCAGCAGCACAGAAGGATAGAATCTTCGCTGAATTATCACCCACCGGTAGCCCACATCCGGGATGGAGGGTAGGAGTTGCTCAGACCTCAAAGAGATTACGGAGGACTGCCTGTCCGAAAGCACTGTCCCTACGGGACTCCCTCTCGAGACAGTAATGGACCGCAAAAGTCTGGCTCGAAGACCAAGTAGCGGCCCGGCAGATGTCTGCCAGCGGAACAGAGCGGAGGTAAGCCACTGACGTGGCCTTTGCCCGAACGCAATGAGCCGTGACTCGACTTTCTAAGGAGAGTCCGGCTGCCCCATAAGCCCAAGAGATACAGTCCGCAACCCAGATGGACAGAGTACGCTTGGAGACCGGGAGCCCCAATTTATTGGGGTCAAAGGACACAAAAAGCTGCGCAGCTTTACGGTGCTCCCGCGTACGGTCAAGGTAGAAGTTCAACGCCCTTCTACAGTCCAGGGTATGGAGGACCGTCTCAGCTCGGCTGGAGTGTGGTCTGGGAAAGAAGGTTGGAAGTACCACCTCCTGATTCAAGTGAAAAGGGGAGACCACTTTAGGCAGAAACTTTGGGTGAGTCCGTAGGACTACCCTATTCTTGTAGAACCGAGTGTAGGGGGGATCAGACACGAGGGCCTGTAATTCACTTACGCGCCTAGCGGAAGTGAGGGCTATCAAGAACAGCGTTTTCCAAGACAGAAAACGGAGAGAGCAGGTAGCCATAGGTTCAAAAGGCGGACAGGTGATCCGCTGCAAAACCACATTCAGGTCCCAGTCAGGCGCTGGCGGGCGCAGAGGTGGTTTAAGTAGTAGGAGACCTCGGAGAAACCTCGCTACGAGAGGGTCGTTGGAGAGAGGTCTGCCGTCCACCGGCACATGATGTGCGGAAAGAGCACTGAGGTGAACTTTGACGGAGTTGGACTTAAGTCCCAGATTAGAGAGGTGTAGCAAGTACTGTAAGATCACCGACACCGGGCAGGAGAAGGGATCCTGAGACTGTTGGGTACACCAGACTGCAAAGCGACGCCATTTAAGGGCGTAGCATTTGCGGGTAGAAGGCCGCCGCGAAGCCAAGACGACCTCCTCCACCTCTGCCGGCAAGAGGAGAGGAGCAAGGACTACCCTCTCAGCAGCCAGGCCATGAGGTTGAGAGACCTGAGGTTGGGGTGCAGTAGGGACCCCTGATCCTGGGTGAGGAGATCCGGTTGCACCCCCAGAGGGATTGGATCCTCCACCGCCAGTTGCAGCAAGAGCGGAAACCACGGCTGCCTGGGCCAGCGAGGGGCCACCAGGATCACGAAAGCTTTGTCTCGGAGAACCTTGAAAAGGGTCCGAGAGACTAACGGGATGGGAGGGAAAGCGTACAGAAGGCTCCCCGACCATGAGATCAGAAAGGCGTCCGCCGCCACCCGAAGGGGGTGAGGCTGACGAGAGCAGAAGCGAGGAAGCTGCCGGTTGTGAGGACTGGCAAAGAGATCCACTGTGGGGAGGCCCCACCTGAGGAAGAGCTTCTGAACGATCAAGGGGTCCAGACGCCACTCGTGCGGCTGGAGGACCCTGCTGAGTTTGTCCGCCAGGCAATTTTCTTGGCCCGGGAGATAAACTGCCTTGAGGAGAATGCCGTGACTGACGGCCCAAGAGCAGAGCTTCTGTGCCTCCCGGCAGAGGAGGAAGGAGCCCGTGCCCCCCTGCTTGTTCACGTAGAACATGGCAACTTGATTGTCCGTCTGGACAAGGACGGACTGTTGGGAGGTCAGGTGGGAGAAGGCCTTGAGAGCTAGGCGGATCGCCCTGAGCTCCAGGAAGTTGATCTGCTGAGCAGACTCCCACTTGGTCCAGAGGCCCTGAGTACGTGCCTCTTGGCAATGGGCTCCCCAGCCCAGGAGGGATGCATCGGTGGTCAGCACCCGGGTCGGCTGAGGTGACTGGAAAGGCATTCCCAATACCAGGTTCGGCTGCCGGAGCCACCACCGGATAGACGAGACCAGCGGCTCGGAGACGCGCACCAGGTCTGCTAGGCCGCCCGTGGCCTGTCGCCACTGCTGGCGGAGACACCACTGAGCAGGCCGCATATTCAGGCGGGCATTGGGGGTCACATGGACGGTGGAAGCCATATGGCCGAGCAGTCTCAGGAAGCGCCTGGCGGAGACCAGGGGCTGGCTGCGAAAGCGGTCGGCTAGGTCCATGAGCCGCTGAGCCCTGTCGAGCGGTAGGTACGCTCGCGCCTGAGGGGTGTGCAGCCTTGCGCCGATGAACTCGAGATCCTGTGAGGGGAGCAAAGTGGACTTTGCGAAGTTGATGACAAAGCCCAAGTGCTGCAGCAGAGTCACCGTGCGGCACGTGGCGGTGGTGACCTCCTGAGCGGATGCTGCTCTGATGAGCCAGTCGTCGAGGTACGGAAAAAACATAGAGGCCGTGAAGCCGGAGATGGGCCGCCACGACCGCGAGACATTTTGTGAAGACTCGCGGTGCGGAGGACAGGCCGAAGGGCAGTACTCTGTACTGGTAATGATTCCCTGCCACCACAAACCTTAGGTATTGTCGGTGGCTTGGGTGGATGAGGATGTGCGTGTAAGCATCCTTTAGATCCAAGGAGCATAGCCAATCTCCCTGCTGGAGGTAGGGCAGAAGGATTCCAAGGGTAAGCATTTTGAACTTCTCCCGCACAAGGAACTTGTTGAGGTTGCGCAAGTCCAGGATGGGTCAGAGGCCTCCTGTTCTCTTTGGTATCAGAAAATACCTTGAATAGAAGCCCTGACCTCTCAGGTGGTGTGGCACCGGTTCCACCGCCTGATCCTGCAGAAGACCTGCTAACTCCTGAAGGAGCAACTCCCTGTGCAGAGGGGGGCGCGGAGGCTCTCCCGGAAAATAGGAGGGAGGGACCTGATGGAAGTGGAGAAGGTAGCCCTCTCGCACGACCTGAAGCACCCAGGCATCTGCGGTGATGCTGGACCACCTGTCGGCGAAGTGAACCAGCCGGCCTCCGGTGCTGGGGGGAACCAGCGGGGGGGGAGAGGCTATGCTGAGCGAGTCAAAAACCCCCACCCTGCTGAGCAGGGGCTGGTGGCGCAGGCTTGGGGGCTTGCTGCCTACGGGACCCGTTACCCCGTCCCTTGGCCTGCTGGCCCTGTTGGGGAGCTGCAGGGGCCTGATAATGGGGGTATTGTTTGTAGGCAGCCGCCTTCCTCGGGTAAAAGGTCTTTTTTCCCGAGCCCTTCTTTTTCTGGGAAGGGGCGGAGGTCTTCCTAGAAAGCCTGGTCCTGGTGAGAGTCTCAGTCTCAATTTGTGCAGCCTTTTCCGCCATGGGCTTGCCAAAGAGGTTTTCGCCTCGGCAGGGGACATCGACCAACTTGTCCTGTACCCAGGGCTCAAGGTCGGACGACTGAAGCCAAGCCTGTCGGCGGGCACCGATGCCGGCTGCGGCTACTCGAGCCGAGGCTTCAAAGCCATCATAGGCTGCTCGGGACATGAACTTTGAGCATTCCCGAATACCTGTGGACAAGGCTAGGAACCTCCGCAAGGGTTCCTCGGACAAACCAGCGGAGAAGCCGGCTAGCTCTTTAGCCAGATCCCTGAGATACATGCCCATGTAGAGCTGGTAAGTCTGGACACGACAGGCGAGCATAGAGCCCTGGAAGCACTTTTTGCCAAGGCCATCCAGGTTACGGGCCTCCCTTCCAGGAGGCACCGAGGAGTGCATCTTCTGGCTCTTAAGACGATGCATGGCCGATTCCACTACCATGGAATGGTGTGGCAACTGCGCCTTTTGAAAGCCAGGGCTCTTGCGGACTCGATAGATAGAATCGACCCGCTTGCTCAGGACCGGCGAGGAGGCCGGACTCTCCCACATGCGGAAGAGTAGTCGTTCCAGCATAGGAGGAACCGGCACAGTAAAGTGCTCCCTCGCGGGAGAGTCATACTGGAGGGCGTCGAGCTCTTCGGCTCGAGGCTCCTCCTCGGGGTCCGCAGGGAAGGCCAAAGCCTTGGCCATATCCCTAACGAAATCCGAGAACCGGGCATCCTCCGGGGGGGACTGCTTCCGAGGCTCGGACTCCGGAGAGTCCGATGGGACACACCGAGTCCGGAAAGAATCAGGTGACTCTTCCTCCTCAGACTCCCAGACCGACTCCGACGAGGACTCGGTGGGGTCGGCTCGGGCAGGGTGCGGCGCCAGCCGCCCCGACGCCGAGGGAGTCGGCGTCGGCGACCTCGGTCCCGAACGGGAGGCCGAGGGCGACCTCGACCGAGGATCGACTCGAGTTCTCATCGACTCGAGGATCGGCTCGGTCTCCGGGGTCGACTTGGACGTCGACGTCCCGGCGGTCGGGGCAGCGACGCCAGCGAAGCCAGCGAGCAGTGCCCGCTGCTGGTCCATGAAGGCAGACAATCTGCTCTCCAAGGCCGTCAACCTGAGTCCGAGCTCAGGCGACCCAGCAGCCCCCGACTCGGGCCCCGACGGCGTCGGGCCCGACGTCGGCTGACGCGGAGGCGAGTCCAGAAGGACAACAGGACTTACCCGGGCAGGCATCTCCGACTCCAGGCGAGGTCGCTTCGGGAGGTGTTCCTTCTCCAAGGACCCGGGGCGGCTGTCGGGGCTATGCGACCTGGCCCTCGCGGAGCCAGGAGCGTCCACCGACGCCGCCCTCGCGGTTTTTTCCTTCCGTGGATGGTCCCCGGAGGGAGAACCCCGGTCGGAGGAGCTCCGTCGACGGTCCGAACTGGAGCCTTTCGACAGTGAGGCCTCCGACGAGGTCCGGGTACGGCTGGGGTCAGCGAAGATTCTTTCGCGCTGATGCCGCCGACTTCTCAACGCCTTCGAGGACAGTTTGCTGCAGGGCCCACAGATCAGTTCCTCGTGATCTGGGCCCAGGCAGCGGAGGCAAAGGTCGTGTGAGTCGGTGAGTGACATATTTCGGTCACACCGACCACACCGCTTAAAGCCACTGGCAGCCATCGGGGGAAAAAGGGCCCCTGCGAGGTCAAAGGACCGGGCTGCCAGGGAAAAACGAAAACGAAAGCTGACTAAGTCAGAAAAACCGAAAAACCGTTAGAGGACTCGAGACCGGCGTCGCGAGTCCGGGCGGGAAAACGACCGGCGTCGAACCGAAAGAAAAAAGGATAAATACAGAGGAAAATCAACTTTTTCGCGGGGACAAGACGGGGACGTCTGTAGGGCTCCGCGGAAAAAAGAAGACTGGCTAAGATGGCACCTTCGGGCGGGAAGACTACCGCGCATGCGCGCTGCAATTCCCAAAGGCTTTCTTTGAAAGCTGGGGAAAATTGCTCCGCGAGGGCTCCGTCGGCGCCGACGTCACCCATAAGTGAGGACTGACTTCCTGCTTGGTCCTGGAGAAAGGACATTAAAGATTCGTTGACGAATATACAACAGGATCTGAGCGGCCTGGGCGACCGCGTGGTGGCTCTCGAAGACCACGCGGAGGCTTGCAGTGGTGAGCTACAGGCGATGGCGGAGATGCAGAGCAAACTGGAGAGGCAGCAGGAGGCGATAGTGGAGAAGTTGGAGGAGATAGAGGATTGGGCCCGCCGGAATAATCTGCGGGTGAAAGGCATTGCAGAGTCGGAGGGGCACCAGAACTGTGAGCAGGTGATCCGGCGTCTATGTGCTCATATTTTGGCCCTGGAGGGCGGTGCGGCGCCAGCGGAGCGGGAGATTGGGGTGGAGCGGGCGCACCGCAGTCTGGGCCCGCGGCGTGACAAGCAACCCAGAGACATCATTGCTTTTATGAGCAGCTTCCCGCTAAAAGAAAAAATCCTGCAGATCGCCCGGAAATATGGGCGGATCGCGTGGGAAGGTGCGGAGGTGGACATTTTTAATGATTTGTCCAAAGGGACTCTAGACCGCCGGCGAGGACTGCGTGAAGTCACTGCCTACCTGAGGGGGAAAAGCCTGCGTTACCGGTGGCTGTTCCCTTTCGGCCTCTTAGTAACAGTGAATGGAGTGACGCGGAAGGTGAAGGAGGCAGAGGAAGCCTGGACTGTGTTGGGTGAGCTGGGGTGCGAGCAGCTCCCGAAGAGAGTAGGAAATGTGGGGGCGAAACAGATGGGCGGTGCAGCGAACCCCCGGTGGCAGCGCGTGGCAGAGAAAGGACGTCGGCTGCAATGGAGGGGAGCGGATGGAGACGCGGGGCAGACAGCGCACCCTGTGGAGAGAGAGTGCCCGGCTGACTCTGGTGCTGGACTGAGAACTGTGAAGGGGTCAGCCCTCTGGACCTTGGGGTGAAAGGCTTGGGGGGCTGGGGGGGGGAAGGGTGAGTGGGGGAGAGTTGCTGGGGTGGGGGGGGGAGGGGGAGGGAGCGGGGTGGTAGGGGGGCTGTGTTGGAGGGTAGGTGGTGAGGGAGGAGGGCGGGGGGTTGCTGGGGGGAGATGCAGGACCGTCACAATCGGAAGATAGGTAAAGTGGAGGAGCGGTGGAGAGGGGTGGGGCGGGGGGAGGGGGGGTGGGGGTATAGGAAAGGACACCTGTCAGAGGTAGGGGGGGTCAGTAGGAGTAAGGTACACGATGATGCAGGTGGGCACGCTTAATGTGCGGGGCTTAAACTCGCCCACCAAGCGGCGCTTACTGTTCCGGGAGGCTGAGAAGAACGACTGGGACGTGATCTTAGTACAGGAGATGCATTTGCGTCGTCGGGATGTGGGGTTGATGAGGCATCCCCGGTATGGAGAACAATATTATTCTTGTAGTCGGGAGGGGGGCAAGAAGGGGGGGTAACGGTGCTCATACGGGGGGGTAGCGGGATCCAAGTGGCAAGGAGCTTTGAGGATGGGGAGGGGCGGGTGGTGGGGGTGGTGGGCAGTTGGGGGGGAGAGGAAATAGTGATTGTGTCGGTGTATGGGCCGAATGGAGTGCAAGTGGGGTTCTGGCAGAGGGTGTGTAAGTTGTTAGGGCAGCATGGAGGGGGAAAAAGAGTGGTGGGGGGAGACTTTAATGTTGTGCTGGAGCATTTGATGGATAGGGAGTTGGGGAGGGGGGAGGGCCGGGGGAGAAATAGGAGGGCATTGCAGCGGCTGATGAAACGGTTGAATCTGGTGGACGCCTGGCGAGTGCTGTGCTGCACCCTCAGAAGCGTGAGTTCACACACTACTCCATCCCCCACAATAGCTGGAGCAGGATAGATATGATGCTGGTGGATCAAGAATGGATGCTGGGGGTGGGAGGGGGGGGGGGATTGTATCCATTGCTTGATCCGATCATAAAGCGGTCGAAGTGGGGTTTAAGGGGCGGGATAGGGAAGGGTTGCGGTTTTGGCGCCTGAATGAGGGGTTGCTGAAGTGCCCAGCGGCAGTGAGAGATATTAGGGAAGGGATCAAGGAATACTTGGCGGTGAATGACCGGGGGGAGGTTCGGGTGGCGATGGTGTGGGAGGGGCTCAAGGCGGTTATTAGAGGGAAGTTCATTCAATGGGGGGCACGTAGGAAGCGGGAGCGGTATGAAAAGGAGCGGGACTTAGGGAGGAGGTTGCAGGAGGCGGAGGAGGCGTATAGGAGATCTGGGAGGGTAGGGGCTCGGGGTGTGATGGAAGCGCTACGGGGGGAACTGCAGGGGCTGCAGGTGGAGAGGGTAGCAATGGAGTTGGCCTGGGTGCAACAGCGGTTTTATGAGTTTGGAAATAGAGCAGGGCGGATGTTGGCCCAGCGGCTGCGGAGCCGTAGGGTGGACTCTCGGATCTATCAGATTAAGGGGAAAGGGGGGGAGGTGCTGTTTCGGGAAGGGGAAATCCAGGAACGCTTTCGGCAGTTTTACCAGGAACTCTATATGGCGGAGGAGGGGGTGGAGGGGGAGGGTATAGACCGGTACCTGGAGGGGGTCAGGCTTCCAAGTTTGTCGGGGGAAGCTCGGGAAGAAATGGAGGCCCGGATAGGTCTGGCAGAGGTGGAGCGTGTCATTCAGGGGTTGCCCAGGGGGAAGGCTCCGGGGTTAGACGGGCTGCCGAGTACGTTTTACCGGGTATTCCAGGCGGAGATAGGAGAGGTTCTATGTCGGGTGTTTAATGGGATGTTGGAGGAGGGGGGGAACTACCGGTGGGGCTGTCGACCGCGGGGCTCACGGTGTTGCCGAAGGGGGGGAGGGACCCGCTGGAGTGTGGTTCTTTTAGACCTATTTCGCTCCTGAATGTGGATGTTAAGGTTCTAGCCAAGATTTTGGCGGGTCGTCTGGGGCCATGGCTGCCTACAGTGATCAAGAATGATCAGACGGGGTTTATCCCGGGTCGTCAGGCAGCTGATAACATAAAGCGGGCGGTGGGGGTGCTCTGGGAAGCGCGGCGTGGGACGGAGGAGTTTTTGTTAATGTCTGTAGATGCCGAAAAGGCATTTGATAGGGTGAACTGGGCCTTTTTGATGAAGGTGTTGGAGCGAATGGGGGTGGGGGAGAATATGGAGCATTGGATCCGAGGGCTCTACAATGGGCCGAGGGCTCGGGTGAAGATCAATGGCTGTTACTCGCGGGATTTCAGTTTGGGACGGGGGACGAGGCAGGGGTGCCCCCTCTCGCCGCTGCTTTTTGCAATGAGTGTGGAGCCTCTGGCGGCGGCCATTAGATCAAATGAGCGGATTCGGTGTTTGGATAGAGGGGGGGTGGCTCATAAAATATCCCTTTATGTGGATGATATTCTGCTGTATTTGGAGCGGCCGGAGGAGTCCCTGCCGGAGGCCATGGAGGTGATGCAGGCGTTTGGGGCAGTCTCAGGGTTCAAAATGAATGTGGACAAGACGGAGGTATTGCGGGTTCGGGTTTCACCGAGGGTAGAGGGGCGGTTGCGGGGTCTGTACCCCTTGAGGTGGGTCAACCAGACTTTGAAATATCTGGGGGTGCACTTGGGAGCTAAATATGGGGATCTGTACCGGATTAATTACCCAGGGGTAGTGCGGGTGTTGGAGAGGGACCTGGAGGGTTGGATGAGACAGGACGTCTCATGGTTAGGACGGATGGCCGGGGTTAAGATGAATGTGCTACCAAGGCTATTGTACCTATTTCAGGCATTGCCCGTGCGGGTACCGGATGCAGTGTTACGGCGAGTGCAACGGAAAGTCTTTCAGTATATTTGGAACAAACGACCGCCGCGGTTGGCACGGGAGGTGCTCTACGCCCCGCGGACGGCGGGGGGGCTTGGGGTACCTAATATCCTTGATTATTACCGAGCGGCGCAACTAAGGCATGCTATGGACTGGCGGAAGCGGGAGGGCATGAAGCCTTGGGTACATCTGGAGCGTACAGTGGTGAAGGGTGGCAACCTAGAGGCGTGGCTGTGGGCGGGGAGGAAGAATCGCAAGGAGTTAGGCGCGGGGTCGCCGGCTATGCAGCAGGTGGCTCAGGTGTGGGACGGGGTGCGGCGTGGAGGTAGGGGGAAGGGGAAAGGGGACCAGTTTTCCGTGATGATGCCGTGGCGCGGTTGGAAGCCTTTCACACCAGGATGGGAAGGGGGACGGTTTGATAGATGGACGGAGAAGGGGCTGGTGTGCTTTTACCAACTCCTGGAGGAGGGGGTGGTGCGGTCTTTTGAGGCAGTTCGGGTGGACTATGGATTGGAAGAGCGGGATCGCTATACCTATGTTCAGGTGAGCTCCTTCTTAAAAGGGGGTAGGGGGATGAGGGGGATGGGGGGGCTGGGGAAGGACGTGTTGGCGATTGAGGCGCTCTGGTATGGGAAGTTCGGGTCCAGAGGGATGGTTTCTGGGTTGTATCAGGCAGTTTCGGAAGGGGGGGGGGGCGGTTCCCTTATATGCTAGAGTGGGAGCGGGATCTGGGGAGGCCCTTGACAGCTGTAGATTGGAAACAGATATGGGATAGGGTTAGGGGGCTGCCCTGGGCTAGTAGTATTCGGGAAAATTGGTATAAGATTTTATTCCGGTGGTATTATACTCCGGAGCAATTACATCGGATATTTCCGGGGGTGGCGGAGGGCTGCTGGCGGGAGTGCGGGGGGGTGGGTACTTTTTGGCATATCTGGTGGGCGTGTCCTAAAGTACAAAGTTTTTGGGGACAGGTGATACAGTGGATCCATCAGCATCTTGGAGAGGTGGTCCGGCTAGATCCCGGGGTTTGCTTATTGTCTTGGTGGGGAGGGAGGCAAGCGGATGGGGGGCCCATGATACGAGCGTGCCTGAGTGCGGCAAGGTGTGTATTGGCAGCAGCGTGGAGGAGGGTAGGGGTACCTACAGTGGGGGAGTGGGAAGGTAGACTGCGACAGGTGGTCCTCATGGAACAATTGACAGCGGTTAGGAGGGAACGAGTGGGGAAATTTATGGCTAATTGGGGAGACTTATGGAGTGTCCTGGGGGGGGGAGGGAAGGGGGGGACGGGAGGGGGGATTGTTAGGGGGGAGTGGGAAGGGCAGGAAGTAGGAGCAGCAGTAGGAGGTGGGAAGTGGGGTTTTTTGGGGGGGGGGCGGGGGGGCTGGTTGGTTGTGGGGTGTTTACTGGTGTTGGTTGTTGCTGTTTTGTGTTTTGATGAAACCAATAAAAATATTGAAATATAAAAAAAAAAAAAATATGACTGTGGCATCTTTTATCCTGCTCATGACTCTACCTTCATGATCCATTTAAAAGCAACACACTCAGAATAAAGTATGGCAGTCTTATCTGTGCATTCAGGCCTTTAGGTTAAAGAGTATCTAGGTAAAAGATCCAAAATTGTTCCCAATAATTAAGTAATGCATCCTGATCACCTCCATGCCATGGTGAGGGAACATGCTGCAAAATACGCCAACAAAGCTGATCAAAAAAATGATGATTCTGTATACAGTGATCCACTATTGGGGCAGTCAATGTTTTAGTATTCAATCGGGATTTATGCTTCCACAGATGAAAGATCATAGGCCTGCATGTGCATCCAATGTAACTCTTCTTGCATGGACATATGATAAGATAGATCACATAATCTGAAATACAAGTAGTAGAGTCATGAGATTTTATGATGTGCTGAGAAATTGGGTCCCTCCATTGGTCACCCTCAATCGTAGTACAACTAAAATCACATTGCCCACAAGAATAATGTCCCAAATGCTTTTTCATAATGGACCCAGTGTGCCAGGTTTTAGACGGTCTAACCATATTAGCAATATTAAGCCCTTTTGTATATGCTATAGGATGCTCCCGAAAACACTCATGCAATTGCAAAACAGCCCAGTGCTTATGCACTATTGAGGCTACTTGAGATGCATGAGTGGAATAAGGCAGCGAGCAAATCAGAAGTTTTTCAGAGGAGTTGACATCTGGACGTTGCAGTTCCAACAGTAAACTGCGCTGAGCATACAGCCCTCGTAGGTATGCTTTTTAATAAGTTGGGATAACCTCTTTCTTTATATTTAAGGCATAACTTATGAGATTTTGTAATATAATCTGATTGCTCAGAACATAAACGTTGAAGCCGTAAAAATTGATTAATAGGAAGGTCATTCTTCAATATCATAGGGTGGTGGCTGGAATATCTCAGTAAATTATTCTTTGCTACAGCTTTCTGGTGCAAACTAGTCCCGAAGTGATTACTCTCCCGGGACATCAATATGTCCAGAAAGGCTACCTGGGTAGCATGATATGTGCTCTCAAATTGAGTATTAATCTTCAATGAATTGAGCCAAGAAGTAAAATTCTCCAAAGAAGTCAAATCACCAGCCCAAAAGCACAAAATATCATCTAAGTACCTCTTCCATGACAGTATGTTTGCCATCTAATGTGAATTATATAAATAATGCTGTTCAAAATGAGCCATATAAAGGTTGGCTACCATAGGGGCTATCGTTGCAACCATCGCCACACTGAATTTTTGATAATAAAATACACCATTAAAACAGAAGAAGTTATTCTTCAAGATCATACTGAGTAATTCCCGCACATACCTCTCTGGCAATCGATCAGGTAGAGTATCCTGCCAATCCAATTCTTCCAGGACTATCAAAGCTTCAACCTAATAGATATTTGTATAGAGGGCTTTCACATCAAAGGACACCAACCAAATGACCCCAGCAGGAAGAATAAAATCCACTAAAAGACATAATACCTGGGTGATATCCCTTCAGAAAGGATGAAATTCGGTAAGTTAAAGGATTCAAAATTTTATCAACAAATATTAACAAAGGTTCTAAAATAGAACCATTGCTGGCCACTATTGGACGGCTGAGCGGATGTACAAGATTTTTATAAATTTTAGGAACTGTACAGAAGATAGGAATTCATGGTGTCAAATTTATCAAAGACTGCATCTCCTTTTGAGTCAGAAAATGGTTCATCTAAACCTAAGTAACCAAGTCCTTCACAGGAATCAACAAATCAGGAGAAGGATCACCTGCCAAACGCTGATAATAATGATTGTCAATCAAATGAAATAAAATCTCAGAATCATATTGTTCTTCGGACTGTATAACAACTACGCTCCCTTTGTCGGCATGTCTAATGACAATCTCATCGTTATTACAGAGAGCTAACAAGGCCATATGCTCTTCGTTTGAAAGATTTCATTGCACGTAGATTGTTTGTTTCTCTAATGCTCTAAATCTTGTAACACTAACCTTTGATAGGTTGTGATAGGAGGATCCACAGGTCCAACAGGGGACCATTTAGACTTTGGACAAGTAGTGACACTTCAGGAGGTATAATATGAGATGCACTATAATGACAAATCACTAAACAGCGGAAGAAGCCATATAGGGCAACCCACACTTCAAAAGGTTTATAAGCAATTGTGGGGATGAAAGACATGCCTAAATTGAGGACCCAAGTCTTTTTTTTTAAATATTTTATTTATTAGGATTTTCAAACTATACAATATCAATAAAGTATACAGAAACACAATCCATCAGCAATAAGAAATGCCAAAAAGAAAATAGAAAAAAAAATACATTAGGCCACATCCGGGGAAAGTAGAACCAATATAAAATTAATATTAAGAAAAACAAGGCAAGAGATCACAAAACCCAAAGGAAAAGTGCCCCTGCCAAAAATCCAGCCCATCAATCAATAACCCTCCCTCCACCTGACATCTATAACCATCTAAATTGAACAAGAAAAGAAAAAATCACTGTCTCTTTTCCTTATCAAGAATCCACTTTTCCAGATCTGAGAATGACAAAAAGACAAACTTATCATACCCGAAAGATATTAAGCATTTACAGGGATAGCGCAAGAAGAAGGTAGCTCCTAGGGCAAGAATTCTAGGTTTGAGAGCAAGGAAAGACTTCCTACAGGTTTGTGTAAAGTGAGATACATCAGGAAAAATAGACACCTTGTCTCCACAATACAGATTAGCTCTTTTCCTGAAATAAGCCTTAAGGATAGAGATTTTATCTTCTTTAGAAATCAAGGTTGCTAATAATGTGCCTCTGGTAGGTCAGATCAAAATATTGGCAGTGGGAAGGAGAAAAACATCTTTCAAGTACTTCCTAAACAATATTGATGGAGACAGTAAACTACTACAAGGAAAATTAAGCACTCTCAAATTCTTGCTCCTAGCCATATTCTCTAAATTCTCAAGTTTTTGATGCATAAGACTATCCTTCATGTTAGTAGACTGAAAAGAAGCTAAAGATTTAATTTGAATATCCATATTCGAAATACATGAATTCAAAGTCCCAATCTGACTATCTAAATTCTGAAATTTAAGAACTGCGTCCCTAGTAAACTGACATAAGGAGGGAACAGTCTCAGCAAGAATCCGTTCAGTCGATTAACCGCCTGCCAAATATCCAGAAGTGAAACGGAGGAGACTTGTGAGTCATTAGAGGGGACAGAAGGCTCCTTCCAAGATACAACTTTGGGGAGCACACTGTCCGTCTGAGGACTCAAAAGGCAGGACTAAGGCACAGCAGACAGTTCCAAAAAACCAGGAGGAAGAGGAGGAGTACGCTGCAGGGAGCTAAGACTCACCCCCTCAACAGAGGGATCAAAAGAAACAATACCTGGTGTCGTTACAACAGGCGTAGATTAGATACTACATGCTTATCCATCGGGCCACTCGCAGACACTACCGCAAAGGGCTTCTTCTTTCTCTTACCGCCGGGCATCGCAGCTCCGTAGTTCTATACTTGCTCCCAATGTGCTCCTAAGGGGCTCACAAGGGGCATACAAACCCCTTTGGATACGTCCCTTAGGAGACGCCTAAATAAGGCGCCGATGGCTGAGCGCCGTAAAATACACGGGATTTATTTATGGGGCCTTGGAATGGCGTCAGTGTTAGCTACCCTGCAAGGGCCGGCTGATCTCCAACACCAGCTGTTCTCACCCCTCAGTGGCATGTTAGGCTGCAGGCAACGTTCCCCTCGAGGACCCAAGTCTGATATTTGGTGAGAGGCACCACTGTCAAACTGAAAATGGCTGATTTTTGAACCGTTCTCAGGTTATAGGGCCCCTCCAGCCGTCATTGTGACCGTAATTGTGAGACCGGCGGCCCCACCTTCTGCCTCTCCCTCTCCGCATGCTCATTCTCTCCATTAAGACAATTCCAAAAAATCCTGAGAAACTCATCCCCAATGGTATCATCTGACATAAAATCTGTATATTCTTTCTCTTGTTGATCCTCCGTCATTTAATCAGTATGCCAATAATTCATAGGTTTTACCAGGGATACATTTTAAATGCAGCTGTCTTGGGTCTCAAAAGGATTTTTTCCTGAATATTACCAGTATTTACTTTTATTTCACTGAACTAGCTTCTCTTTCCTTACAATCAAAACATACTTTCTTTGGTTTGTACAAAAGGAGGTCAGATTTAGATTATGCCATTTTCCTCATAGAAAACAAGTAATGTTTATTTGACGTGTATAAATAATAATATACTTTAGACACATTTTAATTGCTTTTTATTTCCCCTCCTCAAACTGTCTTAGCTATTGTTATCATCATCATTCTTCCTAATGACCTCGGAGCATGCCTATTCGTCTTCTGTAGATTTAACTTCAGTCTACATGAAGCCAACCCCTAATTTCACTCATAATTTGCTCAAAATGTGAACTCAATTGGTTTGGGTCATCTATTAGGAGCATTAAGCGACGATCATCTGCATAAAACTGAAATGATATGTTCCTGAAGCTATTTTTTAACCTCATTGAAGCAATGGCACTTTTTTTGGATCTTGTTGAAAAGGTCCGGGTGTATTGCAATCCTGGTATCTTGCGTGTGGAGTTCGCACAAGTTTCTGGCTGTGTATCAATTTTTCGTTTCTCCCCAGCATTATGAAGCCTGAAAATGACTGCTTGGCGTTTGCCTCTTTTTGTCAATACAGGCTCCAGTGCTTTGTGAGTATGATGGATTTTAATTTGCCCTCCTTCAGGCCATCATTTTGAAAAGTACGTTCTGGCTTTACTGAGGATTCTAATGGTATTTTGCTGCAATCTATTCTCTATTCTCAATTGAAAGCAAGTTCTGCTACGAGGGGGCATGGGATGAGGGTGAAGGGAGATAGATTCAGGAGTGATATGCGGAAATATTTCTTTACGGAAAGAGTAGTGGATCCGTGGAATAGTCTCCCAGTGGAGGTGGTAGAGATGAGGACAGTAACTGAATTCAAAAAAGCATGGGACCAACACAGAGGATCTCTAAAGGTAAAAAGTGGACTGTTGTAGTTGTTGTTATGGAAGGACAGACTAGATAGGCCATGTGGTCTTTTTCTGTCATCATGTTTCTATGTTTCTAGATGGTCTGGCTTTTCAGATGCAAATTTGTAGCTGCATTCCAATTTTTTATTTTATGTTGAGCTGAGGTAAGAGAGTCCTGTATTTCTCGAAAATACATCTCCAATTCATCCATAGTTTCATGTGCGGGCTCGAGTAGCTGGGCCACTTTCTCAGCAAAGACCCCGAGTCAGGCATCAAGTTTCCAAGTTTTCTTTTCTGTGTGTTCATTCACCTGCTGTAAGCACTGGCTCACTGTCCTCATCATTCAAAGCAGGTCCATTAACATATGCCTCACCCTCTCCACATGGCCTGTGGCCAGAAATTTTAAATGAAAGACTTTGCTCTGCCCACACTGCTGGAACAGAATGACCCCCCCCCCCCTGCTCCCCCTCCCCACGCAGCTTTATTAACCATGATGTAATGCAAATATAACTTGACTGATCAGAGAAAACAGAGGGTCCAATATTCCAAGTACTTAGCTGGCCGACCAACAGGAGGCAGCTGCCTAATGGCATTCATTGTGATATTCCGATAGCACCACTGAATAACTTCCCAGACTGCCCTGGCACTATCCGGTTAGTGCAGGAGCTGTCTGTGGGTGAAGCAGGGGCGGTGTTGGCACTAACAGGATTGTGACTTTATCCGGTTAGCCCAATACTCAGCTGGCACTAATCCGTTGAACTTAGGCTACTTGGAAAGCAGTCCTAAGTTTCAAGGTGGATAGGTACCGGCCCTATATCAGTGCTAACCGCATAAAGTCTCCATTTATCCAGCTAGCGTCACTCAGCCCAAATATTCAACAGCAGCTCCTATCCGCTGAGTATCGCTGAGTATCCCTCTGCTATTCCAACTCCATGGCTGACTGCTGGGGTGTTCAAATATATCGGCCATTTTGAAAATCGGCTCCTGAGCTTCTAAATTTAGGCCCTAAGTTAGGAATCCAATTGTCCCCTATTTTCAGCAAATCTTAGGAGTCTATGTTTTCAGATGAAATTTCACCCGATAATCAGCAGCAGTGGTTAGGAGATCTTAAAGTGCCTAGCCACCGCCGCTTTAAATAAACCCAGATATTTAGTGCTGGAACGTATCCAGTGTCTGGCACTGAATATCCAGGTGTTGCCAGACAGTAGCATTTCTATACAATTAGTGGTGATATTCAGCTGCTAACCAGATAGCAAGAACTGGTTAAAGTTAGGACAGCTATTGAGATGATGTATCTTTAACCGGTTTAGCTATCTGGTTAGTTGCTGAACACCACCACTGACAGGATAGCGACTGCCACTATCCCTGATTCAATCACAGACCGCCCCAATTTTAATTGGGTGTTTTTTTACACTGTCTATGGGTATATTCAGTGACACTCTTACTCAATGCATTTTAGCCGCTTAGCAAGCCCGCTAACCGGCTAAAACACTTTGAATATCTCCCCCAGGGGGTTTAAAACTTATGCTCTTAAATTTAGGCCTAAATATGAGCCTAATTTAGGTGCCTTGTGCTCAAAATCAGGTTAAGCGCTTAACTTTTTTTCCTATCCTAAATCCACCTCTCCTGCCACCATTTTATAGTTTCCTACATTTAGGACTTCAGTGAAATTTTCGGCATAAATTTAGGTACACAGCCTTAGTAAATTTTCAAAGACGCCAATTTAGGAGCTTTCACTCAGAGTTAAAAGCCTAAACCCTTTGAAAATTCACTCCAAAATTTACTTGAAGGTCCTATAGGAGCTCAGCCATGGTATAGCTTTCCTCCTCAGAGAATGACCGGATGTTTCTTCTACATGCCTACAGTTAAGCCCACAAAAGAAAAGAGTTTCAGTCACAAAGCACACATGTACATTGTGTTTGAATATTTTTCATTTATGAGCTAAAATACTCTTATATTATAAAATAATGGAATAAGCTAGGAACATTAGTAATGCTTTAGTTGAGTTTGTTTAGTTTAGTTTATTGTATTCGATACACTGCCTCTCAGGAATCCATCAGGGTGGTTTGCATAAAATCAGATAAAAATAAAATAAATGGACTTCTGGTGGTGACGAAGAGCCTAATTGAAGCAGCTTGTTCGAGCTCCGGCCAAACCGCACCAAGCAATAGCAATTTACCTCACAACCTATCCATCGCAGGGCAATCCCCGGTCAGCATAATGGCGCAATGTTGGTCCGGAGAAAATGAGTTCCAGTCCAAATACGCCCGGAGGGAGCCAGAGGCAGTGTGAAGCATGGAGCTGCAGTGGGACAAGAGCGGCTTGGACAACTCAGAGGAAGAGCAGCCTGAACACATGTGGGGCAGGAAGAGGAGGGGAGATGCGGGACTGGCTGCATGACTTTAAAGAGCTGAAAGCGGATTTGGCTGCCATGAGGACTGATATTAAAACAATGCTGCTTCCTATCAACAAGATCTGAGTGTGCTGGGCCATCGGGTGGAGGAAGTGGAGGAAACAGTTGAGAAGCACACGGCTTATGAATATATGAATATACAGCAGAAACTGGTACAAGAGAAGATAGATGAGATCGAGGATAGGGCAAGGTGCTGCAACCTCCAAATCAGGGGCATTAAAGGAGAAGATGACTGTAAGGACGGCTTCTCAGTTGCAAGGTGTCTGTTTCAACATATTATGGCAATGGAACAAGGAGGCAGTGAGAGGAAATGCCTGGAGATGGACAGAACAGCCACCACAATGTAGCAACGAACATCTCAAAGGCAGCAAGTGGCAGCTAAGGGAAAGAGGTTGGTGAGATTACCTGGAGAACAGCAAAAGACAGAGGAACCGATGGCACAAGGATCCTGAACCTCCAGGAGATGAACAAGGGAGTAGCATAGACTAGCTGTGGGAAATGGACACTGGATTCACAGGGCATACAATGGGGGAAGGGGAGGGGATTATGTGAGGGAATGAGGGCATAGAGTGAATAAGGGAGAGGAGGGAATAAAAGTGGGAATAGTAGGGAAGGGAGAAAGTAATGGGAAGGGAGGGCGGGGTAGTGGATGGGGTGAGAGGGATGTGAAAAAGTGTGGGGGGGGGGGCCCTTGCAACACTGGAATTACTTCTCCAGGAGCGGGAGAAGGCGGACCACAATGGAACAGGGAGAGGGAGAGGGGGAGGGGGAGGGGGAAGGGAAGAGGGGGAGGAGGTGGAGGGAGGACAGTGGAAGGGTAAGGCAAGCATTGGGGGTAACATGGGTGGGGGGTAGAGGACAAAGACTTATGGCTCGGGTTGGAACATTAAATGCTAAAGAGCTGAACACCCCATTAAAGCACCAGCAGCTCTATCGGGAGGCTGAGAGGGGCCGCTGGGAGATTGTCCTGGTGCAGGAAACACACCCTAGATACAGAGATGTATGATGAATGCGCAATAAAAAGTTCCCCTACCAATATTACTCTGGGAGCAAGGATGGGGGACGTAGAGGGGGAGTAGCTATATTGATTAGTCAAGATAGTAAGCTCCAAGTACAAGATAGCTTTTGGGATCAGGAGGGGAGGGTGGTAGAGGTGAGGGGAACAATGGGGGATGGGAGTACGTGACCATTGTCTCCATGTATGCTCCCAACAGAGCGCAGGGAGAATTTTTGGGGGGTCTAAAGAAATTGTTGGGGGAGTGGGTTAGGGGGAAGTTATTAATAGGGGAGGACTTCAATGGGGTAATGAGTCCCCAGTTAGATAGGCAAGTGAAAGCACATGATGGGGGTGGGAAAACTAAGAGGAGCTTGCGCCGGCTTCTACACAGATTCAATCTGGTAGATGCATGGCAGGACCTATACCCTGAGAACAGAGAATATACTTTTTACTCAGTCCCACATAAATGCTTTAGCAGAATTGATATGATCTTAGTAGAGAAGACATGGGTGCATGATGTGCAAGAGGGGGGGAATAGAGCCCATCACCTGGTCAGACCATGGCCCAGTCTGGATAGAGATAAGGCAGAAAGGAAGGGGAGGGTATACAGATTTGGAGGTTAAATGAGAATTTACTAAAGAAACAGGAAGTGATCATTGATATCAGAGGGGCCATCCAGGACTACATACTGATAGTGTAAATGATATGGGAGAGGTGAAAGATTGTAGTGTCTGGGAAGGACTGAAGGCTGTCGTAAGGGGCAGATTCATAATGTGGGCAGTCAAATATAAGAGATTGAGAATACAGAAAGAGGGGGAACTGCTTAAAGCCATAAAGGCTTCAATCAAATTGTTAACCTCTTATGTCTCCCACATAAAAACAACCAGAGAAACATATAAACATAATTTTTTTGTTGGAACGTACACCGTGAAGGAAAACTCCCTCTCGTGGTGTAATGTTCCATTTTATTCTATTTAAACTGTTAGGTCCGCAACCCTACCATAGTTTCAAGGGGACAGTAACCCCTCAATACCAACCGATTAACTCACTTTTATATAAGTAAAAACCACCAAAAGTCATTTATCTGGATAGGAATTCATCACCATCAGAAGACGTTCATTCCCTGTTGAAGCTGCCAGCTAAACCGGCACATTCACATCCTTGGCGTCTTCCTCTTTCGCACAGCTGAATGTCCTCATGGGATTGATCACACATTTCCTTCCATACAGCTGGATATAACGGAATCCCAGCCACAGTGACGTCTGATTTTATAGCAACTAATTCGAGATCTTCTCTCGATTCCAGTAACCCAACGTTGTGTTTCAAGCCTAAGAAACTCCTGGCCCTTTTTCAAACTAAGTTGCTTCAATCGTCTTTCCAAAGCAAACACAGTTAAATGCCCTAAGCCAGTCATGTGAAACGGTTGATAACCAATGGCTACTAACCCTTGAAATCCTTTTCATAGTATCACATAATGCCCCACCAATCCAAAGTAGAATTTAAACCCCGTGGTGTTAAAGAGTCCAGGGTGTATATCCAAAATTGCCCCTGGTAACTTAACTGAGAACCTCTATCCCCTCCCCTATCACTCGACGGTACATGGTCCAATATTCTCCAATGAAAATCAGAAAAAGTATGATTGTTTTCTTGACAGTGTATAACCATTGGAGCTGTCATTACTGCACCATTAATACGAGAACGATGTCCCCATTACTCTTCGCTCTAGTGGTGGAGCCTTTAGTGCAGAGGGTGAGGGATAATAAATTGATAAAAGGGCTGGATGGGGCAGGGGGGGGGGTATGAACACACTATCTCATTATTTGCTGACGATATTTTACTATACTTACGGCAATCTCAGCAATCAGTACCAGCAGTATTTGAGGAAATGAATCGATATGGGACGGTATCTGGGTTTAAAATGAACCTTGGAAAAATGGAAGCCTTAGGTTTAACAGTCACTCCGGGAGTAGTGGCTGATCTCTAGAAGAGGTTTCCTATTAGGTGGGTGGCTAATTCAATTACATATTTAGGACTCTTCACAAAGCTAAGCAGAGACCTGGAGGGATTGGTGTCCTTTGAAACATCATGGCTACAGTAGGTAGAATAGCAGCAGTGAAGATGAACATCCTCCCTAGATTGCTGTATACATTCCAGGCCCTGGAGGTACCGGTGCCAGAGGTAGCCATTCGAACACTACAAAGGAAAGTCCTTAGATACATTTGGAAGCATAAAACACCTCGATTGGCAAGGGAAGTGATGTACGCCTCTAAGGGGGGAGAGAGATTGGGGGTACCAGATCTCAAGGAATATTACAGAGCAGCACAAATTAGACATTTGCTAGAGTGGAGACAGCTAGGAGAATGTAAGCAATATGTTGAACTGGAAAAAAGTTATCTCCAGGGAGAAAGGATAGAAGCCTGACCTTGGATGAGGCCGGGAGATAGACACAGGATAGGGGAGGGCACTCCTAGCATAAGACATTAAGTACGAGTTTGGGATCAAGTGAGGAAAAGGGAGAATGAGGAACCTAGAAATAACTTTTCTCTGATGACATCTCTAAGGGGGTGGTGGGAGTTTCAACCAGGATGGGAGGGAGGGGTACATGAGGGGTTGAGGACGAAGGGGCTGTTTCTATCAGCTGGTGGAAGAGGGGGAACCGATAGCATTCACAGAACTAAAAAAGAAATATGACCTGAGGGAAAGGGGTCAGTTTCATTATGAACAGGTGTGTCATTTTCTAAGAATGGAGGTAGGGAAGGAAGCAATGCAGCAGGATTTACAAGAGATGGAGATCATATGGTATGGAAAGTATAGATCCAGAGGGATGTTCATGACACTCTAGAAGGGAATCCAAGGGGGGGAGGGGCACGAATACATTCAAGTATATGAAGGAATGGGAAGAAGATTGGGGTAGGGATATCTCAGGTCCAGAATGGGAGCAGATTGTGAATCAGATTTGACAGACTCCCTGGTCTAGTGGTATCAAGAAAATAGCTATAAAATCAAGATGCACTGGTAGTATACTACCCCAAGGTTGCACAGGATGTTTCCTAGGGTCTCTCCAAGCTGCTGGGGAGGGTGTGGAGAGCAGGCGACCTTTTGGCATATATGATGGACATCCCAAAAATTCAGTAGTTTTGGAAGGAGGTGCAGGGTTGGATAGTGGAGGTTACAGCGGTGACAGTGGAAATGGATCTGGGCATATAGCTGCAGTCGTGGTGGAGAGGCGAGCGGAGGAGGGAGCAGAATAGAGCACTTATAGTATGCTCGAGTGCTGCCCGGTGTGAGATAGCAGCAGCGTGGAAAAAGGTGGAGGCACCTAATATGGAGAAGTGTGAAGAAAGAATCCAACATATTGTAATGAAGGAAAGATTAACAGCATTGAGACGCCAAGAAATGGATAGATTCGAAGATAGGGGAGGATTGATGCTTGCCTTGCAGGGGAGTGGTGGGGGAGAGGGAGAGAGGGGGAGGACAAGGGGAAGAGGAGATGGGAGAAGATGGGGAGGAAGGGGAGGGTGGGGTACTGGGAGGAGAAATGCATCTCGGAGAGAAGTAACTGTAAATGTTAATGGGATCGGTGGGAGGGGTGGGGTGAGTAGCTACTGAGGTAAGTTGGGATGAGGGATACTTATGATAGAAAATGTAAACTATTCTGAATGTGGAAGCAAAGTGTTGTAATTGACGATGTTGGTACAGTTGAATAAAGAGTTAAATATAAAAAAAATATAAAATAAAATAAACTAGAAAACATAAGTAAAACACATGAAGGCAAATTTTACATAGGATATGGATAGGGGAATTAAGACATCCAGAGTCTCTTGTATAATACATGTAAAGATGTGTAGGCATGCATGTCAATGTCTCCCCAAGTCCAGTGGGGACAGTGATTTTAAAAAGCTCCACATAGGGGGAAAAAACCTATGCAGTTTTACCCATACGTGCATGGGAGCAGCTTTTTAAAATTGCTGCTCCTGATAGTCATACATACCTCCATCCCCTCCCGCCAGGAGCACACCACTGACACTCTCCCAAGGCCTTCGATCCACACCATTTGACCCTGAGGCATGCGATAACTGCTGATACCCCACTGCCATCTACCCTCACCCGCCTGACCCTGCCCACAACAAGCCCTCTATTTGACAACTTCCCTGACATCCAGATCCCCATCCAAACCTCCCCCCCCCCACATAAAGAAACCCCCTGATGGCCCTGTTATTGGGGTCCATGGATCCCTGGTGTCTAATGGAAAGGGGCGTGATCCCCACCTACTCCTGCTCTTTGGTATCCCAGGTTCAAAATGGTGCTGTTGACCCCAACTGGTAATCTCATGGTACTACTGCCAGTGGCAGCCTCAGATGTTGCACTGCAAGATTGCTGCTAGAGGTCACAGGTGCGACTTTGAACCTAGGACATGGATGAGCAGGAGCGAATCGGGATCATGCCTTCTCCCATGAGACACCTGGGATCCATGTTGTATTGTTTATTTGCTTTATGAAATGTAAACCGCTTTGCTGTTATCTATGAAAGGCAGTATAGCAAGTGTAAATAAACCTAAAAATGGACCCCAGTAAGAGCTGGGGTATGGGGGATTGAGAGTAAGAGGGGTTTGCTGGTGGGGCTTGATGTTAGCAGCGTTATGTGGAGGAATCAAATGGCAAAAGGCTTCAGGAGGGGACGATGCTAGGAGAGAGTGTCATGGGGGCATCAGTGTTGGGGAGATGTCAGAGAGGTGAATGGGGGGAGAGCTGACCTCAGCATTTATACCTGTCCTTCTGAGCAGGCACTTTTTCATGCCTTGGAGAAGCTGTAAATACATGTGTCTAGATCTTTTGTCATTGATGTGGATTGTTCTTGAAAGATGGGGAATACACATCAATATTGCAGGACCTCCCAAACCACTCTTTCTACACACCCTACCCACACCCCATGGAATCTGGGCATGGTGTGCATCACCACATGTAAACAGTGGCTTTCTAAAACTCACATTTACACGTGTATTCCAATCTACATGTGTGGAATGCTGCTATTTACATGCAGAGATGATTCTAAAATAACCCCCATAGCGTAAAACAGATTATAAATCAAAAAATAGAGAATGTGAAAACAAATAGAAAATGTCATGACAAGATCACAAGGAGGGGACAAATGAACGGTTCCATAAAAGAAATATAAGACATCAGGAATCGAGTAGATCCAAGAAATGCAGCTCAAACGCCTGGTGAAATAGTTTACAAACACATCTCTGACATGCTGCTTTCTAGTTGGACCAAAGTATGTGTCTTCTGAAGCAATGCACCAACTTTCAGGCAGCTAAATTTCACATACGCAGGCAAGGCTGACTTAGGCAGGCTAACTATGCAAACCAATCAACAATAAACAGGGCTTTTTCATTTTACTTCCCTGTACTATGGAACTCTCTTCCAAACAATCTACATGAAATAAAGGACTTAACCACATTCAGAAAAAAACTCAGAACTCCATTATTCACTGAATTCTACCAGTCCATAATGAATAAACAGGACTCAACCTAATAGATATTCAATTACTCCTACAACCCCATCTCACCCCTCCCTCACATACGCCACCTTGGTGTAAATTAACACATTATACGTCAATCTCTATAAAGATATACCAGACCTGTAAATAGTTGGCCGCCTATTTCATCCTTACGGCCGAGTATGTTTACTTAAGTTAAGATTGTTAATTGTATTTTTATTCTGTTTCTGTTCATTGTAAACTGCCCAGAGCGGTATACTTTGGTTCTCTGTAAACCGCCTTGATTATGTGATAAAGCAGTATAAAAGACAAATAAATAAAATAAATAACTATTTTTACCTGCCAGAAAAGTACTTATGCCTTTAAAAATGTGCCCTGAGAGAGGACGTGACGTCACCGACTGGTATGGCTGCCTGAGACGAGAGCTCTCTTCGGGACGGAGAGTTAAGAGCTACTAGCAGGAGCAGTTGGCCTCTAATTATTGTCCTGTGCAACGGATCGTGGTCGGGGAGTCCTCCACAATGTCTGTGAGGAAAAAATTGGATAAATTCTGATCCTCCTATGCCCCACTGGCATCTCAAAGTGATAGTGGTGCTGGAGTGGAGGCCGACACAGATGAGGAGCCTGACAATGCGGAGGAGCAGTGCACGAGGGGAGACCTTTGGCGCTGGTGCAAGGAGCTTAAGAGAGAGGTAATCGTTGGGAAGATGGAAGTTAAAGAAGTGGTTAAAGAATTACGCCAAGACCTGCAAGCGCTGGGCCAGCGGGTTGATTATCTTGAAGAGCACGTGGATGCGGTGGTGATGGCGGCGCAAAACACGCAAGCAACACTTAGCAGCTGGGAGAAAGAACGGGATGACCTGAAAGATAAGTTGGAGGATTTAGAGAATAGATCACGGCGCTGCAATATCAGGATAAGAGGGGTCCCGGAGGGCGCTAAATTTCAGAAAGCGGGACAGATTGTCAAAGATATCTGTGAGGCCCTACTGCGTGATGGGGAGGAGGGCGCGACAGCCGAGCTCCCAAACATCGGCATCGACCGGGCTCATAGAGCGCTGGGACCCCAGTTACCCAACAGACCGAGGGACATTATCGCTTGTCTGTCGAGTTACAGGCTAAAGGAAGACATCATGCGTAGGGCAGCAAAGAAGGGCAAGATGCCCTGGGGGAATACCTTCATTGAGATTTTTCAGGATCTCGCGCCCTCCACTTTGCAACGACGACGAGCCCTTCGACCTGTGACGGCCTACTTGCAGCGTGAGCACATCAAATATAAATGGCTCTTCCCTTTTGGGATTCAATTTGAAATTAGGGGATCCCCTAAGCGAGTTCGGACTGAGATGGAAGCGTGGGAGGTTTTGGAGAAGAGTAAGGCTCCCAACTTGCCGGAACGGCCTAGGCTGCCCTCTGCATCAGAACATGTGCAGGGACAAGTGCTGGACAAACTGAGATGGCAGCGCCTCCCGGAGAAGGGGCACCGATTACGGCGCTTATCGACGGACCAGGCGAATGGATGTGACAGTGATAGCAATAGCCATCAGGCTGGAACAACGTGAACTGAGAAAGAGGAGATGTTAGATGGCTGTATGTTTGGTGGGCCGGGGTTGTTTAAGGGCGCGGGGAGGTGTGGATTAAGCGCATGGTTATGATCCTGCTGGGGGTTTTTCTTTCCTACTGTTTTCCTCACTATGTTTCTTTTGTGGAGGCTGGGGGGGGGGGCACTTGCTAGTCAGCAATACTAAAGGGCTTAACGGGGAATGTATGTATGTTGTTCAGTTGTTATTCTGTTATAATTCATTAGAAGGGTGATAAGGGGTGATTCGGGAAGGGGTGGGGGGGGGTCTGGGGGTGGATTGGGGAGAACGAGAGGTTATTTAAAGGTGTGGGTGGTCCCGGGAGGTGGGGGTCATGTCCTCTGAGCTAGGCGCAGCAGAGGGAGGGTCTGCTGGTGGGTTGGGGAGGGAGGGGAGGGGGGGAGGAGGGGGGAGGGGGATGGGACATACTGGGCGGGGGAGGAGGGGGGTCCAACGAGGGGATACTGGGAGAAGGGCGCAGCGGGTAGGGGGAGGGCGGGGAAATGGTACGGGGGGGTTGCGTATCGGATCTTTGAATGTGCGTGGGCTAAATACTCCTCAGAAGAGGAAACTGCTATTTGCTGAGGTGCAGAGATGGCAGTGGCAAGTTGTGTTTCTTCAAGAGACACACCTGTTGCCGAAGGATGAACATCTCTTGTGCAATGGGGCTTTTCCACATTTGCTTTTTAATGCTGAGGGTACTACTAAAAAGGCCGGAGTAGCGACCTTAATACGGGGTGATGTGCCCTTTCAGCTGGGGGGGGTGTTGAAAGGGATTAAGGGAAGGGTATTGCTGGTTTGGGGGGAGCTGCAGGGCCAGGAGGTCACGTTGGTTAATATTTATGGCCCCAATGACTCTGGGATAGATTTCTGGAAGGAGGTGGGGGATTGGTTGGAGGGCAAGATACATGGGGCTTTGTTGATTGGGGGGGATTTCAATGAAGTTTTGAATCCTGGGTTGGATAGGTCTGGGGGAGGTAATAGAGGGGGGACCAAGGGGAGGGCTGGCTTATTGGAGCTGGTACAGCGCTATCAACTACAGGATTTATGGCGGACTCGGTACCCGCAGCGTAGGGACTATACATATTATTCCACGGTGCATGGTAGCTATAGTAGGATTGACCTCCTCCTGGGCGACGAGTCATGGGGGCAAAAAGTGGAGCAGGTGGAGATAGGGCCCAAAACTTGGTCTGATCATGGACCGCTGTGGGGAGATTTCCTGGGGGAGGTGGACACGGGCGGGCGCACCTTTTGGCAGCTTAATGAGAGCTTGCTGCGGGTTCCAGGGGTGCGGGAGGAGATAGAGGACGCCATTGCCCACTATCTGGAGGAGAATGACACAGATGAGGTGTCTGTGGGAATCTTATGGGATGGGTTGAAAGCTGTGCTGCGGGGGGTATTAGTGAAGTGGGGGGCTAGGAAAAAACGGGACCGTTTAAAAGAGGTTGAGCGCCTCACCAACTTGATCATAGAGTTAGAGCAGCAGCATATGCGGAATGGGGGGGTACGGGTTCGGCAGGCACTAGAGCGCGCCCGGGCTGAGTTGGGGGAGCTTCAATTGTCGCAAATACAATTTCAATTGAATAGGCTTAATCAATATTACTATGAGTTTAATAACAAGGCAAGCTCTTTATTGGCCAGGCGGCTGCGGGAGAGGGAGCGCCGGACCAATATCATTAAAATCAAGGGGGCGAAGGATAAAGTTCTTTATCAGGCCAGCGGTATTCGTGAGCAATTTCGGCAATTCTATCAAAGTCTCTATTCCAGTGAGACGCAGAGCTCGCTCGAGGACGTGGAAGAGTATTTGAAGGGTACGGAAGGGTTGGGACTATTGACAGAGGACGAGCGTGAGCTGTTGGATGCGCGGATCGGTCTCGGGGAAATAACTATGGTTATTAAAAATCTGGCAAATAATAAATCTCCCGGCTTGGACGGACTCCCGGCGGGCTTTTATAAAAAGTTTTGTGAGCGTCTGGCACCGGTGATGCAGAGGGTGTATAATGGCGTGCTTGAAGGGAATTGTTTAGCGCCTTCTATGTTACAGGCCGGAATATCGATCCTGGTCAAGCCCGGTCGAGACCCGGCCGTTTGTGGGTCTTATAGACCCATATCGCTCTTAAACACTGATGGCAAAATACTGGCGAAGGTCTTGGCCGCTCGGTTGGGCCGAGTTTTGCCGAAATTGGTACATCCAGACCAGACCGGCTTTGTCCAGGGCCGCTGCACGGGGGATAATGTCCGACGAGCTCTGCAGATCATATGGTCGGCCCAGACTTTAAAGCAAGAAATGTTGCTCGTAGCAGTCGACGCGGAGAAAGCTTTCGATCGCGTGGAGTGGGGTTTTATGTTTTCAGTACTGCATAGGGTTGGGGTGGGACCGGGCTTAATGGCATGGATCAAGGCGTTGTATGCGCAGCCAGTAGCAGCGGTGAAGATTAATGGCCGTTACTCGGAATTTTTTCCATTGCAGAGGGGGACGCGGCAGGGGTGCCCTCTATCTCCACTGCTTTTTGCCCTGGTGATGGAGCCGCTTGCGGAACGGTTGCGGAGGAATCTAGATGCATCAGGGGTGAAGATCGGGAGCGAGGAACATAAGATAGCGTTATTTGCGGATGATATTTTGCTGTTTATTACACAACCATTGTTGGCATTGCCTAATTATATGTTGGAACTGAAGCGATTTGGGCGGTTGTCCGGGTTTAAAATTAATTGGGACAAGACAGAGGCCTTGGATGTGTCCCTCAGTAGTGGTTTACAACAACATCTCCAACGGACCTTCAAGTTTCGTTGGGCTCAGAGGTCCATTAAGTATCTTGGAGTTCAGCTGCATAGGGATTTTCAGGGCCTGTATGGTGCAAACTATCCCCCTCTGATTGCTCAAATCGACAAAGATCTTCTGCGCTGGCATAAGGACGATCTGTCTTGGTTAGGGCGTATAGCAGCCTTAAAGATGGTGGTGTTGCCGCGCCTACTATATTTTTTCCAGGTGTTACCACTGAGGGTGCCGAGATTGGTGTTGCAAACCTTACAGCGGAAGATGTTTCTCTTTGTGTGGCGACATCGGCCGCCCAGGGTGGCGAGGAGGGTGTTATATGGTACCGCTACTGCAGGGGGCTTGGGTATGCCGGAGATAGGGATCTATTACATGGCGGCGCAATTGCGACAAATAATGGACTGGAGAGAGCCTGAGGGAACTAAGCGATTTGGGAGTATTGAACAGTTCTGGGCTGGGGAGCATAATTTGCAGTTTCTTCCATGGCTGTCGCAGGGGGGGGTGCACCGGAATTGGACGGAGAATCCGTACCTTCGACATCTGTGGGAGGTGTGGCAGGCTGGGTGGCGAAGGATTAATACCAGGCCCCGAGATTCGGTCTCCATGCTGGCCCCCATTGGCTGCACTCAGGCTTTTGGGCCCGGGAGGGAAGGGATTTTCCGTCAGTGGGCGGCGAAGGGATTGGATAGATTTATACATCTGCTTGACTCCGGGGAGGTTAAATCTTTCTCTCAGCTGAAAGGGGAGTACCAATTGGGAACCCGTGATTTTTTTTGCCTATTTACAAACTAGTGCATTTTTGCAAACTAAACCGAATCTGGCCGTGATTAAAGATGGTCTTAATGGGCTTGAGGGGATCTGGTGGGGACATGGTCAATCCCGGGGTCTAATTCGGGTGCTTTATGCTACTTTGAGCCTATCCAGGGCGGACGGAGAGAAATTTCGGTACATGACGGAGTGGGAGCAAGACCTGGGGGTAATCTGGGGGGAGGAGGAGTGGAGCCGGATTTTTAGGGAGATCAAGCGCTCCTCGGTCTGTACGATAATAAAGGAGAATTCGTATAAGATCCTGATGCGCTGGTATTATACTCCTGTTCGTTATAGTAAGATGGGGTTGGGAGCGTCAGATCGGTGTTGGAGGGGCTGTGGGGCACAGGGGACTTATCTGCATATGTGGTGGGCATGTGAAATCATACAGGGCTATTGGGAGGGGATCCAAGATAAAATCTGCGAGATATTTGCTTTGGGGGCAGTTTTCCCTCTTTCTCCACCTCTCTTTCTGCTGGGGATATGGCCGGAGGATTTACCATGTTGTTGGTCTAGACCGATTCGAGCCTGCTTAATAGCGGCTCGGTGTGAAATAGCTTGGCGATGGAAACAGCCCCACCCTCCTAGCTTGGAGGCGTGGGTGACCCGGCTGCGCAGGGTCGTCCTGATGGAACGATTAACGATGCTGCGTAGAGCTAAGGAGGCCAGCTTTGATACACAGTGGAAGCCCTTATTGGAATATTTACGGAAGGAGGGGTAAGGGACGAGCATTGGGGGGGCGGGGGTGGGGGTGGAAGGGGGGATAAGAAGAACAGGGGGGGGCATGGGGGGGTTAGGTCTGAGGGGGTAGGGGAAGGTGGGGGGGGGGAGGGGAGGGGAAGAGATGGAATGAGGTTGGGAGGGGGTACTTATTTGGGTTCTGATTATATGCTTACTAGAATGTTTACTAGGGTTATATGATCGCTGGATATGTACCTTGTGATCTCTTTATAGTTGTATGATTACTATTTGAATGTGTTGTTAATTAGTACCCGCTCCCCACTTGGGTGGGGAGGGGGAAAAACTTGTTTTTTTCTTTCAATAAAAATAAAGTTATAAAAAAAAAAATGTGCCCTATATGCACTGGAAGGACTGGAGGAGGAGCCTAGTGGGTAGAGACCAGCATTCAAGTTCCACTGGCACTCCTTGTGGCCATGAGCAAGTCACTTTACCGTCAATTATCTCGGAAGAAAAGCCTGGCACTGGCTGTCTACTTCCTGTCACATCTTGCCAAGAAAACCCAGAGGCTGCTGCAGGGCAGCGGAAGATCCACTTGGGTTTTTTTTTTGGGGGGGGGGGGGGCAAGCTCTATCCTAACTGTGCCTTAACTCTACCCTAAGTCCACCCCTAACCCCTCATGGGCTTTGCCTCTTGTTCTGCCCGCGAGGATCTTTGCCGCTATTGTGGCTGCACTCTTCTCTTCTGCCTGCCAGAGATGGGATCCCCGTGGGCAGAACAGGAGCGGAAGGCCATGATGGTTGGCAGGTAAAATTTTGATGGAGTCATGGCCCGTGTGGCCCATCCTGTCCCAATGCCTATGGGCTGACAGGTTGCCAGGGGTCAGCACTAACTCAACTGCACACATGCATTGGAAAAAACAATTTTCTTAGCATCAGACATTATGGCATTTTCTAAAGAGAAAATATTCTGTGACTCACACTTGCAAGGGGAATATCCTTCTTGAGATGCATTTCTATGTGGCATTCAGTATGTACCACATGTAATTTCCAGCTTACTTCACATGAAATGTTTCTGTTTCACAGTGATGGATTAAAGATAATGCCCTGCTGGGTTGCTTCAACTTCCACTTTGGCAGGAACATCTTCCTTTTAATTTGTCAAAACATTTCTTTCTTTCTAAGATTGTTTTTTCCCATTAGAAACCCCAGAGAACTGGCACATATGATACCTGACGCCACTGATTAGACAAGAACTGTGTAGGCAGTATAAATTAAACTCTGTTCACCGTTTTCATTTCTTTTCAAAAGGTAAGAAAATTCTAGAAAAATATTTTAGTTTACCAAAATGACATGATGTTTATAGAAATGTAATCTGTGTTTTTCAGTTTATTCATCTTCTTGCAGTCTTCCACTGGGCCAGGAGAGCTAACACTCATGTCAAAGCATATGGAACTAACACAGGAGGAAATTGCAGGCCAAAGGAAGACCATTATTGTAATGTATTAGATCTGGCAGAATGGTAAAAAACACTTAATGGGTGCCCAAGAGTTCCATATCCATTTGCTTCCAGGGACTATCATGGGATTCAGTCCTTGGCCATGTGCCTCCTGGTGTAACATAAGGTAATCAGCCAGTCTACAATTAGACGCTAGAATAGGATGAAAGCTAAAGAACCAATTAATTTAAAAAAGTGACCTCCTACTTTACTGCTCATCACTGCTGAATCCAAAACATTTTAATGTATTATGTTCTGTTTTATTGTAAACTGCTTTGACCATAGGATAAAGTGATATAAAAAAAAAAGCTGTTAAATAAATATCATGCATAGTTTTTCTGAATTATTGCCACTAGAGGTCATTAATGGCTGCTTACTGGAGGTATAAGATAGGATTATAGATATATTTTTTCTCAGCTTTGTTTTTGAAAATAAAAATAATAATCCCCAATTCACTATTTCCACTTCACACAGCCCCCTCAATATTCGGAAGCACCTAGATGTTTGGTGCTATGCCGAACGTCTAGGTGCTTGTTGTATGCGATTTTCGGCTGCATTGTACATTGAGCGGGATTTAAATATCCCACTGTAAGCATGCTAAGGGGTATGTTTACTAAACTGCGTTAGTGCGATTCGCGTTAGGAGCCGCGGTAGAGACAGAAACCCCAAATAAGGACATGGGCGGTACATCGTTTCCGAGAACGAGCCGAGAATGCGCGTTACAAGGCGCCATAAATGAACGAGCGCTACAGGGCACGTTACCGTGCATTAATCTTAAGAAGGCGCGCAGGCATACAAGCACAGCAACAGAGCTGTAGCACAATGGTTACAACACTGACTGATGGTACAGGGGTCATGGGTTTGATTCCCCAGTGGGCCTAATGTATAAGGCTGGCTGAGGCAGCACCCTTTACATTTAAGTTGCGATTGTTGAGGCATATGACGTGTATTTTAATTAGTGCTGCCAGCAAACACACCCTCACGGTGGCATAACCTAAGGTGCCGCATAAGGCACCCCATAGCGCACTCCATAGGGCACATTATAAAGTGTACCGACCGCCAAGGCACCCTATAATGTCCCCTATAGGACACCTTATAAGGATGTGAACAAAGCCCTGGCTGGCTGCAGGACTGCACGTCACCACACAAACTGTCTGCTGTGGTTACCAGGATAGGGGTAACTCACCCGTACCCATGATGCACTGCACATGCAAATCAGCAGTCGAGAGATAGGCACAAGATCGGGTATGCACCCCCACAGCACCTCGGCCTTGTAGGGGGAACTCTTTGGCAGTGCCACACACGGTATGTGTGTGGCACTGCCAAAGAGTAGCCACAGACAGTCACATTGTGCGGGTACAGTGCCCACCCTGAGGTTGAGGTGGGGCGCCCAGCACCAGGTCCACAGCACCTTTCATGGCTGAAATACACCATGCTGCAGGTCCCCATCAGTGTGTGATAGGTAGTTCAGTTAGACACACCTAGGATACATCTGTGTCCTGCTGTATGTCTCGGTCATGTCTAGTCCCTATGGGCGATGCTGCACCCAGAATAGTGCATATCCTGTGTTGGTGCCATCGTTACCTGCTGTAGGTGAAGGAGGGGGGGGGGGTGTATGGACCCATAAGCAGATTATGTACCACCACACAACCCACCCTCTAGGGCTCAGGGTGGGAAACAGGATCACCCACCAATAGATCCACAGTCTACCTCCCTGCAATGGCAGCAGTAGAGGGGACCAGCAACCCCAGTCCTGCTGGGGAACAGACAGAGTGGTACACAGCCATAACGCAATAGCAGACAGATGGCAGGCCTGGAAATGCTCAGCTGCCCCCCACCATTATCTGACATTCTCCAGCAGCAAGCCTCCAGCCGCTGCACCCTGCAAGGTGTTCCAGCAAGACACATACTAGCTGCAGACAGTCCACCAGCTAGTCCATAGTGCATGGTCCTGGAGGAGATGCATGTACCCAGAACAGGGATGTCAGCATACACACCAAGCAGATAAGTCAGTGATTGGGCCCCAAAAGGAAACCCATAAATATCACATGAGAGAAATGCTATATAGCACTATGGGGGAACCTAGCCATGCCATGGTCAATGCTCAGTCAGGGTGAGAGTGACCTCCCAGCAGGACATGCTATGGCCACCCTGTCCATGCAGGTGGTGGCCAGGCACTACAATTTCCGAGCCATTGCCCTATGCCGTGTGCAGATGCATCCAGGCCAGGCCACCCTATCGAGGCTATTCCCACGGTACCTTGCTCCTCATTATGCACATTGGCAGGCCAATACCGGCAACAGTGCTAGCAGTGTGGGCTGTGGAGGGTGTTGGCAGCCACCACATACTGGATAGACAGACACACACTCCCCACACCTATGCCAGCATTGTGCAACTATAGAGGTTTTGTGCAGCCCAGGCCACCACACCAGTCCTGGGCACAGTGCAGGCATGGCTATGGTACGCAATACTGTAGGAGTCACTCCCCAGGTTGGTAAACACTGTCAGACACAAGACCTGTAGCACACTCCACAGACATCAGAAAAGTTGCTATGATGCAGCTCACTCAGAAAAGTGCACTTAACCTAGGAATTGCTATCTGCCAGTACTCATAGCAACCTTTTGATAGATGTGTACCATATTCCCCGGTTTAGGGTGGCATTACTAAGGTATGCAAGTGCTAGTATTGGGAGATGCACGCAGAGCCCAAAGTCCTGCCTCTCCAGGAGGCTTTGGATGATGGGGCCTGTGGGTGCGGGTGTATCTGCCCCTGTTGGCTGCTGCTTTACGGCAGAGGTTCCCAACTCCAGTCCTGCGGTGCCAAACACTGTTCGGGTTTTCATGCTGTCCCTCATGAATATGCATGAGATACATCTGCATACCATGGGGGTGGCACATAGAAATGCAGCACAGGCATCTTTACCAGAGGCAGCATGGAACCGGGATGGTGTTTGGCCCTCCAGGACTGCAGTTGGTAGGCTCTGCTCTAGGTAATGTGCATGTTTATGGTGTCTGTGCTCTGTAGGGTAAAATGTAGGTGTCTTGGGCATGTTTACGTCATCTGCAATAAAGGTACTGTCTGTATTAGCACGTTGTAGTAGTGGGTAAAATATGGGGACTGGGTTGGCAGGAACCACAGCTGGGACTTGAACCTGTGACCCTCTGCTTCTGAATACACTGGTTTTGTGCACTGCACCACCTTGTTGTCACAGAGTCAGTACATTCCTTGGTGATACCATGACTGTTCGTCAGACAGGGCCCGTCTGTTGCAGTACACGGCACCCACCTACACAGGGCTAGGCCACGGTCTGCTCTGGGCAGCTGCCACTGCCCCCTCCACCACCAGTATCCCTCAGCCACCATGCTGACATGCCCTTCTGCTGGTGGTGCTGGTGGTGCACATTCTCAGGCCATCCAGTGTGCAGGTAAGCGGCTGCCTATGGTGTGGGTTCTGGGGTAGGGGTGCCTGCATAGGTGTCCACGCTTCTCCCCAGCGCCGCCTGCCAATGTTTCGTGCCCTTGTGGGTAGCTGCTGGGTACTATCCCCTGTGACACTGTGGGAAACACAGTCGTGCCCATGTTGGGCCTTCAGCAGTTGCTGTCTGGCTGCTCTGCTGCTTCAGCATTCGTATGGACCACCTAGGCATCGCCCTAGTCCGCATTGTGGCCCAGCTGCACCACAGCATGTGCCGCCTGCGGCCCTCTGTATCCCCTTCTCCGGCATCTGTCCAGTTGCTGTTCCGACATGCCCGCCCTGATGTTGCGGGACATGTGCAAGCCATACGAACCCTGTCTGATGGTGGGGAAAAACCTGAGCAGCGCTATATCACTGTGGTCTCATTCACCTTGCATGGGGGCGGAGTATGGACCCTTCCACGATTTATATCTGTTCTATGGAGCTTACTCGGGGGGGAGGGGTTGATGTTTCTCATTGCTACCACTATTGGCCAGCTTGGTTATGATCTTTTTCCAGTTTGTTGGGGTCATTTTCAGTGTTTATGTGCCCTTTTGTTCTGTGCACATGTATCACACGTATCACTTTTTTTAGGTTTCTCTGCCTGGGCTGTACATTGCTGACACTGAAATGGTTTCTCTCCCCTGTAATGTGCATTTAACAGCAGGTTTTCATTCGCGTTGGAATTGAGCTCTTCAGATCAGCGCGTTAGTGTGCAGAGCGCCTCTCCCCGCCCACTCTCCGCCCATTGACCCCTTCTCTCCGCCATCTCTCCACCTTCTGCGGTGTTTTACCGCGCCGCGGGAATTTACGATTGTTAACTACGGTTAACGCGTGTTATGTAACGTTAACGATCGTAAGCGTGTAATAACGCGCATTATGCTGAACTTACGATCGTTAACGTTACATAACGCGCGTTATTTACGATTACTGCAGTTTAGTAAACATACCCCTAAGTGTTCCATGGGGAGGGCATAAATTAAAATGTCTTGTTTATTCATTTCAATTTATGCCCCACACATTCTGTTGAAAATGTAGGCCAGCATAGTTCCATATTCTTGTATGTTGCCAAGGACAGAAATTGCATCAGAAGAACTTGTTACTTTATGTTAATTGCCACGTCTGTATGTTAATTGTCATTTCTTTTCACAGTCACTCTGGGTGGGTATATCACTGCTTGTACAGTTACTTATTAAACCAAAGAGAGTCCATTTTTGCTGTTATTTTGGAAATGGAGCTCAACATTCTAGGCCGAAGGCAGCCTGAAACTGACTGCATCAGAATGCTGTGTATATCTTACTGCTTCAGCCTTTCGGAGAAATTACTATGAACTCACCCTCCATGATGGTCAGAGGATCTTCCACTTTTGGCCGCAGGATGTTGGGACCAAACACGGTGGCCAGGTTTTGCACACTCATTTTGTTTACGCCTGAATAAGACTGCACTTCATCTAAGAACCTATAATATACACAACACAGATAATGACTATAAAGCAGGGGGATAAAGATTATACAATATCTGAAGAACCGAAAGAAGTCAGGCCTGGGATAGGTCATTGTACATAATGAGATTAACAAGGACAATGAAAAGTAGGGCACTCTGTAAAAAAAACAACAGATCCGATATTCTGTATTTAGTAGTAGCCACTAAGATGGGCATTTTTAGGTTAACTCTGTTTAAAACAATTTAACTGGTTATCAGGCCTGCTAACTGGTTAAACTGCAATCAGTGGGATATTCAGCGCTACTAAACTGGGTTTAGTAGGTTTGAATATCCTGATGCTAAGCACCCAGCGAAGCCAGCACCAGGGGTTAGCCAGTTGGTGGCGATATTGAGCTGTTGGCTGTTTAATCTTAACCATCTAAATTTAGACCAAAAAAATGCTGGCCTAACTTTAGCCAGTTTAGCAGTCTGGCCAGAGGATGAATATTGCTCCTGACCATTGCATATCTGGGTTTAAATTAAAGCAGTGATGGCCAGCCGCTTTAAGTGTGCCTCCCCTAAACGTATAAGCTCTCTATCCATGAATTTTCTGCGGCATTATATGGACAGTGCCGGAACATTTAGAGGGAATTTTCAGCGGCCCTATCCAGATTAGCTGGACTAGTTATGCAGATAACTGCCGTACTCAGCATCTGTCTGTCTAATTAAGCAGCAGAATGTAGGATAGGAAGAAAACTGTTCTATGAACCTATAATGCACACAACAGCTGTATGTCTAGTGGCTGAATATTCCTGCTATAGATATAGCTGACGAGCACTCTCCACGAATATTTGCAGCTGCTGCCTATCCGGACAGTGACAATGCAGCCTGCATTTTAAAAAAATGCATGCTCACCACCGTGACGGAATATTGACCCATATTCACAGGTGGAGGCCAAAACCAAGGCCAGCTAAAACGTGCTGGCTCGGAAGGGAGCAGGCTGCCATTTGAGGTGGTTAGGATGGATCCAAGCGAATCATCAAGAGGGCGCTAGGAGGGCTTAGGGAAAGGTTTGCACTAAAAATCTTAAGCCTGCACTAACACTAACAAGTCGTATTCTAGAATTTGACCAATGTATAATTCAGTTTAATATATATTCAAGATATTGTTGCCTATATGAGTGCTGCTGTTCTTTTCAATATCAACTCATGAATGCACTATCACGATAGTGCTGCGGAAAAATTTCGCAATATATCTGGATAGCACTGGAGTGGAGTGAGGGGGTTCCTCCAATATTCAGGGGGCTAGTGACTAAGCTGTGGTAAAATCCCACAATTTATCGCAGCAGTCACTAACAAATCCTTCGGTAAATTAATGCAACTTGTGATCAATCTTGCCAGCTGCATTATTCTTCTCCACAGGAGCATCGGACTATTTACACACTGTTCGATAAGTCCTAGAGAGCCAGTAGCTTTTGAAATCCAGGCAGACACCATGCTCTCCAGTCAGGACACCCTCCCAAGCAGGGTCAGCCCAAGGGTTTCTGCCACCCTAGGCAGAAACCCCGGCCTGGCCTCGCCGTGCCCCCCCTGCTGACACTGCCCCCTCCAGCTGCCGCCAATTCCATCCACTTTTGGAAATATTGCAGCTGCCTTCCTCCCCCCTCCCAAACGGAATCGGTGGCAACTGGGGAGAGTAGTGGCGGCTGCCCATGTGTGCCGCCCACCTGTGTCACTGCTGCCCTGTGCCGGCTGCCCTAGGTGGCCGCCTAGCTTGCCTAGTGGACAGGCCAGTCCTGCTCCCAAGAAAACTTCCTAGAGACCCTCAGTGAAGATCTATCCTTTGAAGACATCATGAGGACTCTCCCCTAACTCCTGAAAAAGGATACCCCACTCCTAATCTCCTCCACCCTCTCAGTAGGGCCTCCTGGGCCTAGCTCAAGAAATCCTTGGTGGTCTAGGGTATCGGGATAGGAACAATCCCCGGTTACCCCTTGCATCTTCCAGGATCAGATTCAAAATGACGCTGGTTAACCCTAGTGGTAGCCTTGTAGTTTTACCGCTTGGGGGTCAAGTTGCCATATAAGCACTTTTTGCCCTTATATGGAAGCTTGACCCCAAGAAGTAGAACCATGAGACTACTGTGAGGGATCAACAAGAGCCATTTTGGACCTGGCAGCAGGGGGGCAGGGCTGACTGGGGATCACTCCTGCCCGATTATCCTTTCCTCATGTCCACTGGGAGCAACTTTTTAAAGAAGACACACATGGGGAAAAATGTACAAATTCCTGCCACATTTGCATGGGACAAGATTCTTAAAATCACTGCTTCCATGCCAGCTGTGCCATTCCCTCCCCTCCCCCCCTGCATCATGCTCTGACCTCAGTCCCTCTCCCAGTCACCTTCAAGACCTTTCAATTCCCTCTCTGAAGCTCTCTCCTCTGACAAGAGTTTTTGCCCAACATATCCAGTCTCCCAATCCTCTCAAAACGTATCTGATTGCCCCCATAAGCAAACCCCCCCCCAGCATGAAGAACCCCCAACCTCCCCTCAAAGACAAGGACCTCACCCAGGGCTCTCCCAGAAGAGCCTCCAAACTCCCGGTCCCTATCCCTGGGCTTACCAGCTGTCCCTTAGTGTCTAGTTGGAGTAAAAACGATCCCAGCCACTCCTGGTCTTACAGTGTCAGGTTCCAAAATGGCACTGATGATCCTTTTTGATAATCTGAGAGTACTACCACAGTACTGAGAAATTACTGCTAGGGGTTATTAATTCAATTTTGGAACCCAGCACCGTAAGAGCTGGAGCAGCTGGGGATTGTTCCTTCTCCCACTAGACACCAGGGACTCCGGTAAGCCTGGGGAAAAGGATCGAGGATGTAGGGTCTCCTTGGGTTTTCCAAGGATTCTTGTTGCTGAGGGAGTCTTAGGATACTTAGGGGGTTGGGGAGGTGATTGAAGGTTTTGAAGGTGATCGGGGAAGGAATCAAGGTCAGGAGGGTGATCGGGAGGGCAGACCTTGACATTAACAACTACCCCTTCCAGTCAGCAACTCTATGTGTACTTGGGCAGCTGTAAATGCTGAAGTCTATACTTTGTTTCATAGATGTGTATTCCTCTTGTGAAATAGGAAGCCGTGTCTATCGTGTAAGCCTGGCCAAACCACTCCCTCTCCCCGCCCTCGCCATGCCTCCAGGAAATTGAAATGTGGCCAGTATCCCCACATTTAAGAAGTCCCTGTTCTAAAAAGGCATTTATACATATACACCAATCTACATATGTGTATTGTCATGAGGCTGGAGCTAGAGAAGAAACAGTGTTGAAAAAAACTCCTGATTTTCATGGAACTCAGAAAAGGCAGAGAGCGCAGTTCCAGCGCAGCTCAGCCAGAGGGCGCGTGAACAATTACACAGTACCTGAAGCAACGTGCTCTAGCATTGATCATATTAGTAACAAGCAGTTTCACCTGTCCTCAAACTGAGAACGTGCAAACCAGAAATCCCTTTATAAAGGAAACCATATGATCAGTGAGATAGGAGGAACAGGAAGAGGAAGAGGAACCGGCAGAGGCGGAGGCAGGAGCAAGATCCAGAGAGGCAAGAGCAAGTGCTGGGGAAGTGGCAAGAGCGAGGTCAGAAGGACCGACAGCAGGAGCAGTGAGAGAAGCCTGGAACAGGAAGGCTTCCATGTGCAGCCAACTCAAGGAGACAGAATCCAAAAGAGGTATACTCAAAGGGATAAAGTCCAGAGAGGCCAAAGGTATTGGAACGGAGTCCAAAGCCAAGCAAACCAAAGAAGCAGCTTGCCTGATGAAAGCAACTCTCCTAGCCCAAGTAAGTCTCCTATGCTAAACCAGAAAGGCACAAGGAAAGGAGATTCCTTCTACAGTGATACTTTTGCCAAGAAACACAGAGAGTGGAAATCCACGTCAGGTTTTCCTAGTAACTCTGATTGTAGAGCAGTGCACAGAACAGCTTGTCAGCCTGAGAAGCTACGTCGCAGGCTGAGTCCTGGGTGTGGCAGCCTACAGAAGCCAAGGTATGAAAAGCCTTTCATTATAAGGGAAAGTTTAAGTGATGAAAACCTTATGCAAATAGATAAGCCTCAGAAAGTTAGAAGAAGTAAAGCTAACCTTTTAAAAGCACTTCCTAACAGTGTGCTAAGAAAGTTGTATGAGAAACAGAAGAACCCCTGTGAGGAGTTAACAGATACTGAAGACAGTCATAGCATTGAAGAAGGGAGTGACCCAGAGTCAATGGACTTTGATTGTGAAACCAGTGTTCCCATTCCTCAGAGTGAACCAATGGAATGTAACTTCTGTTCTAGCTTGATTGCCATGCTAGATGTATAGAGAAAAGAGAACTCTGCATATGGTGAAGTTGATAACCATTTGTTTCCTGATGTTAATTTCTATTGATTTGAAAGAAGCCTTAACCCAGATAAACAGTTTATTGTGAAGCCTACAACCCTTAACTGTTTATATAATGGTGGAACCTTTTTGTTAGAGGAAAGAATTACCTTCATTTTCTTTTGTGCCTTATTGAACCTAAGCGTTGACCGGGGAAATAAAGCCTTATTACCCTACACTTTGGCGTAGATTGTTCTTTATAAGGAGTTCTGCACTACAAGGACCAGAAGCCTCTTGGTCCTTCAGCTCAACCACTCCTTAATATAAATTAAATGTCACCGGACGCCCTTATTTCCTATGCCAGTAGGGGCGCCTGGGGACAGTATATACAGCTATTTAGACGTGGGGATGTTTTAAAATAATCTTCAAAGCCTAGCTAAAGATTTTTAGGATGCCCTTAGCAGACCAATTTAGAGTAGCCTAATCTAGATACCACCCCTGACTGCAGGATAGATCTATCTAAAATGCTTTCCAAATAAAAAGGAAATAAGTTATCACACTATTTCCGAATTCTAGAACATCTTCTGGATTACTGAAAATATCTGGGTTCCCAACAGATAATAACAAATCCAAAATCATGCCCAGACCATGAGCAGTTGAGCAGAGCATAATATTCCCTTACCTACCAGTGGATTTGCATCTGGAATATGCTTATAGGATCCCATTACCTATAAATAACTTTCCTGCATAACTGCATGGGAGTCCTGCGTTGGCACTGGTGCTGCTGGGAGGAGGTGCTGGAATATCATGCTTTTGGTCATGAGAAGCAGCACCTCCCCCACTGCCATGTCAGCTTTGCAGGAACACAGCCCATAAAATAGGCTTTCTCAGGATTAAGTTTTAAGGGGGGCAGCTAACCCTTGTAAAGTGGCTAGCCATCACCGCTGAACTTTAAACCTGGATATTCAATACTGGGGTCATATCCAGTCACCGGCATTGAATGTCCAGGTCAGCTGGATAGCAGCGAAGCTGGGCAGCGTAAATATTCAGCCACTGCCTGATTAGCTTTGGTGGTAAAGGTCAGGCCAGCCTTCAAGGTGCCTAACTTTTGCCACTTAGGGATCCACAGGCAGAGGCTGAATATCGCCGCCCTGGAGCGCCCCGGCACTAGTCGGCTAACATTGGGGTGTTCAGTGGCACTAATTGCGTTAGTGCTGCTGAATATCCCAGTCACCGTTATTAACGCGGTTAGCGTGGCTGCTGACTATGTTAACTGCTATGAATATCGGCTCCTAATTGTTTAGCATTTCTGTTGGGTGAAAAATTGCATAGGAAAGTATGCCCTCTAAAACTGCTAGTTGCAAAAGAAAGTAAAAGTAGGAACAGTATCCCACTGAACAGCAATTTGAATGTGGAAATTCACCAGTCTCCAAAGCTGAAAACTGCACTGCTCCTCCTAAGACATCTGGGATGACTGTAGCAAGATGTGGCCAGAAGCTGCCTATAGCAGAAGACCTGAACTAGGACTTCATGCAGAGCAGTGCTGGCCACGGCGCGGTCCTGGTCCCCTATGACATTATTGGAAAGACTGTGCTTCAATCCTGAATGAGCAATTTAGATGCGTGAACTGATCAATGCACCTATAGATGCTTAGCTGGATGGTCCCGGAAATGTGGTTTGCATTACTCTGGAAGGTCCCTTACCTACAGATGTACATCAAGAGATTGTAATTGGCAGGTGGCAGGCTCTTCACTTGTTTCACTAATTCCTTGACTCCCTAAGGGAAAAAATATAGCCTTCAATTACAATACATAAATAGAACTCATGCAAGTACTGTAAATAGTAGGGCAAGTGGGGATTTGGCTCACACCTCTTTCAGGAATAGCTAAAGGCAAATTACATTCAGGTACAGCAGGCATTTTCCAAGAACCCAATTTAAAATAAGCAGCTTTATTTAAAACTAGCTCAGCATATTATGGCTTTGATTGATCATGACAGAGGGTAAATATAAATCTATCTTCAGTCTCTAGTCAACTAATTTATCATCCTATTCCATCAAGTAGGTGCAATACTCCAGTTCATTATCAGTTTGGGTACATAACTAGTTCTTTATCAGTTCTGAATCCAAACTCTTCATGGAGCTGTCTTGGTGGTTTTTCTATTAAGAAGGATGATTTTTTTTGGACACAACCCAGGATTTGAAAGACTCATATTATTCCTTTTAGAGATACACCATCTAACAAATTACATAGAACATGTATTGATGAATGTTCCGGGTCTCCCTTCAACTTACCTTGCTTTCAAAGTCTTCAAAACCTTTCTAGAGTCCTAAGAACATTTGATGTGGCAAGTCAAATCTGAAAAGGCCAGGTCCACTGTGCAGAAAAAAGCCAGGAATGTCTGTCTATGTCGCAAACCGGTTTTTATAACATGGCCATCCCCGACTTGCACATCCATGCCGGTGGCCACAAAGATCTCTCCCTTTGAAAAGCATCAGGTAGTGCTGTCCATATCATGCAATCTAGGAGAAGGGGATGTCCAGTGACGTAGCGAAAGCCCCCATTCCCCATCAGTGTTTGTTATCGTAAAATAAAGGGGGTAGCTCCTTCTCCACACCTTTCAGATATTTGCCTGACAAAATAATCACTTTTCAAATGCCTCTTTGTGATTGGAGCAGGTATAACTTCTGATTTTGCCTTGAAAATACCACAGAGGTTGTGAATGTACCAGAAAGCATAGTTACTCACCTGTAACAGGTGATCTCCGGGAACAGCAGAAATTTAGTCTTCACATATGGGTATCGTTGGTACTGATGGAGCTTGTGCGGGAACGCTGCCCAGCGTCCAATAGGAAAGCTTTTGGGAGCATCCCACAGCACCTGCGTGCTGCCTTCCCGCCTTTCCCAACTGTCCCTCTCCAGTTGAGTTTAAAGCTGAGACAAAAGAGAGAGGGAAAGAGAGAAAGAGAGAGAGAGATAGAATGATACAACTCCTAGGGGAGGTGGGTGGGTTGTGAAGACTAAATTCCTGCGGTTCCCGGAGATCACCTGTTACAGGTGAGTAACTATGCTATCTCCAGGAACAAGCAGGAATGTAGTCTTCACATATGGGGACTCCCTAGCTGCAGATGCCAGGGAGATGGCCCCAGAAAGTTGTGTGCCCTTGTGAAAGGGCTCCACTTCCCCACATGGATCTCTGGCATCCTACCAGGGATGGTGGGTAGGAGTTGATTAAGTCTGGAACAGGTGTTGAAGAACAGTCTGACCAAACAAGGCATCTCGGCGGAGTCCTTGTCTAAGCAGTAGTGGGCTGTGAAGGTATGTACCGAAACCCAAGTAGCTGCTCGACAGATGTCGTCGATAGACACAGAGTGAAGATGAGCCATTGAGACTGCCATGGCTCTCACATTGTGAGCTGTGACATGGCCTTCAAGAGGAAGGTTCCTACTCTCATAGGCAAAAGATATACACAGTGCAATCCAGCTATGTTGCTGTGTCCTTCCTTTGCAAGTAAAAGGCCAAAGCTCTTTTACAGTCCAAAGTATGAAGGTTCCCTTCTGCATTTGAGGCGTGAGGCCTTGGAAAGAATGCAGGAAGGTAAACCACTTGGTTTAAATGAAAGGGCGAAACCACCTTTGGTATAAAGTGTGGATGAGTCCTAAGGACTACCTTATCATGATGGAACCTTGTATAAGGAGGATCAGCCATCAACGCTTGCAATTCACTGATGCAACATAGAAACATAGAAATATGACGACAGAAAAAGACCACATGGCCTATCTAGTCTGTCCTTCCATAACAACTACAACAGTCCCCTTTTTACCTTTAGAGATCCTCTGTGTTTGTCCCATGCTTTTTTGAATTCAGTTACTGTCCTCATCTCTACCACCTCCACTGGGAGACTATTCCACGGATCCACTACTCTTTCCGTAAAGAAATATTTCTGCATATCACTCCTGAATCTATCTCCCTTCACCCTCATCCCATGTCCCCTTGTAGCAGAACTTGCTTTCAATTGAAAGAGGCTCTCTCCCTGAACATTTATGCCACAGAGGTATTTAAACATCTCAATCATATCACCTCTATCCCGTCTTTCCTCTAAGGTGTACATATTAAGATCCTTCAGTCTGTCCTCATATGCTTTATAATGAAGACCACTAATAATTTTAGTAGCCACCCTCTGCACCGACTCCATCCTGTTCACATCCTTTTGAAGGTGCGGTCTCCAGAATTGCACACTATATTCCAAATGAGTTCGCACCAAAGACTTATACAGAGGCATTATCACCTTCTTTTTTCTGCTAGCCATTCCTCTCCGTATGCACCCAAGCATCCTTCTAGCTTTTGCCGTCGCCTTTTCTACCTGTTTAGCTACTTTAAGATCATCAGACACAACCACGCCTAGGTCCCGCTCTTCTTTAGTGGACAAAAGTACTTCACCCCCTATACTATATTGCTCCCTTGGATTGCTGCAGCCCAAATGCATGACCTTACATTTTTTAACATTAAATCCCAGCTGCTAAATTCTAGACCATTCTTCAAGCTTAGCTAGATCCCTCCTCATGTTATCTACCCCTTTCTGGGTGTCTACTCTATTGCAGATTTTGGTATCATCCGCAAAGAGGCAAACCTTACCTGAAAGCCCTTCCGCTATATCACTAACAAAGATCTTAAAAAGAATCGGACCAAGGACAGATCCCTGGGGCACACCACTGATAACATCCTTCTCCTCAGAGTGAGCTCCATTTACTTGCACCCTTTGTCTCCTCCCACCCAACCAATTTCTAACCCAAGCAGTAACTTTAGGGTCCATCCCTAGGGTGCTCAGTTTGTTTATAAGTCGCCTGTGAGGAACAGTGTCAAAGGCTTTACTGAAATCTAAATACACCACATCTAGGGCTCTCCCTCGGTCCAACTCCCTGGTCACCCAGTCAAAGAAATCAATCAGATTTGTCTGACAAGACCTGCCTCTGGTGAATCCATGCTGCCTCGGATCCTGTAATCCGCTGGACTCCAGAAACCTCACTATTTTCTCTTTCAGCAGCGTTTCCAATAATTTACTCACCACCGAAGTTAAACTAACCGGCCTGTAGTTTTCAACCACATCCTTACTTCCGCTTTTGTGTAAAGGCACCACATGAGCCTCTCTCCAGTCCTTTGGCACCACTCCCGACTCCAATGAGGCATTGAAAAGGTCAGTCAGTGGAGCTGCTAGAACGTCCCCAAGTTCCCTCAGTATTCTCGGGTGTATCCCATCCGGTCCCATCGCTTTGTCTACTTTAAGTTGAGATAGTTTCTCACGAACACAGTCTTTTGAAAATTGTTCAAGATGTCCTTTGCTTCTGTTCCTATTTGTGGGTGTTTTCTGAGGTCCTGCTCCTGGTTCTTCATCTGTGAACACAGAACAAAAATATTTGTTAAGCAATTTCGCTTTATCCTTATCAGCTTCTACATATTCCTCCACTGCACCCTTGAGTCTGACAATACCACGCTTGCCCTTCCTCTTCTCACTAATATATCTGAAAAATGTCTTATCCCCCCATTTTATTGCATTGGCTATTTCCTCCTCCTTTTGAATCTTTGCCTTCTTGACTACTTGGCTAGCTTCTCTAAGTTTTTCCAAATACAGATGCCTGTCTTCGTCTCTCTGTGATCTCTTGTATTTCATGAAGGCCTCCCTCTTTTTCTTCACTTTTTCAGCTACTTCTTTCGAAAACCATAGCGGTCTCCTTTTCCTTTTACCTTTATTTACCATTTTAACAAAAAGGTTGGTTGCCCTTAAAATATCCCCTTTCAGTTTTTACCACTGTTTTTCTACATCCCTCAGCTGTTCCCATCCAACTAACGACTCCCTGAGGTATTGGCCCATCTTCGCAAAGTTAGTCTTCCTAAAGTCTAAGATCCTCGCCTTTGAATGGATTCTAACAGCCCTAGTCCTAATACTGAACCACACCATCTGGTGATCACTGGATGCAAAATGATCTCCCACTACAACATCAGAAACACTTTCACCATTGGTAAGCACCAAGTCCAGTATGGCCCCTTCACGTGTGGGGTCTGTTACCAATTGCCTGAATAGTTCTCCCTGTAGAGAATCCAGGATCTCCTTACTTCTAGATGATACTGCAGCAGGAATGTGCCAATCAACATCTGGCATATTGAAATCTCCTATCAGTAGCACTTCCCCTTTCCTAGCAATGCTGTGCATGTCTTCAATTAACTCTGTCCACCTCTTCCTCTTGCGAGGGAGGTCTGTATATCACACCAATGTAAATAGATTTCTCTTTCCCTCTTTCTAGTTTAACCCACAATACCTCCCCTCTCCCTTTTAAGCTCTGTAATTCCAAAGCTTTAATAGTAGTTTTTACATATAGTGCCACTCCTCCTCCCCTACTTCCTACCCTGTCCTTTCTGAATAAAGTATAGCCAGGTATAGTTACATCCCAATCATGGTTTTCTGTGAACCATGTTTCTGTAACTGCCACTAAATCCAAGTCAGCCACTCCCACCAAAGCTTCAACATCAGGGATCTTATTTCCCATGCTACGGGCATTTATACACATTGCTTTCCATATGTTACCCCTGTTACATTAAATAACTTTATGGAAATGGGTATCACCTACCTGGGGGCTTTCACTTACCTGGGGGCTTTCTTCACCCATCCCCAACGAATCTAGTTTAAAGCCCTCTTCAGTAGATTAGCCAGTCTACTACTGAAGACGCGTTGACCTTTCTTGGACTGATGGATGCCATCTCTGCTCTGCAACCCTTGGAACAGCATCCCATGGTCTAGGAAACCAAAACGCTCTCGATGACACCATCCATGCAGCCATGCATTCATCTCCAGGATGCGAGCCTCTCTGCCTTGGCCTTTACCCTCAACAGGGAGGATTGAAGAGAACACCAACTGTGCACCTAACTGCTTCACCCTCTGTCCCAGAGCCATGAAGTCACTTTTGATACGTTCCGAGGTATACCTGGCAGTATCATTTGTTCCAACATGGATTAACATTGGGTAATAGTCAGTGGGCTTGATGAGTCTCGGCAAACTCTCCGTAACATCTTGGATTTTGGCACCAGGCAGACAGCATACCTCTATGGACATCAAGTCTGGTCGGCAGATGGATGCCTCAGTACCCCTCAGAAGAGAGTCTCCAACCACCACTACCCTTCGTTTCCTTGTGGTCACTAATTCTGCAACTTTGGGGTACTTGAGCTCTGGTTCTTCCCTTTCCAGGGATGCTTTCACCTCTTCCACTTCCATGGCTGCATAATGGTTCTTCAATTCAAGGGCTGGAGAAGTTGGATTGGTGATTTTGCAGGCCCTGATGACTTGTGTCCAACCATCGACATTCTGTTGGTACCCATCTTCTCCTCTGCTGGAGAGCTTGGTTGCTGCAAGAAGCATCTCATCAATGTACCTCTCACTGACTTGAATGCTCCTCAGCCTCGCCACCTCCTCTGAGTTCCTCCACTTGTTTCCTCAGAGCTTCAGCATGCAGGCACCCTGCACATGGAACCGGTCCTTCAACTGGCATTAGGACCTCTATCTGGACCGAGGCAGAAGCTGTAACGGGGGCAACAGCTTTAGCGATACGATTTTTCCCAGCCATTGTTCTGTTCGTGGAGCTTAGGTATCTGTTAAAGCAAAAGAGAGAGATCTACCAAGTACCAGCCGGTTTCCCAGCTGTCCTTTCAGAGAAAAAGCAGTTAAATCTCCTTAGTTATATTCAAAATGTGCTGGTCCAATTCTCTGTGCTTTGTCAAATGGGGAGGTGCCCTATAAAGCAAGACTACTCGCTAGGGGTGGGTGGGAGTCGGGGTGGGTAGGGAGGGAACTAACACCTGATTAGGTGTTAGCAGTTCCCAAAGCTGAGGAGGTTACTGGAGTTCAACTACCTACTGTGCTCAGGGAAAGTCCCACTAAAGCACCAAAAGAAAGTAACCTTGCTTTAAAAATGTACAAAAAACCCTTTTAAGAGCTCCCAGTCAGAGAGCTAACAATTTAATATAATAAAACAAACCCTTAAATCCTTACTGTTGGTTGATCTGGAGAGCTCCTGTAGGAAAGCCTCGTGCTGATGTGATTGCAATGAGAAAGATAACCTTCCAGGAAAGGAATTTAAAAGAGGTAGTGGCTAATGGTTCAAAGGGCGGTTTCATGAGCTGCCCAAGAACCACATTCAAGTCCCATGCCACCAGTGGTGGCTTAATGGGAGGCTTCATTAAAAAAAGACCTCTCATAAATCTCGCTATGAAAGGATGAGAGGAAATAGGTTGTCCATTTAGAGGCTTGAAAGAAGCTGCAATAGCACTCAAATGGACTCTCACCAAATTGGTCTTAAGCCCTGCATTTGATAAATGAAGAGGAGACCCCACCAGAAGGATTTTGGGTGACTGCCACCATTGGAGGGACAAAATAAGGCGATCTGAGTTTGCTATTTTGTCTGACAGGCAACCTGACGCCTGAGTCCACTGAGTGGATAAGGTCCACTGGGCTGCCCTCATATGGAGGCGAGCATAAGGAACCACATGCACGGTGGATGCCATGTGGCCTAGGAAATGTAACATTTCCCGAGCAGTGAGGTGAGGTTTTAGCACTGCTTGGGAAGCTAACTGCACAATGCGAAGGCAGCGGGGCTGTGGAAGGAAGGCCCTTGTCTGTCTGGTATCCAGAAGAGCTCCTATAAACTCTAGGGATTGAGTGGGAGCAAGGTTGGACTTTGGGAAGTTTATGACAAGTCCCAAATACTGAAGGATGCGCATTGTGCGAGACAGAGCAACCCTGGCCTCTCTGAAGGGGCTCGAATGAGCCAGTCATCTAAGTAAGGGAAGACGAATATTCCCAGGGTGCAGAGAAATGCTGCTACCACAGCCCTGCATTTTGTGAACACCCTTGGTGCAGAAGCCAGGCCAAAAGGAAGAACCCTGTATTGGTAGTCCTTGAAACAGGAATCGAAGGAACTTTCAGTGAGTTGGATGGATGAGAACATGAGTGTATGCATCCTTGAGAGCTAGAGAACAAAGCCAATCCTGACTCCGAAGATATGGCAGCAGAGTTCCTAGAGAAATCATTTTGAACTTCTCTCTGAACTGGAATTTGTTCAATTCTCTGAGGTCTAGAATGGGTCTGTGGCAGAAACTATTAAAGGAGGAAGAAGATTGGCTTTCCTAAAACTAAGAGAGTTAAAATTTCAGTCTTGAATTGGAATACTAGAGCATTCTTCAAGCTTTGCTAGATCCCTCCTCATGTTATCCACACCTTAAGAACATAAGTAATGCCGTACTGGGTCGGACAAAGGATCCATCAAGCACAGTATCCTGTTTCCAACAGCGGCCAGTCCAGGTCACAAGTACTTGCCAGGTTCCGAAAAAGATACAGAGATTGCATGCTGCTTATCCAAGAGTAAGCAGTGGATGTCCCTGGTCCTCTTTAATAATGATTTATGGACTTTTCCTCCAGGAACTGTCCAAACCTCTTTTAAATCCAGCAAAAAGAGGTTTGGACAAGTTCCTGGAGGAAAAGTTCATAAACCTTCAATGAAGTAGATTTTGATATGATCCACAAAGAGGCAAATCTTCCCCAAAAGCCCTTCAACAACAGTGCTTACAAAAATGTTAAAAAGAACAAGCCAAGAAATTATCTCTGTGGCATATCACTGGTAATGCTCCTATCCTTAGAGTAAACTCCATTACCTCCCACTCAATTAATTTCCATCCTATACAATGGACTTCAGTTTATTTATAAGGTGTTGATGCGGGACCGTGTCAAAGACTGCTGAAATGCCATACTTGTGGGCTAAAAGTTAGCCTATGCTCATTCACACGCTATCTACTTAGCACACTTTAGTAAAATCCCTTAATTTTATTTTGAGTGGAGCTATTTGGAGGACTTATGCAGCATCAGGCAGTAAGATCATTTCTTCATAAAAGTTATTTTGTTTTCTGATCAGTTGCGTTAAGATGGTAAATTAAGTTTCCTTTGATATAGGCAGGCAAGCTGCCAAAATGCTATTATCCCAATGTCTTCGACTTTGAATCCAACAGCAGTTTGAATTTATACATTCACAACTTTGGTAAGTAATTTTCTGTCTTTCTTTTTTTGCTTGGTTTATACAAGAAATTGTTGAAATCGAAGAATGGAGGAAGAGAAACTGATATTAAGGGACCTGTTTACAGAAGTGCAATAAGTGGTTTGCACCTACCATGTACCGCGATGCTTCCCTGCCGATAGCGCCACCTCTTGAGGCATTATGTGGTGCTATATGCAGCCGTGCTATCGGCACTTTTGACAGCCAGCATGTGGCAACTGTCCTCGCTCTGGCTGTCCTCTGCCCCCATGCCTGCTCTCCGCCCTGACCTTGCCTCTCCCTGTATTTACCGTGGGATATGCAGAGAGTGCAGAAAATCTCTGCGCTGACTGTATTTCCTCTGTGTTCTCTGTTAAGACGCCCAATAGCATCGGTTATCTGCCGCGCTGACAGCTAAAACAGTTTAGCAAACATGCCCGTAATTATCTGGCTCTCTAAAATAATTTTATGATACCTCACCCCCAGTTGCTAAAAAGCTAAAAAGGTTTTCTAATTTATGAATATTCTCAATATTTATATATTCATTTAAACTGTGTTGGATTGTTTTTCAGCTTTTTCATTATCTTTTCCCTTATTGGGTCCCAAGTATATTTGATACTTAAAATATATCAACATTTTGTTGTGGTCACCTTTTTTTTGCTTTTGGATATATTATCTTTTTGTTTTTCATAATTTATCTTGCGAGACAGAGGAGTCTTGTGAAGGAGGCTTATCTAAATGATTCAGGCACTTTTGTATTTTGTAGCTTTGTTTGTACTACCTCACACCTTTGTAGTAATACTTCGAGCTGAGTAACAATCTGGTACAGTAGATAATTCCTATTCCCAGAGGGTGCACAATCTATGGGGCATGTTTACTAAGTTGCACAATCTGTTAACATAGCCGACAGCATACAGTGTTGGCATGCGGTAACAGCGCAACGAAATTGCAGATAGCACAGCAATCTCCTGCGCTGTCTGCATTTTCCGTGGTTTCAGCACGAGCAGACGGAATATGTGCGGAGAATAAGCCTGTTTGCGACACAGTTACCGCGGACGTACTCAGCGGTAACTATTGGAACTGCAAAGAGTGCTGGAGCAGCTACTGCCACCTCAATGAGTGGCATTAGCTGCATTCATGATATGGCGGCGCCACGGTGTTTGCAGGTTCGGTGTGGCATCTGCCAAGGAAATATGTGGCTTTTGCAGCTAATGCCGTGCTATCTGCACTCAAATGCTGCATTAGCTGCGAAAGCTTACCGCAGTTTAGTAAATAGAATTCTAAATCTGTACCCGAGGTAGCGGAGGGTTCAGAGACTCACCCGAGGCCACAAGAATATTCAGGGGGATCTGAACACTGGCTTCCATAGTATTCAAAGAGGGAGGCCTGCTGCTGTCGCTGCCCAAGGCCAGCCCTAGGCATGTTCGGCCGTGAGTTTTTGCTTGAGGCCCCGCTTCTCCAAGCATCAGCTGGAGTTTCACTTTGAGTCACACAGACTGTATCCCACCCTTTGTCTCTCTTCCCCCTCTCTCAGCATCAAGCCTTTTCCTCCCCCTATGATCCTCCAAAACCTCTTGATATCGTGGCATCGTCAAAAAGCCCCCAACAACATGGCGCCGAGCCTCTCTCCCAACATCCCCCCAAATCTCTCGCTTCCTTCAGGTAATCGCTAAAAAAAAAAAAAGGCAAAAAGGCAACACGGCACTGAGCCTCAGACTGAAATATTGGGCAAGGCTCTGTGGGCCCTCTCTTCAGCAGCAGGAAGTATTTCAGAAGGGGCAGGACCTGAAGAGCCTTGCCCAGCGCTTCAGCAGAAGGCCCAGTTCTGCGTTGCCTTTTTTTTTTTTTTTTTTTAGCAATTCCCCGAAAGAAGCAAGAGCTCAGGGGGAACGATGGAAGAGAGGCTCAGAGCTGCATTGTTTTTTGAGCGATACCGAGGTGTCAAGAGGTTTTGGGGGGCCATAGGGAGAGGAAGATTGGGAGACTCATAGGAGGAATGAAAAGAAGAGAGCATGTGTCAGGGGAGTGGTAAGGTGAGAGACAGATGAGACTGGGAGAGATATGAGAGAAGATGTGAAGACGGGGATGGAAAGAGATGGAGAGGGGAAATAAAGGTGCAAGAGAAGGTGGAGGAAATAGATGGAAAAAGCAAGAGGATAGGGAGGGTGAGGAAGGGGAAGAAGAAGCCGAGAGAAGGGTTGGGAGCAGAGATGAGTGGAAAGGACAGAAGTGGAAGGAAAGGGGTGAAGGAAGAGATGTTGGACATAAGTGGGGAGTGGAGGGCTGATGCTGGACATGGAGTCAGGCAGAAGGGGATAAAAAGCAGAAGGTGGATGCAAGATAGGGGAGTGGAGGATAGATGCTTGACAGGGGGTAGGGATGGAGGGCAGATACTGGACATAGGTTAGGAGTCGTGGGGGGGTTGAAGGCACATGCTGGACATGGAGTGGGGGCATAGGGAGGCAGATGCTGGACACATGCTGGGGCATAGTGGATGGAGGGCAGCAGATGGACACAGGGTAGGGTCGCAGGACTGATGCTGGACACAAAGGGGGTGTCGGCAAAGGGTAGATGCTGGAGATGGGGTGAGAGAGAGGAGATGCTGGACACGGGATGGGGAAGATGGAAGGATGACGGACATAGGGTGAGAGAAAGGGAAAGCGGGGATGCTGGACACAGTGGGGGGATAGGATGAGAAAGGGGAAGCACTGATGGTGCGAGTGAGAGGGACAGGCAGGATAAGGGTAGGAGAGAAGGGGAGAGATGCTGGACATGAGGGTGAAAGAGAGAAAGAGAAAGGTAAGAGTTAAACACTGGGGAGTAAGTGGCAGGGGAAACAGAGTGATGAGAAATAACAGGACTATGTTAAAGGTTGAAAAATGGTAGGTAGACGCAGCAAAAAGAGGGAGATTGAGGAATGGATGGTAAGAGGAGACGTGAAATCTGAGTTGATGGAGAAAAATAAATGGAAGAAAGCTGAAAGGAAAAGATCAGTGTCGGAGTTGGAAGGAAGTGAAGGAGACAGGAGGGGAGAGAAGTGACAGATAGACCAGAGACCCTAGAGGGTGCGTTAAGAGACGATCAAGGCAACAAACCAGAGGCTGTGATCAATAGGATTAGAGCATAAAATGGCCAGACAGCAACGGTAAAAACATTACTTTTATTTTTAATTTAGTGATTGAAATATGTCTGTCTTTGGATTTTATGGGCCCAATATTCAACCTGTGGTGATCACCATTTTTAAAGTGCCTGACACCGTGGGCAGAAGTGAAATCAGCTATTCAGTGCTGGAATCCGGATATCCTGCTGCACTAAGTATCCGGTTTCAGTGCTGACCAACGCAGCTATCCAGACAACTGCCGTCCGGATAGCCGAATTGCATAGTTATGACATTATTGAAATGTGCTGACTTTATACGGGCGCTTAGCTGGTTAGCGGACTGAAAATCGCTGCTAACCAGCTAAGTGCTGGGACTACCCTTGCCCTGCCCGTGGATCACCCTGGCACTGTCTAGACAGAGGTATGGCGCTTAGAGGAGCTATTCAGCAGCATTGGCCTCTGAAGTTCTCTGTCAGCGGGCTTTACCTGATTAGCAGGTCCTGCTAACCAGGGCCGGCCCCAGAGTAGGTTCAAGGTGTTGGCGGCATAGGCATATTTTAAGCTTAAGCCCCCCCCCCCCTGCTCTTTGCTGCCCCCAAGAAGCTGCCGCACTAGGCGGCTACCTAGTTTGCCTACTGGTTGGGCCAGCCCTGCTGCTAACTGGATAAACCCTTTGAACATTGGGCTGTACAGGTTTTATTTTTACACTTTGCACAGTACACATGGGCATCTGCAGATCTCTGTTTCTCTGGTGTTGTATTGGATGCAGTCAGTTTTTTTTTTAATTTCAATTAATTTTTGTCTACATAATTTTCTTTATACTTGGTGAGGATCTATCTGTACTCTGAGTGTATGACAGATGCCAGGTATTCAGTTAGAATGAAGTTTCTATGTAGGGATCTGTAGCAATCCGGCTTGTTCAGTTTCCAAATAGGTTTATCTATATTTTAGGGCCCACTGCAATATGTACAGTGCTGCTATTTTCTGGATAGGCTCCTTGTGTGAGTTTTGCTGTTATAGTATGTTAATTTTTTTCTATAGGTCCTGAGTGATTGTTACAGAGTTTTGCATTATTTCGCAATATGTCCTGTACTGTTGAGGGTTTATATTGCTGTTACTGAGATGATATCATAATTCAAAATTATTTTTTGTATGTTGAGTTCAATAGGGAAATGTCCTCTGTACGCATTGTGGGGAATGGGTTTCTTTGGAAGTAGAATATGGGGGTTATTTTAGAAACCTGATTTGTGCTTTGGACATCTGAAAACAGGCATGGAGATGTCCCCAGAGACATTTTAGAAGCTGGCTCTGTGGATGTCTCCAGGGCGAGGACGTCCAAGTCTGAACGGAGGCGTGGAGTAGACATGTCCAGGGTGTGCCCAAAACTTGGATGTGCTCACCCAATTTCAGAAACACCCTTTACATCCTGAGCCATATCCAAGTTTATGCCTGCTTCTGGCAAGAATAGGCATTGGAAAAGTGCTTGTTTTGTGAGACAGACATTTGGAGGGTGTGGAGGAGGTGGTCTGCTCATGAACGGAGTGGAACGGGTAAACGTGAATCGATTGTTTACGTTATCGGAATATAGAAAGACTAGGGGACATGCAATGAAGCTACAGGGTAAACTATTTAAGACTAATAAAAGAAAATATTTTTTCACTCAACGTGTAATCAAAATCTGGAATTTGTTACCGGAGGATGTAGTAAAGGCTGTTAGTGTAGCTGGGTTTAAAAAAGGTTTGGACAAGTTCCTGGAGGAAAGGTCCATAAACCATTATTAAGAAGTGACCGAAGATATCAATGCTTGACCCAGTACAAGCATTGTGGAACTTGTGTCTCTTGGGGAAACTGCTAGGTACATATGACCTAGATTGGCCACTGTTGGAAACAGAATACTGGGCTTGATGGACCTTGGTCTGACCCAATATGGCATATCTTATGTTCTTATGTTCCATGTTGACAGCGAAAATTGACAGAGAATGACGGCTCATGTATTAATTTTGCTACAGGCTACATAATTAAGGTGCTACAATTTTTGCTGCATTTAAAAACTTTTCAATGCTGTTTTTAAAAATGATATGGCCTGGAAATATATTGCTTTCTTTATTCTTTGTCTTTATTGGTCAATTTACCGAACGATTGGTTTATACCACAATATTATTGAAAATCGCTCATGTATCAGTGAAGTGGATATACACTTATTTCCTCATATCTTAATCAAAAAATTAAATTTTCTAACTCGAGGTCTCAGACTCTTCGGCTCTGCTATTGAGACTTAAGTCTGTTGTTCAGCAAAGATGCGCGGCGTTTCATTTTTGAGCAGTAGAGAAGAAGGATTACACACTAATGAAATGCGGGCAGCAGCGTTTTGAAAATGTTGAAAAGCTTACAGGACTATGAGTTTATTGCGAATCCCCTGAAGAAAGTCTCAGTTTGAAACGCAAAAGCGGTACCCATTGAGGGCGTCGGGATCCTTAAACTGTCCTTTTAACATTGGCGGGTGCATTCAAGTATCTAAGATAAGTAGTCTTTGTTAAAAGACATAAAGTAGTTGAATATACTAATGTCACCTGCAAATGTGCTTTTCATTATGAGGTCATTGATGCAAACGGGCAAACTGCTTGAACAACGGACGTAAGTCTCAATAGCAGAGCCGAAGAGTCTGAGACCTCGAGTTAGAAAATTTAATGTTTTGATTAAGATATGAGGAAATAAGTGTATATCCACTTCACTGATACATGAGCGATTTTCTTCATTCTTTGGGCAACCACCGAATCTGTTTTATGAGTGAGGGGACCCCCTAATTCCTAACTGGAGCTCTGAGGAGGCCCCTCCATTTTGATTGCCAGTGGGGTGGGTGGCGCCAGCTCATCTCTCGCCTCAGGCAACAGATTGTCTTGAGCCGCCTCCGACTAGTTGTGACTGTTTTGAATTATATTATGGATATAACTCATAGGAAATGCACAGTTTGTCAAATGACAAAAATATCCAGAATGAAATAGGAAAATGAATGTAAAATGCAACCTACAGAGCAAGGCAAAAATCCTTGGGCAAGGCGGTGTGGAACATACATATATATGCAGAAACTTACGGCCTCCTCGTCCTTGCTCAGTAGTTTGGCACAGGAGAGAAAGTCTTCATACTTGGCATAAGGGATAACAGGTTCTGGAAGTTCTCTTAAATACAGCTTCAGGAGGGATGTTACTGTATGCACATCTGTACTGCTGTGGGGGGGAGGGGAGGGAGGAAAGAGAAAAACAAACAACCCTATCAATGAAACTCAAGTTACTCTCCAAATTTCATTTATTCATGTAAGGGCCTGATTCACAGAGCCTTTGCCTTTCTTCCATAGACCAAAGCTTTAGCAAAGCAAATCAGTCTCTAAAAGCAGACAAAAACTATTCCCAAGGACAGCTTTATCATTTCCTTGTTGTGATGGCGCCTTGTTGATTTTCTAACTTCTGTTCAAAACGATTCTATTTGCCTGCCATCTCCACTTCATGAAACACACATTCTGCCTGCAATGCCTGTGCATCGTCATTAGATGGCAGAATTGCACAGCAAGTGCCAGTCCTACATAACAAATTATTTCCACAATGGCTTGGGTAAAATAAGTGAAATCTCCCATTAAGATGTACAAAGGCAGCCTCACAGTGACATGTTTAGGTGGCTGTCTCCTTTACACAGTGTTTTAGCATTTCAAAGTATTGGTTTAAAAAGAAATCAGGTAATATTTTGAATGCTGTATATCATTTGGTCCTACTGGGCCTTGTGATTTCATCATAATTCTTGAATTAGTTATGAAAAGACATACATTATTGAAAGTTCTTGACTATATTAATGTTTTGGTACTGTAATCCCCTCCTAAACGTGACTTGTAGGGAAACTAGTTTACACTGTTCTATATTTCCCCAGTAGAAGCTTTTAACTCTGTATCTAATTAATTAATTAAATGCATTTTTATTCCACCCAATCACAGCATTCTAAATAGGTTGCAATAAAGTCACCTGCTAATGCCCTTGTGAAGAATCATGTAGCCCCCTACATTTAGGGACCTGTATACTAAAATGCAGTAAAGATTTGCACTCACCAAATGCTAAGCGCAAACATAAAAGCGCAGTAAGTGCAAAGCTTGTGCAGTAACAGCTGGGGGTGTGCCCAGCATCTACCCTGCATTTACCCTGCAGTAAGTGTATTGGCAGACAGCGCAGTCTATGCTATCTGCCAGTGCAATTATCGTAACCTGCAGCCTCCTGCAGGAAAAAAAGCCCTGATCCCCATGATCAGGCTGCAAACATCCCTACCCCCCCCCCCCCCATGTTCCCACACCCAGCCCTAATGAGTATCCAGACCCCCTTCTCACTCTCCCCAAGGAGGCTCTAAACCCCTCTACCCCTTCCTGCTAAGGCTTCAGACCCTCCTCCCACGCTCCCCAATGAGGCTCCAGACCCTTCTTCCATCCTCCCTGATTCTCCCCTCCCCACAGGAAGTCGGCATTTGGCATCGGATAGTGATGGAAGAGGGGGGGAGAGCGATGGAAGAGGAGCGACAGTGGTGGCAATGGGTGCTCCCGGAAGGCTAGCACTCTAGGTTGCCTAATAGGAGTGCTGATCCTGCGGCCAGCATGTTTCCAATAATTATTGTGCAGGTAAGCCACTTAGCACACATTTCTATTCTTGGTAGGTGCACCTATCACCACCTATCGAGGCGGCATGCCAGCTACAACATTGGCGATTAGTGTATGCAATTAATACCTGTGCTAACTGCAATGTGCAGTCAATGCCCACTCCCCTCCCTAACCATGTCCAGATCCCATCCTATCGTGCAATGCACAGTTGACGTACATTTCAGCTCACATGAATTATCCCACCTGTGCACACCCACAGAGTGGTTAACGTGCACTGAAACTAACCTAGGTGCCTAAATTTAAGGAACGCGCTTGTTCCTGAATAACTGGACCCAGGGCAAGCCCCAAGGTTGGTACAAAGTAGTGGGTACCCTAGGCAAACTTTCAGCTTTAAGTCCCCTGAGATTTTGATAATTAAATCAACAATCATGATTATCTGAACACCGCCCTTCCAACAATGAACCTGTAAAAATGCAGAGCTGGACATGATGGGCCCGATTTTTGAAGGCATTTACATGGGTAACTTCCCTAGTTACCTATGTAAATGCCTTATCTGGGATTTTTGCAGGGCACCTACATGGGTAGTCCCGTCAAAAATCCCAGATATGTCCCTAACGCGCCCAGATGCTCTCCGCTTAGCATCAGGGTGTGTTGGGGGCGTTCCAGGATGGAGTGGATGTGGGCCATGGCGCTACCCATGTAACACCGATTTTCGATGCTACACAGTTAGCGCTCTGTGGCACAGGAAAACCTCGCCTATCTTTAAGACTCTAGAGCTAACCATGTAGCATTGAAAATTGGTGCTACATGAGTAGCTCCTGCGACTTCCTGGCTGTGCGGCGACACCCAGATTTTCGATGCCAGGTCCATATATGGAAAATCCAGGTAGGTAGGAGGGGGCGGGCTATGTGCAATGCGGCGCATAGCACCCCCAGCTCAGAATCGGGCCCGATACTTTTAAATATAAAACACTGCTGTGTATGCATGTGCGTGCCTGCTCTTCCTGCAGGATAAAGAATGTGCTGATAGCTCTTTTGAGTTTGCGTGGTTGTCAGGATCTATTGTTTTGCTGCCGCTCTTTGCCGCTCTACCCTATGCTATCCTAGGCATCTACCTATTTTTTGCCTAATGGTTGAGTTGGCCCTGTCTGGACCAAAGTGCATTTCAGAAAGCCACATTCACCTTTGTTTAGAAAGCACATCCAGCGTTAATGCTTCTGAATAGAATGGAGTGCAGTAAGATTATTTAAAAGTAACTACACAAGGTATCGTGCAGGCCGGCTTGCCAGCACACTTCCCCGCACAGATGCTTCCACGCTCTCGATCTCTCCTGGTTAATGGGCAACTGTCAACATCAACTCTACTGTCTTATTCTCAGAGGGCCCCCATCACAGTAATTCTAAAAGCCAAATTTTGCTCTAATAATCCCAGTTTAGACCAAGTACGTTAGTTACCAGTTATGAAGACAAACCCAGCGTTTTATTTCTTATCATTCCACACTATACATTATTACACAGCGGTGCAAAGCTATATGACTGATATCAAGTGAAAACATGGAGATTCTTTTAGAGCAGTAAATATTTCGCAGCTATTTCTGGGAAACAGCAAGGGAATAGCGGGAAATGATTGTTTGCACTTATTCTGTATTACCTTCTTCTATGTTTATTTTTATTGAGTGGATCTCCTTTTATCTACTACCTACACAAAATGAATGTCAACTTTACTATTCTCTTAAGGCAAGTATTTCCTGACTGTAATATACATTATCTTACACGTAGGACTTTCTAGGTGAAGGATTAAGTATACAGCAAACACACAATGGGACAGGTAGAGTATATCGGTAAAAAATTGGTTGACAACCAATGAAAAGATACAATCAGCATTATCAAGTGACAGAAAAGAACAGCTGTAATTTATTCTTGCTGGGTTCCTAGCAGATCCGACCAACATACTTCAAATCAGATTGGCATTTCGGGGGGCTGTAATCCGAGGAAAGTTGGCTTATACAAACACCTTCCCTGGGTAAAATGAGCATTTTATCCATGGACATGGGCATTTAGGAAATTACCCTCCCTGTATGTGGCGGGGTGGGCATACGCAGGGGCTTACACTTAATGACGGTAATTTTATAAATGGTGCCTATGTTAATTGGGCAGGAAGGCACTTATTTTTCAGCCTTCGTAAAAGGATAGGACTCAACGACAAGTTAACAGGCCTCATGAGCCTGTACTGGGACTTATGCCATTTAACATATTCCTAAATGAGCTGGAGATAGACTGGTAAATGAAGCCATGAAATATATCAATGACACAATTATTCAGTCATTACAATGGCAGAGGATTGCCAGATTTGCAGATGGATCTTGTGGGATCAGGGACTAGTCATCTAAATCGCAAAAGAAATTTAATGTGGACAAGTGCAAAGTGATGAACATAGGGAAAAATAATCCAGCTACAAGTACAAAATGCTGGGTTCTGTGTTAGGAGCTACCACCTTAGAAAAAAGATCTTGGCTTCATTTTGGACAATTTATTTATTTAACCTGTTTTTTATACCACCTTATCCTGAAATCAAAGCGGTTTATATTGTACTCAGAACATGAACAGGGTACATTAATCAGTTTGGGATAATAGCAGGGGAGAACTATTTACAACTTATTCAAAATATTTACACATCAAGAGAAAAGATCCTTGAACCACAAGAAATAGAAAAAAAAACAAAGGCAAAAAGGAGTGTGGTACACTCCAAATAAGGGAGTTTATATAAATACAAACCACTCAAATCTTACCCCTTAACCTCCTTATCCATTAGTAATTGACGTAGTTGAGCCACATCTGTATAAACATAATCCCGTCCCTCCAAAGTAACTAAACAACGGCAAGGAAATTTAAGAAAAAAAGAAGCTCCTAACGCTACAACCCTCGATTTTAACTCCAAGAACTGTCTACGTCTAGCCTGAGTGGTCCGGCCTCCGAACGCCACCTCCCTTCCCCCCACTTCCGCATTCATCTACGTTTCTGGATACCTCTCTCCATGTTCAAGCTCCGCCACTCTCTCCGGTGGATCCAGCCGTCGTGGAAGAAGGGACTCCCCCTATTTCTAGGGAGGTGACTCTTTCTAACATATGGTCAGCACTGCAAAAGATTGATAGTCGATTGTCTATGACAGTCTCTTCTTTGTGCAAGTTTACTCATTCGGTTGTTGATAAAGTACATGTTATTGATCACCAATTGGTTTCTACTTCTAAGTCGCTTGCCCGTGTTGAATCCTTGGCCCAGTCGTGTAGTAATACTAATATTTTTCTTATTAAGGATGTTTCCTTGCTTTCCTGTCGACTGGAGACACTTGAGAATCAACACCGGGCAAGAAACTTACGTTTTCTGAATTTTCCTCAAACCCATTTGCTTTCCTTTGAAGTTTTATTGAAAAAGTACTTTTCTAGAAACGCTGCATGGGGCTACAAAAGGTTTGGGAGTCGGAGGCTGGAGAAATGGCTGATCCAATGATGTGGGAAGAACTTTGGAGGACACAAAAGAAGATAACAAGAGTGGCCTCGCTTAATCAAATGCTGTATTTTATGACTCATCGCGCCTACTTGACACCTGTCCGCACGGCCAAATGGAGCGCAAACAAAGATGCCAACTGTTGGTCGTGCGGGGTAGAAGCTGGTACCCTTGCTCATATGATATATTATTGCCCTTTACTTCAAGAATACTGGCAAGATGTTTGGATCCGAATTTCACAACTGCTTCGATTGGATATTTCGCTTACCTATCGTATTGTCATCTATAAATCCTTAGCAGGTGTACCAACCTTAGAGCAAAGTGACACTATAGTTTTCGATCTAATGCTGAGTTTGGCGTTGAAAGCCATATTAAGCCACTGGAAGGACTTTGGGGGACTGAATGTCGAATATTGGTGGAATCTAGTATGCTTTCATCAAGCATGTGAGAATGCGTACGCATCCCAGAATCCCGGCTTTAAGCCACGATTAGCTAAATGGGATGCCCTCGAATTGAAAAGACTCATGCAGAGAGTTGGTTAGCTTGTTCTTGCCCGAGGTGGTGCTCGTCGCAGAGTCTCATTTCTTTCTTCTTCTCTTTCTCTATCTTCTCTTCCAGTTGGTATGTAATAATATTGGAAAGTTGACGTATTTTGTTCAAGGTGTTCGGAAGAGGGGCGGCTAAGATTTTGTTTTTGTACTAGTACGATCAAATGCTGATTGATTTGGTATCTGAAGAAGTTTTTGTCTGTTGTCTATTGTATAAAATGCAAAATAAAGAATTCAAAAAAAAAGAAAAAAAAAGAAAAAGTACTTTTCTGAGATTTTGCAAATAAGGGAGACCATAGACACAGTTCAAATGTATTGTATTCCTGTGTTTGTCTTACCGACTGCAGAGGGGGTTCCCCCTCCCTCTGATGTATCGGTAGCACAGGATTTAACTGCTTTTTTGGAGGACTCGCTTGACGTCATCCCCAAGCGTTGCACCTTGGTGGTGACTTTTGGCTCGGAGTCTCTAAAATTGCGGGTTCTTCGGGCTTATTTTAAAAATAAAGATGCCTTATTTTGTGGGTCTAAATTGCAAGTGTTCCCCGACATCAACATGGGTTCTGTCGGTTTGGAGCTGATTAGGTTATAATGTCTGCCTGAGCATATCATGGAGCCTTTGGATGGGGCCAGAGCAGCTGTAGGATTACGTGATGTGAACAGAAAGGTTTTACGTTTTTTTTGGAAGTCCTCGATATCTCCAGTTGCATGTATATCTTTGGGGAGGGAGTTCCAAAGTTGCGGTGCAGCTAGCGAAAATGCTCTTTTGGAGGTTGATTGCTTGCTTTTTCTGTAGTCAGGTAGGATGTTGATTATGTGTTTGTTGCTGGTTCTTCTAAAGCAAGTATTGTCGTCTTTTATGATTAGTGATTCAAGCATGTCTGCTGAGGAGTGATAGATGATTTTAAATATGTTTAATATGGTTTTGAACTTGGCACATGCTTGAATTGGTAGCCGGTATAGTTGGTGTAATTCTGGTGTTATGTGGTCGTCTTTTCTGGTTCCGCTGATGATTCATGCTGTTGTGTTCTGATGTGATTTGTTTTGGGAGACCTTGGTATAGAGAGTTTCCATAGTCCAGAATCGGTGTAATGATGATTTGGCAGACAGTTCAGATGTGGTCTTGTAGGAGTGGTTTGAGTCTTCTTATGAGGTTCAGTTTGCGGTATGCATTTGTTGTAGTTAGGTTTATGTGTGATTGCAGATTGATGTTTTTATCTAGTATGATGCTAAGGTATCATACCTCTTCTTTTATGGGAATGGTTTGGTTCAACATTTGGATTTGCTGAGGAGGGTTGAAGTTGGTGCTACTAATGATGTATAATGCTTCCGTTTTCTTATAGTTCAATGAGAGGTTATTGTTGTTGAGCCAACTGGCTATGTCCTTTAAGCATTTTGTGATGACTGAGGTTTGATGCTTCAAGGTCAATTCAATGAGGTCATCAGAGTATAGATGGAATAGTATTCCGTGTTTCTTGATGATGTCACAAGGCACAAGTATAGCTTGAAAAGTATTGATGATAGTGCCGATCTTTGTGGGATGCCTTGTGGTATAGTGAAGGGATCTGAGTAATTTGTTCCACATTTATCCTGTCACTTAGGTATAAAATGAAACATTTTAGTGTGGTATTGCAAATGTCAATTTCTTGGAGCCATTGGATTAGCATATTGTGTGAAACAGAATCAAAAACGGAGGATATATCCATGAAGATGAGGAGAAATCCATTTTTTGGCTTGTCAGTTCCTTTTAGTATGTTATCAAAAAGTGATGTTGGGAGAGTTTCCACGTTGTGACATGGTTTGAAGCCGTGTTGTTGCGGGTCCAGTGGAGCGTTGAGGTCTATATGGTCTTGGAGTTTCTATGATCTTTGCAAGAAATGGTAGACGAGATTGGAAACTGGAGACAATACTTTGAAATCTTCAGCCTTGGGTGCTGTGACTGCTAGAAAAGCAAATAGAATATTAGGAATTACAGTACATAAGAACATGAGAAATGCCATACTGGGTCAAACAAGGTCCATCAAGTCCAGTATCCTGTTTCCAACAGCGGCCAATCCAGGTCACAATTACCTGGCAGGTTCCCAAAAAGGTGCAGAGGTTCCACAGTGCTAGTATTGGGGCAAGCAGTGGATTTCCCAGGTCCCCTTGGGTTTATGGATCTTTCCTCCAAGAGCTTGTCCAAACCTTTTTTAGACTCAGCTACACTAACAGCTTTTACTACATCCTCCAGTTATGAATTCCAAAGTTTGATTATGCGTTGAGTGAAAAAATATTTTCTCTTATTAGTCTTAAATGGTTTACATTGTAGCTTCATTGCATGTACCCAGTCTTTCTATTTTTTCATGGCTTAACAACAGATCTACATTTATTCATGCTACTCCATTCATTAATTTTTAGACGTCTATCATATTTCCCCTCAGCCATATCTTTTCGAAGTTGAAGAGCCCTAACTTTTAAGTCTCTCCTCATAAGTGTATCCTTCCATTCCCTATACCATTTTGGTGACTCTTCTCTGTACCTTTTCTAATTCCCCTATATCCTTTTTAAGATATGGCAACCAGAATTGCACACAATATTCAAGGTGCGGTCACACCATGGAACAATACAGAGGCATTGTAATATCATTGGATTTATTCTCCATTCCTTTCCTTATGATTCCTAGAATTCCATTTGCTTTCTTGGCTGCCACTGCGCACTGGGTAGAGGGTTTTGACGTATTATCCACGATGACGCCTAAATCTTTTTGCTGGGTGGCGGTTCCTAATGTGGAACCTTGCATCGTGTGACCATAGTTTGGGTTGTTCTTTCCTAGGTGCATAACTTTGCACTTGTCCACATTAAATTTCATCTGCCATTTGAACATCCAGTCTTCCAGTTTATCAAAGGTCCTCTTGCAATTTTTCACAATCCTCTTGGGTTTTAACAACTTTAAATAATTTTGTGTCATCTGCAAATTTGATTACCTCACTCCTTATTTCCATTTCCAGGTCATTTATGAATATGTTACAAAGCAGCAGATCCAGCACAGATCCCTGGAGTTCTCCACTATTCACCTTTATCCACTGGGAAAATTGGCCATTTAGCCCTACCCTCTGCTTTCTATCTTTTAACCAGTTCCTGCACACTGCACACTGCCTCCTATCCCATGACTCTTTAGTTTCGCCAAGCGTCTCTCATGAGGGACCTTGTCAAAGGCTTTCTGAAAGTCCAGATACACTATATCAACCGACTCACCTTTGTCTACCTGTTTATTCACACCTTCAATAAAACATAACAGATTAGTAAGACAAGACTTTCCTTGGCTAAAGCCACATTGACTTTTTCCCATTAAGCCATGACTAACAACATGTTCAGTAATTTTGTTCTTTATAATGGTTTCTACCATTTCTTTCCGGTACTAACGTCAGGCTCACCGGTCTGTAGTTTCCTGTGTGTACAAAGCACAAAATAGGTAAATGCATCCAATTACTCTTGAGCAGATACCAATGTTGCCTCTATGAGAATAGCAAGAGGGATACAGCTTTATTTCTCTGGTCAGGCACTTTCTTGGTGCTCCTTTGGCTTTCCAGTACAGTTGGACCAGTATTTGCTGGAGCTGCGGCACTATGAGCCTTCATTAACTAAATGGGATTTCTCCCCTCAGCACAGCTGGCATAACACAGTAAGCAAAGTAAGCACAGTTGGGGGGGGGGGGTGCACTATGTTGAAAAATAAAAAAGAGAAAGCACAAAAAAAGAGAAAAACATCAAAAACTAAGATGTTACAAAACTAGTATTGTGTGTGTGGTCAGAGGTAATCAGCATATGAGGAAGGAGGCACTAATTTATAGGTTGCAGTGGGGGGCACCAGAAACCCTAGCACCAGCCTTGCCCCTCATCTCCATTTGTATTCCCTCTTGCTCCTTTTATAACCCAGTCATCACAGTGGCAGAGAAATAGGTGGGATAAGCGCATTTCCTTCCCTACTGGGGACTGTGAATGTTGCTTCCAAGTAGAAGTCTGGTCCAAGAACTGAATCCAGACCTCCTGCATGCACTGGTATAGAAATATAGAAAAACTGACAGCAGATAAAGACTATATGGTCTATCCAGTTTACCCTTCCATTCTAATCACTAAGATTTACAGTCGCTTTCTTTCCTTAGAGATCCAACGTGTTTGTCCCATGCTTTCCTGAATTCAGATACAGTCTTCGTCTCTACGACCTCCCGACCTCCACTGGAAGGCTATTTCATGCATCTGCCACTCTTTCCACAAAGAAATGTTTCCTCAGATTACTCCTTAATCTATCCCCTTTCACCTTCATCCTATGCCCCCTCGTTGCAGAGCTTTCGTTCAACTGAAAGAGGCTCTTTTCTTGTGCATTTATGCCACACTAAGCTGCCAGACTGCCCAACTGCTATGGTCTTTCATGGATATCTTTAATGTCAAAGAAACAATGCACCTTCTTTTTAACAAAAGCATTCTCCAAATATCTTTTCTAGCCCTCAAACAATATTATTGTGAAGTTCCTGAAACATAAATAAATGATGTTAATTAAGCTCTTCCTATATTTTAGCAGACTATTCCTCTCTGTAACAAGACTGTCATATTTCTGGTGTGCTTGTTCAATAAGCACATTAGGTCTTGGAATGAGGAATGAGAAGTGGTATTAAAATATTTCTGCTTTATAATACTGTGAGCCAAAGAAAGCTTTATGTTGCATACAAATAAGCAGGACATGCCTTCCTCCCACCAAATTGTCTTATCCTGTTCCCTACAATTCTCCTTACTGTTAAGTTACAGTGACTCCTATTTTGTTACAAACACAAGAACCCTCAGACTCTCATAGGATTGAGCATGTGAGAAATTATTGCCTCAGTTCTTTCAATGCCTTGAACAACTCTTAAAAAAGGCCTCATGCTAACCCTAAATCACCTTAAACACTGGATTACCAATGCCAAAATCTGAAATTTTGATACTCTGATGGACATAGTACAATGATATCTACTAGCTTACAAATTACAAACCAGTTTTTTCATGGTGGGGGGGGGGGGGGAGGGGAAGGCACTCAAATGTTGGCCTGTTTTGCCTTGACTTCCCTTTACTGATATTGCTGTCACCAGGTAGTAAACCTTTCCTGAGGTTATAACCATTGGCCAAAAAAAGCAGCTTAAGTAGCTGACCAATGTCACATTAGACATATTCAGAGGCTACATCTCTATAATGTACTCGGAACCTTCCAACCTTGGGAGTGATAAGTGACAATCATTCCAGAATCTGTATCACACTGGCCTCCACTGACCGAGTGAACTAGTAACTGATTTAGAAAACATCCGAAAAGAAAACATATCATTTGGATATATCATACATGGGAAATACATGGTGAAAATAATAACCTTGGCTATTTAAAAAACACACGTCACTAGTGTTGTCAAGTGGAAAAAGCATAACACTTGCCTACTTTCAGATTACTCACTCCTTAGTTAACAGTGATAGAAAAAAGAAAGAAAATCTCATAATATATCCAAATTAAGAAAACGTCCAACAGAAAAGGTAAGGATCAAAGCATCCATCAAGAACTAGAGGACTGATGAAATGCAAAACCTGTCTCCTGTCTATCTTTTTCACTGTCCAACTTTGGCATCCATATGACATTACTGAGAATACCATGGCCTGGACAAGTCAAATCTTTGTATGGAGAGAAACATCTCTGCTCTTGAGGATCTTGTCTAGATCCTTCATAGCCATTTTATGAAGAGCAATACATCGTCAGATTTCTTGATTGCTTGTCCTTTCTTTATTGATTGGCAATCCAAGTAAGTTAGATCTGTCAACCATTTCAATTTCTTCATCAATGATGAACTTATTGATTTTGCCAGTTGTCAGGATCTTTGTCTTCTTAACGTAAAGGTGCAGACCCATTTTAAGACTATATTCTTTGATCTTGAAAAGCAAATGTTTCAAATCATTTTCACTTTCAGCCAGTAATGTGGTATCATCAGCATAGCGAAGGTTGTTGAGTCTTCCACCAATCTTCACACCTCTATTGTCTACATACAGCCCTGCTTCTCTGATGTTTTGTTCTGCATATAAATTAAAGAGGCAGGGGGAAATTATGCAGCCTTGACATACACCTTTGCTAATTTTAAACCATTCTGTTTCTCCTAGTTCCGTTCGAACTGTTGCTTCTTGATCAATGTAAAGGTTGTGCAAGAGGGCTATCCGGTGTTCTGGTATACCCATGCTTCTTAATGTGGCCCAGAGTTTTTCATGGTTACACAGTCAAAAGCCTTGCTATAGTCAATAAAACCCATATGGATATCCTTTTGGTATTTTTTGTCTTTTCAAGGATCCATCTCACATCCGCAATAATGTCTCTCATTCCTCGCCCTTTCCTGAATCCTGCTTGCTCTTCAGGCAGCCCTCATGCCAGGTATGGTTGTAGTCTCTGCTAAATGATCTTGAGTAGAACTTTGATGGCATATGGGATCAGAGCAATTGTGCGATAATTTCCACAGTCAGTCGGGTCATCTTTCTTCAGTATTGGTATAAGCACAAGATCTTTTCCATTCAGTTGGCCATGAATTTGTCTTCCAAATTTCCTGGCAGAGCCTTCTAAGTATGGTAATAGCTGCATCAGTTTGCTGTAATCCTTCAGTGCCATTAATGCCCGGTGCTTTGTTCTTTGATAAGGCTTTCAATGCTGCTTCAACATTTTCTGAGTTTAATTAAAGCCTCTCTTTGCAGTTGTCTAATTCTCCACCCTATATGAGTGAGCCTGTCCTGCCTGATTGCAGGATAACTAGCAGCAGAGACTGTGGGTACGATCCAGCCAATGGGAAGGCTGTGGGGGCGGAGCACTGCAATGCTGCTCTAGTGCAGTAAGGGAGGAGGTGAGCTGGGGGAAGTTCCTTTGCTCTGGAAGTCAAATTTCTGCATGAGTTTGGGGCAGAAGAGAAATGACGCCCCCCACCCCACACAAAATTGCCCCAGTATCTTTCTATGGGAGAAGCAGTTCAAACAGCTATAGCATACATATACTGATTTAGTATAACACAGTAGTTACTTATTTATTTAACAGTTATTTTTATACCTCTCTATCCTTCAATCAGCACTGTTTACATTAAACAGTAACTTATGCAAACGACAAGGGAGATAATCACAATGTTGACTGCTACATTAAACAGAGTTGATAACATAGTAACATAGTTATGAAACTCATAAAAGTTGTATAAAGGGGAACAATATACAATGCAGAAGACAGGCATGGGAGGGTGATAACTGAGCTTAGATTAATTAGGAATGTAGTATGTTACGTTGGCCTTTACAATAGTATGCTGGTGTGATGCGAGGTCCATTGTTTATGTATAGTTTGTCATGTGACCAAAGTGTTCAGTATAAAGCTGTCTCTTTAGCTTTTTGTGGACGTTTTTAATATCCATGATCATTCTGATGTCATCCCGTAGGGAGTTCCATAGCGCTGGGGCAGAGAGGGAAAGTGCTCTAGCGGAGGTAGTCTGGTTGGATTTCTTGTGTTTAGGAGGAGTGATCATATTTTTATTGTTAGTTCTACTGGGGCGGCTGCTGGTGTCTCGATTGCACCTTTCAACCTGCCCTCTCTTCTCATCTCCTGTCCCAATCACAGATACACAGAAAGCCAACACAGATATAGATACACGTATACATATAAAAAGACAATCATGCACACACACACATAGACTCATACCAAAATACATACAAATATGCCCACACATACACAGATAAAACAGGTACACTCCATCCCTACACATATAAAAAAAACAGACGAAACATTTATATACACACACAAGCAACACAGATACACACACAGACATGTAAGCGCTCCAACATATGCACACACACATGAAAGAATTCCATGAGCCATGCTCTGCATGTCTTCCTCACTCGTTGCTAGATTTAACATTAGCTTTAACATTTTTTCTCTTTTTTTCACTTTTTCTTGGTAGTATATATAGTTTTTCCTTTGTTGCCTTCACTATTTTAGTCTTCCAGTTTCCTAAACCCCTTCCAGTTCTGACAGTGAAATCCAAGAAAGGAGTTTTGTAGAGCTTTGAAAATTACTTCTCCATGTAAAGCCAATAATGGGACTGGTTTGTTTGTTTATTTGTTTGGGTATAAATGAAAACAGAATCATACAAGTAGCTCAAAGCTCGGGAAAGAGTGCAGGACATCATTCCCATGTCATTCAAAGACCTGAGCTGCAATCTAACAAACCGCTCTGAGATCCTAATTTGGGTAAAAGTTAAGTATCAATTAAGTTTCATAATCCACTTGTATGTTAGCAGTAACAGCAGAGTCTGCAGAGTGCCTGTTCTGCTGTTAATTCATGAAATACCCCAGCTGGACACCAATTAGCCTGATTTACTGACTTTAGGATTACGCTGATTTAAAAACTTGCTTTTCCTTCTGTAGGTAATTGCCAAACCATGTGTAAAAATCAGGCTGTCTTTTAAAAGCATTTATCCTTTAAAGAAAGACTCAGTGGGCTACTGTTAGATGGAGAAAGGGAAAGGCAGTAATAACCATTTTGTGATTTAGACTTCTAATTGTGAATATTATGGGTGAAATTAGGAGCTCTGTACACTCACAAAAGGACAAATAATAGGGTAGCATATATAATAGCATAGTATGTAACGGCAGATAAAGACCAATGTGATCCATCTAGTCTGCCCAGTAAGATGGCTAGAATAGGTGTACCCGCCATTCCATGCAGGTCACCCCCTCTATGCCTTTGTTTAGGTTATATGTACAGCTTTATGTAACCGTGTCATCGATCTGCATATCACATCTGAAATATTTTTTCTTCTAGAATGTTTAGTGATGATGTTCAAGGCATAGATAAACCCTCAGATAGTTTATTAGGCATGCTTCTCAAAAAAGGGACAGCGCCTGTCTGACTGGTTGTCCATATGTGAAAAATAGTGAAAATTTGCAAAGAGGACCTTGAAAAATTGGGAGGTGGGGTGTCCGAATGGCAGATGAACTTTAATGTGGACAAGTACAAAGTTATGTACTTAGGGAGGAACAAGCCAAACTACAGTTACACAATGCAAGGTTACACATTAGGAATCACCACTCAGGAAAAGAATCTGGGCGTCATCATGGATAGTACGTTGAATCCCTCCGCCCAGTGTGCAGCGGCGGCCAAGAAAGCAGATAGAATGCTAGGAACCATAAGGAAAGGATCAGAAAATAAAACCAAGGATATTATAATGCCTCTGTATTGCTCCATGGTGCAACCACACCTTGAATATTGCTAGTCACCATATCTTAAAAAAGATATAGCAAAATTGGAAAAGATACAGAGAAGAGCCATCAAAATGGTAAAGGGGATGGAAGGATACCCCTATGAGGAAAGACTTAAAATATCAGGGGTCTTCAACTTGGAAAAGAGACGGCTGAGGGGAGATATGATAGAGGTCTACAAAATAATGAAGGGAGTGGAAAGGGTAAACGTAGATCGGTTGTTTAGTGCTTGAAAAAGTAGAAAGGCTAGGGGACATGCAACGAAGATACAAAGTGGCACATTTAAGACTAATTGGAGAAAATATTTTTTCACTCAGTGCGTAATCAAGCTCTGTAATTCGTTACAGGGGACTATAGTAAAAGCTGTTAGTGTAGCTGGGTTCAAAACAGGTTTGGATGAATTCCTGATGGAAAAGTCCATAGACCATTATTACAGAGGACTGGGGAAATCTACTGCTTATGCCTAGGACACGCAGCATGGAAAAGCACAGTTACTTACCTGTAAAAGGTGATCTCTGGGAACAGCAGGAATGAGTCCTCACATATGGGTACGTCGGTACCGACGGAGCCTGCGCGGGAAAGCTCCCCAACTTCCCAGAAAGAAAGCTTTAGGGAGCCTCCCACAGTGCCTGCGCGCTGCCTTCCCGCCTTTCCTAACCAACTCTCCTCAGTTCAAGTTTAAAGCTGAGACAATAGAGAGAGAGAGGAAAGGAAAGATAGAGAGAGAGATACAACTCCTAGGGGAGGTGGGAGGGTTGTGAGGACTAATTTCTGCTGTTCCCAGAGATCACCTGTTACAGGTAAGTAAAGCACAGTTACTTACCTGTAACAGGTGATCTCTGGGAACAGCAGAAATTAGTCATCACATATGGGTACGTCGGCACCGACGGAGCCCGCGCGGGAAAGCTCCCCAGCTTTTCAGATTAAAAGCTTTTGGGGCCTCCCACTGCACATGCGCGCTGCCTTCCCGCCTTCCTGACCAGCTCTCGTCAGTTCGAGTTTAAAGCTGAGACAATAGAGAGAGAGGACAGGAAGATAGATAGAGATACAACTCCTAGGGGAGGTGGGTGGGTTGTGATGACTAATTCCTGCTGTTCCCAGAGATCACCTGTTACAGGTAAGTAACTGTGCTATCTCCAGGAACAAGCAGGAATACGTCATCACATATGGGGACTCCCTAGCTAAGATGCCTGGGAGATCCCCCTCCAAGGGTAAACCATCTTCGCATGGATCTCAGGCATCCATCCAGGGAAGGTGGGCAGGAGTTGTTTAAGTATGGAACAGGTGTTTGAGGACAGCCTGACCAAACAAGGCATCCCGGCGGGAGTCCTTGTCCAAGCAGTAATGGGCTGTGAAGGTATGAACCGAGGCCCAAGTGGCTGCTCGACAGATCTGATCTATGGACACAGAGTGAAGATGAGCCATAGAAGTGGCCATGGCCCTCACATTGTGAGCTGTGACATGGCCCTCCATAGAAATGTTCTTACTCTGGTAAGCAAAAGAAATACACTGAGCGATCCAATTGGAAAGTGTACGCTTGGTGACTGGAAGTCCCAAATGAGAAGGATCAAAAGCCACGAAAAGTTGGGAAGACTTTCGATGTGGTTGAGTCCTGTTGAGGTAAAAGGCAAGAGCTCTTTTACAATCCAGAGTATGAAGGTTCCTCTCTGCACTGGATGCATGAGGAGCCGGGAAAAAGACAGGTAGATATACCTCTTGATTAAGATGAAAAGGCGAGACCACTTTGGGCATAAAGTGGGGATTCGTCCTAAGGACCACCTTATCATGATGAAACCTAGTATAAGGTGGATGAGCCACTAAAGCCTGCAGTTCACTGATGCGGCGAGCCGAAGTGACTGCAATAAGGAAAACAACCTTCCAGGAAAGAAATTTGAAGGAGGTAGAGTCCAAAGGCTCAAAAGGTGGCTTCATAAGCTGACCTAGAACGAGGTTCAAATCCCATGCTACCGGAGGAGGTCGGATGGGAGGTTTAGTTAGAGTCAGGCCTCTCATGAAACGTGCAACAAGAGGATGAGAGGAGACAGGTTGTCCATTTATAGGTTTTAAGGATGCTGCAATAGCACTCAAATGGACCCTTACTGAATTCGTCTTAAGGCCTGCATTTGAAAGATGCAGGAGATAGTCCAAGAGGGAATTCAAAGGAAGTGCTAGAGGGTCAAGACCCTGCTGAGCACACCAAATGGAAAAACGTTTCCATTTGAAAGCATAAGAACGCCTCGTGGAAGGTTTCCTAGAGGCATGAAGGATATCTGTCACAGGTTGAGAAAGATTAAAGTCTTGAAGACTTAGGCCTGCAGTAACCAAGCTCTGAGATGTAGGGATTTGGGGTTTGGGTGCCACAAAGTCCCCTCCTCCTGAGACAGAAGGTCTGGCGCAGCTCCCAGGTCCAGGGAGGATCCCTGGGAGAGATGCAGAAGTAGAGGGAACCACACCTGGCGTGGCCAGCGGGGAGCTATGAGGATCATAGTCCCGTGATCCCTCTGGAGCTTGAACAGAGTCTTGGATATTAGAGGAATGGGTGGAAAGGCATAGAGGAATTCCTGACCCCAATGCAGGAGGAAGGCATCGTGGGCCTGAGCTCCCTGACACTGAGTTCTGGAACAGAACCGGGGAAGTTTGGCATTCCACGGACTTGCAAAGAGGTCTATGTCCGGGGTCCCCCATTCCTGAAAGATTCTGCGTATCTGGTCCATATGTAGGGACCATTCGTGTGGAAGCAGAACTCGACTGAGTCTGTCTGCACGAGAGTTTTGAACTCCTGGAAGATACACTGCAAGAAGGTGAATTTGATGCTCTCTGGCGAAGGCCCATATTCTGAGAGCTTCGTTGCAAAGCGACAGAGAGCCTGTCCCTCCTTGTTTGTTTATATAGAACATGGCTACCTGATTGTCTGTCTGAACTAGGACAGTCAGGTTGACAAGGAGGGTATAGAAGACCTTGAGGGCAAGGTAAATCGCTCGCAGTTCCAGGAGGTTGATATGAAGGGTGGCCTCCTGTGGAGACCAAGTGCCCTGAGTGGAGAGGTTCTGAAGATGAGCTCCCCACCCTGTTTGGGAGGCATCTGTTGTGAGGGTTGCTTGGGGCAACAAAGGTTGGAAGGGGGCCCCCAACAACAGATTCTTGGTGGATGTCCACCATTGGAGGGACCAAAATAGACGGCTTGAGGTGAGTATTTGGTCGGAGAGCGCTCCAGATGCTTGAGTCCACTGGGTGGCCAAGGTCCATTGAGCTGCTCTCATATGCAGACGAGCGTAGGGCACCACATGTACCGTGGAGGCCATGTGGCCCAGAAGTCGCAGCATTTCCCGGGCTGTCAAATGACTGCTGGACTGAGCTTGGGAGGCCAAACTCAGCAGGCGTTGGGCCCTGACCTGAGGCAGGTAGGCCCTTGCAGTGATGGTGTCTAACTGGGCCCCTATGAACTCGAGAGACTGAGTAGGGATTAGTTGAGACTTGGGAAGGTTTACTACCAGTCCTAGATACTGCAGAAGACGCCTTGTGCGGTCCAGGGAAATTTGGGCCTGGGACTGAGAGGGAGCTCGGATGAGCCAGTCGTCCAGGTATGGGAATATGAAAATTCCCAGGCCTCTTAGAAAGGCAGCTACGACTGCCATGTGCAAAACGAGGCTGAGAGGATTGTTGGCCAGTATTTGTAGAAAATCTGGACTTCTTGTAATAAGGCCTCTTAAAAGACTTCTTCTTGGCAGGAGTGGAGGTAGACTTAGAAAGTCTATCTAAGGTGGCATTTTCTGCATCCATTTGAGTGGCCTTAATTTGCCACTCCTCACCAAATAAGTTCTCACCTGTACAGGGCAGATTTCGTAAGCCATCTAGGACCCAAGGTTCTAGATCAGAAGCCTGGAGCCAAGCAAGACGTCGGGCTGCTATAGCAATGCCCGAAGCCCTACCAGCACCCTCAAAGGAATCAAAAGCTGCCCTGTTGGAGAACTTTGAAATATCCAAAAGGTGTTTCACTAAGGAAATGAACTGCTCCCTCTTATCCTCAGGGATAAAGGGGGCAAAATGCCGAACTTTTAGAGCGATTTCACTGAGAAACATGCCCATGTAAAGACTATAGGAATTAATCCTGGCTATAAGCATAGTAGCCTGGAAACTTTTCCTGCCAAAAGAGTCTAGAGTCTTACATTCTCGCCCTGGAGGAGTAGAAGAGTGCCTTTTGGTACTCTTTATCTTCTTCATTGCAGACTTCACCACAATAGAATGGTGAGGCAACTGGGTTTTTTGGAAACCAGGAGAAGGGGGGACACGGTACATGGTGTCCAACCTGCGAGAAGAAGGAGACAATGTTAGAGGAGCCTCCCATAAGTCCATCAAGTGTTCTTGAAGGATTTCATGGATAGGCAGGGTGACTGCCTCTTTAGGAGACTTAGAGTATCCTAAAATATCCAGTTTCTTTGATCTGGGTTCCTTTTCAGAGGATGAAGCAATAGAAAGACCTTTAGCCATTTCTATGATGAAGTCCTGAAAGGACAAATCCTCTGGTGGAGACATTCTCCTGTTAGGAGAAGAAGGCTCCTCAGGAAGATCAAGGGAGAACTCATCAGAATCATCAGAGGAGTTAAAATCCTCTGAAGAAGCAGAGTATCCTCTATGTGCTTCCAACGCACGATACACATACCGTTCGGTATCGACATCGGGCGTACCGGGTATGGGATCGGTACCGGGCAAAAGCCCGGATCCGGCATGCGGAACCGATCTGCGTTTGGAAGACGATGGCCTCGGTTCCGGTATGGAAGCCATTACCGGAACCGGACCCGGTACCGCTGGCTGCGGTACCGAGGGCGTAGCAGCATTAATAAAAGCCAGAATGGCCTGCTGCATGAATTGGACAGTATTGCCCATAGACGCCACTGCTGCCTGGATGTCGGTACCGGTATGGGCCGGTACCCCAGAGCAGTACAACAGGTGATCTGTCGAGGCCGCGCCATCGATGTCAACCTGTGACCCCATGATTGCTTTGGTATGCCGGAGCCTCCCGCCGGGGTTTTTTGGCCTGGGCAGAATCCTCGAACTCAGAATTGAGAGCCTCTCGATCTTTAGAAAGAGATTTGCTTTTAGAGGATTTGCCCACTGGAGTTTTGGTTACCTGAGATCCATCCGGAGAGGAAGACCTGGATGACTGTGATGCTTCTGAAGGAAACAGCACATGGAACTTGTTGGCCCGGTTCTGCAATCCACGTTTCGACATCTGGGAGCAGGATGGGCAGTCCGGTATGGAATGGTCAGGTCCTAAACATTTAAGGCACCATTCATGGGTGTCTGTAAGAGGAATGACAGCACTGCACTTGGTACACTTTTTAAAACCAGGAACTGGCTTCTCCATGAGGAGAATTTGTGTAGGCCTGAAGGCCTAACAAAGTACCAAGCTGTGCTGAAGAAAAGAAAAATTTTTTTTTTTTTTTTTTTAAAGAAAGAAAGAGAGACCGGCAGTACCGGTTTCAGAATGGGGAAGGCAGGTACGCGGTCTAAAGAAAACAATAAAACCAACAATTTCTTCAGCGGTGACAGGAACACGACCTGCTGGCTCCGCGGAAAAAAAGAAACTGACGAGAGCTGGTCAGGAAGGCGGGAAGGCAGCGCGCATGTGCAGTGGGAGGCCCCAAAAGCTTTTAATCTGAAAAGCTGGGGAGCTTTCCCGCGCGGGCTCCGTCGGTGCCGACATACCCATATGTGATGACGTATTCCTGCTTGTTCCTGGAGATCTGTACTATCTCCAGGAACAAGCAGGAATGAGTCCTCACATATGGGGACTCCCTAGCTAAGATGCCTGGGAGATCCCCAAGGGTATGAGACCCTGAAAGGTTCCTCGTCCTCCTATGGATCTCAGGCAGCCATTAAGGGACGGAGGGCAGGAGTTGTTTAAGAATGGAACAGGTGTCTGAGGATAGCCTGACCAAACAAGGCATCCCGGCGGGAGTCCTTGTCCAAACAGTAATGGGCTGTGAAGGTATGAACCGAGGCCCAGGTGGCTGCTCGACAGATCTGGTCGATGGACACAGAATGAAGATGAGCCATAGAGGTGGCCATGGCCCTCACATTGTGAGCTGTGACATGGCCTTCCAGAGAAAGGTTCTTACTCTGGTAAGCAAAAGAAATACACTGAGCAATCCAATTGGACAGTGTTCTTTTAAAGACTGGAAGTCCTAAATGAGAAGGATCAAAAGCAACAAAAAGCTGGGAAGACTTTCTATGTTGCTGTGTCCTGTGTAAGTAAAAAGCAAGAGCTTTTTTACAATCTAGAGTATGAAGGTTCCTCTCTGCACTAGATGCATGAGGAGCTGGAAAAAAGACAGGTAAATATACCTCTTGATTAAGATGAAAAGGTGAGACCATTTTAGGCATAAAGTGAGGATTTGTCCTAAGGACTACCTTATCATGATGGAACCTTGTATAAGGTGGATTAGCCACTAAGGCCTGCAGTTCACTGATGCGGTGAGCAGAAGTGATTGCAATAAGGAAAATAACCTTCCAGGAAAGAAATTTCAAGGAGGTAGTGGCTAAGGGTTCAAAAGGTGGCTTCATAAGCTGACCAAGAACCAAGTTTAAGTCCCATGCCACCGGAGGAGGTCGAATGGGAGGTTTAGTTAAAGTTGGAGCAGAGGTTAGACCGAAAGGAAGCACTCTGTATTGGTAATGTTTTCCCTGGAACAGAAAACGTAGGAATTTTCTGTGAGATGGATGGATGAGGACATGAGTGTATGCATCCTTGAGATCTAGAGAACAAAGCCAATCCTGACTCTGCAGGTATGGAAGGAGAGTGCCTAGAGAAAGCATCTTGAACTTCTCCTTGCATAGGAATTTGTTCAATTCTCTGAGATCTAGAATGGGTCTGTATCCCCCTGTTTTCTTTGGAATGAGAAAATAGGGGGAGTAAAACCCTGACCCCTGTTGAAGAAGAGGAACTTCTTCTATGGCCCCCTGGACCAGAAGGGTAGTCACCTCCTGATCCAGAAGGTCGAGGAGAGATGTGGGAGAATTGAAGTGTCTCACCATGGTGTAGGGAGGAAGGTCTGAGAAATGACGTTTGTAGCCCTCTCTTATGATGGAGAGGGTCCACTGCTCTGATGTGATTTGCTCCCATCTGGGAGCAAAATGAGCTAACCTTCCTGGAATGGTGAGAGGTTCTGGCTTTTGTAGAGCCAGAAAGGTTAAGTTCTCTAATATCAAGTCAAAAACCCTGAGGGGGTTGGGACTGCTGGGTTGTAGCAGTCCCTGCAGGTTTAGGCCTGGCCTGTTTAGGTTGCTGACGCTTAGTAGCAAAGCGACCTGTAGAAGATTGTTGGCCAGAAGTGGAAGGAAATCTGCTCCTTTTGTAAAAAGGCTTTTTGAAAGACTTTTTCTTGGCTGGAATGGAGGTGGACTTGGAAAGTCTCCAGAGCAGAATTCTCTGCATCCATTTGAGTGACCTTTATTTGCCACTCTTTGCCAAAGAGATTTTCACCCGTACAGGGCAGATTTCCTAAGCCATCCTGAACCCAGGGCTCTAGATCAGAAGCCTGGAGCCAAGCAATTCTGCGAGCAGCTATGGCAATGCCTGAGGCTCTGCTGGCACCTTCAAAGGAGTCAAAGGCTGCCCTGTTGGAAAACTTTGAAATGTCTTGAGTATGCTTAAGCCAAAGGAGGAACTCATCCCTTTTATCCTCTGGAAGAAAAGGGAGAAAGTTGTGCAGCTTTTGTGCAACTTCCTTTAGAAACATACCCATATAAAGGCTATATGAGTTGATTCTGGCAATAAGCATGCTGGCTTGGAAGATTTTCCTACCAAAAGCATCCAAGGTCCTGCATTCTCTTCCTGGAGGAGCAGAAGAGTGTCTTTTGGTACTCTATCCTTTTCATAGCTGACTGCACCACAATAGAGTGGTGAGGAAGCTGAGTTTTCTGAAATCCAGGACAAGGAGGAACACGGTACATAGTGTCCAATCTGCGAGAATGAGGAGAAAGGGTGAGAGGAGTCTCCCATAAGTCAATCATATGTTCATGAAGAATTTCATGAATTGGCAAGGTGACTGCCTCTCTGGGAGCCTTAGAGTATCCTAAAATATCAAATTTTTTTGCTCTAGGCTCTGTTTCAGAGGTTACTGAAATAGAGAGTCCTTTAGCCACTTCTATTATGAAGTCTTGAAAGGACAAATCCTCTGGAGGAGACATTCTCCTTTTTGGAGAAGTAGGTTCCTCAGGAAGGGTAATGGATACTTCAGGAGACTCATTTGATGAATCAGAATCATCAGAGGAATCGAAGTATCGTCTGTCCCCTTCCAACGATCGATACGCGTATCGATCGGTACCGACATCGGGCGTCCCCGGTACCGGATCGGTACCGAGAAATAGCCCTGGACAAGGAACCAAAGTCGGTATCCTGGCCGATGTCGATGCAGTCGGTACCGGTATCGGCGCTGGTACCGGTACCGGCGCTGGTACCGACAACCAGGGCCGGATTTACCTATACGCCATGTACGCCATGGCGTAGGGCCCACAGCTGGCAAGGGCCCACAAAAATGGAAGTTAGCTTTTTTTTTTTTAAATAAAATTTAAAACAAAAACTGCTAGCTGCCGCCGCGGGGCCCCCTCTGCTGCCGCGGCAGCATGGACTGACCCGCGGGGGCTCCCTCTGCAAGGTCGATCCGTCCCTCCCTCCCTCCGTACAGGCTGTGAGAGGCGCGAAGGGAGCGTGTCTCCCTCGCGTCTCTCTTAAGCCCGCAGGGGCTGATGAGAAATTTCCCATCAGCCCCTGTGGGCTTAACAGAGACGCGAGGGAGACACGCTCCCTTCGCGCCTCTCACAGCCTGCACGGAGGGACGGATCGACCTTGCAGAGGGGGCCCCCGCGGGTCAGTCCATGCTGCCGCGGCGGCAGAGGGGGCCCCGCGGCGGCAGCCATCAGGGTTGTTGTTTAAATTAAATTTTGCGTTGGGCCGCCGGGGGTGGGGGGTGTAGGACTGGTAATGGGCTATTGGGGGGGCTGGGGCTGGGACAGGAAATGGGCTGGGGGGGTTAAGGCTGGAGGTGGGCTGATGAGGTTAGGACTGGTAATGGGCTGTTGGGGGGGTTAGAACTGGTAATGGGCTTTGGGGGGGCTTAAGACTGGTAATGGGCTGTGGGCTGATGGGGGCTGTCTGGTAATGGGCTATGGGGGGGCTAGGAGTGGAAAAGTGCTGGGGGGTTAAGACTGGAGGTGGGCTGATGGGGTTAGGACTGGTAATGGGCTGTGGGCTGTTGGGGGGGTTTAGAACTGGTAATGGGCTTTGGGGGGGGTTAAGACTGGTAATGGGCTGTGGGCTGATGGGGGCTGTCTGGTAATGGGCTATGGGGGGGCTAGGACTGGAAAGGGGCTGGGGGGGTTAAGACTGGAGGTGGGCTGATGGGGTTAGGACTGGTAATGGGCTGTGGGCTGATTGGGGGGGTTAGGACTGGCAATGGGCTATGGGGGGCTGACTGGAAATGGGTTGATGGGGTTAGGACTGGAAGTGGGCTGATGGGGGGTTAGGACTGGTAATGGGTTATAGGGGGGGCTTAAACTGAAAATGGGGTGATGGGGGGTTAGGACTGTAAGTGGGTTGATGGGGGGCTAGGACTGGTATTGGGTTGGGGGGTTGCTAGGACTGGAAATGGGCTGATGGGTGGCTAGGACTGGAAATGGGCTGATGCAGGGACTAGAAGGGAATGGATGCTGGGTGAGGCTGGAACTAGAAGGGAGCTGATGTTGGGGGAGGATTAGAATGGGATGGGGCTGGAAGAGTAAAATGGAGAAGGGAAAAATATTTTGTGTGGGAGGGATAAAAAATCTACAATTGGCCGGGTATTGGGAGAGTAAGTGGGGATTGAGGATGGAGGGGTAAAATTTGAGTGGATGAAATAGGAATGAGGAAAGAGCAAAAGGAGAAAGATTAGTATGTTAAAGCAGATGTAGAGAGAGAATGGAAAAAAAACTAGAAGAGAGGACAAATGGACAGCAGACGATGGAGAGTTAGCAGAAGACACAAAGAAACCAGAAGAAAGTGGCTGGAGCAATTGCAGCTGAAAAAAAATGCACAAAAGGTAGAAAAATATCTCTTTATTTTGAATTTATTAATTGGAATATGTCAGCTCTGGTAAATGTGCATCATTAACGTCTGCGCTTTGTTTAGTACAAGAGCAAATTAATGTATAGTTTTATTTCTACAGTGTTGTACATTCCAAGTTTGGCTTTTGGGATTCCCAGTTTAATTATTGTCTTCCTGTTTCTAAATTGTGATTACTTGTTTGGTGATGGTCTATGTTCTGCATGTGTAACTGAGCTGAGGTGTTCTGTTTATATAATTCCTATTTGACATTGCCACTTGTTCTCTTTCCCCTGTAGGTCATGTATTGTTGTTCTCTGAAATGTATTGGTTTAATATTTGCAGTGTTGCCTTTTGATTGGTAGAGTATGGTGCTTTGTGAGTCCTGGTAGTGCTGTTAGGATACGGCGGGTTTGCTATGGGTTCTAAATGGGCAGTGTTTGTAGTAGTTCCTAATGTGTCTGGCAGTTGGCACTGGATTATAGTAATGTAGAAATCTTTTAGTCTTTCTTTATCCATACACTCATTAAGAGGCACGTTTACTAAAAGTTAGTATATGGTAACATTATGCAAATATTTATTCAAATGAGGCCCCTTATGCAAATGAGGCCCCGCACCCCCCTTGGGCCGCCCCTGCTGGGGGCCCACAATTTTTGTTGGCGTAGGGCCTCACTCAAGGTAAATCCGGCCCTGCCAACAACGGGACTCGTTGCGGTACCGTCGGCGTCGCAGCATTAATAAAAGCCATTATAGCCTGCTGCATGGATTGAACAGTGTGATCCATGGACACCACGACTGCCTGGATGTCGGTACCGGGAGAAGGTGCCGGTACCCCAGAGCAGTCTAACAGGTGATCGGTTGAGGCCGTGCCATCGATGTCAACCTGTAACCCCATAGGAGGAGCTTTGGAAGCCGGAGCTTCCCGCCGGGGTTGTTTGGCTGGGGCAGGATCCTCGAGGGCAAGCCCGGAGGTATCTCGATGCTGAGAGGGAGATTTGCCCTTCAAGGACCTGCTAGGTTTATGTTTTGTTACCTGAGACCCATCAGGAGAGGAAGACCTGGAAGATGTCGATGCCACCGCCGGTGCATCCGTGGGAAATAGCACATGGAGCTTGGCTGCTCGGTTCTGTAACCCTCGTTTAGACATTAGAGAGCAGGACTGGCAATCCAGAATGGAGTGTTCAGGACCCAAACATTTAAGACACCATTCATGGGTATCTGTAACAGAAATTGTACCGCTACACTTAGTGCATTTTTTGAACCCGGAGGCTGGTTTTTCCATGAGGGAAAATTTTCTTGTGGGCCTGTAGGCCTCAGAAGAAAAATACACCAAGTGAGGAAAAAGTGTATATATATATATATTTTTTTTTTTTTAAAAGAAAAGAAAAGACCGGCGGTACTGGTCCGGCATCGGGGAAGGCAGACACGCGACCAAAGAAATAAATTAAAATAAAGAACTTCTTCAGCGGTGACAGGAACACGACCTGCTGGCTCCGCGGAAAAGAAGAACTGAGGAGAGTTGGTTAGGAAAGGCGGGAAGGCAGCGCGCAGGCGCTGTGGGAGGCTCCCAAAAGCTTTCTTTCTGGGAAGCTGGGGAGCTTTCCCGCGCAGTCTCCGTCGGTACCGACGTACCCATATGTGAGGACTCATTCCTGCTTGTTCCTGGAGATGCATAGTTACTCATCTGTAAAAGGTGATCTCCAGGAACAGCAGGAATTCAGTCTTCACATATGGATATCGTCGGTACCGACGGAGCCTGCATGGGAACACTCCCCAGGGTCCAATTAGAAAGCTTTTGGGAGCATTCCACAGCACCTGCATGCTGCCTTCCCGCCTTTCCCAACTGCCTCTCTCCAGCTGAGTTTTAAAGCTGAGACAAAGAGAGAGAGAGGGAAAGAAAAGAAAAGAGAGATACAACTCCTAGGGGAGGTGAGTGGGTTGTGAAGACTAAATTCCTGCTGTTCCCGGAGATCACCTGTTACAGGTAAGTAACTATGCTATCTCCAGGAACAAGCAGGAATGCTGTCTTCACATATGGGGACTCCCTAGCTACAGATGCCAAGGAGAGACCCCAGAAGTTGTGTGCCCCTGTGAAAGGGCTCCACTTCCCTACCGGGAATGTTGGGTAGGAGTTGATTAAGTATGGAACAGGTGTCGTAGAACAGCCTGACCAAACAAGGCATCCCGGCGGGAGTCCTTGTCCAAGCAGTAATGGGCTGTGAAGGTATGAACCGAGGCCCAAGTAGCTGCTCGACAGATGTCGTCAATAGACACAGAGTGTAGATGAGCCATTGAGGCTGCCATGGCTCTCACATTGTGAGCTGTGAAATGGCTTTCCAGAGAAAGGCTTTTACTCTGATAGCTAAAAGAAATACACTGTGCAATCCAATTGGACAATGTTCTCTTGGAGACTGAAAGTCCCAAATGAGAAGGATCAAAAGCAACAAAGAGTTGAGAGGACTTTCTATGTTGCTGTGTTTTTTGCAAGTAAAAGGCCAAAGCTCTTTTACAGTCCAAAGTATGAAGACTCCTTTCTGCATTTGAAGCATGAGGCCTTGGAAAAAATATGGGCAGGTAAACTGCTTGGTTTAAATGAAAAGGTGAGACTACCTTTGGCATAAAGTGTGGATGAGTCCTAAGGACTACCTTATCATGATGGAACCTTGTATAAGGAGGATCATCCACTAATGCTTGCAACTCACTAATGTGATGTGCTGATGTGATTGCAATGAGAAAGATAACCTTCCAGGAAAGGAGTTTCAAGGAGGTAGTAGCTAGAGGTTCAAAGGTGGCTTCATGAGCTGTCCAAGAACCAGATTTAGGTCCCATGCCACTGGTGGTGGCCTAATGGGAGGCTTAGTTAGAAGGAGGCTCCTCATAAATCTCGCTATGAGAGGATGAGAGGAAATAGGTTGTCCATTTAAAGGCTTGAAAGAAGCTGAAATAGCACTTAAATGGACTTGTACTGAGTTAGTCTTAAGCCCTGCATTAGATAAATGAAGGAGATACTCCAATAATGATTCCAGAGGTATCGCCAGGGGGTCAAGACCCTTCTGCGAACACCATATGGAAAACCTTTTCCACTTGAAAGCATAAGAGCGTCTTGTGGAAGGCTTTCTAGAAGCATAAAGGATATTCTTTACTTGTTGAGACAAGTTAAGACCACGAAAGTCTAGGCCCTCAGCAACCAGGCCCTGAGATGCAGAGAGTGGGGATCGGGATGCCACAACATCCCGTCCTCCTGAGACAGGAGATCTGGAGCAGATCCTAACTCCAGAGATGGAGCTTGAGAGAGATGTAGGAGCAGAGGGTACCACACCTGCCGTGGCCAATGTGGAGCTATGAGAATCATATGGCCTCTGTCTCTCTGAAGCTTGAATAGGGTTTTGGGAATTAGGGGAATGGGTGGAAAGGCATATAGGAAGTCCTGACCCCAATGGAGGAGGAAAGCATCCCTGACTTGAGAACCCTGAGCCGGAATTCTGGAACAGAATCGGGGAAGTTTGGCATTCAATGAACTTGCAAAGAGGTCTATGTCCGGAGTTCCCCAAATTTGAAAAATTTTTGCTACCTGGTCTGCATGAAGAGACCACTTGTGTGGAAGCAGAACTCGACTGAGTCTGTCTGCCCAGGAGTTTTGAATGCCTGGCAGATACACCGCAAGGAGATGAATCTGATGCTCTCTGGCGAAGGCCCATAGTCGCAAAGCTTCGTTGCAAAGCGACAGAGCCTGTTCCTCCCTGCTTCTTCAGACAGAACATAGCTACTTGATTGTCCGTCTGAATTAGGACTGTCTTGTAGCTCAGCTGGGTGTGGAACACTCGAAGAGCAAGGAAGATTGCTCTGAGTTCCAAGAGATTGATGTGTAGATGGGTCTCCTGTGGAGTCCAGGTGCTTTGGATAGAGAGATATTGCAGGTGAGCTCCCCAACCCACCTGTGAGGCATCTGTTAGAGCAGGGGTCTCAAACTCAAATTGCTTTGAGGGCCAAATGAGGACTTGTAAAATAACCCGGGGGCCGCATAAGATGCGGAGCCTCATTTGCATAAGGGGCATCATTTGCATAAATATTTGCATACTGTTACCATACCCTAACGTTTAGTAAACATGCCTCTTCATGAGTGTATGGATAAAGAAAGACTAAAAGATTTCTACATCACTTTAATCCAGTGCCAACCGCCAGGCACATTAGGAACTACTACAAACACTGCCCATTTAGAATCCATAGCAAACCCGCCATATCCTAACAGCACTACCAGGACTCACAAAAGCACCATACCCTACCTATCAAAAGGCAACACTGCAAATATTAAACCAATACATTTCAGAGAATAACAATACATGACCTACTGGGGAAAGAAAACAAGTAGCTATGTCAAATAGGACAGAATACCTCAGCTCAGTTACACATGCAGAACATAGACCATCACCAAACAAGGAATCAAAATTTAGAAACAAGACGACAATAATTAAACTGGGAACCCCAAAAGCCAAACTTGGAATGTACAACAACACTGTAGAAATAAAACTATAAATTAATTTCCTCTTGTACTAAACAAAGCGCAGACGTTATTGATGCACATTTCCCAAAGCTGACATATTCCAGTCAATAAATTCAAAATAAAGAGATATTATTCTACCTTTTTTACATTTTTTTTCAGTTGCAATTGTTCTAGCCACTTTCTTCTGGTTTCTTCGTGCCTTCTGCTAACTCTCCATCGTCTGCTGTCCATTTGTCCTTTCTTCTCTCTTCTAGTTTTTTTCCATTCTCCCTCTACATCTGCTTTAACATACTAATCTTTCTCCTTTTGCTCCTTTCTCATTCCTATTTCATCCACTCAAATTTTACCCCTCCATCCTCAATCACCACTTACTCTCCCAATACCCGGCCAATTGCAGATTTTTCTTCCCTCACACACTAAATATTTTTCCCCTTTCCATTTCACTCTCCCATACCATTCTAATCCTCCCCCAACATCAGCTCCCTTCTAGTTCCCGCCCCACCCAGCATCCGCTCCCTTCTAGTCCCCGCATCAGCCCATTTCCAGTCCTATTCTAGCCCCACCATCAGCCCATTTCCTGTCCTAGCTCCCCCCAACTAAGCCCATTTCCAGTCCAAGCAACCCCACCAACCCATTACCATTTCTAGCCCCCCCATAGCCCATTACCAGTCCTAAGCCCCCCCAACAGCCCACTTCCAGTCCTAACCCTCCCATCACCCCATTTTCATTCTTAGCCCCCCCCATAGCCCATTACCAGTCTTAACCCACCAATTAGCCCACCTCCAGTCCTAACCCCCATCTGTCCATTTCCAGTCCTAGCCCCCACCATAGCCCATTACCAGTCCTACCCCCCCCGCCACTGCCATTAGCCCACTTCCAGTCCTAACCCCCATTTCAGTCTTAGCCCCTCCATAGCTCATTACCAGTTCTAACTCCCCCCCATCGGCCCACCGCCAGTCCGGCCTAACCCCCATCAGCCCATTTCCAGTCCTACCTCCCCCCCCCCCCCATCAGCCCAGGTAAATAAAAAAACCCCCAAACCCTGGCTTCTGCTGCTGCAGCCATGGCAGCAGCAGAATCAGCTGTCCCGCGGCCCCTTCCCCTCTGCCCGGAAGAGCCCTGAGTCTGCTCCATCAGCGGCGGGCTTTTCAAGCTGCGAAGAGAGTATTTCTCTCTCGCGCGGCTTGAAAAGTGAATAGGCTTAAGCCGTGTGAGAGGGAAATACTCTCCTTGCAGGATCAGCTGTAGCCTTGGATAGTCTATCCAAAGTGGTGTTATCAGCATCCAGCTCATTAGCTTTCTCTTGCCAATTTTTGCCAAAGAGATTTTCGCCTGTGCAAGGGATATTCCCCAGTTTGTCCTGTACCCAGAGTTCTAAGTCAGATGCCTGGAGCCAGGCAATCCTACGAGCACCTATGGCAATGGCAGAGGTTCTGCTTATGCACTCAAAGCAGTCAAAAGTTGCACGATTAACAAACTTGGAAACATCTTGGGCATGTTTGACAAGTGCTCCCGACACCATCAACAGCTCTCCCCAGCCCAGGGATAGAGCCTCTGACATCAGGAGCGGCAGCGGCACTTCTTCCGCCCAATCGGGGCGCACCAGAGGGCTATAAAAGCTCGCGCCATTGGGCGCATGGTCCTCTTTGCTCCCGACACCATCAACAGCTCTCCCCAGCCCGGGGATAGAGCCTCCGACATCAGGAGCAGCACTTCTTCCGCCCAATCGGGGAGCACCAGAGGGCTATAAAAGCTCGCGCCATTGGGCGCGTGGTCCTCTTTGCTCCCGACACCATCAACAGCTCTCCCCAGCCCGGGGATAGAGCCTCCGACATCAGGAGCGGCAGCGGCACTTCTTCCGCCCAATCGGGGCGCACCAGAGGGCTATAAAAGCTCGCGCCATCGGGCGCATGGTCCTCTTTGCTCCCGACACCATCAACAGCTCTCCCCAGCCCGGGGATAGAGCCTCCGACATCAGGAGCGGCAGCGGCACTTCTTCCGCCCAATCGGGGCGCACCAGAGGGCTATAAGCTCGCGCCATCAAGCGCGCCCGCGCCTTGCGGGCCTGCGCCTGAGGGCCTCGCCAGAGGGCCCTTTAGCGTGGCCCTTAGGCGGAGCACTTGATAACAGCTTCTAATCATCCACGTCGACTAGATCGTCCTTCAACTGGGCCATCCACAGCAAGTATACAGCAATTAAAAAAAAATTCTCTCATGACCTATACTAACTGCTGTTAGCTGTCAGTACCCTACCAACTACCATCTACTCATCATAGACTGTTACCTACACCTATATATGCGATTGCCAGTATACACTGTTGCCGCTACTCATATATATTGTTCCTATATATACTGCTGTCAATAATCCTTAATGTCTCCACACACCCATCATGCACTGTTACTAATTGATTTTCATACCATTGCCAGTAATTACTAACCTCATGTACTGTTGCAAGTAACCACTATCTCTTACACTGATATACTGTTGCTAGTAATAATTAACCTCATGCTCTGTTGCCAGTAATCTCTAACTCATAAACTGTTATAAGTACCTATACTGATACCTGGAACCACTCCCACTGTTGCCTGGAACCACTCCCATTATATATACTGATACCTGAACCACTCCCACTGTTGCCAATAGATGAAAACACTGTTGCCAGTAACTAAATGAATATACTGTTGCCAGTAATTATATATACTGATACCTGGAGCTATACTCAATATCATCAGAGACCATTAATCCCCACAGTGCTCCCTCCTACGCAACCTTCTACCTTAAAAAACGAACACAATGTCTCCTACTAAGCTTGAAAGCCTCCCTCTTACTCTCCTTCTAATAACAATCCTAACTCAACACATATACACATACAAAACCAACCAAAGCCCCTACAACAACATCCCCATCATCCACAATCATTACTGGAACCCTTATAATAACTTCCCAATCACCTACAATCAGTACCAGAACCCAATACACAGCTCTACATACACAAACTCCCACAATCATTATTCGCGCCACACCTCAGACAAACACCATCACCGACTCATCCAAATAAAGCTCCAACCCCTTAGTGATATAAATGACCAAGCTGACAATACAAACAATAAACTACAACTCATACTAATAAACATCCGATCCATACGAAACAAAATACCAATAATCAATGACATAATAAACGACACAACCCCTGACATTATCTGCATTACCGAGACATGGCTCTCACCTACAGACACTATACTACTAAACCAACTAACCACACATCAATATGACATATTCAACTGCCATCGGAATATAAAAAGAGGAGGTGGCACATTGATACTCACCAAAAAAGACCTACAATTCACCCTAACAAACTTAAATAATATAGACGGAATGGACATTGTCAATATAGAAAATAAAACCCTTGCTCTCACCCTCATCTACAGACCCCCAACATCCGATCAAAAAAACCTCACCCCTATCCTTGAACTCGCATGCACAGCATCTCAAAGCAAACCACTCATACTCCTTGGTGACCTGAACCTTCCATCGCTGAACCACTCACAATCAGATAACTTCATTGATGCTATGACACAAATGGGTTACACACAGATAATACATACCCCCACACACAAAAAAGGTAACATACTTGACCTAATATTCCTCCCATCTACGCTTTACAGTCACCGGCTACATACCACTCCAACTATAACCGAAGTACCTTGGTCCGACCACCACCTCATCACAATCCACTTACCAGCACAAGCTCCAAAAACAACCACAAGCGCAACTCCACATACCTCACGCTTCGCACGCTTTGACAAAAGCACATTCCTCGACAAAGTATTATCCAAACTCAACACTAACTCAACAGACATCAATTCAACTATAACACATTGGAATCTTACCATTCAAAATGCAGCTGTCCCCACACAAGTCTTACATAAACAAATAAAAAAGACGGAAAAATGGTTCACGAAAGAGCCAACAAAACTAAAAAAGCAACTGAGGAAACAAGAAAAGAGATGGAGAAAAACAAAATCAGATGAAAACAAATCCCAATACATGCTCTTACTTATTGGATACAAAAATGCAATCAACAAATCAAAAAGAGACTACCATTCTAAAGTAATAAACTCAGCCATCAACCGCCCTAGAGTTATTCGCGATTGTAAGAACACTAACTAAAACGAATAACACTGAGCCTAAACAACAAGCAATAAGTGTACAAACACTAGCAACACATTTTGCAGAAAAACTAAAAAGCAAAACCACTACCCCGACATCACTATCAACAAGCACCAAAACCATTAACGAATGGACAAGTTTTCATTTGATAGATCAAAAACAACTCCTTAAGATCATAACAATGATCAACACCACAACCTCCCCACTTGATCCATGCCCTGTATCTTGGATTAAGTGTGCAAAGGATGAACTGGCTGAAAGCTTACAACACATAGTCAACCAATCCCTTTCACAAGGCACCATGCCTGATGCCTTAAAACTCACAACACTCCGACCAATAATAAAGAATAGTAAGCTTGACTCAAAAGACCCGAACTCATACAGACCAATAGCCAGCATTCCATTTATAGCTAAAATAATAGAGAAAACAATTCAACTACAGTTACAAGAACACATTGATGAACACAAACCACTTGACCCACACCAATTTGGATTCCGCCCCTTCCATGGAGTAGAAACCCTCTTAATCACCCTAATGGACTTCCTCATCCGGGGTACAGATGACAACAACCAAGGCTTCCTACTCCTCTTCATAGATATTTCAGCCGCCTTCAACAACATCAACCACCATACACTGATCAACAGACTAGAGAACTTAGGAATAGGCGGGACTGTCCTTAAATGGTTCAAGTCCTACATCACACATAGACTAATACGCGTCCAAATTGACCAACAAGCATCAGAAACATTCCCCCAGGGACAGGGAATACCCCAAGGATCGGCCCTTTCAGCCCTCCTATTTAACCTGTACCTGCAACCTATAACAAACATTTAAAAAACACAGGATTAATCATTTTATATATGCCGACGACATCATGCTTGCTATCCCCATAAACACTAAAAACCCCACTTATGACACACTATCCGAATGCATGGTGGAGACTTCCTCCTGGATGGAATCTAACTACCTCAGCATCAACCTCAGAAAAACGGAAGCAATGTTCGTAACAAGGTCATCTATGACTGAGAACACTTACCCGGAAACAATTACAATCAACAAAACTACCATACCTGTTAGAAAACAGGTAAAATACTTAGGTGTAATAATAGACCACACACTTACCATGCTACCACACATAAAACAAACAGTAAAAACCATTTTCTATAAACTTAAAACTATTCAACACCTAAGGCCACTCCTCGAAACACAAGACTTTAGATCTGTAGTAAGCACACTAATCACCCCTCACTTCGACTATTGCAATAGTCTCCTAATAGGCCTTCCTCAAAAAAGCACATACCTTCTACAAAGAGCTCAGAACATCTGTGCAAAAGTAATTGCTAAAGCTCGCCTAACAGACCACGTAACCCCAATACTGCGGGAACTACACTGGCTCCCTATAAACAGCCGAATTAGATACAAAATTATCCTAACAACCTTTAAACTCATAAATGACATAGCCCCCTCACACCTATCTACACTACTGCACTCTCCAACCACAACTAGATCCCACAGACAAAACGTAGCCCACTCCCTCATCACACCAAAAGCTATCCGGAAGACTAAGAAAATCACTAGCTCCAGAGCATTCACATTCGCTGCTCCAATGCTCTGGAACGACCTCCCAATAGACATTGGCATCATAAAAGACCTCTCCCAATTCAGGAAAGAATTAAAAACCTACCTATTCACTGAACACTTTGAAATCCCCTACTCCCCCAAAACCTGCTCCACAACAAACATGGACACACATACACAAACCCCCTAACCCCCGTTAACTAACTCCCTGTCTGACCCCCTCCCCACACACCCCTCATTTACGACATAAAAGGAAATAAATTCCAACACCTACACTTGCCCTACTCACCACACACAGCCACTATAAATATTTATTGTAAATAGTTTGACGATTGTTTTACTTTAATACCTTACAAAGTTAAATTTTATTGTTCATTGTAAATAGTTGAATTCTACTGTTCAATGTAAATGTATACAGATGTGTACAATACTATTAAGCTGTTACATGTAAACCGCCCTTGATCTCTGGAAGGGGCGGTATAAAAGAAAATAGCTAAATAAATAAATAAATAAAAATAAGATAATCTTGCCTCTTATCATAAGGAAGGAGAGGGCTCATAAGCTCTAGATCTCCTGTAACCTTCTTAAGGAACATTCCCATATATAAAATGTAGGAACTAATCCTGGCAGAAAGCATAGAAGCCTGGAAGGTTCAACGCCCAAAGGCATCAAGAGTCCTGCATTCATGTCCTGGCAGATTAGATGCATGTCTTTTTGCACTCTTGATCCTTCTCATAGCTGATTCCACTACCATGGAGTGGTGTGGTAACTGGTTTTTTGAAATCCAGGACAAGGCGGTACTCTATACATAGTATCAAGCCTACGAGAATGAGGAGAGGTGTTAAGAGGTGTTTCCCACATTCTTAGCATGAGATCATGCAAGATCTCATGAATAGGCAAAGTAGCTGCCTCCTTGGGAGCTTTAGGATATTGTAAAATCTCCAATTCCCTTGCTCTGGGCTCTGTTTCAGGAGCCACTGTGATGGAAAGATCTCTAGCCACCTCCTGGATGAAATCCTGAAAGGATATATCCTCTGGAGGAGACATCCTACATTTAGGAGAGGAAGGCTCCTCAGAGAGAATTACTCCGGTACCGACAGGGCTGTCAGAATCCTCAGACTCCTCGGAGGATTCAAAGTATCTCCTGTTCGAGTGCTCTTGCAAAGCACAAATACCGGTACCGATCGAAGTCAGTACCGGAGGGGTCCGGTACTGGCCTGTCGATACCGGAGGAAACAGCATGACTCTGTGTCAGTAACACAGTCGCCGATGTCGATGCTGTCAGTACCAGTACCGATATCGGTGCCGGAACCGGTGTCGATACCGGTTGAACCGTCTGAAGCGGTCCCGAAGGCACCAAAGCCGCAAGGAGAGCCGCCAGACTGCGTTCAATAGCCAAGAACCTCTGGTCTATTGACGCTGCCGATGCCTGGGTATCGGTACCGGATGAAGTGGCCGGTACCCCAGAGCATGACACCAGTAGTTCTGCCAAGGTTGAGGCCTCGAGAACATCCTGGAGCCCCGATAGTGCTTTGGAAGCTGAAGCCTCCCGCCGGGGCAGTTTTGCCGGTACAAGTCCCTGAAGGGCAACGCCAGAGGTATCTCGATGCTTGGAAGGAGATCTACCCTTTGAGGACTGGCCAGATTTATGTTTGGTTACCTGAGATCCATGGGAGGAAGATGAAGCCCTGGAAGACGTCGATGCCACGGATGCTGCATCGGAGGGAAAAAGGGTGCTAAGCTTAGCAGCTTGGTTTTGCCGACCCCTCTTTGACATCATCCCACAGGCAACACACTCCGAGATGGAGTGGTCAGGACCTAAACATTTAAGGCACCACTCGTGAGTGTCAGTGACGGAGATGGTACCGCCACACTTGGAACACTTTTTAAAACCTGAGGCGGGTTTTTCCATTCAGAAGGAAAAGTTGGACCTAGTGCCCAAAATGGTGCGTGGCACCTGACAGAAAAAAGACTGGAAAGTCCAGAAAAGGGATTACAGAATTTTTTTTTTTTTTGAAGAAAGAAAGAAAGAACCGGCGGTACCGGTATAGCATCGAGGAAGGCAGACGCTACCACAAAAAAGAATGAAAAAGATGGGATAATTTCTGCGGTGACAGGAAAAATGACCTGCTGGCTCCGCGGAAAACAAAGAACTGGAGAGAGGAGGTTGGGAAAGGCAGGAAGGCAGCACGCAGGCACTGTGGGATGCTCCCAAAAGCTTTCTAAATAGACGCTGGGGAGCTTTCCCACGCAGGCTCCGTCTGTACCAACGATACCCATATGTGAAGACTACATTCCTGCTTGTTCCTGGAGATTGTGTATATCTATGGGAACTCAACAGGTACTTGAGACCAGGAATGGCCACTGTTGGAAACAGGATACTGGGCTTGATGGACTTTTGGTCTGACCCAGTAGGGCATATCGTATGTTCTTCTGTCCATATGTATGTGTTGACGCACGCGCAAATAGATAAGTATGGAGTTAAAAACGATAAGGAAGAACCCATGTCTAAGGTGAAGTCCAGGGTGGGACAACTGGTAGTTTATTGCTGCAATGGCTCTGCTGATACCTTGGAAAGAGGTGTATATTTCCTCAACAGTAGTACTTAGTAACAGATTTTGTATTAAATTTTATATGTCCAAGCTGAAAGCGCTGAGGTGGCAAAGATTAGATTCTTTTGAAAAATTTGGGCATCATTTATTAAATGTTGTGAAAATATCTAAAGTCATGGGCTTATCCCAGGCATGAGTAACCTACAGCTATGAAACATCAACTGTGGAAAGAGGAGGTGGGACAATTAGGAGAGTCATGGGGAAAACTTTATTGTTACATGGTCCAAACATTGCCTGTTATTTTTGTATTGTGTCACCAATGCAAAAATTTAAATTACAAAATAAAGACTGGGAAGGAGAATAAAAATTGCAGGCTGGAAGGGAGGGCAGGCCCCGTCACTCAATGATCAGCCGAGATATAGATGATATAGAAGAAAGTGTTTTGGGGCCCACCCTTGCCTGAAGAAAAGTGAACACAGATTGAGTGGTATGCCAAAGAGGACCCAACACCCCAGCTAGCACCAGAAGAAGGGCAGTCTCCTGCTACAGCAGCTATAGTGAAGCAGCCAGATAGTAAACAGCTCCTGTGGGAGTGGCCTGATGAAGACCGAGGCTGCAGGTGGTGGGGAGTCCTGGTTCTGCTACGTGAAGATGAGACAGTGAGACCCTATTGTAAGCATCTGCTAGTAGAAGGGGATAGGGAGACGAATACAAGTGGGACTGGGAGGAGGGAGAGAGTAGAGCGGTGGGAGTCTGGCTGAGAGCAGGGGCAGGGATTACAGGGAGAGAGAGGAAGGGGGGCTGCAAGAAGAGGATGTGATGCTATGAGGAAAGGGGAGGGGGTTGGGCTAAGACAGGGGTCCTTAACCGGGGATATCCATAAACCCTTGGAGGTATGGGAACCAAAACAATGGGGGGGTATGGGACTGGATCGCTGAACAATTTAAAAATATGTTATTCGATTAAAATTTAGATCATTACTTATCACGGTTATCACACGGAATGAGATGGTAAAACATTGCTTGCGGAAATATTTCAAGAAGTCAAGAACCATTTGGAAGTCCTAGATAAAATTCTTGAGGGTTAATTCTCAGATATTTATGATTTTATCATGAAATCTTTTTGGATCATGAACCCATTCTCATTTGATATACAAGTATTTATGATGAGTGACAACTATTTAGCAAAGGATGATTTCATGGAATCCCAAGACGACCCAAAAAAAGAAAACTGATTTCAAAAAGGCTGGCTGGATATCAGGCAGTTTTGGTGTGAGCAAATCGCAGCTTAACCTAGCTTGGCAATGCGGTCAATGAATGTTTTTGTTCCCTTTACAACTACTTATCTCTGTGAAACAGGATTCTCTACATTATGAAACCTGAAATCAAAGTGGAGAAATCGACTCAATGTGTCAGATGACATGTGAGTAACATTGTCAGTAACTCTACCTCGATTCCCTGTTTTGATTGCACAAAAGCAACACAAAAATCTCACTAGCTGTAGCTAGCTTGTGAATTAATGATTTCAATAAATATGATAAAATCCTTAGGATTTTCTTTAAACTGTTCTGTTTCTAGCTATATACATATATATGATTTTGACAGTCTGGCAAATGGGGTGTGAGGATATACTGGGAGATCCATTGTGGGTCTGTAGTCGTAAAAAGGTGAAGAACACCTGGGCTAAGAGAAGAGGAGGACTAAGAACCACACATGCAGAACAATTCCATATCTCATTTACTTACTGTTATTTTGCAGAGGAGAACGCACTGCATGAGTCTCTCCAGCAATGCAAGAAATAGGTACACCAGTATCTTCCCTCCACATGCCAAACCAATGGGCAGACCAGCAACATTCTGTTCACGGCAAGGCTGCTTATTCTCCACAAATGGTTTAAGTTTCTTTTATTTGTTCTTTGTGAAGATGTGTCCCAGACCACTCAGTTCAAGGGGCATTTTAATGAATGATCATAAGAGATGCCACGCTGGGTCAGACCAAATGTCCATCAAGCTCAGTATCCTGTTTCCAAAAGTGGCCAATCGAGGTCACATTTACCTGTCAGGTTTCCAGACACTAGACAGATTCCATGCTGCTTATCCCAGGGGTAAGCAGTGCATTTACCCAGTCTACTTTATTAAAGGTTTATGGATTTTTCCTCCAGGAACCTTTGCAAATCTTTTTTTTAAACCCAGCTACACTAAAAGCTTCTACTTTGTTTTTAAATTATATTTATTGAATTTCCAAAAGTTACACAAGAGCAAGCTTGTTAAAGAAAAATGGTGAAAATAAAAAGAGTCAAAAGCATAAGGATATTACAACATACCCCATAGAAGGAAACACAGAGAAATAGTTCATTAGCCCATCATAGGGGAAGAAATACACAATTAGCCCAATTCCAAAAGGGGCATGTCTGGGCTGTCTGGATGGCCCCAGGGAAGACGGGCCTGTTTGGACCCAATTCTGGTCTGCAGGAACAAAACAGGAAGTATGGGGAGAGCCAGTAGGGGAATAGGGTCTAGGTGGATTGTGGGGCTGCACGTTCCATCGGGACATGCAACCCCGCAACCTACATTTCAGAATGACCTCCAATATAAAGACAATGCAATACAAGTAAATTTAGTATTACAGGGTGTGACATCTAAATCAGAACTGATAAGAGCTCTAGATAAACTAGGAAGCTCTCCCAATGGTATCGCCCACAGGAGACCAGGATACAGAAAGCCTAGAGGTAACAAATACAGAAAGTTGTTGCAGCTCTAAAAATACATAACATTCCCATCCATTTTAACTAAGCATTTACATGGGAACTGCAAAAAAGAAGAGTCCACCTAACTTAGTAATGGCAGGTTTCAACAATAAGAACTATTTTCTTCTTTTCTGCATTACATGGGAAACAGCCTCACTCTACAGCCCAAAAACTGAAGGGTTTTGTATCGAAAAAACATCTTTGATAATCAGTCTCTAACTGGGTCCAGTGCTAATGTCACTAATAATGTAGCAGCTATTGCAGGCTCTGAGTCTGACCTCTCAAGAAAAGCCATAAGATTCAAGCTATCTGATGACATCAAAGGAGACTGGTCTTGCCCACCAGTAAGTTTTAAAATGGCATAAAGGCTAATAGAGAGTGACAATCAAGGTACACCAAGCACATGCAAATGTCTTCCAATAACACTCACCATTACCAGATATTAAAAGGGGGTTTGCGCATGATTTATAGTAGGTATAAATGCTGACATTTAAACGTGGTGCCTTGTACATACGCATATGGCCCTTCTAAAATATACTAACTATCTTAGGCTTTAAGCTGCCTTCAGTCTAATTGAGCAGGCAGATATAAATCAAATGGATAAATAAAAAAAATAAACAGACGCAAGGAAAGTCTTGAGCATGCCTCTTACATGTAATGTTGAAACCGTGCTTCATGTTGTACATACATCTAAGTAGCACCCTTCGTAAAACTGCCACTTATATATACTGAGTATGCTCCATTAGTTAGACATGCAAAGGGCTCCTAAGCCTCTAAACCTGCCTCCTAAGGCCTTTTTCTAACATAGTGTGCTCTATGTCAATGTTATTGGCAGACAAGACCCAGAACTTGATCACCACATCCACCAGCATTTGGGGGTCACAGTCCATGTCTGGACTAAGACAATGATAGATGGTCCTGAGACCCAGAGCTACAAAACCCATATGAACATATTCGACTGATGCAGAGAAGCATTTTTGTATCTCACATCTCTCCTTCATAGCATGATGGATTAGTGTATCAAGCTTGCTTTAGTGTACATAATACAAAAAGTGATGAAAACCTATCCACTGGACACCCCTTTTCAACCTGCGACAAATGTTTTAAACCATCAGAGTTGAGATTTGGTTAACTCCAACTATTTGTGCTCCAAAGACCAAATGATTTTTTAGGCAAAATCAATCATACTGTTTTTGGCTGTGCTCATTAACGCTACATGGTGTTTCAACAACCTCTTCCCAGAATTCTATTCACAAGGTGCGATTTATCAACGCTCCAAACAACACAATCATATCTCCTAGATACTGCTTTCTCACTGCTTTTAAAAACATAGTTAACCTGTTGTACATTAATATGAAATTGTAATAGCAAGACTAGAAAACGTTTTGCAATTAATAATGTCATATTATTTTAAAAAAATGAAACCAAGTTATCATTACCAACACATTCACTTTAAACTTTGAGAGGAAAACAAAAAAGTGTCTTAGGGAGAATTCCTGAATTTCTCTTCCTTATTGTAACCTGAGGTTTAAAAATAAAATACATTTTTGCCTTGCTAGGCTGGGGAAGCGCTGTACAGTGTTATCTGTGGCAGCTGGATTTGTTTTTCTTTCGGCTCCAGGGAAGTTTTGCAGACTCCTGAGCTGCGTGTTTAGGTAGGGGACGTGCAGGGGTTTCAGGAGTGTGCAGCCTTTCTGAAAAAGAAACCGCAGAAGCTTAAGAGAGAGGGAAGTGTAACAGAGGCAGCGGTGTGGGACAGGAGAACATAAGTGTAATGGTAGGACCGGGTATGTGTGAGCCGGATTGAAGTTTTAAAGTACTGATGTAGAGAGGAAAATAGTTGAGAAGACATTGGCTGTCTTTAGATGGATTTTGCTGTGAAAAGCTGGGGTTAAAACTGCCTGTTACGGGAACTGCTGTCAGGAAAGTAATCCTATTCACCCTGATTTAACTGAGCATTGAAGGTGAGTGCTTGGGTTTAGCCTTGAGTGTATTTTGTAGGAATATTTGGACTTGATTTATTGTTGAGAAATCTGAAACTCTTGTGGATTTTAACAGCAGTATGTGACACTAGAAAAACACTCTGTGCTTAGGGTTGCCAACTGGCCGGTTTTCAGCCGGCCTGGCCGGTTTTTCCATGGCCAGGCCGGCTGCCGGCACAGAGGTAAAACCGGCCTTTGAAAAGCCGTTTTTTTGCTTTGGCCGCAAGATCGGGAGCGGCCAGAGCAAAAAACCGGCTTTTCTCCCAACCTGTCCAAAAAAAAAAACCTTCCCCGGGGTGGCCCACACACCGGAGGGCTTCAGAGGGAGCCGGGGAAGCCTGCGCGAGGCCCCGGCTCCCTCTGTACAGCCGCCAGCATGAAGAGCCTTTTTCTGTAAAGCTGCGATTGCTGGGAAAGGTTAAAGGCAATACCCTTTAACTTTTCCCAGCATTCGCGGCTTCACAGAAACAGCTGCCAGCGTGAAGGAAAAGGCTCTTCACGCTGGCAGCTGTGCAGAGGGAGCCGGGGCCTCGCGCAGGCGTCCCCAGCTCCCTCTAAAGCCTCAGACAGCTGCGGTGCTGGTGGGGGGGGGGGGGGGGGGAGGGAGGCCAAGGACTGCATGGGCTGTGATGGGGGAGGGGACCTGGACTGGAAAAGGGCTATGGGTGGGGGGGACTTGGACTGGAAAGAAATGGGCTGTGAGGGGGGGGGGGGACCTGGACTGTAAAAGGGCTATGGGGGGGGAGGGGACATGGACTGGAAATGGGTTGTGATGGGGGCGACCTGGACTGGAAAAGGGCTATGGGGGGGGGGGAACTTGTACTGTAAATGGGCTATGGTGGAGGGAGGGGGAATTTGGACTGGAAATAGGCTGTGATTAGGGGGGTTAGGACTGCAAATGGGCTATGATGGGGGGGGGGACCTGGAATGGAAAAGGACTATGGGGGGGACTTGGACAGGAAATGGGTTGTGAAGGGGGGGGGGGACCTGGACCGGAAAAGGGCTATGGGCGGGCATTGGACTGGAAAGAAATGTGCTATGATGGGGAGGGGGACCTGGACTGTAAAAGGGCTATGTGGGGGGGGGACATGGACTGGAAATGGGTTGTGAAGGGGGGGGACCTGGACCGGAAAAGGGATATGGGGGGGGGACATGGAATGGAAATGGGTTGTGATGGGGAGGGGGACCTGGACTGGAAAAGGGCTATGGGGGGGGGGGGACTTGGACTGGAAATGGGCTATGGTGGAGGGAGGGGGAACTTGGACTGGAAATGGGCTATGGTGGAGGGAGGGGGAACTTGGACTGGAAATAGGCTGTGATTAGGGGGGCTAGGACTGCAAATGGGCTGTGATGGTGCGGGGGGACTTGGACTGCAAATGGGATGTGATGGTGGGGGGGCCTAGGACTGGAAATAGGCTGTGATGGGGGACTTGGACTGGAAATGGGCTGTGATTGGGGGGGGGCTAGGACTGGAAATGGTCTGTGATGTGAGGGCTAGCACTGGAAATGGGCTGATGAAGAGCTGGAATAGGACTGGAAATGGGCTGATGTGGGGTATGGGAGAATGGGACTAGAAGGGAGTGGATGCTGGGTGGGTCTAGAACTATAAGGGAACTGATTTTTGGGGAGGACTAGAATGGATGGGGAATGAGAATGGAGAGGGGAAAAATATTTTGTGTGGAAGAAAAGTCTATGATGGGCTGGGTATTGGGAGAGTAAGAGGGGCTTGAGAATGGAAGGCTGAAATTTAAATGGATGATAAAGGAATAAGGAAAGAATTGGGGGAAAGAGCAAAAGGGAAACAATCAGTATGTTAAAGCAGAAATAGAGAGAGAATGGAAAAGAGAAGAAAGGACAAATGGATAGCTCGCAGAAGACACAAAGAAACCAGAAGAAAGTGACTGGAGCAATTGCAACTGAAAAATAAAATGCCCAAACAGAAGGTAGAAAAATACTTTTTATTTTGAATTTATTAACTGGAATATGTCTGGTCTGGGACGTGTGTATTGCTAACATCTTTGCGTTTTTCTTTAGTGCAAGAGGAAATGACTTTATAGTTTTATTTCTCCAGTGTTGTACATTTCATGTTTGGATTTTGGGGTTCCCAGTTTAATTATTATCTGACCAAGGAAGTTAGTCTACACGTATCCTCGGTAATTTTTGTGGGTGGGGCTGGGGGCGGGGCAGGGGTGGGACTAGGGGCGGAGAATGGGTGGAGCATGGCGAGCCACAGGTGTCGGGTTTTTCTCGGTGAAAAAGTTGGTAACCCTATCTGTGTTTTAAAAATTGCTGATGCTGGACAAAAGAAAGAGGATTAACTTTTTTTTCTGGTGACAATCCTGACACTGTAGCCTAGTGTCCAAAGGAGAAAATTGGTTGATAAACCTGAATAACTAAGTTGGAAAGAAATAGAAGAGGCCCTTCTTGCTTGTTGGGATTTGATGAGGCCTGGAGCTATGGACTTTTTATAATAAGAACTCCATGAATGCTGACATCCTGGAAAGTGGAGGAATATTTTCTGAATAAAACTAAATAAGCTTAAAATCCTGTCTGAACTTTGACTAGGTGGAAGCCAGAAGTACAGGGAATGTTGATGAGCTGACTGGCTGGTACTGCTGTGTGATTCTCAGAAGCTTTGAATTTAAAAGTAGGTGCTTTTGTCAGACTGCACTTCCAAATAATAGCTTCCTGGCAGGAAAATATTAAGGATAAGGATTTCTCTCCAGAAATGGGGAATTGTTAGAATACCCAGGAGAGTAGTTGAGTGAGTGTGGGGGTCAGGGTAAGAGGAAATAGATAAGAGAATTTTAATGATCTTTTTATTTCCATCTAGTTAGGGACCATGCCTGATTCTAAACACTCTGAACTTAAGTACCTTCCAGGTTGCTGAGAGCCCCCACCCAGATAGGGTTTTGCTTTATTGATTTTGGTAAAGATAGGGAGTAGGAACTGAAATCCTGGAGAGAGTTTCACTGAATCTGGGGAGCTGAAGAACTGAATAGAATCATGAAGAGTCTGGAGTCACTGAATTTATTGGGCCCTGACACAAAAGAGCAACGAGGACGCATGAGTCACATGTGCACCAACACCTGGACTGAGACAAAACTGTGAGCTCATTTCTCTTAACTTCTTTTTGAAAATACAGATTATAATGGAATAAAAGGTTGTTTCTGTGAAAGTAAAATAAAACTTCTGTGAGAAATTTGAATAGTTAGAGAAAGGAATAAAAAGCGTTTAAATCGGTATGTACCTGAATTATAAAAAAGCTTTCCCTTTTAAAGAGAGTGGTAGTTTGGAGGAAATTCTCTATGAAAAGATTTGTGAAACTGTAATAGAGAAGTATTGTCCTTGAATGTTAGTTGCGATAGGCTTGGAGGGTCCTAGTGAAAAATCCCAGAAGTCTCAATTCATTTCTGTTAGTTGTAACTAATTGGAACCTGTTAACTAATAGTTTAAATTTATTATTGCTAAACAAGTTTTTATCTAACACTACTCTTTGGATTGGGAGCTTGATTATTTAACTATATTCCAATATCATTCTATTTGCGTAACATCACCTTCGCATCGGGTCCTACATCCAATCCTCTTTTTAGAATTAATTTTCCTCTTATGGTTCTCTGCACTTCACAGTGGAGGAAGACAGGACGAGGTTAGTGTTTTTCTGTTCTTCCCTCACCAGAGAGAGGCAGACTCCTCCTTCGGCTACCCTGACTACACTTGAATTACATCTATATTATTGTAGGAGTCTGACGGTATATATCCTCTCCCTCCTGGTAATGGGGTTACATTATCAAAATGTTATATTACCTGTAGAATAGCAGGACAAGCAGGGCAAATAGGTGAAGTGACTCAACAGTGAAGACTAACACCGTTTAAACATGGAGAAGACGTTGATGACTATCTGGCATTCTTAGGTTTGAAAAGTATTACATTAAACAATGGAAAGGTGAAGGATTCACTTTGGATCCCTATGGGCCAATAGCGGCCCATCTATATAAAAGTTGAGGCAGAAAGATGTGAACATGAAAATTAGTCAAGAATAAAACAGTAGAAAGAGTTGAGGAATAGCCTAGTGGTCAGAGCAGTCGAGGCAGTGGTCAGAGTAACCGAGGCAGAAAGGTGTTATATATGCAGCTATAGCCATGTGCATAGCAGTACTACATGCACAAATTTACTCACACCCCGGGAGGATAGTCTTCTAAAAGCCCATGTCTGCAAGTGAAAGAGTATTTTACTCAGAGAAATGGGTAATTTGATAAGAGGTTTGCTAACTTGTACAGCAGATATGCATATAAGTTCTGTCTGTTTTATAAAGGGACTCACTAATCAAAAAACTCTCAGCTTTCAAATTCAGCAAATTTCCATATCCTTTACCGCCACTCTTCTCTATATAAAATAAATGGACCATCATATATAGGAGATCATTTCTGACAATACGTATCAGTTATGTATCATCTCCATCCATTATAATCATCAATCCAGAATACATTATTTTTTTCCCAAATGTTATCCATATATCACTATTGTGTTCAATATGCATTCTTCAGAACGTTATTATTAAATAAAACAGCTCACTTATCTCCATTCGTAAAAGGACAATTCTCTCCGTAGACTATTCAACATCATTAGGCTCCAGATGCTACGCTAATTCTTCTGACATGATATCACATTTCGAGCCTCTCGCTCTGCCTTGGGATTCTAGTCTGTGCTTATCATAGTCCAACATCTGCATGCATAAACACCATTTTAACCTTATCCCTCCCCATCCAGGGGAAACTCATACAGAAAGTTACACCCACTGTGAAGTGCATACAACTTTCTTGTTTTATTTAATGTCCATTGTTTTAGCGATGCTTCAACAGTAACTCCAGGGCCAAAAAATTAACAAAATAGATTATAATCACCCACAGATCAGCTGTAATTATCTTTTTAGGGAAATATAATTAATTATATCAAGCTGAAAAGAGAAAGCATCACACAATTGTTGGACTGTGTGTATATGTATATGAGCAGGTCAGTGGATGGGGGGAAAGTAGTAATGGGGGGGGGAATGAGTAAATGAGTGGCTGGAGGGATTAGTAGTGAGCAGCAGGATTGGTACAGTTAATTAACTGAGGGACTGAGGGGGTTTGGGTGTGCCCAGTAGTGGGATGCTGACGAAGTGGAATGAGTAGGAGGAGGTGTCTATGAATACTTGCAGCTGGGAGGGTTATTGAGAGGCAGAGGGTGTACTCAGTAATTGAATCAGTGAGGTAAAGAGGAGTTATGCATGACAGAGCGGCTCGGTGAGTGAATGCGGTATTGTGTGGCAGTGGGGATGAATGAGTGACAGAGTAGTTTGGAGTATATCTGATATCCAGAGGCTCAGTTCATTCAGCATAAGCTAAATGTGTGTTGTAGGCAGGGCCGGAGCAAAGAGTAGAGGTGCACTGGGTGGGCCCTCAGTCCTGCTGTCATTGCCACCCCTCTCCGGAATCTGCAGCGGTGGCAGTGAAACTGTGACATGGCACTTATGTGACCTCGCCGGCTCTGCATTGCAGTTCCTGCCTCTATGATCTGTCCCCATGCAACCCGGAACTATGCATTGGAGGGGGGCGGGAGCAGCAGGTTAGAGAGTTCACTAAGTGCTGTGTTGTTATTTCAATGCCATAACCACCGCTACAGGTCCCGAAGGGGGCAGCAGCGGTAATGGGGTACCCCTCTGGTAATGTTTGCACTCTAGGCTATTGCCTAGTTTGTCTAATTGAAGTGCTGGTTCTGGCTGCAAATCTGTATAATTTAGTGTGAGATGGCAATGATTTGACAGTACTAGAGGGTCTGAGTTAATTCCCTTCCCCTTTCCTTGTCTTTCCTCCATCCCTGTCTTCCTCTTTCTCTTCTTTCTATTAAATTCCTTTCCCTTCCCCTTTCACCTCACCAGCAAGCTCCATTCCAACAGTCCATTCCAGCACTTTTGCTGACGGTCTGGGAACGTTGCCTGCACTACCCTTCCTGTACCGCTGCATGTGCACTCCTCGGTATGCATTTGTTTGTGTGCAGACACGCAAACAGATGTGTATGGACAGAAAAACAGATAGATGGATGGACCCTTGACAATAGGCAGTATTGACTTCGCAGGGCTGGTGTAACCATTAGGCAAACTAGGTGGCTGTCTAGAGCACTGGCCCTCTGGGGGCTGCCACTGCCACAGCTGCCACCCCTCTCCGGAAGTCCACATCAGAGGGGGGACTGAAGTGCCAGATTGGGCAAGAGTGAAACCGCAATGCAGCCCCAGAGACGGTGGGTAAGTGCTGCATCACGGTTTCAGGGCCATTGATGTCACTTCTGGCGCTGGTGAGGGATGGCAGCGGCGGTAATAGGTACGGGTAGGGGGGACAGGGGGGGGGGTGCACCAGCTCTTCCTGAAATGAAATACAAACTCTTGCAATGGACTCCAAAGGGATTAGCTGGACATATTTTATGCATGCACTGTTTTATGTTTATGTTTATTAGAATTTGATATACTACCCTTAAAACAAGTTGGCAGAGCGGTTTACAACAAAAACATAAATAAGAGAAGTGGCTGAAAAGAACTCCAAAGTCATGGGCATACCAGGGGAAGTGAAAGAGGGGAGGGAGAGTGGCATTGACAGAAAGACGGGAGAGAGGGAAGTCATCCACAGCTTCCAGAAGATCAAGTGATGGGGATATCAAATGCCTCATGAAATAGAAGGGTATTAAGTTGAGTTTTGAATTGGACAAGGGAAGATTCTAGACGAAGGGCAGGGAGGAAATTGTTCCACAGGTGGGGGCCGTGGAAATAGAAGGCTGAATTCCATGCCAATTCATACCTGGCATGAGAGGCTGAGGGCAAATGAAGGTGGTTCGAGTGGATGGAGCCAAGGGAGCATTGTGGGTCATGAAGAATGATGCTAGAGGAAAGGTAAGAAGGGGAGGAGGAGGAAGAAGATAGAAGATGGAGAGATGCAGGACTACACAGTAAGGTGGTGGGAGAGGGAACAGGGAAGTGCTGGATCCACAGGCGGGGGAGGGGGGAGGGAATTGGGAATAGGGAGATAAAGGGGAGATTCTGGATATGGGGGAGATACAAAGGAGGAGTGATGCTGGCAGATGCTTGGGATGGGGGTGGGAGACAGTGGCTGAGGATGGGGAGAAGGGAGCTAAAGAGACGAGCTAAAAAGGAGGTGAGGAAAGTAAGAAAGTTGGAAGCTGGGTGAAAGATTAAAAGAAGAAGATTGAGGACTGAAGTCATAAATTTATAGAGGCAGAAAAGAAAGATATGGAGGAAAGAGCTGAAATCAAAATATCATCAACAGAGACAGATGCAGGGGAGGCAAGGAAGAGGACAGGTGGAGAAATGGAAAATGGATATGAAACCATGGAAAGAGAGTTAAGAGATGACAAACAGAGGAAAACAGACAGGATCTAACACAAATAGGAAAAATATAATTTCTAGAAAAGAAAGGTAAACAAATGTATTTTATTCTGAATTTAGTAAATTGGAGTATGTTAGCTTTAGTAAATGTCTATCTCTTAAGTCTTTATATTCTGGATAAACAATCCAGATAAATGAAAAGGATGCGAACCTCACAGACAGCTTGAAGAAATTATTAAAAACTTATCTTGAAAAAATTATATAATTTATTTATTTTACATTTTTTATATACTGCCTTTCAATTTAACAAGTTGGTTTACAATGAACATAACAATGATTTACATGGAACAGTGCAATCAGCAACTATTTACATATAACAAATGACAATTCTGCGACTATCAACAAAACAGTGTAACATTTCTATAACTATGTACAGTATATCTATCTATCTAAGATATACAGGGTGGCCCCAAAAAAGTGAGAACATCTCGTAAATTAAAAGCTTAAATAGTTTACTTATTTACCTTTTTTAGCTATATAACGTCTTTATTTCGACAGTTTCCGGTCGCCATCTTTTTTTTAAAATTTGTCAATCGTTTACATCTGTCTTTTTGAATTTTTAAATAAGTTATATGCCACGAGATGTTCTCACTTTTTTTGGGCCACCTGTATATACACACCCACACCTTGTGGACTTCAGTGTGGTTGTCTTTGTATGTTGCTCAGTGCATTTTTGCTGGTAAGACTGTTTTTGGTGCATAAGAAAGTTTTTATAAGATTGCTCTCCGGATATGCATGTAATCACATATGTTTTCCATGACTGAATGCAAACATTTTTGGGGACTGAGCTGGGAATGAGTTAGTGTTTACAATATACTGATATTTTATAAAACAGATAATAATGTGTAATATAAGGCGGGAAATTTGTGATTACCATCCACAAGGTATAAATACATATGCATGCATTCCTAGGGATTGTTTTGAGAGGGGAAATACATACACATTTTTGTTATGAAAATTTGTTGGTACAGCACAGAGGAGAGACTATGGGTGCTATTTATTAGGGATATGCAGGCCCAAAAAGTTTGTTTGTATTATTTAATTTTCTCTTTTCATTTTTTTAGTTTTCAGTTTTTGTTTTTTTATAATAGTACACCCTCTTTTGCAAGAACGTGCTCTCGAGCAGTAGGGTGCATTGGTCATGCATGTGTGAGCAGTGTGCCCTATCACGCAATAGCACACATTCTTGCGAAAGAGGACGCATTGTCGATGGCAAACAGGAAATGATGACAGCATCGTCATTTCCTGTTTCATGGAGAATCCGGCTTTCATTTGGAACAAAAGTACATCCCTACTATTTATGTGTGCTTGCATATATTAGCCCCTAAAGGTTTATTTCCCCCCTCAAAAAAAAAAGAATATATAACATTACTCAATGGTGCTGTAAATTTTGGCAGGGGAGCCCAAGATATCTTATTTTTGTCAGTCACTGTAAATTAGCGTTTTCAGTGAGCCAGAAACATCTTCCTACTAATTGTTCACAGTCCTGATTATGGAAGAATCAAAAAACGAATTCCTCTAACTCAGAGGTATGCCTTTAGATTACATGACTTCAGTATTGGGATTTGACGCCTGCTGGAGAGCAAGTGAAGAGTAACTGAATTAGTGGCTGTAAAATTATTCAGTCAAATTTGTTGGTTTTAAGTCTCTTGATAACAGAGAAATTACAGTCTGAACTGAAAGGATGCAGTGTTAGAACATTTTTCTATCTAGCCGTAATTTTTTTTGTAATTTCCTTTTTATATGCCAATCACTGGCAAGGATGGTCTTTGAACTCCAAAGATTTGCCTGGATCTTCTATTCAACCATTGTCAGATCGAATGAGTGGGGATTAGTGGGGAATGAGTGGGGGTGGGTGGGTGAGTGAGTGAGTGGGTGGGGGAGAGACTGAAGGCTGAGTATAGGGGAAGAGTAAATGGTGGACTGAGGATTGGGGAGAGAGAGTGTGGGAGGATCGATGAGTAGGAGTTTGTGAGAGAAGAGAGGGGAGGATGGGGAAGCAGGAAGCTGGGGTATTAGGGAAGGGGTGGGAAAGCCGGAGAAACTATGGGCTGTGGGAGGGATCATGGTGGAAAGGGTGCATGAGAGTGTGGGATTTCCTATAATGCCCCTTCCTAACAATCCCTTCCACAGACACACAGACTCCTCCCCCCCCCCCCAGCACATCTTCATCCCCTATATCCCTCCAAAATCTGCGAACCCCTCTTCCTCACAACCTCCTCCTGACACACATAGTCACCCATCCATGAGGGCCTGCAAGACTTACACATGCAAGTCAGGGAGTCATCAAGCACTCTTGAAGTTGCCATGAAAATTTTCACAAAGCATGCTGTGTTGCATATTGTGTAGCCTTCCATTTGTATAATTTAAATACATTTGAAAAAGGAATGTTAGTCATTTATAACCTTATAAGAAGTGTTTCCATGCCAGTGAGTTAAGCTGTGCTTGAGTGCTGCACACCTCCAGACACAGTGGAAGCTTTTGCTGCTGCTAGTATTTGCGAACTCTCTCTCCCTCTCTGCCATCAAACGTAGCTGCTGACAATTTCTGACCCCAGCCCTGTGCCCTAACCCCCACAGTTCATTTTCAACCGTGCTGTCTTCCCTCCCCCTCCGGAATCCACTTCTTTGTTGTCTAAACATTAAGCCCTGGTATTATTCCATCCATATTGTTCTTGAATCAAGTCTACTTTTAAAGAAAAGGTTAACAGTCAACTACTTTGTGTCTGTTCTTTTTTTTTTTTTATAGGGCATGGTATTTTTTTTAAATATTTTACCTGTCAAATGATGGCTTCTCTCCGCAATCAAATGCATCCTGTAGCTCCTTTACAAGATTGGCCTGGCCTGGGAGTCGAAAAAGCCCCTCTTCCTTCAGTCCATGCTGTCTGATAAAATCCACGCACTGTTCCACCAACATGGGCGCCAGGCGTTCGCCATATCTCTTTTCATACCGAACAGTGTCTTCCAGCTTCTGGCCAAAAATCCCTGGTTGGGCCACAAACACACAAAAGAAAAGGATAAAAAAACACGTTCACTCTGTCCTGTCATGTATTGAGGCAATTCATTGAGATGAGACACTAAGGAGATCCTCAGATAGAGGGCCCTGACTATTCAGATTTGTTAGTTCTTTAACCCTTTCCAGGCCGAGCCCAAAACTCTCGGGATCCAAAATTCTAACTAAATATTCCTATCAAATGGTATATAATATATGACCATAGCAGAAGGAAAATCACTATTAGAACATATTGAATAAGACGGGTACAATTTTCCTGAAATATGCAAAAAATAACCCGGCTGCAGAATGTGGATTAAAAATTTAAAGTAGGCCTTCAAAGGGTTAAGGTGGGAATTTCCATGCGCTAACAGTCACTGTGGGCCCGCACTAAGTTACTGCACTTAATGTGTGATAATTGCTTTGTTAACCTAACAGGCAGAGAATGCGCCTCGCACTTTGGGGGTAATTGTACAAAGTCATCTTAGTATGTACGTGGCAATATATGTGCTTAAAATGGTTCTTATAAGCTCACCTTGGGTGTAAAAGTTGATGCGGTGGCATGAATATGCACACTTTTACTGTAGGCGTTACTGGGGGTGACACTGGGCAAAGCAGAGGTAGAGTCTCAAACTGTGCGCATTGATTCTAAAATAGGCTAATCTACGTGCATATTCGCATACTCTACGTGCGGACATTTATTCTGCTGCCAAGCAGGTGAAAATATCCATCACCTTAGTGTAAGCATGATTGCTGCTGGATTTCTGTTGGTATTTTATAAAGCTGGAACAGAATAAGTTCCCTTTTGCCTTCTAAACCAAGATGTCCTGTTATAAAAACTGCCCTCCGCATGTGGAGGTCATTACCAAGCATTCATCGTTAGCATGGCAGATAACACAAAGCAGCTAATGCCACCTGAACAGGCACAGCAAACTGCATGTGTTATCTGCATATAGTTAACATGCAAAAGCAACCTTCTCTACTACTACTACCACCATTAATCATTTACATAGCACTACAAGACATACGCAGTGCTGCACAGACACACATAAAGACCGTCCTTGCTCATCAGAGCTTGCAATCTAATTAAGACAGACTAAACAAAAGATGAGAATAAGGGTAGACTAAGGATGGGTGAGGAGAGACAAGGGAAGCAAGGGATCAGGATCCAAAGGCAGCATCAAAGAGGAAAGCCTTTAGCATGGATTTTCTTTGTGTTGGCAGCCCTCATCCAGGAACACTCTCAAGAGTTAACAGATGTTTTGCAGTTACTTCAGCTTGATGTTGACAGTTATCGTGTGGTAACTGCAAATAGTGCCAGTAATATTGTTTTAACAGGGAACTCGCAGATGCTAGAATATCCTCATGCATTTGCCCTTATTCCATTAGAATCAGCAGAGTGGGAACATGAGTACAATGTTAAAATCTTAAAGAGAGGAGTCCCGTGATGTCACCGAGCAAGATGGCCGGCTGAGACCGAGCTCCCACTGGCCCGCTGTGTAAGCAAAGCAAAAACCCGGCTCCTCGCCCTTGGCAGACCCATACTTAACTGGGGGAACACATTGCAGATCCCCCCCCCCCCCATGGTAGCGAAAACAAAAAAAAATGGCTCTCATGGAGTTTGCCTACACATGAGCACCCACACTGCGCAAACAGCAAGAAAAGATGCTGGGGGTAGCGGCCTGCATGGCGGGAAGCTTTAGTTCGCAATCGCAGAGAAACCTGTGCACTCTCCCAGCATGGGTGCAGGTTGGGAAGAGACCTTCCAGGAGGAGTTGAGAGCGTGGTTCAAAGAACTGAAACTGGATATTCTGCAGATGTGTACTGAAGTGGTTGCTAGCATTGAAGGCCTTCGCTCCAACTAGAAGACATGGACAGACGGGTGCAGGAGTCGAGGAGCAGATTGAAGATAATGCAAAGGCCGTGGGGAAACTGGCAAATAAATTGTAAGAACTAGATACCCTCAGAGAGGAACTGGAAGATAAAGCGGAAGACTTAGAAAACCGGTCAAGATGGAACAACTTAAGGTTCCGGGGTATTGCTGAGACTGAGACGTTTAACGATTGTAAGGCTGTAGTATCATAGATTGCCCCAATGCTGTTGCAAAAAGCTGGACTATTAACTGAGAACATGGATCGTAGGATACATCGAGCGCATAGAGCGTTGGGACACTCAGGCACCCTCAACGACAACAATCGCTCCAGAGACATATTAGCTTGCTTTCAAGATTTTGGTGTGTTTTTATGTTTTTATTTATTGAGACTTTTATTATACCTCACCTTATTAAACCAGGGCGGTTTACATAATTGTTAAAACAAAGAGAAAACGGCCAACAGGCCAGAGGAAAAAGAAAGGAACTCCATTAGAAGATAGGACAGAGAGAAAAAAAAGAAGGAAAAAAGAAGGGGGGATAAAGGGAAAGAGCGGGTGGCGGCCCAGGCCTACATGCAAGAATCCTTCTGCTGGGAGATCAACACAGTGGAAATCTGTGTAGATCTGGTGCAGGTAACACTGACAAAGAGACACAGCATGCGCAATATACTACAGAAACTACGCGAGAAGGGCATCCAGTACTCCTGGACATTCCCTTTTGGACTAACATTTACGATGCATGGGAAGAGACTGAGAGCCCAAACGCAGGAAGAGGCAGTGCGCCTATTGTGGGGTGCGGGAATATCTGGGCTAGAGCAGGTGCCCAACACAGAGCGTGCAATGCCCAAGAATTTCCAAAATAGCAACACATGGCTCATGGGTGGAGAAGACTCTGGCAGCAATCAGGAGGTGATAATACTCAGGACGGTGATGGGAAAACCTGAACCTAGCACCCAGGTTGGGAACAATAAAGATCTGCTTTAAGAGACTTCCTCACAGTATGCTTGCCACATTTGCAGTGGGTGAGAGAGACTGCCGGATGGCCTACCAAGACAGGACACCTGGGAGGAGAACATACATATGCTCAAGGGGAAAAGTTGCCTACCTTGTTGTGCTACATAATGTTTTGTTTGAAGAATATTTTCCTGCTTGCTGTGGGATTTTGGGGGGGGGGGGAGGAAGGGAAGCGGGGAAAGAAAAGAGAAGGACAGGCAAGCAGTGGGTCGGGAAAGGGGAGTAGACCACTTGCATGGGTGATGTTGACTCATTCTATCCAAGGGGGGACGTTGAGTGGATAGTAGAGGGAAAGGGGCAGAGGGAGGAAGGGCAATAAGGAAAGGAAGATGAGCAGAGGGAAGTAGGCAAAGGAGGACCAAAGGATGTCAACGTTTGAGGGTTAATTCACCTTATAAACATCAACTGCTTAACAAAGAAATGTCAAGGCTCAAAGCTGATATCTATGTAATACAAGAGACCCACTTACATAAGAAACATGAAGAGTTGGTGAACCCCAAAGGTTATTCTCACAACATCTATACATCCAATTTAGTGGAGCAGAGGAAGGGGGGAGTGGCAATCTACATAGCTGACCACCTAAGGACAGAGGTGGGGGATGTAGTACGAGATCGAGCAGGGAGATGTGTCCTGGTCCGTTTAAAGATAGGGGGTGAGTGTCTAAGAATGGCGGTCATCTATGCCCCAAATGGGAATCTAGAGGGATTTTTTCAGAAGGTAGAAAACAGCAGCAGAACTTGGAAGAGGGACTGATAACACAGGTACACTACCAAAAACCTGCCTCCAGTTTTGCAACTGATTCCTATAGATTTTGGGGTGCTGAATCCAGGAAAAATAGCCAAAATGTTCCATCACGTCACGTTTTCTTGCAAAATTAGATTTCTTACCCATATAAGGAATGTTCACATAATTTCTTTTTAGCCGACTGCAGTTTATTTTCTTGGCCCAAAATAGAGGTTGTAATGGTTAACTAACTAGAAACACTCCCTCATGATATTTTAGAGTGTTTTGTATTCATTTTATACATTAACAGGACAATTGGGAGGCGGGGGGCTAAATCCAGTATTCGCGCTGGCGCATGTTCTTTCCTGTTCGCCTCGCCTCGTTCGCTCGCTCAAACACGGTGGTTGCGACATGAACGTTCCTGTCAAATTTCAGTTTCTTGCAAGTTCATTATTACCTTTTGTTTGCTCAGTCGTAATCCAGCTTTATTCCGAAGTGGTTCACTACAGTTGTAGTTTGCAGTGCTGTGTATTTGTGATGGCTCACAGAGCCAGAGGTTGCGTCAACTCTCCGGACAGTTTTTGTTTTATTTGTGGGGAATATACCGTGAAAAAGCGGCAGAGGAACATTTCTGCATTTATTAAAAAAGTATATTTCGCCTATTTCGGTTTGAAGTTAGGCGATCAAGACAAACCGTGGGCTCCTCACAAAGTGTGCAAGACATGTGAGGAAGATCTACGCTTATGGATGAAAGGTAAAAAACAAGCATTTCGTTTCGGAATACCTATGATGTGGCGTGAACAAAGAGACCACAGCAGTGACTGCTATTTTTGCTCTTGCATTGTGAAGGGATACAACTTAAAAAATAAGAACGTAATAAGTTACCCCAACCTTTCCTCAGCAATTAGGCCTATGCCTCATAGCAACGAAGTACCTGTGCCTGAACCACCAAAATCTTTGGATCATATTTGTGTGGACGGTTCTGATCATGATGAGACTCATCAGATGGCTTTTCCCGATGAGTCCAGTACTTCCGAGTTTGAAACTGAACCAGATCCGAAACCTGAACTTTTCTCTCAAGCTGAATTGAATGATTTAGTCTGGGATTTAGGACTCCCAAAAGATGCTGCCCAACTGCTAGGTTCTCGGCTTAAACAGAAAAATCTATTGTCACCAGGAACAACTTTTTATTGGTACCGCAACCGCGAGACACAATTTTTGAAGTATTTCAGCAAAGAGGAAGATTTGGTATTTTGCAACGATATATACGGAGTGATGGAAAAGTTTAAACTCAAGTATGATCCTGCTGAATGGCGGCTGTTCATTGATTCGTCAAAAGACAGCATAAAAGGTGTTCTTCTTCATAATGGCAACACATTCGCTTCAGTTCCTATTGCTCACTCTGTTATTCTCCAAGAAAAATACGAGAATTTGGCCCTGATTCTTCAGAAGATTCGTTATGATGAGCATAAGTGGATGATTTGTGGAGACTTTAAAATTCTATCCATGCTATTAGGGCAGCAATCCGGTTTCACCAAATATCCCTGCTTCCTTTGCTTGTGGGATAGCCGAGCCCGCGACCTACACTGGGGGAAAAAAGACTGGCCAATTCGGGAGTATTTGAGACCCGGTGAGAAAAATGTTCTTCATGAGAGCTTGGTACCTCGTGATAAAATTCTATTACCACCTCTCCACATTAAGTTGGGTCTCATTAAGCAATTCATCAAGTCCCTTCCAAAAGATGGTGAGTGCTTTCGGTACCTTTGCTCAAAGTTCCCCCGACTTTCTGAAGCAAAGCTAAAGGAAGGAGTGTTTGTTGGCCCTGATATAAGGAAACTCATTTCAGATGGAGCATTCGCTGAAACGATGTCTGAGAAGGAAAAAGAAGCCTGGGATTCCTTCAAGGAGGATGTTCTCAAATTCTTGGGGAACAGGCGGGATGAGAACTATAAGGATATTGTTGCCAGGATGCTCAATGCCTTCAAAGAACAAGGCTGTAACATGAGCCTGAAAGTCCATTTCTTGCACTCCCATGTGAACTACTTTCCCGAAAACCTGGGGGCGTACAGTGAAGAACAAGGTGAAAGGTTTCACCAGGACATCAAGGACGCAGAGAGAAGGTACCAAGGAAGATGGAACACCACTATGATGGCTGATTTCTGCTGGTTGCTGCTGCGGGAAACCCCAGATGAAAAATACGCCAAGCAGCGCACCAAGAGAAGCATTCGGGGGAAGAAGAAACGGGCCCACCAGGAGATTGATTGACTCAAGAATGACTTTAAAATCTAAACTGTGTTGACAAATATCGTGTTTTTACTAAACTTTGAAATAAAAATTTGCTAGTTATTACCACAGTGTCGGATCTCATTTATTAGAATGTTATTTTCACACCATCGGGTGTTTGTCTTCATGTATTGCAATGGTGCGGTTTGCGTTTTCTATTCTTACATACATACCTGTACAACATTTTTTGCACATTTTTTTGCTTTGCTTTGTGTCTAACCTCGCTCTTATATGCTCAATGTTTGTGCACATGTATGTGGCTGTTTTAAGTGCAGACAATTTTGCTACCATCACAGTGTGTTTTGTTGACATTACTCTATTCTTATGTGCTGCCTTGTTACAATTTTCTTTATTCTTATTTGAATAACTATTAAACAATTAGTATAAAGAATTCATCCAAGAAACTTTTATCTTGATCGCACTCAATCTGAAACGTTCACCTCAAACTGCTAACCCAATGTAGCAAAAAATCTGTACGTGATGGAGCAAATTGGTTACCAGATTTGGATTCAGCGCACCAAAAAACGTAAAAATCAATCGAAACATTAGAGGCAGTTTAAAAAAAAAATTTTTTAGTGTACCTGTGTAATCTGTGGTGGGGACTTTAATTTGACTTACAACGCCCAGAGGGATAGCACAGGGAGAGAGGAAGGCTGCAGGGTGGATGGGATGTGACTAAAGAAGTTTTTGCGTGCTCTGAATCTTAGACACCTGGCGCTTCCAGCACCCAGGATGGAGCCAATTCACATTCTACTCACCCATACATGGGACCTATTCAAGAATAGACATGATATGGCTGGGTAAAGAAGGGGGCCGATAGTATCCAAGGCACGAACATAGATGCTATAACATGGTCAGATCATGCACAGGTAGAGTTGCGGTTGAAAATCAGGGGAGAGGAAGAGGAGGGGCAAATTCTGGATACTAAATGACTCCCTTTTGGAGGACACTAGAGTAATCCAGGAGATAGAGCGTCTCATCCCGGAATACTTTGAGACCAATGACAATGGAGAAGTGGGATGGGAGTAGTCTGGGATGGCTTCAAAGAGATTGCGCAGGGGGTACTGGTAAAATGGGGGGTGAGGGAAAAAAAAGAGAACAAATGGAGCACGCAAACAAACTGTGCAGGCAATTGATACAGTTGGAAACTGTTAATGTGGCGAATTTAAAGGGCCAGCTTAGGGGACAGGTTCTAGCAGTCAGGGCCCAACTAAACACCTTGGAAACAGCAGAACTTCAATTTAAAATGTAACAACTATGCCAAGAATATTTTGAAGGGGGTAATAAAACAGGAAAATACCTGGTGCATCAACTGAGGCGAAGGAAACTGCAGTCATATATCATGGCTGCATGAAGGGGGGCATTAACACATAAAGGGGGGGGAGATGAGGGAGGAATTTGCAAACTTCTATAAGTAATTACATAAAGTGCCCCCCCACCCCCCACAGAGCATGTAGAGAGCTACCTTGAGTCAGTGCCCCTTCCTAGGTTGGGACAAGAGGAACGGGAGGCATTGGATAAAGAGGTGGAGGAGGAGGAAGTGCTTCAGGTGATCAAGACCCTAAAAAATGATTTCCCCCAGGTTAGATGACTTCACGGTCTGCTTTTATAAAAATCTGGGACCTCTCCTGCACAAACCACTAATTCACTTATTTAACTTACCTAAGGAAGGGGGCGTGTTGGCAGAAACCATGTGGTGGGCGGGAATATCCTTAATCCCCAAGGAGGAGAAAGATCCACAAGCTTGTGTCTCATACCTCCCAATCTAGCTTTTGAATATTGATGTGAAAATACTGGTCAAAATTATGACTCAGTGGCTCAACAAGGTCATTCTGAGCATGATTCATGAGGACCAGGCGGGCTTTATGCATGGGAGGCAGGCTGCAGACCATATTAGGAAAATCCTTAATCTCATTTGGGAGGCAAAACATAGAAAGGAACCATCCTTGTTGGTCTCACTCGACGCAGAGAAAGCTTTTGACCATGTCTCATGGGACTTTATGTTTAAACTATTGGTGAAAATGAGGCTAGGAGGAAATTTCATAGGGTGAGTACAGGCCTTGTATTACAACCCTCGGGCGTGCGTGAAAGTAAATGGCCAATATTCTGCGTTCTTCCCCCTAGAAAGAGGCACAAGACAGAGATGCCCATGGTCTCCCCTGCTGTTTGCGATCATGATGGAGCCCTTAGCGGCTTGAATTAGGATGAGTCAGGGCACATGGGGAATAGCTATGGGGGACCAGGACTACTGAGCATTGCTGTTTGCCAACAATGTGATCTTGGTGGTGCCTAGGCCCAATGTCTCCCTCCCTCTACTAATGTGGGAATTAAGAGAACATGGACGACTTTCAGGATTTCGTTTAAATTGGGATAAATCCACCATTCTGAATTTAACCATCCCCGATAGCTTACAGAGACAACTACAAGCCTCTTTACTCTTCCGATGGGCGAAGAAAAGCATCCAGTATTTAGGGGTTTATATGGTAAGGACCATAGAGAACTATACACAATGAATTATATAAAGCTAGTACAGGAGGTGGACTTCCTCCTGAGTGACTGGGTAAAGAAATCTCTTTGATTGGGCAGAATTGCAGCGGTTAAGACGTTCTTATACCATGATTTCTGTACCTCTTTCAGGTCCTCCCCAGTGAGATACCCACTCAAACCCTTTACAGGTGCAGGAAAAAGTAAAGCAGTTCATTTGGAAGAACCGAGTCCCTCGGGTGAAACAAAATGTTATGTATAGGGCTTGAAGAGAGGGGAGATTGTAATATTTCATAAAATCAGGGAGCCCCAAAGCAGCACAGTTAAAGGCAGCCCATTCTTGGTTAAGAGATAAGCAACAGCAATGGGTGACTATAGAGGAGGTGTTGACAGATGCTGAACCATTAGATGCCTTAATGTGGCAGAAGGGATGCAAGTGGGGTTTGAACCCCTTTGTATGCTTCACTATGGACTGTGGCATCAGCAGAGACAAAACTTGATGGCAGGCAAAGGGGTATCAGCAATAATGCCACCAGCAGCTTGTTTCCAAAAGGGGGAAGACCCGGGATGAGCATGTCTCAGGGGATGGGAAACAAGGGGCCTATGTTGGGTCTTCAAGTTAATACAAAAGGGGGCAATTTGGCCCTTCGAAGAGGTGCATGATCTGTACCACCTGACAGAAGGGGATCGCTATAGCTATCTACAAATCCATACCTTTTTGCAAAGTAGGGAGGTCCGAGCTGAATTATGCAAGGAAAGTGGGTGATTTGAAGGCCTATGCCTCTTAGGGAACAAGGGAGTAACATCCCAATTATACTGTGGGCTCTCGGGTGGAGATGGCGAGAAGTTGTGCTTTGTGTATAAGTGGGAGAAGGACCTAGGGTATCCTGGGAACGGGCTGAATGGGATGAGGTCGTTAAAAGGGTGGCAAAGCTATCGATAGCAGCAAATCTCTTAGAGAATGGATATAAAACCCTTCTACAATGGCATCTCACACCTGTACGGTTAGCTCAAGCAGGTGTAGGGGATTGGGGATCTGATGGAGACAGCGCGGGGGGAAGGGTACATATTTTCATATGTGGTGGGAATGTAGTGTGGTCCAAAAATATTGGGATATGGTTATAAAAAGTATGGAATAAATTGGGGGTTGGCAGATGCCACATCAGCCAGCGATTTTTCTGCTCCACCAAAAAGTAGATATGATCCCCAGGCACCAGCAAGGAGTAGTGGCACGCTGCATAGTGGCTGCGAGGTGTGAGGTAGCTGCACACTGGAATCAGACGACACTACTTGGAGTAGATAGCTACAGAAGCTGCCTAGCTACTCTATATTGGATGCACAGATTGACTGCTCAAAAGAAAGGGTGGGGAGAGAGAGTAGAACAGCAGTGGAGATGTGTGCGGCAATGGTTAGAGAGCTAAGGGGGCCAACGCAGACAGAGAAGGGGACCTTTTGAATGCTTATGGGGTAACTGAAATGCGAATTACTCTACTCTTACCAGAATGGCTGTTTAAGGGAAGGAGAGGGGAGAGGAAATACAGGAAGGGGGTATGAGCTGTGGGGGGGGGGGGGAGGGTGACTGTTCAGAGCATGTTGGTTGTTGATGGTCGTGGTTGACCTGGTTTGGAGATGTTTGTATATAATATAAAAAAATCAATAAAAAAATTTAAATGAAAAAAAAAAAAATCTTAAAGACTCTGGTTCATTTCTCTTTCTTCGCACTCAGAATGTGACCTCGAGGAAGTTCCTTTGTTTCCCTCGTGTTCCTCTTTACATTGTACATTTTTCAGTCATGAAGGGGCATATTCAAAGTGATTCAGCTGCTTAGCAGACTTGCTTACCAGTTAAACTGTGCTCAGGAAGATATTCAGCAGCATTGAAGTGGTTAGTGCCGCTGAACATCCTTTTCTACCTGGTTTAAGTGCAGAGCTGTTAGTCACTTAGCGCTGGGGTGTTCTGGGGGTGGAGCGCCAGGGCACATAGTTTAGTCAGTCCGGGGCGTTATGCAGCTGCTAAATGGCTACGTTAGGCAGAAAAACGCCTGTCCTAGTAACCTAGTGGTTAGAGCAACTGTCTAGCAGCCAGACAGATCAAGGGTTCGATTCCCACTAGCACTCCTTGTGAGCTTGGGCAAGTCACTTTACCCTCCATTGCCTTGGAAGAAAAGGCTTGGCAATCTACTTCTAGTGATATATTGCCAAGAAAACCCAGAGGCAGCTGGGTCAGCACCAACTAGACGGCACTAAAAAAAACAAAACAAAAAAAACAACCTTTAACCGGTTTAGCTATCTGGCCAGGGGCTGAATATCACCACTGATCGATTAACTAAAATGCTAACCGGGCAACCCTGATAGTCAATGACGGTAGTCGGATATGGTTCCGGCATTGAATATCCGGGCATAATTAAAAGCAACGACAGCCAGCCACTTTAACAGCGCTAGCCACCTTCGGTGAATATGCCCCCCTCCCCAAAATATTTTAAGCATATTCAATATCTTGCAAAAATGTTTTACATAGTGATTGGACTATTTTAATAGAATTGGCCCAAGAAACAAAGGGACTTACAAGTTTAGAGGCTGCCGCTAAACATATCCAAGCCCCTATTCATTCATTTTCAGTGGCATCATATGGATGGTGTTGAAAATCCCTGTAGACAGCTCTGGCACTACCCAGGCAGTGCTGGGACAGAGTTAGGGCAGATCAACACACATAGCAGCAATGTTTGGCAGCTATCTTTGTAGTTAAGACGTTTAATTTAGGCCTCTGAGAGAGTAGTCATATACATAGAACAGTTGAATATTGCTGCTATTGGTGTAATTTTATGACCTTTTCCCACATATAAAAGGGCTTTCATATAATTACTGCAGAGGTTATGTATGTAAAAGTATGTGTGATGAATACTTTTATGCAACCTGGATACAGGTGGGTTCTAGGGCACAATTTGGGCAGAATCAGAATTTATGCTTGTATTTTACATGTAAGCCTTTACACCCACTCATCAGCAGGAGAAAATGCCCACAGCTTCAATCTAGCCACGATTCTTACTGGTTTACCCCTAGTATTTTATATACAGGACTGAACAAATCCAAGGTACCAGGTCACCATGGCAACTGGAAATTTGCATTTGGCACCTGGGATTTACTCCCCATCTTAAAAAAAAAAATTATGATCACGGGGCAAGAACCCTTCAGTCTGCCCCAGAGAGATCGCTCCCCGCAGGCAGAAGAGAAACGAATGGCTGCCATCCCGGCCCTGATGCAAGCTGTCTGCCCGTGGGAGATCAGATTCCCACAGGAAGATAGCTTGTATTGGGGCCATGATCGCAGCCATCCCCTTATCTTCTGCTCCTAAGAGATCAGATCCCCTTTGGCAGAACAGGTAGGGAAGGCCAGGACCACAGCATGGAAGGCAGAAGAGACGAGCTGATGGGGGTGGCAATTAAAAAAAAAAGTTAGGCGGGAAGTAGGGGGGGGGGGGAAGTAAAACTGCCAAAACGTAAAGGGACCAGTAACAAAAACAAAAACAAAAAAAAAAAAAAACAAACAAAGAAAAGAGAATGGGGAAATGTAGGGCAGGGAGATATGAGTGCTGGGGGGGGGGGGGAGGAGAAGGGGACAGAGTCTGAAAGAAAACAAAGAGTGGAGAGTAGCTGGAGGGGGAAGGAAGAGTGCAAAATGTTGGATATAAAAGAGATGAAATCATGGTGACATAAGGGCACAATGCATATTTGCTGAAAGGTGCATTCCCCAGAACACACACACAAGCATCCCACCTCCCTAGAACAGATATGCATCCCAGCTCCACACTATGTACACACACATATAGGCACTACACCTCTGCACTGCACATACACATTCAGACACATGGCCCCCCATCTCCGAAAACCACACACATAGGCTCCTCAGCTCTGCAGCACACACATACACACACACACACACATACATATATAGACCGCAGCCCTGCACGCCACCTACACAAAAGCACCCACCACCAAATTCCATGCACAGACAGGCACACAACTGCTACACCACACCCACACACACCCACTTTCTGAAGCTATATGTAACTGCTGTTATCTAAAGATGATGCATAGAAGGAACTCTAGGGTTATCTCATGAGACTCAAGAAGATAAGACCAGCGCAAGAGACAAATGGGGGTAGGATGTGGGAAGTACGATGAGGTCACAAGCACTGGCTCCTATGATTTTGGCCTGGCTCCTAAATCTGCACAAAATTTACCAAGGCCTATTATATAGACAGAGTGGAGGAGTAGCCTAGTGGTTAGAGCAACTGCCTAATACCCAGAAGATCAAGGGTTCAATTCCCACTGGCACTCCTTGTGACTTTGGGCAAGTCACTTTACCCTCCATTGCCTCAGAAGAAAAGGCTGGCAATCTACTTCCAGTGATACATTGCCAAGAAAACCCAGAGGTAGCTGGGCTGCTATGAGTCAACACTGACTTGATGGCACTAAAAAAAAAAAAAAAAATTTATATAGACAAGTGAATTGAGACATTCCAGTCCAGGTGTGCACTGTTCCCCATGTATTTTGCAAAAGGTTCTGCCAAACAGAGAACTTTTTGTATAATACCTAGAAGATATCAGCAATGATAAGAGTATTTGCCAGCATCTACCTTTCCTTCTGAAATTATCACCAGAAAGTATATGCCCACATTTACACCTGCTATTGACTACACATACGTTTACGAACTCAATAGAAATTGAAAGAATTAGACAGAAGAGATCAATGTCTGTATGGGGGGAGGGGGGGGGAAGGCCTCGGAATGGAATGGAATGAAACTCAACATGTTGGAAAAAGAGGTAAAAAGACCCAGAGTTCAAAAATGGGCCAAATCTGATCAGGGTTTCCAAAGATATAAGTCCTCCAAAAAACTAGCCCAATGTATTTCTACAGGAGAAGGAGATCCAGCTTGCATAAACTGTGGTACAGAGTTAGGGAATTGCTCCTTTCAAACTCCCTCTCATTTTTCTCTACTCTGCCAACCCCCAAATGGCCCCACCTCCAAAATCTACTCACCCGCAACTATTCCACCACACTAAAATGCAGCCACTCCCGAAAGTTCTTCCTTCCACAATAACCTACCACTCCCAAAAACTACCCCACAACTGTCCCACTACCCTGCAAAACTACCCCATGCCCCAAAATTACTCCCACAATTGCTCCACTCCCATAAATGACCCCACTACAAGTGCCCTACTATCCCTCAAACTGCCCCAACTCCAAAACCTAACTCCCTGTAACTGCCCCACCACCACAGAAGCTGCCTCACCCCCAAATTTTACCCCCACAACTACCTCACTGTGCTGTAAACTGTCCTCACCCATATACCTACTCCATACAACTGCCCCACCACTCGGCTAACTGCCGCACTCTCAATAAATTCCCCCCTCACATCTTCCCCACCCTCCAAATTACCCCAGCAACTGACCTCATTCTCTAAAACTAGTCTCCTGCAATTACCCTGTGTCCTAAAACTGCCCCCACTCACCAAAACCAGCTCTCCCAACTACCTTACCTTCTCCAGCTAACTCCCCCAGAGACACATGTACACCACATATCAACACGCAAGGAACATATCACTGATACACACACACACACACACACAGGGGTAGTAAATAATTCCCAATCCCTGATGTGATGCATTTTAGTAATTCTCAACTACATTTCAGTTGCTTTGTTATTGTTAGTTCTATTCTGAAAATGTATTGAATCATCCACTTTTCTTACTGGTTGCTGTGGGTGCTGCCAGTTGATATCTGTTGCCAAGAGCAGGGTCAGACTAAAGCATTGGTAAGCTATGCATATTCTTTGGGTCCAAATGTTAAGGGGATCCCTGTGAGATGTGCTCAAGACTCGACTTTCTCAAATTTACCTGGCTAAAAATAGTTTAAAAGCTTTTCCTGCAGGAACTTGTACAAGCCTCTTTTGAATCCCGCTGTTAGTTGCCTTGACTAACATAGAATGCATGCAAGCATACATACGAAGAACCATCCACACAAACCACCATTGAAAATTGACATTAAGTCTAAACATAAAAAGTACTTGCAGAATGTACAATTTCATAACCACATGTTTGAAGAAGCAAGCTTTGGGACTAGTAAAGAGCTGGCTGAATGTGGGATGTTAATAGCCTGAAAACCTTGAACCTTTAACTTTCCTTAGCTCTGCACCCAGAGAATAATCAGAACTTGTTGGTAAAAAAATGTCTTGGATGCCTTTCAAGGAGTTCTGTTCAGAGAGATGGTGATGGAACTCCAGGGAAGGGTTTTTCGCTGGATCTAGTCCTCACCAATTGAGGCAGTAAAGCAGACTTTAAATAGTATGAGAAGACAGGCATTGAGATGTCCAGATCAGCACATACACAATTCCAGCCGTATTTCAGAAACAGCTCTGCCAAATGTGGAACCTTTTCTAAAATAGTGCAGGAGTGTACTTGTATTTATTGATATGTGGAGCCGGTGGAAACATTTTACAAATTTAGACGTGGAAAAAATATCAATGGATGAAATTCAGCAACTTACATATGTATATTAATATTTCACAATTTACATGTATTAGTGGCCGAACTTACATGTGTAAGTGGGCCATTTTGCAAATCTATAGGTACAAATGCTGCCAGTTAGCTACAGAGGCCACTTTCTAAATCCTCCTCCTACTACTACTGAGCATTTGTATAGCGCTACAAGACATACGCAGCCTGCACAGACATGTAAGAGACAGTCCCTGCTCATCAGAGCTTACAGTCTAGTCAAGACAGACAACACAGTAGGTGTAGACAAGGATACATCTAGGGGGAATGGTAAGGAAACACAAAGGAGAACAGGTGAGTCAAGATCCAAAAGCGGCAGCAAAGAGGTGAGTTTTTAGCTTAGATTTGAAAAGGGCCAGAGAAGGTGTCTGACAAACAGACTCAGGTAGTGGGGGGGGGGGGGGGGGGGAAGAGGGGGGAGAGATATAAACAATGGGAGATCAAGGGAGATAATCCCCTTAATCCCATCTGTAAAGGGCTCAGTAAAATAAGCACATTTTAAAAACCTGCATGTGCCAGTGAGCAGCTGTAAATCCCAGTGTAGACAATTTTGGACATACACATGAATTTCCTATATGAAATGGGCAACAAAAATGTAGATTTCTCACATGCCTAGGCTATGTCCTAATCATGCCTCCGACTTTCCTCCTTGCAATTTCTACGTATTATAGACATCATGTAAAGTGAGGCCTTTCCAAAATCACCATTTACACCAGGATGCCATTTACATGATAAGTACCCCTCTCCTGAACTTTGTCCCACCCCTACCCATCTTCCTTTCCTACGTGTTTCCTGTGCATTATTTGGGAGTTGCTTTTATTCTTTTCTTTTCTATCAACATAATTGGTGTTCCTCCCTTTTTATTTTTTATTTTTTATTGTTATATTATGTTTTATTGTTTCTCTTTTTTGATTTTATTGCATATGCTTTTATTTTGTTTTATTGTATTGTAAACTGCAGAGTTTGTCCACATATCTGCAGTATATCAAATAAAATAAAACCATAATCATACATGCAGTACAGGATTCTCCGTGTGTAAGTTGTGAATGAGACTTTTAAAATAGCTCACAGTGTGTCAGATATCCTGGCAGATGCCTGTCTAAGCAACAATGAGGATTAGAGAGTATGGTCCGATATAAAACTAAGACCGTGACAAGGCACAAAAATTCAAATGAAATGTGTTCCTTTGAGTTAATTCTGATTCCTGGTGACCCTGAGCTTTCTTGTAATCCAAATTAGATCGCCATGCCTTTCTTCTGAGAGTAAAGCAACTTGTCCAAGGCCACAAGGGGTGCTAGCCGGAATCAAATGCTGGTCATTTGGTCACCAGGCCACTGTTCTTACCACTAGGCTAGTCCTCCACTCCTGAAGCAAGGCATACAAACCTCAAAATCCTGGATTTCAAAAATGCTGGGTTTGACACAATGGGAAAGTATCTGATGGAGTAGCTGGCAAGGTGGAATGAGCTAAGGGAAGTGGAAAAACAATGGGCTAAAACAGGGGTTCTCAACCCAGTCCTCGAGATACACTTAGATAGTCAGGTTTTCAGGATAACCACAACAAATATGCATGAGAGAAATTTGCATGTACCCCCTCCACTGTATGCAATTCTCCCTCATGCATATTCATTGTGGTTATCTTGAAAACCTGACTATCTAAGTGTATCTCGAGGACTGGGATGAGAATCCTGGGCTAAAGTAAAAGAAGCCAAAACAATGTCAATGGACATTTATGTAAGGAACATAAAGGAAAGCAAGAGAAATTGAAAACTGGTTAGGTCATCAGGAGTCAACATTGACTCAATGGCACTTAACATGATTGTCCAAAGACGTGGTTAAATAAATAAAAGAAAAAAAGTAGTACAAAGATCTCAAAGAGGAACACAAAGATGTTGAAAAAGACAAAGAAAGACATCAGGATGACAAAAACAAGAGTGGAAGAAAAGATAGCTAATTGTGTAAAGTGAGGTGACAAGACTCTTTTCAGGTATGTAGGGGAAAAGAGGAAGGCCAGAGGATGAATTATAAAACTAAAAAGTGCTGAGGGCTGACGTCTGGAGAGTGACGTGGAAAAAGTGGAAATGCTGAACAAATATTTCTGCTTGGTGTTCACAAAAGAAAACTCTAGAGAAGGACTAAAGATTACCATCAAGGGTATTTGATGGGAATGGAAAAGATACGAAGATATGAACAACCTGCAGACTGAAAGTGGCAAAGGCATGCAGCTGGATGAGATACATCCTAAACTACTAAGGGAGATCAGAGAGTTTCTGGTGGATCTGTTTAATAGCTCTTTGAAGACAGGACATGGTCCGTGAGATTGGAAAAGGACGATTGTGGTCCCTCTTCACAAATGTAGTAACAAAGAAAAGATTGGAAACTACTTCAGTGATAGAAAAAGTAATGGAGCCAATACTGAAGAGAAGGACAGTAAAACTATCTACAATTCAGTGGGTTGCAATATGTTTTTACCAAAGAGTTAGTGCCAAAAAACTATGATCAATTTCTTTGACTAGGTGACCAAAGGACTAGACTGAGAGCATGCACTGGGTATGGTCTATTTGGATTTCAGCAAATCCTTTAATACTGTTCCCCACAGGATACTCATGAACAACCTGAGTTATCTAGGGGTGGGTCCCAAGGCAATGAACAATAAACTGAACACATCAACCAATCCAAGAAAGAATACCATACAAACATGATAAACACCTCCATAAACAAACCCAGAGAGCTATTCGAAATAGTGAAAATCCTCACAAAGGAACAGAAAACAGAGGAGGAAGTACAAATAGACCCGCAAACATTTGCTGATCACATCAAGGAAAAATTTCACTCCACAGAACCAACTACACCTAGCTCCTCAACCCAGCCTGACTCAAACCCCAAAACCTGGGACACATTCCGCCCTCCCTCAACAGAACAGCTCTCCCACATCATCTCAGCAATCAGAACAAGCACCGCTCCTACGGACCCTTGCCCAGTATCCTGGATCAAAGCCACCAAATCGAGCTTCATCCACTTCATACACAACATGGTGCTCAACTCACTCACCCAAGGTCTCATGCCAGCTCAACTAAAACAAGCTACAGTACGACCAATCCCAAAGAAAACAACTCTCGACAAGCGCAACCCAGCCGCATACCGACCAATATCCAGAATACCCTTTCTAGCAAAAATCATAGAAAAATCAGTGCAACAACAACTACAGGAACACATCGACAACCATGCTCCTCTAGATGACAACCAACACGACTTCCGCCCCCAACATGGAGTCGAAACTCTGCTGATTTACCTCTTAGATAACATCCTCCGAGTCATAGACAACAAAAAAGGTATCCTAATGATCTTTGTAGACATCTCTTCCGCCTTCGACACAGTTGACCACCTAACACTCCTGGAAAGACTAAAGAAAATTGGACTTCATGGTACCACATTAAAATGGTTCCAATCCTACCTCACCGACAGGCAGATACAAGTCAAGGTAGGCCACAACACCTCTCAACCCATAAAAGTCCTCCAAGGTGTACCTCAGGGGTCTGCCCTTTCGGCACTTCTGTTCAACATATACATCCAGCCAATATGCAACATCCTAAAAGCGAACAACATTCAATACACCATCTATGCAGACGATATTATGATATACACACCTATCTCAACCGACAACCCAGACTACCATAAAATAACCGACTGCCTAACACAAATGACTAGATGGTGTAAGGACAACAACCTCTCAATCAACTACAGCAAGACCGAGGCACTAATAATCACTCGCAACCCAGACTTCATCCACCCACCGGACATCAAAGTAGCAGACACAACCATACCAATGAAATCGGAAGTAAAATACCTTGGAGTAACCCTGGACAACGAACTGAATCTCAAGACACATGTAAACAAAACAATCAAGAACGCATACCACAGAATGAGAATCATCAGAAGACTCAAACCCCTCCTCGCCACAGAACACTTCCGTACTGTATGCCAAGCACTCATCACTCCATTATTGGACTTCTGCAACCCCATCTACCTTGGCCTACCCAAACAAACTCTCAAACCTCTCCAACTAGCCCAAAACACTGCAGCCCGCATTATATCTGGCTCAACAAGACATGAACACATTACCCCGGTCCTCAAAGACCTACACTGGCTCCCAATCAGCTCACGCATCAAATACAAAACAATAATAAACATATTCAAAATCAAACACCACATTTCAGCCAACAGCCTGCACACCCTCATTCATCCAGACACCAGCACTCGCCCAAGAAGAAAAGGAACCTCCAACAGAGTCAACACCTCGAGAGACTTCAGAAAAACACGAAAGAATACCACAGAGAGAGCTCTCTCCCTGGCTGCCCCAACAATTTGGAACTCCCTCCCAGATGAACTCAGATCGACAACGGACCTCAAAGACTTCCGCAAACAGCTGAAGACAATACTGTTCATAGAACACTATGGACATGTCACTTAGTCAACAAGAACCACGTACTCTCCCCTCCAACCCTAACAAGAAATTGTATAACGACACAGGATATTTCTTAAGCCCTAATTGTATAGCACCTTGTATTATAGCCCATGCTGTACCATAGCGCACACTGTACATAGCTCAACCTAATCTAACACACTCTCCCCACATGCAAATTATAACACCTCCTACACTGCATGAATTACACCCCCACTACTTTTGATTGTATTGTTGTGACACCGCCTTGATTTTAGGATAAGACGGTATAGAAATACTGTTAAATAAATAAAATAAAATGAAGAGGATTACAAATTGGTTGATTGACAGACAACAGAGGGTAGTGGTAAATGGAATTCCCTCAGAGGCGAGAAAGATGCGTTAGTAGAGTGCCTCAGTTTAGTCCTGTGACTGATTCTGTTCAATATCTTTTTTAGCAATATTGATGAAGGGTTAGAAGGAAAAGTTTGCCTTTTTGCAAACAACATGAAGATCTTCAAAAGTGGACACTCCAAAAAGAGTAGATAATGTAAGAAGTAATCTAGAAACATTGAAAGAATGGTCAGATATATGGTTGGCAGGTAAGCTTTAATGTGAATAAAGGCAGAGTAATATAGTTGGGGTGTATGTGATAAGGAGGGAGAATCTGATGTGCAAGACAGACCTAGGGGTGATAGCATCTGCTGATTTCAAGGTAATGAGAGAATGTGATAAGGTGGTGGCTAAAGCTAGAGGGATTCTGGGCTGTATAGAGAGAATACTGGATCCATTCTCAGTCTCATTTCTTAAAGAATGTCAGGAAGATATGATATTGTGGTTGCTAGATATTTTTAATACATCCTTGGAACAGGGAAGGATGTCTCAGTACTGTATTTGAAGGAATCAGAGGTTACAACGGTACTGAAAAGGAGAGGTGTACAAAAGGCAGATTGTTTTAGTTACCATCCCATTTCAAACCTCCCTCTCATTTTGAAGTTAACTGAAAAAAGATGGTAGCACAAGTAATTAATTTTTTTGGACGATTTTAACCTTTTAAATCTGGGTCGGGCCGCATTTCAAGTAGGTTCAGGAACAGAATCACTGTTAGTTGCCATTGTGGACTTGATATATGTCTATTTGAATGAAAGCAAAGAGATACTGCTGATCTTATGAGTAATACCACTGAACTCCTTATCTATACCTAATTGCATACATACATTATTAGTCTGGCATAAACCAATGCATCTTTTGTATTCGATGACTGAGAAAGTTTTGGAAATCCCTTCTAGGTGCGCTGTGAAATTGTCCATCAAACGTTCAATGGCATTTTCCATTGTCAGTCCTCACCTCTGGAATTCTCTGTCCGATCATTTGTGAGCAGAATTTGATATTTTGCAGTTCAGAAAGAATTCAAAGGCATTTTTGTTCACTGAGGCTTTTGAGTTTCAGTCATGTTTAATATTTGTGATCTTATACTGTTTTGCTTGCTTCACGTTTATATTATTTAATGTTTTGTTTTTATGCTATATATATATTATTTATTATGTATGTTTTATTTGTATACCACATAGAATGGTCTGAATCCGTTTTACAGTTTATAAATGAGTTAGAAGTAAATAAATGAAACTATCTTCAGCTTTATTTGATGGATTTTCTATCTTGTTAGATATCAGTGCTCACTTGGGTCTTGGGGACAATACTGAAATGAACCGTTTCATTTCTGAACAAACATACCATTGGCATTAGATTTGAGGGGAAAATATCAATGACAAAAGCCCTAATGTGGGACATGCAACCAGATTGCCACTCTCACCCATGTTATTTAATATCTATTTACAACCTCCCCCCATGATTCTCCCCCTGACAGTCCACTTCCCCTTCCTTTCCTTTCTGCCCTCCCACTTCTACGCCCCTCTTGCCCTTCTGGGCCTTCTCTCTCTCTGTTTTAATCTATCCCCTCTTTCCTATCTGGTTTTGGCGTTCTTTTCTGACTTTGTTTCTGGTAGCCTGTGATTGAATTGTACACCGCCCTGATGCTTCGGCCTGGGCGGTTTATCAAATGTTGTGAATAAAGAATAAAGATATAGTTAGAACTTATGATATTTAATCAATGCAGATGATATCCAACTGCTGGTCTCAGTGGGTACTGATCCCACTATTAAGACTGTGAATGGTTTTGAACAAGCAAAAGCAGAGTATCTCTACATGGGTCTCTTGAATTGCTTGGAGGTTGGCTTGCAGCCCTGGATTAATAACTAGATAGGGATACTTCTGATAAGGAGTTCCCTGAAATCCTTAAATGTTTGGTTGAGTCAGAATGGGGTTGGGTAGAAGCAGATTGTGAGTATGGCTAAGACTGCTTCAGATAAGTTACAGTTGGTAAAAAAGTTAAAGACATTTTTGGAAGAACAGGTTTTTGGCTTCAGAAGGCAGGCAATGGTACTCAATGTAACAGAGTACTGCTTCCAGTCGAACTACCACAGTGGTTACAGATGGTCCAAAATGCAGTGGTGTGAATTTTAAATAGTACTGGCAGAAAACAGAATATAACCTTCCTTGGTCAAGTAACAATTGGTGACAATTAAGCAGAGAGGAGTTTTCCAAAGAATGGTTATGACATTCAGGGTGTTAAAGCAGCATAAGGTTAATTTTTGTTGAACCGACTACAGTGGTATATTCCAGACAGAGATTTATGGTCATGTCAGGGCCAGCTTTTGAAGATTCCAGCATTAGCAGATAATAAGGAAGATAAAACGGAGAACAAAGGGAAATGTGGAACTGGTTGATAGGGAATTAAAGGCAGAAGTGAAATTACTCAGGTTTTGGAAACCATAAAAGACCTTTTATTACTCCTGGAGGAGGAGCTAGACAAGTTGATTCTCTATTCACATACTAGCCTATTGGGGTTTGATGATTTTGGAGGTACTACTGGGCTGGTACAGGTAGAGATTGATAAAGAAGGCATGCATGATGTGAGTGCACTAGGCATTCTATTGTTAGTGATATCATTGGTATTTCATACATTGTATTAATTTGTTTGTAGAGGATTATTTTATAAGGAGGTGCTTACTTTACATCTGAAAGTAGTGTAAGTGGTTGAAAACATGCTAGTTTACGGTGTGATCACTTCTACAGTACCAATCCTAGAGCTGGTGCAAATGCCCGTGCCTACAGGTGCAATGAGTGTGCATAAAATATAAGATTTTCTAATTTACATGCATACCTGTGTGCCCTGCCCATGCTCTGCTCAACCTCTGCCCATCATCACACCCATAATGAAAGTACATGCCACTGGGATGGTACATGGTACATTGGAGTGGAGGAGTGGCCTAGTGGTTGGGGCAAGGTACTTCAGGCCAGAAGATCAGGGTTCAAATCCCACTAGAGGACAGCAACCTTAGGCCAGAAGGACTGGGGTTTCTAGTCCCATGGGTGCTTATTGTGGTCTTGGGCAAGCCACTTAACTATTTTCCAAGGAACATGGGCTATGGAAGGTTATCTCCAAGTTATAATGCCCTGTTCAATGTAATTTCAGTTTGTTCAATGTAAACCGCACTGATGCAGAATAGCACAGTATATAAGAGAATGTAAATAATGTACTTATACAGTAAAGTAGTATCCCCCGTACGTATGTGCCTAAATACCTATTTACACAACTGAATCAGTGAAATACTGTGATTTATGCAAGTTGTGGGCACTTCAACTTAGTTTCCTGATGAAACTATCTCCCGACTGGCCAATGGCGAATATGGAAGTATATACATTTTAATAAATGACATAAAATGAATGAATAACCAGCAAATGGAGGCAATAATGCCTTTGTACAGTTATGGAGGCCGTATCTCAGTGAGGATATAAATAGTCTAGAGGTGGTCCAGAGGAAAGCAATCAAAATGGTTCAAGGTCTGCATGAGAAGACTTATGAGACGAGACTTGAGGAGCTGACTATGTATACCCTAGAGAACAGGAGGGACTGGGGAGATATGATACAGGCATTTAAATACCTGAAAAGTATTAATGCACAAGAAATAAACCTTTGCAAAAGAAAGAAGATGTAGAACAAAGGGATGGTATACGAAGCCGTAAGGAGGCAGACTCAGGAGCAAAGTCAGGAAACATTTTTTCACATAGAGGGTGGGGAATCCCTGGAGTGCCTCCAGGAGAAGATGATGGAGTGATAAGAATAGTGAAAAGGAGCGGCATATACACTAAAAAGCAAGAGGATGGAAACCAGCCATTGAGCACCTCAGCTCAAAACAGTGAAATGACTTTGCACTTCATGTGGTAGCATGAGGTCGCGAGTGGGGGAAGGGCAGAGTAATCTGCACAGAGGGGCAGTTACAACCCAAGATGAGGATGTGCAGGGACTGTACTTGCAAAGAGCAGCAACTACAACCCCAGCTCACATTACTGAGCAGCCTTCATCTACTGTCAAATACTATGTGAATATAAGGGTCATTTTAGAAGCTCTCTTCTTAATTTTGATGTCTGAAAAGGGCATTGAAATGCACAAATTGCTAGGAAAGTAGTCAGAAAAGCAAAGATATAAATGGAAGAAAAAATAGCCAATGCAGTAAAATGTGGGTACAAAACATTTTTCAGATATGTTAGTGAGAGGAGGAAGTGCAAAAGTGGTATTGTCTGACTCAAGGGTGAAGGGGATGAATATGTAGAAGGTGCAGGGGCGGCCCAAGAGGGGTGCGGGGCCATGTGCGGAGACTCGGTGCGGGGCCTCATTTGCATAAATATTTGCATAATGTTACCTTACACTAACTTTTAGTAAACATGCCGCTTAATGAGTGTATGGATAAAGAAAGACTAAAAGATTTCTACATTACTATGATCCAGTGCCAACTGCCAGGCACATTAGGAACTATTACAAACACTGCCCATTTAGAACCCATAGCAAACCCGTCGTATCATAACAGCACTACCAGGACTCACAAAGCACAAGACTCTACCTATCAAAAGGCTACACTGAAAATATTAAACCAATACATTTCAGAGAACAACAATACATGACCTACTGGGGAAAGAGAACAAGTGGCAATGTCAAATAGGAATTACATAAACAGAATACCTCAGCTCAGTTACACATGCAGAACATAGACCATCACCAAACAAGGAATCACAATTTAGAAACAGGAAGGCAATAATTAAACTGGGAACCCCAAAAGCCCAACAACACTGTAGAAATAAAACTATAAATTAATTTCCTCTTGTACTAAACAAAGTGCAGACGTTAATGATGCACATTTCCCAGAGCTGGCATATTTCAGTTAATAAATTCAATAAAGAGATATTTTTCTACCTTTTGTGCATTTTTTCAGTTGCAATTGCTCCAGCCACTTTCTTCTGGTTTCTTCATGTCTTCTGCTAAGTCTCCATCGTCTGTTGTCCATTTGTCTTTTCTTCACGCTTCTAGTTTTTTTCTACAACAGCGTGGACTCCCCTGAGGGAGTGGTTAACGTGAAGAAAGATCTACAAAAGCTGGAAGAATGGTATAATGCTTGGCAATTAAGATTTAATGTGAAGAAGTGCAGTGTCATGCACTTGGGAAGCAGAATTCCAATGGATATGTACGCAATAGGGGGCGAAAGGTTGGTGTGCATGGATCAGAAGAAGGGCCTTGGTGTGATTATTTCTGAGGATCTCAAGATGGCAAAACAGTGCGACAAGGCGGTGGCAAAAGCCAGGAGGATGTTGGGCTGCATACAAAGAGGAATTACCAGAAGAAAGGAAGAGGTACTAATGCCACTGTATAAGTCACTGGGTAGGTCTCACTTGGAATACTGTGTTCAGTTTTGGAGACCATATCTGGCAAAGGATGTAAAAAGACTGGAAACTTTTCAGAGGAAGGCGACCAAAATGATTTGGAGCCTGCGTCAGAAGCCTTATGAGAAGAGACTTGAAGACCTAAATATGTACACTTTGGAGGAGAGGAGGAATAGGAGAGATATGATTCAGACCTTTAAATACTTAAAGAGAAATAATGAACAAACAAACCTCTTCCAAAGACGGGGAAGCTGTAAAAATAGAGGGCATAACATGAAGCTGCAAAGGGGTAAAATTGAAAGGCAATGTCAGGAAATACTTTTTCACTGAAAGGGTGGTGGATGCTTGGAATGCCCTCTCGATGGAAGTGGTGGGGGCAAATATAGTGACGGAATTCAAAATGGCATGGGACAGACACAGTGGATCCCTTTACAGTAACAGGATAAAATCAAAATAAACTGAACTATCTAATTTCTCAAGAGATAGGGGTGTCCTACATGGAGCGGTGGGTTCACCCCTAAACAAAGACATGGGGAGGGGTGGCCTGCACAGAGCGGCAGGTGCACCTACTCTTGCCATCTTATTGGGCAGACTAGATGGACCATACTGGTCTTTATCTGCCGTCATTTGCTATGTTACTATGTTACATTTAAATACTGGAAAAGTATTCATGCACAAGAAATACAGTTGTGGTCAACATTATTGTCACCCTTGCAATTCAACCCCTTAATAGAAACATAGAAACATGACAACAGAAAAAGACCACATGACCTATCTAGTCTGTCCTTCCATATCAACCACTACAACAGTCCCCTTTTTCCCTTTAGAGATCCTCTGTGTTTGTCCCATGCTTCTTTGAATTCAGATACTGTCATCTCTACCACCTCCACTGGGAGACTATTCCACGGATCCACCACTCTTTCCATAAAGAAATATTTCCGCATATCACTCCTGAATCTATCCCCTTTCTCAGATTGCTGAATAAAGGGGACAAGTGGTGAAAGAAAGATGTTGAAGAGGAATGGAGGGAGTACTGAACCCCGGGAGACACCGTAATCTAACAGATAGGAAACTGAGGACAAGGAGATTGAATGGACTGCAAAATCCCTGGAGTGCCTCCAGGAGAAGATTATGGAGTGATAAGAACAGTGAAGGAATTCAAAAGCAGTGGCATATACACAGAGGATTCCGAAGAAGAAAGAGGATGGAAACCAACCATTGAGCACCTGAGCTCAAAACAGAGAAATGACTTTGCACTTCGTAAGGTAGCATGAGGTCGTGAGTAGAGGGAAGAGCAGAGTAATCTGCAGAAAGTGACAGTTACAACCCAAAATGAAAATGGAGGGGGAGGGTTACTTGCAAAGAGTGGCTCTCCTGGCTATGCTCAGCCTCTTTAAAGGGCAAATCAGTGAAGGAGGCATCGGGCACTCTTAAAGGTTGTACACCTTGAGCCAGTCCCTCACTGGCTTGCCTGTTAAAGCGGCATCATGGGCAAAGGGAGGCTCAGAGCCTGCAAGGGCACAGCATGCTGTTCGTTTGGAGCCTTCTCTCAAGCGGGGCCCTGTACCAATAACATGCTCGCACAAGCATAGGGCTGGCCCTGTGTACAATGTAGGGAATGAAGTACCTCTGTCCACAAAAGAAGAGAGGGACCTGGTGGTGATCTTAAAGTGGCTAAATGGTAGAAAAGGTGACAGTGAAAGCCAAAAGTATGCTTGGGTGCGTAAGGAGAGGAATGGCAAGCAGAAAGGAGGAGGTGATAGTATCTCTGTATAAGTCTCTGGTGTGACCTCATCTGGAGCATTGTGTGTAATTCTGGAGACCGCACCTTCAAAGGGATATAAACAGGATGGAGTCAGTGTAGAGGCGGTGGCTACCAAAATGGTCAGTGGGTTTCATCATAAGGCATATAGTGACAGACTTAAAGGTCTCAATCTATATACTTGGGAGGAAAGGCAGGAGAGGGGAGATATGCTCCGTGGTATAAATGCACAAGAGAAGAGCCTCTGAGCTCAATGAAAGCTCTGAAATGAGGGGGCGTAGGATAAAGGTGAAAGGGGAAAGACTCAGAAGTAAATTGAGGAAATATTTCTCTGTGTAAAGAGTGGTAGATGTGTGGAATAGTCTCCCAGTGGAGATAGTAGAGACAAAGACTGAATCTGAATTTAAGAAAGCATGGAACAAACACAGAAAAAAAAGGACTATAAAACTTAGTAGCTGGTATGGAAGGGCAGACGGGATAGGCCATATAGTCTTTATCTGCCGTTATGTTTCTATGGACCTGCTCTTAGCTAAGGCCGGTCCAACCATTAGGCAAGGCTAGGCAATCACCTAGAGTGGCAGTTTCTGAGGACTGGCAAAAAGCAGCAGCAGTCAAATCAAAACAATAGATCCTGACATCCATACAAACTGAAAGAGCCATCAGCAAATCTGTCTACCCGCAGAGAGAGTGGACCTGCACATACATACAAAGCAAAGTTTAACATTTAAAGGTATGATGTCAAATTGTGTACATTTACAGGATTTTTGTGGGACAGGTAGTGTTGGGATGATCATAGTTGTTGAGTTTAATTATCAAAATTTTGGGGACCTGAAAGACTGAAAGTTCACTTAGGGTCCCAATATTTTTGCATCCCCCCAAGCTATAATTAAGCCATGCTTCCTGGAAGATTACAGCATCAATGAAGCATCTTGTATTTTGTTTTTGTTTTCATTTGTTTGTAATTGTATTATTCTTTAGCATGTTTTAATGTATTTTAATTTGTTCTAAACAGCATTGGTGGTCTTTTGCTGGAAATGTGGTATAGAAATATGTAACTAGAATGCTGTACTGAGGACAATAGTTTTCTGATTGTCTAAACTGTCACATGAAGGTTTCATGGGAAAACAAGACTGTGGTAGGATTAGGGTTGCCAACTGGCTCCAGATGCGCCCGACAGGCTTGATCCAGTCCTGGGTTTACCCCATTGCATGCAGGGACATGTAGTTCTGAATTCTCCATTGCATTCCATAAGAAAAGCAAGACTACATGTCCCTGCATGCAATTGGGTACACCCAGGACTGGATCAAGCCTGTCGGGCGCATCTGGAGCCAGTTGGCAACCCTAGGTAGGATGCTGCCACTCTTAAAGCAGGGAAATAAATGCATTCAGCAGGACATTACAGCACATTTCTCTCTGGAGTAAGGGATACAGCATTTTAAAAAATATCTTTCATACATTGCTGCTTGAATGAGAAACTGCACTGGAGATGGGAAGCACCTGGGAGAGAGCTAGCACTTATGGGAGAATTTATAAATGTCAGAGCTGTCAAGTTATCCAGTTCGAGGAGGAAGATTTTAGGCCAGTCTTGGATTTCTGACACCATCCTGATGCATTATGGGACACACAGCACTGATTTCACTGGGTAGGATTAAGGATTACAAATAACACATTACTTTGGGAGGTAAGTTCAAAACCAGGACTAGGCAAAAAGTCTCTTTCCTGAAATGGGGTAACTTGTCAACTGTGAAATGTGTCAGTGTATACTTTTGTCATCTCAAACATGCAAGAACAAGAATTGCTCCATCTCCTGGGTGCCCTCACTTGCTGTTCTGTCTAAGATTAAATCAACTGTGTTTCCCGTATTGGAGTTTACTATCGTCTGCCACAACGAATTGGGTTTGCTGAGACTCAGAAATAGCTTATCAGAACTCTTGACTCGTCCTTCATGGTCACCTTTTGATAAGCCGCATCTGCTTCTCCCAGCGCCACCTGCTCATGAATGCTATAATTAAGACTTGCTCAGCAGCTAGTGGATATTTTTCAAGGGCAACAATTTCACACCCAACTGAAAAAAAACAAAAGAGGTAATGAAATGATAAAGAAAGAAAACAAACAGGGAAGTTCAGGACAAGGAGAAGAAAAGAAAGAGTACAGAGGAGAAGGATGAGAAAGAAAAAGAGAAAAGAAGGGACAGAGTGGAAATGAAAAGGAAGGTGCCGGAAAGCAAGAGAAGAGGACGGAGGAGCAGTAGTCGGGAGTCTTCAGTGCTAAAATGTCTTCCACCAAAGAGTTTATTTAATTTCCTTTTCTATTTTTTTTTGTTTGTTTATAGTGCATGCTGTTTCACAACAGCACGCCCGCTAGAAGCAAAAAGCACACAGCCAATATTAACAAAAAGCACTCTCACCCCTAGGGCTTGCTTGTGCTGCTGCTTACCTAGGTTTCTGAACCCCACACCTCCAACCCACCTAGCATCTTATGCCACTGCTCCGGCCCCCTTTACAGACTGTAGATGGGGTAAGATGTGGGGGAAAAGAATTGTGTGGGCAGGGGGGAAAAGAATTGTGTGGGCAGGGGGAAGAAGGACAATGGAGAGAGAAGGCCCAAGGGGATTGATTTGTTTTATATGGCTGGAGCCATAGGCGTTGGAAAGGGGTTGGCTGCATGGGTCCTGGCCCCACCAAAAATCACAGTTGGTAGGCAGCAGGCTTCCCGTGGGGATCCCATCCTCCATGGGCAGAAGAAGAAAAGCCATGAAGACCCTTTCTGTCTGCCCAGAGATCGGATCCGTGCAGGCAGAACAAGAAGGGTCTCTGCCTATAGGGCAGAGTTAGGGCGGAGCCTGGGTCCCCCCAAAGGAAAGGGACTTCCGCCAACCCTGGCAGGGGTGGAGTCAGAATGTTCAAAAACATGAAAATTAACACAAATTTTCATTCATTTGTTTTTATTGAAAATAAAAAGTAAATAAAAAAGGGAAAGGGAAATGCATCGAAATTTCATGTTTCCAGGAAACGCACACCCCTAACAATGAGAAAAAGTGGAGAGAGGAAAAAGAAAGAAATGTCTTCTTGGACTAATTTTTTGGGATTTAATGGAGGGAGTGTAGACCTTAAAAGATGGTCAAGAAATGTATTATGTTAGTCCAATAAAGTATGGGTCTGATACACAGCGGCAGCCGTTGCCTCGCCTGACCTAACTCCAGCCCTGGCAATGCCGCTATATCATGCATGGCAATATGGGGAAACATATGTGGGGTGGGCAATTTTCAAAAATCCCTTTTCTTTTAGACCAAAACCCTACAATGCCTCTGTCCCCTCCTGAAAAACAGATTTCCACTCAACACTCCAAACCCTCATTTTCTCACACATCGACTATCGCAACATAATGTACAGGGCCTCCCACAATACACCCTCCTCCCACTACAAACTGCCCTCCACACTGCCGCACGCATAATACAGAGAGCTTCAAAACTTGAACACATCATCCCCATCCGCCATCCTCAAACAGCTCCACTGGCTGTCACTCCCCAGTAGAATCAAATACAAATCCTTACTGCTAATCCGCAAAGCATTGCACTCCTACCTGGCCACCCACCTCCAAGCCCTCCTACAACCAATCAACCCAAACAGACCTTGAAGATCCTCTACAATCAACAAACTTGCCATACCCTACTCCACGACAAAGACTACTCAGCAAACCTGCCACAGAGCCTTTGAATTCTACGCACCATCCCTCCGGAACGCTATCCCTAACACTATGAGAAATATCACTGATCAACATTCCTTCTGCAAGCACCTGAAGACCCTCCTATTCTCTGAACACTATGGCCCCACCACCTAACCCCTCCCCCACTCCAGTTCATACTGTAGATATGTTAATTACATAAAATCTGTGACCTCTAAATAGTTAACCTGCACTATTTGTACATGGTTCACTGTTAAATGTTATGTTTTAAGTAACCAAGATTTATTGTTCAATGTAGACCGCTTTGACCCGGTGAAAAGCAGTATATAAGCATAGCTAAATAAATAAATAAAATGTAAAACCGTGCATATTGTTGCTTCGCCTAACCTAACCTCAGCCCTGGCAATGCCTCCATATCATGCATGTCAATGTGGGGAAACAAATGCACGTTTAGCCATATGGGGGGGTGGGCAATTTTCAAAAATCCCTTTTATTCAACTAAATTTCTATTTATCTTAGTAAAAGGGCTGTTGAGAATTGCCCTGCCCATCTTTAGAGATTCTTTAAAAAGTGCAAATACAAAACATACCTTTTCGAAAGCTAAAACATCTTTTTATTCGTCTATAGGCAACCTTAGGTGTGAGAGGGGCAGATGTCAGTGCACTTGTGCAGCGAACCACAGCATGTCTGTCTGCAAGCATTATACGAACCGAAGCCTGGCATTAAACCACAGTCACCTCGTAAGCCCCACATTCAGATAAAAATAGCTATATTTTTTTCTGGTTTGAATGATCTGGAGTATTTCCTTGGCACAGCCTGGAAATCTTCTGATTGTTGTCACTGATCTTCGTTGCCCAGTGCACAAGGATTTTCCAGGATGGATGTTTTTCCTCTTCTTTTTAGTTTTTAGGAACGAGAGCACAGGGAATTGTTAAATGCCACAAGCAGAGAATTTCAATGAAAAGTTAGGTCTCTTGCACTGAAATGGCAGCATCTGCGCAGAAGAAATAGAAGCAGCTCTCAGCTGAAACAGAGAAACCACATTCTTCCCAAAAGGATCAGCACATTGCAGCGGCGTACGAGAGAAGAGCAGTGGAAAGGAAGCCTCCACAGGGTAACGCCAGAATAATTTGTGCGGTCTTCTTTGATCACAGTTAAAAAGCAACCAAAATGTCATCTTCCTTCCCATAGAATCACTGGCCCTTGCTAATTCTCCTCTACGTATCTTATTTTTGCTGCGTTTTCAATGCTAGGCCAAATACCTACTTGGGTTTTCTTTCCTTTTTTATTATCTCTTCTTAAAATCTCCTCCTGTGTGAGAGGAGTCAGACATAGGCAGGCAACAGACTTCCAAATATTCAGATTCTGCCGACGACCACATCCTCTGAGAGGCAATTTCTCTCGCCCTCTCTTCCTAATGGAAGTTTACAAGTGTGCCTTCCCTCCCCTCTCAGCCAGTCCCATGCTGCAGGTGAAGCCCTCTACCAGCAGAACAATGTGATAGGAGAGAAACTCAGGAAAACATCAGCAGCAGTCAACTCTTGTGCCTTTTTTTTCAAACTCTGGGATGACTTCAAGAAGCCATCATGTGCAGCGGCTCAAAACCCTGGGCTCTTACATGAGATGCCAAGTCAGCTCCACTCCCCCATGTCGCTCCTGGTTTGCTTTTCATTGATGCATTGGATTAGGTAGGGTTTCTCTGCAGCCAAATTCAGTTCACTGTAGGAGCTTCGGGTTTTTCATACAGTCGCCATGAATGTTTCAACCTTTCTTCAAAAACAGAAGAAAGGGAACAGCGAGCTTCCTTTTCGGCCTATCAAGAACGGCACCTTGTGTGCAAACAAGCGTTAAAGGATCTAAGAGACTTTTGTTCAGGAATATTCTTGGTAGCTTTCCTGTTCTTTACTTTTGAAAACAGTCTTGTTCAGAGTACCATAACCTACCCCCAGCATGCGTGAACAAACATCAGATTAATCGACTGGTTAATGATTCACAGAACTGCCTGCTTCCAGGCCCAAACTGGCATGTCACTCCTGCTGGAGACGTGGCAAGCACTGGTGGTTGAGCAGTGCTGGTTCATATGCACCGCCGTACAATGGAAACACTTCTGAAACAGGCACCGATTCTTCTTACTTTAAAAATAAAATGATACCATACCATTGGAAAAAATGAGAGAGGGGGAACTGGCTGTTCTCTATTCATTTCTCCTGGGCCATTCAACCTGGTCTTCTAAGTTTCACACCCATGGAGTTCACCAAACTGTGATTGGTTTCTGATATTTTTCTGAGACTGAAGGTAACAGTTTGGATATGCCGTCAAATAAATGCTAGAGAAGTGTACAATCTGCAAACCTTGATTTAGGTTGAGTCACTTATTAGGTAGGCAGCTTTAAAAAGGTTTCAACCTGAGCCTGAATAGGTTTAATTCTTCGGCTCACACTGAACCCTTCAAGGGAATGCAAGAAGTGAGAAGTAAGCGGATCTGCTTCAGGCACCTCCCAAGCCCGCTTTTAACCACTTATGGGGCCCTGGGCAAACTTTGAAGTTGGGCTCCTGTTTATTTTTCCCCAGAGAGCTTTTCTCACCGCCCCATCCCTATCCCATTGCCCAAATCTTGTTCTCTCCTTCCCCCTAATCCATGCATAGTTAGTTGCTCTCCCACTCAGTATCCCAGTCCAGACTTGCACCCCTTCCCACAGTTCCTAAATCCCTGCTCTCCTTCACTCGGACCAGACATCTTATTCCAAGTTCCCATTTTTCACTCCAGACTGTGGCTGCCGATCAACTCCTCCTAATCCCCGAGTTCCTGTTGCCTGCTCCTGTCCTCCCCCTTACTCACCCGATGCTGCCGCTGAGTTCTGCACTTTTCTGCTTTGAGTTGCGTGAGCTCTCTGATCTGGTATCCACAGAGGTGCAATGAGCTGGGATGGGAGGAGGGCTGACTACTCTACAGTGAGGCCATGGCTGTCTGCTTGAGGCCAGGACTAGGAATGGTGTGGCCAATGGATGCTGCAGTCCCATGGCCCCAGAGAGGGAGGGGAGGGGGTTGGGTGAACTGGCATGTGCTCCTCTGGTATGTGTGTCCTAGCTGCTGCTGCTGGACACTGGACTGACAACTATCTCACTTCTCTCATGGCTCCTTTGCCAGCAGTCGGCAACACTACACAGCCCCTCTCCTGGGGGCAGAGACTGGAAATACCTTGTAGCTGCCTGTCTGCCTCTGCCTAACAAGATCTCACCTTTGCTGAGACCACCTATGCAGAGGGTAGGTATGCAAGCTGCAGACCACAACACGAGGCACCAGATACCACACATGCATGCAGCACAAAGCATACTGATCTCTTTTGCACAGTCACAAGAATCTAGCAATGAGAGGAGGGAAGGATGGACGGAGCAGAAGTAAGCAAGGCTGTCCTGCATAGCGCTGAGTCAAGGCATGTCAAACAACTGCTCATGCGATGCCAGAGCATGTCCGAAAACAGCCCAATAGGACAATCCATGATCTGCCCTCTGGACACAGAGGGCTAGTGCCAATCAATTCAGCAGCATGTGCTCAGGCCTGAGTCCTTGTCAAGCAGATGCCCGGGGCAGCTGCTCCTTTTGCCATAGCCCTGGCACTGCCCTCCACAATCTATAGTAACTGCAATGTTATGTCAACTGAGCTGCGGGAGGTCTAGAAGTCATAATTCTTTACGCTTTGGCCAGGGGAGGGGGGGGGAAAGCAACATGATATTACATCCACTGATGGAGCTTTTGTTTGGAAGCTGCTCTGAGCTTCTGTGAGAAGAGTGGGGTATAAATTTAAAACAGAAATCGGAATGGAATATGTGGCAGGTAATTTTATAAAGCTTTTTTATGTATATATGCCAGTATCCGTGCACTAAAGGCCTTATACGAACTGACTCCAGGCATAGAAGTCTGCACAATGATCAGAATGTGTTTGTGCTTTTACGGGACCAGGTGCAGACGTGTCCATGGGAAGAGTGAGAAAGGTGCAGCCAGAATCTCAATGAACCTTCATAAATGTCCACTGCTTCATTTTAGATGCAATTTCTGCAGGATTCGAGCTAATCCTTGAGAAAGACACATGAGCATCTGTGTGTCATTATAAAACAGGCTACAAATGCCTTCTTGCCCCCTCAGCCTAGGAAACTTGTTATAAAATTACTTCTATGTGCTATTAAAGAAACCCTACTGCATTGTGGATTATAAAGACCAGAACACCAGTGCAAACTGTGTTTTATCCATCGGTGCAGTGCGCCAGCAAACCTGACGCCCTGTCATTCTTCCTCGTACGAAATGGATCTGTCAAGGTTTATAGCAGTAGTTGGCTGAGGCACCGATGCAGAACTCAGCAGTGTGCTGCAGTCTAGGCTATCAGCCTCGGCTGGATGGGTTACTTCCAGTCTGGTCGCATGTCAGTGATCCTTTGAGCCACAACAATATCAGCAAATGGTTTATGGCTTATTAAAAATTTGATATACTGCCCTTTATTACATCAGGGCGGCATACAATAAAAACATCCATATGAAGAAAACTGAAAAAGAACGCAAAAACATCGATTGGATAGAAAGGGAGGCAAAACCAAAAGGGTTTGAGAAAGGGGAGACATGGGATGAGAGCCGAACCCTGAGAAAACTGAAGCGAGGCCTTATGGAAATCGGGCAAAAGGGGTTTAAGGGGTTTAAGGGACCTAAGAGGTAGGAGTGGGAAGGTCGAATGCTAATTGAAATAAATGTGTTTTAAGAGATGCCTTGAACTTGCAGAAAGAGGGCTCAAGACGGAGCTCCATCGGGAGGGAGTTCCACAGGGATGGACCTAGAAAGAAGAATGCAGAATGTCGGGGTGCACGCCGCGCCTGTGAAGGGGAGGGGAGGCATAAACGATATGCGTGTACAGACCTAAGAACTCAGGTTGCTGCGTATGGAATAAGAAATGAAGACAGATATGAGGGGAACCTGAGTGTAGGGTTTTGTGGATGATTACAAGAAGTTTATATTGAGAATGGTGAGGTAGTGGGAGCCAATGGGATTTAATGAAGAGCGGAGAGACATGATCATATCTGGAGGAAAGGTGAAGACGATGAATGGAGGTGTTTTGCACTAATTGAAGATGCTTGGTTTGATAGAGGGGGAGTCTAGAGTAAATCATATTAATACTCAAAAGGCATTCTTCATAGGAAAAACATAATTTAAATGCAATATTAAATTTAAAAAAAAACCATAAAATCGGAAGAGGCAGTAAGAGCAATCATGACATAAAAGAGCAGGAAATTGGTGCTCTAGCACATAGAAGCTCTACTGCTTCTATCCCACTTTTGTATATTTTACAACAGAAAATATTAATTGGACTGACAATTTATATATTGGCTATTTGCAATCTGCATACTTACAAGGTATTTATATTTCTGTGTATGTAATAAAATACAAATGTATATGCAAAAATGGTAATTTTATAAAAGGTTGCCTAGATGGAGATGACTAGTGGACACCTATTTTGGTCCGATTTTATAAAGATCCAGAGGCACATTTATTTATTAGTATTTAGCTCATGCCTTTCCAATGGTAGTTCAAGGTGAGTTACATTCAGGTATATAGGAATTTCCCTGTCCCCAGAGCACTAACAATCTAATGGGCCGATGCAGAAAGATCAACGCGCCCTTTGTGTGAAGATAACACAACTTATAAGCACAAATTCCAACAGGCCAAATGCAGAAAAGAGACTGATGTGCATGTAAACAGCAAAGGAAAAGCAAGCACACACAGTAACACCAAGCGTATTTAAATTATAGGCAAATGAGCTGCACGTATTAAAATGGCACGCTAATATTGTCTACTCCTGAAACAGAAATGGATAGAGAATTATGTAACCAGCCAAAGCGTTATATCTCTACTCCTGGGTCTGAGATGCCTTAAATATCTTGTGCGTGCCTCCAACAGTATGTTGATGGCATTGGGGGCTTTCCCCAATGCCTGTATCATTTTAGGTGAAGTGTCAAACTTCCCCTCAGATGATCCAGGCATCAGGGAAAGCCCCCGATGCCATCACAATACTTTCAGGGGGCTGGTGCCTCTGACAGAAACCAAATCCCTGGCGGCCCGGTGGCCCTGACCCCCCACCCCCACATTTTGAAAAATGGCAGCACCTGGCCTTGTGCAGTACATCCTGGGATGCACTGGGTGGGGTCAGACTGCCATATAAGGTAGAAAATGCCTTATGTGGCAGTCTGACTCTGCCCAGTGCATCCCAGGATTCACCATGCGGGATCAGGCGCTGCCATTTTCCAAGATGGTGGCACAGCAGTGGGAGCACATGGGCAACACTCCCGCTCTATTGTAAAGGTACCAGGAGGACGGTGAGGGGTTCAGGGCTGCAGGGTCATAAGGGTTATTTTTAATTGAGTGGGTGGGAGGATCGGGGTCGCTGGGGCACCTGGGTTATTTTTAGTTGGGTAGGTGGGGGGATTAAGGTCACTGGGCCACCAGGAATTTGGTTTCTGTCAGGGACGTCGGCCCCCCCAACAGTATTTTGATGGCATCAAAGGCTTTCCCCAATGCTGGATTATCAGAGGGGAAGTTTGACACTTCACCTCTTATGATCCAGGCATTCGGGAAAGGTCCTGATGACATCAAAATACTGTCAGGGCACGTATGCCAGTTAGCCATGTGGTGCCCCTGTTTCTCTGGGAGAGCATGCCATGATGGTTGCCTAGATGGAGATGACTAATGGACACCTATTTTGGTCCGATTTTATAAAGATCCAGAGGCACATTTATTTATTAGTATTTAGCTCATGCCTTTCCAATGGTAGTTCAAGGTGAGTTACATTCAGGTATATAGGAATTTCCCTGTCCCCAGAGCGCTAACAATCTAATGGCCAATGCATCAAAATACTGTCGGGGCACATATACCAGTTAGCCATGTGGTGCCCCTGTTTCTCTGGGCGAGCATGCCAAAGTAGTGCTGGCTTCTGTGTGTATGTGTTTTTCTTGCTCTCCCAACTTAAGGCTACTATTTGCGCCATAGTTTAACACATGGCTGATTTGCATATGCGCCCCTTTCTGCACGCTAGTGCTGAGGTCGTGTGCTGCATAAAGGCATGCAGAGTTAAAATCACGTAATTTCAGAGGCGGCTTTCTGCATCAGACCATAAATTTGTACCAGCGGCAATAGAGGGTTAAGTGACTTGCCCATGGTCACAAGGAGCACCAGTGGGAATTGAACTCAGATCTCTTGGGTACTACACTGTTGCTCTAACCACTAGGCAACTCCTCCACATTACTAGCACAAAACCTACAGATATCATGGCTATAATGGATTCACATGAATTCACAGCAGTCCAAGAGCAGGTGGAAATGTAAGTTCATACAATACATGTGATCATGCATATTTTATACTATAGGGGGGATATTTTAGAAGCACTATTCATGTTTTGGATATCTGAAAAAGGGTACGCAGACGTCCAGTTCATGAGCGCGTTCCTGGAGCCATTTTAGAAGCCGGGAATATAGACGTCCCTAGCATGAGGGTGGGGATGTGCCAGAGGAACGGCCTGGGTGGAACAATGAAGACACACGTTGCGGTGCGATTCCAGAACAGCACAAGCACATCTGGCCCTGGCTGTTGAGGCTCCGATGTCTGTACCTACTCCTGACCATGAATAAGAGCCAAAAAGCGTGCATTTCATGGTAGAAACACTACCAAGGGGACTGCACAACGTGTTGCTATCACCACTGTCAATAGTTTCTGGGCAAAGAAACCTGCATGTAAATACAAACTCCAAACAGATAACTAACCCACCACTGCATGTCTGGATGTCTGCAATGTCACCGAATATGGGAAATGCCGGCCGGGACATCCAAGAAGGCATTTTTATGGCCGTCCGTTTGGGAACATCCATGTTTGTAAAACTGCACCGAAATGTAAACGCCCCTAGGTTTTCTCAAACATTTTGCCCTGGATGTCCCAGATTGCACCTGGATGTCCTTTCTAAAATACCACGTCACATGCATAAGTCAGAACGCTGCCCGTGCTTTGCCCAAAACCCATCCCTGAACATGCCTCACCTAAGCTGAGGCGAGTACATGCGTTTTTGTCGTTACACATACTTGAATGCATGATGTTATATTATAAGAGGCGTTTTTAATGAGTAAAATGAGTTTATATAAATACCCTCACATATTTGCTTATGTTTAGAGCAAATGTATCTGAGCAAGAGCATTAGTGTGCTATGGGGGATAATTCTGGCAGTCTATTTTATAAAAACACAAAGGCATTGATGCTGCCTGTTTGAAACGTTTTATAGTCACCATATTATAAAATTATTCCCAAGCTGTATGACTTGTATATTGAGGACAGTAGAGAGCTGAATGTTTTTATTTTGAAAACAGAGATGGCTTAGATGATAAATCAGGCAAATGATATCACAACGATCAACGATCTTATTTTCCAGTGTTAACCCTGCATATACAGATTAGAATCTATCAGTGTAGTCCTAGTAACTGTAAGATGGTCCAGTGAGTCTCCTGTACTGGGTTTAAAATAGGTTTGAATAAGTTCCTGGAGGAAAAGCACAGTTACTTACCTGTAACAGGTGATCTCTGGGAACAGCAGGAATTAGTCTTCACATATGGGTACGTTGGTACCGACGGAGCCTGCACGGGAATGCTGCCCAGCTTTCAATTAGAAAGCTTTTGGCAGCATCCCTCGCGCCTGCGCAGTGACTTCCCGCCTTCTCCACAGCCTCTCTTCAGTTGAGTTTCAGAGCTGAGACAAAGGCGAGGAGAGAAAAAGGGAAAAAATAAAAAAGATGCAACTCCTAGGGGAGGTGGGAGGGTTGTGAAGACTAATTCCTGCTGTTCCCAGAGATCACCTGTTACAGGTAAGTAACTGTGCTATCTCCAGGAACAAGCAGGAATGAGTCTTCACATATGGGGACTCCCTAGCTGGAGATGCCAGGGGGAGATCCCATAAAAATGCAAGTGCCGAGAGCACGTGATGCGGTGAACTCGGCGGTCGGCTTCCGTTTGAGCTCCGGTCTCCTCCACCCGAACCGGGTCATTAATGCCGTCTTGAGGACAGATCCAATGCACAGTGAATACTTTTGATACAGGGGAAAGGCACCCGAAGCAAATCCAGTGGCTAACGAGCAGTTCTGGCGATGGCGGCGACAGTTAAGGCTGCGAGGAAGGAGCGGGAGCGAGGAACCCCGGCACCCAAAATGGCGGATGCCACGAGCCCGCCGAAGTCGCCGGCCTCACCGGCATTTTTGGAAGAGGTATCTGCGGCGGTAGCCGATGCTTTAGCCTCACAGTTTACCATTTTGCAGGAAAAAATGGACAGTCTGCATGCCTCCTTTGGAGATCTGGGCAACCGCATACAAGAGGCTGAACACCGCATTGGGCTTACTGAGGACAACCTGGTCTCCCTGACTCAGGAGTTGGAAACCCTCAAAGCTACAGTCCAGTCGCAGGAGGACAAACTTGACGATCTAGAGAATCGGTCGCGCCGAAACAACTTGCGGCTGATGGGCATTCCGGACTCCATTGCAGACAAGGAATTAAAATCTTACCTGGAAAACTTGCTCCCCAATATGCTGGAGGGGAGTGAAGAAGGAGGGAAACTGCTAATCGAGAGAGCACACCGCGTGGGGCGCAGGCAACCGCAAGAGCACAGACCGCGGGTAGTACTTGTCAAATTTCTCCACTTCCCCCAGAAGGAGGCTATTTTACAAGCAGCTCGGAGAAGGGGAGTGCTGGAGCATGAGAATCTTCGCATATGGGTGGCACAGGACTACTCCGTTGCTCTCAGCCAGAGGCGCAGGCAGGGCCGGCCCGTCCATTGAGCGAGAATGTTTTTTGCACAGGGCCCCGCGTTTCAGGGGGCCCCGCGCAAAAAACATTCTGATCCTAAAGTTAAATTTAAAAAAAAAAAAAAAAAGCTGTCTTCTTCCGCTGCCGGGGGCCGCCGCGGCAGCATCGAGTGTGCCGCGGGGCCCCCCCTGCCCAGCAGAACCTGCCCTCCCCTTTATCACCTCTGTCTCTCGTTGTAGCTTCAGTCACACGCGCCGGCTCTCAGAGCGCGAGAGGAGAGTTTCTCCCTCGCTGCTCTGTTAAGCCCGCGGGGGCTGATGGGAAGTTCCCATCAGCCCCCGCGGGCTTATCAGAGCCGCGAAAGGGAAACTGGTCCTTTCGCGCTCTGAAAGCCGGCGCGTTTGACTGAAGCTACAATCAGAGACAGAGGTGATAAAGGGGAGGGCAGGTTCTGCTGGGCAGGGGGGGCCCCGCGGCACACTCGATGCTGCCGCGGCGGCCCCGGCAGCCGGAGAAGACAGCTTTAAAAAAAAAAATTTCCCGGGCTAGGGTGGGGGTTAGAAGGGGTGATGGGCTATGGGGGGGGTTAGGAGGGGTGTTGGGCTGTGGGGGGTTAGAAGTGATGGGCTATGGGGGGGTTAGAAGTGGTGATGGGCAATGGGGGGGGGGTTGGAAGTGGTGATGGGCTATGGGGGGGTTAGAAGTGGTGATGGGCTATGGGGGGGCTATGGGGAGTTAGGAGTGGTGATGGGCTATGGGGGGCTATGGGGGGGTTAGGAGTGGTGATGGGCTATGGGGGGTGGTTAGGAGTGGTGATGGGCTATGGGGGAGCTAAGTCTGTATATGGGCTGATGGGATTAGGACTGGCAGTGGGCTATGGGGGGCTAGGACTGGTAATGGGTTGGGGGGGTTGCTAGGACTGGAAATGGGCTGGGGGGATTAAGACTGGAGGTGGGCTGATGGGGTTAGGACGTAATGGGCTGTGGGCTGTGGGGGGGGTTAGGACTGGTAATGGGCTATGGGGGGGCTAGGACTGGGAATGGGCTGATGGGGGGGTTAACACTGGAGGTGGGCTGATGGGGTTTGTACTGGTAATGGGCTGTGGGCTGATGGGGGGTTAGGACTGGTAATGGGCTATGGGGGGGGTTAGGACTGATAATGGGCTGTGGGGGGCTAGGACAGGAAATGGGCTGATGGGGAGGGGTTAGGACTTGAGGTGGGCTGATGGGGTTAGGACTGGTAAATGGGCTGTGGGCTGTTGGGGGAGGGTTAGAACTGATAATGGGCTATGGGGAGGTTAAGACTGGTAATGGGCTGTTGCTGATGGGGGCTGTCTGGTAATGGGCTATGGGGGGGATAGGACTGATAATGGGCTATGGGGGGGGGGGCTAGGACAAGAAATGGGCTGATGGGGAGGGGTTAGGACTTGAGGTGGGCTGATAGGGTTAGGACTGGTAATGGGCTGTGGGCTGATGGGGGGGTTAGGACTGGCAATGGGCTATGGGGGGCTGACTGGAAATGGGTTGATGGGGTTAGGACTGGAAGTGGGCTGATGGTGGGTTAGGACTGGAAGTGGGTTGATGGGGGGGGCTAGGACTGGTATTGGGTTGGGGGGTTGCTAGGACTGGAAATGGGCTGATGGGGGGCTAGGACTGGAAATGGGCTGATGCAGGGACTAGAAGGGAATGGATGCTGGGTGAGGCTGGAACTAGAAGGGAGCTGATGTTGGGGGAGGATTAGAATGGGATGGGGCTGGGAGAGTAAAATGGAGAGGGGAAAAATATTTTGTGTGGGAGGGATAAAAAAATCTACAATTAGCCGGGTATTGGGAGAGTAAGTGGGGATTGAGGATGGAGGGGTAAAATTTGAGTGGATGAAATAGGAATGAGGAAAGAGCAAAAGGAGAAAGATTAGTATGTTAAAGCAGATGTAGAGAGAGAATGGAAAAAAAACTAGAAGAGAGAAGAAAGGACAAATGGACAGCAGATGATGGAGAGTTAGCAGAAAACATGAAGAAACCAGAAGAAAGTGTCTGGAGCAATTGCAACTGAAAAAAAATGCACAAAAGGTAAAAAGATCTCTCTTTATTTTGAATTTATTAACTGGAATATGAAAGCTCTGGGAAATGTGCATCATTAACGTCTGCGCTTTGTTTGGTACAAGTGGAAATTAATTTATAGTTTTATTTCTACAGTGTTGTTGTACATTCCAAGTTTGGCTTTTGGGGTTCCCAGTTTAATTATTACCTTCCTGTTTCTAAATTGTGATTCCTTGTTTGGTGATGGTCTATGTTCTGCATGTGTAACTGAGCTGAGGTATTCTGTTTATGTAATTCCTATTTGACATTGCCACTTGTTTTTCTTTCCCCAGTAGGTCATGTATTGTTGTACTCTGAAATGTATTGGTTTAATATTTGCAGTGTTGCTTTTTGATAGGTAGGGTATGGTGCTTTGTGAGTCCTGGTAGTGCTGTTAGGATACGGCGGGTTTGCTATGGGTTCTAAATGGGCAGTGTTTGTAGAAGTTCCTAATGTGCCTGGCGGTTGGCACTGCATTATACTGTAGTCTGGGCAGTGTTTGTAGTAGTTCCTAATGTGCCTGGGCAGTGTTTGTAGTAGTTCCTAATGTGCCTGGCGGTTGGCACTGGATTATAGTCTGTCTTTATCCATACACTCATTAAGAGACATGTTTACTAAAAGTTAGTGTATGTTAGCATTATGCAAATATTTATGCAAATAAGGCCACTTATGCAAATGAGGCCCCGCACCGAGTCTCCGCACCCCCCTTGGGCCGCCCCTGGGCGCAGGGCATATGCACCAATCTGCCAACAACTCATTGACGCCAGAATAAAATTCTCTGTGCAGTACCCCTCCCGATTGCACGTTTTTTATGAGGGAGCTCATAAAACCTTTGAATCCGCGGCGGAGGCCAAAAGATACGTGGCGCAGATTGTGGGCGAGGAGCGATGGTCCACATCGCAAGGACAATCCCCGTGAACATTACACAGGACTGCTACTCTTCAATTCGGATGCAGCGAGGCCTGATTAGATGGGGCCTAAGGTCCACTCCTTTACTAGGGGAGGATGGCTTGGGGAGTGGTTGTGTGGGGGGAGGGGGATGACTACTCTTGCTGAACCAACGGGGGGAAGCTGGGAGGTGGAAAGTGGCCTAGGTGAGCTTAGGGCTTGAAAAGGGCTGGGTCATGGGCCTTGCGGTCCCTCCTGGGGCTTGGGCAAATAACATTTCGGGCCGAAATACGGGTAGGGGAGGCGGGAGAGTGGGTGAGAAGGGGGTTTGAAAGTAGTCGGGGGGGGGGGGAGAATGTCTGAGGGAAGAAGGGGGTATCACCTGATTGTGTGGGTTGGGGTTTCTGTTCCTCCCCTTCCCCCCCTTTCCTTTCTTTTTTTATTTTTTTTATTTTACTCCCTTTGTAACTGTGGGGACCAGCAGTGTTTGGGGGGGGGGGGGGCTATACATTGGGGCCTGGGGCCTATTTGGGGGTTTGCTGTTTAGGGGTCAAGGGAAAGGAGCTCGGTTGGGGTTAGAAAGCTCCTCATCTATTGCTGTTTATAAAGGCTTCTAGGTAACAGTTTGGTATGCTGTGGAGTAACTATGTATACATATTGTTAAGTTGTTACATTTTGTGGTTACTATGTTTCCCTGCACTCCTCTCGGCGCTAGGGGACGCAATTCAGTAGGAGAGCCGCTTACAGGGACCTAAGGCGGAGGTGGCGGGTGGCCTGGCTCCTCCCCCCCCATCAGGCCCTTCGGAGGGCTTGGCCCCCTTTGCAGGGGAGGGGGGGGGGGGGCTGCAGGCCTAAATCCCCGGGGCGGCCGGGTTTGGTGGCTGGGGCTGGATATCCCCTCTGGGTTCTTACAGTAAAAGTGCAGGAGAGGGGCAGTGCAGGGATACAATGGATACCACACTTGATTTGAGATCCGAATATTGTATTGTGGGCTGTTAGCGTTGCTGTTTACTATTGCAAAGACTTTAAAGGGGTAAGGGATCTGACTGGGTGGCCACGGGAGGTGGAGGGTGCCTGGGACAATCTACGAGGGGGGAGGAGACCGTACGCATTACAGCTGCTCGCTACCTACTAAAGGTAGTAGCTGGAGAAGCGGGAGGACGGGGTGAGGTGGGGAGGGAGGGGAGGGGGGGGTTAAGGTCGCATCCCATCATGAGGTCCCGGGTAATGGGGGAATCAACAAGAGCTGGCGGGGGGGGGGGGGAGCTCCAGGCTGGGGGGGTTCTTCCCGGAATATGGTTGGGTACCTTTTTAAAATACTAGAGTGACAATAAACCAGACTGAAGATCCTATCATGGAATGTTTGTGGTCTGGGGAGCCCGTTTAAAAGAGCAAAAATATTGCAAGCATTGGCGAGGCAAAAAGCTGATATGGCATTCCTCCAAGAAACCCACCAGACAGCAGCGGAGCAGGCAAAGTTATGCAGATCATGGGTGGGACAGGTATGGGGGGTGCCGGCCCAAAATAAAAAAGGGGGGGTGGCCATATTACTGCACAAGCGGATCCGCTTTGAGGTCACCAAAGAAATAGCGGATCCGACTGGGCGGTTCCTCCTGCTGCAAGGCGTGCTTGAGGGGAAACCTATTATCCTTGGTAACATTTATAGTCCCAATGTGCTAGACCGAGACCTATATGCTCGTCTGGCCTCTCAAGTAGAGCAGCTCCCGGAGCTCCCACTGATCTTGGGTGGAGACTTTAACGGTGTGATGGAAGTGGCGATGGATACCTCTCGGGGCGAGGGGACCAGGGAGCGTTCTCAGGGGGCCCGAGCTTTAAACGGTTTGCGGACTAGGCTGGGGCTGGTGGACCCTTGGAGACTGTTACACCCTGCTGAAAGAGACTATACCCACCAGTCACGTGTACACAGTTCTAGCGCACATATAGATTATTTGTTGACCTCGCAGTGTTTGTTTGCTATGGTAGAAGAGGCGCAGATTGGACCCGCGGAAATTTCCGATCATGCATTGATCTGGCTCCAGGTGCGATGGGGCGTGACTCCCCCCGGGGCGAGATTGTGGTGGTTTCCTTTGGATCTCTACAGAGACTCTCAGTTCCGCCAGTTCCTGCAACGGCGCTGGCGTGAATTTGAAGCGGATCACAGTGGGCATGCCGCGGAGCCTGAGCTGGTCTGGGAGACAGCAAAGGTGGTCCTGCGCGGAGATATTATCGGCTTTATGGCGCGTAAACGTTGACTTATGGCGGAGCGTATTATCCGCCTGGAACGCTTAGTCACCTTACAGCGGCGGAGGTGGGCGAGTAATCCGAGTGTGGCTCTCAGGAAGCGGCTATGGGAGTTACAGACAATGTTGAACGATCTCTTACACCAGAGGGCCAAAAAATCGGTTATGTATTACCGATTTCAGCTCTACTGCTATGGGGATAAACCAGGGAAGTTATTGGCTCGGTGTTTGCGCGGTTCTCGGGGTTCGACATTGGTGCATGCATTGAGGGACGGGAACGGGGTCCTTTGTAGAGAAAAGCCGGAGATAGCACGTGTTTTCTGCTCATTCTTTCAGAAACTTTATACTGCGGCGCCCGGCTCGCCTGAGCAAATATCCGACTACTTGCAAGGGTTAGACTTACCCCAGTTGTCTGACCAGCAGCGGCTGCTCATGGATCAACCGATCTCTGTTCAAGAGATACAAAATGTTATTGCCAAGGCGAGTTGTTACAAATCTCCCGGGGCAGATGGGCTGGGGGCCGAGTTTTACAAGATCCTGGCTGGTTTTGTACCCCCGCTCTTGGAGGTGGTTTATTCTCGGAGATCCGAGCAGGGCACGTTTCGGTGGGGAAGTAACTTGGCCCATATGATCATGTTGCCGAAGCCAGGAAAAGACCTGCTGTGTGCTGCCTCATACCGGCCTATTTCTCTTCTTAACTTTGACCTTAAAATATTAGCCAAAATTCTCGCTGATCGACTGGCGACGGTGTTGGGGCATTTGATTCACGACTCCCAAGTGGGCTTTGTTAGAGGGAGGTATGCTGTCCGTAACCTGCGGAAGATCCTAGCTTCCTTAGAATGGGTCCATTACCGCAATCTCTCGTCTCTGTTAATTAGCTTCGATGCAGAGAAAGCCTTTGATAGAGTTGAGTGGAACTACCTATGGGACCTGTTGCCTCGTTACGGGATTGGGAACTCTTTTTGCGCCATGGTTAAAAGTCTATATCACGACCCGGTCTCGGCAATTTGCTGTAACGGAGTGCTCTCAGATACATTTTCTTTACATAGGGGGACAAGGCAGGGCTGTCCTTTATCCCTGTTGCTTTTTGTTCTGTCCCTGGACCCATTTATTAGGCGGGTGGAGGCTTCACGGGAGATACAGGGGGTGCGCATACGCAAGACAGGTTTTAAACTATCGGCTTTTGCCAACGACCTCCTTGTGCATCTAGTGCGGCCCTCTGACTCGCTCCCCAGACTAATGCGTGAATTTGAGACCTTCGGTCAAATTGCCGGTTTAAATATTAACCTGGATAAGTCTGAGGCATTAGATATCTCGGGCACCGTGAGGGGTAACTGGCGAGGACCCTTCCCCCTTAAATGGGCGACTAATCAGTTTAAATATCTAGGTGTCACCCTGACCGGCCAGCCCTCCCAACTCTATGAGAGTAACCTGACTAGAATTATTCAGAGCCTCCAGGCACAGTTGCAGGCTTGGCGACCTCTTCCCTTGTCTTTGTCTAGGAGAATTGCAGCGGTAAAAATGGTTATTTTGCCAAGGATACTCTACTGGCTACAAACGCTGCCTGTTTGGCTCCTGCGGAAAGACCTGAAGCGGGTGAAGAGAATTAACGGAGGCTTCCTGGGGGGGGGGGGGGGGACACGTGCACGTATTTGGTACTCCCGCTTGGTGGGGAACTGGAGGTGTGGGGGGCTGGGACTTCCAGACTTAGGGGCTTATGCGTTGGCCTGCCAGGCTCGGCACCTGGGGGACTGGTTGGGTGGTACAGAGGTCTTCACTCCCCGGGGGGTAGAGGAAGACTACGCAGCCCCGGTGTCGGTTCTCTCCCTCATACATTTGGAATACCGTCTTTTTCCGGCCCATGTGGCTGGGAGTGTGCTTTTTCTCCCGGTCTGTCGCACCTGGCGACAACTAAATACCTACTGGCAGACGAACTGGAGGGTGTCTAGTTGGTTGCCGATTCAGGGCAATGTATTGTTTACTCCAGGTACCGAGAACGCGCGGTTCCGTGTATGGGCGACGAAAGGTCTTCTCAGCCTAGGCCATGTGATTGAACCCTCCGGGGGCTGCAAGATGTTTCGGTCTCTCTGTGCTGACTATGAACTTGGAGCCGGTCACCAATTCGCCTATATGCAGCTCTCGCATTACATAGCCTCATTGCCGACCGAGGAGCTGCGGGCAGAGCGCTCTGCACAGATCATAGAATTCTTCGATTTGGTTGGGGGTTCCCAACTGTCCATCCGGTTGTTGAAGGCGCGCTTGGCTCCGCATCGACCATCTCCAGATTATCGTTCGGTGGAATTGGGGTGGGGGTTGGAGTTGGGAAGAGAAATCGGCCCGGGTACACTTTTGAAGGCCTTGCGGCGCATAGGGGAGCTGGCGGTGGGAGCCCGCTGGAGAGAGGTGCAGTATAAATCTCTCACTAGGGTGCATGTCTCTCCTCGACGGGCCCTTCGATCCCATCTAGCTTCGGATGGAAGCTGCCCGAGGTGCTCGGAGCCTCTGGCACACCTGGTACACATGTGGTGGGGGTGCCGTTACATTCGGCCCTATTGGGCAAGAATTGGTTCCTTTATGGAACGAATACTGGGACAGTCGATATGTTGGGATAGCTCCCTGGTTCTCCTCGACCAATTGCGCCTCACGCAGCCCAAGGGTAGGTGGGAAAGATTGTTGGTGCGTAGGGCCTGTCTGGTGGGCAAGGGCCCCATATTGCACAAATGGAGGGAATGCAGTACGCCCTCTTTTTGGGAGTGGCGCAACACCTTTCATCAAATGATGCTGATGGAAGCTAGATATGCCCGGGGTAATGTTAAACGCTGGCCACATTTCCATATGCTGTGGGATCCCTATCTTCAGAATCTGAGTGCCCGCAGTAGGAACGACGTGCTACAATTGGGCTCTTAACTGTCTGGGATGGAAGGAGGTGCCACCGATGGGATGCGAGGTCCTGGGATCTCGGGCTGTGGATGCGACTATGAAATTGAGGGTGGTTGGGGGGGGGGGGTCCTTATATATTTTGGAAAACTGTACAACACACATGTGTTTGTTTTGTTCTCCTGGAGGGGGATAAGAGTTGTCCCCCCTCCAGGTGTTTGTTTGTTATATTGCCTAATCTTGTTACATGGTGTTGCTAAATAAAGTATATAAAAAAAAAATGCAAGTGCCTGGAACAGGGGTGCATTTTGTTTCCAGGAATCCCCGGCATCCAATGTGGGATGGAGGGTAGGAGTTGATAATAAAAGAGCTGTAAGGAAAGAAACAGCATAGCCAAGGACTAGAAGGTTCTACAGAGTACAGGAGTCCTTGGTAGATATGATAAGTAGCATTAAACATATTTAATGTACACTTAAAATATGCAGCTTACCTACTATATGGTAGGAAGTAGAAAGCATGGTGGAGTCTACTGGATAAGCAGTGGCGGAATCTTCAAGGTGACCTCTCAGAGTGAGGATGAAGGTTCAGACCTGGAGGTAGTGGATGATCCAGGTGTTAACTGGGTAGGAGTAGACGTCTGGTCTTCAATGGAAAGTTTATGGGAAAAGCTGAAAAGTCCTTTAGGCATCAGGAACATTGAGGACTAAAGGAAGAAGACTGACGGAGTTGAAGAACTAGCCCAGTCCTGGCAGGAAAGGGGGAATGGAAAATCCCTATTCCTACGGAAAACAGTTGTGTACACGAAGATGAAGATGTACACTGTTTTTCCTAGCTGGCGAGAGATAGGAAAAATATTGAAGCTGGATGCTTCAAGGACATAAAGAAAAATGGAAGATGTTAGCACCAAAGTGGTTGTTGGTTCTTAACATGTCCTGTATCATAATTTGGTATGGGACATAGGGCAACAATCTGTCTAGAACCTCTAAGAGGTAAATCATGTAGTATAGACAGTAAGAGTGATAGTGAATAAGATTGACCAACCCTTAAGAAGCCCCCCATCAAACATATACATATGGGGATATATATATATATGTGGCTGGAATAGATATGTATATATTCATAGATATATAAATATACATATGTCCAGATTTGTATATTAGGATATGGGTGGTTATATATCTATATCTATATATATATATATATATTTCGATATATAGATAGATAGAGAGAGAGAGAGAGAGAGAGAGAGAGAGAGAGATGATATACCTAGATATATGGAAATTTGTGGGGCATGGTTTAGCACCACCAGAGTAATGATATAAGTATGTAGACATATATGGAGATGCTACATACAAGACAACAGATTGAGATACTGGTCTACCACCCAGCCCCATAATTGTACATGGGGAATATAAATGAAAAAGAATCTGCGTTCTACAAGAGGGTGAGCCCACTTGGGATATGCATAGAGAATCTATTTTCGTGGGTTGAGGGTGCAGGAAAGCAACCCAGTGAGATAACCGTGATGGTCGCGTGAGAACAGATGAAGATAGGAATCTGTAGGGAACAAGGCAGGGAGTTCTACAGAACACTGACATGGTAGATGCCTTGGATTTTCACACAGAAGAACTGCTATCTCGTGTTAACACCCCAGGTTAGAGGGGGTGTGGAGAACCCTCACAGGTATAGGAAGGGTTGAGAAGTTTCTCTCTAATAATAGAGGAACTTCAGAGACAAGGACAATGCTCTATAGCAAAGCCCTCATAGTAGAAAGCTTCTCTGAAGACTGCAGAGAGCATTGTGCAGGAGAGCTATGAGATAAACTGACTGAAAATCAGTTATGTTGCCATATCCTAGCAAAGGAGATGGTTAGAATAATGTGAGAAAGCCTAACGAGTAGGAGGATCCAAGATAGTTTGGAATCACTACTGAGGCTAGACAAAAATTTTTAACAAGGGACTGGAACTTGGAAAAGTCCCAGCAATAAAATTACTACAACTCCTGCAGGCAGAGCTGCTGACAGAAACAGCAGAGAGATTGTCCTGTGCTGAATAAAGAAAAACAGACAAGAAAAGAGAGGGGATATCTCTTCTCACTGTCTGGGGAACGACCAGAGAAGTAGTTCAGTATGGTAGCCCTCAAGTAGTTGGAGGGTGACATACCCATGGGGTAAGTCAACTGAAGGAAAAATGTTCAGTTGGGAAAGAAACTATCAGGTGATAGTTGCAACTGCTCTTCTGGAGAGTAAGAAGAGGAGAAGTGTGTAGTACCTAAACAAAATAATTTTTTGACAGGTTAGTACACTGAAAAAGAAAAGCACAGTGAATAATCTTTTAATATGTAAGTTACAATTCCCGGCCCCTATGGTTGCTGGGAATGTTGAGACTGGCCAGAACTGGAGGATTTCAGACTAGGCTGAGGCGTCTCTTGTTTAGGTACAGCCGAATTATGGGCAGGAGAGGAATGAAACTTTCTTTTCTTAGGAAAAGAAGGTTTGGTAGGACATTTCCTACTATTTGAAGAAGGAGGTGGCTTAGAATGGTTTCTAGTGGAAGAAGAGTCAGGGGAGCATTGAGCAACCTGACGTAAAGCCTCCTTATTAAAAAGACCTTCCCCTGTACAAGGAGAATGAGCTAGTATAGTTTGTGCCCATTTGCTCAAGTCTGAAGCCTCAAGCCAGGCTCTGCGACGTGCTGCAATGGCAATAGCAGAGGATCTGCTAATGGACTCAAAAGAATCTATAGAAGCACGAGACAGAAACCAGGATATATTCCGGCTGTGATTGATGAGCAAGGTATAATCAGTAGCCTTGGGCTCTGGTAAAAAAGGGGTCAAAAGAGACAATTTCTCTGTGACTTCCTGGAGTGTTAAACTCATGTGAAAAATATATGAGAGAACTCTGGAAGCCAGCATAGAGTTTTGGAAGGCCTGACGGCCAAAAGCATCAAGTATTCTTGAAGAACGACCTGGCGGAAAAGACGAATGCTTCTTCTTGCTCTTAACCTTCCTCAGTGCTGATTCCACTACAAGGGAATGATGAGAAAGTTGAGGTTTTTGGAACCCTGGAGAGGGTGGTACACGGTACCTAACCTCAACGTCAGTAGAAACTTGAGGAAGTCGTAAGGGTGATTTCCATACACTAAGAAGGAGATCCTGCAGAGCAGGATGTAAAGGAAACTGTATATGTTGCATTTGTGCCGGTGAGCCATGTGTAGGATCACAACCAGGGATAGAAATATTAAGAAAGGTTGCCATATCCAGGAGAAAAGTCTGAAAAGACTGATCTCCTATGGGAACTATTCCTGGTGAGGCTAAAGAAAGAGCCTGAGTATCAGAGGATGTACAAGGTACTGCACCAATGCCAGGTATCGGTTCCAAACTAGGCAGTGGTGCAAGAGCAGGCATCAACCTCGCTACTGATAAAGGACTAGCAGGTGAAGTAGTCATCGGGAACTGCTGTAGTGGTACCGAGATCATGAGGGAGTTATGGCTAGGATCTTCGGAACTACCTATTGGGAAACGACCGGAGTCGGTTCCGGGACACGTCGGGACGCAGTCCTCGAGACTCGATATTGACTCAAGACTCGGCATCGAAGAGAGCGAGACTAGCGATGCATGTCTCGACAGTTCCGACGCCAGTGGTAGTATCGGCGATGCCGATACCACTAAGGCAGCCTGGGTGACATCGATTGATACCGACGGTACCGAGGATACCCGATGAGTACCCATCCATGTCGATGCCGATGCTAGGGTATCGGAACCGATCGATGTCGGTACCGTCCTGGAGCATGGCTGAGATTGAGGGAAGTCAATGCGGTACCGAGGATGCCCGATGACGATCCCTGGTGAAGAGTGGAATACTCGACACCGGTGCCGATGCCGGAGGCTCAGTACCGCTCGAAGCGGATACCACCCCCACGCATGGCTCAGGTATGTTCTGTGAGGGGTGAGCCCCAGGAACATCCTGAAACCCCTTTAACGCTTTGGAGCCCGAAGACTCCCGCAGGGGTAATGCCAATGGATTCTTGAGGGTAAGGCCGGAGCCGTCACCATGCTGGGCATGGGACATACCATTCAAGCATTGACTAGTCTTAACAGACTGTTTTTGGGTTACCTGATCCTGTGAAGTAGAGAAACCGGGTACCCTCACTGCCGAAGAAAAAACGGTATCGAGGGAAACTCTAAATACTGAAGGTTTTCTCACAAAATTATCTCCTGACAAGTCAGGGGAAAAAGGGTCACGACCCACACAATTGAGACACCAACTATTGGTGTCTAAAAAGAAACAGATGTTTCCACAGCGGATGCACTTCTTAGGAAAAGAAGGCTCCATAATGAAAAAGGCCTAGTAGGCCTAAGAGTTAAGGCAAAAAAAACTGAAGAAAAGTTTTACAGATGTTAGCCTAAAAACCACCGGCAGTACCGGTGGTAGCGGGAAAAACAGCCGCGACCACAAGAAAACAAAAAAATTAAAATAATTAAAGCAATTAAAAAGAAAAGTTTCTGCGGTGACAGGAGGACGTCCTGCCGGCTCCGCGGAAAAACGCAAACTGAAGAGAGGCTGTGGAGAAGGCGGGAAGTCACTGCGCAGGCGCGAGGGATGCTGCCAAAAGCTTTCTAATTGAAAGCTGGGCAGCATTCCCGTGCAGGTTCCGTCGGTACCGACGTACCCATATGTGAAGACTCATTCCTGCTTGTTCCTGGAGATAGTCCACAAACCGCTATTTAAGAGAACCATGGAAATCCGCTGTTTAACCCTAGAATAAGCAGCACGGAATTTGTGAATCTTTCTGGGGACTTGACAGGTACTTGTGACCTGAACTGGCAGCTGTTGAAAACAGGATACTGGGCTTGATGGACCCTTGGTCTGACTCAGTATGGCATAGCTTATGTTCTTAATGGAGTCAAGCGACTAGCACAGCAACTTTGAAAATGTACTGCTACTAAGGGGCCGATTTTACAAAGGGCGCATGGAAAGTTACATGCAATTTACGTGCGTTATTCCTTATTTTAAAGTACTCATGCGTGTGAATGTGCACTTACACTGAGTTTTGGGTGGTTGCTATTCTGTAAGCACATGTGTAAGTCCCATCACGCCAGTGACAGGATTCGGCCGGTTCGGCAAAGCTCACGCAATCCAGTTCCTGCTGCTGCCCGCGGGGGGATTCTCTCCAGTGCTGGCTCCGCAATGGAGAAAATCCTCCCAGCTGACAATGTTTGACAGCATCAGGAGATTTCGGCATCGGGAGAAGCCCCTGATGCTGTCAGAACTTTGTCAGGCAAGAGATTGGGCCACTGGGCCACCAGGGAGTTACGGCCGCTGCAACCCCTCCACGCGAGGAGCAGCAACCCAGCAGGCATGCACAAGGGGGGGGGGCTGGGACCGAACCGGGTCCTTGCTGGTTCAGATCCCACCATTGCATCACACATAGCTATAGTCGGGGGGTGCATGGGGGTGGAGCTTGGGCAGAGCATAGGTGGGATCTAAATTTACCAACCTAAGTTCTAGAATACTACAACTTACTCACGTTTCCACCCTACTCAGGCTCTAGGGCAGGCATATCTACCATGACTAGGATAAGGTGCATCACTACTCCCCAATTTTATAAAGTGTGTGCGTACGTCACTTGATAAAATAAGCGTACGTCACTTGAATAAAATAAGCGTACGTCACTTGAATAAAATAAGCTCCAAATACGTGCGTGAAATTACCCTCCATGTGGCTAAACAAATTTAGGTACTCAAAATCTGACTAGTCCCAGGAAAGATGTTTTGCCAGGGTTTGAAAATATCACACGTAGAAGTATCCTGTAGTTATCTGTTTTCGAAGCAGGTGGTGGTATGCACGATGCAGAGAGTGTACTTTCCTCATGTGAACTGTACACAGAGATCTACTTTTTCCTTAACAGCTTCAAGTGGTGATCATAGCAACATGATAACGGAGTAGTTGATGGCAAATAAAGACCAAAATGACCCATCTAATCTGACAGATACAACCCTAACCACCTTAGTGGGTAGATTAGTTGGGCGATTTTGGTTTTTATCTGCCATCCACTGCTACGTATCCTCTTTCTTTGAAGCTTGGTGCAAGGCCACAGGTAAAAAGTGCCTGGGGATTTTGACTCAAAGTGGACAGATCTAATTTAAACGCGTTAACCCATATTCAACTCGCATATAATTCATCCCATTTTGTGAATCTACATGTGGGAAAACTCAACAGGAGACAGTCGGCAACCTAAATAAACCAGGAAGCAGCTGTAAATCCTAACATAGACAATTGCAGTCATACACATGTATGTAGTCGCTATTTGACATGGGGAATATATGTGTCGATTTTTGACCTGCCTAGGCCTCTCCCTAACCATGCCCCCAGCACGTTCCCTTGCAGTTTCTATGTGTAACTTCAACCCTTTCTAAACTTGCCATTTACATGTAGATGATAATTTCCATGTGTACATGTAACATGCCTGATTTTACAAGTGGAAATTGCGAATAAGGCTTTAAACAAACTTCCCAAGTCTTTGAAAATTTACTCAAAATTGAGAGGAAACTCTTAGCACAAATTTCTTGGGGGGGGTTGGGCATTATCTTGGTTGCCATTCCTGGGTCTGCATTATTTTTTATTATGAAAGTAAGCTGAATGAATTTTACTGATTCATCAAAGTCCAACTTTCTGTTAATTACTTAAAAGCTGTCTTAAAAGAAAGACAAACTCCTTCTGCCCCACAGGATTCGTGCATGCCCCGTTCCGCAGAACAGTGAGAAAATTCCTTCCTCTCTTCATACACTGTGATCAGTGTAAATGCCTGGATCAGCATTTTATCGTATAGCTAACTAGAACCAGAGCTGATATGACCTTGGATTATAGATAAGCTTTAAAACAGCAGTCCAAGATCAGGACATTTCACTCCATCCTTAATAGAATCACAGATATGTGGGGAACAGCAAAGGCAAAAGGGACAGAAGGTCAAACATCAGGCTGCTCCAGAGAGGTATTTTAGCTATTTAAGAAATGTAAACGGAAATTTATGGTCCAGGAATCATGGTCTGTAAACATTCCACTAATGAGCCGTGACTCAGTTTTGCAATCTGATCCAGTGACTGGGGGATGGTCATCTGCAGACTAGAATTAGAAGGTGGTGATGGTGGGAGGGAAGATTGTTCTGATGAATATAAAATGATTTAAGCCATCTCTAGTGGCCCATTCAATCTGTGTTTTTATTCTGTACAAGGGATTCAGCTGCTGTTCTTCTATTTACACCCCCCAGGATGCACTGGGGTCACATGGTGATGCTCATTCCTCTGCTGTTTTTTTTTTTTAATGGATAAAGTCCATCCACTGTTCTGCCCTGCACTGGGAGAAGTGAAGTAAGCGGACTCTGCCTTTTTAAAGGAATATGATATCCTGGCAAAACTTAATAGCAGGGAAAAAGATCTAATGATGGATTCTTCCAAATTAACTTCTAGGCTCAGACTGCACAGTAATGGTTCAAGCTCTAAACCAGGGTGCAAAAGTTCATTTCTCAAAGGCCACAAATAGGCCAGGTTTTTGGAATATCCTTAATGAATATGCATGAGATAGAGCTCCATGTATATTGCCTCCATTGTATATAAATATCTCATGCATACTCATTGGGAAGAGACTGTAAACCTGGCCTGTTTGCATCCTTCAAGGACTGAATTTGTGCACCCCTGCTCCATGTCCTCGAATAGAATATTCTGATTTCTGAGTCAGTCCACATCAATGCCAGGAAATATGTAAAGACTAACAAACAAGTCGCAGGGCAGTGGTTACCAACCCATGGTCCGTGGACCATTACAGGGGTCCGTAGGACACAGGAAAGAAAAAACGAGAGGCTGCTGGGGATTGGCTGTGGGACCAGAAAGATGGTAGATACTGGCTTAAGAGGGGGGAGAGAAACTGGAGGAAACTGGCTAGGGGAAAGGAGAGAAAAACTGAGACTGGTGGGAACACGCTTGGTGCTGAGGGTATGGAGGTCCAGAAAATGGGAATCTCTGAACTTTTTGGAGGTTAATAAGGGGTCCACACAACCAAAAAGTGTGGGAACCTCTGCTGTATGGGCTAGGGGGTCGATATTCAGAAGGATTTGTGTGGACAACAGTCTGGTTAGTTTTGAAGTGGTCTCTGGTTCTGGCGACATAAGGTTAGCTGTGATATTCAGCCACTATCCAGATAGATAAACCTCATACATTTAGGAGAGATCACCTGCTATCCTAACTTTATGTGGTTTGCTATCTGGTTAGCGGCTGAATATTGCCACTAACTGGATATTTACCACGACTGGTAGCAAAACCAGATCTTCATTGTCAGATACTAGATAAGGCTCTGACACTGCGGCAGTCAGGAGTTTGAGTAACGCTGACCGCTGCAGGCTAAAGATCGACTCCTATGTTTTATAGGATGAATTTCAAAAGATACTATCTACAACTCATTTCATGACCTTTATTTCTACAGTCTGTAAACATTTAATCAAACTAACATCCTCTGAGATGTTAGCTTTTGGTCCCAACAGTAAATACTTTATTTACACGAAGTAATTCAAGTTGTCATTTGCCAATTAAATAAGTCAAATGCAATTAAAAGGGAGATCAGAACTCACTAGCATTAAAAACAAAAATCTTATTGGCATAATGCAATCTCTTTAGCCAACCCTGGAACCATAGATGTGACAGAAGCGAAAAGAGCAATACAGTAAAAGTCTCTCGGTATAAATATGCACTTTCTAATAGAAGCAAACTTGCCTCCTCCAAAGGGTGCCCATATAACTCTGCGAATGGATTTCACCCAGTCCTCCATGTCATTCTGCGTGCTGGCCATAAGAAGGTATGTCTCATGATTGGCTGTCATTCGCTCTCGATCACCTCCTGTGGAAAGAAGACGTAAATATAGGAATAAAGCTTTTGCATGCTGCTCTTCCAGTGTCACTACATAACATTCCCATGAAGTTGCACAGGAGTCTTCTGCTCATGAAGCTGCCGGTAGGGGAAGGTCCTGTGACTAAAAATGCAACATCACAGCACTTCCCCCTACCGGCAGCAGCGTGGGTGGAGGACTCCTGTACAACTTTCCAGGAACTTTGGCTAAGAGGTGATGAAATGTTTCAAATCTCACTCTCATCTATTTATCATGGAAATAACAGGCAGCTCCATGATGGGCCTGCAACACACCAATAGTATCCGACTACCTTTGCAATCTCTCTCCATCAGCCTGAATTGGAGAGCAGGTAAGTGAATTCACAATCTGATAACAAAATGCCATTATGTGCCCATAAGGATAGAAGGAATGTTATCAACAAATAGTTCCAGTTGCCATCCATTAATCCCATATCAGATGGAAATACTTCACAGGTGATTCCAGGATCCATTTTTCACAACAGGGGATATAAGATAAATGAAATTTCATTTAAAAGGTAAATCATACTGCTGTATTATTTTCTTTAATGAGTGACTTCTTAGCTTACTAATTTGTGCTGTATAAATGATAATTAGAGCATTCATTACATTCCCAGTTATTTTTTTACTCCACTCTGAAGCTGTTGGACTGGCAAGCATGTTTTTAGCTTGATGTATACTGATTTTAAACACTTGCCCTTTATAGTAAGCGTTACTTAAGTGATCAGATTTGCTGTGCTTTGGAAGCTGAATTTAGAAAACGTTTGGACAATTTTGGGACATCGGATCCGTGTATCATAGCTAGACAGACTTGGGTGCCTCTATCTTTTCCTTCTGGGAGAGAGGAACATTAGGGTTTCCTGGATGCTACCAAGTGACCTGGATTGGCCACTGTCACAAATAGAATGCTGGGCTCAATGGGCCATTGGTCTGATTCAGCAAGGCACAACCAGAAGAAAGAATGTGCCATAACCCAGCTGTTAGGTCTATAAAAAAACGTGCAGCAGTAAATAACATAACATTCTAGATGCAATTTCAGCTTGCAAGTGACAGGAAACTGTGGATATTAAGGTTGGAGGGAGCACCACTAAAATGTGCATGAGCAAGATGCAACAACAACTAAATCTCAACAGTAGTGCTGACATTTGTAGGGTTTTATTATTTTAATGTTATTTTTATAAAACATTTATGACATCTAGGCACTCTGGGCATTTTTGAACATTTGTGTGTGCAGGCCCCGCTACCATTGTTTGCACCTCTCAGATTCTGTCATCCCCATAAGACCTTTGCACTCTCAAGATCAGCCCTTGCTTCCAGATCCTTTTTTTTAATGTCGCAAAACTTACTAGAACCTGAAATCGAGCACTGTCTTGTGCAAGATTAAAACCGCATAATCATCTTCCAGTTGAATTTTGGGGTCTGCTGGATATATTAGACTTTACAAGGTGTCCCAATGCATCTGTTATTCAAAACACATTTAGGGGGTAATTTTATGAGGAGCACCTAAAGTTATATGCCGTGAGCATGCAGAAATCATGGTATTTTAGTGATTCACGTGTGCAAACAGGCTTTTACATGCATCCTTTAGTGAGCTGCTATTCTCTAGGGCAATGGTGCATACTTTCAGTTAGAGCATCGGTGGAGCACACAAACACACTCATAATTCACTAAAATATTATAATGCGTGTGCATTCTTTACCAAACTAAGGCTAGAATAAGTAATCACGTCTTACTTGACATATGTTTTCAACCATTTATAGCTATGTTGTAGAAAGTCTACTACATGTGAACTCGACTTTATATAATAGGCATGAAATACGCACAGAAAAATGTGTGTTAACTAGGTAGGGCTTAACTAGGGCATTCACACTTCCACCCATTCACCCCCTGTCAATCCAAGAAATAACACTACACGGAGAGGTACATTGGCAGACGATTTAATTAACATCTGAAACATTAACAATAACATCTCTCAGCTATCAATATCAACTCCCGCCAAATGGGGTCGGGCTAGACTCAAAGTATCGTCGGGCAGGGTGTTCCTGCACTGTATGAACTCGGTACCGGCCGAAGCCGCTACCTGGAATTTGTATAGTCGGAACCTCGGTACCGGAAACGGATTAGAGGGCCGGCATGGGCGATAGCATGGAAAGCGGTAAGAAAGTCAATGCAGTCTGTATTGGTACTGACGCCGGTACCGATGTTTGTGGAACCAACTGTAAGGGTTTCACTGGAACCAAGGCAGAAAGTAAGTGCCGCTAAGCTTCGCTCAAAGGCAAGGATGCTTTGATCCATGGAGCTTGCTGATGCTTAGGTATCGGTACCAGAATTGCAGGCCATGATCCCTGAGAAAGGCACCAGGAGCTCTCCGGAGTTGGAGGCCTCGGGAGCATCCTGGACCCCACTAAGGCTTTGGAGGGAAGGTACTCCCGCTGGGGTTGTTTGGTCAATGTGTCCCCCTCCAGGGCAATGCCCGAGGCATCTCGATGCTTAGAAGGAGATCTACCCTTGGGGGGGGGGCGGCCAGCCTTCGATGAAAACTTAGGTTTCGAGACCTGAGATCCATGGGAGGAAAGTGAAGCTCTCCATGACGTCGATGCTAAAGAGATGGCATTGGAGGAGAAGAGGGTGCCCAGCTTTACAGCTCGATTCTGTAGGCCTCTCTTCATCATCTTTCTGCAGAGAGGACATTCTGATAATTGGTGATCAGGTCCTAGGCATTTTAGACACCAGTCATGGGTGTCTGTGGCCGAGATGGTACTGCCACACTTAGAACACTTCTTAAAACCACTAGAAGGTTTTTCCATTGTGTCTGTGACAAAATGGAAGGCCTAGGCCTAAGATGGCGTTGATGCGCTGAAGATAGTGGAACTTTCTTCTTCACGTTTTTTTGTTTTGTTTTTTTAAGAGAAGAAAGAAAGAAAGTACCGACAGAAGTCAGTTTTAGCGTCGATGGGAAGGCAGACGTGAACCACAAAAATATGAAAACCAGGAATTCGGCTCTGCGGAAAATGAAGAACTGAGGAGGGAGAGCTGGAAAGGCGGGGAAGGCAGCTACAAAGGCACAGTGGGATGCTCCCAAAAGATTTCCTATTGGACACTGGAGGAGTGTTCCCACGCGGGCTCCGTTGATACCGATGTCACCCAGTATGTGAAGACCACATTAAGGCTCAAGAGGGTGAAGCAAGTATCAGCCTGGCGTCACCGCAAGCTGAAAAGTGAGGATCTCCAGGAACAAGCAGGAATGTAGTCTTCACATACTGATACTTGCTTCACCCTCTGGAGCCTTAATGTAACTGCGGTAACCCCCCCAGTGTTCCCATCCCTGTCTTCCCCACCCTTTTGGGGATGGGGTAGGAATGAATCCTAATGTGGGGGGGAGGTTAGGTTAGGCACCTCCCTTCCGCCAACAGCGGGGACTGCCTAGCGCATGTCTCCTGCTCCCCCCACGAAGGCTGCAGCCTGAAACGCCCTACTGCACCCCTCCACCACATCTTGTATGGAACTAAGGAAGATATCGTACCCAATATCGGACAAATGTACCCCATCCTGTTGAAACAGCCCAGGGTAATCCTAGCTCTGCCCCGACTGTTCCCATCAATCCCCAGGTACTCTATTGACCCTGCGCTGCTTCACTCGCTCTGCCCCCCACTACCCTCTCCTTCCCACCAATTCCGGACTTCCCTTCCCATCCCCCCCTTCCCTGGGCAAATGGATGGCGGCTCAGCCCAGTTATCAGTCCTGCTCTTCATTCGCCCGGTTGGGCAGGACCCGAGGCCTCTTTTATATAAAATTACTCTCCACATGACTAATAAAGAGGTTTGTGTGTGTTATGCATTTAGATATTATTTTAGTTCAGAATGTCATGTTTTTATGTCATTCCATTGTACAATGTGCACTTACTGCAGGATATAGTGTGAGGTAACTGTCACGCCTGCTTAGTAACTATTAGTGTAGGCCTGCGCTACAAGTTATCGCATGCTAATTCCCATGGTAATTGCTTAGTGCACCTTAGTAAAAAGGCCTCCTAGATATTGACCTATGGGATTTCCTACAGATTGATGGTCTTTTTCAGGGAAATATCTCTCCCCATGCAGATGAATTGGTCATCAAAACTACATACTAAATATTGCTCCTGAAATGGCCAAAAAAAGATAACTTATTGACATGTAATTTTCTTTGTTTGTGAAAATGGACCTGCAGAGTCTTTTTCAAGAGCTTATTTTCACAAAATCTATAATTAACGAGCTGCTTTTGCACCGTTGTGGCTCATTATTTGTCAGTTTCACTACCCTTTCATGCATGGCAGCTTACGTGTTAAAGTTTATTACTGAGAAGGGCCAAAAGTTGAATATGTTTGCAAAAGAGGGCAACATGGAAGAACATGGAAAATACCAAAATTTAGCCTTTTTGCATGTTTCAGGGCATTCTGCATACTCTTCCACATGTTGTCCCCTTTCGCAAAATGTTTGCCTATTTGTACATCCGCTGTCAGTCAGCGGGTCATTATATATATGTATTGTGGCACTGCAGACCAGCTGCAGGCAGAAGGAAAGGTTTTAAACACAGAAAAAAGAGGTAAAGACCAGCTGCAGCATCATGAGGAGCCACATAGAGGGAGCCAGAGAGACCTCTGGAGGTCTGAAGAATCACGCCTTAGAGCCAATGATGTAATTCCAGCCAACACCCAATGCAGAAAGGGAAGAACTCCTCTTAAATGCTCAGATGACTGGAGGAAGTCAGAGAGGCAAGGAGAGTGGCAAAAAGACTCGGATTCAGACTCCAGTTGGCGAGAAAGAGAAAGACAAGGAGATTGGCAGACAGCTCCAGATGGGCAAGGAGACTGTTAAGGAGTCTTGCAGGAAGTTCCAGTTCCAGATTTTTACAGATATCTGGAGGATCCAGGGAGAGGAGTCCTGACCAAGGGATCCGGCCTAGCAGACCCAGCCAAGCCAGGTACAGAAACCTACTTTAAACATTGCAAAAGAGGAAAAGATATACTTTCCAGGAGGGAAAGGTTTTATAAAGAAGCTAACCCTGAAAGAAGGTGGACTATAACAGAGAGTCCCAGGCCTAACTTTAATAGGAGCCAGCAACTGTTAGAAGGAGCAACAGTGAATGGCAGTGAAAGGGGTGAAAGAGGAGTTGAGAAGGGTCACTCCCAAAGCCGTGGGAGAAAGGAACCATGGCACCAGTATGCCCTGACTCCAGCAGAAGGCAGACCTAGGAACCAGAGGCCTACCTGGGCACCTGAGAACCCAAGACCCAGCAGGCCCAAGCCTCAGCCTTCACCTCCCGGAGACCGCCTTAGAAGAAAAGGTAAATGCCAATTTTATAATGATGATTTTATGAATGCTGTGACACAGAAGGAGTCAGGCACTAGAGCATGCTGTCCTTCCAGAGGCCTTCATGAAACAAAGTACAGACCTGCAGTTAGCAGGAAGCCTACTAGAGACGGAACTGTATGCAGGAGAGACTGTCCTCAGTATAAAAATATACAAAGCCAGGACTTACCTTGTAACGCTGACTACTGGCGCATCATCCAAGCGCTAGGCAGAAAGCCTGAAGGAGAGCCTCCAAACATGCTGGACTGTGAGCCCATGCAGGTAGAATACCAGGAGGACCCCTTGGACATTCCCATGGACGTTAACTATTGCCTATCAGAAAGGATTGAGCCCTAGCAGAGGCATAGCTGTGGTTTGGGATAAAAGCGGATGCTGTATTTCATTTACCTGTGCTGTGAAGTTAACAGTGTTTTCAGTACGTGTTTTCCTTTAACCTGAAGCAAGGATATTTCTTTTCATGTGTTGTTGTATTCTGGGCTAAAGAACCTGTTTGCAAAGAGGGAAATAAAAGCCTTACAATTTCCCTATACTTGGACTGTAAATTCTTGGGAGTGTTAGTTATACAGAAGGCTACCAGGCCTGTAGAAGCCTGGGCCCTGCAAGAGAACCAACCTCCTCCACAAACAAACTTTTCTCCTCCCTGTCCACGCCCTTCTGTCGTGCCACGCCATCACCACTAGGGGGGCAGTGTGACAGTATCCAACATTGCTATTAGTAGTCAGGCAAATATATAGAAATTACACTTACCTGGTAATTGTGGTTCCTTTAGAACCTCCAGTTTAGTCCTCCACCTCTGGGTTGTGTACCTCCTCCTGCAGCTTGGAGACTGGGCATGTCAAACTCGTGACATCACTGGATGTAGTCTGCTGGTCTCTCCCATCAGCCCCAATGAACTATTGACAAAGCACACTTAAAGGAGCAACAAATAAGTAGCTATCATAAACCAGTTTTCTAGTGTCTTTTTTTTTTTTTTTTTTTAAAGAAATCAACTATATACTAACTATGCTAACAGAATTGCCCTCCCAATAGAAAGGGACTTTTCCTTGTACCTTTTCCTTCCGCCTTAATCAGAACCATAGATTGGACAGAGAAAAGGAAACAGACAGAATCAAAGCGATGAAAATGACAATAAAACCATACCTACCAGTAGTCTTTACTGTTCCCCCCACTGAACATCTACTGCAACGACACCCCCATGGGCGGGAATGAGGACTAAACTGGAGGTTCTAAAGGAACCACAATTACCAGGTAAGTGTAATTTCTATTTCCTTATCATCCCTCCAATTTAGTCCTCCACCTCTGGGATGTAACAGAGCAGTAGTCATCAGGAGGGTCCTTTCCAGCCAGCCTGTACCACCGCCGACCCAAAACGAGCATCGTTCGCCACCTGAACATCAAGGCAGTAATGCCTACTGAAAGTATGAAGAGAGGACCAGGTGGCTGCTTTACAAATTTCCCCTGGCTGCACCAAACAATGTTCCGCCCAGGACGTCGCCTGCGCTCTTGTAGAATGCGCTCTCAACTCTGTCGGAACTGCTCGGCCCTGCAGCAGATACGCTGATGCAATCGCCTCTCGAATCCATCTAGAAATAGATGCCTTCGCCGCCACTTCCCCTTTCGAGGACCTCCAAACAATACAAACAGACGATCCGACTTACGGAAAGTCTCCGTGACCTTCAAATACCGCCGTAAAACCCATTTGATGTCCAACCGGCGAAACGCCAGGTCCGAGGCGCTGCCATCCACGAACGGGTAACGACACTGTCTGACTCAGATGAAACGGAGAAACCACTTTCGGCAAAGACGACGGAACCGGTCACAAAACCACCTTTTCCCTGGAAAACGACAAGAACGGATCTCTGCAGGACAATGCCTGCAGCTGTGAGATTCGCCTTGCCGAGCATATGGCCACCAAAAACACTGTTTTCAAAGTCAGATCCTTAACTGACGCATTGAGTAAAGGCTCAAAAGGTTCCTTAGTCAACGCCCCCAAGTCCAAATTGAGATCCCATAGCGGAATGATGACTCTACGAGAAGGCTGCATCCTGGTCACTGCTTTAAGAAAAAACACAGCACATCTGCATTCGCCCCCAGCGCTAAACCTTGCACTTTGCCTCTATAACAAGAAATCGCTGCTAACTGCACTTTCAAGGAACTGGCCGCCAGCCCTTTATAAAAACCGTCTTGAGACGGCACCAAATGACTTTTCGCCGAACTGACCACCCAGCCTAAACTCTGCAAAAACGTCACTACTTTGTCACCTGCACGTTCTCGGCCTTGGATTTTGCCCGAATCAACCAATCGTCGAGATACGGATGAACCAGAATCCCTTCCTTGCGTAACGTTGCCACCACCACCACCATGATCTTGGTGAACGTCCGCGGCGCTGTCACTAGGCCGAACGGCAATGCTTGAAACTGATAATGTCCCCATGGGACAACAAAACGGAGAAACGTTTGATGAGAGGCCCTGATAGGAATATGCAGATAAGCCTCGGTAAGATCAAGAGAGGTCAAGTATTCCCCTTGGCGCACCGCCACAATAACCGACCTCAACGTTTCCATTCTGAAATGCGGCACCCAAAGACACCAATTCACTCCTTTCAAGTCCAAAATGACCCGCAGAGACCCGTCCTTCTTTGGTACTACAAAATATATGGAGTATCGACCCGTACTGTAATCTTCTATCGGGACTGGCGCAACCGCTCCAATTTGTAACAATAGATTTAGGGTATTGAAGACCGCCAGGGTTTTACGAGGACCCCTTCAGGGAGCCATTACCATCGACTCCCAAATGGGCCTTGCCAATTTCAGCGCATAACTTTCACAAATTATTTCCAACACCCACTGGTCGATTGCTATTTGGGTCCAGGCAGGAAGAAACTCCCGAAGTCGCCCGCCTATCGGTTGGCTTCCTGCTAGACCCTGCCTCATTTCATTGCGGTTTTCTAGAAGCTATAGAGGCTGCTACTGCGAAACCTCTACTGGCCCCACGAAACCCTTGAAAGCCCTGGGCCCTGGATGCAAACCTTCCGCTGAGAACCCCCCAAGCGAGATGTGCAGAATCTCCTGAAGTCCTGAAACTGACCCCGAAATGCCAGGGTGGACTTTCCCAGCTTGGGCCTGTCCTCCGGGAGCCGTCCGCCTTTATACTCCCCCAAATCCTTAACCAACTTGTCAAGATCCTCTCCAAACAGTTTCCCTTTAAAGGGAAGCTTACTAAGGCGCGATTTAGATGAGCCATCTGCCGCCCAATTCCTCAACCATAAGGACCTGCGAGCGGCGACCAGAAAGACCATGCTATTGCTAGCGCTCTGATCAAGTCGTAATGCACATCTGCCAAATACGCTGACCCCGACTCCATGCGGTCAAGTTCTCTTATACTGTCTGGCTCTAAATGTGCGGACTGTTGCAAATGCTGCGACCATCAAAGACATGCTCTGGCCACCTACGCCCCACAGATTGAAGCCTGTAAGGACAGAGCATCCACTTCAAAAGATTGTTTTAACAGATCTTCCACCTTCCTGTACTGCGCATCCTTCAATGCCGCACTACCTTCCACAGGGATCGTGGTTTTCCTCGTCACCGCTGACACTGCTGCATCAACCGTGGAGACTTGAACCTCTCCTTATCCTTATCTGCCAGTGGATAAAGTCTGTTCATGGTCCTAGCTCCTCTGAGCCCTGCTTCCGGCTGATCCCACTCCTCCTGGATCATCCGGTCTACTACACGGTGGACAGGAAACACCACTTCCGTCTGCTTCACCGCCTGAATTTATTTATTTATTTAGCTGTATTTATATCCCGCTTTTCACCGGGTGATGGGGTCCTCCCCGCTCTCCTCTTCCGTTGGCTGTTCCGTGGCCAGATGAAGAGTCTGGAGAGATTCTGTGATAAGCGCTGTCAGCTCGTCCTTCCGGAACACTCGAATGATCTTCGCCTGGTCTTCAGGCTCAGGAATTTCTCCTTCCTCTAACTCTTCCAGCCCTACTTCGAGTTCCTCATCCATATCCTCTGTCTCTTGCCACTCCACATCTGAGGAAGAACACTCATGAGGCCGCGGCCTCTTTTTGGAGGTCTCGAAACACTGCGGTCCGCCTCCGTTACTCTGGACTGCAGCGTCGCAGTAGACAAAGGTAACAGTTCCGGTAATTTCCCTTGCCGTCTCAAACAGAACGCCTGATGCATAATTAAAACAAAATCCGGACAGAAGTCCCCCAGTTGCGTCCCTGGACTCACCGTTGGTCCTGCTCCTAACGGGGTGACGGGAACTTCCTGGCCATTCCCTGGGGAAGGGGGAAGTAGAGCCTCACCTTCAGTTCTCCCCACTACCTCCTGGGGTTTCTGATCCAGTTTAACTTCCATCTGCCTCTCCACGCTGGTTGAAACAGTAGCACAGCCCCGGCAGATCCCTGAATCAGCAACGGTACCCCTGCGGGTACCACACACAGGGGACGGGATGCCATATGCACAACACCCCGACCACCCTGTAACGGCCACACCAAAAGCCAAACTAAGCAGATACAGAATTATACCTTCCTAACTGATGCTAAATCGCTTATGCCAAGAGAAAAGATATCCCTCGGAAATAAAAACAGCCTGCAGGCAGCTTTCCTACTAACCAGACAGAAGCAAAAGCAAAAACAAAGGCAAAAAACAAAAAACAAACCGTTCAGAAAGAAACCAGGCACCAGGCAGGCCTGCTACAGCACTGTTGCCTCCGGCTGGAGCACCCACCATGCGGTGACCATGCAGTCAAGATGGCCACTGCTGCAACAAATGGCGCCAAACACCTCATGACCAACGGAACCCCTTGCAGGGCCTCCTCCACGTACCAGCCCGATTCTCTGCCTGCCCCAAAGCCCCGTACCTGTTTTGAGACTTGCCGCTGCTTTTTCTCTCGTGCTGTCACTCCCGCAGCGCTCAAGTCCGCATGGCCCCGCTCAACTCCGAAGCAAGTGTGCAGCCGCTGGACGAGCTTACCGCCGCCGAATCTCTCCCTTCCGCAGGATCGCGGCTGACCGGGGAGCCGCACGATCACTGCAGGAATTAACAGTGCTGCCCTCTCTATTGTCCAGGAGGAAAGAGCTGCATACAGAAGAGCCCTGGCAATCAGCTAAGGGCAGAAAGGCAGGCAGGATCCGGCAGTGAGAAAATCCTTAACCTTCTTTTTTTTTTAAACGGCCAGTACTAAATTAAAACAAATTATGGACAAAAGGGACAAAAAGGGATAAAACCATCCCAAACTAAGACTAAGGGGCATGTTTACTAAAATCCGCAAAATAGCGCGCCGCAAAATAGCGCACGGCAACGCGGCACTGAAACGCGCAGAAACGCGTTTAAACGCCCCGCACACGTGCGTGTCACCCCTGCACAGGTACGTGGCTCACTAACGGGCCCCGTACAAGTGCGGGCCCGCAAATGTCCGATAGAGGCGTGGAACGGCGAAAGGAGGGCGGAGGAAGGCTCCGGAGGGGCGGAGGGACAGGGTCAATGGGTGGAGAGTGGGAGGGGAGAGGCTCCCCGCACAGTATCGGGCCCGAATTTGCATGTAAAAACTACCGCGAGTGAAACACTCGCGGTAGAAAGCATTTAAAGGGAAGAGAAACCATTTCCGTCAGCAATGTACAGGAAAACCGGGGAAACCAGCAAAACGTGAGCAGTGTGATACATGTGCACAGCACAAAAGTGAAAATAAAAATAGAAAATGACCACAACAGAACTATTAAAAATAGTAATTCAGCTGGGGAACAGTTATAGTGATGGGCAAATACATAAATAACACCCAGCAAAGCTCCAGAAAAAAGAAATGAAGTTTGGAAGGGTCTACTGAGAGGAGACGTTTCCAAAAAACATTTCCACGTTATGGAGCTTTCCTGGGAGTGTTTGCTATGGTTGCCCATTAATATCACTGTTGCCCAGCGTGGTGATATTTTGTCCCACATTTCCCGTGGACATTTCCGGGGTTTATGTGCACGTTTGTCACCAGACAGGGTGCATATGCCCACAGTAGAATTGCGTAGAGCAGGGTTTGTGACTCCATCCTGCCAGGCTTACTGCCTCCAGGGGCTGCACTGTCTCTGTGGTACAGCGGACAGAGTCATTACCTCTAGGACCAGAGGGCAGAGGTTCAAAACCCAGCTGGGGCACCTGCCAGCCCAGTCCCTATATTTTACCCACCACTAAAATAAGATAGAGCAGACACACCTGAATGAATGGGGAAAACACCGATATTTAAGCCAACACCGCACACACCACTACAATGGGCATTACCTACAGCCAAGTCCCCCAAATGCAGTCCCATACTGCCACATTGCAATCAGGTCAACTGCTTTTTCTGAGAGAAGTTCATGCCAGCATGTTGGCGGACAAGTACATGTGGTGCAGGGGGCAGTGGCTGCTAACCACAGAAGACAGAGGCCTAGCCATGTGCAGGCTGGCACAGTCCACTGCAACAGACAGGTCTTGCCGGATCCACAGTCATGGACAATCCAGGGAATCCAACCAATCTGTGGCTACACAGTGGTACAGTGCATACAAGAACAGAAGGTCACAGGTTCAAAGCCCAGCTGGGGCTACTGCCAATCCTGCCCACATATTTTTCCCACAACTAAACAGTGATAGTAAGGACACACCTTTCATGGCGGGGACATATGCAATGGTAAGACATCTATCTTTTACCCCACTGAGCACAGACACCATGAACAGGGGCAGTACCTAGAGCAGAATCACCCAAATGCAGTCCTGGTGGGCCACACACCAGTCAGGTTCCATGCTGACACTCATACAAATGCCTGTGCTGTATAGCTATGCACCACCCCCATGGCATGTAGATGTAGCCCATGCATATTCATGAGGGATAGCAGGAAAACCCGAACAGTGTGATGCAAACCTGGACTGGAGTTGGGAATCTGTGCCGTAAAGCAGCAGCCATCAAGGGCAGACACACCCACACCCACAGGCCCCATTGGCCAATGTCTCCTGGAAAGGCAGAACATTGGACCGTGCATGCAGCACCCAAAACGAGCACTTGCATAACTTACCAATGTCACCCTACACCTGAGGTATACGGTACACAGCTCGGAGACGTTTGCTAGGAGCACAGGCAGGCAGTTATCCATACGTTACGTACATACTGCTAGTTGACCCCATCCAAACAATCTGTTAGGTGTTTGCGGGGCATGCTCCAGGCCTGGCCTCTGACGGTGCTTACCACCCTGGGGAGTGACCACCAGCTGTAATGCGTACCATATCCATGCCTTGCCGTGCTCAGGACCGGTTTGGTGGGCAAGGCTACTTGCCCCCTCAATCGTAGCACCATGATGGCAGAGGTGTGGAAGTGTGTGTCTGTCTATACAGTGGGTGTTGGCTGCAAGCCCCTTCAACAGCCCGCACTGCCAGCACTGTTGCCAGTATTGGCCAGTCAATGTGCATAATGAGGTGCAAGGTACCATGGGTATAGCCAGGGCAGGGTGGCGTGGCCAGGATGCATCTGCACTGGGCATAGGGCCCTGGCAGGGACATTGGCTGGGATATTGTAGTGTCTGGCCACCACCTACACAGACAGGGTGGCCAAAGCATGTCCTTCTGGGGGATCACGCTCACCCTGACTGTGCAGTGACCACAGCATGGCTAGGCCCCCCCATAGTGCTGTATAGTAGTTCTCTCATGTGATAGATATGGGTTTCTCTTTGGGGCCCAGTCACTGATCTATCTGCTTGCTGTGTATGCAGACAGCCCAGTTCTGGGTGCATGCATCTCCATTGGGAACATGCACTATGGACTAACCAGCAGACTGTTTGTAGCTGGTAAATGTCTTGCTATAATGGCTTGCAGGGTGCAGTGGCTGTTGGCTTGCTGCAGGGGAATATCTGGTGGTGGAGTGCAGCTTACCATACCCTGGGCTTATGTCTGTCTGCTATTGTGTTATGGCTGTGTATGGAGCTGCCTGCCTAGGGGGGTGGTGGTGTTCCTCAGCAGGACTGGGGTTGATGTTGCCCTCTACTGCCACCTTTGCAGGGAGGTACAGTGTGGATCCCTTGATGGGGACCATGTTTGCCACGGGGGGGGGGTGCCTGATGGCGGCAGACAGGGATATCCATGGTGTTTGTGCAGAAACTAGCTATCTTACACATTAATACTGCTTTGGAACGCCCGCTTGGCCTCCATCAGCCATGGCAGGTGTTGTTGACCTGGTCCTGGCCACCTCATTGCACACTCAGGGTGAGCACAGTACCCGCACGATGTAACGGTGTGTGGCTACTCTGTGCCAGTAAAACACCCGGTCAGTGCCCCCTACTAGGCCAAGGTGCTGTGTGGGTGCACCCGGTCACTTCCCCCAACAGGGCCGAGGTGCTGTGGGGGTGCATTCCCCATCTTGTGTCCATCTGCGGACAGCTAATTTGCATGTGCAGTGCATCATGGGTACGGGTGGCCTAACCCTATCCTGTTGACACCAGCAGACTGTCTGTGAGGTGACGTGTAGGCTATCTGCAGCCAGCCAGGGGCCTGCTTACAGCTATGGAGCTGTAGCGCAATGGTTACATCACTGCCTGTGCAGCCAGAGGTCATGGGTTCAAACCCACAGTGGGGCCCTTTGGTAGGGCTGTCCACAGCTTTATTTTTATTTACTGTACATATGTCTATGCCGGCAAGACCACCCTCAGCTTACTATACCCATTAGGTGCCTCTGAGGGTGCTTCATAGGGCGCCCTGTAGGCCACCTTATGGTTGCCATCCCTATAGGGTGCACTATACATTATCCTGTGTCACAACATACATGCTGCCCTATAGGGGTCATTCAAGGGTGCCTTGGTGAACAGTGCACTGTAACATGTGCCTTATGGGCCGCCGTATGTTAACATGCTGGGAGAGTGCGTTTGCTAGTAGTGATAACAAAATAAAATTATACAGCCTCCTACAGCACTCCACAACATAATACATACTGCCTTAGCAGGCATTTTTCACTGGGCATTGTGAGGAGTTGAACCCCTGATCCCTGCACCATTGGTCAGTGTTTTAACCATTGTGCTGTGGCTCTGTTCCTGTGCTTGTGCATCAGCGCGCCGCCTTGTGCCTATCAGCGTGCCGCCTTCTGCCGCCCAAGGGGACCAGTGCGCCGCCTTCTGCTGCCCAAAAATAACTGTGCGCCGCCTTATGCCGTTCCAAATTATTTTCCTCCTAAAGCAATGTTAATCATTACAGTTACTGCCTCAGCTGACCTTTGTTGTTGCGCACACTGGGGGATTGAACCCATGGCCCCTGCACCATTGGTTAGTGTCTTCACCGTTGTACCACGGCTCTGTTGTTTTGTATACTCAGCAGCGCGCCACTTTGCCTTTCCACGCGCTAATGTCGACCCCCGCACATTAGCGCGACGCACACACGTCCGGTTGCTTACTACCGTTTTTTTTCTATTTTCTGCCTGAACCGCCCACTCCTTATATGGCACAGGCACACTAGCACGGCCCCGCACGTTAGGAATGTTTAGTAAACATGCCCCAAAGCTACACTAACTGCTCCTTATTCGTTCCTCAGGTGAGCCCTCCACTCGGGCTCACTATGTCCTCCTGCTGCATGGAGACTGGACACACTGGGGCTAATGGGAGAGACCAGCAGACTACATCCAGTGATGTCACAAGTTTGACATGCCCAGTCTCCAAGCTGCAGGAGGAGGTACACAACCCAGAGGTGGAGGACTAAACTGGAGGGACAATAAGGAAATTGCTTTTAATTATGAATAAACATCGATCGAATATATTCACTAGAATATAGCATGTAAAATGGATATGCAAATCCACATATTCAAAACCCTCATCTACCCAGTTCTTCAAGAAATGGCCTGCATCAACCACAGACTTCCTAATTTCAATAATCATGAATGTCCAAATGCCAAATCTTGCATAATTCTGCACACTTCAACCATATCTGGCAAAGCTGCAAAACAACTGGCAGAGGACATCCACCAGCAATAAAAAGCACACAGCAGGACCAGACTTTCCATTGTCCAGGCAACAAATGCGGCACAGTAGTGATGGGCATTCATTTAGCTCAGTGGTTTTCAACCCAGTCCTCTCGGAGCCCCCGGCCCGTCAGGTTTTCAGAATATTCACAATGAATATGCATGAGATAGATCTGAATACAATGGAAGCAGTGCATGCAGATCTATCTCATGCATATTCATTGTGGATATCCTGAAAACCTGACGGGCCTGGGGATCTTGGAGGACTGGGTTGAGAACCACTGATTTAGCAAGTGTCCCTTAAAAACTTGTTCTTGTTAAGTGCCATAGTCGATATCAACTCCTGGCAATCCTGTGGATTGTTGTCCATGTTGTAACTATCCCTTGGGTTTTAAAATTTTAGATGAATAAAATTGATTTGCATGCATTAAAAAGTTCTAACACCTGTTAAAACGTTTTTGTTTCAAAAAATGTGTGAAACAAACTGAAAGGAAAACACCTGAAAAATCGGTAAAAGGTCTGAAAAATCTGAAAAAGAACGGACTTTTTTTGCTTGTGCACATCCCTACTGCACAAAGATAGTAACGTGTTTTAAAACCTTGATGTGGTAACCACTACTATGCTAAATTTCAGCGCATTCCGTCGTAACAGACACACTAAAAATATTTTTATACTCCAGATGCAGTAAACTGATAGCATGCAAACTACCACTGTGACAAAAAGTGTGTGCTGTCAGAAAAAAACAATGTATACTGAGACCTCTGTGCCTGTTGTGACATCAGAAATAAATATCTCTCTTCCTATCAGTGCGTGAGCAGGGAATGGCTCACACACTGAAAGGAAGGGAAATATAGAAAAAACAAAGACCAGACTCCCCTCCCTTACCCCCACTATTTCCCTGGTGGACCAGTGGGCCATGGACCCCCCCCCCCATCTGACTCCCTGACACTCCTAACTGCCTGACTCCCTCACCCTCACACCCAGAACACTCCCAATCCCTCCTGGCTACTTGATCTCCCTCCCTCAACACTCGTGATCTTCCCCTTCCAAACACTCCAACTCAATGATCCCACTTCTTATTCCTTCAGATAACTTGATTCCCCCTGATATTCTCTAGACTCCCCAGACCACTCCTGGACTGGGCACCCAATCAAGGAGACCATTGACCAGAGAACCTATAGCCTCCAATTCCCTCTCCACCACTCAAATTCAAATGTTGAGAGGTAGATGTGATGCCAAGTTGCTCCTGTGTCTGGTGCCCTCTTGCACAACAGTGGTGCCTAACCCCAGCGGGGGTTCTGAGGCTCCGTGAGAGGGTTCCACTTGCACCACCAGGGACTGTGTTTGTGGGGTCAGAGAAAGGTTAATGGGGAGTTTAGGCCCACTTGGAGCACGAAGGGGGAGTTTGAGGAATGGCATGGAGGGCGAGTTCACAAAGGATATTAGGTAACCTGAGGTGAAATGCCACAGTTAACCTTTTAGGACCGGTACCCTCCAGCCTGCTCTGAATCAAAAGCCTGAACCAAACAAAATGGATTTTTGCTACAAAGGACTCTGATGTCTTCCAGGCTTCAAATCTGCTGACCTCCAAGCAACTGCCTGCCAAGTGTTTACAGAAAATAGTTTCCTGCCATGCCTACATGCAAGAGAACTTCTTTCATAGGCCTTTCTCAGCCAAAGATGGCTTCCTCTGGCCTTGGAAACTTGCAACAATGTATGCGACTGCATACCATCTTTCAGGGGTGTCAAACTCCAGTCTTGGAGGGCCACAAACCAGTCTGGTTTTCAGGATGTCCCTAATAAATATTCATTAGATATATTTGCATACAATGGGGCAGTGCATGCAAATATATCTCATGCATATTCATTAGGGATACCCTGAAAACCTGACTGGTTTGCGACCCTCCAGGACTGGAGTTTGACACCCCTGTATAGCATTTCATCTCTCATCATGAACCCTATTGTGCACAAAACCACCACATTATGACTGCCTCCTGATTTGCCAAGACACCTCGTAATATCTCATGCCAACCAAATCACCAAAATGTGATAAACAATCACAAGGAATAATACTGTATGAATCGAACAACTTGCATGTTCTTTAAGCAAAACTTACCCCCAGAGTCAGGGCCGGCTCCAGAGTTGGTTCAAGGTGTTGGCACTCTAGGCAAATCTTAAGCCTTAGTTGCCCTCCCCCCTCTTCTTCGGCTATCAGAATCTATTATTTAGTGTTGAATGGCATGCTGTTTGCCAAGACCCAGAAGCTGCAGCCCCAGGCAACCACCTAGTCTTCCTAATGGTTGGCCTAGCCCTGCCCAGAGACAATAATGGACAGGGATGCCCAAAGTTGTAAGTGAATGCCTTGTCTGTGAAAATACAGGGAATTGCCTACACGTGCAAATTTAATGTTAGTGTCTTCCTTAAATAGACAATCTGGCTTCTCTTACTAACGGTGCTAAAAGTGATTTTCTTGAGATCACAGTTCTTCATTTTGACATGTGATATACAGGGCTAAATCCAAGGCCGGTCCGTCCACTTGGCGAGTTTGACAGCCACCTAGGGTGGCCGGCCTGAGTGGGCAGCTTTGTGCTGCCACTTTTGATCCCCCTCCAACACAATTTACTATCCGAGGGGGGACAGAAGCAGCAAGCCATGCGTACTGAAACACATAGCTGGCCACGGGAAAGAAAGCGGCGGCACAAAGATGCTGCTTTTTGAAATATTGCCATTGCCGCTGCTGCCCGTTTGCCCTCCCCAAGATGGAATTGGTGTCAGAAGGGGGGGGGGGGGGGTAGTGCGGTTTGGCAGGAGCGACTTGGCATGAGGTGGAGGCAGCATGGCTAGGGTTTCTACCTAGGGCAACAGAAACACTTGGGCCGGCCCTGGCTAGATCAGACATTAGAGAGGTGCACTTGTTAGTGTACATTTAGTTTTTTTGCGTGCACTAAAGGAAAAGACATTGGATTGAGCTCATATCTTTTTCAGAATTCAAGGTGGATTACATTCATGTGCAGTAGGCAGTTTCTTGATCCCAGAGTGCTTGCAATCTAAGTTTGCACCAGAGGTCACGAGGAGCAGAAGTGGAATTCAGCCTGGATATGGCTGGTTCTTAGTCTACTGTTCTAACCATTAGGCTGCTCCCCCACTTCACTAAGTCAAAATAGTTGGTGCATTCTAAAGAGATTTAGGGGCCCTTTTATTAACATGCGCTAAGTAGCTGGTGCAGGTTTAGGCACGTGGTAACTGCTAATCCTAGAGCAAGAGAGTTACCATGTGTGATTCACATGCTAACTGCCACTCAGACATTGGGGTGGAGAATGGGCGGGTTAGAGGTGGAGAGTGGGTGAGGTGAGCACAATGCAGTTAGTGCGGGGGGACATACCGTGTGCTGTCAATGTTGCCATTAGCATGGGCGCACCTACCTCCGCCTCGATCGAAGTGTTAGCTGCAGTAATAGCACTATGTGAGCTTCTGCATATCTGTGCATTAACTGTTGAACATGCTGGTCACACCCCTGACAATTACCATGGAGGTTTGACACATCCATTTTCAAGCTAAATATTTGCTCTGTACATAACCATGGTGCTCTTTAGTAAAAGGTTCCCTTAAAGAGCGCTAACCTATAAATGATTTCATGCTAAGTTGATTAACATGCATTAAAAAGTTCCAACACATTATTATATTTTCTAATTACAACAAATGTATGAAACCAAAAAGTTCCAAAACTGGGGAAAAGAATCCAAAAATTACCTGAAAACTAAACAAAACTTTTTTTCCTATCATACACACTATATTTTGAAAATAATCTGGCTCTGGACTGAAAGCTAATTGAATGGTTTTAAGTGAAACATCTTGTGTTCATGGGCACTGCAGCTCACTAGGAGCCGTGCCGATAATGTTGTAAATGTATTAGGTTTCCCTTGTTAAATATTTTGTGGCATACAAATGTAATCAATGTTGGGAGGTCTAGAGATTACCCTTCTGATTTACTTTGTCATGAGGATGAATTGCTTCCAGGAGTTGGTATCTCATATTTTCTTACTCTTCGAATTAGCTTATAGAGTCACCCTGCAACATTTGAGGCTTAGAAGTATTTCAGACAAAACGTTATCTGCCATCTTTGTCATACAACATCATCTTACTGCATGGTTAAAAGCATGTTACAGGGACCCTCTGTGACCTTGGGCAAATTCATCATTATGTCACTGGGGGTTGACTGTGTTAGGTGAGGTGGGTTAGATTTTGAATTATGATGCCTATAATTTGAATTTTAGTATGATGCAGGGAGAAAAGGTGGGGGATCCTAAGTTTTTTATTGGGGTTACATGATGTTTTGTTTTATTTTATAATTGCTGTGAATCGTTTTGGATCTTTTTGATAGAGGCGAGCAGGGCTGTACCGAGCCAGAATTGCATCCTGTGTGACTTGCATATCGGGCACGTGTCCCCCCCCACCCCCGCACCTCCATCCAGCCATTTTCTGCTCTTACCTTACTGCTGCCGCCCTCTGTTTTCTCCACAGTGGTGCCAGCAGCAGGGCAAGAGCAGAAAGTGGATGGACAGTGGAGAAGAGGGCGCGTGCCCGATGTGCTAGTCGCCGGCACTTTAAGCAGATCAGTTCCTCCCTGCTCCGATATCATGTCAGAGGAGGGAGGGACCAGTCCCGCTTAAAGTGCCGCGAAAAGGCATAAGGGGCACATTTCAGCTGCCTGCTGTTGCCCTGCCACCACTGAGAGAAGAAAAAGTGGTGACAGCAGGGCAACAGCAGGCAGCCAAAATGCGCCCCTTAAGCCTTTGTGCCCTGTGCAGCTGCACCGCTCGTGCAGGATTAGGCATGGTCTTGGAGACGAGTAATGCATGTAAGCAAGGAAATAAATAACGAGCTTCCTTTACTAAACTGTACGCTATTCCTAACTACATAAAGCATCATCAAGGTCATTCTAAGTTGTGCGAGCCTCATTTTGTTTTTGCAGTTATCAAGTTACTTTCCAGATCTCGCCAACATTTGGAACTGGGTAAAGAAATGAGAATGACGCCAGCATATTGAGAGAGCACGAGGACACACCTCAGTTTATGCACTGCCTCATTTCAATGGCTTCAACAGCAGGCCTCGGACCAGCCAGGTTTTCAGCATATCCCTAATAAATATGTATGATAAATCAGCACATCATCTAAGTAGCAGAAGCACAAATGTCGTACATATTCATTAGGGATATCCTTAAAATCAGGCTTGTTTGTGGCTCTCCAATACTGAATTCTGACATCTCCCTTTGTATATACCTAGGGTGATATTTAAACTCTGTGGTCAGCACCATTAGCAGGATTGCAGGCAGGGTGGTATCAAAGCTCTCCTGCGTTATCTAGATGGGGTCTAAGTACGACTGCTCTCTGGATAATTTCCCACTCTGCCCAGTTCTGCTCACGTACCGCCTTAGCACTATCGGCATAGTGGCACTGAATATCTGCAGATAGTGCCACCTAAAACAAATATCTGGATATTAGTTGACATTATCTGGATATTTGCTTTAGAACACTGGGCAGAATAACTTTATAGGTTTGAACAGTGGATATGAAAATGAAATATGGAAATGTATAATAACCAGTACTTTTTTCTTAGAGCTCGATATTGAGTTGCACTGGCTATGTGTCTCTAAGGCATTGCTGCTGAACTTTAATGCTGGATATTCAATCTGGGGCCATCTCCATCCACCGGAATTGAATTTCTGGGCCCGCCGCAATTCTCCGCATGGTGCAGAAGCTAATCGGGCAGTGGCAATATTGAGCCGCTGCCCGGTTAGCTACCATGGGTAAAGACAGTTGAGGTTTTCCCACACCTATCTTTACCACAGGTTGCTAACTGGGCAGTGGTTCAACATTGCCATTGCCCGGTTAGCAAAGGGTGCCATCTCCACGCCGCCCAGAATGCCCATGACACGCTCTGATTCTACATGGATAACATTAGGGCAAGCAGCGTTAGAAACAGTGGACATTCATGTTAATGCTGCTGAATATCTCTCTATAGCAGCATTTACACGGTTTCCAGGTTTTTAAACCGTATAAATGTCATTCAATATCAGGCCCTTAGAAAAAAGATACAGTATTACATGCAGGGCTGACCTTAGGAGGTGGAGCGATCAGGCCTGGCCCAACCATTAAGCAAACTAGGCAGCTGCCTACATGTCCAGCTGGCTCCACGTGCTGCCTGCTCTTGACCCACCGCCGCTTTTCGTGGTTCCTTGGCAGCTGCAGCAGCAGAGCGCACATCCAATTTAAAAACAACATATGCTCGCGTCAGAGGAGGGAGGGACGAGACCTGCATGCAAGCACGGAGCTGGAAAGAGCCGCGTGGGTTTTTTTAGAATTGGATGTCCGCTCCGTTGCTGCCCCCTCTGCAGCCGTGAAAACATTAAAAACATCACGGAGCAAGGGTAGACAACATGGGGGGAAGGGAGCAGAGGCCAGCAGCCCCAAATGCGCCCCTATTTCTTTGTGCCCTGTGCAAATGCACCACTCGCACAGGGCTAGGTACGGCACTGAGTGGAGGAGTAGCCCACTGGTTAGTGCAGCAGCCTGATGACCAAGATACCAGCATTCAGTTCCCACTGGCACTCCTTGTGGCCTTTGGGCAAGTCATTTTACCCTCTATTGCCTTGGAAAAAAGGTCTGGTAATCTACTTCTGGTCACACATTGCCAAAAAACCCCAGGGCCTGCTGGGTCTCCGGGAGGCAGCCATGATTTAAGGGCACACATTGCAATTCAACCTAGCACTTCTTATTGGAAAAATGAAACAGGCCGGGTGGCTCCAGATCCCTCCAGAAACACTACACGTTTCCAGCATCCCAGACTTCAGCAGCACACCCTGAGCAGGGACAGACTTGAATCTAATGCAAAATAGGGCCCACAAATTTAGAAACAGAAACCTGCAGAGAAACTCTGAAAATAGAAGCCCTAAGAAGCCAGACTATGAACAGTGCAACATTCGTTTCACATTTCAAATTTTATTTGATATACCACAGGGGCGTCTCATCTGCTGCCTGAGGCAAAGAATGAGATGGAGCCCCCGTGCCCTACACCTTAGAGGGAGGCGGGGCTTTTTCAGAAATCCAATCAGAGACTGAACCAAACCAAAAAGCCGATAAGATTATATGGAAGGATGTTTGCACACAGGGCCGTATCGAGCTGCAATTGCGCCCTGTTCGACTTGCAGCTCAGGCGCATGCCCCTTTCTCCCCCCCCGCCATACCTCTGTCCAGCGCTGCCTGCTCTTTCTCTGCTGCTGCCGCCGCCCTCTGTTTTTTTCACGGCGGCACTGGCAGCAGGGAAAGAGCAGCCAGTGCTGGACAGAGGTATGGGTAGGAAGAGGGAGGGCATGCGCCCGATCTGAAAGGCGCCGGCACTTTAAGCAGATCTGTCCCTTCCTGCTCTGACATTGCTTCGGAAGAGGGAGGGACCAGACTTGCTTTAAAGTGCTGCGAAAAAGCTTGGGGCGCATTTTGGCTACCTGCTATTGTCCTGCCAGCGGTGGCAGAGCAACAGCAGACAGCCGAAATACGCCCCCCCCCCCAAGCCTTTGCGCCCTGTGCGGCTGCACCGCTTGCACAGGGCTAGGTACAGTCCTGTTTGCACACCAAGGAACTAAAAGACAGCAAGAACCAACAGCACAGTTTATAAAACTAAATTATAACTCATTTTTATTTTGTCATTATAAACTGCATTAGGGTTCTTGCTTTTTCTTTTTCAAAATATATTTTGCATCCACAGTGGGTGCAGAGCAGAACCAGGACATTCACCCACAGAACTCAATATTTAAAAAAAACAATCTGATTCTGATTATCTCACTAACAACAACCACTATTCTCCAGTACCAAGCATATTGTGAACTAATACAAATCCTACAACAAAGAGCAAACCTACCATACCATACCATATCAGCACAAACTTCCAAAACTCACATAAGGAGCCCATCCAAAAAAGCGTCACTGTAAATACTACAGTGGGCCCTGGAACATCCATACATCTATTTGAAAAGCTGAACAAGTCAAATTACTACAGTACAGTATAGATCTTAATATACAAACTCCATTTTAACAGAACACCTTGTCTCAGTCACACACTCACAACATCGACCCTCACCAAGTACAGAATAAGTAACCACAATCTGAAGTAAAAATAAAAATATGTAGACAAAATTTAAACTGAAACCCCAAGAAGCCAGAGTCCACATGCAGTGCAACATCAGATAAATAAGAGATGCAGGGTGTAAAATATAAAAATACTATGTAAAATATAAAAATAGCACAAAGTCCAATCACTAAAATTCAATAAAATTATTTTTTCTACCTTTGTCGTCTGACCATTTTATTCTCTGATCATGCTGGTCCCGATCTGAGGCTTCTGCTTTCCTGTCTTCTCTTAGCTTTCTTTCTGTGATCCATGGTCCATCTGCCATTTCTTATCTCTTCTTTTGTTTTCTTCACTTCCTTCCATCAGCCCATTTCCAGTTCCAGTAAACCTCCCCAGTATCAACCCCCTTTCCAGTCCTCCCCTCCCAGTATTTTCCAATGTCAACCACCTTGCATTCCCACGACTGCCACTGGTGTCCATTCCCTTCCAGTCCCCCTCCTTCCCCACTGTCCAGCCCCTTCTAGTCCAAATACCATCCCAGGTATCAGCTCAGGTCTACTCTCAGTGCCAACCCCCAGTCAGCTCCCTTCCAGCCACCCTACCCTCTGTCCAGCTCCCTTCCAGTGACATTCGCATGTCAGCTCCCTTCCAGCCTCCTCCCCATTACCCAGCCACCTACCACTCCCATCCCCAAGGGTCAGCTCCCTTCCTGTCCCCCTTCAGTACATCCCAGGTGTCAGCTCCTTTCCGGGCCCCTCCTTCCCCTGTGTTGGCTCCCTTCCTGCCCCTTCCTTCCCTTGGCAGACCCTCTCAGTGTCCGCTCCCTTCCAGTCCTGTTCTACCATGCCCCCGCATCAGCCCTTTTGTAGACCTAGCCCCTAGTTTTCTTCCAGGGCCAGCAGCACTCTCCTCCCCTCCCCCATTAGCCCATTTCCTGTCCCAGCCCATTTCCAGTCCTATCCCCTTTATGGGCTGCTCCAGTCCTAGCCCCCCAATCAGCCCATTACCAGTCCTAACTCATTTCCAGTGCTAGCCCCACATCTGCCCATTACCAGTCGTAACCCTCCAATAAGTCCATGAACAGTCCTAACCCTCCATCAGCCCATTTTTTGTCCTAGCTCCCCCATAGCCCATTACCAGTCCTAACTCCCCCATCAGACCACTTCCAGTCCTAGCCCTCCCCCGATAGCCCATTACCAGTCCTAGCCCCCCTCCTGATCAGCCCATTTCCAGTTCTAAACCCCCATCAGTCCATTTCCAGTCCTAACCCCCCCATAGCCCATTACCAGTCCTAACCCCCCCCCATCAGTCCATTTACTGTTTTAACCCCCCCCCCCATCAGCCCAGTTCCAGTCCTAGCACCCCCCCCCAACCCAGGGAAATTTAAAAAATAAAAAAACTCCGGCTTAAGAAGCAGCTGCTGCTGCCGCTCCAGCGGCGGCAGAATGAAGAGCCCCGCGGACGCGCCGCCGCCTCCTCCAAGAGCCTGCACATTTCTCCTCCACGCCGGCTCAGCTTTTGCAGAGCCACGGCGAAGGGAGAGTGTTTCCCTTTTGCGCGGCTCTGTTAAAGCTGAGCCCGTGGCGCTGATGGGAAACAGGATTTCCTGTTTCCCATCAGCACTGCGGGCTCAGCTTTAATAGAGCCGCGGTTAAGGGAAACATTCTCCCTTCACCGCGGCTCTGCAAAAGCTGAGCCAACGTGGAAGAGAAATGGGCAGGCTCTCTGGGGAGGTGGCAGCGCGACCGCGGAGCTCTTCATTTTGCCGCTGCTGCCACTGGAGCAGCAGCGGCAACTGCTTCTTAAGCTGGAGTTTCTTTTTCTTATTTTTATTTTGAAGGCCGAATGAGGCGGTCTCTTTGGGGGCAATTTTGTCGCCCCCAAAAAGTTGTCGCCTGAGGCTACTGCCTCACTCGGCCTCATTATAGAGCCACCCCTGATATACCACATATCTTGGTAAATCTATGTGGTTTACAGTTATATGTAAAAGTTAAGGAAGAATGGATAAATAGTAAGACAATAATGGAGAAAGAAAAGCAAAATGCATTTCTACCTATACTGAACAAAATGCAAAGATATAAGAAATTAAGATTTCCAAAGGTAGTGAGTATGCCAATTTCTAAAAACTGAAAATAAAATGCTTTCTTTTCTACCTTTGTTGTCTAGATATTTTACTTTGAATTTTACTTTTCTTGACCAGATTGTAAGCTCTGATGAGCAGGTACTGTCTTTTACATGTGTCTGTACAGCGCTGCATTAGTTGTAGTGCTATACAAATGTTCAGTAGTAGTAGAATCGTTAATTCTCATCTTTTTCAGTCTTCTCTCTTTTCCAGATTCTTCTTTCCATTTTCCATTCCTTTTCTTCCTGTCTTCTCTTCTATCTCTTGACCTGTACCCAGCCTCTTACCTCTTTTAGCACCCCCATTCCTACTCTCTCACCCCCATCAAAGACCTCTTCTTTTCCTCCCCCCCCTCCACAGCACCTTCATCCCTTTCCATTGCCTATTACCCCTCTCCACTCCTCCAGGTCATCTACACCACCTCTCAACCTTCCAACCACCTTCTTATAACCTATTATGTCCTAACTCGTACACTAAATCCATCTAACCCCCCCCCCCCCACACACACACACTTGTGCCTACCCAACTCCCAAGTTCCCACTATTCTTCCAAATACCTGCTTAGTCTCTACATCCCTATTCTCTCTTTCATTATATCTCAGCTATGCCCCCAAATACCCAGTCATCCCCAATTCCAGGGTACTTACTCTTCCCTCTACTCTCCGAGTCCCTACTATTCCACAGTTCCCAATCTCCAATCCCCAAGTCTCATTCTGCCTCTCTCTTTAATCAATTTGAGTCTTCAGGGTTCCTGTTCTCCTTGACCCCCCAAATCCTATTCCCTTTTCTCCCACCGCTCTTCATTTCTCCCCTTACCACAGCTTCACTCGTACAGATGTTTTGTTGTTGCTTCTGCTTCTATGCGTCTTCTGAGGCCCTTCTGGTAGAAGCATCTGCTGTTTGAACCATGGGGCAGGCTGTGTGTATGGAACCTTGTGCAGTTCAGCCCTCAGCTGTTTAAACTACACGGTTCCATGCAATTCAAACAGCTGATATTTGGACCATTTAGTAGCCATATTCATGCTTTCTGGTCTCTGAAAACAGGCATAGAGAAGTCCAAAGGATGGAGATGTCTCCAGAGACATTTTAGAAACCCTGTCTGTGGACTTCCAAGTCTGAATGGGGATATGACGAAGGTATGGCTGAGGTGTTTGTATGAATTTCGATGCCATTGCCTAATCTCAGAAATGTCCTGGACGTCTGCAGTCACATCTAAGGTTATACCTGCTTCAGACAGGAATAGACATAGGGAAAGTGCTTGTTTTAGCCATAAAACATCCAGAGAAGATAGCACTCTACCCAATACTCTGCACAATCACAATGATAGCAGATCACTACACTACCCATTAGGATATTCCTAGATAGATGTCCACAGTCTGGAATACTGTTCTGTGGATGTCTATGTAGATGCCCCTGCAGACATCCATATCAGGCACGTTCATGTTTGTGAAATGGTGCCCGAACTTGGATGTACCCACTTTTTTTCAGACGTTTTGGCTTGGACATCATTTGTAAACTTCCATTTACAGAGTACCCTATAAGTTTCAAACAGCAGGATCTTTCACCTTGCCAACCACAGAAGAGGGGAAGCAGGAGCAGCAACCAGATGGGTTTGAGGTGGCGATCTGAGGCTTGGATGGCAGTCATTTTTGAGAGAATCACTTGCTATCCCATACTAACACACCTTCTTCGGGACCCCAGAGAAATTTTAGTAGGTGGCAGAAGAGCCCTGATAATATAATAACTACTTGAAAAAACATTTTCACAGGTATACCACAGATACAAAAGTTGCTTTTAAGGAGTCAGGCAACTGGATCTACCAAAGTGAAAATCCCCTCTTATTCAGTATCTACGTTTTGATTCTTAAAATATGAGTGGACAGGTAAGCGGAATTACAATTTATGTATCTAGTGCTGAAACTCAGCACTAGCTACCTAATTTAAACATAGAAATCCAGGTGCATGGGTGTTGGCCTAAATCTAGGTGCTATTTCTGCACTGGGCTCAGTGATTTGTCTGTTCTCCTTGAGCAGCGATGCCCCCGTCCTCCTACTGGAAGGTTCACTTTTCCCAGTAGGTGTATTAATGTTCCAGAACCCACTGCAATATTTACAGTGCTGCCCTTTTTTGGGTAGAGTCTTTGTTGTGTGAGTTCTGGACATGAGTGATTTTGAGGGGTTTAGTATTACTTCAAAATATGCCTGATATTGGAGAGTGCTTATGTTGCTGTTACTGAGATAAACCAGAATCAGAATTAAGGTTTTAAAAAAAAAACTTGTAGGGCGAATTCTATGGGGAAATGCCCTAGTTCTGCTCTGCACCCATTCTTGTTTAGATCAGAGAAGAAGGTAACACACAGATTGCATTGCCAACTCGATATGCATTATTTCCCACGGAAAAATCAGGTGCAACTGTCTATGGGGTACTTCGTACCTGCAGCAAGACTGAAAGTAACATTGCACGCATGCTTTCACTTTGAAACCTGGTACAAAGTCCATCAGTGCTTTTCTTCCTTTACCTGCCCCCAAAGAAAGATTGGGAATTTATTTATTTCAATACTTAGCTCATCCTTCCAAGATTGCCCTGGGCAGGTTAGAGCAGAACACAAAAATATAATCGACATGCAACAGAATTTAAACAGCAGTAGAATATCGTATGCTGTTTGTATGAACAGGAACTTTTATCACAGGCTTTGATTGAATAAGGCTCCAAACATTTTGCGGCAGTATGCTGTTTTGGCACTCCAGTACTCTGTCAACAACAACAGCGACCCAGGCTGTGACAGCAGGCCCATAAGATGCTCTCAGCTGGAGAAAAAGGAAAAAGTGGAATGCGTCCTTTTATTTTCTGCCTCCTGATCTGATTCATTATCTCTCTTCACACAACCACTTTCTGGTCTTTGACCTTGAAACTAATTTGGTTTTCTGCTGTCACTCAAGAGATATTTAGCTCCACTGCATCTAATCATGCAGTAAATGCAGATACCTCTCAGCAGTACTGCAGATACCCAGAGGATTGTTCTGTGGGCATTATTCAAAGGTTTAATTACTACGGGGAAGCAGCGCTAGAACTTTCTTGCACTACTGTATAATATGATCCATTTCATGATGTCAGTGGTAATTTTCTGGCTCATCGCCAACATGGAACTTTTCTAGACTTGTTTTCCTTTTCCCTATGGCAACAGTACTGGAAGGTGGAAATCCCTAGAAATTACCACTGTGCAATATTTTGTGTTTGCTCTGCTACTGGTAAGAAAAGAATAAGCACAAAATTCCACTCACTAGAATGCCAGCACCTCTGCTGATCTGAAGCCTAAGCCTGTATCTCTGCCAGGTCTTCTTTATTACCATTAATACCCCTTCAGTAACACACTGCCCTGTACCTGCTCAGAGGATGGAGCGGCATCTATCCCCCTTAAATTAGGAAACTTCTAAGCATGTGCCCTACTCTCTCCATGCCGCGTATAGTCAGCCACTATGGACAGTGCAGAGATGACAACGGCGAACCATCCCAAAGAGACAAATTTACCACCTAAAGAATGAAATGGAAGGCAAAAAGAGTGAGATTGTTCAGACATTGTGTCTGGAGTATAAATTAATTAAGGTTTAAATGATATTTTCTTTTCTTTGGTGCTTCTATAGGCATACTGACAGAGTGATGGCAATTTTCAAAAGCATTTGCCCAGTGGCTAAAAGCATTGTGCACAGATTTTTCAGCGCAGGTACTTGTTAGGTGCAGGGCGGAGGGATGGGGCAGGGGGAGGCAGTATGAAGGAAGCTGTGCTCAGATCTCTACTCTTTGGGTCACTTGGCGTTTCTCCTCTCAGGCCTGCTTCACATGAAAGCAGTGATCAGCATCTGTGCTCTGGCACTGAACCTCTGAGAAGACTTGAGGAGTGTGAGAGCGAAGAAGCCTTCAAATGAGTCTGCGCACACTCCTAATGAATGAGACTTGGCACCTCTGACAGAGAAAGTCACTCCAGGGACCTCTAGCTGCTACAGGGGAAATTATGCTTAGCCCAGCTGATTTGACCAACTTTATTGAACATAAATAAAAGGAGATTAATCATCCTTGATTTGTTTACCCAGTGCCGCCACATAACTGATGAGCAGGAGGGGGAGTTACAGGAATTTGCAGTCCACCCTAAGGTTTCTTTTTAAAGCACTGTTCTTCCGTTTCCCAATGAGCAGCTCCCTGGGTGCATAGAGGCAGATCCCAAAGGGATCATCAAGTACAGAGGGTCCCTCGCCAATTTTTGTTATATTCTGCATGTGTTCTACAAAATTGTCAAGCCCATCACTAACTCACTTTATTATAAAATTGTGGATCCTCCACCATTTACTCAAACAAGGCAGGCCAGGATTTCATAAGCAGAAGTAGCATGCAGTATTGTATAGTTCTGTAGAGGTATATTTTAGGTAGACAGAATAAATTTTCCTATCCCAGCAAACATTCAATTTAGAGGAAACAAGATAATATTAGGCGGATACAGCAGTTACAACCTTTGTTTGGTTATTGAGCACGAAGTCCTGACTTAATTCTTTGCACAAGACACTTCTCCAAAAACGTAAGACAACAGTAGAAAACTCATCAAAATAGAAGAATATTAATGGCATTTTAGAGGCAATTGACTCTGCAAAGCACTCTGCACAGGATGGACAGATATAAAGAAAGATTTGCTCACACACTACCTACTTGCCACACACAATCAAAGTATTCCCAACATGTAAATTCTGTGTAGGAGATAGGGTCCAATCATAGATTTTGCACTGTGTTTCACAGCATCCAGCTTACTGCAGGGAGTTTACACCTAATAGATCACAGATCTCAATTGCTAACCTGAAAATAAAAGTTATTTTCTGACATCGAGGATAGAAGAGAAAGGGACTGAGCTGAGAGTAGGGGATCTACTTAGATCTGAAGTGTGTCCTCCAGTCAGTTACACTCCTCTCCTACTGTCCTGGAATGATAGGAGGGGAAGGGTGGATTAAGAGGAAGGCTAGATCTTCCTTGCTCTATCGGCTTCAAGCCTACTCTGTTCTCTTTTGGTCTCCGTGTTCTGCTTGGGAGAAGATGGGGATGGAGCAAGAAGCAGATGGCTATTTTCAGGGGTACTGTCCAACTGAGATGAAGTAAGAGCCTCATGAACCTATGCCTAGCCAAATCTCTGTCTGTTACCACCAAGGCACACCAAGGTATTTCCCAAGGCATACTGGTTAAAAAGCATTATTTTAAATTACAATGTTACCTTTTCATAGGTAGGGTTTGTGCTGTTTGAGTCCTGGCGGTGCTGTTATGGTATATTTGCTATAGCCTTGATTCCTAAAATGTGGGGTGGGACACCAAATGGGATAAAATCATCTATAGATGGGGTCACAGAAACAGGGCTGCTCCCCTTCTCTTTAGACCTCCATTGTGACCTATGCCCAGTAGTTCGAGTCAACATGGAGTCTGTGAATATTCACAGACCCTGCCGCCTTCTCCTGTTAGACTGGAAACCCATCCAAAGCACTGGCACCTGTGAGAGTACACTGGCACATACTGTAGGGCCCTGTGATGACTGCTGCTGCTACCTCTGCTGTCTTCTTGCTTTGGGGGAAGGAAGAAATGGATGAGGGAGGAGAGGGGAGTGGAGGTCCATTTTGTTTGCATCATCATCCGGGGACATGTGACTTTTGAAGTGTTAAAATGGGAGGTCATACTAGATAAAGATTTAGGAAGCAATGTGCTATAGGCTCTGACCATTCTTTCTGCAGTATCCTGCATTTCATAATATATCTAGCAGTTGACACTGGAGGAAAGTTGTGTAGATTTACTGATGTGACACCGAAATGTAATATTAAACGTTAAATGACTATTTTCGAAGTATTAAGAGCATGGATCATAACATTTTGTGTTAAGAAACTTAAAGGATGTATTTAAGATATAAAGGCATAGAATTTCTTTAGTAGATTATAATTTATTTATTAATTTAAAGTTTCTCTTATACCGCCTTTCAGATTCTCAAGGCGGTTTACATAGAACAGTAAACTTGATATACATGGAACAGTGAATATAGAACGTAGTACAAGAAATAGGGGATTAGGGTGAAGGGTGAACATTTTAGGGGGGGGTGGCAGGGTAGGGTAATTTTTATGGTGGAAAGTTGTCTGGTGGGATGGGGGGGGGGTCTGTGTTAGGCTCTACCCCTTCCCATCCCATTCAGGTGTCCCAGATTTGCAAACCAAAAGTCTAGTAACTTTAATAAATAGCATCTGTTGTAAAAATTGCTTCTTACAGATGTATAGCTCCTCTTTCACTGAAGTGACGGATTCCATAGAGGGTACATAAAAGAACAGTGAAGAATGAAAAAAGTGGTTCTGGTGGACAGACTAGATAGGCCATGTGGTCTTTTTCTGTCATCATTTTTCTATGTTTCTATGGTGCATGTGGGATGGTAGATGCTCCAAGGCCCTGACTGGCTGATTTCAGCTGGTTTAAAAACGCCATACCAAAACTCCTAAAATCTTCAAGCCCACACCAGGGGTTTCTTAAAAGCACCTTTATTTGGTGCAATCCCCTTTTCCACAGCAAGGTATTCACAATGTATACAACTGGCAGATGTCAGATGGATAAAGTCCCCAATTCGTCTTTCTCCTCACTTAATGTTACTGCTTAGGTTGTCTAGAGAAATTGCTTTTCTGAGGTCCCAGGGTGGTCATCTCAGATTCCTCAAATCTTCTGCAAGACACTCTTTTTTTATTTTTAAGAGCCATTTTTTTAAGCAGACCCTGGGTCTTCTTGGCAAGGTATGACCAGAAGTAGATTTTCAGGCCTTTTCTTCCCAGGCCATGGAGGGTAAAGTGACTTGCCCAAGGTCACAAGGAGTGCCAGTGAGAATTGAACCCAGACCTCTTGGGTGCCAGGCTGTTGCTCTAAACACTAGGCTACTACTCCATTCAAGACACTCTTAACAGGATACGTTTCTCAAAATCACAAAAACTCTCTCTATAAATTCTGTAATCATGCCAAGTACAAAATTGATGCTATGTCCTGAACTCTATGCAAATCCAAAATATTGCCCAAAGTTCTCTCTCCAAGACAGGGGAGAAAAAGACATTCCTCTACGCCAGATGTTCTCAACTCAGTCCTCAAGATACACCTAGACAATCATACTGTCAGGATAACCACAATGAATATGCAGGAGAAAGATTTGAAATGCCCTGCCTACATTGTATGCAAACCTCTCTCCTGCATATTCATTGCAATTATCCTGAAAACATGACTGACTAGGTGTGTCCCGAGGACTGGGTTGAGAATCCTTGGCCTATGGGACTGCCTTCTCCTTCTCTTAGGCCTAAACAATCACCCAGAGAGGCCGCTCCCTTTTCTGTTCTTAGCAGCCTCCTGAACTCTCCTGGGCTGGCTCCAGCACACTCCCAGTAGTGGGCAGCCTCTCTCAACATCTCGTCTATACAGGGACTTAAATAGTTCAGTCCAAAATGTAATCCACAAACTCCCACCAAATTTTAATAAATATAAGGATACATCCTTTCATTACATCACATTATTACTCAATTCAATTGGGAGCATGGCTACACACGTATGATGATTTATTTATTTAACAGGTGTTTTATACTTCATCATTTCAGTTAAAGCTGCTTACATTGTAACTTAAACTTGGTAACGTACATTAAACAGGGACATTGATCAGAACCTCAACTTCCAATCACACATCAAGAAAATGACAAAGAATGCATACCAAAAGCTAAGAACGATACAGAAGCTCAAACCTCTACTCAATGAAAGTGACCTCCGAATAGTATTCCAGCTATGATAACACCCATTTTGGACTACTGTAATATAATCTACCGAGGTCCCCCAAACAAAACTACATACCCACTTCAACTGGTTCAGAATACCACAGCACAAATAATCATCACTGGAACTACAAAACAAAGCCACATAACCCCTGCCCTACATCAGCTTCACTTGCTTCCAGTCCACACTCTCTTCAAATTCAAGACTCTCCTAATCATCTACAAAATTATACGTGATCTATCACCAGCAACTCTGCAACCTATGATCACCAAGGAGCTCAAGAATAGGCAGAGAAGTACTACAAACAGAAAGCGTAGTTATTCACCTGTAACAGATGTTCTCCAGGGACAACAGGAATCAGTCCTCACATATGGGTGGCATTGGCGTCGACAGAGCCTGCATGGAGCATTTCTCCAGCTTTCAAAGAAAGCCTTTGGGACATGCTATCATGCATGAGTGGTCCCCTTCCAGCCCTAGGGTGCCATCTTGCTCAGTCAGATGACATACCTAGGATGGTAGTAAAAACTAAAACAAGGTAGGGAGGCAACTCCCAGGGGAGGAGGGAGGGTTGTGAGGACTGATTCCTGCTGTGCCTGGAGTACATCTGTTACAGGTGAGTAACTATGCTTTCTCCAGGAAAAAGCAAGAAGTCAGTCCTCACATATGAGACTCCCTAGCTCCAGGCTGCTGAGGACCGAACCTCGACAGCACCAGTGGCGTCCAGTGACACTATCACTCCGGTAGCTGGAACACAGAAGGGTCTGAGGGCAGGAGTTGCCTACACCCTGAGAATATTACAGAGTCCTGTCTGGCCAAAAGCACTGGCCCTGTGGGACTCCTTTCCAGGCAGTAGTGAGCTGCAAACATATGAATTAAAGACCATGTGGCAGCCTTGCAGATCTCTGTCACCACCAATGTGGCCATCGCCCTCACATGATGCGATGTGATCCGGTGCTCGAGGGAGAGGCCAGCTTGCTCATAGGCGAGGGCAATACAGTCTGCCATCTAAGTGGACAGAGTTTGCTTAGTCATGGGGAGCCCCAGTCTGCTGGGGTCATAAGATACAAAAAGCTGAGGAGTGTTTTGATGGGTCTGAGTCTGCTGTAAGTAGAAGGTCAGGGCCCATTTGCAGTCGTGTATGAAGTACTAGTTCCTCCCTGCCGGCGTAGGTCCATGGAAAGAAGGTGGGCAGGACCACCTCTTGGTTGAGGTAGAAAGGAGATAGCACCTTTGGAAGGAATTTGTGGGGGGGGGGGGGGTGTGCAGAGAACTACCCTGTTCTTGTATATGGTGGATCTTCCACTAGGGCCTGGAGTTCACTCACTCTTCGAGCGGACGTGAAGGCCACCAAAAAAGTCACTTTCCAAGACAGGTACTGCAGGTGCCAAGTGGCTAGGGGCTCAAATGACGGTTTGGTGAGTTGGGAGAACACCACGTTGAAGTCCCACTCTGCCGCTAGAGGGCAGAAAGGGGGCTTGGATAACAGGAGGCCCCAGAAGAACTTGGAAACCAGGGGCTGGCTTGAGAGGGATTTTCCCTCAATAGGGTGGTTGTGAGCAGCTACGGCACTCAAATGTACTCTCACTGCATTAGATTTCAGCCCGGTGTGTGACAGGTGCAGTAGGTACTGCAGTACTAGTTGCACATGACAGGAGAAGGGATTCTCCTCCCTTTCTGCTCACCAGGCGGAGAACCTTCTCCACTTAAAGGCATAAGCCCGTCTGGAGGAGGGTTTTCGAGAGGCCAGTAGGATCTCCTCAACTTCTCCTGGAAGATTGAAAGGGGCCAATGCTACCCTTTCAGCAGTCAAGCTGTTAGTGACCCCTAGTTGGGGTGCAGGAGAGAACCCTCCTCCTGGGACAGGAGGTCCGGGGCTCAGCCCAGTGGGACTGGGAGTGCCACTGACAGAGAAAACAGCAGAGGGAACCAAGGTTGCCTGGGCCACCTGGGGGCGTTCAGTATAACAGATGCCCGTTCACTCTGGACCTTGAAGAAGGTCCTGGTGACCGGGAGGGGGGGGGGGGGAGAGTCAGTGGGGATGCATAGAGTAGGCCTCTGTACCACGAGATCAGGAAGGCATCTGCTGTTACTTTCTCCGGGTGCGGCAGTTGGGAACAGAAGCGAGGCAGCTGTGTGTTGTCTGGAGAGACAAATAAGTCCATCATGGGCCTATCCCAGAGGTGGAAGAGTTGCTTCATTACTCTGGGGTTTAAACACCACTCATATGGACAAAGGACTGTCTGGACAGTTGTCCTGGCCTGGGAGGTACACTGCTTGCAAAAGCATGCTGTAGCATGATGCGAAGGAAAGGAGGTCCACCGCCTCCTGGCAGATGGAGTATGAACCCATGCCCCCCCTGGTTGTCCATCTGGATCAGCACAGGCTGGTGTCGCAGACAGTGGTGGAATGCTCATAGGGCCAAGAAGTTTGCCCTGAGTTCCAGGAGATTGATCTGTAGGAGTGACTCCTCCTGAGACCAGCTGCCCTGTGTGTGACAGTCCCCACAATGTGCCCCCAACCCAGGACGGAGGCATCTGTGGTCAGGGTCCTCTGCAGTGTGGGTGCCTGGAAGGGAATTCCCGTCTGGAGGTGGCACAAGTTTTGCCACCAGTCGAGGGACTCCGCAGTTGGTGAGTAACCCTGACCCTGTCCTGTAGCCTGCCCGTGGCCTGAGTCCACTGCAAGTGGAGGCACCACTGGGCTGTCCACATATGTAAGTGGGCTGAGGACATGACGTGGACCGTCGAGGCTATAGGCCCAGCAGGTGGAGGAGGAAATGAGCCAGCACTGACCGGTGGCATTGTACCTCTCTTGCCAATTGCCTGAGGTGTTCTGCTCTCTCTCTTGGGAGGACGGCCATGACCTGTAATGTGTCCAACTGAATACCTATGAACTTTGGCTTTGGCCTGGAGAGAGATGGGACTGGGGTAGCTGATGACGAACCCAGGTGCTGCAGAAGAAAGGTTGCATGCTCTGTGGCCTGACTGATCTTTGAGGCCATATCGCTTCTGATGAGCCAGTCCTCTAGGTAGGGGAAGATGAAAGCCCCTTGTTGCACAGGTGGGTGGCTACCACCATCAGGCATTTGGTAAAGACCCTTGGTGAGGAGGCCAGGCCGAAGGGTTGCACCCTGTATTGGTAGTACCCTCCTCTCACCACAAACCGTAGGTACTGCCCATGGGAAGGATGGATTAGGATGTATGGGTATGCATCCTTTAGGTCCAAGGGGCACAGCCAATCTCCCTGGTGGAGATAAGGCAGCAGTGTTCCAAGGGAGAGCATCTTGAACTTCTCCCTCACCAGAAACTTGTTTAAGTTTCTCAGGTCTAGTATGTGCCTGAGACCCCAGTTCTCTTTGGGGCAAGGAAGTATTTGGAGTAGAAGCCTTTTCCCCATAGGTGTTTGGGTACAGGCTCTACTGCATTGTCCCCGAACAGACCTGCAAGCTCTGAGAGCAGAAGGGTCTGGTAAAGGAGAGGTCACACCGGTTCTCCTAGGAAGAACCTGGGTGGTACCTGCTGTAGGTGGAGGAGGTATCCATCCCTTACCACCTGCAGGACCCAGTGCCCCGAGGTGAGATTGGCCTACCTGTGGGCGAAGAATGCCAAGCGGCTCCCTGTGGGCTAGTAAAAGTCTCCCGGGGGAGGGGAGGCCCTGTCCTGGGAGTCAAAAGCTCTCCTAGGTTGGGCAGGAGCTGGGGCCTGGGGCTTCTGTGCCTTTCATTTCTGAGTTCCCTGGACTTATCTTTTAGGGTGTGAACCCTGTTGCTGGCCCGAGAAAGGCTGGCAGTGGTGACTTTGCTGAAAGGGCCCCTTTTTCCTCAGGAACAGGGGTCTTTTTCCTGATGGTTTCTTACGGGGAAAGGATGAGGTCTTTTTGGAGAGCCTCTGTCAAGTCACCACGTCAGCCTCCATTTCAGCAACCTTATCGGCCACAGATTTGCCGAACAGGTTCTCTCTGGTGCTGGGGACATCGAGCAGCTTGCCTTGGACCCATTGCTCGAGGTTAGAAAACTGCAGACAGACTTGGTGCCTGGTGCTAATGCTGGCTGCTGCTACTCAAGCTGCTGACTCAAAGTCATCTTAGGTCACCCGGGAAAGGAACTTAGAGCAGTCCTTGATCCCAGAGGTCAGGGATTGGAAACTTTGGAGGGGTTGCCTGGCCAGCACTGCTGAAAACTTGGACAAATCCTGGGTTAGGGCCTTTAGGTACATGCCTATGTATAGTTCATAGGCTTGAATCTGGCAACCCAGCATGGAGCCCTGATAACACTTGCGCCCGAGGGAATCGAGGTCTCTAGTATCCCTTCCAGGAGGGATAGAGGAGTAGGTCTTCTGGCCCTTAGGTTTCTACATGGTTGACTTGACGACCATGGAATTATGTGGGATTTGGGGCTTGTGGAATCCGGGGCCCTTCTGGACGCAGTACATGGCGTTGAGGCACTGGCTCACCAACGGCACCAATGCCAGTGTCTCCCACATTCTGAGTAGCAGACGCTCAAGGATCAGCTGCGCAGGCACTGTGAGAGTTTCCTTGGATGGAGACTCGTACAGGAGAATTTCCAGTTCCTCGGTGCACAGATCTTCCTCTGCCTCAGTTTGCACCGAGAGGGCTCTGGCTGTATCCTTCACAAAGTCGTGGAAGGCCACATCTTCCAAAGGAGAATGCTACTGGGGTGCCAGTGGAGACGGGTCTGAGGGAATATCTTGGTGCTGTTCGGTTTTCGTGGATGCCTCATTGTCGGTCTCCCACTCGGTGAAGATGACTCCGAGGCCCTGAAACTCATAACGTCAAGGCCGGAACTGAGTGGCCAGTGGCCTCTGGAACTTGGGGTCCGAGTTGTGGAACTGGCCAGGGAGGATCAGATGCCCGAGGAATGGGGCTGAAACTTTGACCGGCACCGAGGGCTTACCTGAGGCCAATAGCGCTCAGAGCTCGGCTCGACAACCAGGGACTCCTCCGCGGTTGGAGGCCTGGTTGTCAGGGCAGATGATGCGGATGAACCAGCCATCATTGTCTGCTGCAGGGCCAGGATAGCAGTGATGTTCTGCTCCAAAGCCGTCATTCTGGTTTCCAAGCCAGATCTAGGGCCCAGCGCCAGCACTCTCATGAGTGCGGCTTCAATGAGGACTGTGGTCTCGAGGAACCTCACACAATCTCTGCTGGCTGAGGAATCCTTCTTGAGGACCTTGGTAGGGCGCTTCTCAGAGCCACCTGAGTCCTCACGGGCGGTTTTACTGGGTTTCTCTGGTGCAACTTTGGCAGACTTTGAGGATTTTATCTTCTTTCTCTCGGGGTCCAGGGTTTTTTCACGGAGGAGCCACCGCTGTGGGACTCTGTGGATTCTTGGGCCTCATGGGAAGTGCTGGGCTTGGAGCTCGGCATTGGAGAGGCTAGTGCCGAGTCAGATCTGGGGAATAGATTTTCCTGCAACTCCGACCTCTTTTTATTGGTTTTAGATATCATGGTCTGTGGCCTGGCAGCCCAGGCAGCAGTCATGGGTGTTAGTAACTGACATGGTTTGACTGCAGCGGTCACATTTTTTTTAAACCCACCAGGAGACATGGTGAGGGAATACCTGGATGGGGGTCGATGACCCCTGGCGAAAAAGGGCACGAATGCTGGTCGAGGTGAGCCGCGATTGAAAAAGACAAAAGGAGCCAAGAACAGTGTCAGTGTTGGCACCAGCACGAGGTGGGAAGAGGAACCAATGTGCAAACCAGGAAACTAACTTTAAGGATACTTAGCAAGGATTTTTATGGGGAACAGGACAGACATCTGTTGGGCTCCATGGAAAAAAGGAGACTGAGCAAGATGACACCTTTGGGCAGGAAGGGGACCATGCATGCGTGGTAGCATGTCCCAAAGGCTTTCTTTGAAAGCTGGGGAAATGCTCCGCGTGGACTCCGTTGGTGCTGACATCACCCATATGTGAGGACTGACTTCCTGCTCGTTCCTGGAGAAGCTTATTATCCATCCTGAGGGAAAGGATGAGAGCAAAACAGACAACTTGCAACTGAGCTATATCCTTATATGCCCCTTCACGTTGGAACAGCATTTTGGATCCATCAAAGAGATCACGGACTTCAGGAAAGCACTAAAAATGCTCCTCTTTACAGAGCACTTTGGAGCCGACACTTAATCAGACGGTGATTCCTGCTACTGTTCTCCCCCTATCTATGCTCCTACACTGTCCTGTACCTCAACCCCCCAGGTTCTCTGCTCCCTGCCCTTCGCCTTCCCAACCCATAGCCTTCTACCTAACCTCCCCTAGTCCCAAAAGCACCTAGAAATCTCACTATTCTTTCAACTCATTAGCCATGTAAGCCTCCAATTTAATATCCCCTGGTTCAATGTACACTTCTTCTTGTTAATGTTTTATGTAAACCGCATTGAATCTAAGAAAATGTGGTATAGAAAACCCATTAAATGAATAAAAATAAAATAAACTTGGATTTCTGTGATGCAATAAAGGGTTAAGTGACTTGCCCAAGGCCACAAGGCATGCTAGTGGGAATTGAATCCTGTTTCTTGATTCCAAAGCCAACCATTAGGCTACTCCTCCACTCCACATGATTGTATGTGCATGGCTTTTTTTACACATGCAAAAGCAAAATAGCTTCCTTTTTTTGACTAGCTTTTGGGAACTAAAACCATCTTCCTCAGGTCAGGACAGAAGGAGCAATACCAATACTAGAAAAGTGGGGACAGCATACACAGCATGGTTCATAGAATTCTTTCTAACTCCTTTGTGTGTGTGTGTGTCCTCTGTATATGCTTTGTCTGTGTGCATATTTGCGCATTTATCTCTCTGTTTTGTCTGCATCTGCTTGTGTGCGTATGTACAGTATGGGAAGAGGCCAAAGCGCCCCGCAGCACTCTGGTGCCAAAGGAGGTCTCCTTTCTCCTGTATGTCCAATCTATAATGTTTAGAGAATACATGGAGTGATGACCATGTCGCAGCTTTGCATGTCTCTAAAAGGATGCTTTTTCTTATGCTCAGTACTCACTATCTGAGAGGAAGCGCTAAGAGACACTCTGTCTTCCACATGCAGGTCTGACAAGCAAGAGTGGAAGACTGACTCTCCTTATTATCAAGTGATTTTTCTTTAAATGCACTTCATTCTCTGCAGCAGTGAGAGAGCCACAGTGTTGAATTTCCTGCTGGCTGCTTCAGTGACTCCTGCACGTATAGGTGCCATTTTTGTGGGTACAGTAGGTGCTAAGGACACCCAATATTGAGACATATAGGTGCAATTTCTGTGGGTAGTAGCTGATAAGGATTGGAATGTATATGCATATGTTCATGTGACACAGCATATGTGCTTGTATGTTTCTGCATGGTTGCAGGGGCGGCCCAAGAGGGGTGCGGGGCCATGTGAGGAGACTCGGTGCGGGGCCTCATTTGCATAAATATTTGCATAATGTTACCATACACTAACTTTTAGTAAACATGCCTCTTAATGAGTATATGGATAAAGAAAGACTAAAAGATTTCTACATTACTATAATCCAGTGCCAACCGCCAGGCACATTAGGAACTACTACAAACACTGCCCATTTAGAACCCATAGCAAACCCGCCGTATCCTAACAGCACTACCAGGACTCACAAAGCACCATACCCTAACTATCAAAAGGCAACACTGCAAATATTAAACCAATACATTTCAAAGAACAACAATACATGACCTACTGGGGAAAGAACAAGTGGCAATGTCAAATAGGAATTATATAAACAGAATACCTCAGCTCAGTTACACATGCAGAACAGACCATCACCAAACAAGGAATCACAATTTAGAAACAGGAAGACAATAATTAAACTGGGAACCCCAAAAGCCAAACTTGGAATGTACAACACTGTAGAAATAAAACTATAAATTAATTTCCTCTTGTACTAAACAAAGCGCAGACGTTAATGATGCACATTTCCCAGAGCTGACATTATTCCAGTTAATAAATTCAAAATAAAGAGATATTTTTCTACCTTTTGTGCATTTTTTTCAGTTACAATTGTTCCAGCCACTTTCTTTGTATCTTCTGCTAACTCTCCATCTGCTGTCCATTTGTCCTTTCTTCTCTCTTCTAGTTTTTTTTTTCCATTTTCTCTCTAAATCTGCTTTAACATACTCTCTCCTTTTGCTCTTTCCTCATTCCTATTTCATCCACTCAAATTTTACCCCTCCATCCTCACTTACTCTCCCAATATTTATTTATATTCTCTTATATACCGTGCTATTCTGCATCAGTGCGGTTTACATTGAACAAACTGAAATTACATTGAACGGTATTATAACTTGGAGATAACTATTTTACAGGGAACATGGGCTATGGAGGGTTAAGTGGCTTGCCCAAGACCACAAGGAGCACCTGTGGGAATAGAAACCCCAGTCCTTCCGGCCCAAGGTTGCTGTCCTCTAGTGGGATTTGAACCCCTGACCTTCTGGCCTGAAGTACCTTGCCCCAACCACTAGGCTACTCCTCTGGCCAATTGTAGATTTGTCTTCCCTCCCACACAATATTTTTCCCTCTCCATTTCACTCTCCCAGCTCCATCCCATTCTAATCCTCCCCCAACATCAGCTCCCTTCTAGTTCCAGCCCCACCCAGCATCTGCTCCCTTCTAGTCCCTGCATCAGCCCATTTCCAGTCCTAGCCCCCCATCAGCCCATTTCCAGTCCTATCCGAGTCCCTCCATCAGCTCATTTCTAGTCCTTTCCTAGCCCCACCATCAGCCCATGTCAAATCCTAGTTCCCCTCCACTCAGTCCATTTCCAATCCAAGCTCCCATGAGCCTACTTCCAGTTCTAGCCCCTCCATGAGTCCATCTCAATTCAAGCCCCCACCACAGCCCATTTCCAATCTTAGCACCCCCCAACAGCCCATTTCCAGTCCTATCCTAGCCCCTCCATCAGCCCATTTCCTGTCCTAGCCCCCTCCACTCAGCCCATTTCCAGTCCTAGCTCCCTCCCCTCATAGCCCATTTCCATTCCAAGCCCCCCTCCCCATCAGCGATTTGCAGTTCAAGCCCCCCCGTCCACGCAGCCCCGTTCCATTCCAAGCCCCTGTCCCCATCAGCTATTTGCAGTTCAAGCCCCCCTTCCACTCAGCCCATTCCCAGTCCTAGCCCCCCCATAGCCCATTACCAGTCCTAGCCCCCCATAGCCCATTACCAGTCCTAACCCCCCATCACCCCATTTTCAGTCTTACCCCCCCCCCCCCACAGTCCATTACCAGTCTTAACACCCCATCACCCCATTTTCAGTCTTACCAGTCCTAAGGCCGCATGGAAGACTCTGCAGGGCAGGGGGGGCCCCACGGGATGCTCGATTCTGCCTCTCCCACGGCGGCAGCAGCAGCAGCAGCTGGTTTGTGTTTTTTTTTAACCTAGTTGGGCTGAAGCAAGATGTTTTTTGCGCGGGGCCCCCTGAACGCGGGGCCCTGTGCAAAAAACATTCTTGCTCAATGGACGGGCCGGCCCTGCATGGATGCATGCATATATGTGTCTGTGCATGCATGGACATGTTAGTATGTGTGTGTGTGCGTGTATTTCTATCTGTCTTGTTTCTCTGTGTGTCCGATCACGAGAAGGGATGAGAGGGAGGGCTGTTTGACAGGTGCAATTCTGTAATCACTATGCTATTATGAATCAATATATGCTGCAGCTGCTGGAACAGCTTTCCATATAGAAATGCATTCAGGCATTTCTTTTCTTTGAGGGGTGGGAAGGAGGGGGATGATGGTGTCATTTTTTTTCCATCTCCCATCATATGTAGAAATTTAACTTGTACATGTTCTTAGGCTTCAGTGATTAGTATTATGATCTTTGCAGTTTTCCGGGTCATGCTGCTTTCTAAGACAAGGCATGACTCGGAAAACTGCAAAACTCTTAACTTGTACATCACAGGAACTAACCCCAGCTCATCACCTCCCATCCTATGACTAGGGCAGCTCCAAGCTCCACCCTAGCTCTGCCCCAGGCTACACAGACAAACAACCTGCATGAGGCTGAGATCGCGGCCTCCCCATCCTGTTCCACCTGTGGGGGATGGGATCCACATGGACAGTTTGCTGCCTGAGAGGCCATGATCGCAGTCTTCCCCACAGTTCTGCAGTGAATTATTGATAGGACCAGGGCCTAAGTGGCCCACCACTTTCTGAAGCCTATGGTCTCCACAGCCTTCCCATTAGCTGGAACCTACTCACAGTTGTGTGGGAGTATGTTTTAGCGATAGGGCAGTGTATGGGGTGGTGGGGAAGTTGTGTGGGGTAGTTTGTGGGACAGTGGGGCAGTTGTGGCAAGATAGTTTTTGGGGGTGGGACCATTTATAGGGTGGTAAGGCAGTTGCAGGGGTAGTTTTTGAGGGTGGGGACACTTGACAGGTTAGTGGGGCAGTTGCAGGAGAGGTTAGGTTGGTAGGTCAGTTACCAAGGCATATTTTTTGGGGGCCGGCACAGTTTGTAGAGTGCTGGGGCAGTTGTGTGTGTGTGTGGGGGGGCATTTTTTGGAGGTTAGGTGAGTAGAGAACAGAGGGAAATTTGAAAGGAGGAACTCCGTAACTGCTGTGTTTCATTGTATGTAAATGTCTATGTTATAGAAGCTGTTAACTCCTTCTCCCACAAAAATCCATTGGGCCATTTCTTGGGGAGGCTTGTTTCTTTGGTCCAATCTGACCCATTTTCAAACTCAATGTGTCTTTTTACCAGTATTTCCCATGTGCTAATTTTCATCCCATTCCATTCGTTCTTCAGAGGGTTATTGTGTCCACAGGCAGACAGATGGACAGACAGACATTCTCAACTTTGTTTGTAGAATCTTTTCCAACTTACATTGGTTTGGAAAGAATAAAACATAAGTGAATCATAATCTGAAGGTGAAAAGGCAGGGATGGAGGAGGGAGGGTGGATGATTAGAAGGCGTCAGGCAGTAGAATTTTATGGTTTATAATATATAAGAAAGCTGAGATCTTTGTTTTCTTGTTAGTTCCATAGTATCTGTTCATCTTAACTTCAAAAGTCTTATATTCCTGAATTGTCTTAAAAGTTTTCTTTGAGTATTCTGATTATAAGGTCCCTGATGCAGAACTCGGGTTCCAAAATGGTTCCCCCCAGTGGCGTAAATTCTGCCCAAGCAGCCCTCACAATGTGTGGGAGGAGGGGGCCCGAACAAAAAGGGGGCCCAAAGAACGGCGGCAGCACAGCAAATTTACTTTATCTGCTGACTCTGCTGTTGTATGTCTGCTGCGGGCCCGGCAACTATTACTCACTGGGCCAAAGTCTCACAATAATGCCACACCATGAGACTTGGGTCCAGCGGGGAACAGCCATCAGGCCCAAGACAAACTTGCAAGAGCAGAGGCAGCGCAGCAAACACAAAGAAGTAAGTCTGCTGCTGCCACCATTGCATGAGGGGCCTGCTGCACGGAGGGCGACCCGCATAGGGAAGGGGGGGGCACCTCACCACCACATTTTGCTTTGGGACTCCTCATTGTAACTTACGCCACTGGCTCCCCCATAGGAGTGTTATCTGGTCTATGTTGTGTATCTCGTGTCTACAGTATGTGAACTGATTCTTGTCTTAAACATGTAGCCTGTTTCCTCAGCACAGCATTCTTCTACACCTTTTCTCTTTATATCTGCTACATTAGATGAGGAGCACGAGTTGGATCGTCTTATTCGGAATGTTGCTGTGAGCTCTGTGGTATGCGCTGGAGAGTTTGCAGCATTGGTGTATTGCAGGACTTATACGATTCACTTCTTTTGAGTTTCTGTTAGAACCTGGTTAGAAGGTCTTGCTATTTCTTTTTGTTATAAAGAAAAATAATAGGTACCTTTTTAAAAATACCGATTGCCAGAACCATAGAAAACATTTCTTTTAAGTAACAGATTTGTAATCCGAGAAAGCATACATAGTTTAAACAGAAAGAAACTAAGCATTTAGTTCAAGGTTGAGTCAAGAAAAGTAAATAAGGTTGTTTGATTTTCCATATCAATAGTTTTGTCCTCAAGTACAGTAGGCTCTACCTTGACATATAGCTGAGTATTGGCATGCACATAGGTTGACAGCCTGCAGGTCTAAATGAAATAGAAATTGCTTTGTTAGAGGTGAGCCAAGGGATTTAGAGCACCTGAATACCACAAGTTATTCAAAAAAGTCCCTTTTGAGATGCTCCATAAATCAAAGAGAGTCATGGCATAGGAGGCCCTGTGGATTATTAACTGAATAAAGATAGGAAACAGAGTAGGATAAATGGTCTGTTTTCCCAGTAGAGACAAGTGAATGGTTGAAGGTTCTAAGGATCTGTTCTGGGACCATTAGAATGAAGCAGTGAAGTGTTCAAATCTGCAGATGACACAGAATTACTTTGTGCAAACATACATGGTCTGTGAGAATTTACAGAAAGATTTCGTGATACTGGGAAACTTGATCTCTATTTATTTATTTATTTTTTATTACATTCTCTTATATACTGCGCTATTCTGCATCAGTGCGGTTTACATTGAACAAACTGAAATTACATTGAACAGGGCATTATAACTCTAAATGGCAGATGAAATTTAATCTGGACAAATATAAACTGATATTGGGAAAAATAATTCTAACTATGGGATATGTTTACTAAAGAGTGTTAAGGGAGCAAGTGTGCCGTTAATGCCTGTTATCGGCATCCTTATGCCCTTAATGAGCGGAAAGGGCCGATAACACAACATTAATGAGCTTTAGAAGGACCTGCAGCATTAAGGGAAAAGGAGGTGGAGAGTGGATATTAATGGGGCAGAGAGTGGATGTTGATAGCATGTGCTCCCTTACTGCCAGCTTGCGGAATCGCACATTAGGGTCCTTAGCACTGGAAACCCTAATGCCAAGTAAAACCTTGCGGAAAGGGGTACACTTTGGAGGTGAGAAAGCCTACAGTATTTAAGTGTCTGCAATGTGATGTACACATAAGGGATACCAAGAAAGTGATAGTAGTGCTCCATTAGCAGCAACAGCATAGTGCCCTATTATGACAGGGCAGTATATTGATGCTGCCAATGTGATAAAGGAGGTGTCACATAGGTGCTGCTGTGGGGCTGGCAGATCCACTAGGGTGAAAAGGTGGCTGCCTAGGGGGAACATTTATGATGGCTGGTATGACTCTGCAGTGACAGCGACAGCACACATACATGCTGCCGCAGTTAGGAGGTCTGCCACCCCCATTGCCACCATGTCAGTGTTGTGCGATTGTGGGGGTGATGGCGCAGCAGGTGCAGCTTGCAGCTACAGAGATCTCTGTTCCAGCGGTATGTGACAGGTGCCACGCGGCAGTTGCCACTGTCAGTGGGATGCAAAGTATGTCAGCAGGAGGCACAGCAGAGCACAGCCCCCTCCCCCTCTGCCAAGGTCTAAGACAGCTGCACCTATGCCCTCTGCCCCCAGTGGAGGGGGGCAGGAGCAGCATGGTGTGACTATCTGTAGGTGGGCTACCTACATATGAACACTGGCAGCAATGTGATGGCGGCAGGGGTCCACCTGCAGGGAGTGATTGATTGGCCGGCATGCTGCCTACCACCATCTAGGATACAGCTAGCGTGCCTACTGGATGGGCTGGGCCTGGGATCAGGATGGCTAATGAATGGATATGTGGCTGTGCTGCGTAAAGAGTGCACTGGGCCAGGAATACTATGCAATATGAGAGCAGCACATATTGGTGGAAAACATGAGCACCCAGCTCCCTCACCTGCCAAATGATGACCTAAATCTGTGAGTGCTCCAGAGACCACTCCATAAGTCAGTATTCAGTTGGATGCAACCATCTGAACCACATGTGAATCTACATTACCCATCGTGAATGGCTACATATGAGAATGGTCTGTGACTTGCCCATAAGCACACACCATGCAATGGGTACATAGGTCATTATGCTAGGACACCCATGGGCTGGAATGTATGTGTACAGGTACTATGGCCTGCCCCTATGACTGGACAGATCCCATATCTATGAGATGCATATAAATTGCATCAGCAGCATAGCAAGGCTGTACAACATACAAACCTCATAAGATGTCCCCCTCACACACCTCCCTAACAGACCCCTACGGACAAGGATGACACAGAACCTGCAGACAGCTAAGCTCACATAGGCACTGTCCAAATCATGCCCTCATGCACTCTGACAATGACTACCTAGATACCCATGGATTGAAGAACTCACACTGCTGCTCTATGGCTCCAAATACAAGGCCAGTGTGTATATGAGCAAGGGGGTTACAGATTCAAGGCCAGCCTGTGGATCAGGAATAGTAGGTCCAGTTGTGTTAACTTTATCATACCTTCTAGGAACAGAAGCACCAGGTGCAATTCCCCACACTTCATCCAGCATGGGTCCTCACACCTAGATGTCAAACGGATTAACTGCACAATGTAAGGCTGGATGGTAGAGCACACTAACAGCACCGGCACCTTGAGCAGCCATTGATAGTGCCTGTAATGTGCAGAGCATGTGGATAATGCCTGCTCACTGGGCAGGCATTCAAAATGGATGAGCATTACAGGAGGCCTAATGGGCAGGTAACATTGTCAACGTGCACCACTTTTGGACAGCGAGGTCCAGAATGTGTGCGTATGCCCAGAGGACTGTGAGCTGCAGCAATGCAGTATGCATGCATGTGATGCCCAGGCTGTATGTTTGTACATACAACATGCTGCATGTCAGCTCTTCAACACCTCTACAAACAGTGAGAGGCTCCATGTACAAGCAACCATGCGTTGATGCACTCTTGGGGTGGGTGTTCTCTGCATCTGCAGTATGGGTGAGTGCATATGCTGCAATGGTCATTTTGGCAGGGTCCATTGCAAGAGACATAACATAATGTGGGTGTACAAGCTCACTGTCGAGGCTGTGTAGGGGGACACAGGGTTTGGGGATATGTCATGATGTAGGCAACTGTGGCCCAACATGCACTGAAAGCCTGTCTATGGCCTAATATCCAGTGCACCTTGTATTGTATTCCTGTTACACAAGTCCAAATTCAAAATGATATGCTAATGAAGAGGATTATGTGTATTGTCAGAAACATATTCGTAAATGACCTGAAAATGGGAACAAGTGAGATAATCAAATTTGCAGATGACACAAAATTATTCAAAGTTGTTAAAACCCAAGAGGACTGTGAAAAATTGCAAGACCTTGATAAACTGGAAGACTGGATGTTCAAATGACAGATGAAATTTAATGTGGACAAGTGCAAAGTTATGCACCTAGGAAAGAACAACCCAAACTATGGTTACATGATGCAAGGTTTCACATTAGGAACCAACACCCAGGAAAAAGATTTAGGTGTCATCATGGATAACATGTTGAAACCCTCCACCCAGTGTACAGTGGCAGCCAAAAAAGCAAACAGAATGCTAAGAATCATAAGGAAAGGAATGGAGAATAAAACCAAGGATATTATAATGCCTCTGTATCATTCCATGGTACGACTGCACCTTGAATATTGTGTGCAATTCTGGTCACCGTATATTAAAAAGGAAATAGCGTTATTAGAAAAGGTACAGAGAAGAGCCACCAAAATGGTAAAGGGGATGGAAGGATGCCCCTCTGAGGAGAGGCTAAAAAGGTTAGAGCTCTTCAACTGGAAAAGAGACAGCTGATGTGAGATAGAGATCTATAAATTAATGAATGGAGTGGAATGGGTAAATATAGATCGATTGTTTACGCTATCAAAATATAGAAAGACTAGGTGACATGCAATGAAGCTACAGTGCAGCCTATTTAAGACTAATAAGAGAAAATATTTTTTCACTCAACACGTAATCAAACTCTGGAATTCGTTAACGGACGATGTAGTAAAAGCTATTAATATAGCTGGGTTTAAAATAGATTTGGACAAGTTTTTGTAGGAAAGGTCCATAAACCATTATTAAAGGGGACCCGGAAAATCCACTGCTTGCCCCAATACAAGCATTGTGGACCTTGTGTCTTTTGGAGAAACTGCTAGGTACTTGTGAACCAGATTGGCCACTGTTGGAAACAGGATACTAGGTTTGATGGACCCTGGTCTGACCCAGTGTGGCATATCTTATGTTCTTATATGGTAAGTAAATTAATGGAAACCTTGCTAAGAGGATGGTTCAGTTGCTGGAATTCAAGGGATTAGAGGATCTGAGATAGCATGACTTTATTAGAAATAGGTCTTGTCATACAAATCTGATTGACTTCTTTAACTGGGTGACCAGAAAATTGGATCAGGAGAGAGCACTAGATATGGTATGCTTAGATTTCAGCAAGTGACAAATCAAACCAATATCTATCTAATAGTATAAGAAGGGAAGAACTAAACAGCAACCAAAAAGACACCTTAAATATATAAAAAATATGTATATAAATGTCAAATCCTGATGGACCTCAAAATAGTAAATTCCAGCAATCAAGCCCAAGAATGGTAGGCTATCAGGCCAGCTCGGTACATATAATTGTCGGTCCAAAGATTTAAACATTATACCAACAGTATATACCAATCCAATTAAGACCCACGAGAAAATAATTTTTAACAGAGTAGGATCCAATGGTTAAATAGGGAATGAATGTTTTTAACCTGTCAGACAGCACAAAAACAAGAGGACATTCCATGAAACTATCATCAGACTGAAAGCAAATCATAGAATTTTTTTTTATTCGGCTGTGGAATCTGTTCTTACAGGATGTGGTCAAGGTGACAAACATAGCAGGCTTCAAAAGAGGATTAGATAAGTTCCTGGAGGAAAAGTCCATAAAATAATATCAGCTAGACAGACCTGGGAAAGCAATTGTTTATTCTTGGAAATATATCTACTTTGGGGATCTACTGGGTGCTTGTGACCCAGATTGGTCACTGTTGGAGACAGGATACTGGATCTGATATACCTTGAACTGACTCAACATGGATTTTCTTATGTTCTAATGCAGCAAGACAGACAGACTAAGAGGGAAGAGAAAGAGCAGAAAGCAAGAGAGAGGGGAAAAAAGGAGCAGTAAAATAAATTAAAGGATGAGAGGAAACAGAGGACAAAGTATTATGAAGAGCAACACTGACTGGCCACTAATTCACAAGCAAATCTCCAGCACTTATCCCTAACCCACACACCAATGGATCCTTTTACTAAAGCCTGCTAAGGATTTGCAAATAACGCACCGAACACACATGCATTCTTTGCAAAGCCTCCATGTCAGCTATCGGGGGCATGACGAGTATGTTCCTGGAAGCTAACACATGGCAGGTAAATAAAGCATGCGCTTTGCTATGGCAGGTTCACCTACTGAGTCCCATAGAGGAATCTCTAGGCTCTTATGGTAATGCATTTTCCATGCCTATACTTGGCCCATTCTCCACCCCATCCCGCACTCGCCAATTAACAAGTGTTTTAGCATTCGGCTGTAGACCTGTTAGCGCATTTGTATTGCCATGCGTTAAAATGCTCGTTAACCAGCTAGAGAGCTTTAGTAAAAGGAGCCCTGTGTCTCAAAGGCAAGTTGCTCCTGTGTTAGGCGCTATAGCATGTACCCATGTTTTATGACCTAGATGTGTACCGATGTTACAAAATACATGGGACACCTCCAGTATATACTCCTTTATCATCAAGAATATATCCCTATTCTGTACATGCTGCCTAGTATACCCAGATATTTCCCCCTTTATAAAATGATGGGCAATGCATAACCCTCCACATACGCACGCATGTGGCATTTTTATGGGCATACTTGCCATGTAGCCTTTACAACATTACCTATTTAAAGCACAATTTCCTAGTCCAGTGGTACAATTAAGGAATATTTATAAACATGATAGATGATGAAAGAAAAGGCTAACAAGCATTGATTAACTAGATGCAATCAATATACTTTATGTATTACAAGAGGAGTTCTTATCAGCAGCATCTACACTAATTCTCTGAAGCAGAAGCAATAATAACATGGAGCAGTTAGTATATTTAACCCAAGACCGAAGAGGAGGTACCCCAGGATGATAGTCTCTTTGCCCAATACTGTCCATGCATTTCCATGAGTATAATATATCATTTCATGGTATTCATATGAAAGGAAATCAACAGAGCTATGGCTTTCAAAAAAGAATAAATAGAGATGAACCCACAACAAATTCACCTAAAAAACACTCTGGGTTTTCTTTGATGAAATGTATCCGAGCCATTACAAATCACTGTCTAGAGAATGACATTGTAAACATCTTGAAAGAAGGATGCTTCAGCTCGAATATCATAGGAGAATGCCCACTTCATCTCAGCTACCTTCTGTTAAAGCTTACTTGAGAAAGTCTTCAAAGATGAGACAAAGGAGTCCTTTGACTAAATGCCACCAACTGGTTAACACGCGTTTCAGAGTCCCAGCTACCAAATATTAAAATGTGCATTAATTGGCAATCGCGCACTACTGTTGAGAATGGATGGGTAGAGATGGAGTGTCGGTGTGGAAAGCACATTGCAGGTAGCATTGGCGTCCTTAGTGAGCACTCATCAATGGGACACTTAGAGCGTGTGCACCTAACGATACCTCTGTGCACCCATGTTAACTGTGCCGCATATTGATGTACACGTTCACCCATTAACTGCCTGGAACATACTGTCACATACCACGGAGGCCATGAATTTACTGTGCGTTAAAAATGCGCATTAAGTACACATCCTAATGAGATTTAGTAAAAGGGCCCAAAAGTCTCACAATATAGACTTTAAAAAGAAGTCAGTATTGACTCGACAGCATATACATACATACGCATACATACACACACACACACACACACACACACACACACACATATTTATGCAACTCAAAAATCTCAAAAACAGCAAAAAGATAATGGGTAAATCTTTAACTCCTTAGTTCCAGGTTTCAGCAACCATCCCATGGGGGCAACAATATCACTTCTAAGCAGACAAATCAACAGAGAAAAATAAGCAGTGATGCATTTCTCCTGCACTGCTCAAAGTAACTCGTAAAGATAATGGATGTAAATTCTAAAAGCTGACATATGCCAATCACTAAATTGAAAATATATTTTTTCTACACCCTCTGTCCCCAATGCTGGAATCGGAGACAGGAGCACACCTCTAAAATCGGGGACATCTGGTAACTTTAATCTCCTTTAAAGCCAGTGAAATACTGGAGCTCAACAAAGAAGACTAGAACAAAGTAAGGAACAAATGGCATGCTCACAGCAATGATTACAGAGCTGAGAAGTCACTATTTTATTTATGTATTTAATATTTCTACACCGCCCCTTCCAGAGATCGGGGACAGTTTACAAATAAAATATGGTACATAGAACAGTAGTAACTATTTACATAGTAAAGTAGGATATTTAACAAGTAAACGCATTGCAAGTTACATAGAATAGGTAGGGAGACATGCTATATAAGATCAGTAGTCTTAACGTAATCAACTATGAACTATATACAAGGTACATTGGGTGATAGAGGTAGGACGTGGATGGGATACTGTTAGATGTATTGTGTGACAGCTATTGCGTATGTTGATTGGGTGTTTCTGCGAAGGGGTTTTCATTTATGTCTCCATAGTGGGCAGTAATAGGAATGTTTTGAGTTCTCTTCTGAATGTCTGGAGGTTCTTGATCTCACAGAATGGCAATGGCAGTGAGTTCCAGAGACCCTGGGCAGTAAATATGAAGGCTCTGGCACTCGTCTGTTTTGTCTTGGAAATTGATTGGGGGTTACGAGAGAATGGTTAGCAAATTACATCGCTCAGTACATCGACTTTTACCGACAACAATCAGAGATGTTCCCAAGAGTGAAGAGGGGCAGGGCATGGACTTAAACCTGTACTTTGGGTTTTTAAAAGTATGCACATGGAGCTTGATTCTAGCAGGGGCATGTCAAAGATGGGCCTGTCAGCAACTGATTCTACACCATGGGAACAAGACGCTCCTGTGGGTGCAGGATTGGGCAATGGGAGATGGCCCGGTGTTCCCCTGCATCGCCACGCAACCAGCCCACTGCCCACCGAGACCCCAATTCCCTGCCACCTGACGGGGACAGCCAGGGCCTTGTTTGGGTGACGGGGACCCACCTGACATGCCAATAGTACCCAGGGGGGCCTGGCTGGCCAATCCGAGGGGGGGGGGGGCGGCCAGCGCTTATTCCACCTCCAAGATGGAATATTCTGGCCATCCCCCCGGTGCTCCTAATACGTACAGGGCCGTGGCCAGAATTGTCCCTATATGTCCAGGTGCCAGTCCTGACCACACTCCTCGCACTTTCTGCCCCGTCCCACTCCCATCTCCTGCAGCACACACAGCGGTTCTGTGCAGAGGCAATGGGAGGCGGAATAAGGAGAAGGCGTATAGCGTGACTGCACAACCCAGTGGGACATGCATCCCTGCTATCTGCCTTACAGAATCGGGGCCATAATGTTCTTGAAAATTTCATGTTTAGTAAATAACAGGTACATATGTATTTGCAACATACTGTAATAACATAACATATAGAAACAGAAATATGACAACAGAAAAAGACCACATGGCCTATCTAGTCTGTTCTTCCATATCAACAACTACAACAGTCCACTTTTTACCTTTAGAGATCCTCTGTGTTGGTCCCATGCTTTTGTGAATTCAGTTACTGTCCTCATCTCTACCACATCAACTGGGAGACTATTCCACGGATTCACCACTCTTTCCATAAAGAAATGTTTCCGCATATCACTCCTGAATCTATCCTCCTTCACCCTCATCCCATGTCCCCTCGTAGCAGAACTTGATTTCAATCAAAAGAGGCTCTCTCCCTGAACATTTATGCCACGGAGGTTTTTAAACATCTCAATCATATCACCTCTATCCCGCCTTTCCTCTAAGGTGTACATATTATGATCCTTAAGTCTGTCCTCATATGCTTTATAACGAAGACCACTAACCATTTTAGTAGCCACCCTCTGTACCGACTCCATCCTGTTCACATCCTTTTGAAGGTGTGGTCTCCAGAATTGCACACTTTATTCCAAATGAGGTTGCACCAAAGATTTATAAAGAGGCACTATCACCTCCTTTTTTCTGCTAGCCATTCCTCTCCGTATGCACCCAAGCATCCTTCTAGCTTTTGCCATCACCTTTTCTACCTGTTTATTGTTTATTATTGTTTATAATCACTTGATATACCGCCCCCCATTACATCAAGGCGGTTTACAATAAAGCACAGTTACTTACCTGTAACAGGTGATCTCTGGGAACAGCAGGAATAAGTCTTCACATATGGGTATCGTCGGTACCGACGGAGCCTGTGCGGGAAAGCTCCCCAGCGTCCAGTAAGAAAACTTTTGGGAGCATCCCACAGCGCCTGCGCGCTGCCTTCCCGCCTTTCCCAACCGCCTCTCTCCAGTTCGAGTTTTAAAGCTGAGACAAAGAGAGAGAGAGGAAAGGAAAGATAGATAGAGAGATACAACTCCTAGGGGAGGTGGGTGGGTTGTGAAGACTTATTCCTGCTGTTCCCAGAGATCACCTGTTACAGGTAAGTAACTGTGCTATCTCCAGGAACAAGCAGGAATGAGTCTTCACATATGGGGACTCCCTAGCTGCAGATGCCAGGGAGAGACCCCATGGTTGTGTGCCCTTGCAGAGGGCTCCACTTCCCCCCATGGATCTCTGGCATCCGACCAGGGTAGGTGGGTAGGAGTTGATTAGGAATGGAACAGGTGTTTGAGGACAGCCTGACCAAACGAGGCATCCCGGCGGGAGTCCTTGTCCAAACAGTAATGGGCTGTGAAGGTATGAACCGAGGCCCAGGTGGCCGCTAGACAGATTTGGTCGATGGACACAGAGTTTAGATGAGCCATTGAGGCTGCCATGGCTCTCACATTGTGAGCTGTGACATGGCCCTCCAGAGAAATGTTCCTACTCTGGTAGGCGAAAGAAATACACTGAGCAATCCAGTTGGACAGTGTTCTCTTAGAGACTGGAAGTCCTAAATGAGAAGGAACAAAAGCAACAAAGAGTCGAGAAGACTTTCTATGTCGCTGTGTTCTTTGTAAGTAGAAAGCGAGAGCTCTCTTACAATCCAAGGTATGAAGATTCCTCTCTGCATTTGATGCATGAGGTCCTGGAAAAAAGACAGGTAAATATACCTCCTGGTTCAGATGAAAAGGTGAGACCACTTTAGGCATAAAGTGTGGCTTGGTCCTGAGGACTACCTTATCATGATGGAACCTTGTATAAGGTGGATTAGCCACCAAAGCTTGCAACTCACTGACGTGGCGTGCTGAGGTGACTGCAATGAGAAAAACAACTTTTCAAGAAAGAAATTTCAAGGAGGTGGTGGCTAAAGGTTCAAAGGGTGGCTTCATAAGCTGGCCAAGAACCAGGTTTAAGTCCCATGCCACTGGAGGTGGTCTAATGGGAGGTTTAGTCAATAGAAGGCCTCTCATGAATCTTGCTATAAGAGGGTGAGAGGAAATAGGTTGTCCATTGAGAGGCTTGAGGGACGTTGCAATAGCACTCAAATGGACTCTTACTGAATTTGTTTTCAGGCCTGCATGGGATAGATGCAGGAGATACTCTAGTAGAGAATTCAGAGGTATTGCAAGAGGGTTTAGACCCTTCTCTGAACACCAAATGGTAAATATTTTCCATTTGAAAGCATAGGAACGCCTAGTAGAAGGCTTTCTAGAGGCATAAATAACATCTCTGACTTGCTGAGAGAGATGAAAATCTTGAAGGTCTAGGCCCTCAGCAACCAAGCCCTGAGATGGAGCGACTGGGGGTTTGGGTGCCACAATGTTCCCCCTTCCTGGGACAGAAGGTCTGGTGCAGAGCCCAAGTCCAGGGAAGGAGCTTGAGAGAGATGCAGAAGTAGAGGGTACCACACTTGGCATGGCCAATGTGGAGCTATGAGGATCATGGTCCCTCGATCTCTCTGAAGCTTGAATAGTGTTTTGGGAATTAGGGGAATTGGTGGAAAGGCATAAAGGAAGTCTTGACCCCAGTGAAGCAGGAAGGCATCCTTGGCCTGAACTCCCTGACATGGAATTCTGGAACAGAACCGGGGAAGTTTGGCATTCCACGGACTTGCAAAGAGGTCTATGTCCGGGGTTCCCCAAATTTGAAAAATCCTGGCTATCTGGTCCATGTGGAGGGACCACTCGTGTGGGAGCAGAACTCGACTGAGTCTGTCCGCCCAAGAGTTTTGAATGCCTGGAAGATATACTGCCAGAAGATGGATGTGATGCTCTCTGGAGAAGGCCCACAGTTGCAAAGCTTCGTTGCAAAGCAACAGAGAGCCAGTCCCGCCCTGCTTGTTTACATAGAACATGGCTACTTGGTTGTCCGTATGGATGAGGACTGTCCTGTAGCTGAGCAGGGAATGGAATACTCTGAGAGCTAAGAATATTGCTCCGAGTTCCAAGAGATTGATATGCAGAGAAGTCTCCTGTGGAGACCAGATGCCCTGGGTGGAGAGATCCTGCAGATGAGCTCCCCAACCCATTGGAGAAGCATCTGTTGTCAGAGTTGCTTGGGGTAGCGACTGCTGAAAAGGGGACCCCAGCAACAGATTTGGAGGGGACTTCCACCACTGGAGAGACCAAAATAGGCGACTGGAGTTTGCTATTTTGTCTGACAGGCAACCTGATGCCTGAGTCCATTGGGTGGACAAAGTCCAATGAGCTGCCCTCATGTGAAGGCGCCATATGGAACCACATGCACAGTGGATGCCATGTGGCCTAATAGTTGTAACATCTCTCAAACAGTTAAATGGGACTTTAACTGTATCTGGGAGGCTAACTGCACCAAGCATAGGCAACGGGCCTGAGGAAGATAGGCCCTTGCAGTTGTGGTATCCAACAAGGCCCCTATAAACTCCAGGGACTGGGTAGGGGTGAGATGGGATTTTGGGATGTTTATTACCAGTCCCAAATACTGAAGGATACGCATTGTGCAGGTTAGAGAAATCTGGGCCTCTGACTGGGATGGAGTTCGAATGAGCCAGTTGTCCAGATATGGGAAAACGAATATTCCTAGAGTGCGCAGAAATGCAGCTACTACTGCCATGCATTTTGTGAACACCCTTGGTGCAGAGGCCAGACCAAAAGGAAGCACCCTGTATTGATAGTGCTTTCCTTGAAAAAGGAACCGAAGGAACCTTCTGTGTGTTGGATGGATGAGGACATGGGTGTACGCATCCTTGAGATGTAGAGAACAAAGCCAATCCTGACTCTGAAGGTATGGCAGCAGAGTACCGAGAGAAATCATCTTGAATTTCTCTTTGAATAGAAACTTGTTCAATTCTCTGAGATCTAAAATGGGTCTGTAGCCCGCTGTTTTCTTTGGAATAAGAAAATAAGGGGAGTAGAACCCTGAGCCCTGTTGAAGAAGGGGTACTTCTTCTATTGCCCCCTGGGCAAGAACGGTAGCAATCTCCTGACCCAGAAGGTTGAGGAGAGATGTTGGAGAATTGAACTGTTTCACCATGGTGTGGGGAGGAAGGTTTAAGAAATGAAGCTTGTACCCTTCCTTTATAATGGAGAGGGTCCATTGCTCTGCTGTGATTTGCTCCCATCTGGGAGCAAAGTAAGCTAACCTTCCTGGAATGGTGAGGAGCTCTGGTTCTTCCAGAGCCAGAAAGGCTAAGTTCTCTAGTTGCAAGTCAAAGGCCCTGAGGAGGCTGAGGCTGCTGGGCCGTGGGAGGCCTGGCAGCCTTTGACTTGGCCTGTTTAGGTGGTTGCTGATGCTTTGCAGCAAAACGACCTGCAGAAGATGCCTGCTGACCATAAGCAGGATAGTATCTTCCCTTTTTAGAAAAAGGTGTCTTTTTGAACAATCTTTTCTTAGCAGGAACAGAGGTAGACTTTGAAAGTCTATCCAAAGCAGAGTTCTCAGCATCCATCTGAGTGGCCTTTGCTTTCCAATCCCTGCCAAAAAGGTTTTCACCTGTACAAGGAAGATTTCCCAGTTCATCTTGGACCCAGAGTTCCAAATCAGATGCTTGTAACCAAGCAATTCTGCGTGCACCTATGGCAATAGCCGAGGCTCTACTTACACACTCAAAAGAGTCAAAGGCTGCACGGTTGGAAAATTTGGAAACATCTTGGGCATGTTTAAGCCAAGTGAGAAATTCCTGCCTTTTATCTTCTGAAATAAAAGGGGCTAAAGTCTGCAGATGATCTGTGACTTCTTTTAGAAACATCCCCATAGAGAGACTATAGGAGTTGATTCTGGCAGCAAGCATATTAGCTTGGAAAACCCTTCTGCCAAAAGCATCAAGGGTTCTGCATTCACGTCCTGGAGGATTAGATGAGTGTCTCTTTGCACTCTTTATTTTCCTCATGGCAGACTCTACCACAATAGAGTGGTGAGGAAGCTGAGACTTATGAAAGTCAGGAAAAGGAGGGACACGGTACATAGTGTCTAACCTACGAGAATGAGGAGAGGTAGTAAGAGGAGTCTCCCACATGCTCAACATGAGATCATAGAGAATCTCATGAATAGGTAAGGTGGCTGCTTCTTTAGGAGCCTTAGGGTATTGCAAAATATCTAATTGCTTGGCTGTAGGCTCTGACTCAGGGGCCACTGTAATGGAGAGGCCCCCAGCCACTTCCCTAATGAAGCCTTGAAAAGACAAGTCTTCTGGAGGAGACATTCTTCGTTTTGGAGAATCAGACTCCTGAGGAAGAAGTACCGGTGCCTCGACAGAAGCCTCCGACTCAGAGTCTTCGGAGGAATCGAAGTATCGCCTGTCTGGATGCTCCTGTAAAGCCCGATACGCGTACCGAGTGGGATCGAATCGGGAGTAAGCGGTACCGGTTCGGTACCGATGGGCATCATAGGACAGGGTACCATCGTAGTCGACACCGAAGCCGATGTTGATGCAATCGGTACCGGCACCGGAAACGATGCCGGTGCTGGAGTCGGTACCGGCAACGGGAATTGTTGCGGTACCGAAGGCGTCGAAGCCTGTATAAACGCCGTTAGGGTGCGCTGCATGGACAGAATCTTCTGATCCATCGACGCCACCAGAGTCTGGATGTCGGTACCGGTGGAGGCCACCAGTACCCCAGAACACGGCAACAGGTGATCGGTCGAGGCCAAGCCATCAATGTCAACCTGTGACCCCATAGATAATACTTTGGAAGCTGGAACTTCCCGCCGGGGTAATTTTGCCGGTGCGGATTCCTCGAGGACAAGCCCGGAGGCATCTCGATGCTTAGAGGGAGATTTGCCCTTCGAGGACCGGCTAGATTTATGTTTGGTTACCTGAGATCCATGGGAGGAAGAAGCAGCCCTGGAAGACGTTGATGCCACCGAGGCTGCATCAGAGGGAAACAGGGTACTGAGCTTGGCTGCTCGGTTCTGCCGACCTCTTTTAGACATCATGGTACAGGACACACAATCCATAATGAAATGGTCAGGACCCAAACATTTTAGACACCAATCATGGGTGTCGGTGACAGAAATAGTACCGCCACACTTCATGCACTTTTTAAACCCGGAAGCGGGGTTCTCCATGAGGAGAAAAATGTTCAGGCCTAAGGCCCAAACCACAAATGCACAGTTGAAGAAAGAAAGGCTTTTGTTTTTGTTTTTTTTTTAAGAAAGAAAAGAAAAGAAAAGATCGGCGGTACCGGTCTGACGTCGAAGAAGGCAGACGTGACACAGAAAAATAAAGAAAAAAATAAAGAATTCTTCTGCGGTGACAGGAACACGACCTGCTGGCTCCGCGGAAAAGAAGAACTGGAGAGAGGCGGTTGGGAAAGGCGGGAAGGCAGCGCGCAGACGCTGTGGGATGCTCCCAAAAGCTTTCTTACTGGACGCTGGGGAGGGTTCCCGCGCAGGCTCCGTCGGTACCGACGATACCCATATGTGAAGACTCATTCCTGCTTGTTCCTGGAGATAACTATAAAATATATAAAATGATTAAAAAGAAAAGGAAAACAACAATACTTTAAAAAAAATACTTTTTCTTAAAAAGGATAGGAGAAAAAGAAGGTCAGGATAGAGAAGATAGATTGCAAATAGGAGCAAATCATAGGAGAAGCAGAAATCACTGGAAAAGATTAAAAGCAGCAGAGAAAAAATGTGTTTTGAGACGGGAGCGGAAATTAGGAATGAACTGTTCTAAACGGAGGTCAGTGGGGAGGGAGTTCCAGAGAGCAGGACTATACTTTAAGATAATCAGACACAACCACGCCTAGGTCCCACTCTTCTTTAGTGGACGAAAGTACTTCACCCCCTATACTATATTGCTCCCTTGGATTGCTGCAGCCCAAATGCATGACCTTTCATTTTTTTAACATTAAATCCCAGCTGCCAAATTCTAGACCATTCTTCAAGCTTAGCTAGATCCCTCCTCATGTTATCTACACCTTCCTGGGTGTCTACTCTATTGCAGATTTTGGTATCATCCGCAAAGAGGCAAACCTTACCCGACAACCCTTCCGCTATATCACTAACAAAGATGTTAAAAAGAATCGGACCAAGGACAGATCTCTGGGGCACACCACTGGTAACATCCTTCTCCTCAAAGTGAGCTCCATTTACAAGTACTCTTTGTCGCCTCCCACCCAACCAATTACTAACACAATAGTAACTTTAGGGTCCAATCCTAGGGTGCTGTTTGTTTATAAGTCGCCTGTGAGAAACAGTGTCAAAGGCTTTACTGAAATCTAAATACACCACATCTAGGACTCTCCCTCGGTCCAACTCCCTGGTCACCCAGTCAAAGAAATCAATCATATTTGTCTGACAAGACATGCCTCTGGTGAATCCATGCTGCCTCAGATCCTGTAATCTGCTGGACTCCAGAAACGTCACTATTTTCTCTTTCAGCAGCGTTTCCAATATAATTTACTCACCACTGAAGTTAAACTAACCGGCCAGTAGTTTTCAACATCATCCTTACTTCTGCTTTTGTGTAAAGGCACCACATGAGCCTCTGTCCAGTCCTTTGGCACCACTCCCGACTCTAACGAGGCATTGAAAAGGTCAGTCAGTGGAGCTGCTAGAACGTCCCCAAGTTCCCTCAGTATTCTAGGGTGTATCCCATCCGGTCCCATCGCTTTGTCTACTTTAAGTTGAGCTAGTTTCTCACGAACACAGTCTTCTGAAAATTGTTCAAGATGTCCCTCGCTTCTGTTCCTGTTTGTGGGTGTTTTCTGAGGTCCTGCTTCTGGTTCTTCATCTGTGAACACACAACCAAAATATTTGTTAAGTAATTCCGCTTTATCCTCATCAGCTTCAACATATTCCTCCCCTTCACCCTTGAGTCTGACAATACCACTTTTGCCCTTCCTCTTTTCACTAAAATATCTGAAAAATGTCTTATCCCCCCGTTTTATTGCATTGGCTATTTCCTCCTCTTTTTGAATCTTTGCTTTCCTTACTACTTTGCTAGTTTCTCTAAGTTTTTCCAAATATAGATGCCTGTCTTCCTCTCTCTGTGATCTCTTGTATTTCATGAAGACCTCCCTCTTTTTCTTCACTTTTTCAGCTACTCTTCTTTCGAAAGCCATAGTGGTCTCTTTTTCCTTTTACCTTTATTTACCATTTTAACCAAAAGGTTGGTTGCCCTTAAAATATCCCCTTTCAGTTTTGCCCACTGTTTTTCTACATTCCCCAGCTGTTCTCATCCCGCTTACGACTCCCTGAGGTATTGGCCCATCTTGGCAAAGTTAGTCTTCCTATAGTCTAAGACCCTCACCTTTGAATGGATTCTAACAGCTCTAGTCCTAATACTGAGCCACACCATCTGGTGATCACTGGATGCAAATTGATCTCCCACTATAACATCAGAAACACTTTCACCATTGGTAAGCACCAAGACCAGTATGGCCCCTTCATATGTGGGGTCTGTTACCAATTGCCTGAATAGTTCTCCCTGTAGAGAATCCAGGATCTCTTTACTTCTAGATGATACTGCAGCAGGAATGTGCCAAACATCTGGCATATTGAAATCCCCTATCAGTAGCACTTCCCCTTTCCTAGCAATGCTGCGCATGTCTTCAATTAACTCTCTGTCCATCTCTTCCTCATGTGAGGGAGGTCTGTATATCACACCAATGCAAATAGATTTCTCTTTCCCTCTTTCTAGTTTAACATAGTGCCTGCTCTCTCCCTTTTAAGCTCTGTAATTCCAAAGCTTCAATAGTATTTTTTACATATAGTGCCACTGCTTCTCCCCTTCTTCCTACCCTGTCCTTTCTGAATAAAGTATAGCCAGGTATAGTTACATCCCAATCAAGGTTTTCTGTGAACCATGTTTCTGTAACTGCCACTAAATCCAAGTCAGCCACTCCCACCAAAGCTTCAACATCAGGGATCTTATTTCCCATGCTACGGGCATTTATACACATTGCTTTCCATATGTTATCCCTGTTATCCATTTCCATAAAGGTATTTAACGTATCACTTACCTGGGGGCTTTCTTCACCCATCCCCAATGACAGCATGATATGACAGCAGATAAATACCAGCATGGTCCATCTAGTCTGCCCAGTAAAGTGGCTAGAGTGGTTGTAACTGCTGCTCTGTGCAAGTCACCCTCCCTCTATGTCTTTGACTTCATCCTCTTGCTATAAAGTGGTCCACTGTGTAGTTTTGGTGGCGTAATATTCGAAAGGAAAGTATGCAGAAGTGTCAGGGCCAACCCAATGGTTTCTGCTGCCCTAGGCAGAAACCCTGGCCTTGCTGCCGCTGATTCCATCTCGGGAGATAGAGGTAGTCATAGGTTGCGGCAACAGCAGTATTTCCAAAATTGGCAGCTTTTTGCCACTGCTTGTGGAAATACTGCTGCTGCTGCTGCCTGCCTTCCCGCAAACAGTACTGGCGGTAGCTGGGAGGGTGTGTGGCATAGCCATCCATGTGTGCCCCTGCCACTGATGTCCATATGTGCCACTGCCGCCGCCCACCCGGGTCAGTCGCCCTGACTGCCTAGCTCACATAGTGGATGGGACGACCCTGAGTAGTATGCATATTTTTCCCTTTGAAGATCAGTGCAGCTTATATGCATACTTGAATTATCCTCGCAATGGGTAATAGTTATACTGATCTCTTACTGGTGGATTTATTAAGTCCAGCTTCTCTTAACCTTTTGCATTCCTTGTTGAAGGAGTATGGCAGATGGCAAATACTGAATAATGGGGTTCATGCTTGAACTCCTGCAGAGACTGTGCCTAGACTGAAGGCTCAAAAGCAGGCATAAATGTTAGCAAGAAAAGAAGGCACGGACACCTATATTTTACAAAATATACATATACAGTAAATTGTTTTTTATTCTTTATTTTCAAATTTATACATTAAATCCAAGAATAACACTCTTGTACAGAAAAGCAAGTACTGTCCGAAATACATTCAATAGAACTATAAGGAATATTCAAAAGACAGATTATACCTTGACCTCATTAAAGGGATAACTGGAAAAAAAAAAGGGAAACCAATACAACATTACAATTCCTGCAATGCCCATAAAGACAAAATTAATTATATAACCCCATTTACATAAATAAACAGGAAGAGAAAATCAATCTTCCTTTTGGGGTATGGTCCCAGGCTTCTTCCCAGGATGAGTCTCTGCCTCAGGCTTCTCCTGTTTCTTTGGATCTTTCTGCTTTCTTGGAAACCTCTTCAGAGGTTATATCACAACGTGCTACTTTAGTTGTTACTTTTTTGCTGGTATCTGATAAGAACCTAATATTGAAGCTTTATTTTCCTAAAAAGAGTATTGATTTTTGTGTTTCTCCGATCCAGATTTTTCCTGACATCTGTAGGGCTACCCAGAAACACAGAAAGGAATTTTTGGTTTTAAAGCCTCGGACCTTGGCTTTGGGGGCTACGTTCTTTTTAAAATTTCCCTGTAAGTGTCTAGTGCAATTTCAACAGAATAAGTTTGTTTTTTTAGAACCTTCCCAACTGGAGGCTTTTATTGTTGGTAAGGAGAATGTAGGTTGAAATATACAGTAAATTGTGATTCCCCCCATACTTCACCCAAACTCCTCCCCTACTCTACAAGTACACGCTGGTTTGTACCAGGCATATTTTTAGGCATGACTTCATTTTATAAGAGGCCTTTAATGCATGTAAAACAGCCTTTTGCCCAGAAAAAAAGGTTTAGAAAATCACCCTCTTAAGTGCCTTGTCTCAGACACTTTTAGTCCATTCTTATCTAACCAAAAACCGTCGACAAATCAGGAAGCTATATGAAGGCATTCTTGACGAAGTTGTGTTTTTCGTGTTAAAAAAAATGAATGAACCTTAGTGAAATGGGCTCTAACTTACACATCGTGGAGGGACCCGTAAGATAAGTCGGCCATATTGTTCTCTCAGAGTCCCCTTAAGCTTAAGCTGTGAATAAGACTTCTCCCACAAGGAGGGCATTATGTGGTCATTCACCTGATTCCTCATTGAATTGCAATGGTTTGCATACTAAGTTCTGAACAACATAGTACTTATTTTCATCTACCCAAAGTTCTGATGACCTTTACAGGGGAGCTTTGGAAAGGTAATGTACTGTATAATAGCTACAGTACTCATTAATTCTTGTATTAAATTCTAACTCAGGACACTGTTTACTAAAGTGCAGTAAGTGTCTGCACATGCAACACTTTGACTGGCAATGTTACGGTGTGGTAAGGACAAAGCCTCTTTGGTAAATGCTGAGGGTGTGCCCAACATTTACTTTGCATTTAGCAAATGGGCAAGAGGGCATACTGCACACGGGGGCCACGTTCCCTGCCATGGCAAGTGGTGTGGGCCCCGGCAGAGAGAGAATGAGGAATGCAAGTGCAATGCTGCGATGCATGGACTATATCCTCCCTCCACACACATTTATTTATTCATAAAACATGTATATGCCACCTTCCTGAGTAAACATTCAAAGCTGTTTACAAAATAAAAGAAAGTGCATTAAAAACATAAGAACATAACACAGTGACCTACTAACACTACAACTCATAGATGGAAACAAAAGCTATTACGTCAGTTACTCCCCAAGCCAACCGGATCCTCTCCCCCGAGAATCTGATTATCCCTCCCTCCCCCCCCCCCAAGAAACCCCCCAGAGATTTTCCATGATCCAGGTCTCAATGTCCCAAAGAAGCTCCCTCCTTGGCAGCCCCACCCCAGTCCTAAGCCCTGAAGCTCCCTGGGCACTCATTCAGAAGTGCTCCTTGCTGTCTAGCAGTCAAAGCAGCAGCGATCCCCTGCTCCTGCTCTGTCATTGGCTGGGTTCTATAAGGCAGATGTGACCCCTAGAGGTAATCTCACAGTACTGCTACCATTTAGAACCCAGCCAATGATGGAGCTGAAGTGAAGGGGGATCGCTCCTGCTCCAACCACTAGACCCCACGGAGTACTTATGAGAGAGTGCCTGGGGTTCAGGATGGGAAGGTTACCTGGTTGAGGGGGGGTGGAGTTTCTTCAGAGTGGAGGAGAACCTTGGGTAGAGAGAAAACTGCTGGGCAGGTGGTCTTTTTTTTTTGGGGGGGGGGGGAGGGATGCTTGGAGGAAGGGGCGGCTCAAGGCAATCTGCTGCCTGAGGCGAGGGATGAGATGGTGCCCCACCAGAGGGGGGGGGGCCTTCCTTAAAACTCCAGTCAGGGACTGAACCAAACCAAAAAGCTGATTAGATAATGTGGAGGAAATGCAAAATGTTCACACACCGAGCAACTAAAAAGAGCAAGAACCACAGCACAGTTTAACACACCAAATTGTAACTCATTCTTATTTTGTTGTTATAAACTGTGTTATGGTTCTTCCTTTTTCTTTTTGAACATATATTTTGCATCCACAGAATTAGGACATTCACCCATGGACTCAATATAAAAAAAATCGGATTCTGGTCATCTCACTATAAAACATTCTCCATTACCAGGCATATTGTGAACTAATACAAAACACTAAAACAAAGTCACTAAGGATCAATACAGAGCAAATGTACTATACCATATCATACCAGAACCAACTTCCAAAACTCACATAAGAAGCCTACTCAAAAAAAGCATCACTGTAAATACTGCAGTGGGACCTGGAACATCCAGTATCTATTTCAAAAGCTGAACAATTCAGATTTTTATAGTACAGATCCCTAAGTGCAAACTCCATGTTAACAGAACACCTGGCCTTGGCCACACACGCAGAACACAAGCCTTCACCAAGTACAGAATAAGTGACCATAACCTAATAACTAACATACTATATATAGATAAAAATTAAACTGCAACCCTAAGAAGTCAGATTCTGCATACAATGCAACACCAGAGAAATAAAGAGATGCATTTCCCTGTGCTGTATAAAATATAAATATAGCACCAAATCCGATAATAAAATTGAAAATAAAATTCCCTTCTACCTTTACTGTCTGACCATTTTATTCTCTGATCATGCTGGTCCCAATCTGAGGTTTCTGCTTTCCTCCACCTCCTGGTGCCCCTCCTGTCTACTTCCCCCCAGGGACAGCATGAGGGTGATGCAGGGCCATGTGCAGAGACTCACTGCAGCATTATTTGAACAAATTTAGTATACTTTATTTTAAAATGTATATGGCACCCATCTAAAATCATAGGTGGCTTCCAAACATACACATACAATTTAGTAAAACAGATGTTACAATAAAACAAGCATAATAAAAAAAACATTAAATTTGATTAATGAAAAGCCACTTACATAACCCTCCCCCCAATCAAAGCATTATAAGTATCTGCACATCAGATTTATTTTGCTATGACCAGATTATTGATAAGGAGGGAAGATATAAAATGAGAAAAACTAATCCTGGTTGCCATGAATTCAAAGGCTGGATTGGATTGTGCTAGAGCTGGAAAAGTCCGGAACTCAGCAGTGGTGAAGCTATCAGGCTACTAAACAAAATTAAACTGAGACATTCCCTTAAAATTTGAAATTTCCTTGAATCTGAACTGGCAAAATATTTTAAAATTTCAGTCTGGCAGCATAAAGAATGCAAAACTATAAATCTCAAAGACAATCCATATTCCAGTACCTCCCCCAACCAAAACCCTACAGTTGACTACACCAAAAACCCAGAATATAGGACCCATAGATCAAATCTACTATTCCATAACAGCACTAACTTCCAAAACTCACACAACATGGAGTGTACCAAGAAAAGGGCAGCACCATAAATATTGCAGTGGGCCCTAGAACACCCATATTCCTATTCAGAAAACTGAACAAACTGGATTATTACAGATCCCTACATAGAAACTCCATGCTAACAGAACATGTAGCCAGCGTCACACATGCAGAACAGAGATAGATCTTCACCAAGTAGGGAATATATTAATACAAACTAAAAAACAACAAGTGAAGGAATAGTCTAGTGGTTAGAGCTCTGGGTTCAATTTCTATTGGCACTCCTTGTGGCCTCAGGCAGGTCACTTCACACTCCACTGGCTTGGAAGAAAAGGCCTGGTAATCAACTTCTGGTGATACCTTGCCAAGAAAACCTAGGGGCTGCTGGGTCACCAGGAGTCAGCATTGACTTGATGGCACTTAAAAATAAAACAGACATATGTAGACAAAAAAATGCTTTTTACCCATTATTCTTATTGTTACAGGATTTATTTTCCAAAATTATACTTTAGAGTGAGGTGTGAGAAAGAACTCACACACAGGCATCTACATTGTCAGCAGAAAGTAACATAATGGCTCAGCGCAAGTAGTGTGAGTGCAACTAATGCCATTACAGTGTATGGCCCTAGTTACACCTGCAGCTGTTTTGCCACATTGAAAAGAGGTAACTGCAGGGGGATGTAACTGCCTCCCTGCATGTCAAACTCTGGAATTAGTTACCGGAGGATGTAGTAAAAGCTGATAGTGTAGCTGAGTTTAAAAATGGTTTGGAAAAGTTCCTGGAGGAAAGGTTCATAAACTGTTATTAAAGAGGACCTGGGAATTCCACTGCTTGCCCCAAAACAAGCATTGTGGAAACTGTGTGCTTTTTTTGGGAACCTGCCAGGTAATTGTGACCTGGATTGGCCACTGTTGAAATCAGGATACTGGGTTTGTTGGACCTTGATCTGACCTATTATGTCATTTCTTATGTTCATATGTTACAAGCAGAGCTTAGGAAACATGCTGCTAAATATGCCATAACTATTATCAGAAAAACGCTCAATGTTATCAATATGGAACAAAGTCTTCTTCAATCTATCTCCTATGGTTATTCAAGAACATTTAATATCACTGAAGGTCTCAGACTGATTTGGCACTCTGTTATAGACTTGTACCATGTCAAACTGATGTGCCTAATAGCATCAATGACCTTCAATATATATTGCCCAGTGGTAATGAAGCAGAGGGAGTCGCCAACTCTAAAGTTCACTATGGAAACTTCTAAAGCCATTATTGAAAGCTTCGCTTTTATTATTGCATTTCTCAACACTTAGCTTCTAGTGGATCGTTTCACAGCCAGCTCTCCATCGTTGCTTCATTAAATCCCAACGCCTTCCTCAAGTACCCACTGCGTTTCACTAATGATGTTTCATCAGGGGATCTCACTCACTTCTTGACAATGTTCAGAAACATAACTGATGCTGCATACGACTTTCTGTCTGTCTTTCTCATTCGGGCAAGCACAATGTTTCTCAGAATTTCTTTCAAACTGCCCTTGAAAAAACGCCGCACAAGGCATTTGAAAGAAATTCTGAGAAACCTACCAGCATAAACTTCCAAAACTCATACAAGGGGCCTACCCTGAAAAAAGCAGCACTATAAATATTGCAGTGGGCCCTAGAACAACGATACACCTATTTGAAAAGCTGAGTAAGTCACATTACTACAGTATAGATCCTTTCATACAAACTCCATGTTAACAGAATGCCTGGCCTCAGTCATACACTCAGAACACAGACCCTCACCAAGTATAAAATAAGTGACCAGAGCCTAAAGTAAAAATAAAAATATGTAGACAAGAATTAAATTAAAACCCAAGAAGCCAGATTCCACATGCGGAGCAACACCAGTTTCCCATACTGTGTAAAATATAAAGATAGCATAAAATCCAATCACCAAATTGAAAATAAAATTGTTTCTATCTTTGTTGTCTGATCATTTTATTCTCTGATCATGCTGGTCCTGATCTGAGGCTTCTGCTTTCTTCTGTCTTCTCTTAGCTCTCTTTCTACAGTCTCTAGTCCATCTGCCATTTCTTGTCTCTCCTTTTGTTTTCTTCACTTCCTTCCATCTTCGATATTGAATATTTTCCTTTCAACTTTCTTTCATTTATTTCTCACTCTCTCTGTCCACCCAGATTTCACTACACCTTACTATCCAGTTCTTAATCTCTCTTTTTTATGCCATCTACCTACTGTTTTTTAACCTTCACCCAGGTCCTTCCATTCCCAGCTCTTTTTCCCTGGTCCATTATTCTCCAGTCTTTTGCTCACTCTCCCCCTCCCCCCCACCTCAATATCTAACATCACTCACCCCCCATCCAGTGCCTTTCTCTCTCTGACTCTCTCTTTCCCTCCATCCAGTACCTCCGCTCTCTCTTTCCTAGCATGTCTGCTCTCTCCCGTCCTATGCCCTTGCAACCAACATACACCCCATCCCCATATCATACCACCCCTCTCTATTACTCCTATATCCAGCATCTCTCTGTCTCTTTCTCAAACTATTTACCCCATGTCCATCTTCTCCCCTCTCTCTCTCTCTATTACCTCCATGTCCTGCATTTCCTTCTCCAGCATCTCCCCTCTGTCCCCCCTATCCAAGTCCAGCATTTTCCCATAGATTCCCTATAACCCCTGGCCAACACTACTGCATCTCCCCTCCTGGCTTCTCCCTATGTCCCTTTCCATATCCAGTATCTCCCTTTATCTCCCTAGCCCCCCACCTCAATCTTATCCCTGCTGCCTCCCTATCCCCCACCTGCACCCAGCATCTCCCTTCTGACTCCCTGTGCCCATCCACGTCCACCTCCCAATACCCCCTCATGTCCACTCCCCCCTTCTCAGTGCCCCCTCCGTGTCCACCCTTGTATGTACAAGTGGCAGAGCCTGGCGATGGAGCAGAATGTCACAGGGGCAGGGGCTGTGCAAGCAGTGATCCCAGCCCAGAGAGGCAGGGCACAATTGGCCTTGCACAGCCCCTGCTCACAGGACATGCTGCTCCTGTGGGCAGGCTTTCTCCTCTGGGCCACGATCATTGCCTTCCATACCCTTCTGCCTGTGGGCGCAACATGTTCTGTGGGCAGGGGCTGTGCAAGTCATGACTGCAACCTAGAGAAACAAAGCCTGCCCGCAGGAGCCGTCAGATGACCTGTGGAGCACCGGTAGCCTAGTGGAGAATCTATCTTCAGGACACGCCGCTCCTGCAGGCAGAAGGCTGCGAGTAGCAATTGCAGTTTTCACAGCCTTCAGCCCATGGGAGTAGCATGTCCTCTAGGTAGGCTTGTCACTAGGCCGGCGGCGCTCCGCAGGCCATCCTGAACGGGGAGTAGGGGGCAGGTGGCCAGCGAAGGCACCCTCCTGATGTCGGCGCCCAGCATCCGCACTTACCCAGCTTACTGGGTAGAGCTGGCCCTGCTTCAGCATTTGTCTTTATGCTTCCCCACCCCCCCCCCCTGTTGCCCAGCTTTTGTCTTCTTGCTTCCCCCCACGTGCCCAGAATTTGACTTCCTGCTTCTCTAACCTGACCATCTTTTCTAAGCTCAAATATGGGACACTCAATCAAGCTGGGGGATAGAAATGTAAGAGGAATGGGGTAAAGTGGAAGTTGCTTCTAAAGGGCGAGTGTCACTTTTAACACCGAGGGCTCAATTTTGGCAAACTGCTTTGCTCTGTTCTAATGCTTAAATCTGATTATATAACATACAGACCATCTCTTTATCCTATTCTGAGTCTATTTTTACTTACCTTCACAGCTCCAAGTACTGCTTAATTAGACGGGTGGGCATTAGTACTTGCAGTATAATATTAGGAAGCAGCTCACACTGCAGGGTGTGCAGGTTTCTTTTGATTTAACAGAAAAAAACCCAGAAAGCAATTCTGTAAAACCTCTCGGTAATGCTCACTCCAATGCTGAATTAAATTATAGCCTGAAAGCCACAAATAATATGGCAGAAGCATTTTAGCAGAAAGATTAAAGGCACGAGTATGTTTCCTCCCCTCCCCCCAATTGTCTGAAAAAGTCAAAGAGCACAGAGATGGAACCACAACCTGATGTTTCACACCTTCGGCACCATCTAAAGGGCTCTGCCAGGTCCTAAGGGCTGCATGATTTTTTCCTGCTTCTTAAGTTCATCATTTTCACATATGAAGAGGCATTAAGCAGCATTTATGACAAAAAAACAGAGTTAATCACAAAATCTCATCAATGATAGGGGTGTGTGTGTGTGTGTCTGTGTCATTATAGAAACCCTATTCATGCTTTGGACATACAAAAATGGGCACTAGACGTCTAAAGCATGGAGACGTCATGAAGCCATTTTAGAATGCGGTTTCAAAGACATCCCCAGTGTGAGGAGCTCCAAGTGGGAAAAAGGGTATGGTGTAGGTGTGTCTGGGCCATTCCCAAGAACCTGGTCATCCACACCTGATTTCAGACATTCCGTGTGTGTCTTCAGCCCTGTCCAACTATATACCTGCTCCAGGTATGAAAAGTGCTCGTTTGGCCAGCCAAACATCCGGAGGGTGTGGAGAAGGAGGTGCACTCATATCCCCTATAACAGTGATGGCTAACCTTTTTGAGCCCGAGTGCCCAAACTGCCACACAAAACCAAAGAATTTCCTCAAAGTGCCAGCACGTCAATTTGCATAAATATTTGCATAATGCTAACATACACTAACTTTTAGTAAACATGTCTCTTAATGAGTGTATGGATAAAGACAGACTAAAAGATTTCTACATTACTATAATCCAGTGCCAACCGCCAGGCACATTAGGAACTACTACAAACACTGCCCATTTAGAACCAATAGCAAACCCGCCGTATCCTAACAGCACTACCAGGACTCACAAAGCACCACACCATACCTATCAAAAGGCAACACTGCAAATATTAAACCAATACATTTCAGACAATAACAATACATGACCTACTGGGGAAAGAGAACAAGTGGCAATGTCAAAAAGGAATTACATAAACAGAATACCTCAGCTCAGTTGCAATTGCTCCAGCCACTTTCTTCTGGTTTCTTCATGTTTTCTGCTAACTCTCCATCATCTGCTGTCCATTTGTCCTTTCTTCTCTCTTCTAGTTTTTTTTTTTCCATTCTCTCTCTCTACATCCGCTTTAACATACTAATCTTTCTCCTTTTGCTCTTTCCTCATTCCTATTTCATCCACTCAAATTTTACCCCTCCATCCTCAATCCCCACTTACTCTCCCAATACCCGGCCAATTGTAGATTTTTTATCCCTTCCACACAAAATATTTTTCCCCTCTCCATTTTACTCTCCCAGCCCCATCCCATTCTAATCCTCCCCCAACATCAGCTCCCTTCTAGTTCCAGCCTCACCCAGCATCCATTCCCTTCTAGTCCCCTGCATCAGCCCATTTCCAGTCCTAGCAACCCCCCAACCCAATACCAGTCCTAGCCCCCCCCATCAACTCACTTCCAGCCCTAAACCCCCATCACCCCATTTCCAGACAGCCCCCATCAGCCCACAGCCCATTAGCAGTCCTACCCCCCCGCCCGCCCGCCCATTAGCAGTCCTAACCCCCCCAGCCCATTAGCAGTCCTAACCCCCCCCCGCCCATTAGCAGTCCTAACACCCCCCCTCCTGCCCATTAGCAGTCCTAACCCCCCGCCCGCCCGCCCATTAGCAGTCCTAACCCCCCCAGCCCATTAGCAGTCCTAAACCCCCCCCCGCCCCGCCCATTAGCAGTCCTAACACCCCCCCTCCTCCTGCCCATTAGCAGTCCTAACCCCCCCCCTCCTGCCCATTAGCAGTCCTAACCCCCCCCTCCTGCCCATTAGCAGTCCTAACACCCCCCTCCTGCCCATTAGCAGTCCTAACCCCCCCCGCCGGCCCATTAGCAGTCCTAAACCCCCCCGCCCCGCCCATTAGCAGTCCTAACACCCCCCCATCCTCCTGCCCATTAGCAGTCCTAACCCCCCTCCTGCCCATTAGCAGTCCTAACCCCCCCCTCCTGCCCATTAGCAGTCCTAACCCCCCCCTCCTGCCCATTAGCAGTCCTAACCCCCCCCCTCCTGCCCATTAGCAGTCCTAACCCCCCCCTGCCCATTAGCAGTCCTAACACCCCCCCTCCTGCCCATTAGCAGTCCTAACACCCCCCCCCCGGCAAATTTTTTTTAAAAAAAAGCAGGCTCTGGCTGCTGCCGCGGCAGATTACAATGTCCCGCGGGGCCCCCTCCGCCCGCTAAGCCCCTCTGCAAGGGCTTTCAGATTCGCGAGGGAGAGCGTCTCCCTCGCGTCTCTGTTAAGCCCGCAGGGGCTAATGGGAAATTTCCCATCAGTCCCTCGCGTCTAAAGGGGCTGATGGGAAATTTCCCATTAGCCCCTGCGGGCTTAACAGAGACGCGAGGGAGACGCTCTCCCTCGCGAATCTGAAAGCTCTTGCAGAGGGGCTTAGCGGGCGGAGGGGGCCCCGCGGGACGCTGCATTCTGCCCTTGCCGCGTCCGCGGCAGCAGTCAGAGACAGCTTTTTTCTTTTTTTTTGCGGACCTATTGCCCGCGTGCCAGCTGCAAGGCCTTCGCGTGCCACAGCTGGCACGCGTGCCATAGGTTCGCCATCGCTGCCCTATAATTTCCATGTTGACAAAGAACATTGATAAGGAATGCAGGCTCTTGTTTTTCATTTTGCTATGTCAAGGGATGTCCAGTATGCAATCTAGTAGGAGACAGATGTCCCCACCCCAGGTGCTTCTAGCAAGGACTTCTACGTGAAAGCTGTTTCCAAAATCAGGCCAAAACATAGATGCCGCTGACATTTTACTGCATGTTTTGCCTGGACGTCCCAAATTGCACTTGGATACCCTTTCTAAAATGTCTCTTATGGTGTGTGTATTGTGACTCGCAGTCCTAATCACATCACCATTTGGCATGTATTGTCCAGTAAATTATATGGAAGATGTCGCGCCTGAAAATTATCATTGTGGCTCCCAATATTCTGTAGCAGCTAACAGGTAAACGTTGACCCTAGGGGAGAACATTTTGCAGCAAGATGTTTGAAACCCTGTGAAATTTCAAGGGTACAACTGCATGAATGTGCAGATAAATTAGTACATTATCTAACAAATGAAAAAGTCAATTCTTTTTCAATTAAATATTTTCTTTTAGTCAAAGTTTTTCCTGATTATGTTTTTATGATGCTATTCTTTATCTCATTCCTTCGTCCTTTTTTACTTTTTCAGGTCACCATTTTTTCTCACGCTCTTCCTTTTTTCATTATTACCCCACCCCGTCTCTCACTGTTTTCTCCCTCTCCAACAATGTGCCCCTTTTGTCCTCTCTCTTCCTTCCTCCTTCCCACTGTCTGCCCTCTTCCACCTCTCACCCTGATTTCTGTGCTGGTTGGAAATGGCAGCAAAACTGGTGGATTTGTGCGGACAGAAGTTGGGTTGCAGAGAAAAGGTCACCAGGCAAGTGGACCACTAGTTTCCTGTTATGGTGCAGCAAGATCAAAAATTGTATAGCTCGTTCTATGATTACAGAATTGTAGCTAACATGCTCTCTGCATATTTTTTTACATTTTCCATATAATATATAAGAAGCCCGCTATTCAAATAGAGTTTTAATTTATAACGCCATGATCCATAGATTTTCAGTCACTATATGGCTAATATCAGGTCACAAATACCTCTTGCTAGCCCAATACCATCTATATGGTGAAGGGAAGGCAAAGTAAGGGTTGCGGCAATAATAAATTATCCAGATAGTCTCAATATTCAGCCGCTGTCTTGATAAACTATATGTTTCATTTAGGATTGCTGAATAGGAGGCCTAAACTAAACAGACAGCAGCAGTGGCATAGACTGTAGAGTTTTAAAAGAACTCAAAAATGAAACCACAGACTTACAACAATTAGTAAGTTCTCATTCAAATCAGCTATGGCTTCTGAGAATTCGAGGGTGGCCAACGTAACGCCAATTTTAACAAAGGGCACCGAGACGATCCGGGAAAATCCAGACAAGTAAGCCTGCCAAAATGGGTGACGCTCTTTTGGGGAATAAAATTACTGGCCATTTTTTTTAAAGGGTGAAAAAAATATAGACAAGGGTGAGTCAGTGGATATAGTGTACCTAGATTTTCAGAAGATGTTTGACAAAAGGCCTTATAAGAAACTTGTCTGATTATTAAAAATAAAGATGGCATTTGTTTTCCCAATTCCAACCGAAGCAAAAAGAGAGAAGAAAGAGTGAAGGGGAAGAGCAATATGGTGACAGGAGCCCTTGCAGGTGTGGACACTCCAGCACCCTCAGAAGTTAGAATTGCCAGTCTTGCACACCTCATGGAGAAACATGAAAGAAAGCTGGAGGGGAAGCAGCCGGCTCAAGCTACTGGAGCTGTTGCATCCATCCTTATTTATAGGATATCTATGAGGTAATACTATGGCTTATCACCGTTTATTCATCTATAATTTACTGTTTTATATGTGCATGTTTAATAAGGTCGAAGTCCCCTAAAGCAGGCTACAACGCCGAAACACGTGTAGGGCTGACCTGGTGATACCCAATAAAGCTTTAGTCCTCCAGTGACAGTTTCTCCTGCTCTTTGTTTGTTTTGTTTTGTTTTCGTGGAAAATAGGCCATTTGGCTCCTTCATGGGTAAGTTGGAGGTGGAAAGGCTGGAATTTAAGCAGTGAGATGAAGCCGGGAGGAGGGGAGGTGGTGTAGAGGAGGTCATGACAAAGTAATGCTGGCGGAAGTGGTTAGAGCTATTACCAACAGGAAGGCTAATTTACTAGATTGGATAAAGTAATAAAGGTTGCCAGTTTGCTTTAATCTCAGTGTTCTGCTCATGAGGAGGAATTGGTTCATAAAGTCAGAGACTTGGGCAGAAGGAACCATTAGAGGAGCTGAAGGTTTCAAATGCTATCTTTTCTAGAGACAAAGAGGTTTATAGACTTAAATTGGAAGCTATCGATTATCAGGATCGTTGTATGAACTTGCATTTCTTGAACTTTTCTAAGTCCCGATTGATGGGTCCTATGCAGATGCTGAAGAAATTTTTTTGGACGTGCTTCAGAAACAAAGGCAGTCTATACCTCCATTGTCTAGAGCAGTGGACATGTTTATGTTTATGCAATTTTTGATATACCAACCAGGCTGAAGAGCATTAGAGCAGTTTACAATCACTATGAGCAGGTACTGGATACATTCTCTCATCCCCAAAAGGCTCACAATCTATGTGTGCTTGAGGCAATGGGTGCCGCCGCTACATGCCTTGATCCTACGCAGTTAGCATTGGAGTGTGTCATGGGTGTTCTGAGGCAGGGCGGAAGCAGCACTGGTCACTAATTGGGCAGCGGCAATATTGAGCCGCTGCTCGGTTAGCTTCCGCTTTCTACGGTGACCAGAATATTCAATGCTGTTGGCCAGATACGGCCCGTACATTGAATATTCGAAGTTAGCATTCAGCGGCGATGGCTAGGCGCTTTACAAGCACTAGCTGCCACCACTGAATATCCCACATGAAATGTTTATGGGTGAGTGCGTTTCTGTTATTTCCTGACTGCTCCATAGCTACATAAGTGAAACACTGAGTTGTTTTAGCTCTGTGTCCTCTTGTAATTGTGCTGGGGAGAACTTTTTTCCCTGTTAAGTGTCATGTGAAGTTTCAAAGATCTAGTTTTTTTTTCTCTAACCTTGAGCATTTAAGGAATTTTGTGATTACAAAGGAGGCTCCTGTGGTTGAGGCCTCCCAACCAAGTGTCGCTTGAAATTGTCTCACTTGATGGTGTTTATCTGGCTAGGAAAGCACCTGTTTTGAGTTTTCCTTTTAATTTTCTTTATTGAAGGAGGATATTGCCTGCTCCTTCCTTTTCTCTCCTCCCCCCCTTTTTGCTTGCTTTTTTCCCTAGAGCCCTAATGCTTCATTTCCTATTTTACAGTTATATGTAGGACGGCACTGGGAAAGAGAAAAAGAGCAGCGCACTAGAGACTGTTAAAGCTTCCTGTTGCTCCAGGCCCATTTCTTCCAGGTAGCTTGTTATATTTTCTGGAAGTAAACTAAGTTAGATTGGTTAATTGCATGAGCCAGTGATGACTCGTTCAAAACTGGTTGAGGACACTGTCCCGCCCTTCTCCTTTCCTGAATTTCTCTCCTTTGTTGTCTTTGAGCATCTGCGATTATGTTTGACACATGCCTCAGCTTATTGGAAGTGTCATTTGTACGTATGCAGGCTGATTATATGACAGGGCACCACAGTGAAAAATCCAAAATCACATGTATTTTATCAAGGCAAGTTGGATGGAAATAGTTAAAGAAAAAAAAAACAGCAGTTCCCTAATGCATATTCTCTTCCCAAAAGCAGATTTATCATCGAAAGGGGGAGTCTTGTTCATTGTATTATTGAGAGATTATGAATTTGAAGAGCAATGTGTAGATACTGTATATACATTTCAGATAAATATTCATAGACTGTCAGCACAACTATTGAAGGGGGAGGCCAGAGATCTATTAGAAGATATTATGGAGACATGATAATATATTAGATGATAATAGTATTAGATCACAAAAAGACTTGTCCCAATTCAGAAAATCCCTAAAAACACATCTCTTCCTACAACACTTCTCACAATATACTGACCCCCCTCCTCCTCCTACACAAACCATTGATCACGGCTAGTCAAATAAGCTCCGGAAACCTTATCACTTGCTCTAGTCCAGCGATGGCGAACCTATGGCACGCGTGCCAGCTGTGGCACGCGAAGGCCTTGCAGCTGGCACGCGGGAAGGTCCGCCATCGAAAAAAAAAACAACAACCCTGTCTGCTGCCGTTGTCGGGGCCGCCGCGGCAGAATCGAGCGTGCCGCGGGGCCCCCCTGTACCCACCGGCAGAGCCTGTCCTCCCCGTAGCAGCTCTCTCTTTGGAGCTGCAGTCAGACTCGCCGGCTTGCAGAGCGCGAAGGGAAGAGTTTCCCTTTCGCGACTCTGTTAAGCCCGCGGGGGCTGATGGGAACTTCCCATCAGCCCCCGCGGGCTTAACAGAGCAGCGAGGGAACTCTTCCCTCGCGCTCTGCAAGCCGGCGCGTCTGACTGCAGCTCCAAAGAGAGAGCTGCTACGGGGAGGACAGGCTCTGCCGGTGGGTACAGGGGGGCCCCGCGGCACGCTCGATTCTGCCGCGGCGGCCCCGACAGCGGCAGCAAACAGGTTTTCTTTTTTTTTTTTTAATTTTCCCTGGGCTGGGCTGGGCTGGGCTGGGGGTGGGGGGTGGGGGTTAGGCGTGGTGCTGGGCTGGGCTGGGGGGCTTAGGAGTGGTGATGGGCTGGGCTGGGCTGGGGGGGGTTAGGAGTGGTGATGGGCTGGGGGGGGGGGTTAGGAGTGGTGATGGGCTGGGCTGGGCTGGGCTGGGGGGGGGTTAGGAGTGGTGATGGGCTGGGCTGGGCTGGGGGGGGGGGGTTAGGAGTGGTGATTGGCTGGGCTGGGCTGGGGGGGTTAGGAGTAGTGATGGGCTGGGCTGGGGGGTGTTAGGAGTAGTGATGGGCTGGGGTGGGGGGGTTAGGAGTGGTGATGGGCACTGGGCTGGGGGGTTAGGAGTGGTGATGGACACTGGGCTGGCTGGGGGGGGTTAGGGGTGGTGATGGGCACTGGGCTGGCTGGGGGGGTTAGGAGTGGTGATGGGCGCTGGGCTGGGGGGGTAGGAGTGGTGATGGGCACTGGGGGGGTTAGGAGTGGTGATAGGCGCTGGGGGGGCTTAAACTAAAAATTGAGTGATGGGGGATTAGGACTGGGAGTGGGCTGATGGGGAGGTTAGGACTGGAAATGGGCTGGTGGGATTAGGACTGGGAGTGAGCTATGGGGGGCTAGGACTGGTAATGGGTTGGGGGGTTGCTAGGACTGGAAATGGGCTGAGTGGAAGGGGCTTGAACTGCAAATAGCTGTTGGGGATGGGGCTTGGAATGGAAATGGGCTGAGGGGAAGTGGGGGGCTTGAACTGCAAATAGCTGATGGGGACGGGGCTTGGAATGGAAATGGGCTGAGGGGAAGTGGGGGGCTTGAAGAAGGGAATGGATGCTGGGTGAGACTGGAACTAGAAGGGAGCTGATGTTGGGGGAGGATTAGAATGGGATGGGGCTGGGAGAGTAAAATGGAGAGGGGAAAAATATTTTGTGTAGGAGGGATGAAAAATCTACAATTGGCCAGGTATTGGGAGAGTAATTGGGGATTGAGGATGGAGGGGTAAAATTTGTGTGGATGAAATAGAAATGAGGAAAGAGCAAAAGGAGAAAGATTAGTATGTTAAAGCAGATGTAGAGAGAGAGAGAATGGAAAAAAAACTAGAAGAGAGAAGAAAGGACAAATGGACAGCAGACGATGGAGAGTTAGCAGAAAACATGAAGAAACCAGAAGAAAATGGCTGGACCAATTGCAACTGAAAAAAAATGCACAAAAGGTAGAACGATATCTCTTTATTTTGAATTTATTAACTGGAATATGTCAGCTCTGGGAAATGTGCATCATTAACATCTGCGCTTTGTTTGGTACAAGAGGAAATTCCTATTTGACGTTGCCACTTGTTCTCTTTCCCCAGTATTCACTGAAATGTATTGGTTTAATATTTGCAGTGTTGCCTTTTGATAGGTAGGGTATGGTGCTTTGTGAGTCCTGGTAATGCTGTCAGGATACGGCGGGTTTGCTATGGGTTCTAAATGGGCAGCGTTTGTAGTAGTTCCTAATGTGCCTGGCGGTTGGCACTGGATTATAGTAATGTAGAAATCTTTTAGTCTTTCTTTATCCATACACTCATTAAGAGACATGTTTACTAAAAGTTAGTGTATGGTAACATTATGCAAATATTTATGCAAATAAGACCACTTATGCAAATGAAGTGCTGGCACTTTGAGGAAATTCTTTGGTTTTGTGCGGCAGTTTGGGCACTCGGGCTCAAAAAGGTTAGCCATCACTGCTCTAGTCCATTCCTCACAAACCCTATCTTTAGAGCTCGAGCATTTAAGAATCTATTGTAAATAATTGAAAATATTTGTTAATTATTAATCCCTGTTATCCATGTTTTTATTCCCTGTTCCTTGTAAACTTAACATTTGTTCTATGTTTAAGTACAAAATTGTTAAAATGTAAACCGCGCTGATATCAAAAGTGCGGTATATAAAAGCTGTTAAATAAATAAATAAATAAATATATGAACTGTTGAACTTCAGGAGAAACTATTTTACGTGTACATTTAAAAACCATTTGGACTGGTACAAATGATGAAAGTGTCACTGCCTTGGTAAGAAAATCTTCCATTGGTCTGCTCTCTTCAGTTCCGTAAGATAACTAGGATAAATGTTTTAATTAAATGCTGAATGTTTATATCTGTTGGGAGTAGTGGAGATATTTTGTATTATATAAAAGGTAACCGAGATGCCTATGTGCCTTTATAAAATAGGCTCATACAGTGACCCTCAGAAGTTCACAAAGGCTCCTTCACAAATTTACACCTGTTCCAACAAAGGTGTAAAACTGTGTGTGAACTCTACGCATGCCCATGTGCATTTTTTTAAATAGGCAAGAGAAAAGAGTAGAGAAAGATGAAGATAAGCAACTGAACTAAGAGGAGCTGATATAACATAAGGGTTACTCTGATGCAGAAAGAATAAACTAAGTACGCTTTTCTTTCAAAACATGGTGCCATGTCAGTAATAAAATGCAGTTTGGGATGGTAGCTAAATGATTTTCATATAACTGGCAAGAAGATTGGATTGAAAAACTTTATGATGCTTATGTTATTTTGATGGAGATAAACTGAATGAACCATATATAGATGGAAAAGAAGATGTATTGATTTTTGGATTCTTATTTATGGGTGTTAGAACTGTTTGGGATAGTAAGTGCACATTAATTTTGTGGACATAATGATCAATGATTAAAGTATGGGGGTCATTCTGTCCCGCGAATAGTTGGGACGTCCATCCCTGCTATTCACCCCCCTGCCAGCCCCGGCAAAATCCTCCCCATACGAACAATGCGTTTGTATGGGGACGCTTAGACGGAGGTAGGAGGGGGCATTCAAGAGGTGGAGCAAGGGCGGCGTATGGGCAGTCCATGACCCCAGACATACAGGGCTGATTCTGAGGTCGGCCCTGTACGTCCGGCGCTGTGAACTAAGACGGGGGACTTATTCCACCACAGAGGAGGAATAAGTCCCCTGGACGTCGAGGGATCCTGTCGCTGGCTGGGGACAAAAGGTAGGGGAGTGCAGGAAGTTCCCCGCAGCCGGACCTTGGTCATGGGAGGCCAGATCGAGGGTCCAGCTGTGGGGAATGAAGTGAATCGTTGGCAGCTGGCATTCGCGGCTCCTGAATGAAGCAGTGATACCACGGCGACAGGACATCAGGGTACTGTGGCTACATTCAGGAGCCTGACTGAGGTAGCCGGGCAAGTGGCTGTGCGTGCAGGCTAATCGGGGTCTGACCTGCATGTTCAGGCCCTAAACCTGATTTTGATCCCGCAGGCACGTCTAGCCCCTGTGGGATCAGAATTGGGTCTACCTCTGGGCATTCTGATTCCGATCGGACGCACAGGGGCCTGGACGGAGACATTGGAATGTGCCTCTGTATTAATTTGGTTACCTCACGCAGCCTCTGGCTGTATTGTATGGCCAATATTAATTGTTTGTGATGGCCCTTAAATATTTACAGGTGGGTAAACGGGAGTCTTTTTTGGTATATATTATTTACGATAACCCCCTAGTTTGGATCTATGCTTGTAATATTTTATAAAATATGTATATGCATTATAACTCTGCCCCAGTGCCACACAAACTACACCCCGAGAATGTCTATATTCAGATCAGTAGGCGCAATTTTGCACTGCACACAATTTTTACATAAATAAAAATGTTTTACCCATGGAACATGACAGTTATAAAATTGTATACAAAGTATAGACATGTAAAAAGTAGATGCACCACAAAATTCATCTTCTTTTTCACACAGAAGTTCATTTTATAAAGCATGCATAGATGACGTGTTTTTCGGCATGCATGTCACACCTATTTTCTAAAGTCAAGTAGGTGCATAGAATATGCATAAAGATGCCAAAATGAGTGTTAATTTAAGGCAATATCACTTACGCCAGCCCTAGGGCTGATCAAAATGTCTGTACCTAGCTTTGTAAAGACTGTACATATATTATAGCATTTTCTAATTGACATTTACGGTTGCATGCTCGGCCCATGTGCACCCCTGCAATGAAATCACATGCCATCGGGCTTACGCATATACTTAGAAAATCACAACCATATCAATTCCCATGAATGCAGTAAATTCCTGAAATACCTTGATTTCCGTGCATAAATGGCACATAACTTTACATGGCTTCTTATAAAATGACCCCTATCTGTGCCTAGGCGTTATGCTTTGGAGCAATGTTTGGGAAGAAGTGGAGCAAAGGTGTGATATATCAGCACAGAGTACACGTTCAAACCTTTTTTGCGACTGGTGTAAATTTGTGCCGGAGAGTTTGTGCGCTACGGGAGGTCATTGTACAGATCTATTTTTTAAAGGCTCATAGATGCCTCGGTTGGCTTTAGAAAATACACCTAACATCTACACATTTCTAGACTTTCGCATAACTGCCCTGTTATAAAATCAGCCCTCCCACTGTCTTGGGTAAGACTAGAAGAAACTATGCAAGTGCAGTTAGGTATATAAATAATTGATTCTGATAGCTTAGAGAGGTTGACTTTAAATAGTGAAATTATTTTTCTCATTAAGAAAAGTATTTCGCAATTGGATTTGCCTCCATTATTTTCTAATATTTCTGAAGTGCTTTACACCAGTGCTTTTAGCTTTTGGCTTTACATTCTATCACTGTGCCATTAATCTCTGTGGTACATGACATGACCAGGTATAGAAGCTGTTTTCTGTGTAAAGAACAACCCCTATGCAGCATGAAAACCACTTTGAAGTATTTCTTTGGCAAAAAAAAAAAAAAAAAGCAATAAATCTAACAGACAGACTCAATGAACTTCAGTTCAATTTCTACATTAGATGGTGCCCACCTAGAAGCTATATTGTAGTAGTCATCTATAAGGAACTAGTGCTGAACTATAAGATATCAACTTAAGAAATACTATGGGGTATGTTTACTAAACCGGGCTAACCGTTAACCCGGGCTATCTGCAGCTAGGTCCCATAGAATAATATGGGGCCTAGTGGCAGATAGCCCGGGTTAACCGTTAGCCCGATTTAGTAAACATACCCCTATAAGTTGGAATAAGTTAAATAACTGTTACACAAGGGATGACTTACCAGACAGACACTTTCCTGCTGGAGGAAATGGTAATTTTATAAAGGGCTAAATGTCCATAAATTGCAAGAGTGTGTGATTAGGGCTTGGCCTTGGTGGGTCAAACATCTATACCTGCATTCTCCATTTTATATTGGAAAGACGTAGATGAATTGTCCACATTAGGACTTAATGATGTTCCCTGGCACATATAGGGGCATGTTTGTTAAACTGTGCTGTTAATATGGGGTTTGCTGCATATTATCAGCATGGGTCCTCAAGTACAAAATCTGATGCTAATTGGTTAATGCAAGATTGGGCAGGGACTGAGTGGGTTTGGTGTAGAATATAGGAATTAATGGCACCTTGAGGTTAGCATGGGTGTCATGGGCATGCGCTAACTGCACACGTTGCCGTTAGGATGGGTGCACTTAACACCACCTTAATGGGTAGTGTTAAGTGCACCTGCAAGCTGGTTAGTGTGGTGTTGCACATTAGTATTGCGTTATCGGCACATGCCACCAAATCTTAACACAGGTCTCCACACTAATTTTGTAGCACAATCATATGCTACTCAAGCGCCTATTAGTAAATATGCCCCATAGTTTTTAACAGGTGCTTGTTTCAGCCAAACTGAAATGAATTAAAGGTGGCATACTCTGCAGTTAATTGGTGGTGGCATTTAAACATATAGGTTTACGAAATACCAACTTACACTTATGAGTATAAGTCTGAGTTTTACAACTTACAAGTTGCCAATTGCCTCTGTTCATTTTCCCAGGTGTAGTTTTATAAAATGGTTCTTCCAGCTCTGGGTGTCAGCAAATACGTGTGTACTCCTACACACTCTTATACGTATTTTAGAAAAGGCTCCATGTTTGGCAGAGCCTTTTCTAGAATACTGACAGATTTGTGCACACGCAGATCTTGACGTCTTAATCTCCATGCACTATTTAAACGTTGCCCTCACATATTCATAAATCATTAGATTTTGGAGTTGCAAGATATGCGATGGAATTGCACAACAAGCCACACTGGCACCATTTCATAATTCCTTATGTTCTCAGGAGGTTTGCATGTCCCATACAGGTGTGGTCAACATTATTGGCACCCTTGCATTTTAGATATGTTGCATACAATATCTTGAGAAATAATTGGAAATATTCTAACTGTATGTCAACATAAAACATTTTAATAGTATGTTCAAAGGTATACAAAATGATGTCTGTGCAGCTTAGATGTAGTAATTTCTGAGAAAACAAAACAAAACATAACCTGGACATGTTTATGTTTATGCAGTTTTTGATATACCAACCAGGCTGAAGAGCATTAGAGCAGTTTACAATCACTACGAGCAGGTACTGGATACATTCTTTCATCCCCAAAAGGCTCCCAATCTATGTGTACTTGAGGCAATGAAGGGTTAAGTGACTTGCCCAAGGCCACAAGAATTGTCTATAGGACTAGAAACCCCAGTCCCTCCGGCTTGAGATTGCTGTCCCCAGGTGGAAATCAAACCCCTGGCCTTCCAGCCTGAGGTACCTTGTCCTAACCACTAGGCCACTCCTCCCTCTGATTAATGATTAATTGCACCCTTCACTAATATTTGGTTGCATAACCCTTGGCAGTGATGACAGCCTCCAAACGTTTCTTGAAGCCTTCTATAAATTTCATACATCTGTCCGTTCATAGTTTCCTCCACTCTTCAACTGTGATTTGTTCCAGCTCATGAATGTTTCCAGGATTCATTTTACCAATGGCTGATTTCAGCTCTTTCCAAAGATTGACTGAAATGAGATCAGGACTCATTGCTGGCTAGTTTAAAACAGTCTTTTTTCCCCTTTTTAACCATTCGTTTGTACTTTTGGATGTATGTTTTGGGTCACTGTCCTGCTGGAGGACCCATGACCTTTGATCCAGACATAGTTTTCTGACACTAGGTAGCACATTTCGCTCCAAAATATCTTGGTAGTCCTCTGACTTCATGATTTCTTTAAAAGTTACAGGCTTCCAATTCCTGAAACAGCAAAACAGCCCCACAACATTATGGTACCTCTACCATATCTAACTGTAGGAAGGGTGTTTTTTTCCTTATAAACTTCATTTCTTCGCCTGTAAATGTATCGCTGGTCTGCATTGTCAAAGTGCTCAAGTTTGGTTTCATCTGTCCACAGAACATTTTCTCAGCAGGATTGAGGTTTCTCAAAGTGGGTTTGGGCAAAGGTCAGGTGAGCCTTTTATGTCTGTCTTTGAGCAATGGGGTCCTCCTTGGCCTTCGCGGCATATGGTGTGGGTTAAAGCCAATTGCATAGGCAAAACTGGTCTTTGTTATGTTTGCACCATTTAGGCTTGATAGATTCAATGCCATATCAATCCCAAGCGTGCTAGTGGTGAATTACATTTTACATAGAGTTACAAAGTAATTCATTTGCATCACAGTTACCCAGACAATTTATACTGTAGGCAATTTATACTATAGCTGGTTGGTAACACGAGACAAAAAGTAGTTCCCTCATAGAATAGAAAATTAAGATGAAAATAACTCTGGAAACTAGTATTTGTTCCGCTGCCAACCCCACCACCGGAATCAACTACAGCAGGGGCAGCATCATGGCTCAGCACAGGGGGGAGGGTGGCATGGCTTGGCATGCAGGGGAGGAGGGCAACAGGCCATGTGTGCTGAACCACATGGCCTGCCTTGGGTGCCATGCTGCCCAGAGAGGTCTGCTACCCTAGGCGGCTGCCTAGCACCCCTAGTGACCGGGCCAGCTCTGCATGTCGGGCATGTCCACGTTTGTGAAATTGTATCAGCACCTAGTCATGCCTGCATTATTTTTAGACGTCCTGGCTTAGACATCCCAGATTGTCCCTTCTGAAATTCTCCTCATAAAGTCATCTTGGTGTAAGGATAGCACTGTTTATCATATTCCAAAAAAGATCCTTCAATGCTGTCTCTTTATTCTTTGCTTTTTCGACTGCACTGTGTGGTAAACCTCATGTCGCCGTTTTTCCTCTTTCCCTTTATTGAATCTCCTACCCACATTACTCTTCCTCTTTTCCAAAAAGCTCTGATTCTAGTTTATACTGTGTCTTGGATTTTTGTGAACATGGATTTTAGTGTCACGGATTGTAGCTGATACTCTTTCCCTTAAGGCAACTGAATGATTTGTAAAACCTCAATTCTCCAAATGACTTCTTTTAATCTCTAGAAACTGATTTATGCCAGCAGGGCCGACCCCACAGTTGGTTCAAGGTGTTGGCGCCGTAGGCAAACTTTACCTACACGGCTGTCAAAATCTATTGAATGGCATTGAATGCCCTGCACTTTGCTGCCCCCTAGAAACCGCTGTCATAAGCATCAGCTTAGTTTGCCCGATGGTTGGCCCAGCCCTGTATGCCAGATATGTACATTTGAAATGTTGACTACATACTTAAGGAGTGCGGCGGGCAATTTAAGAAAGACTTTCGACATGCAAAGCTCAAATTTACATGCAGGAAGTGGGCTATATAAAATTCACCACCATATACACATATAGGATCCGCTCAGGGAGCGATCTTACATAAACATTTATGCATGTATAGAGTAGGCATTTCTGGGGGCAGAGTGCATGGCATTTAGGGTTGACAAGTATACTTTGCAAAATGGTATGTGTGCATAACCTGACAGACATACGCTTGTGCATTTCTGCCTGTTCTGAAGCAGATGTAATTATTTTGCATTTATAAGAGGTAATTTTAGAAATGGAAGGATATATCTACATTTCTTTTGTAAAATCACTGGGGGGACATATTCAAAAGGGTTTAGCTGGTTAGCAGCACCTGCTAAGCTGCTAAACCATGGCCATCCCTATATCCAGCGGCACTATTTGGACAGACAAGACGCCCAGTTAAAGCAGGGGCTGTTTGTGAGTGGAGCGAGGGCAGTTCTAGCACCATCCAATTAGCAGTAATACTCAGCCATTAAGTGGATAGCTAAATCACAAAGTGAGGACTGACCAATGGCTATCCTTACTTAGAACATAACATACGAACATCATCCGGTTAGTGGCTGAATATTGCTATTAACTGGATAGCCAGTGCTCTCTATAGCGAAATCAGATATTCAGCACCGGATGTCGGATATGCTCAGAAAGACTAGCATTGAATATCTGGTTTTATTTAAAACGGTAGGAGCCAGGTGCTTTAAAAAAGCTGACTGTCACCGCTGAATATCAGTCCCATTGCTTTCACTAATGTGGTATGTTCTAAACTTAGATCCATGATATCCACAGTCAATAAAGAGTTTTTCAAGTACATTTGTAACAAAAAACCTGTGAGAGAGTCAGTTCGTCCATTAGATGATAGAGGAGTTAAAGGGGCACTAAGAGGCGACAAGGCAATAGCGGAGAGACTGAATGAATTCTTTGCTTCGATCTTTACTGAGGAAGATGTAGGGATGTTACCCATGACTGAAGTGGCATTTAAAGGTGCAGAAGAATTGAAGGAAATATCGATACATCGGGAAGATGTATTACAAGTATTAGATAAACTGAAGAGTAGCAAATCACCTGGACCGGATGGTATACATCCAAGGGTGTTGAAAGAACTGAAATATGAGATTGCAGACCTGCTATTAGTAATCTGTGAACTATCATTAAAATCATCTCTAATACCTGAAGATTGGAGGATCGCCAACGTAACACCAATTTTTAAAAAGGGTTCCAGGGGTGATCCAGGAAACTACAGACCGGTGAGCCTCACATCAGTACTGGGAAAAATGGTAGAAACCATCATAAAGAATAAAATTACTCAGCATGTAGATAGTCATGGCCTAATGGGAGACAGCCAACATGGCTTTAGACAAGGAAGATCTTGTCTTACTAATCTGTTATGTTTTTTTGAAAGTGTGAATAAACAGGTGGACAAAGGTGAGTCGGTTGATATAGTGTATCTGGACTTTCAGAAAGCCTTTGACAAGGTCCCTCATCAGAGACTTTTGGCAAAACTAATAAGTCATGGGATAGGAGGCAGTGTACTACTGTGGATCAAGAACTGGTTAAAAGATAGAAAGCAGAGGGTTGGGGTAAATGGCCAATTTTCCCAATGGAGAAAGGTGAATAGTGGTGTACCCCAGGGATCTGTGCTGGGTCCGCTGCTTTTTGACATATTCATAAATGACCTGGAAAGTGGAATAACGAGTGAGGTTATCAAATTTGCAGATGGCACAAAACTATTTAAAGTTGTTAAAACCCAAGAGGATTGTGGAAAATTGCAAGAGGATCTTGATAAATTAGAAGACTGGGCATCAAAATGGCAGATGAAATTTAATGTGGACAAGTGTAAAGTTATGCACCTAGAGAAGAACAACCCAAACTATGGTTACACAATGCAAGGTTCCACATTAGGAACCACCACCCAGGAAAAAGATTTAGGCGTCATTGTGGATAACATGTTAAAACCATTGGCCCAGTGTGCAGCGGCAGCCAAGAGAGCAAATAGAATGCTAGGTATGATAAGGAAAGGAAAGGAAAATAAAACAAAAGATATAATGCCTCTATATCGTTCCATGGTGAGACCGTACCTTGAATATTGTGTGCAATTCTGGTCGCCGTATCTTAAAAAGGATATAGAGTTATTAGAAAAGGTTCAGAGAAGAGCCACCAAAATGGTAAAGGGGATGGAAGGATACTCCTATGAAGAAAGGCTAAAAAGGTTAGGGCTCTTTAACCTGGAAAAGAGATGGCTGAGGGGAGATATGATAGAAGTCTATAAATTAATGAACGGAGTGGAACGGGTAAATGTAGATCGATTGTTTACGTTATCAGAATATAGAAAGACTAGGGGACATGCAATGAAGCTACAGGGTAAACTATTTAAGACTAATAAAAGAAAATATTTTTTCACTCAACGTGTAATTAAACTCTGGAATTTGGAATTTGTTACCGGAGGAGGTAGTAAAGGCTGTTAGTGTAGCTGGGTTTAAAAAAGGTTTGGACAAGTTCCTGGAGGAAAGGTCCATAAACCATTATTAAGAAGGGACCCAGGATATCAATGCTTGACCCAGTACAAGCATTGCGGAACCTGTGTCTTTTGGGGAAACTGCTAGGTACGTATGACCTAGATTGGCCGCTGTTGGAAACAGGATACTGGGCTTGATGGACTTTGGTCTGACCCAGTATGGCATATCTTATGTTCTTAATTTTGTGAAAAATGTACATATATTAAACATTGAGTCATAAACATAACAACATATGAACATTAAATACTACTTTGCAGATTGCAGTATATTGGGCCTCAAATATGGTGCTAAAATTTGAGAATTAGTAGTACTTATTTAAGCCATCTGTGGATGGATATAAAATTATAAATATTGATATGTGAGTTTAAGGGTTTTTTCCAGCATGAGCAAAGAAGTAGTTCACATGCAAGTGAATCTGTAAGAAAAGCTACAGAGTTCATCCATCCTGTAAGCAAATGATATGATTCCTATACTCCTCAGAAGCTTCTTTGAAAATCACTATTGAAAATACTCTAAGAACATAAGATATGCCATACATCTATTGTTTGAATGAGCAAAAGAACCGATCTACGTTTAGAGGTTCCACTCCACTCAAAGTTTTTTGAGTATCAGGGATCCTCTGTGCTTCTTTATTCCTGTGTTTTCCTCAGGGAATGCTTTGCTTTATGGGTAGGCTTCTCATCTGATCTGCTAAACAGTTTTACTCTCTCTTTTTCACTTTTCTGTGCAATGTGGTATTTTGCTGCAGCAGTCAATATCTGCAAAGAGAGATCTTTGCTGCCTGGCAATGCAGCACTTACATTTTTCAGCTTTGTTTTCCCAGGCAGGGTCAGGCTTTAAGCTTCATTAATTCTGTTGCTCGGGAGCCTGCTGCAATAGGAAGGTCAAAACTGTTGATTCAACAGTATAGCAGCTGTTGTGTTTAAGCTCCTGTCTTTGGCCTGTCTGAACAGTCACCCACACAAAGAACAATAGGTGCTCGATAATGAGGTTTTCATGAGCAGTAACTTTATCAACAGGAGCAAAGACCAACCCCAAGAAACACACTTTTTCTGGACTAGGAGCAAAAAACGATGAGGAGATGCTTTTGACTAGGGTACTTGGGGTCATGAGCATGAATACATTAGCTGTATTTCTACTCATTAAATAGGATTTGCCAAGTTACATATATTCAGCTAGCAAACAGACCCACAGCACTGCAATCTCAAGAATAGCTTAAGCACAGGCAACATGGGATTCAAAATCACTGACTGGCAATTAACAAGTTCATTAACAGAATGGGAATTAAATAAACAGCATAGTGGGGGCTGTCCAATGTGAACCAACAGCTTGACTGTCAAACGGCAGCCATTGCACAGCTCCCAGGAGCTTCCTCTGCCCTCCACCTTATGAGCCAGTGTTTTGCATTTTGAATCGTCTGCCGAATAGCCCCAAAGCCAGTATCTTCCAGATTACCCTGGAGGAATGTGCATTTGTGACTGTGTCTAGAGAGTATCACGGCTGTAACAGAGAAATAATCAGCAGCATTCCAGGTCTAGCTCCCAGAGAAAAGCAGAGCACAGACAACAAAGCACAGATGAAAGGATCGGAGATCAGAGGCAGCTAAGCTTAATCACTGCATATACCATTAGTTAAACAGTCCATCAGTGCTTCAAAGAGTTTAATAGATGTAGAGTTCCACCATCCTGGTAGAGCACTCAGAACAAAAGTGCAAAGATTAATTGCTATAGAATAGTTTAATACTTCTTGCAGGATTTCTCACTCGATAAAATGAATTCAACCTTTTAAAATCAATTCTGTTCAGGAAATCTCCAGTTTTCTGAAAGAAAAAAAAAATGTGCAAGGAAGCCTAGGCCTGTCCAGCAAAGTTGATATTGCTCCGTGGAAGTGGATCACGAAGGCAACTGGCGATAGTCATGAAGGGGGAGCGGCAAGAGCAGCATCAGTGTATGAGGAACGCAGGAAGGAGACTCATGATTTGTGGCTTTAAACCCCACTGTGGGCTTGAGGCTACAGATTGGAGAGGGAGGCCGTGTGACATGAGAGGGAGTGCAGGAGCACAGGGAGCCACAATATATGTGGTGTTTGACTTGTTTCTGGGCTTGTGATGGTTGGCTACTTGCCCTTCCAACTACCCAATAGGCAAGGATAGGTTGGAGGGTGTTGGGATTGGGAGTTTTAAGATGTGTTAAATGAGTGTTATTTTGTCGGGTTGTCTATAAAGTTGTATCATTCATGTTACAGACTACAGGGGCGGAGCCTGAGCCAGCTGATATAAGGAAGATAAGAGAAAGAAAGAATCTGCAGGGCAGTGAGGGTTGTAAAACCATCAACCTATGTCCGGATAATGGGGGTGGAGGACAGTAGACCCCCCCAAAGGGGTTACTGCATATGGGGAACCTCACTGGGTCCGTAGTGAGGATCCACTGTTGAAGGTGGCCTAGTGCTGGTGACCAGGTCGCATCGGAGTGAAGGGATCAGATGAGCTGGGAATTCGTGGTGAACTGGTGGCGGCAGGGTGAGGGGGGGAGGGGGGCAGTGCCGATCCCAGAGTTTGTTCAAGATGTTGGTGCCCTAGGCAGACCTTAAACTTTACACCTTCCTGGGCTGTCAAAATCTATTGTTTAGCTTTGAATGCCCTGCTCTTTGCCATCCCTCATGACGTTGCCGCCGTAGGCAATCACGTAGATTTCCTAATGGTTGGCCCGGCTCTGGGTGGGAGGGACGATTTCACAGTTTAGCAAAAGCTGACTTGACTCAGGTGGGCCCTGTACAAATAAAACTGCAGCCATTGTTTATCCCAAATGACAGTTCTTGTTGCTCTTGATTTCGAAGAGCGAATGCATGACACCTGCAGAGGGGGCATCTCAGGGGCTGATGTCAGTGAACTGAATCATGTCTGAATTAAACTTCTTCCTGAGTTTTTGCCTATATGATAAAATCTTGAAAGGTATTTTAACTCTGCTTTATTCAATCAATTCTGCGACACACCACATACAGTTTTAGCTGATTAACTGCAATACAATTTCTAATCAACGAGGCTATATTTTTTGTCACTTCCCTTTTCCTGCTGCAAGTAGCCTTGAATTGAATAGCCTGGCTTTTCAGTGATCTTATTTTTCAAGATGCTTTCATTCTACTCAGGAACTTTGACATCTTTCTGGAAGGGGATTAGGGGGGTTGGAAAGGGGAAATGAAGAATGGTTCTAAAAGGCTGAAACACCAGAACACCAGCACAGTTGTTGAGATTCACTGTGGATCTGACGGCTATGGATCTGACGGCTATGGATTTCCACAAATCCATACTGGATATAATTTGATTCAGCAAACTTGGTGGAAGCTGGTACAGGGGGAGGGGTATGTGTGATTATACAGTACAACAAAAAATAAGTTTGATGAACTAAATCAGTGAGTTTAAAAACATTCTTGTAGGTTAGTTGAATCTGTATGCAATGTTTAATGTAAAGTTTGAACATCTGTATTCCAGAACTGTATCAGTGATCTACAGTTTGGATTTTGTGCATTTTACCAGTGTCCCACTCCTTAGCTCTTTTTTTTACTGTGTAACAAAGAATGGGGCAAGTGGTCGAAAATATAAATACCAGAAAAAATTGTGTGTAGCAAAATTACTATCCATACCCCACACACACAACGGATTTAATTGGCGGTGATTTATTTTGCAATCGAAAACAATAGTGCAGGCAGCAGGATTTTCCTGCACACCTGGTTGCTGGAACATTTGGAATTTTCTTCCTTTTAACTTGAATGGAAGTTGGAGGCTACTGCTGGCTCCAAACCGGTACCCTTTTTTATAGGAAAATGTCTACCGGGTGCAGGACTTTCTGCTGATTGGACAAGTTAGGTGCTAGGGAGCTTTTCTGTGGTATTAGGGAGAAACTGAATTGTGAACTGTTTTAGTCTCAGAAAGGAGCACAACACGAACATGAGCAGTTCTCCAAATACAGACATGTGGAGAGTAATTTTATAAGAGGTTGCTTAGATTGGGACTTTAAGCAGTGCCTCTGTATCTATTAAATTGCCCCACAAAATCTGCAGAAATTGCAGGAATTACTTGTTCTCCTCCTGAAGGAGGGGGCGTAGCCCTGTATGTCAAAGGCAGTATCAAAGCTACTGAAATGCAGGGGGCGTGGGGAAAAGAAGAAGCACTATGCATTGTGTTAGAAAGAGGAGATGGCACCGTCATCCATACTGGTGTGGTCTATAGGCCTCGGACTCAAACCAAAGAAATAGAGAATTGATTATAGATATTGCAAAGATAGCCACAAGGGGGAAGTAATCATATTGGGTGACTTTAATCTACCCGAAGTGGATTGGAGTACTCCTTCTGCAAATCTGGAAAGAAGTAAAAAAAATTGTGGATGCTTTCCAAGATGCATTACTTAGACAAATGGTGATGGAACTGACCAGGGAAAACTTAAAGCTCACCATCGGAAATGGCATGTCAAATGTCTGGATGGGTGCCCCTGTGAGCAGCAGTGATCACCACATGGTGTGATTTAAGATAAAAGCCAAGGTGCAGTCCAATCATAGCAAGCTCAAAGTCCTAGACTTAGGGGTATGTTTACTAAACTGTGGTAATGTCATTCGCGTTAGGATCCGTGGTAGAGGCAGAAATACCCAAATAAGGACATGGGCGGTACATCGTTACCGATAACTCGTGTCACAAGGCGCCATAAATTAACGAGCGTTAGAGGGAGCTATGGCACATTACCGCACGTTAATCTTAAGAAGGCGCGCAGACATGCAAACACAGAAACAGAGCTGTAGCACAGTGGTTACTACACTGACTGATGGTACAGGGGTCATGGGTTTGATTCCTATCCGTTTCTGTATCTAGTTCAAACTTCTACTACTGACCTATTAGTGCCTTCATTCAGCTGCTGCTCACTACTTGTCCTCTTTTCTCTCCCTACACCTCTCCTGGGGAACTCTGCTCTTCTGGCAGATCCCTTCTACTGTGCTGCTCCTTATGCCTGGAACAAACTACACAAGTCCAGAGCCAGCACAAGGAGATGAGGCACCCTAGGCAAATTTTTTATTTTATTTTTTATTTATTTGCAGAGCTTGATATACTGCCCAAACCAGGGGTATCAGAGCGGTGGACAATAAAAGCAGGCTGCTGGAGAGTTAAGGGAGGAAAGGAACGCCATTTAATTGACAGGAAAGCACTAGAGAGACGCAGGTAGGATACACAGATAGAAAGATAGAGAAGGACAGAATAACACGGCTAGGTAGACTAAACACTGAGGGGAAGAGAAAGGAGAGGGGGGGAGGCGACATAGGATAGTGGGACCATCGTGACCATCATGGGGGTGTGGGGAGGTCAAAAGCCTGGGAGAAAAGATGGGTTTTAAGGAGAGCCTTGAAATGCGGGAATGAGGACTCAGTGCGGAGTGGGTAAGGGAGAGAGTTCCACAGAGCAGGACTCAGGAAATAGAAAGCGGAGTGACGGGTGAGTTTGAGATGAGCCTGGGACGGGGAGGGAAGAAAAAGACGATTGCTATGAGAAGAGCGGAGGAGACGGGGGACGGGTTGATGATAGATAAGATCAGAGAGATATTGAGGGGTACCAGTATGAAGAACTTTGTGGGTGGTGATGAGATATTTATAAACAAACCTGTATTTAATAGGAAGCCAGTGAAGAGAGAGAAGACAAGGAGTGATGTGGTCGAAAGGGGAAGAAAAAGTGATCAAACGGGCAGCAGTGTTTTGGATAAGCTGAAGGCGGCGGAGTTGATAAGAGGGGAGGTCGGCAAAAATTGAGTTAGAATAGTCCAAATGAGAAATCACCAGGGAGAGAACAAGAGTAGTGAGAGAATCGGCAGAAAGGTAGGGCCGGAGGGATCTGATACGACGAAGATGAAAGAAACAGCTACGAACAAGGGAAGAGATATGAGGGTGGAAGGACAGGGAGGAATCAAGGGTGACACCAAGGTAGCAGAGAGAGGGGACAACAGGGATGGGGAGGGAGGAAATTGTGGGGGCTAGAGTGGGAGGAGGAGTAGTGAAGGAGAACCAAATAGCCGAGGACTTAGAAGGATTAACGCAGAGAAAATTATCAGAAAATCAGGAGGCAATAAGGTCAAGACAAGCATTGAGAACAGAGAGATCCGGGGAAACTGAACTGGTGTGATGAATGAGAAGAATATCATTGGCATAGAAATAGGAGGAAATACTGGACTGTTGAATGAGGAGGGCAAGTGGGGCGAGGAAGATATTGAAAAGCAAAGGGGCAAGGATAGAACCTTGTGGAACACCGCAGTGCAGAGGGAAAGGGGCAGAAGCGGCGGGACCTGAGTGAACGGAAAAGGTGCAGAGTGAGAGAAAAGACCAAAACCAGCGCAACACAGTGCCTCGGATACCAAAATCAGACAGGCAGGTGAGGAGGGTATGGTGGTCAATGACATCAAAGGCGGCGGAGAGGTCCAAAGAGACAGCAATGGATAGGTCACCCCGGTCGTGAGAGCGGTGAAGTTCACTAAGAAGGGCAAGGAGTACAGTTTCAGTGCTGTGCCCAGTCCTAAAGCCAGATTGACGGGGGTGAAGAGAGAGGGTGGTGTCAAGATGTGCTGAGAGCTGGGTGAAAACCACTTTTTCCAGAACTTTGGAAAGAAAGGGGAGATTTGAGACAGGCCGCCAGTTAGCGGGAAGGCTGGAATCAAGGGTAGGTTTCTTCAGAAGAGGGCGAACAACAGCGTGTTTCCAACGGGTAGGGAAACTGCCAGAGGTAAGGCTAGAGTTGATTATGGCCAGGATGTATGGGGGAAGGCGAAGAGAGGGATCAAGAAGTCAAGTAGAGGGAAGGGGGTCGAGCGGACAAGTTGTTTTGTGGGATGAAGAGATTACCTTAATCTCATCCCTTGGGCCCCAACCCCAGTGGTGTGCCCCCCACCCACATTCATTGACGCCACTGCCACCCTTCTCTGGGACCTGCAGTGGTGGCAATTATAGCAAACAGCCCTGCGGTGACTTACCTTAATCTTTGGCCTTCCACAGACAGTCAGCATCGGGACTCAGAGAGAGGTGGAAGCAAACAGCTCCATGGCACAGAAGATTAAGGTAAGCACTGTGGGGCAGTTTGTGGCAATTGTCACCGCTGTAGGTCCCAAGAGGGGCAACAGTGGTTGCAATCAGTGCCCTTGCAGGACTGGTGCTCTAGGCGACTACCATTAGGCTCCATCACTGGTCCTGTTCAAACCCAGGCTAAAAACTCACTTCTTTGAGGCTGCTTTTGAATCCTGATCCCCCTAGTTTCCTGTTCACCTCCTATGTGTTTCCTTACCATTACCCTAGATATATCTGATATATCTTGATTCCCAGATATGTTGTCTGCCTTGATTAGTCTGTAAGCTCTTATGAGTAGAGAGTGTCTTACATGTCAGATGCCTTGTAGCGCTATATAAATGATAAATATTAGTAGGGGTACTATTTGAGTGCTATTTAATCTCTCTAACTACCTACACACAAGGAACAGAGGAAGACCATGAGGTAAAACAAACTTCTTTATTGCAATACCCAGGCTCAGGATCTCTGGGAAAGATCTCAGGAAATAATGGGCCCTATATTCGAAAGGCAATTACATAGTTTACAGTCCAGGAGAAAGCAGCAAAGGGGTGTTTGAAGCATGAGAGAGTCTATAAAGTGGAGGAACTGGAGGGGAATGTGGAGTGGAAATGCAGGGACCCGAAAAGCAAAAGTGCAAGAGAAATGGCTGTTTTTCTGCTTCCTTGAAGTCGGAAGCCCTAATATCAGGGCTCATCAGTTTACAGTGGATTGTTTCTTTGCTGAAATCACAGCTATTGCTATATTAATTTCAGCAGCTAAAATTTTCTCACACAATTCATCAAAAGTGGCACTCAAGTGTTAGGAATGTGCATGCACTTGGTTTAAAAAGGTTTGTGCAATATCGCCTTAATGCACATTGACCAACAAATTAATGGGTTAAATTTGATTTCCAAGCATAAAACAGTTCAAATGTGGGCTAAAAATGTTTTGTTAACTTGATTGTGTGAAATGAAATGTAACAAAACAATTGGGAGGAAAAGCCAAATTTTCTGAAAATGACCTGACAATTTTATCACCGTTCACATCCCTATGCAATATTTGTTTCAGTTTTAGGCTTGCGTCCTTGCCTTCTCTCAACAGATCCAAAATGAGTTATATTAATACAAATAATGCTAAATGGCAATACCAAAACACATCAATAATATATTCCTAAACACAATTAATATACAAACGTACCCAGTGTATTTTTCCTAGAAAAAGGTGCCACACTCATATGCAGGGCTCTTTCATTAATATGAGGACCATGGATCAATTTTAGCAGGAAAATAAATAGATGCCAGTACTCACTACCATCGCGCACCCCTCCTCAACCCCCCCCCCCCCCCACGAGCATACCAATAATTTAAAAACATTTTTTTAAAATGCATAAGAAATACCCAGTTCAATATCCTGGCAAATTCCAACCCTCTTCCTCCCACCAGGAGACTGGTAAACAGCACCATCTTCAACTTCTCATCCCCATAGGGGTGAGGAGAAACAAAATGAAATACCCCAAAACTAAATAGTTGTTTCCCATGTTCCTATTTACTCACAAAGGAGCTTCCCAAGGGGCAAGCCCGCTTTGCTTCATCCCTTTGGGAACAACCTGTTCTGGGGCAATGCCAGTTCTTCACCCTGCCACCAGTACTGATGTGGTAAATGAAGACTATAATATTCTTATTTGATATCTTGGTATCAGAAACAGCTAGCAGCCGATGATCTTAACAGAAGGTCCAAGTTTCAGTGGCTCACTTCTCTTCCTCCATAAACCAATCACATTACATACATTGTACACATGTCTTTCCATCGCTGGAGATGAATACAGGATTCAGGAAATAAGCACATGGACAAATACAGACATAGGGCCCTCACGCTTTCAAAAAGACCAATGAACGTCACTACAATGCCAACTTAGGGCCTGTTTTAACCAGCCCATTAACTGATTAATGGGCATTTTAACGTGCAGCTATAGGCAGTTAGGAACACTCATGTGCAACAGTGTCTGCCTTCTCATGCGAAGTCACACACTAATCAGCAATCACAGAATGGAGTGGGGAACGGCAGAGAGTGGACATGGAAAGCTCATTACTACTAGCAGCAGGGCAACCGCCGCATGGTCAGGAACAACGCAGCTCTTAACATGGATTCACCTAACAATTCCTCTATAGGAGTTGTTCAGTGAACTCGACTTAGTAGAGCATGCATTAGGAAAAGCCTTCACGCATTCACTACCAGGTATATACTGAACATGTCCTGACAGCTAATGTGCGGCCTTTGCCATTAACCATGCATGAGATCAGCACGTTAATGGCAAATCTTTAGTAGCATCTAGTAAAATGGGCCCTTTGTCCCATCTCTAGCTTAGAATTTCCTTCCTACTGTGAACATGTCTATGTGACTTGCCAAACGAATGCATGCTACGCAGGGCAATTCAGCACACACTCAAGAAGGAGCTAATTGATTATATTTGGAAGACAAGACATTCTATAAAAACTCATATGAATAGTCACTGGGAGTTTAACATAATGTGAATATGGCAATGCTTGCTTTGCTGAATGCTGCACGGAAATCACTCTTATAGCTCTTCATGTTATTCCCAATGATACAATGCAGGCAATATATTATATAAAAATATGGAGATCCAATCTAATTCAAAACACCCTTGTCCCCATCTGGCAAGAGATAATTAAGGCTATCTAGGCTTCATGTCATTCCTTGTGTTTTCTCATTCTTAAGTCAGGTGGCCTACTAATTGCCTGGTCATGCACGGTGACCAAAGCTGCCCAGGCATGTGCTCCCAAAGCCATTCAGCATTAAAAAGTGGAATCCAATAGGACAGCCTGGTGTGAACAGATGAACCCAGATGGAAAAGAGATGAGCCTCTTTACAGCACTTTGAAAATAATGTATCTAATGGAATCATCCAAATTCTTCTCTGACAATGCACCATAAGAAAGCATCTGTTCATACCACACCCTTGCACACAGCACTTCTAGAGAGGCTTCCACAGTCTGTAATCAACCTTAGCACTTACTCCTTTACTCTGCAGTATTTCACAAAGGACTCAATGGAATTATTTTTAGAACAGTGATTATTTCTTTATTTGACAGAGTACCAGGCACTGTGGTTTCTAATTTGTTGAAAATTCATAACCAAATGCCACATGGAATAGTTCACTTCAACAGTTTCAGTGAGACAAAATATGGATCATTACCAAGTATTAAGAGTATCCAGTGGTTTACTTCTTTTTCGTTAAATAAAAGAATTAGACCTGAAAGAAAGATTGTGACACTCCTCAGAGATAAATTGTGACACTCTCCAAGTAATGCATTTTAAGCATCTTTAGAGAGCAATATTATAACAGGCCACCTACAGTAACTTGTATGATAGGTAGCACTTAAGTTACACCAACTTTCAAGGAAAGGTATGCGCGGTATATGTACATACTTACATCTGCTGATTATTATCTACAATCTTCCCAGTTGTTTTACTTTTGCTAAAATATGGATGTCAATGCCAACCCTTGTCCATACCCGCCCCAGGTATGCCTGCATTTGGATAAGCTTGTGTGCACACACAGGGATCACTAAATTATTTAGTGACTGGATGTCATATAGTCCACTTAATAGCTTAATAAATGATATGAATGGAATTTCTATCCTATAGGGATATCACAAGACTTGATAGTGGTATAATATTTATTTAGAAAACTTGATATACCACCATTCGGATCAATAAGCGCATCAAGGTGGTTTACAACCATAGTGATAATCTAAAACAGAAGATTAAAAAAAACAAAATTTACAACACAAACACAATAGGAGGATGATGAATCACACAAAAACTTTTAACAATAGAGAATGAAAAATGGCCATTAACGCAAAAGGAAGAAGATACCCAATCCTACTCTGCCTCCTTCTAAAGAACAATTACTGGTTAACAAAGGCTTGATGCAATAACCATTGCCTCAATCTCAACTTAAATTTTGTTAGGGAGTTCTCAGCACATAGCTCAAAAGGCAAACAATTCAACAACATAGGAACCATTGCACTAAAAGCAGCTAATGAGTTTGCTCAAGCTTAAAACGTGAAGGCGGTGGAAAATCCAACTAATGAGCTTGGGATGAGTGTAACAAGCGCCATGGACAATAAGGAATCATTGCCAAGGATAAATATGATGGAATATTCGTATGTAGAACCTTATGCATAAAAGACAGAATCTTGTACTTAAAACTTGAAAAACCCCACTGGTAACCACTCCAGTTCCACCAGCAAAGGAGAAAAATAAGCAAATCGACGCACTCTGTTCAAAATCTGCACAGCAGTATTTTGGATTAATTGTATTCTTTTAATACTATAACCGGGAACCCTGATCAAAAGTGAGTTACAATAATCCAGCTTAGTAAAAATCAAAACCTGAATCAAGGTAAGGACATCTTTATGGTCAAGATAGTGGAGAAGAGAAGAGAACAAACCAAACCAATCTTAAAGGAGCAAAACTTCTCTTAATGACCATAGTAAAATGATCTTGAAAAGATAGACTTGAATCCAGCACCCCAAGAGAACATATACAAACCCTAACTCGTAGAGAAACACCCACCACTACTGGGAAAAAAGCCACAGGAGCCTTTTTTGTAGAAAACCACATTGCCTCTGATTTGCCAAAATATTGCATGCCTTCAAATCTAGCAGCTCCTGGGTTTTCTTGGCAGTGTAGCCAGAAGTAAATTGCCAGGCCTTTCTTCTGAAACAATGGAGAATTAAGTGACTTGCCGAAGGCCACAAGGAGTGCTAGTGGGAATTTAATGTTAGTCTCTTGGTTACCAAGCCAGTGCTCTAACCATTAGGCTACTCCTGCACAGGGGTGGCTCAAGGCAATCTGCTGCCTGAGGCAAGGGATGAGATGGCGCCTCTCCCCCCCCTTCCCTTGAGCTGTGGGGGGGGGGGGGAAGCTCTCAAAAACTGCAGTCAGGGACTGTACCAATTCAAAAAATTAATTAGATAATGTGGAGGAAATAAAAAGATGTTCGCACACCACGGAACTAAGAGAGAGAGCGTGAGAACCACTGCACAGTTTAGAACATCAAAATAAATAATTCATTTTTATTTTGTTGTTAAAAACTGGTTTATGGTTGTTGATTTTTCTTTCTGAACATATATTTTGTATTTATAGAACACCCCTCAACAATGGGTGCAGAGCAGAACTAGGACATTCACCCATAAAACTCAATATCTAATTAAAAAAATATATGATTCTGGTCATCTCACTAACAAACATTTCTCCAGTACCAGGCATATTGTGAACTAATACAAAAGCCTACAAAAGTCACAGATGATCTACAAGGCCAAATCAAGCATATCATACCAGCATAAACTTCCAAAACTCATACAAGGGGCCTACACAGATAAAAACAGCACTATAATACTGTAGCATGCCCTAGAACAACCATACACTGATTGAAAAGCTAAACAAGTCAAATTACTACAGTACAGGTCACTTTGTACAAACTCCATGTTAACAGAACTCCTGGCCTCAGTCACACACTCAGAACACAGACCCTCCCCAAGTACAGAATAAGTGAGGATAACCTAAAGTGAAAATAAAAATATGTAGATAAAAATTAAACTGACAGCCCAAGATGACAGACTCTGCATGAAATGCAATACGAGAGAAATAAAAGATACTCATTTCCCTGTACTATGTAAAATATAAAAATAGTGCAAAGTCCAATCACTCATTTGAAAATACAATTATTTTCTCTACCTTTGTTGTCTGACCATTTTATACTCTGATCATGCTGATCCCGATTTGAAGCTTCTGCTTTCTTCCTCTTAGCTCTCCTTCTACAGTCTCGACTTCATCTGCCATTTCTTGTCTCTTTTGTTTTCTTCATTTCCTTGTATCTTGGATATTGATTTTTTTCTATTCACATTTCTTCCATTTATTTCTCTCTCTCTCTCTGGCCATCCAGATTTCACTACTCCTTACTATCCAGTTCTCAATCTCCCTCTTGTTTATACCATCTACCTATCGCTTTTCAACCTTCACCCCCAGTCCTTCCATTCCCCAGCTCTTCTTCCCCTCTGTTTTGTTTAGTATTTATCCTCCTTTCTTCCCCCCCCATTGTCCAGTATGTCTCCCTACTTCCCCCCATCCAACATTTGTCTCCCTGCTTCCCCCCTCCAGCATGTCTTCCTGCCCCCTCCCCTGTTGTCCAGCATTTGTCCCCCTGTCCCTCCCCCCCATTGCCCAGCATTTGTTTTTCTGCCGTGCTTCCCTGTTGTCTAGCACTTGTCCTCCTGTCTCTCCCTTTGTCCAGCATTTGTCCCGTCTCTCCCCTTTGTCGAGCACTTGTCCCCCTATCTGTCCAGCATTTTCCCCGTCTCTTCCCTTCATCTAACACTTGCATCCTGTCTTTTCCCTTTGTCCAGTATGTCCCCCTGTCTCCCCCTTTGTCCAGCATTTGTCCCCCTGTCTCTCCCCTTTGTCTAGCACTTGCCCCCTGTCCCCCCCTTTGTCCAGCATTTGCCCCTCTGTCTCTCCTTGTCCTCTTCCTGTCCCCAATCCCTCCACCTGCACCGCTCATCCGGCGGTGGTGGCGGCAGCACTTCGGCTGTTTTTATTTTAGGTTTTGCCACCTCTGGCCTGCCTCTGCCTTCCTGTTGCTTTTTTTCCTCAAAAATGCTTGCAGTGAGAAAAAAAGTGTCAGGAAGGCAGAGGCAGGCCAGAGGTGGCAAAATCTAAAATAAAAACAGCCGGAGTGCCGCCACCGCTGCACAAATTAGTCTGATCGCTTGCAGGGATCCTGCAAGCGATTAGGCTGATTTGTCCAGCGACGGCACTCCGACTCCGTTTTAATTTTAGATTTTGCAGCCTCTGGACTGCCTCTGCCTTCCCATGTGGGAAATCAGAGGCAGGCCAGAGGCTGAAAAATCTAAAATTAAAACAGAGCCGGAATGCCACCGATGTCAGAGTGCCGCCCCCATCATAGTGCCGCCTGAGGCCATCGCCTCAGGTGGCCTAATGGAAGAACCTCCCCTGCTCCTCCACATTTAAAAGCAATCCATGTCCCAATTGCTTCAAAGGCCTGAACAAAAAAGGTATGAAAAGACCTATCCCAAATGGGATGTGTCACCCAAATCCACATATTGGCAAAAAAGAAAAGTTGAAAACCGAAATCATGGATAAAAAAGCAACGGAGCCAGAATAGGACCCTGAGGGTCCTCCAGTGTAAGTGGGTAACTCTGTGAAGAAATGTTATTCACCGAGACTATAAAGGGGGGGGGGGGTGAAGGCAGTGGTGGGATCTGAACCGCCAAGGAACTGGTTGCTGCTCCTCACATGGAGGCATTGCAGCAGCCATACGCTTGGGCTGTTGCCCTCTGCTGAGGGTACGAAACCCCCGGGTGGCCCAGTGGCCTGAACCCCCACCTGACAATGTTTTGATGGCATTGGGGGCTTCTCCTGATGCCGTGATTCCCCAATGCCATCAAACATTGTCAGACGGGGGGATTCCTGCCAGTGCAGAGTGGCACTGCAATGCCATGTTTGGCCCGGTTTAGCAAATGTGGGCCGCGGCAGGAATCAGTTCGCGTGAACTGGGCCAAACCGGCCAAATCCTGTCACTGGATGAAGGGGGTAATTTTATAAGGAGCCATGTAGTGGAGGAATAGCCTAATGGTTAGAGTACTGGCTTGAGAACCAAGAGACCAGGATTTGATTCCCACTAGCACTCCTTGTGGCCTTGGGCAAGTCACTTAACCTTCCATTGCCTCAGAAGAATCCAAGTTATCAATGTTCCTGTTTAATGTATATTACCAAGTTTAAGTTACAATGTAAACCGCTTTGACTGAAATGATAAAGCAGTATAAAGAAACCTGTTAAATAAATAAATGCAAAGTTACATGTCATCTATGCTTGTAAGCACAGTATTTTAATGCTTTATATGTACAGTTATGCATATTAACAATATACGTTTCGGAGGTAAAACAACTTCCTCTATTTGATTCTCCCTTTGGCTTCTATTTAGAGGTATGTCTGTATTACATGTTAACCTGATGTAGTCTTGTCATTCCCTGTTATATATGGATCCACTGCTTATCACTTTGATGTATTGATAAGGTGGTATAAAACTGGATGCATTGTATTGTCTTTGTAGTGTGATGTAACCGCTTTGATTGAAGGAAAAGGTGGTATAAAAAACTTGTTAAATAAATAAATATACTTTAGGCAGTCATGATTTTACAAGTACACCTGTAGGCTCGATGGCATGTACTTTCACTGTGGGCCTGTGCATGGACAGAGCTTGAGTACAGCATGGAGTGAGCTTGGATGGAGCCAGGGGCGGCCCAAGAGGAGTGCGGGGCCATGTGCGGAGACTCATTGCGGGGCATCATTTGCATAAAGGACTCATTTACATAAATATTAGCATAATGTTAACCTCTTAATGAGGGTCTGGATAAAGAAAGACTACCAGATTTCTACATTGCTATACTCCAGTGCCAACTGCCAGGCACATTAGGAAGTACTATAAACACTACCCATTTAGAACCCATAGCAAACCCACCATATCATAACAGCACTACCAGGACTCACAAAGCACCGTACCCTACCTATCAAAAAGCAACACTACAAATATTAAACCAATGCATCTCAGAGAATACCAATACATCTCCTACTGGGGAAAGGGAACAAGTGGCACTGTCAAATAGAAACTACATAAACAGAATATCTCAGCTCGGTTTCACATGCAGAACAAAGACTGTCACCAAACAAAGAACAAGGAATCACAATTTAGAAAGCGGAAGACAATAATTAAACTGGGAACCCCTAAAGCCAAACTTGGAATGTACAACACCACTATAAATTAATTTTGTCTTGTACTAAACAAAAACGCAAAGATGTTAGCAATACACATTTCCCAGAGCTGACATATTCCAGTTAATAAATTCAAAATAAAAAAGTATTGTTTTACCTTTTATTGTTTGGGCTTTTTATTTTTCAATTGCAATTGCTCCAGTCTCTTTCTTCTGTCTTCTGCTAATTCTCCATTGTCTGCTGTCCATTTGTCCTTTCTTCTCTTCTAGATTTTTTCCATTCTATCTTCTACAGCTGCTTTAACATACTGATCTTTCCCTTTTTGCTCTTTCCCTGATTTCTTTTTTATTCCTTTATCATCCAATCAAATTTCTCCCTTCCATCCTCAATCCACACTTACTCTGCCAATACCTGGCTACTTGTAGATTTTTCTTTCCTCCTACACAAAATATCTTTTCCCTCTCCATCCTCATTCCTCCAGCCCCATCCCCTTCTAGTCCTTCCCCAAAATCAGCCCCCTTCTAGTTCCAGCCCCACTCAGCATCCGCTCCCTTCTAGTTCCATTCTCCCACCCCAGCCCATTTCCAGTCCTAGCTCCTCCAATCAACCAATTTGCAATCCTAGCCCCCATCAGCCATTTCCAATACTAACCCCCCATAAACTAATTATAATCCTATTCCAGCCCCACATCAGCCCATTTCCAGTCCAAGCTCCCCCACAGCCCATTTCCAGTCTGAGCCCCCCTCATCTGCTCATTTCCAATCCTAGCCCTCCCAAAATCAGCTCATTTCCAGTCCTATTCCAGCCCCCACCAGCCCATTTCCAGTCCAAGTTCCCCCAATCAGCTCATTTGTAATCCTAGCCCCCCATCAACCATTTCCAATACTAGCCCCCCATAAACCAATTATAATTGTATTCCAGCCCCATATCAGCCCATTTTCAGTGCAAGCTCCCCCACAGCCAATTTTCAGTGCAAGCCCCCACAGCCCACTTCCAGTCCGAGCCCCCACATCAGCCCATTTGCAATCCTAGTCCCCCATCAGCCGTTTCCCAAACTAGCCCCCCCCCATTGGACATTTCCAATCCTATTTCAGAACCACATCAATCCATTTCCAGTCCAAGCTCCCTCTCATTCAGTCCATTTCCAATCCTATCCCCCCAAATCCCATTTCCAGTCCCAGTCATCCCCATCAGCTCATTTGCAGTCCTAGCTAGCCCCCCCCCACTCAGCCCATTTTCAATCCTAGCCCCCCCACTCATCATATTTCCAATTTTAGCCCCCTGCTCTGACTCAGCCCCCTGCCCTGACTCCGCCCATTTCAAGCCAAAGCCCCCCCCTCCCCGAAGAGCCCCGTGGCAGGCTTTAGAGGCCCTAGCTCACCTCCTTTTAGCAGCTTGCGGCTCCCGGCAGGTTCAGTAACAGGTCCTTACAGCCGCCGAAGAGTGTTGTTTCCTTCACTTCGGCAGCTGTGTTGTAATGAAGACTGCAGGCGCGCTGGAGGTCAAAGGACATTTCCGGTGTCCCGGTACTTAGCGTGACTGCGATCTTCATTACAACACAGCTGCCGAAGTGAAGGAACAAACACTCTTCACTTCGGCGGCTGTAAGAAGCTGTTACTGAACCTGCTAGGAGCCGCAAGTTGCTAAAAGGAGGTGAGCTGAGAGCCCAGAGTGTGCAGGATGTTGTTGGCACAGGGCTCCCTGAAGCGCGGGGTCCTGTGCGAACAACATTCTCGCTCAATGGACGGGCTGGCCCTGGGTGGAGCATGGACAGAGCTTGAGTAGAGCATGGACAGAGCTTGAGTAGGGCCTGGACAGAGCTTGAATAGAGTATGGACAGTACTATAATTTAGATATGTTCTTTAGAATCTAGCCCTGAGCATTTACACTTGCCCTAGGGCTAGTGTAAGTGATCACACCTTAAATTAAGACACATTATCTGCCACCCTAAGATAGGCTGTGAGCTCAGTTAACTCTGAGTTCCACCTCCAGGCCTTGACAGATTGAATACTAGATAACAAACTAGTTGTGGTGATGGAGAAAGCCACATTCTTTCAGGGAAGCTCATAAGGAAGAAGTCCCAGGATTTGAAGGAGAGATTCCTAGTTCTGAAAATCTGCCTGTGTAGGGGCAGTACTCAGGATCTGGAGTGTCTGGACTACCAGGTAAGGTTTCTGGCAGTCAGCTGTCCTGCAGGAGTGAGGAAGCTAAATGGAAAAGCAGAATGTGGAATTAATCCTATCACCCCCAGAGGTTCGGGGAGTATGTGAGACACGTGACTGGGAAGAGTTAGGAAGAGTGCCTATTCCAATGGGCTCAGGGAATCTTGAGAATGAGGTTTAAGGAGGAGTTTGGAATGTGAAAATGCCATGAAATATCTTGCAGGCAAGAGAATAGAATTATTCAATGTGAGATGGAAAGTTAGAAGATTCTGGAGTGGCTTGCAGGTCAAAGGAGCAAGTTCCTGACAGTGAGACAGGAATAGAGAAGAGAAATCCTGCTGCTAGATGTCTGACCACAGATCAGCGTTATGACTCCATAAACCCCAAGCTTAGCACACCCCATTGGCTCCCAAATTTCTCAGTAAGTTAAGTTTAAAATTGGGACCATGTTGTTTAAGATACCATATACCAAGAGCCCAAAATATCTTGAAGAATTGATTCAGCATATTTTCCATATACTAAGGTGGCTTTCAAATTTAAAAACAAGGACATTAAAGGAGTGGTTTTATTAGGAGTCATCTACTGTTACAAGGAAAGTAAGTTCCTAAAAGGGGTATTTTAGTCATTTAAGTGCATAAATGGCATCTTACACACGTAAATGGCTTCTTATAGAAGCACACCCAGCGTAAGAATGCGTACATTAATGTCATGGTGTGTACTCATGTGGGCATGCAAGTATGTCTGTTGATTATAGAATACTATAATTTAGGTGTGTACTTGGAAAAGCAGGCAAGAAAAAGTAGGCATGGTCATTTCCAACAGCCATAGGGCTGGTATAAATTATTGCGTCATAACTTGAGGCATGTTTTCAGCCCTTATGTATGCTAGTATTTTATAAAGAAATGTAAGTGCCTACATTTTGGCTGCCTTAAACGAAAAGTGCTACATATGACAGCATGTTAACACTTGGATGTTGATAAAACCTAGGGATATATGCTTTTCTGATTCCATTACCTAAATCTCATGGTTGTTTTGAGAAGACCTTTCCACCACCTTAAGAAATGATAATGGATTGCTTTCATTTCTTAGGATGGTGGTATTTCTCAGTAGAGCTTCAGAACTCTATTGGGTAAGGTATTTTTCTATAGAGTTTGAATGAGGGACCAGTAGAATGTTGAAGGAATGCTTCTCCACATTCTGTACACTGCAGTGAAACTGTGGGTTCTCTTCTATTTATACCCTACTAAAATTTCCAATTTGAAGATTAGGACTTGGATGCTATGGATTTTTGGGTTCCGAGTTTATAAAATGTTTTCCTTGTCTCAGTACAAAATATAAGAAAATCCTTTATGAACAAGCATCTGTCTATCCTAATGGGGAAATTGTACTTTAATTTTATATTTTCTATTAATTTTAGTATTAGACAATGTTGTTCATACTTGCAGATGCAACGACCTCAGTTTACCCAAAATTGTGAATATCAAAAACTTCTACAAGAAACTTGTCTGGTGAATAACAATAACATACCATGCTTAGAAGTGAGGAGGGGGATTTCAGAAAGGATGTCTAAGTGTAATCTGGGCTGTCTAACCAGAACATCTGAAAAAGAGCAGGCATGTCCAGGTGCAGACATCATTTCACCAACATGGACGTGCTTGATATGGAAGTCTGCGGGGGGGGCATCTACATAGATGTCTACAGAATAGTATTTCAAACCCTAGATATCTAAAAATGGCCTAATGGCTAGAGCAGTGAGCTAGGAATAGTGAAACCATGATTCAAATCCCACTGCTGCTATCACTGAAACTGTGCTGGGTACTGAGGATGATGGAATGCTTTCTCCTCTGAATGTTTTTCAGCCAAAACAAGCACTTTTCAGATGCCTGTTCCTGCTTAGAGCAGGTCTAAACTTAGCCACAATGCCGGATGCGCAGGACATTTCTGAAATCAGGTGGGAACGCCCAAGCCACACCTTCACCATGCCCCTATTCAGACCTGGACATCCTCATGCTGGGTACATCCCCAGAGCCAGCCTCTAAAATCACTTTGATGTTTCTATGTCCATTTTTGGATGTCCATAGTATGAATAGGGCTTCTAAAATGTGGCTTGTATCACAGGAAAACCAAGTATACCTCCCTTTAAGGGGTTTCTAAACTGACTCAACTCATACAGTCCATTTCAGCTTCACTAGAATGTGCGTAACTCTCCCACACCCAAGGCTGGCAGTATCCGGTAAGTGGGGTAAACACTGCAAGGTGGGGGGGGGGGGTTCGATGTCAGGGGGCATTGGCGCTAGCTCCCACCATCTGGCCCACTCCCCCATCTCCTGCCAAGCTCAGAAAGGAAAAAGCTCTGCTGCCTGTGGTATTTGCTGCTCCTGTGGGCAGGGCCCACACTGCGCAGTAAGCAGGATAAGCGTGGCAGCGGGCATTGATCTCTGGGGGATGCCGTCGCTAGCAGCTCCCACACCCCAAGCAGGAAGACAAGTGTGGCCAGAGAATCAGAGCCTGCCCGCAGAACCATTATGTCCCGCAGACAGAAGACTGAGCCTGGCAGTGATTGCAGCAGAAAGAAGGCCGAGCCTGTCCACAGGAGTAGGTTGTCCCACAGGCAGGCTTTGCTTCTCTGGCCACACTTGTCTTCCTGCTTGGGGGTGGGGGTGGCTCAGCTCTCTCTTGGTTGTGAGGGGAGGGAAGTAGACGGGGAGGGGGGCATTGGGAGGTTGAGGAGATATACTGGGCACCGGAAGACAGAAGGGACAAACTGGAATTGGGAGGGCTAGGGAGATGAAGGGAGATAGTGGACATGAGAAGGGGGCATAGGAAGTATGGTCATAGAGATAAGCAAAAAGGGGAAATGGAGTGGTGATGCTGGATATGGGTTATAGGGAGATTATAGGAAGAGCCTGGGCAATGGAATGGAGGCAGAGGGAGATAGGAGAGATGCTAGACATGGGGTAATAAGGGAAAGGGGAAATGCTGAACATGGGGGGCAATAGGGAGTGAGAAGGAAAAAGATGGAAAGAGATGGAGAGATGCTTGATATGGGAGTAATAGTCAGGGGATAGTATAGTATGGAGATGGGGGAGATGCTGGAAGGAGGGGGATAGGAAGGGAGAGGGCAGACATGGAAAGATATGGAGAGAGAGCGAGCGGAGATACTGTATGGAGGGAAGGAGAGTGTGAAATAGAAAGACACACACTGGATGGGGGGGAAGGGGGGGAAGGTACATAAGAACATAAGATATGCCATACTGTGTCAGATCAAGATCCATCAAGCCCAGTATCCTATTTCCAACAGTGGCCAATTTAGGTCACAAGTATCTGGCAGGTTCCCATAAAGGTACACAGGTTCCACAATGCTTGTCCTGGGGTAAGCAGTAGATTTCCTTGGTCCTCTTTAATAATGATTTGTGGACTTTTCCTCCAGGAACTTGTCCAAACCTTTTTTAAACCCAGCTACACTAACAGCTTTTACTACATCCTCCGATAACAACTTCCAGAGTTTGATTACAGGTTGAGTGAAAAAATATTTTCTTTTATTACACTTAAATGGTTGGACTGTAGCTTGTCACAGGGCCTACCTAGGCAGCGTACTGGACTGAGGTAGGTGGGACATAAAAACATTTAAGGTTGGGTTTGGCCAATATATTGCAGGGCCCAGGGACTTTCAGCCCTGGTAGCGTCCTCTGTTACCAAAATCCCACAGAATACAAAAGGTCCGAGTGGAGGGAAAACAAAAGGCATTTATTTCCCCTTTCATGCAAAAAGGTTCATATGCTTGGATACACAAACGTCAAACACAAATTCCTTGCTTCAGGTAAAAGAAAAAGAAAGCATTAAAGGAAAACTGTTATCTTCACAGTAAATGGAATAGCAGGCAAACAAACAGTCTCAACTCCCAAGACCTAGCTTAGTAAGGACTCCAAGCTTCCTGTCTTACAGAAGCTACAGTCCATCTCAGTGTCTGATGCAAATTCCACCTGCATCAGTTCCCCTTCTGAAGCCTCTGAGCCTAAGTCAGTATTTGTTGGTAAGTTGTAATAAGGCTTTTTAAATATCTTCTGCACAACCTCCCAATGCTCAGGGCTGAATACAGGGCGTCAGTCCTGCGCCCTCAAATACTGGGAACTGTCTTCCTTTTGCAAGTGTTTTGTCTTAGCTTTCTGTAAAGCTTGGTCACTAACAAGTCTCTTGGTTGGCGCGTGTTTCTTGCACCTTATCTCATAAGCACTCTCACAAGGATAATATTCCTGCGCTCCCTGTACTCCCCATACATCAGCAGTTTGTACCCTGCTTTTAGTTAAATATGGGTTACCTTTTCTTCTCGGCTTGTCTGCTCCAGGTGAGGTTTGAGGCCTGCTCCAGTTGGGATCCTGCCTGGCCTGAGCAATAGGCCTTGTGCTCTCCATCCGTCTTGCTGTTGGCTTTAGACAACAGTCACAGCCACGCCTTTGCCTCTCTGTACAACAAACCCTCACTCTGGCTGGAGTTGTCCCACCTTCTCCACGGGGTCTCCTTTCTCCAAGCCAATGCGGCTGCTGCTGCTTCCTGCGGAACCGTGGTTCAGGGATTACTGCTCCTTCTGGATATCTAGGCCATTCACTCGGATGTCCTGCCCAACCTGCTGGTTCTGCTGGTTCTCCTGGCAGTCCTCCTTTCCCAGGCCGTCCTGCCTGTGCCTTTCTCCAGGGCTGTCCTGTCTCCTCAGGATATCCTCCTCTCCAGAGCTGTACCACTTTCCCAGCCTGTTCTCCCTGTTCTGATTCCGCCTCCACCTGTTCCGGTTCCAATTCTGGCCGCTCTGCCTGTTCTGGCTTCCAACCTTCCAAATTCCCTTTAAGAGGCACTCCTCTCTTTCTTGATTGGAAGTTGGCTGGCATTACCTCATGACCTAGGAGGTGTGGTTCCTCTGTTCCTCGGAGGTCCCTCCTGCTCCCCCTATGTGGTTCCTCGCGATATTGCAGGTTGTGCTTGACTTTTCCTGCATTTAAAACATTTTCTTGCCCTCTCAGAGGGTCTGCAGCATCACAAGCTTCATTGCATATCCCCTAGTCTTTTGATTTTTTGATGGCATAAACAACCTATCTATGGTTTACCCATTCTACTCCATTCATTAGTTTATAGACCTCTATCATATCTCGCCTCATCCATTTATTTTCCAAGTTGAAGAGCCCTAATCGTTTAAGCCTTTCCTCACAGGGGTATCCTTCAATCCCCTTTACCATTTTGGTGACTCTTCTCTGTAACTTTTCTAATTCCACTATATTCTTTTTAAGACATGGCAACCAGAATTGCACGCGATATTCAAGGTGCAGCCGCACCATGGAATGATACAGAGGCATTATAATATCCTTGGTTTTATTCCCCATTCCTTTCCTTATGATTCCTAGCACTCTATTTGCTCTCTTGGCCACGGGTGCACACTGGGCAGAGGGTTTCAACGAATTATCCACGATGATGCCTAAATCATTTTCCTAGGTGGTGGTTCCTAAGGTGGAACCTTGCATTATGTTACCATAGTTTGGGTTGTTCTTTTCTAGGTGCATAACTTTGAACTTGTCCACATTAATTTTCATCTGCCATATGGACGTCCAGTCTTCCATTTTATAAAGGTCCTCTTGCAATTTTTCACAATCCTCTTGTTTTTTTAATAACTTTGAATAATTTTGTGTCATCTGCAAATTTGATCACCTCACTCGTTATTCCCATTTCCAAGTCATTTATAAATGTTAAAAAGTAGCGGGGCCTAGCACAGATCCCTGAGGTACTCCACTATTCACCTTTATCCATTGAGAAAATTGGCCATTTAGCCCTACTCTCTTCTTTCTATCTTTTAACCAGTTCCTGATCCACAATAGTACACTGCCTCCTATCCCATGACTTTCTAATTTCGCCAAGAGTGTTTCACGAGAGACCTTGTCAAAGGCTTTCTGAAAATCCAGATACACTATATCAACCAACTTACCTTTGTCTACCTATTTATTTACACCTTCAAAAAAATATAACAGATTAGTAAGTCAAGACTTTCCTTAGCTAAATCCATGTTGGCTTTCTCCCATTAAATCATGACTATCTACATGTTTGTAGTTTTTTTTCTTTATAATAGTTTCTACTATTTGGCTGGTACTGACGTAAGGCTCACTGGTTTGTAGTTTCCCGGATCACCCCTGGAACTCTTTTTAAAAATTGGCGTTACAATGGCCATTCGGCAATCTTCAGTACTACGGAGAGAGTGAGTGAGAATGAGGAATAATGGACCAGGAAAACAGAGGTGGGGAATGAGAGGACTGGGGTGAGGGTCGAAAAGTGGTAGGTCGATGGAATAAAAGAAAAAGAGGGGGATTGAGAACTGGATAGTAAGCAAGAGTAGTTAAATCTGAGTGGACAGAAAGAGAAAAATAAATGGAAGAAAGTTGAAGGGTAAAGATCAATATCCAAGATTGAACGAAGTGAAGAAAACAAAAGAGGAGACAAGAAATGGCAGATGGACTATAGAGATCTGAGAGAAGACAGGACAGCGGAATCCTCAGATTGGGACCAGCATGATCAGAGAAAAAAAACGGTCAGACAACAAAGGTAGAAAAAATACTTTTATTTTCAATTTAGTGATCTGACTTTGTGCTATCTTTATATTTTGTACAGTACAGAGAAATGTATCTCTTTCTATTTTTCTAATGTTGTATTATATTGAGAATCTGGCTTCTTCGGGTTGCAGTTTAATTTTTAACTACATATTTTTATGTTTAGTCACTTATTCTGTTCTGCTCTGCACCCATTGTTGAGGGAGAGGGTTCTGTAAATGCAGAATATATGTTCAAAAAAGAAAAAGCAAGAACCATAATGCAGCTTATAACAAAATAAAATAAGTTATACTTTTAAACTTTGGTGTTATAAACTGTGCTATGTTTCTCGCTTTCTCTTTTAATTCCTTGGTGTGGGAACATTTCTTGCATTTCCTTTGTTTTTTGCGGAATATATATTTACATTAACACTATGCTAGTCTAGTGCACAGTTTCAAGTTATGTTGGAGATGCCAAGACTCTCTTGCTGTTTATGGTGGAGTGGGAAGTATAGTGTTGGGGTCACAAAGCCCCTCTTGTTTTTCTGAGGATAGGAAGTGCTGTGTAGGAGCCACTGAGACTCTCGTTTTGTGAAGGTGGAAAATGCTGTGTTGGAGCCGCCAAGTTGCTCTGGTTGTTTTTGTGGAAATGGGAGCTGCTGCATTGGTGCTGTTGAGCCCCTCTTGTTGTTTGGCACATTTAGCAGCATGTTTCCTAAGTTCTGTGCTGGTAACACACGGGGGTCGCATTACTCACACGGGGCCATAGGCTACATCCCCCTGCACTTACCACATTTCAGTATGGCAAAACAGCTGCAGGAGCAACTAAGGCCACCCACTGAGGTGACTAAAACCCCAGAGACTAAAACCCCTCCTCAATAGACAACATTTCCGTACAGTATGCCAGGCCATCATTACACCCCTACTGGACTACTGTAATATACTTTTCCAAGGTCTGCCTAAACAAACCACCCGCCCCCTATAAATAGTCCAGAACACTGTTGCCCACATTATTACTAGTGCTTCAGTACAAGACCATATACCCCAATACTATAAGATCTACACTGGCTACCAATCTCACGGGCAAAATATAAATCAGCGCTCACTATCTTCAAAATTAAAATCATCATCTCAGCAGGAATACTACAAGAACTCATTGAAACCAAAACAAACCAAAGACCAAACAGAAACAGTTCCAAATACAACATACCAACACCTACTCTATTCACAAGAACGAACAAATCCACATCCATGCGAGCCTTCTCTCTTGCTGCCCCTGCTATCTGGAATGCCCTCCCAGATAATCTAAAATCAACAACAGATATAAAAGATTTCCGGAAGCTACTTAAAACCACCCTATTCATTGAACAAGTCAAAGAAGACCACCAATCCACTGTAACCACCCCACAAAACAAGTCACAAAAGAAATGACATTCACAACATAAAAACATCCTATTACTCTTACTAAAATGTATATAGCCCAATGTAGATAACTCAACATGTATATATTGCACCCCAAATCAAGATTTACCTATCCACACGCTCACAAACACTACCTTCACAACCACTGCATGACGACATCCCCGCACTACCCTACTTGTTTGGTTTGCAGTAAAATCCGCTTTGATTCAAGGATAAAGCGGGATATAAATACTTTTAAATAAATAAATAAATAAAATTATTTTTACTTTTTTGTTGTTCCAGCTTCACTTCCTTCTGTCAGTACATTGTCTGCTTGACTGCCAGTAGGAAGTGAAGGTAGAGTGTGAGAAAGCTAGAACATAATGGAGGAAGGAGCCGTGCCGCCGAAGCCACCACCAGTGCCTTGACCGGCATCGGGTGAAGGAGCGGGAAGTCAGGCTCCTCCCCACTCCCCGACACCAGGCCTACCAGGGTAGGATTTGCATCTATAAATTTAAAGCACCTCGGGCGTGCCTGCACCTGAGGGCCTCGCCAGAGGGCCCTTTGCCATGTCCCTTAGGCGTGGACCTGAGGCAGATACTACAAAAATTCAAACCCACACTCAAACCCATCAGATTGGACTGACACCTGCAAGTTTTTCAGCAAGAGGCCTAATTAACCAAGTCAAAGCTGGCACATAGCCTCTACAGAACTATCATGAACTGTATAAATCATCAACCAATGGTAATGAGCAGGACTGAAGGCTAACTCTAGCATCTGTTTCAGGACATTAACAGAATATAAGCATATCTATAATCTGTGTAGAACCACTCAGTAGTTCCTCTACAGCTAATAAGCTGATTGTGCCTGCTACATTTTTTTTGATTCCTAACCAATGTGCATACAATATACTGTATAGTCTACTTAGATCTTTCTCTGATTCACTGTGAATTATTATGACTTTGGTTTGCTATGCGTCCTGCTAAAATCATCATGTGAGCTGGAAGCATACAAAATTGTTACCTATGACTGCATGTTTATTATAGTATTTGCCTTCACTATACATTCTCTGCTATTCCACTGATTGAATCAGAACAAATATTCCCCTAGAATTTTTTTTCACTATACCAAACTTCTTATTTCATTAAGCCTCAGGTGAAACACCAGACTAAGCTGTTTCTAATCCACCCTTTCATTGTCCGCCTTATACTACACCAACTTAGGACCGAGAGGACACTTAGGGCCTAGAGGACAATATTCCTGTTATAGCCACTATTATCGAGAATTCTCCACTAAAACAACCCAGAGTTCTTTTCATCTAAAATGGAAAATCAGAGCATCCTTTATTATCTATATTTCCTACTCTTATTAATGCCTCGTACTCAATCACTGCACTTAGTATCACCACAATACTATCATATTCCTATCATCCAGCACCATAGCAGGAACAATCCCTCTATTTACCATTATCAGCTTACATTAAACAATCATAAACACCAGAACAGGCTCATTTACATTAATCCACTAAAAGCCTGTCACATGAAATTACTCTCTTTAACAACTCACCTCATAAAATGCCTCCTCCTGAAAACAAGATTGATCAGAAAGAGTAGTTACTCACCTGTAACAGGTGTTCTCCAGGAGCAGCAGGAATCAGTCCTCACTTATGGGTGACATCGACGTCGATGGAGCCCCCGTGCGGAGCAATTCCCCAGCTTTCTAAGAAAGCCTTTGGGAATACTGCGCGCATGCGCGGTCCCCTTCCCACCTAAAGGTGCCATCTTGCTCAGTCCAATGACATAGCTAAAAGACAGCACACAAAAATGTAAAAATAAACTATGTACAACTGCAACTCCCAGGGGAGGAGGGAGGGTTGTGAGGACTGATTCCTGCTGCTCCTGGAGAACACCTGTTACAGGTGAGTAACTACTCTTTCTCCAGGACCAAGCAAGAAGTCAGTCTTCACTTATGGGACTCCCCAGCTTCAGGCTACTGGGGACCCAGAGCTGAAAAATGAGCTCCCTCTAGCCGCAGCATCAGAGAAAAGGGTTTCACTGAAACATTCCTCCACCAGTAGCCCAACCAGAGGGCTGGAGGGTAGGAGTTGCCTAAACCTCAAAGAGATTCCGGAGCACTGCCTGACTGAAAGCACTGTCCCTACGGGACTCCCTCTCCAGGCAGTAATGGGCCGCAAAAGTCTGGCTTGAGGACCAAGTTGCAGCCCTGCAGATGTCTGCCAACGGTACAGAGCGGAGATGAGCTACTGAGGCAGCCATTGCCATGACACGGTGGGCCGTGACCCGACCCTGCAAGGGAAGGTCAGCTGCCCTGTAAGCCCAGGTGATACAGTCAGCCACCCAGATGGACAAGGTATGCTTGGAGACAGGTAACCCCAAGTTATTAGGGTCAAAAGATACGAAGAACTGAGTAGCCCTCCTATGCCCCTGCGTACGCTCAAGGTAGAAGGATAAGGCCCTCCTACAGTCCAGGGTATGCAGGATTGTCTCAGCCCGGCTGGCATGGGGCCTAGGGAAGAACGTTGGAAGAACCACCTCCTGGTTGAGATGGAAAGAGGAGACAACCTTTGGGAGGAACTTAGGATGAGTCCGAAGGACTACCCTGTTCCTATAGAAGCGAGTGTAAGGCCTGTCACAGACCAGGGCTTGAAGCTCACTCACTCGCCGGGCCGAGGTCAGGGCCACAAGGAAGAGAGCCTTCCAAGAAAGGAAGCGGAGAGGACATGTAGTCATCGGCTCAAAAGGTGGGCGAGTCAGTTGCTGCAAGACCACATTCAACTCCCACTCAGGGGCCGGTGGACGGAGAGGAGACTTGAGCAAGAGCAAGCCTCTGAGAAACCTGGACACCAAGGGGTGGACCGACAGAGTGTGTCCCTCCACCAGTGAGTGGTGAGCTGCTAGAGCAGAGAGGTGGACCTGAACCGAATTGGACTTAAGGCCTTGATTGGACAAGTGCAGTAGATACGGAAGCACTACTGGTACAGTGCAGGCGAAAGGATCCTCTTTGCGCTGCTGACACCACATGGAGAACCTTCTCCACTTCAGGGCATAGGTTTTCCTGGTGGATTGCTTTCTAGAGGCCAAGACCACCTCTTCCACTTCCCGGGGTAGGCCCCAGGGAGCCAACACTACCCTTGCAGCCTCCAGGCCTTCAAATTGAGAGATCTGAGATTGGGGTGCAGAAGGGAACCCTGATCCTGAGAGAGAAGATCGGGCTGCAACCCCAGAGGTAGTGGTGTGTCCACGGCTAGCTAGAGCAGAAGTGGAAACCAGGGCTGCCTCGGCCACCTGGGAGCTACCAGAAGTACCGAGGCCTTGTCCCTTAGACTCTTGAACAAGGTTCGGGCCACCAGAGGCTTGGGAGGAAACGCATACAGGAGGCCCTGGGATCAAGAAATCAGAAAGGCATCCGCTGCTAACCTCAGCGGATGCGGTTGCCTGGAACAGAACCTGGGCAGCTGCCGGTTCAGGGGATTGGCAAAGAGATCTATGGATGGAAGTCCCCATCTCAGGAAAATTTTCTGAACTACCAAGGGGTGTAGTTGCCACTCGTGGGGTTGCAGAATCCTGCTCAACCTGTCCGCCAGGAAGTTTTCCTGGCCAGGGAGATAAACAGCCTTGAGAAACATGTTGTGTTTGAGAACAAAAGAGCACAGGGCCTGTGCCTCTCGACACAGGAGCCTGGACCCTGTGCCTCCCTGCTTGTTCACATAGAACATGGCCACTTGATTGTCCGTCTGTACCAGAACAGACTGATGAGCCAAGGTGTGAGAGAAGGTTTTGAGGGCTAAGCGAATAGCCTGGAGTTCCAGGAGATTGATTTGCTGTGTGGCCTCCCATGGAGACCACAGGCCCTGGGTGCACCTGTCCAAGCAATGTGCACCCTAGCCCTGCAAGAAGGCATCGGTGGTCAACACCACCGTAGAAAGGCACCTGAAAGGACACCCACTGTAATAAGTTAGGGGGGTGTAGCCACCACCGCAGGGAGTCCAGGAATGGTTTGGACACCCGCACTTTGTCTGTGAGGCTTCCTGTGGCTTGTTTTCACTGAGTTCAGAGACACCATTGTGCAGGTCTCATGTGGAGGCGTGCATTGGGGGTCACATGCACTGTCGATGCCATGTGGCCCAGGAGCTTTAGACAGAGTCTGGCGGAGACTTGTGGCCTGCTCAGAAACTGGCTTGCCAAGTCTATGAGTCTTTGAGCCCTGTCTCTTGGCAAGTAAGCCTTTGCTTGCAGGGAGTCCAACCTTGCCCCTATGAACTCTAGGTTCTGGGAGGGGAGCAAAGTGGACTTTGCAAAGTTTATGACAAACCCTAGGTGTTGAAGGAGGGAGACAGTTCTGAGGGTGGCTTGCCGAGCCTCCTGGGAAGTCTGACCCCTGATGAGCCAGTCGTCCAGGTAGGGGAAGACAAAAACACCCTGATTTCTTAAGTAGGCCGCCACCACCGCCAGGCACTTTTTAAAGACCCTTGGGGCGGAGGTCAGGCCAAAGGATAGTACCCTGTACTGGTAATGGTTTCCTCCCACAATGAACCTGAGGTACTTTCTGCGTTCTGGATGAATGAGGATGTGAGTTTACGCATCCTTTAGATCTAAGGAGCACAGCCAATCTCCCTGCTGGAGGTAGGGCAGAAGTGTTCCAAGAGTAAGCATCTTGAGCCTTTCTTTCTCCAAGAACTTGTTGAGATTCCTGAGGTTGAGAATAGGCCTGAGGCCCCCGGTTCTCTTTGGTACGAGGAAGTACCTGGAGTAGAACCCGTAACCTTGCAGGTGGGGAGGTACCGGCTCCACTGCCTGGTCTAGAAGCAGACCCTGAAGTTCCTGAAGGAGGAGGTCTGTGTGCAGAGAAGGTCTTGGAGGCTCTCCTGGGAAGTAGGTTGGAGGCAACTGCTGGAAATGGAGCATATAGCCCTTGTGGATTATGCTCAATACCCAAGCATCTCCTGTAATGGGTGGCCACCTGTGGGCAAACAGGACTAGACGACCTCCTGTGCAGAGATGGGACAGCAGAGGTGGAAAAGCTATGCTGAGGGAGTCAAAAACCCCCTCCCTGCTGAGTGGGAGCAGGAGCCGGAGACTTGGGGGTCTTCTGCCTACGGGACCCATGTCCCTGCCCCTTGGCCTGCTGACCCTGCTGGGGAGCTGGGGAGGCCTGGTACTGAGGGAAAGGTTTGTAGGCAGCTGCCTTCCTCGGGTAAAAGCCCTTCTTCCTCTGAGAAGGGGCAGAAGATTTTCTGGACAGCCTTGTCCTAGTCAGGTGTTCGGTTTCGAGCTCAGCCGCCTTCTCGGCCATGGGTTTGCCAAAAAGGTTTTCACCTCAGCAAGGGACATCGACCAACTTGTCCAGCACCCAGGGCTCGAGGTCCAATGACTGCAACCATGCCTGGCGTCGGGCCCCGATGCCGGCTGCCGCTACACGGGCCGAAGCCTCGAAGCCATCGTAGGCCGCTCGGGACATGAACTTTGAGCATTCCCAGATTCCTGAGGACAAGGTCTTGAACCTCTGCAAAGGTTCCCCGGAGAGGCCAGCAGAGAACCCGGCAAGTTCTTTCGCCAGGTCCCGTAGGTACATGCCCATCTACAGCTGGTAAGACTGGACACGGCAAGCATGCATCGAGCCCTGGAAGCACTTTCTGCCGAAAGCATCCAGGTTCCGGGCCTCCCTGTCGGGAGGCACCGCAGAGTGCATCTTCTGGCTTTTCAGATGATGTATGGCCGATTCCACCACCATGGAATGGTGTGGCAGCTGCGCCTTCTGGAAACCAGGGCTCTTACAAAGTCGATAAATGGAATCGACCCGCTTGCTCAAAACTGGCGCCGAGGCCGGTGCCTCCCACATCCGGAAGAGGAGCCATTCCAGCATCGGAGAAACAGGCACAGTAAAGGACTCCTTCGGAGGAGAGTCATACTGGAGGGCCTCGAGCTCTTCGGCTCTTCGGCTCCTCCTCGGGGTCCGCGGGAATCGCCAAAGCCTTGGCCATGTCCCTGATGAACTCCGAGAACCTGGTGTCCTCCGGAGGGGACCTACTCTGGGGCTCGGACTGCGGTGAGTCCGAAGGGACGCACCGAGTCCGAAAAGTATCGGGGGACTCCTCGTCCTCCGTCTCCCACGCTGACTCATCCGAAGAGGAGTCGGGGGCTCCGACCGTGTGGGCCTCGGTGGCACCTGCCCCGACGCCGAAGGCACCGGCGTCGACGCCCTCGGTTCCGAGCGGGAGGTTGAGGGTGACTGTGACCGAGGACGACCTCGAACCTTCATGGTCTTGAGTATCGGCTCGGTCTCCGGGGTCAACTTAGACGTCGATGTCCCGATGGTCAGGGCAGATGCACCAGCGAGGCTGGCCATCAGTACCCGCTGCTGATCCATGAAGGCAGACAATCTGCACTCCAAGGCTGTCAGCCTGAGTCCAAGCTCAGGAGACTCAGCAGCCACCGACTCGGGCCCCGGTGGCACCGGGCCTGACGTCGGCTCCCTAGGAGGAGAGTCCATAAGGACAACAGGACTTACGTGTCCGGCGGGCTCTGTCTCCACACCAGGTAATTTGGACGGCTTCTCCTGCTCCAAGGGCCCGGGAAGGCGGTTGGGGGTCCAAGACCTGGCCCTCGAGGAACCAGGGACCTCCTCCAATGCGCCCTCACGAGCCGTTTCTTCCTCTTACATTCACGATCGGGGGACCCCCTGTCTGAGGAACCCCGGTGATGCTCGGGGTCAGACTCCTGAGATGTCGAGACCTCGGACGAGGTCCGGGCCCGGCCGGAGGCAGAGTCAGAAAAAATCCGTTCTTTCTGATTCTGGCAGCTTCGTAGTGCCTTGGTGGACATTTTGCCACACTGGACACAGACCTTAGGATCATGATCCGGTCCGAGGCAACGAAGGCAGCAGTCGTGTGTGTCAGTGAGAGACATCAGTTTCTTGCACCGATCACACTTTTTGAAACCACTGGAAGCCATCGGGGAAAAAAGGACCCCCGCGAGGTCAAAGGACTGGCCTTCCAGGGAAAAGACAAAAAGGGCGCGAACGCTAGCCACGAAGGGCAAAAACCGAAAAATCGAAGACGGGCTCGATACCGGTGTACCGAACCCGGCAGGAAGGGGAACCGGCATCGAACTGGAGAAAACACACGATGAAATTGCAAGAAAAAACGTCAATTTTTCCGGGTGACACGGACAGACGTCTGGTGGGCTCCACGGAAAAAGAAAGACTGAGCAAGATGGCACCTTTAGGCGGGAAGGGGACCGCGCATGCGCGCAGTATTCCCAAAGGCGTTCTTAGAAAGCTGGGGAATTGCTCCGCACGGGGGCTCCATCGACGTCGATGTCACCCATAAGTGAGGACTGACTTCCTGCTTGGTCCTGGAGAAACAAAATTCCAGTCATCTTGGATTTATAAATAATACTGCTGACATACTATGCTTAACTGAACTTGGTAATCAGAATCAGATTCAGTACTGATCAACCAACTAACACTCTCCACTTATAAATTATTTCATTGCCCGAGGTCAACTAAACACGGAAGAGGAGTCTGAATTCTAGTGAAAAAAGAACTAAACACAACTCTTCATGTAAGCAAGAACACAGAAGACATGGATGTGCTAATCATTCAAAACAAACATCTTTTTATCATTCTAATATGCAGACCTCCATCAGCCTCCCCTGACAACCTCTCATCCATACTAGAAGCAACATGTACCACGTCACTAAACAAATCCCAAATCATACTTGGTGACTTCAACCTACAGGCCCTCCATAGCACGTACACCTCCCACTTCCTAAATGCTATGTTACAGTAGATATAGGATTCCAACAAGTGGTACAGGTCCTAACTCACAGAAAAGGGAATACATTAAATCTCATTTTTCTCCGAAACAATATCACACAAAACATGCACTATTCCGGACCTATAGCACTCCCTTGAACCTGGACTGACCACTTCTTGATAGAATGTATGCTACCTGCAGCAACCCCTCTATCTGCAGCTGATACTCCCCCAGCATTCCATAAACAATCCAAGTCCTTTGATAAAGAAACCTTTTTGAATAATTCTCTCCCACAGCTAGATACCTCACTCAAGGATCTGGATCAGATCATACTTAATTGGAACTCCAACATCTCCAATGCCGCACTAGCGCCGCCCTTCCCGAACAATTCAAAACAGAAAACTTCTAAGTTATGGTACACAACAGAACTAAGATTACTAAAACAAAAATTGTGTAAACTAGAGCACAAATGGAGACGCACAAGATCGGAAAATAATAACAAATTATACATGCTCACGCTAAAAACTTACAAAGAAGCCATAAACAGAAAAAAAGAATACCATGCTTCCCTTTTATCTAAATCTCTCAACAAACCAAGGGAACTATTTTCTATTGTAAAGTCTTTGACTAGAACACCTATGCCAGATGAAGATAAAGTAATTATCCATCCAAAAATGCTAGCCAATCATTATATGGATAAACTTAAACCTACTATTCCAGATGATAACCCCCTCATTCCCTTCATCTCACAACCAAACATCCTCGACCCTCCCAGACATGACATATGGTCATCATTCCATCTTATAGCCCTAAAATATCTCAAAATATAATCACCTGCATCAATACATCCACTTCACCCAGTGACCCTTGCCCAGTCAGCTGGCTGACATCAACAAAAGATGAGTTAGCACCAAACATCCTAGAGATAGTTAGCCATTCATTACAACAAGGACAAAAGCCACCTCTCTTAAAATAAGCCATAATCCGAACAATACCAAAATCAGCAACTGCAGACAAAAACCTCCCCAATTCATACAGACCCATATCAAGCCAGCCGTTGTTAGCTAAGGTCATTGAAAAAGTTGTGCAAAACCAACTGCTAGACTTTGTGGAACTAAACGCTCCATTGGATGAACAACAACATGGATTTAGACCATATCACAATGTAGAGGCCCTAATGCTAACTTTTTTTTAACAAGCTCATACGTGGCTTGGATTCTAGCAAGCAAGCATTTACCTTCATTTTTCTAGACATTGCCTCTGCTTTTGATAGTACTATCAAAAGGCTTATACAAATTGGTCTTCGGGGAATGGTCATTCAATGATTTGGGTCCTACCTAACCAACCACACGCAACAGATTCAGATCGGCCAAGTATCTTCCACAACATTTAAACAAGCACAAGGTATCCCACAAGGTTCCTCCCTATCCGTCCTATTATTTAACCTTTATATTCAACCAATATGCAACATCTTCAAAAAACACAAGGTAAACTATCATCTCTATGCCGATGGTATAATGATGTATCATCCCATAGATACCTCCAACCCCTTATGCTCTCAGATACTTTTCTGCCTAGATGAGGTAACTGAATGGTTCAAAGCACACAACTTAAAATTCAACATTAATAAAACAGAAGTACTCTATGGGGGCTATTCTGAGAGACAAATAGGGGGGATGGGACATTAGTCAGGGGTGGGGAAGAGGTGGCCCGGGGGCAGAGAGTGGTGGGCAGTGGGCGGTTGCCAGCCTTGGACGCACAGGGCCTATTCTAATGTTGGCCCTGTACATCCAGAGCCGGCGAAATGGCCGGGGAAGTTGTTCCACCCACAGGGTGGAATAACTTCCCTGGATGTTTCTTTTTGGTGGACTCGAGGCCCAGAAGGAGCTGGGGGGGGGGGGCAGCAAAGTTAATACCCTGCAGCCCGACCCTGGCCTTATGAGGCTGGATTGGGGGTCAGGTTGCGTGGAATTAACCTTTTTAGCAGCGGCCGGCATCGCGGCTTTTAAATGGAGCCGCGGCACCATGGTGTCCTGTTGCCATGGCACCATGTCTCCATTTCAAAGCCCTGGCTGAGTTAGTCGGGCTGTGGCTGTACATGCAGGCTGGGACTGAATCAAAGTCCCGGCCTGCACGTACATGCCTGTTCGCGATTCTGATCCCGCGGGGCTAGACATGCCCTGTGGGATCAGAATTACAATCTCCTTTGTACATCTGGGTTAGCCCTGACATACAAAGGAGATGTACGTTGGGATCAGAATCGGACCCTATGTCTCTAGAAATCAAACTTCATCCTCCCAAATAAAATCCATATATAAGGTTTGGAAATTGAGGTAAAAAAGGAGGTGAAATATCTCAGTATAATCTTGCTAAATATGGTCACCCATATAAAAGCTGTCACTAAAGTCGTATACTTCAAATTATGTGTGATTCAACATCTCACACCCGTTAGAAGAACAAGACTTCAGAACAGTCCTACCGGCGCTAATAACACCACATTTTGATTACTGTAACAGTATCTTCCAAGGCCTACCCAAGAAAACCATTCATCAGCTCCAGCTAGCCCAAACTCTTGCTACATGTTTTGTATGCAAGGCACAACAAATCGATCATATTACCCCAACTCTTTATAACCTGCTCTGGTTATCAATTGTAATAAGGATAAAATATAAATACTTAATGGTTGTTTTCAAACACCACAACAAAACAGCCACTACACCTCTATCCTCACTCCTTATAGCCCCCACGTACCCCAGAATAAGAAGGCACTGCTCCCAAAACACCTTAGCCATACCTAATCACTTCCGTACCACTAACCAATCTACAAGCTCATGGGCTCTCTCATATGTTGCCCCAGTATTATGGAATGCTATGCCAGATAATCTAAGAGCTATAAAAGATTTACAACAGTTCTGCAAAGAACTAAAGACTCAGCTATTCATTGAGTATTATGGCATCATCTAGGAGCTACCCCAAGATCAACCTAATTAATTTCTCCCAGCACAATTTTGCTCCCAAACCTATACCTACTACTGCAATACTGTATATAGTTAATGTAATACAGTTACCAAGATTATATCTATTGATATAATGTATATAGTTGTTGTAATATAGTTCTCATAAGTTGAATGTACATAAATTATTGAAGTTTCAATGTAAAGTTCCTTTGATGTTCACTGTAAACCGTCCCTGATCTTGGGAAGGAGCGGTATAAAAAACCCCAACACGTTAAATAAATAAATAAATAAAATAAATAACAACACATTCTGTGATCCCATAAGCAGAAAGCATGGAATTATTGGTTTGTCATTGAAACCTGTTTAACACATGTGGTTGAAATCAGCAATATATTAACAATGTCACTATCATCCTACGAGTTTACAACTATTCTTTGCATCAAGATTATACCAATTTTACTTATAGTTTCTAGATATACATTGACTGTATGGTTGTCATGTTTTTTATTGCTACGTTCTGTACAAAACCTTTCTCCTGCATATTTTTCAGTCAGTAAAATATTTTTTGAGCTGTCCCCACAGCTGAGTGTTTAGTTTTTGATCCATATCTAGAATTAACCATGCTCTTGAATTATCATAGCCTCTTTATATGATGCTACAGTAAGCATTTACTGCTCAATAGTTATTTTTATTCTGGCTATGCATTTAACTCTTCACTGCAATTTTCTTTCAACACTGGATTTGAAGGCAAAATACTAGCATCATGTGAAGAGTTCACAAAGGAGTTTTGGGAAAAAGGTGTGTGGGGTGTGGCCAGCATTAATAAATAATAATAATAATGAGGGAGGGGGGCCAATCTAGAGATTGCAGGGGGGGGGTGTCAGAAATTCTAGCACCGCCCCCCCCCCCCCCTCGCAGACATGTTCTTCCTGTCTGGGCCATGATTGCCTTTGCATTAGGAATGCGGTCCAGACAGGAAGATCGTGCCTCTGGGAACAGCAAGTCCTGTGGGCAGTAGAGGTCTTATAAGACTGCATTTGCAGCCCAGAAGGGAAGATCATGCCTGAAGGAGCAACAAGTCCCGTGGACAACAGAGCTCTGCATACTAGGCTGCAATGTTAAGAAGATCTTGCCCGCGGGATCAGCAAGTCTCGCGGGCAGAAAAGCTTTATGCCCGCTGTTTGTACAGGGCGGTTAGGGACAGGGATGGCAGGGAGATGAATAGCGGGGAAGAACGTTCCAACCGGGCATCTATCCCCACTATTCATGGGACAGAATGACCCCCATTGAGTTAATGCATGAACGTCCTAGTACTGCTCTGCACCCTTGTCAAGGGAGGAGTTTCTGTGGATGCACAATATGCGCTCATAAAAAAAAGCAAGAACCATAACGCAATTAACAACAAAATAAAATGACTTATAATTTTATAATTTGGTGTTATAAACTGTGCTCTGGTTCTCGTTTTTTGTTTTTTTTTAATTCCTTGGAGTGGAGCATCTTTGTTTTTTGCAGAATATATATTTACCTTAACACCATGCTGTTCCAAGTGTGCAGTTTCAGAGGAGTTATGTTGGGGTTGCCAAGCCCCTCTTGTTGTTTGGCATCATGCAAAAAGAGCTCAGATAGAAGTTTTGGGAAAAGGTGGGGTGAGGTGTAGCCAGCATTAATAGTAATGAGGGAGGGGTGCAGATCTATAGGTCGCAGGGGGATGTCAGAAACTCTAGCACCAGCTCTGCCTACACCCCCTTTAGAAATGCTCACATGATCTCAGCATGAGTTAAGAAGTTAAATAAAAATTAAAGAAAGAAAAGAAAAGAAGGTGATACCTTTTATTGGACTAACATTTTAGGGATAGCTTTCGAAGGTTAAACCTTTTTCTTCAGGTCAGGCAAGTATAAAATCACTTGCCCATACATCCTGTTCATGGAAAGTTTTGTGTTTAAAAATAGAAAAGCATTTTGTATTATTTTTGTAAGATGTTATCTGACAAAGTGAAGAAAACAATTTCTTCCTGCATGTTTTTGGACTTCTTCTGAAGCATAAGTTTTCAAAAGGGTCAAAATGGCTTCCATAGGAAGCAATGCGACCTGCTTATCCATAGCAGTGTTTTTCCCTGTATTAAGCTAACCTCACGCAGAAGTGACTACATTCCTAGAAACAGGAAAATGCAACACGAAGACCATTTGGCCTATCCAGTCTGCTCATCCATAGCAGCTACTAAGGTCTACAAACAGTGGTGTAAGCCCCAAGCACAATTCTGCTGACCTGGGGGGGGGGGGGGGGAGGTTGTGCATGGCCAACCTTCCACCACCCCTTCCTCCTTTGTGCCCCCTCAGCATTTAAAAACTTACTTTGCCATGCACTGCCTCCTGTTTCTGCTTTTAAGTAAAAAAACTCTTCTTGCCCATCAGCATTTACCTCCCGCCACCAGGCCAAAGCCTCACGATAACAGCCACAAAATCACGTGGGAGGTGAATGCTGATGGGCAAAAAGAATTTAACCTAAAAGCAGAAATGGGAGGCAGTGTCTGGCAGACTTCAAAGTAAATCAGGTTTTCTGCATGCTGCTTCAGCCATCAAAGTGCGGGGTCGCTGGAATAAGTGGGTCCCCTTCCTGCCTGCCCCCACCCCACACTATGGGGGCTGCTTGGGTGGAATTTACACCACAGTCTACAAACCCTTCCGAGATCCTCTGTGCCCGTCCCATGCTTTCTTGAATTCATATACAGTCCTCATCTCTGCTACCTTCACTAGGCGGGTATTCCACACATCCGCCACCCTTTCCATAGAAATATTTCCTTGGATTACTCTCGATTTCGGGAGGAGGTGAATAGAAAGTATACATGTATCTGACTACTTGAGTTATCCTAGTCTGATCTATGGAAGAAGTGGATGCCAACAGAGTGTCCAAAATACACACTTCTTCCTGTAAAATCTGAATATTTTTTTAGCAAGCAACAGCAAAATGTTCCTGTGGTTTTGGTCATATATCTGCTTTTACATTAACCTCCATTTATGCTTTTTTGCTGAATGTTTCCCTGCCAGAGGTTGAAAAGAATTTGGGTGAATCGAGCCCTTAATCTTTGCACTTGGAATTATAGAGGATAATTTCATAAAGTCCCATGGAGTTAGCGTACATTGTAATGCACAGATTTCATGGCTTCTTTATAAAGTACATGCATACGTTATTTTATAAACTAGGGGTGTAAGTAATGAGATACATGCAGCAACTCTTAGTGTGGGCACCCATAGGACTGGTGTAAATGTCCACGCTGAAATTTCCAATGAATGTGCGTCAGTTACAGCATTTCATAAATTGTGCTCCACCCACATTCCATCCAAACTCCGCTGCAAGGATGCGTCCTTAGTCTTATGTGCACACTCACAAAACAACAAGTGGCCAAAGTGTGTGGGTTGAGCGGCGCATACCTTTCCTCACTTGCCTTATAAACGCACTCCCTTGATGTTCCGTCAGGCCTTCCTGCTCACATCAAGACGCCACCAATGCAGCATTTTTTGGCATTAGTACAGATAAAAAACTACCCATTAAAATTAAAGTCAATGTCATCTACTTTGGGGTTGTATGCGATTTTAGAACATGCGAGCACCGCTACAGAAATAACCTAACAATAAGACAAGTTTGTTCACGAAACAGAAATAGCAATTCAGGATATACTCTAATGAAATATTTGTAAGTCAGCACTGAATCATCTACTGTAGTTAAAACTCATGATAAAAATGCAAGTGAAGGGATTATTATGATTAAAAAAGAAATGCTTGCTTTTTGATACTGCCATTAAAGTCAACCAAGCTCTAAAAGTTAAAAAGATTGCCCAGTCATCTCCTGGTAAATTAATAAATGAAGCGCTTTTAAATAAAACGGAACAATGAAGATGAGAAAAAAATATCAGAGCATCCACACACTGCAGTATGGCCAAGTTCTTGAGCTGAAGAAAATTGAGAGAACTTTCTCTGTCATTTCCGCTGTAGAAAATTCAATTTTACAATGACTGTCAGGATCCTCACCCAGAGGGCAGAGGCAAAACTACCGGGCATATTACAGCTCAGAAAAAAAACGAACAAAAACAAGTTTACCTTCCATATTCTTTCCTTGAAAATGATTCATTCTACAGCAGGTCTTGTCCAGAGCTAGTCCCCTAGATCATGTTTTTATGAAGATGAAAATATACCACAACTCCATGGACTTCCTTCAGGCATACTCCCTTGCTTGGCTCTGTAGGATGAGTGTAGCACTGCACACAATAGCTCCCAAACCCCCCTTAACAAATGTTTACATGACTGAGCCTGACAGACATTGATTGCAGGATAAGGTCACACCCACCAGTCCCCAACAATAACAAAAAGGCTCAACAGTGAGGAGATCACACTCTCTTTAAAAGGCAGACTTTGAAGTACTTCAGTGCTCTTTGGCTGAGACTTCTGCCTTTAAATGTCAGAGCTTATGCATCACCTTTTTTCCCAAGCCTTTCTGGGACCTCTGCAGATGGTACTTTAAATGCCAGAACTATGGCATTGCCGGTTTCTGATGCAAAGATGAGCTGTAATCAACTGCCAAGCAGCTTAAAAAGTATCTGCCACAGATTTGTTGGAATACCTGGCTTCAGAAAAACATTAAGAAGCAAAAACAGCAATCTGTGGCTGGTGATTTATCCTTAAATGCATACGGGAGATAGAAATTTCAATCTTTCTACTTCTTGTAAGGGAATCTTCCCTGTTATACTGAACCTTAGGACAAATCTAGATGATTCTTAGACTGGCTCATGTTTCTTTCATTGAATCTTTATTGCATATCCTGTCAGGCAGAAACAGCCTCTAGGAAACTATTTAATTCTGCTTGGTGGTAACTTCCCAAAGTGTGAAAATTCACTTCTGCGTATATTTCTAGATCAAGGGTTCTCAACCCAGTTCTCTGGACACACCTAACCAGTCAGGGTTTCAGGATAACCACAATGAATATGCATGCAAATCTGTCTCCATTCTATGCAACTCTTTCCTCGATCGTATTTATTGTGGCTATCCTGAAAACCCGACTGGCTAGGTGTGTCCCAAGGACTGGGTTGAGAACCCCTGTTCTAGATTATAGATCAACCTGCTCATTAAGGTGTATGTTTACTAAAATGTGTGCTGCTAGTGTGCAATTTGCCCTGAAAACGAGCACAGAGTGACGCTTGATCCTCGCTAACATACGGAGGCATGGGCGGCATTTCCCCATGTTGCTAGTGCAGGTATCGCACCACCCCTGCACTCATTACCTTTGGCGCGATCAGCATGGGTACACTTAACGCCACCCACTGAGGCTGCGATAAATGCACCTGCTCTAAGTGCTACATTGCCAGACGTGTGTGCCATATTGCCTGTGCCACCTGCCAGGTGGATGCTCCAGCCAACTACCACCCAGTTTTCACCCCAATCCAAGAAATTTTTAGCATGGCTGCATTTTCGGCACACGGTACTTTTTACTGCAATGCGCTAGAGGTGCACTGAACCCCATGCTACTTGGTAATGCGCTTTAGTAAGCATGACCCTAAGGAAAGATAATTCATTTCAGACTGCAACAGTTATTTCCAAACTCTACTGATATGTTGAAGTAACTGTATTTCTTTTTGTCTGTAAGTGCTCTGCTCCCATTAAAATTCCTTCTTATGTGTTGGGAATATCTTTTTGCACATCTGAAAACACAGAGGGGCTCTTTTACTAAACGTTAACGCATGTTTTTTTTTTTTTTTTAAACTTTTATTTTCATTTTGCAACAAACAAAAGAAACAACACACCAAAGGAGACAAAACAATTATACAATAAAGAAAAGGAAACCCAATTACCCCCACCCCCACGCTTCTTCTCTAACTGATTATGTCAGCATGTGAGCGCTTCCAAACAACAGTGATTATACATCAAAACAATCAAAAGAGTATCTGCGATACAGAATAATCATGGGACAAAGATATATACAAATTATATACAAATTTAGACAGTCAGATGAGAGCATTGAGCAGAATGTACATAGTCATTGAGCATCTTCCATTTAGACCGATGATGAGGAGTCTGAATGGGGGAAGCAAACATACGAGGTATTTGTTCATATTTACTGTAAAGACAGACATGATTCCACCATTCATTGGGGCTCAGCTGGGAGCTATTTTTCCAGTATTTCGTAATTAGGGAAATAGCAATGCCAAGCATAAAGTCCAAAAGGAAGTAAGCCGTTTTTGGAAGAGAGGGGATCCCCGCAGCTGAGCGAAGTCCCACTATCCTCCAAGAAAGGGGCTCTTGAAAGTGCAAAATAGACTGGATACGACCCCAGACCCGACTCCAGTAATACTGTAGTGCGGGACATTCATACATAACATGAGGTAGTGAACCAATGGCCGCATGACATGTCCAACAACTATTGCCCTGAGTAGTGTTCCATTTGGCTAATCTGTCAGGAGTGTAAAAACACCGGTGGGCTAGAAAGAAGAGTGTCTGAGTGAGTGAGGCGGATCGGGAGACCCGTGTCACTCTACTCCAGACAAGGCTCCATTGCTCCGGGGTCAAAGTCACATGCAATTCTCTCTCCCATGCTTTCTGCGCTATAGGGGTATCCCTAGTTATAGCATTACATAAGGTTTTGTAAAAATTGGATGCTACACCCGGTGAACTACCGATAGATCGGATAGTCTCCAACCAACCTTGTGTAGGGGAGGCCGATGGCGGGAGCACCTTAGCACTCCTAAGGCAATGCTGAAGTTGCACCAACTGAAAGTAGTGTTTCGCTGGGAGACCAAATTCAATTTGCAATTCACTAAAAGTTTTCCAGCGACCTTCATGGAACAACTGACTAGGAATCCAAATGCCCCTAGTGTACCAGGGGCTCCACGCCATCGGTTTATTTTGTATTCGAAATCGAGTGTTGTGCCAAAGTGGGAGCTTGTCTGACGGACAGAGTCGGGAGTCTAAAGATTGCATGAGATTATTAAAGGCACCTAAGGTGTCTAAAAGCATTGGTGGAAAGTGGGAGTCTGATGGGAGAGTCATACCAGGGAGAAAAGTAAGAGGAATCGGTTTGCAAAGGTCCTCTTCTATGTCTAGCCACACAGGTCTACTCGGTACTGGATCTTCCAGCCAACGAGCACCTTGTTTGAGAAGAAAAGATTGATGATACTTCAGGAAATCAGGGAATCTGACACCCCCATTTTCCTTACCTGCTTGCAGTTTATGTTTCGCTATCCTAGGTGTCTTGTTTTGCCACAGGTATCTAGTCAGAAGGCCCTCTATATCTTTATATATACGTCGAGGGAGGAGACAGGGCAACATTTCTAAGATATAATTCACTTTCGGAACAATCATCATTTTTATGGTTTCTAATCGACCCCACCAGGTAAGTGTTAAAGGAGTCCAGCGGTGAGTAAGCGCCCGGACTTTAGAGGTTAAGTCTTTGGCATTGAAGGAGATAGTGTCTTCCAAAGGAGAACAATAGTGAACCCCAAGGTATTTGACCATGCGAGGTTGCCATAAAAAGGGGAAGGGTTGCATATCTGCCTGATGAAGCAAAGGATTTAATGGAAAGGCTACTGACTTGGTCCAATTTATCTTATAACCGGACAGTTGTGAGTATTGACCAATTTGCTCTAGGACAGCCGGTACTGAGTCTATAGAGACAAAAAGCATAAGATCATCAGCATACGCTGAAATTTTGATTTCCCTATGGGTGAAGGGGACTCCATGAATCTCCTCCGATTGCCGGATTAGTAAAGCCAAGGGTTCGAGTGCAAGATCGAAGAGAAGTGGAGACAGCGGGCATCCCTGGCGAGTGCCGCGGTGAAGGGGAAAAGGCTGAGACTTTAAAGCATTGGCACATATACTGGCTGTTGGCTGTGCGTACATGGTGCGAAGACAACGGAGAAAACCTTCCCCGAATCCGTACCAGCGGAGGACTGCAAACAGGAAGGGCCACTCTAAGCGATCAAAGGCCTTCTCAGCATCAAGTGAGAGGCCAACAAATGGGCGATCAAGATTAACTGCGGTAGTCAGTACATGGCATAGAGTCCGAGCATTGTCAGCAGTTGATCTACCAGGAATGAAACCGCATTGATCTGGGTGTATTAAGGTAGGCATCCTATCCGAGAGCCGGGTAGAGAGAATGGTGGCAAAGATTTTATAGTCCGCGTTTAGGAGGGAAATTGGACGATAATTAGCTGTTAGTTGCGGGTCTCTCCCCTCTTTCTCAAAAACTACTACATTTGCCATTGAAAAGGACCCAGAAGGAGAACCCTCCTCGGCTAGAGCAGAAAAATAAATTTTCAAAACTGGAGCTAAGTCAGCGTGAAAGGTTTTGTAGAATTCAGCAGGGAGACCGTCTGGGCCTGCGGCTCGACCTGAGGCACATTTCTTGATAGCAGAATGAATTTCTGAGACAGTAAATGGTGTGTCCAAGGCCACTCTATCTTCGTCAGATAGGGTCGGTCTTTGTACCCCTGAAAGTAAGCGTTCAAATACATCTGGCTCAAAATCACATTCAGATTGATAAAGCCGAGTATAAAAATCACGAAAGAGTTCTAAGATTTCGGTATCTTTAGTGACCAAGCCCCCCCCCGACGGATTACGGAGGGCGGTAACACGCTTGGCTTCTTTTCGACCTTTTAGGGCATTTGCTAATAATTTGCCAGCACGATTATTTTCCCGATAATATAGTCCTTGTTGTGATTCAATATTTTTAACAGCAGCAGTGTACAAAAGCTGATTGTATTGAAAACGCAAGCGTTGTAAACGGAGTAAAATACATGGGTCAGTACGGGACGTGAGGAGACGCTCCCCAGCTTGTATCTGCTGCTCTAGAATCAGTAAATGCTGCTTTCTTTGTTTCCCCTGCCGAATTTGATAGCTAGTTATAGTGGCACGGATAGATGCTTTAAAACCCTCCCACCAAGCCCAGCCCGCTGTGTCATGGGGTGAGTTAAAATGAAAATAATCTTGGATAGCGGCCTTTATATCAACCTGAAAATCTTTTTGACCCAGTAGGGATCTATCAAAAAACCAAGCTCGGGGAGAATCGTCCCGCGCAGTGACACGTAATGATAAAGATATGGCAGCATGATCTGAAATATGGAGAGGATGAGTCCTAGTCGTGTCTACTTGAGAAATCAGTGCTTTGGAAATGAGAAAGAAATCTATTCTAGATTGGGAGTGATGGGGGGCAGAAAAGAAAGTGAACTCTAAGTCGGAGGGGTGAAGCAGCCTCCATATATCTACCAGCGCAAGATCTTGCATCAGAGCTGTAAGGGTAGCAAGACTCTTGGGTGGACTACTCGTTCTAGGCGGCTGTCTATCTATCAGAGGGTCTAACACTTGATTAAAGTCACCACCAAGTATTAATGGAGTATTGGCAGAGGCCTGTGCCAACTGCGCAATACTTGCATAGTAAGCAGGGTTGTCCACATTCGGGGCATAAATGCAAATACATGTAAATTCACTATCTCCAACCTTAAGATGTACTCGGGCCCATCTACCCTCCTTGTCAGCGCTAGTATCAATTACAGTAGCTTGCAAAGATTTCTTAACCAGAATGGCTACCCCGCATCGTTTGGAAACGGCAGGAGAATAGGCAGCCACCATGTAAGGCTTAACATTGAGTTTCAGTGTTTCAGCAGAGTTTAAGTGCGTTTCCTGAAGAAACGCTAAATCAGCATGCTCATGGCTAAGATAGCTAAGGATTTTCTTTCTTTTGATTGGATTATTAATGCCCTTTACGTTGAGTGATAAGATTTTACATAAAGCCATTCAGACAAGTTAAAAATTCTGAGCATGATAGCGCACCTAATTTCACAATGTCCCTCATATTGACTGTATCTGGCTGTACACATGGCATAAAAGAAAATAAGCTTAGATAATACAATGAAGCGCCCCACATTAAAAAAGAAAAACCGCAGCGCGGTAGAGAAGAAGCAGAACCCCAAAAATTACTGGCGACCATGTGTCTGCGGGGAGAAGCCCCAGAGAAGGCCGAAATTGAAAAAAACACATAACCTGTAGGACTGTGCGTGCTCCGAATCCGACCGAGGCACACATCATGGAGGGATAGGAGACCACAAAACGAAAGTCATAGAAAGAAAGAAAGAAAGTCCAGGTAGTCTCTGTGCTTGACTATGACCGCCGCATCGGGCCCTTCAAAATGGCGGATAGAGCCGGCAAATAAAAGTCAACGTCGTTGAATTAGCGCATCTGCTCTGCTTCTTTGGAGTCTAAAAATGTTGATAGTAGATCAGGATCTTCGAATGTCCTGGTTTGGTTGTGGAGAGTCACTCGGAGCTTCGCGGGATACAACAGGCCAGAGCGAGCCTGTAGCTGTTGAAGTCGAGGGCGAAAAGCAAGGAGTTTCTTCCGTCGGTCAACGGTAGGCTTTGCCAAATCAGGGAAGAAGGAGACTTTGTGACCTTCAAATTCCAAATGATGGTTCGCCCGGGCAGCATTTAAAATTTGTTCCACTTGTTGATATCGTAGCAAGCGAAAGATAATAGGCCGGGGGGTCGTTCGGTTGAGCGCCATGTGGGTAGGAACACGGTGTGCACGATCGATTTCCAATTCTTTATGAAAGGTGATCTTCAGCAAGGAGGGAAGAGTTTTGAGCAGGAATTCTCTCATATCTCCCGCTTCCACCCCCTCCGGTATTCCAATGAGCCTCACATTGTTGCGACGGGCTCGATTATTGCTATCTTCTAACTCCTTTTGAAGATTCTGTATCTGGCGCTCAGCCTTGTCCAGTGCGCCCAAGCGCACCGCATGCGAGTCGAGGACCCCCGCCATATTGTCCTGCCGTAAGGAGAGACTTTCAAGTCGGTCCTGGAGCACTCCAAAGTCTTCTCTCAGGGCTCTAAGCGCTTCTCCATTGGACTGCACCAATTCCTTCACGCCGCGTAGTTCCTCCAAAATCTCCAGGTGCATTTCGGGGTTTTCACGAAATGGAACCATCTTCTGTGGGGAGGACACCTCTGTTTTGGAGCGTTTTCCGTGAGAAGAAGAAGGAGACCCGAAGTCCAAGCGCGCTGGTTTATGGGCCGCCATCCCCCCCGAGGTACCCCGGTCAGCCCGGAGCGAAATAGTAAGTTTGTATAGGTATTAAGTCAGGATTCTAAGTAGGCCTCTCGGGAGCTTCAGCGCGAAGCGTCTTACCCGCTGGACATCAGGCTCCGCCCCCTAACGCAAGTTAATGAAGTTAAAGTGTGTTACGTGCCATTGCGCCCATAGAGATAAAAGGGCTGTGGGCATTTAACATGGGTTAAATTTATTAACGTGCATTAAAACCTTTGGTAAAAGGGCCCCGGAGCATGAATAGAAAGCCTTCCCCGGGGTCTGGCGGTATAAGTACTTGCCTTCCACAATGGTCACCTATATCAACCACAAATGGAATACCAGGTGCTGTCGATTTACTGTGTGAAAGAAAGGCCCAGAGCTACCATTAGGTGAACTAGGCAGTTGTGTAAGTGTGGCCCTCCAGAGGCACACATTGTCACCGCTGCCGCCCCTCACCAGGACATGCAGCAGCAGCAGCAGCAATATTGTTAAAATGGCGCCGAAGCAGCAGAGTTACCCTCAGCGCCGGTGCTGCAGTGTGTTACTACTTAGACCCACACCAATTTCACTTCCTTTTGCATGGGGGTGGAAGCTACTTCTGCCTCCATGTAAACAGGACATGTAAGTGGAAGGGGGCGGAAGCCAGAACGACACTGCAGCACCAGAGCTGAGGGTAACTCCGCTGCTGCTGTATGTCCCAGTGAGGGGCGGCAGCAGTGGCAATTGAAACCAGAGGGGGGAGGGGGGGGAGGCACATGGGATGAGGTTCACCTAAGGCACCTCATACTCTATTAGCAGCCCTGGGCCTGGTAATCTACATCCGGTTGCACCTTACCATGACAACCAGGGGTTGGGTTGCTAGGATCAGCATTGACAAGATGGCACACAACACACAGACAAATATTTTAAACTGAAGATTAGGCTTATTAACATTTAGGAGTCAATTTGCAGTAGACCCCATTAGGGCTAGCTTTGGGGATGTGCGACTGCACAGGGTGCCACCATGCTCTTCTTTCTGCAGTGGTTTGGATCTGATGTAATGTCTCCAGTAACCTCTTATGATTTCATCTTCTACCAGTACCCCCCTCCCCCTACCAACCCACCCCCAGGCAGTCTTCCCAATGCCTGTCAGTCAGCAAAGGATACCAGAGGATCAAGTGATAGAGTTGGCCAAGTTCACAAGAAAGTATCAGTGGGGACGCAGGATCTGAGTCATGCTTTCTCAGGTTCTCAGCCCAGGGAAGCCAAAGTTCAGAACCAATTTTTCTTTCTGACCCTCTTTACGACATTAATTAAATCACTCTGCTCCACCTATCCTCTTTGCATCAGTGCCAAGGACTTAGCTAATGTTACCTGAATTGTATCTTGCCTTAAGCCAGCAGAAAGGTTATTAATTAAATCTAAATCCAAGAAAATGCACAGTCTTAACAAAAAGCAATCAACAAACCTGCTATAGAGCATTTACCTTATTCACACCGCACTATCTGGAATTCTCTCCCAGATTACCTTGGATCTTGTGAAACTGTGTCTAAACTAAGGAAGTGACTCAAAACATATCTGTTCATAGAATACTTAGGGACAGATACTAAGTAATTACTACACATCTTATCAAATGTCACAGTATTTGTAACAATAATGCCCGGGATACTAACACTAGTTTGTTGAAGCAGCCAATTGTACCTCATCCCTGTTCTATGTAATTTTAAATGCAAATTTCATGTTAATTGTAAACTGCTTTGACTTAATAAAGCCATATATAAAAGGAGTTAAATAAATAAATATTACTCATCTTGAACTTCTGAGAAAGATGTGAGCTAAATCCAGTTCCCTTTCCTGTTCCTTTCCCTAAGCTACTTCTGTGCTTAGCACTTTTCAGATGAGAGTTGTTTTGTAACCCCTTACACAGGCCATGTGCGTCACTATGCATGTATATCCCCCCGTGATGCATATGTGTGCCTCACATTCTAAAATAGCAGCATACTGATGTGCTGTACTCCGTGTGCCAATTACACCTGCCCTAGCATGGGCATAAGTGATGATGCCTAGATCAGCACAGGGACGTGTATATGTCATAGTATTCTATAACGTGCCTATGTCCTTTAAGGCTGTGCCTAGGCTCCACCCATGCCCCTCTCCTGCCCCCAAACATGCTCCTTTCAGAGAGAGGCGTGATGGGCACTTCCATGCATGCTTAAGGAATGGCAACCAGCCAGTACAGCATGGAAGTACCCACGCACCTGCGTAAGTCCTGGAAACATGGACTTGTGAGCAAAGGGGGTGCGGATGTTTCCTTGGCACCATTGTAAAATCTCCCCCCCCCCCCCAAAAAAAGTACAATTTTCAACTCAATAAATGCTTCAAGTCCCCAAAGGGTTCACAATCTAAGCTTGCATCTGAGGCAATGGAGAGGGGTTAAATGGCTCGCCCAAGGCTGCAAGGAGTGCCAATGGGTTTTGAACTATGGTCTTTCTGGCTCTAGGTGTCAGAAAGGGGTGAACCACTGGGGTCCTGGCCCCACCAAAAAACCTTTGCTGCTGTGATTGGGGCTTCCCCTACTTCGACCCATGGGGATACGATTTCCCACAGGCAGAAGTAGGGGAAGGCAGGTGATCACAACTCGACAAGCAGCAGACTGCCCGCGGGGATCCTATCCCCCATGAAGAGCACTGTGATCGCAGCACAGATCCTCCTATCTGCCTGTGGGAGACTGGATCCCTGGAGGTAGACAGAAGGGAAGGGCTGGCGATCTCAGCCACATGGAGTTCGGTTGGCCTAGGGGCGGAGCTTCCCCCCCCCCCCCCCCCAATGGAAAACGGTGTTCCAATGCCTCTGGGTTTAGTACTGTTTGGCTTGACTGAGTTAACTGGATACACCCAAGGCAAAAAAATAACCATTACCATGGTTACTGTGGATAACTCTCTACTCTTCTCTGTTTCTTTGACTTGCAAACTTGGGGTAGTCTTTGACTCCTCTCTCTCTTTCTCCATACACATCCATCTGATAGCTAAGACCTGCTATTTCTTTCTCTAAAACATCACCAAAATCCACCCATTCCTTTCTGAACACACTACTAAGACATTTATCCACTCTTTGGTCACCTCCATTCTTGACTATTGTAACCTACTGTACTCCCTGCTGGTCTCCCTCTGAATCATCTCTCTCCCCTTCAATCTGTTCAATATTCTGCTGCACGGCCAATCTTTCACCAGCCTCATCATGCTCATATTACCTCTTTTCTCAAGTCACTTCATTGGCTCCCAATCCGTTTCCGCATTCAGTTCAAATTTCTCCTGCTGACCTATAAGTGCATTCACTCTGCAGCTCCTCACTATCTTTCCTCTCTTATCTCTCCCTACACCCCTTCTCGGGAACTCTCTCTTCTGGCAAATCGCTTCTATCTGTGCCCTTCTCTTCTACTGCTAACTCCAGACTTCGCTCCTTTCACCTTGCTGTTCCTTATGCCTGGAACAAACTACCTGAGTCTATATGTCAGGCACCTTCGCTAGCCCTTTTCAAATCCAGGCTGAAAACTCACCTCTTCGCTGCTGCTTTCAGATCCTGACTCACCTGACCTCCTTTGTGTTTCCTTATCATTCCCCCTAGATGTATCCCATGTCTACAGCTACTGTGTTGTCTGTCTTGACTAGACTGTAAGCTCTGATGAGCAGGGGCCATCTCTTATATGTGTCTGTGCAGTGCTGTGTATATCTTGTAGCGCTATACAAATGCTCAGTAGTAGTAGTAGTAGTACTACCATGTTTTAAATTAAAATGCTAAACTGATTTAAAATTATTTTGTGTGCACTGAATATGAAAAAATAGAAAAAAACGTGAAAGTCAGAAAACACATGGACTTCCATCTAACGCTTCAAGTCATTCATGTGCACTGACCAACACAAAATCAGGTTATAACTGATATACTTGTGTGGTATCACACAATTTAAAAAGATAAAAATGAACAAGCCACACAGACATAGATACATATACTGTAGTAAAACATGTCACATATTTAAACAACAACATTGAAAATTAAAAAAAAAAAATTCTACCTTTGTTATTCTGTTTTTATGTATTGTCTTCTCCTAATTTCTCTTTCTGTTTCTTATGGTCATTTTACATTTCCTTCTCTATTTTCTCCTTTCCTTCTTTCTGGATTCATCTTCCCCCTCCCTTATTCTCAGGGATTTTAACATTCTTGTTGATAACTCCTCTCTGATCCTTATGCTTTAAAGCTTCTTTCCCTTATCTCCTCATTCGACCTCCAGGTTTTCTCTACTGCCCCCACTTACCAGCATGGTTACTGCCTTCACCGTGTATTTTTCTCTAATTGCTTACCCTCAAACTGCTATACCTCAGTTCTTCCCTTATCCTACCATCACCTGCTAAGCTTCACTCTTCGTCACCTGCCGCCTCAATCTTGCCCTGTCTCCTCCAACCTCTTTAGAAATCTTCATACTAGTGATCCATCAGCTCTCTCCACTGCTGTCTCATCACCTCTTTCCTCCACTATGTCATCTGAGTCTGCTGATGAGGCAGTAGCTTCCTAGAGCACCGCACTCTCCTCTGCTCTGGATGCTCTTGCTTCTCCCATGCCACGTCCTGTGAGGTGTTCTATACCTCAGTCCTGGTTATCTTCAACTACCCGCTACCAACAATCCTGTGCCCATTCAGCTGAGTGCATTTGGCTCAAATCCCACACCCTTGTGGGCTTTCTACACTCAGGGCTGGCTCAAGGGTTTCTGCCACCCCAGGCAGAAGCCCTGGCCATGCCACTACCCCCTTTTGAGCCAAACCACATGCTGCCCCTCTCCCCCACTGCTGCTGATTCTGTCAGCAGTGTCAGTGGAGAGTGGTTGGCTCAGGTTGGTGTGGTGGCGGCAGTGGCCCGCGGCAGACCATGTGCTTCGGCACGCATAGCTTGCCTCTTCTGACCCCCACAACTTCCTGTCAGAAGGGGGTCAGAAGTGGCAGGTCATGTGTGCAAAAGCACATGGCCTGCCGTGGGCACCGTACTGCCCACAGAAGTCTACCGTTCTAGGCAGTTCCCTAGACTACCTAGTGGACTGGCTGGCCCTTTTTACACTTCAAATTCATGCTTGCCTCTTTCTAGTGAGCCATAGCAGTCACCAAACAAGACTATTATGTCCACCTGATTAACTCTCTCACCTCTGACTCTCGCTGTCTCTTTATGATTCTCAACTCTCTCTTCAAGGTGCCTTCACCTCCGACTCCTCCTTCTCTTTCTGCCCAAACTTTGGTAGAGTATTTTGATGGCAAAGTCCACAAGATTACACTCAAAGTTCCCATGAGGTCTGCTCCATCCCCTCTTCCCCCAATCTCTGCCACCCTTTCTTCCTTTTCTAAGATCTCTCAGGAACAAGTCACATATCATCTTTCCTCCTCCAAACTCACTAACTGCTCCTCTGATCCTACTCCCACCTGTCTCCTAAACTCCATCTCCTCCAGTGTCATCCCTTCCATCTGTCATAGTTTCAACCTATCACTTTCCACTATAACTGTTCCTGCAGCCTTCAAGCATGCTGTGATTACACCTCTCCTCAAGAAATCATCATTAGACCCTACCTGTCCTTCTAATTATCAACCCATCTCCCTCCTCATTTCTAAACTACTTGAATGTGCGGTTCACCACCATTGCCTTGATCTTCTCTCCTCAGAAGTCCTCTGGATCACTGCAATCTGGCTTTCATCCTTTACATTCTACTGAAACAGCTCTTGCCAAAGTCTCCAGTGACCTATTCCTGGCAAAATCCAAGGGCCTTTATTCAATCCTCATCCTTCTTGAATCACTCATGTTTGGTATGGGGAATCCCTTTATATGGCCACGGCAGCATGTAGGGATCAAAGGTAAGAGAAGTCAAAGATCAAAGCCAAAGCCGCCTGCTTCTTGAGATCATTGTAACAAATCTAACGACGTGCAATTAATTTTGTTCAGTTTTATTTTTTAAGTAAACAGGGTATACTAACAAGAAATCGCATGCACTGACATGGGAAAATCTGCGTTATTTTGTACTAGTGTACACTATTTCATGTTAGCACGTGCTGAAACAAAAGCGAACACAAAGAAAAAGAATGGAACTATAATGGAAATATTTTTCCTGCATACTCCTAAACAAAAGTTGTGTGGACCCCTCTCTCCCTCGTCATGGTCATGAGATGCCCTAATGTTGAAAGGCTGCTTTCAATATGGGCCTCAGGCTCTATGGAATGCATTGTGTGTATTGGTTTCTAGGGATGTGCAGAGCCAAAAAAAGTTGGTTAGTCTTCATTTAAAACAAAGCTTTTGGCAATTTTCATGGGTTTTTTCAAGTTTTTGCGCACAGTCATGACAGCTTTGTGTCTGCAAATAGCTTGTATGTGCATTACTTTGTAAGTATATACAGTACACACAAAAGTAATTTGTGTGCACTTTTACTTTTCAGGTACCCAAATGAGCTTGAAATGCACATCCTTATTGGTTTCCATGCAGGAATATCATTTGCTTCAGCACTGGGCCAAGGCATAATACGTGAGACATTTTCTATCTGATTTCCCAAAAAGGAAAGCCAAGGAAGGAGTTAGTTGAGGCAACAAAGTAAATAAATAGGAGAGATTTGCAGGGAAACTTGTCTTTTTTTTCCTTTCTGCTAAATTGACCATATGGGTTGCTGAGTCCCTGAGTAAGTGAGGTTCTGGGTGCTAAGCCCAAGACAAACTAAAACGAGGATTCAAAGGGTTTATACCTCCTTTCACCCATAGGGAAAGTTGAAAGGAAGAGTGTACAGAGCCTAGGACCAACTGGGAGAACTGGGGAAGGGGACTGGAAGCCAGAAGTGTGGTGTTGAAGCTCTATGACCAGCTGAAGGAGAGCTGGGTGCGTGAACCTGCAGCTAAAGTTACAGTTACAGTTTATTAGATTTGATATACCGGCCATTGCCATGCACATCTGGGTGGTGAACAATAAAATGCAGTGTAAAAATAGAAAAGAAAAAAGAAATAAAACATAAAACATAAAACGTAAAACGTAAAATATAAACTACAAGAAGCAGACAGGGAGACAAAACACAACAGAGTGGGAGATGGAGGGGAGGGGGAAGCCTAGGTTACAGTAAAAGCAGTGCAATTGTAAACAGAGGGCACAAAAGGAAGGGGAAGAAACAAACAAACGAAAACCAAGACAAGACAAGAGACTCGAGCAAGCCTACAGTGCAGTGCTAAGAGAGATGCGCCACCAGCGGGCCCCGATGGAAGTGGTGGGGGCAAATACAGTGACAGAATTCAAAGTGGCATGGGACAGACACAGCGGATCCCTTTATAGCAACAGGATAAAATTAAAACATACATAACTATCTCTTATATCTCAGCAAATAGGAGTGATCTACATGGAGCGGTGGGTACACCCCTAAACAAAGGCATGAGGAGAGGTGACCTGCACGGAGTGGCAAGTGCACCTACTCTTGCCGCCTTGCTGGGTGGACCATACTGGTCTTTATCTGCCGTCGTATATACTATGTTACTATGAGATGAAGAGCTGAAGGGAATGGGGAAGAAAAAAGTTCCACAGAACCAGTGCCACAACCCCAAAAGCAGAGGAGCGAGCCATAGAAGAACGAACTTGGCGAAGACCAGGAACAAACAAGAGATTCTGTGAAGCAGATCTGAGGATACGTGAAGGGACAAAAGACACCAGGAATTGGGATAGGAATGAAGGGTTCCCGGAATACAGAACATGAAATGTGAGAGTAAGGAGTTTGTAGTGGATGCGATAGGCAACAGGTAGCTAGTATTCAGTGATAAAGAAAGAGGTGATGCTATCGAATTAACGGGCACCATGCAGAAGTTTAATTGCAGTGTCTTGAATTAACTGAAGACTGAAGCTGACACTGAGGAAGACCAGAAAGGAGGGAACTGGTATAATCCAGATGAGCAATGACCAGGGAGAGAATAAGCAGACAGGTGGACAGCAAATCATTTACAAACTGAGTGGATCTGCTGGAAAAGAAAAAACACCACTGAACGGTGTCAGAAATGTAATAGGAAAACAAGAGGTGATGGTCAAAAAACACTCCAACGACCTTAATGGAGTCTTGTAGGGGTATAGGGGTACCATAAATAGAAGGAAGCAAAGGAAGAGAAGGATAGACAGCAATGGAAAAGAGCACAGCCACAGTTTTAGAGATGTTAAGCTTAAGGCCATGAGTGGATAATCAATCTGCAATGACAAACTTCTGAGAGAGTGGTACAGGAGTATGTGGGCAGATGGAAAAGAAGCTGAACGTCATTGGCATAGATGAGAAAGGTGATATCGAGGATTGAATTAGGGAAGCCAATGAGGAACATCACAGTGGAGAACTTGAGGGGCAGAAAGCGAAGAAGACCAGTATATCCTAAAGCTGCAATCATGCAGATAGGAATGGAACCATGTCAATGCTGATCCAGAAATACCAAGAGAAAACAACTGAGAAAGGATAAGAGCGTGATCAACCAAATCGAACATGGCAGTAAGATCCAAAGATATCAAAAGAACTTCGTGAGCAGAATCAAGTGCAGAGTGAAGGAAATCTGTGATGGCCAAAAGTGTGTGTTCAGTAGAAAGTTTAGGATGAAAACCAGCTTGAGCAGTGTGTAGAGCACCAGAATGAACAAGATAAGCCTGAACTTGCTAGTCAACCAGCCATTCTATGACTTTGGTGAGGAAGAGCAAGAGAGAAATTGGCCTGTGTAATTAAGGGGGTTCAAGGGGTCAGCATTCCTTGGTTTAGGAATAGAGAGAACCGTAGCCTATTTCCAGGACGGAAAAGTGCCCGAGGAAAAAAAATGCGGTGATAAGAGAGTTTAAAGAGATGGGAATGCATGGGATCAGTGGGAACTGTGGTGGACTGGGAGCATGCTATGTTATGGGTGAGATCATGATATGTGGGAACCCAAAGGCAGGGTGGCCGTCTATGGCAGGAGACATCTATGAATGGTATGGTGCCCACAGCAGGCCATGTGCTTCGGCACACATGGCCTGCCACCCCCCTGCATGGTGAGCCACGATGCCATCCCCCTCTGCTGCTGCTGATTCAGGCGGCGGGATAGGGGAAGGGGGAGGCTAAGCTCAGTGACAGCAGCCCACAGCAGGCCATGTGCTTCAGCGCACATGGTTTGCAGCATCTGACCCCCCCCCCCAAAGTTGTGTCAGAGGTGGGAGTCATAAGTGGCAGGCCATGTGTGCCAAAGCACATGGCCTGCTGCTGAGCCGCCCCCCCCCCCCCATTCCACCACCAGAATCAATAGCGATGGCACAGGAAGGGAGAGGGCAGTGTGGAGAGGGAGGGTGGCATGGCCAGAGCTTCTGCCTAGGGCAGCAGAAACCCTTTGGCCGGCCCTGCATGAAGGACAGAAAGCCCTGAAGCTCTGGTAGAAGAGAAGGTGGAGACAGGAAACGGAGCTGAGCAAGAAGGAGAAAGCATCAGGGTAGACTGAATGTCAAGGACTTTCTGCTAAAAGGCAGAAGTGAAGTCATGAGGGGAAAGAGAGGACGTAACTGTAGGGAGTGAGGGGGATCAGTGAGCTCGCAGAGGAGTTGATAGAGCTGACAGGAACCAGCATCCTGACGGATGAGAGCAGATTAATAGGACTTTTTGGCCATGATAACAGTGATCAGATGGTGATGAGCAGCACATTTATAGGATGAAAGAGAGGAATGAAATTCCTACCAGTGATGCTCAATTAGTGTAGTTGTGCTTAAGAAGGCGCAAAGTGGAGTGATACCAGGGATTGGAGGGGCAACAGAGTTGAAAGTGATGGAGATGGAAGAATTAAGCAGAGCCAATTGTTTCTCAGGAAGATGGGAATCAAAGTCAGGGGGCAAGGGAGGACAATGTGTGAGAAACAAGTCTGGGGTAAAGTTATGAAGACGCCGCCAACAAGGAAGCAGAGGCTGCACACAAGGGCAGGAGGGAGAAGGAATAACAGAAGAAACAAAAACAAGAGAGTGATCAGTCCAGGGAAGAAGGGTAACCTGAGGTGTAGAAACAGACAGAGAGGACATAGAAATAACCAAATCCAAGATTTGACCAGTAGTGTGTGTGGGAATCTCAACATGTTAATGCAGATCCAAGGCTAGCATAAAGCCGAGCAAATCCCTAGCTATAGCATTGGTAGGAGTAGTAATGTGGACGTTAAAGTTCCCTAGGTTCAATACCAGAGAAAAAGCAAGCAAATACGGAGAGACCACATCATAGAAAGTGTGTAGCGTGGACATGAAAACAGACTAGAATAGGATGGGTGAACATCACCTTGAAGATAAGAATCTCCAAAGATGGCATGACATGAGAGTCCACTCTGACAATTGAGTAGGAGGATGAAAAAAGCATGGCAAGACCAGCATCATGCCTTTGGGGGCTGTTAAGATGCAGGTAGCTATAACCAGAGGGACAAGAGTGATGAAGATAGGCAAGGCAGGCGTCAGACAACCAAGTCTCAATAAGTCAAAGAAGATCAATGGGAAAAGAAACAAGCAGGTCAGAGACTAACTGAAAAACTTAATTTCAGAGACCTGACATTCAAGAGACCCAAAGAAAAACTACATCGAGGAGGCATGGAAGGACAGGGGCAAAATGCAGGGGAAGGAGGCGGTGACAACAACAGGGAGCAATGTTCTTACCTTAGGGGCGCCCGCCAAACGGGATGGGAAAGCACAGAAGCTTCAATGCACAGGAATAGGCAATGGATGTATAGCTGTAGAGATAGAGCTGCAATAAAGCAAAGTGAAAAGTACCAGGAGACCAAAATAGCAAGGCGCAGAGGAAGAGAACTTCAAGGAAGGAGACCGAGAGGGGGAAAGTGCAGAAAGGAGAATGAGATGATCCTTTGTCTCGCGCCACAGTAAGCAGATGAAAAAACTTTTAAAGAATAGCGTTTTGTTGATGGGCCTATGGCCAGTGGCATGTACGGGAAAGAGGACAAATAACAGGAATTTGTGTTAAGGGAATCTTGGCATATTTTTTTTAATGAAGAGTGTTTGGGAGAGTGCCAATTGGAATCCCCCATTTCCAGGACCCCCCAGCTGTGAGTGTGTGTGGAGCATTGTTTCAGATTCCACAGAAAGAGAAAAAACCCACAATTTCTTGCTGAAGGATTCCAAGAAGATCGAGAGGAAGAGCATTCTGAGGAATACAGCCTTGATCAATGGAGGAGAACTGAGAGGAAGGCTTCAAGAACCAAGAAGGTAATTTTACAGTATAACAGGCTGCCTATGTGTGAAGAGCAAATAGACACTTATTTTGGGCCTATTTTCTAAAGACATAAAGGCATCTATGTATTTTCATGAAATTGCCCTACAAAATCTGTAGAAAACATAATGAGGCAGCACCAGTTCAGGCATAGAGTAAGTGCAAACATGCGTATTTTACAAAGACCGTGTATAAATCACAACTCCACTTATTCACAATCCATCCCAAATGCACATACACTTAATCGCATAGAAGTATGCATGTTCTTGTCATCACGCGTACTTATAAGGGGCATTTTACCTGGGTAGGCTGGTATATGATGTGTGTGAAAAGTCCGTTATAAAATTACTCCCCCCTCACCCAAAGTGTCTAGTTTTGTGTTTGGTATTTTTATTTTTGCTTGTTATGCATCTATGAAAAAAAAAACAGATGAACTGCTTTGATTTCTGATTCACCTAGTAAATTCTATTTTAACATTTCTACTGGTGTGAACAGCATTACTTTTGAGTGGCAGAGGGCCTGAGAGAAACTGAGAAACTAATTGGTCATACAAAATATACAGTCTTGAGGATAATCCTCCTCACCCCTTCCCTGGACCCATAAACCAGAGGCAAAAAGCCGTTTCTCCCTCCACCACTGGAGTCGTACACACTTCAGTCCACCAGGGACCTACTATACATGATTTTGGCAGGAATGACACTGTAGTTCTCAACATCTGCATAATAATGATGGAAGATTTATTGAGTGTGAATTATTGTTATTCATATTTGTTTCTTTGCCAATTCAATGCCCAACTTATAACTGTATCACACCAGAAATAGGATTTCTCTTCTGCCCCTACAAGAGAAATTAATTTTCTTGGAGTAAGGTATTAGCACATGAACATCAATTTCTCTGTAGAAATTGACAAACTAGTTAGAATTTAATTTCAACTCTATCTGAACTGTTGGGGCAAGAAGGAAAAAGAAGCAGATAAATACAGTTTGAACTTGGAAGAATTGTTTGAACTGTCTTGATTAAAGTCTCTTGAGAGTCTATGTAATAAAGGGGAACGTTTACCAAAGGGCGCACCAGTAGCATGTGTTTCAGCCACAAAACTAACATAGAGATCCAGACTAACTTCAGGGCATATGTGTGTCTGTCCCTCTGCCATTAACGCATTGCTAACCCACGACACCGCACTAACTAGCATGCAGATGCTCGTAACGCCACCCTTTGAGGTGGTGTTAACTGCACCCATGCTAACGGCCACAGATGCTGTTAGCGCATGCCCAAAACATCCACGCAAACCATGATGCACCATTAATGTGCATGTTCCACCCCTAACCCTTCCAGTCCCCGCCCAATCACGTGCTCACTGGTTAGCATGGGATTTTTAGCACGGAGTCCTGCATTCCTAGTGCACTGCAAACCCATGCTAACGGTTACTGCACAATAGTAAAAAGGCCACAAAATGCAATGTGATATTCTAGACATTCACGTCATATGAAAAACAGCACAAAAAGCCTAAAAATACACAAAAATGCTGAAGTGTGCGTATATCTTGCTGTTTTTTGCACAAAGTGCACATTTGTGAAGTCATTTTGCTAAAGTACAATTTTGGCCATTAAACTTTCAGATGAAGCACACATTGTGTGAAAGTTTTTGCAATTTTACATTAATAAGCTGCTGCAGTGCAAAATCATGCATACTGGCTCATTAATGATTTTTAAAAAAAAGCAAAAACGAGCACAAAAATAGGCTTTGCAGGCTCATTTTTACTGAAAAATAACTACAACTCAAGATAAGGTTATCAGAATTTTTTGTAGGCAAATCTGCGACAGTTATCCAAAGTGCGTGTTTGTGGGAAGGGGGTGGGGGAGAAAGGGACACCTAAGTTCCAAGTTGGAGCAACAAGGCATGGAGGAGGGAAGAGGAATCATTACCTTATCCCCCCCCCATCCATCCATCCCGTGATAGCAACAATCAGGGACGGCCCAAGGGGGGTGCGGGGCCATGTGCGGAGACTCGGTGCAGGGCCTCATTTGCATAAAGGGCCTCATTTGCATACATATTTGCATAATGTTACCATACACTAACTTTTAGTAAACATGCCTCTTAATGAGTGTATGGATAAAGAAAGACTAAAAGATTTCTACATTACTATAATCCAGTGCCAACCGCCAGACACATTAGGAACTACTACAAACACTGCCCATTTAGAACCCATAGCAAACCCGCCGTATTGTAACAGCACTACCAGGACTCACACTCTATCAAAAGGCAACACTGCAAATATTAAACCAATACATTTCAGAGAATAACAATACATGACCTACTGGGGAAAGAGAACAAGGGCAATGTCAAATAGGAATTACATAAACAGAATACCTCAGCTCAGTTACACATGCAGAACACAGACCATCACCAAACAAGGAATCACAATTTAGAAACAGGAAGACAATAATTAAACTGGGAACACCAAAAGCCAAACTTGGAATGTACAACAACACTGTAGAAATAAAACTATAAATTAATTTCCTCTTGTACTAAACAAAGCGCAAATGTTAATGATACACATTTCCCAGAGCTGATCTCAGGATACTTTATTTATAACCCCAACGCGTTTCGGCGAACGCCTTCCTCAGGGGACATGCAGTATATCACAACGTAGAACTCTTCTTATATACACTAATTCTGTGTTGTATAAGAATGGAACTCTGAATACAAAGGAAAATGATCTCCTTTAAAGTCTTCACAGCAGCGCTAGTGTATATAAGAAGAGTTCTACATTGTGATATACTGCATGCCCCCTGAGGAAGGCGTTCGCCGAAACACGTTGGGATTATAAATAAAGTATCCTGAGACCACTTTACGTCTCTTGCTCCTTGTGTTAGCCAGATCGCCCCAGCAAGAGCGGTTCTAATCCTCCTTGTGTTCGCACTTCCCAGAGCTGACATATTCCAGTTAATAAATGCAAAATAAAGAGATATTTTTCTACCTTTTGTGCATTCTTTTCAGTTGCAATTGCTCCAGCCACTTTCTTCTGGTTTCTTCGTGTCTTCTGCTAACTCTCCATCGTCTGCTATCCATTTGTCCTTTCTTCTAGTTTTTTTTCCATTCTCTCTCTACATCTGCTTTAACATACTAATTTTCTACTTTTTTCCTCTTTCTTCATTCCTATTTCATCCACTGAAATTTTACCCCTCCATCCTCAATCCCCACATACTCTTCCTATACCTGTCCAATTGTAGATTTTTCTTCCCTCCCACACAAAATATTTTCCCCCTCTCCATTTCACTCTCCCAGCCCCATCCCATTCTAATCCTCCTCCAAAATCAGCTCCCTTCTAGTTCCAGCCCCATCCAGCATCCGCTCCCTTCTAGTTCCCGCATCAGCCCATTTCCAGTCCTAGCCCCCCGTCAGCCCATTTCCAGTCCTAGCTCCCCTGTCCATTTCCATTCCTATCCGAGTCCCTCCATCAACTCATTTCCAATCCCAAACCCCCATCAGCCCATTTCTAGTCCTTTTCTAGCCCCATCATCAGTCCATGTCAAATCCTACCTCCCTTCCACTCAGCCCATTTCAATCCAAGCCCCCTATGAGCCTACTTCCAGTTCTAGCCCCTCCATGAGTCCATTTCAATCCAAGCCCCCACCACAGCCCATTTCCAATCTTAGTTCCCCCCAACAGCCCATTTTCAGTCCTATCCTAGCCCCTCCATCAGCCCATTTCCATTCCAAACCCCCCTCCCCATCAGCTATTTGCAGTTTAAGCCCCCTTTCACTCAGCCCATTTCCATTCCAAGCCCCCCTCACGATTAGCTGTTTGCAGGTCAAGCCCCCCTTCCACTCAGCCCATTTCTATTCCAAGCCCCCCTCCCCATCAGCTGTTTGCAGGTCAAGCCCCCCTTCCACTCAGCCAATTTCCATTCCAAGCCCCCCTCCCCATCAGCTATTTGCAGTTCACGCCCCCTTCCACTCAGCCCATTTCCATTCCAAGCCCCCATCCCCATCAGCTATTTGTAGTTCAAGCCTCCCCTTCCACTCAGCCCATTTCCAATCCTAGCCCCCCCATAGCCCATTACCAGTCCTAAACCCACCCCCCCATCAACCCACAGCACATTACCAGTCCTAACCCCCCCATCAGCCCACAGTACATTACCAGTCCTAACCTCCCCCATCAGCCCAAAGCACATTACCAGTCCTAACCCCATCAGCCCACCTCAAGTCCTAAAGCCCCCTCCAGCCCATTACCAGTCCTAACCCCCTCCCTCCCATCAGCCAAGGGAAAATTAAAACTAAAAAAAAAAGCTGGCTGCTGCCACCGCCACAGAAGCGGCAGAATCGAGTGTCCCGCGGGGCCCCACTGCCCGGCAGAGCACTCCCTCCCTCCCTGCTTGCTTGCCTCAGTCCCTCTCCATTTCGGCTTAGAGCCGCGAAGGGAGTATTTCTCCCTCACAGCTCTGTTAAGCCCGCTGGGGCTTATGGGAAATTTCCCATCTGCCCCGGTGGGCTTAACAGAGTCACGAGGGAGAAGCTCTTCCTTCGCGGCTGTAAGCCGAAGCGGAGAGGGACTGAGGGCGGCAAGCAGGCAGGGAGGGAGGGAGTGCTCTGCCGGGCAGGGGGGGCAACGCGGGACACTCGATTCTGCTGCTGCTGCGGTGGCGGCAGCGGCAGCAGCCAGCTTTTTTTTTTTTTTAATTTACTTTTAAAGCGGAATGTTCTTTGCGCGGGGCCCCCTGAAACACGGGGCCCTGTGCAAAAAACATTCTCGCTTAATGGACGGGCCGGCCCTGGCAACAATATCACTTCCGAGCAGACAAATGGACAGAGAAATAGAAACAGTGATGAATTCCCCTGTACTGTGAGAAATATAAAGATCATGGATCTAAATTCTAAAAATAGACATATTCAGATCACTAAATTCAAAATGTTTTTTTCTACTCCATCTGCTCCCATTGCCAAAATCAGGATCAAGAGGCTGCCTAACAGGTGGGAGTCAGGGACACAGCTCTAAAATTGGGGACAATCCACAAAAATCAGGAACATCTGGAAACCTTAGCTCAAGAGCTATAATTATTTTTTATGAGCTGGTTGCAAGAAAAGAATGCCCTTTCACACAGTGGTTGGCCAAAAAATTAAAGGGCCCTCCAGCCTGAACTGGAGGTCCCCACACACCCCTTCCTCGAAGAGACCTCTATTCCCTGGTGGCCCATTCAGGCTGATACCCTCCTCCTAGCCCCGACACAGGACTAATAAGTTCTAAAAGCCCTCTTCCCCGAAGCTTCACCCCTGTCTTAAACACCGCCCCTTCACAAAGTATGGAGCCCCCTGCCCCAGGAAGTTCTGAAGCTATGGAGATCAAGTTCAGCGAAGGGCAAGAATTTAAGCCACCTTGCAGGAGGTTGTAGCAAGGTCTGGCTCTACAAACCTGAGGCTGACTCTGAGGTCAAAAGTGCACATTCAGTTTGTTTGAGCACCTGAAAAATGTTAGTGTATGCAAATAGACTGTATAAACGTATCGCTATGAATTAACATTGTATGCAAACAATTTGTGCGCTTAAAATAATTCTAGCACAGCTACAATGAGTGCCTTAAAAATGAATGTGTGAAACACACCGAAAAAAATATCTTAAAAAAAAAAAAAAAAAAAACAGGAAAATTTTGGAAAATCTGAAAATGAGCCACAGTTTTTAGGCAGTAAACATCCCAAGCTTACAGGGTGTTATCAGTAAAGGGGCTTGTGGTAGCCTGGGCTTGGGTAGCATAAACCCCAAGCCTAAAACATGCAAATGGAACTGTGGTAGTCTGTTTAAACACAAGCTAAAAGACTGTGATGATTTGCTCAACACCAGTAGAAAGGCTGTTTTAATGAAACTGTGTTAGCAGGGCAACAGGAAAAGCACCAAGTTACTGCAGGGTGAATCAGGTGTAGGAAGCATCATCTGTGGAAGGAGTCATGACTCAAGCTACTCTTATCTGTGCTCTTCCCCTCCATCAGCAAATCTGAACTCCACAGCTTTCAACTAGCAGCACTGAAGGCAGGGAATAGGCTTCCTGAACATCTGTGCTACGCTCCCTCTCTGGCCGCCTCTCATCATCCATTCAGGAGACTCAGACTCGCAGTTTTATTCAGTTAAAATTGCTCTTCCTTAGTTAATCCCATGTACAAGCCCTGGTTCACACCTTGGGGCCCTTGGACTAAAATGCGCTATGTTTTTGAACCTAATGCTCCTTTAGCATGCAAAACCAAGGCATGTTAAGTGCAAAGCCACTGCAATACCTATCGGGGGAGTGGTCAGCTTTACCCTGTTACGCACAGTGCCGTTCAATAACATGGGTCGCCAATACTGCAGTTGCAGTTAACTTCACCTATTAAAGTGGAGATAATTGCACCCGCACTATTTGCAAGATGTGCTGTTAGTGTGTGGTGTATGCCTGGGCACTAATGGTGTGGTGCTCAACACACCCACTCTCCACCCCTAACTTGCCCATTTCCCACTCTAAAGTGTGGGGCGGGGCGCAGTTAGTGTATGAATCAGCATGCTCTATCGTGGGTGCATGCTAACAGCGCAGGCTACAGCTTGTGGTTAGTGTGCTCCAAAGCCCATGCCAACTGCTTAGTGCACTTTAGTAAAAGGGCCCCTTGAGTTAGTAATGTGTGCTACCACTGTGGTCTGCATCAGCACAGTTAACACACATTGCTTCATGCAACGGGACCTAGTTATTAACAGCACAGGTTAACAGCGTTAACATGCAGTAATGCACATTACTAACAATTAGTTCTTTCCAATCAGAGCTTCCCATCACTCAAAGCTCCTTACTTGTTTTTGGCTGTGTGTCCTTGACTAAACTGAACTCCGAGAAGCGGGAACTGTCTATTATGAGTTTCTGTAAAGTGCTTCACATGCCTGATAACATGGGTGTTTTCTTTGAAATTGATAACATTATGGGGCACAAATAGTGGGGATGAATGCTCTGTCTGGATGTACATCCCACTATTCGTCCCCTTGCCGTCCCCGTGCAAGGCTCCTTGTACCAACAGCGGGGTTGTACGGGAGCCTTAGACAGGGTGGGAGGGGGCAGGTGGGAGGCAGAGCGAGGGCGGTGCGTGGACAGTCCATTACCCTGGACATACAGTGCCGATTCTGAGGTGAACCCTGTACATCCTGGGTCAGCCTTTTAGATGGTGGACTTATTCCACCTCGGAGGTGGAATAAGTCCCCCTGGACATCAGGGGACAGCGTAGGCAGCGGCAGCAGGAAGGTGAGGGGGTGCAGTGGGTTCCCCGCAGCCTGATCCTGGCTATGGTAGGCCGGATCAGGGGTCAGGCTGAGGGAAAAAGGGGGCTCTGTCCTGTGGTCAGCAATCGTGGCTCCTGACTGGAGCCACGGTGCCATGGCATTGCGGCTCCATTCCAGAGCCTGACTGAGTTAGCCAGGGATCTGTACAGCATGCGGCTCTACAGAAATCAGGGCTTGACCTAAACGTACAGGCCAGTAGACCCGATTCTCAGGGACTGTACAGGGGCTGGATGTCCAGAAGGGAATTGGCCTTCATACAAATAAGATGAACAACCACCAAATAAGATTCTCAAGACAAAAGGAAACACAGGGCTAGGAAAGATGTATGGGGAAGAACACAAATACAAGGTCGATGGACACATTAGGAAGAGAACAATCTGAAAAACATAGAGGAGGAAAGACAAAAACACAGCCGGGAATTAAATGGGGAGAAAATGATCAAAGAGCAGGATCTGTGGTGGTAATTGCTCTTTACTTTCTATATTCGTTTTTGACATGCAGTTGTCACTATGGGTTATCATCCTGTAGTGCTGTTTCCTACCCTGGGAGCTATCGTTCAAGAACTTGCTTATTTCTTATGACCTTCTTTTGGTAGCATAAAAAAAGCCTATCTTTTATATCTGCCAGAATCTGAAATGGGAATCCAAGGCTGTAAGATGTAAATATTTCTTTGCAAGCACTATACACCGTCTTAATCTATTCCAAAAAGTGAGTGTATGGTAAGTGAGTGTACGGTGCCAAGGAGCTTGATTGAAGGGGGCAATTCAGGGCTTTGCCGAACAGTTACAAAGTTGCTGGGGAAACAGCTATTAACTCATCCCAGTAGTCCAACAAAGACACAGATTTCTTTATCCACATTGTACATACTTATTTGGACCACCCAGTTCTTCGAGGGATCTCATTACTTTAAACACATTAGTATAAACAAATATCTTTCTTGGACAGTGCCATATAGCATCAGAAACCCTCATAAGAACATAAGATATGCCATACTGGGTCAGACCAAGGTACATCACGTCCAGTATTCTGTTTCCAACAGTGGCCAATCTAGGTCATATGTACCTAGCAGTTTCCCCAAGAGACACAGGTTCCACAATGCTTGTATTGGTTTAAGCATTGATATCCTGGGTCCCTTCTTAATAATGGTTTATGGACCTTTCCTCCAGGAACTTGTCCAAACCTTTTTTAAACCCAGCTACACTAACAGCCTTTACTACATCCTACGGTAACAAATTCCAGAGTTTGATTACACGTTGAGTGAAAAAATATTTTCTTTTATTAGTCTTAAATAGTTTACCCTGTAGCTTCATTGCATGTCCCCTAGTCTTTCTATATTCTGATAAGGTAAACAATCGATCTACGTTTACCCGTTCCACTCCGTTCATTAATTTATAGACTTCTATCATATCTCCCCTCAGCCGTCTCTTTTCCAGGTTAAAGAGCCCTAACCTTTTTAGCCTTTCTTCATAGGAATATCCTTCCATCCCCTTCACCATTTTGGTGGCTCTTCTCTGAACCTTTTCTAAAATCGCTATATCCTTTTTAAGATAGAGCGACCAGAATTGCACACAATATTCAAGGTGCGGTCTCACCATGGAACGATATAGAGGCATTATAATATCTTTTGTTTTATTTTCCATTCCTTTCCTTATCATACCTAGCATTCTATTTGCTCTCTTGGGCAACGCTGCACACTGGGCCGAGGGTTTTAACATGGTATCCACAATGACGCCTAAATCTTTTTCCTGGGTGGTGGTTCCTAATGTGGAACCTTGCATCGTGTAACCATAGTTTGGGTTGTTCTTCCCTAGGTGCATAACCTTGCACTTGTCCACATTAAATTTCATCTGCCATTTTGATGCCTAGTCTTCCAATTTATCAAGATCCTCTTGCAATTTTCCACAATCCTCTTGGGTTTTAACAACTTTAAATAGTTTTGTGTCATCTGCAAATTTGATAACCTCACTCGTTATTCCACTTTCCAGGTCATTTATGAATATGTCAAAAAGCAGCGGACCCAGCACAGATCCCTGGGGTACACCACTATTCACCTTTCTCCATTGGGAAAATTGGCCATTTAGCCCTACCCTCTGCTTTCTATCTTTTAACCAGTTCCTGATCCACAATAGGACACTGCCTGCTATCCCATGACTCTTTAGTTTTGCCAAAAGTCTCTCATGAGGGACCTTGTCAAAGGCTTTCTGAAAGTCCAGATACACAATATCAACCGACTCACCTTTGTCCACCTGATTATTCACTCCTTCAAAAAAACATAACAGATTAGTAAGACAAGATCTTCCTTGTCTAAAGCCATGTTGGCTGTCTCCCATTAGGCCATGACTATCTACATGCTGAGTAATTTTATTCTTTATGATGGTTTCTAACCATTTTTCCCGGTACTGACGTCAGGCTCACCGGTCTGTAGTTTCCCGGATCACCCCTGGAACCCTTTTTAAAAATTGGTGTTACATTGGCGATCCTCCAATCTTCAGGTATTAGAGATGATTTTAATGATAGTTCACAGATTACTAATAGCAGGTCTGCTATCTCATATTTCAGTTCTTTCAACACCCTTGGATTTATACCATCTGGCCCAGGTGATTTGCTACTCTTCAGTTTATCTAATAATTGTAATACATCTTCCCGATGTATCGATATTTCCTTCAATTCTTCCGCACCTTTAAATACCACTTCAGTCATGGGTAACATCCCTACATCTTCCTCAGTAAAGACTGAAGCAAAGAATTCATTCAGTCTCTCCGCTATCGCCTTGTCACCTCTTAGTGCTCCTTTAACCCCTTTATCATCTAATGGACCAACTGACTCTCTCACAGGTTTTTTGCTACAAATGTACTTGAAAAGATCTTTACTTCGTGTTTTTGCTTCTAAAGCAAGCTTCTTCTCAAATTCTCCCTTTGCCTGCCTTATTAATGCCTTGCATTTGACTTGCCAGTGCTTGTGCTGTTTCCAGGTTTCGTCGTTTGGCTCTTTTTTCCATTTTCTGAAAGATGCTTTTTTGGTAACAACAGCCTCTCTGACCTCACCTTTAAACCATGCTGGCAGTTTTTTGGACTTCCTTCCACTTTTCTTAAAGCGTGGAATACAGCTAGTCTGGGCTTCCAAGATAGTATTTTTCAACAACAGCCAAGCCTGATGTACGTCTTTAACCTTTGTAACTGCTCCTTTTAGTTTTTTCTTATCTGTTTTCCTCATTTTATCATAGTCTCCCTTTCGAATTCAATTTTGATAAACTGGATCCATTTTTGTTATTCCAACTCAATGGAACATTGGAAATAAATTATACATAAGGAATCAAAAAGGCCAGTCTGGGGCAAAATAATTGTCCAAAAGTTAATGAAATTGGATCAAATTTGGTGTGGGGTTAATACCGGTGAAACAATACACTGAATTCAAAAATGGTCCAGATTGGAAATGGGGTTCAAGATAAATAATGTCCTATTGGGAAGAAGTTCCAGTTTCTTCAGCATAGAAATTGGATTTACTAAAACATCGAAGTTAGGAAATTGCATCTATCAAGCTGCCTTTCCCTTCTTTACTCTCCTGATCAAAAGCACACACAGAGCCAACACAAATACACACAGATATACACATATGAATATACACCTCACAAAACACAAACAAAGCAGGAAGTGCTTCTGTGTACTTTTGAAAATATGCCGGTGTCTGACTCTAGCACAGCCATGGGAGCAAACGGAATTGCTCCTGCAGCTGTGTTGCTGTTAACAGTGAGACAGGATTGGGCACTGTTAAGCTTGCGTGCCTGATCCTGCCTCACCAGTGCCTGTGCAGAATTCCTCCAGGAGTACAATCAGTGATGCAGAAGCATGGCAGTACCTTTTACCATGGGACAGTGGCACCTTGTGGGTAACTGTACAACCCATCCTTTGAAATCTATAGATAGTGACAGCTAATGGTCGGATATACAGTATGATCATAATTTAATTCATTTTAATATTCTTTCCAACCAACAGAATGTTTAGGTATTGTTCCATTCAAACTGTCCCACCATTCTCCCCTCCAAAACAAAGATAGCTAGAGACACTACAGATAAACACTCATACACAAGGACACGTGCTTGCACATACACATATATAGAGGGGTTGGAAAGAATTCCATGAACCATTCTCTGCATGCTTTACACACTTATTTAAGGATAGAGCATTTTGAGGGGGAACCACATCATGAAAATAACTTTGTAAAGAGCATTCAGGTTGTAAAATGGATGTTTTGGCCCATATTTTTAAACAACCTTAGCATTTTATAAAAGGCTAAAATAAACACAGTCTTTTATGAAATATTTATAATGCCACCCAAAAAAAGTGCATTTGGCAGCATGCATCACAGAAGACACATTGAAAAAAGGAGCAGCAACACTCAGGATTTTGCACGTGTAAGTAGTGCTGCCTACATGTAAAGATGTGAGCTAAATCCAAATAAATAAAAATAAGCGACAATTTGGCTACCTAGAGATGTAAGTGGCAGATTTTGCAAAACTCCATACCCAAAGGAAGCCACTTAAGAAGCCAAGGTCCAAAACTCAAGCTTTCAGCTTTTCACAATGGTTCTGAACTCCTGATAGATAAACAGTATTTTCCCTCACGCCACTCCCCACTGTCACACCCCCAGGCCTAGCTTGTACCTCAGGGAAGAGGAAGGTGTATAGGCACCACACTTGCTTTGAGGTCCCACATGCTCTGCTGAGATGGGGAATCCGCTCTGCCCTCAGCTGGAGGGTTTAGGATGCATCTCCACTCCACCCCCCAGTAGACCTCCACCAGAAGTAAATTAGTCCATTAATCAAAAGAAAACAAAGGAAGCACAGCCAGTCTCTGGCGCAACTGGTAAACCCTCAAGGTGAGCTGGCCCAGGTTTTCCTCCAGAATTAGCTGCCACATGACCCTGGATGCCACAAGGGCTGCGCAGCCCGCACCAGCCCAGCTTGTCTAAAGGGCCTCTTGCTGCTGTTCCTTCACCTAGTAACAGTTCACAAGATCTACCTCAGTTCCTCAATAGTTCAGTCCGTTCCACAGTTTTAAACCACTGTCGCAAACCCAGACCAATCCTTACTCCTCAATAGGATGGAGTAGGATTAGGGGATGCCTTCCACCCATACCTCCCCTAGGCATTCCCAGGCCCAGTCCAAAGTCAACAGAAAGTAATTCAAGGGACTCACACGCTTGAGGATCCAGCTACCCGGTAGTCCATGTCCTCCTAAATACAATCTCAGGGCTGGATTTGTTCCAGCTCCATAGGTTCTGGCATCTCAGGAAGTGCAGGGGAAGCTGATATCAGCCTCACCCTCTTCCTCAGATGTTCTCTCCATAATTGCACCACCTGGGCTTCTCTGTGGCATGGCCTTCCCATCCCTAACCCCAAGGGATTCTGGGATCTGTAGTGTTTGACCCTATCACATCACACACATACACACACACACACACACACATATATATATATATATATATATATATATATATGTATATATACACACACCCTCCAAACCCCCTACCCAAATGAGCAGACAGCCAAGGGTTAAGTGTGACTACAAGCAGGAATAAATGCTGTTTTGGAACGTTTGCACAGTATTTGTGTATTGCCAAAATACTTACCTACTTTGAAGGACCACCAAAGTATGCCAAGAACACGATATAATGTCTGTATGTTGCTGCTTCCATGTATAAGTTAATGTCTTTTCTAAAACCGCTGCCTAATTATATAGGCTGATTTACACAGGCAAATGGTGTCTCCTCCTTCTAAACCCATCTCCTGCATGCCCTCACAACTTTGCAAAGCCTCTGGAAAGCTCTGCGCATTCTGCCACCTCATAATGAAATGTTGTCTTACTTCCCACTTGACATTCCAAAGCAAGCACCAGCTCGAGGCGCCACGGTTCAGTTGATGTGCCTTTTCAGAGGCTGCCAATGCGATGACAAGAGAAAAGAGAGATTGCAGGACTGTTGAAGGCAACTAAACATGACACAGCGTAGCAGATCTCTTATGGCCTGACAAATCTAGGTTATCATGTGCATCCGGCATATACAGCGTGGCTTCTCTACGTTCTCTGTTCTTGACTTGCAGCTAAACACCAAGAGGTTACATGCTTGGTGGCGGCGCTTACCACATAACTGCTTTAAACCAATCTGTGGCAGACAAATGTATAACTTCGGCGGTAGAAATCACTAAACAGCCAAAAGTATGTATATCGTATGGTGCTGGCCTAGGTGAGTGTTAAAAGCTCTTGATTAAAGAGGGAAATTCAGGAGCTGAACTGATAGTTTAGACATTTAAGTAAAATGCACGAATAGAAGGTATAACTTTAAACGGATCGGATACCTGTTTTAAGTTATATATGGATTTTCAGCAGGGTGAGCTGCCTCAAAAATATCTGTGTACACAAAAGAATGCACTTTAGCCTCCAAATTAGCATGTGTAGAATCAATTTTCACGCATTAAGCTCTGTTCTGGGTGAACACATTTGAATTAACAGCAATGTGTAAAATGAACCAAAAAACTTAATGGAAATTGGTAATAAGGAGCCCCTGAAAATCTGAAAGTGTGCTTAACTTTCAACAGGTTTCTTATCCGTTTAAAGTGATGAGATCAGCCCGCCAATTAATATTTACCCCCAGATCTTTACTCTCCTTTTTAATGTGTTTGGTAGTAGGACCCTTGAGCTTAGCAGACATCAGACCTCTGATGCTGACATATATTCTTAAGACCTGAAAAAAATCTTGGGAAACCCAATGAAACATTCTATTGGATAAGAGAGCTACAGAGGCGAAGAACAATTGTGGAAATTGTAACTTTTTTGTGACAAAGGAGCCATGATAAAAACACGTAATAAAATTATATTTTTCATTCCTTAGGAAATTTCTTTTGTTTAAATTTGTGATCATTTATTTATTTTTTTGTATTTCACTCACACCTTTCAAATAGTTGCTGATCAAATATATATGTTAGTGTTTTAAAATAGAAAATACAAAGAAAAATAGAAAAATAGCTGAATCCAATCGATGGCAATGCAGTTGGGTAAATAGTCTATTTACAAAATCAGAGGAAAAAAAATAAGATTGTACAGCTCAATCAAAACACATCAAGGAGGAAAGCAAGCTGCAAGCATATTAAACAGGTAACGCTACTAATTATTTGGTTAAGTCTGCCCAATTTAATTTACTGCCGTAAGCATCCATCAGTTACCAGAGAGTTAAGACAATAATCGGAATCCTACTCTGATCAGCTAGCAGCAACTCCTGCTATACTTTCAAATGTAAGGGATAAAAAAAAACATATCTCTTCCCCTGAAATTTAACTAAACACTTCTTATGAAATTTAAGAACAAGTGACATACCTACAGCAATAGCTCTGGTTCGTAATTGAAGAAATTCCCTCTTGACCCCCTGGACCTTAGAGGGGCATTAGGATACACAAAAACCTAATGAGCACGCAAAGTAGAGAAATGGTCTTTCAAAAAAGTAGTCAAAACTAGATCTCAATTCATTCACCTGGCTGGTTAGATCTATAATCTCCCAAATTCTTAGCAGAATTTGGTGTATAATATGCCCTATCAATACCAGACAGAGAACTGGGATCTAAATTCGACTGGATTTAAGATTTTGGGGCTCACAGGCAAGGCTGCGGAGGAGGAGGTGTTAAAAGATTCCAAAACTTGGAGAGCCAGAAGAGGAGCAAAGGAAGAATGTTGTGCCCCAGTGTCGCCCCAGGGAAGCAACACCTGCGCTTGGCTCTAAAATAAGCAGAAGCGGCTCTTATTTGGACTATTTGGCCTATTCAGAATCTGATGCCCTAGGCACTTGCTTATGTTGTCTGTGCCCATCAATATCTCATATGGCAATTTCATACTACACTATGGAAAATTTAAGAAGTGTATATTTTTAGTTCTCTGAGTGTTTTCCAACTTATTCTCCAAAGCAATATTCCCTTTTATTAAAACACTATTAGTTGATTTGAAAACTCTGATTCATTTAAAATTATCACTTGTCACCTTCCCCACATTTACACAGCTCTTCCTCTGTCAAATAGCTTAAGCATCTTCCCACCAATTTACGTACATAGTTGTAAAAGGCAACTGTACAAAGTAGATTCCATTTTAGCAACCACTTGCCATGTCTCAACTTTGGTCACTTCTCTCAGTAGATTCATAGATAAAGCTCCTATGAAAATGTCACTGGATTCAGTTGTAAACTAGTGGAGAGAGAACCACTTCTCCCCACCACTAACAATGGCTTGGACTCCTTACATTGAGATGTAGACAGAGAGTTACCGTCCACAGGTAGGTTTCCTTTACTCTCTTTGCTGGCTTTATCTAGAACCTAAGCATGGTCCTCTTAAGTCCCACCAAGACCCTCAGAGACAGAACCCAGAGAACTCAAATTCACCTTCAAAGCTGGTGTTAAGGACGGTGAGTGCCAAACGACTTAGGGAAGCTTTTTCCACCAACTAGACTCCTAAAATGCCTAAAGAGAACCTACGGCTCCCAACTCCAAAATTCAAGTTATCAATGTCCCTGTTTAATGTACATTACCAAGTTTAAGTTACAAGGTAAACTGCTTTGACTGAAATGCTAAAGTGGTATAAAAAACCCTGTTAAATAAAATAAATAAATAAATAAAATAGACTCCTGATTTGATTTTAAAACAACTAAGAAATCCATAGGGCCCTCTGATGTTGAAGTGTCAGGTACCCTCATCTTCCATTTTGTGTCCCATCTCTATAAAGTCCAAGGTGACACAAAAAAAACCTTTAACACAATTCCTCTTAGATAATAACTCCACTTCTACTCTCCTAATGTCTCCAACTAGTTCCTCAGTTAGTTCCGAAGAGGCTCCAAAGGGATGTTCCCCTTTGGTTACGCCCCTTCAGAAATGCAACTGTGGGCTGATTTTTAAGGGAGCTGCTCATCAACTTGATGACATCCTTGGTGCATCCCAAGGGCCAGGGAAATGTTTTGAAGGTCAACTTCAACCCTATCCTTGCTCCCCCCCTGCACTACCCCCCTACTGATCAGCACATCCTGCTCTCTTCCACCTCACCAAGGCTCAGAGCTGCTATTTAAAGGAGTTGCTTGTCACCTTGATGACATCACTGGCATGCTCCAAGGGCCAGGAAGATGTTCCAGGGGTTGCAATTCACTATTGTTTGATATACAATGTCTACATGGTTTACCGTGGTTTATGGGGACATGGGGATCAATCTCTCTGCACCACTCCACTGCGGGCCAGCACACCCTGCTCTCCTTAGTTCCTTAGGAAACCTCTGAATATGGTGCAGGTCTAGAGCAAACATCTGGAGTGTATGGGTGAAAAATTAATCTAGTTTATAATACACTCTGATTTAATTCTGCAGCATCTGTTGGGGCTATCCAAAAACCTTACTAGGGCAGCATGATAAAGCTTGAAGAGCACAACCAAGCCTGGATTTTAAAATGAATGAATGCAAACTGACACATTCCAAAGTCCATAAATCAATCCCAATGCTTGTAGAAGCACCTAATGAATTTTTATTGCGCATAAACTGCAAGCCAGATCTATCTGTTGGCCTAAGGACTGAACTTCATGCTGAAGTGGTAACTTCTGGCTTTGGGATGATAGACCTACATGGATCTTATTTTGCCACATAGCCTTCTGCATTGCCATTCTGCAAGCACCAAATTCACAGAGAACACAGGTACTATATATACTGACCAAACATACAATAAATTGGTAGATACCATCATAGCTTATAGCAGTTTTTCGTCTGCAAGGAAAGGAAGAGAAGCAAAAAAAACTTTACTGAGGCACTTTTGGAATGAATATAACCTGATACATGGCATATTTCCCAGGCAAATTACCTACAATTAAAACCAAAACTAGTCATATGAAATCACAGCTCATTAAATATCAACCATCCAGCACAAGGGATTTCCTTGGTCTCCCATACATCTATCAAGATACTCTTCAGAGGCAGCCCAGTCTAGGGATTCCTTTTCTTGGTATCCACTATCCACTGAATCTCTCTTCTTCCATCACTGATTTGCAGAATAGCTTTCCAGCATAAGAGTGAAATCCTCCTGCGCTCTTACATATTTCCTTCGAGAACAACCCTAACATGGATTTTCAGTAGAAATCTTCCACCTCTATCCTGGTTACAAAATATGTTCAAAATAGCAACATTCACCCCCAGGCTACATCTCTCCTTCTCCCTCGCCCCCCCTCCCCCTCATCCTCATATTTTTAATTCCTAAACAGAGGCCCAGAACTTGGGGCAAGTTCCCTGTCCATTGGGAATCTCCTAGATTCTAGGCCATAGTTGTTCTAGGCCATACTTTCTCTCCTATTGCGCCAGGGATGCTAATGCCGGGTCCTAGACCACTTAAGGACAAAGATTGAAGAAACCTGTCAGTTTGCTCAATATATTAACACATATTCCTTCTTAGATACCTCCAAGTGGGAAGTATCTGCAACTTCCTTCCTGATCTCATTACTAGGGGTCTATGAGGACATGAGCTTTCACAGTAAGTGATTAGGGATATGTGTTCATTCGTGCACGTTAAAAAATTTAGTGCATGCTAAATCAATTTAATGAGCATTACCCAATGAAACAGTGCATATCAAGTCAATTTGAGCAAGTTGAAAAGTTCTTATGCACATTCTTTTTTTTTTTACAAAGAGAATGGGGAAAACATCTGAAAATCGGGAAACAAATGCACAGAAACGGAACCAAAAATGTTTGCCCTGTGCACATCCTTATAAGACACAGGGACTTTTAGGATCTCCTTGGGTGTGTACTTGCTTTTGTGGAGTGCAACACACAATGCTGTGATATACTTTCTTAATTGTTATCTAAGCTAGACATGATCAAACCTATAGGAGAGAAGGAACAAATATTTCGCTATAAGGAAGACGGACGTGATAGCAGCAGTTTTCAGTAGTTAATGAAATGATAAGCAAATGGTATGGCCGTGAATACAGTAAATATTTAAAAAAGAGCTGGATCAAAAACTAAGATGCCCTTTTCTTTTAAAAACACCCTACAAAACTTGCTCTGCATTTTGCGAAATGCATCCAGTCCATATTTTTTTCATTATTGTTAATTACCATTAGGTTCCACAGAAGATGTCCAGCAAACCTGACTTGTTAAGTCTAAAACCAGAAAAATAAGTGACACATGTATCTGATGGCAAATGTCCAGGGTATGCCACAAGCTTCAGGAGCTATTTTGATATCTTTCTTTGTATCACAGTTGCTGTTGTAATATCATCCTTCTAAAGAGTACTTTTTTCCTAAATTAACTTCATGATTTCATTCTGAATTCTCTGCCCACAAAGAGACACAATGAAAATCCCTCTAGCTGTAACACAACACAAATACTTGGGTCCTTGGAAATTCCTATTCTAGGCTGTGTCCAGATTTTCTTTGTGTCAATAGAAAGCTTTGTGTCCTGTAGCTGGAAACTAAATGACTGAACTCACTTGTTCAGTCAACCACATGGTGATGTGGTCCTTTTAAATTTAGCACTCATGCAGCGCTAAGGGAATGATTCATCCATACTGCTTTCTGATCTTTCCCATGCTGTACTCTTGTCCACCAAAGGAGCACTTCACCACGTTGTACGAAAGGCACCCAGTCAATAATACGTGGTGGTTAAAACCAAAGGATACTTTTATTTGTTACTTCAACAACCTGAGAGCCCGACACAGGCCGTGTTTCGTTTTTTCACTTCCTCAGGGGATTCAGGTCTGCTGCAGGTAAATAACCATAAATACTGTAATACACTTAAAAATAAAATCTTAAAAACATAGTAATAAATAATATAAAATATCATAAAAAGTATTATAAAACCATATAAAGCCAATAAAACCATAACAACTAGATGATGAATTAAATATTCACCAAAAACAGTATTAAAATATCAAAAGGGTGTATGGAATCTCGTATGTATGAAATCATTATGCTATGTATAACCATGATTGCAAATGATTGAATAGGAGCAAGGAGTGATTGAGCTGAACAATAAATAATAAAACATATAATAAAAATGATAATAAATCACTAAGATCATAAAAGTCATAAATATCTAAGAACATACATAATAAAAACATGAATGTCTGAAAGCAACTAAAAATACTACTTGTATGCATAAATACAACCCAGGAGTACCTGTAATTGACTCTCTTCAGTTAATATGTATAGTAAATACAAAATCAGCTAACTAACTTATACATATTAAAAACATCAATACATAGTAATCTAAAATCCTCAATTGGGAATATCACAAATATATGTGTTTAAAAATGTATGTATTTAAAAATTATAACCAAAAAGTACCATACCTGCTTGTGTGTTCAAATATGCACAGCTTAAAATTTGATTCTCTCTGAGAGGTAAGTCACCGCTTTCTCTATATCAAAAACATAAAACATTCAGACTTTATCCTATTTGTTAGAACTACTATACGTGTAATAATTGATAGAAGATAATCTCCACCGATGTTTATAATCATTGTTTGCCTGCTCTTCGAATGAATCCACTTATTTTTGACTATTCTGTCTTATCTACTCTGTAAAAAATGTACTCGTTGTAGAAAAGAAACTTTAAACCGTAGGTTGCATTATTCTTGTATCTTTAACGGCACGAACTTATTGACCTCAGGAGGGGCCATATTTTCAAAAGGAGCATTTAATTAGCAAAAACTGTGTGTCTATTAGTATCCATATTTCAACCTTTAATATTTAATCACAGAATAACTGCGTTGTGTAGTATAATACGAATAAGAGCCATCCTGTTTTAAAATTCATATGATTATCTGAGGTGCCGATATTGATGGTAAAACGGAGACATCGGGACGTTGTGTTTCCAAACCTCAATGTGTTATAAGCCTCATGTGATGCCAGTGCGAGATAAGTTTATACATCCCACTACGCAACAAGTGTTTGGGATAGAAGATTTTTCCAATTGCGAATCGACTTATGTAGTGTATGTCATACAGTGTCCCTGCAACAAATTGTATGTGGGGAAGACAATTAGGAGTGTGAGAGTGCGAATAATTGAACACAAGATCTGCATTAAGAGGGGTGCTGTGGAGAAACCGCTTGTAGCACACTGGCAAGAGATGAAACATCGGGTTAGTGATTTAACGTTTTTTGTGATAAAAAAAGCCAAACTCAATTGGAGAGGGGGCGATGCCGATAGGATGATACAGCGGTTGGAACAGCGGTATATTTTTCAACTAGGGTCCCTGGCTCCACACGGTGTGAATATGGAGAGAGACCTGTCAGTATTTTTGTAGTTCAAATTAATTCTTCACATGACATTTTTATAGCAATTAGTTTTTTATAGAATATAGGTTAGAAAGAGATGAAAGTATTATTAAAATGGATCAGGCAGGATTATATTATCATAATTCAATATTTATTCTAATACAATAGTCCAAGAAGTACATGAGAGTATTGAAAATAGCTTGATAGTACAGAGAGAAGATTGACAACATTAGTAGTTATAACTACTGCACAGAGTACTAGGGGATATTCTATTACAGTGATTATAAGTATTCATATAGCATATGCAGGTTTTAAATGGTATAAGTGGTTAGTGTGCTCAACCCGATCGAACGGCTGAAATTCTGCTTAGTAACTAGTGATGTAGGCAACGCTGGAGCAGGATACGTCAATTTTCCCGCGGTTAAGAAAAGCACAAGTGTGGGCGTTTTTTGATGCAAAACCTCTTTCTCACAATAGATGGCAGTTCGTCTTGATCCAAGACCTTTTAAATATTGTGTCAGTAAGTGCCGATTTAAACTTTTGAATGTTTTTAATGCAATGAGGTCTGTAGATGCACTGTCTTGATGTCTTAGTGAATGTCATGGCAAGTCTTTATTCATAACAGTCATACTTCTGATATAGTTAATATATGGGATTAAAAATAGGATGTTTTCTTTGGCTTTGAGATATAGAATGTAATTGTTTAAAAAGAAAGATAAGGAGACATTGATGTAAACAGTATTAAGCAAGTAGCCCCATATCAGGATAGTTCAGCGCGCCTGTCAAGTGGATAATATTTTGGCCATGAGTAAGGATTATTTGACTTTCATTAGTGAATACGCTCAAGAATTTTCATTAGGTTTGGAACAGACTTTTTGTGAATTGTGTTAGTAAGTGTCTGCCCGAAGGCTTATAACACATCGAGGTTTGGAAACACAACGTCCCGATGTCTCCGTTTTACCGTCAATATCGGCACCTCAGATAAATAATCATATGAATTTTAAAACAGGATGGCTCTTATTCGTATTATACTACACAACGCAGTTATTCTGTGATTAAATATTAAAGGTTGAAATATGGATACTAATAGACACACAGTTTTTGCTAATTAAATGCTCCTTTTGAAAATATGGCCCCTCCTGAGGTCAATAAGTTCGTGCCGTTAAAGATACAAGAATAATGCAACCTACAGTTTAAAGTTTCTTTTCTACAACGAGTACATTTTTTACAGAGTAGATAAGACAGAATAGTCAAAAATAAGTGGATTCATTCGAAGAGCAGGCAAACAATGATTATAAACATCGGTGGAGATTATCTTATATCAATTATTACATGTATAGTAGTTCTAACAAATAGGATAAAGTCTGAATGTTTTATGTTTTTGATATAGAGAAAGCGGTGACTTACCTCTCAGAGAGAATCAAATTTTAAGCTGTGCATATTTGAACACACAAGCAGGTATGGTACTTTTTGGTTATAATTTTTAAATACATACATTTTTAAACACATATATTTGTGATATTCCCAATTGAGGATTTTAGATTACTATGTATTGATGTTTTTAATATGTATAAGTTAGTTAGCTGATTTTGTTTTTACTATACATATTAACTGAAGAGAGTCAATTACAGGTACTCCTGGGTTGTATTTATGCATACAAGTAGTATTTTTAGTTGCTTTCAGACATTCATGTTTTTATTATGTATGGTCTTAGATATTTATGATTTTTATGATCTTAGTGATTTATTATCATTTTTATTATATGTTTTATTATTTATTGTTCAGCTCACTCACTCCTTGCTCCTATTCAATCATTTGCAATCATGGTTATACATAGCATAATGATTTTATACATATGAGATTCCATACACCCTTTTGATATTTTAATACTGTTTTTGGTGAATATTTAATTCATCATCTAGTTGTTATGGCTTTATTGGCTTTATATGGTTTTTTATAATACTTTTTATGATATTTTATATTATTTATTACTATGTTTTTAAGAAAGGAGGGGAAAGGGTGGGAGAGGGGAATATTGTAAATTCTTTTTTTCTTGCTGTATTTGTATGATTGATTTGCTGAGGAATCCAGGTCTGAGAGATCACTAGAAATGCCATTTTTTGAGGTATTTGTTGTTGTTTTTTATATATTGTTTTGCATGTTCTGTATTATTTGGTTTTCAATAAACAGAGTTTACAAAAAAAAAAAAAAAAAAAGATTTTATTTTTAAGTGTATTACAGTATTTATGGTTTTTTACCTGCAGCAGACCTGAATCCCCTGAGGAAGTGAAAAAACGAAACACGGCCTGTGTCGGGCTCTCAGGTTGTTGAAGTAACAAATAAAAGTATCCTTTGGTTTTAACCACCACGTATTATTGACTGGGTGCCATGCTGTACTCTTGACATCCTGCTGAAATTATTTGAGATACATTTTGTTCATTTGATCAATGATGCACAACATCTGAAAAGGATCGTTCCCTATTTTGTCTCCTTTCTGCTCCCAAAATTCCTAGGTGGGTTAATGCAGTGCTGGTGCTGGGCGGGAGCCATGCTCCAAGGCTCCGTCCAAAACTTTACAATCATGGATCCTAAATCTGTTCACCAGGTGTCACCTTTAAGCAATATTCATGATTTCATCTTTCTAGGGGACACAAGCAGGGCTGGCCTGTCAACTAGCCGAGCTAGGCAGCTACCCAGGCAGAAGAAGTCTGTGGATGGCAGGCCCTGTGCTTCGACACACATGGCCTGCCACCTCCGTGCCACGTTGCCCTTCCTCCCCACCCCGTGTTGAGCCACGCAGTGTTGCCGCTTCCACACTGGCACCGATTCCGGTGGTGGGGGGGGGGGGGGGGCTAGGGCACACATGGCTTGCTGCTTCTGAACCTCTAAAGTTATGTCAGAGGAGTAGTCAAACACAGCAGGTCATGTATGCCGAAGCACATGGCCTGCCGCCAAGTCAAGCAGCGCTGTGCCCCCGACCCTGCTGCCGGAATCGGCGGTGGTGCGGTTCTGCATGAGGTGGGGCGGCATGGCTCGGGGGGTGGCACAGCGAGGCTTCTGCCCAGGGCAATAGAAACTCTAGGGCCGGCCCTGCACACAAGCAATTCCTCTGCAGAATCTTCAGCCAAGCCAGGGAACAGAAAATGTGACTTACGGATCAAATTAGGGATCTTCTACCTTTGCAGAACAGTAACTCTCCTTTCAGCAAGTCCTACCTTCTACCCACAAAACCAAACTTATCCAAGAAGTCTGGGGTGTCTTCAGGGAAAAGGAGCAAATCCCACATGCTTCTGCCCCAGTGGTGCCATCTTTCAAATAGTCCCAGTTAACCCCAGGATTACCTATTCTCCGAATGCACAAGACACACCTTAAAGATCGTTGTTTTACTGAGATAAAGAAACTGATTTTAGAACTGCTTGCATAAGTGGATGCAGCTGGAATATGTATAACAAGTGAGGAAAGCATGCAGAGCATGGCTCATGGAATTCTTTCCATCCCCCTCTGTATGTGTGTACATACACCCACCTGTCTTTTTGTATCTACATTGCGCATGTGTGTGTGTGTGTGTGTATGTGTCTGTGCAGGCTTTCATGAGCGTGCATGAATGCTTTAATGTATGTGACTGTGCATGTGTGGACATAGAAACATAGAAACATGATGGCAGATAAAGACCATATGGCCTATCCAGTCTGTCCTTACATTCCAGCTACTACATATTAATATGTTTATGCCCACTTCAGAGCAGCCGCAAATAAACTTGTCTGCTATGTTATGCACATATATTTGTATTTTGCAAAACATACATGAAAACCTCAAACTTCACCCAACTCCACCGCTAGAAAGTCTATTTCATCTATGTATAAGAATATACATAGGATCATTCCCTCTGCTTACTTTTAAACATATATATGATGACAAATTTTCCATAGCCCCCTTACTACATATAAAACTGAGTTCCATAGTTAGAAAACGTTTCTAAACTAGCCCTGAAAGGGAGTTATTTTATAATAAGGCAGAGAGTTTATTAGGGCAGGAAGGCGCCTATTTTTAGCCTACTTTATAAAGACATATAGCTGCCCATTGGCCCTTTTACTAAACTGAGGTAATGGTTACTGAGGGGTTTAGCACAGGCTGTAATCATTATCACATGTTAAGAGCAGCCAGCATGGTAAAACTCCTGCACTAAGTGCTCTTGGTGATTTGAGGTAGGATCAGGATGGAGAATGGGTTGGCTGGTGACAGCTACCACGCAGGACGCTGCGGCACACTATCTGTCACGACTGCAGGTAGCACGGCTGCACTTAACACCATCTGAAGAGATGCAGCCATGCAACTAGCAGCCCAGTACTGCAGCAGCTGACAGGCCTATAAGCAAGGAGTAGGCCGCAGTACTGCTGGACCTCCTCTCCTGATCGATTCCTTCTCTCTTACCCCCCTCCCCTGACATGATCTCAAACCTAAAGCACAAAGAACCCCCCTGCCCCGGTCCAATCCCCCATCTGCATACAAATACCTCTCTGCCCAGATAGCTTCTCCCCCCCCCCCCCTTTCAGAACCTTTCCCCTGACAGCCACATATAGCATCAACAGTGACCCCTCTATCACCCCCCCTCCAGTTCCTACCCCCTCTGATCAGAATGTACCCACCCAAGATCAGTCTTCCCACCACCAGCCATCCACCCACCCGATCCACCCCTGAGACTTATCCGGGAGATTCCTTGGTGGCTAATGGGACCATAGCAGGAACAACTCCCTTCTGCTCCCAGCACAGCTGCTCGAGGTTACAAAATGGTGACTTTTACCAGAAGAAATAGTCTCCCAGTACTACCTCTAGAGATTGACCCATAGCAGTAGTACCACAAGACTAACGCTAGGAGGCCCTTATGGTTCTTTATCAATTACTAGCATAAGTCGTGCCTAGATTGAAGACACGGGCACTATGCTTGCTTGAGAGCAGGTGTAAATGGTAGCACATATTTAGGGAAAGAGAACTGGATTTAGCTCCTTCTTTTCTCAGATGTTCAAGGCAAGTTACATTTAAATACAGTAGGTATTATTGTTCCTAACCCCAGGGGGCTTCTAATCTAAGTTTGTACCTAAGGCAATGGAGGGGCAGTGTGATTTGAACTTGGCTTCACCTGCTTCTCAGCCCACTGCTCTAGCTATTATGCTACTTCTCTGCTCCAACAAAAACACTGACCCAATGGAACAATTGGCAGCGGTGGGATTTGAACCCATGCCCTAAGAGAGTCTGGAGCCTTGTGTATAACAAGTATGTATATGCATGTACTCTATAACATAGGCAAGTAAGTCAAGACTCTGCCATGCTCTGCCCAAACTGTACCCCTGAGCCCACTTACTGTATAAGTATGTAGAGGCTTGCACCATGTGTACTTGTAGACAATTTTAGAAGAGGCCTTTATAAAATGACCCTAAAAATATTTAGTAATATATTCAAGAGCAAAACAATTCCTGTTTGGAAAAAAATCACCCAAATTTCCAACTAAATCTATTTACTTGTAGTAAGAACAGCTTCCAATGATTTTAAATTACACTTTAATGTATTCACTATAATTACTATGTGCAAACCCCATTTTAAGTTAGTCCCTTATACCCCAACGTACCATACATTTCCCCCTCAAAAGACCAGCACAAAGAAATCTCTTTAACATATAAGAAAACCAGAAGAACTGTACTAGACATACTTTAAAAACAGACAGACATCATTTCACATGGAGAGACTTCTGATTTTTTTCCATTTGGCCGTATTATGGAATTCAAGTACGTTACTGCACATTGGAAAGAAATGAAAAAAGTCCAAACACAATTTATACAAACACATTTCATATGTCAGGACAGCTGATCAATATTTTATAGAAAAATGATGAGAACATACAGTCTTCTCAACTAAGCTGCCAATGCATCCAAAAAAGAAAATGTCATCTAGTATTGTGTCACTCATTTTAAAGTCGCTTTTCTCCAGAAAGCGAAAAGACATATTCAGAGTTATAGTCATCTAAAAGTCAGGTGGCAATGAGATAGGCTATTTGGAGCAGCAGAGCTCCGATGGAGGCGCCCTGCTCCCAGCCAGAACACTGCAAAATCAAAAATAACACCGAACTCTCGATGCAATTCACAAGTTTGAAATCAAGGTAATGCACCCAGCCCTACAACCAGTTTTTAGTTGCAACCTTGCTGTTTTATATCTTCATTTTATTATATGCTTAATTCTTCTATTGTTTCTCTTTTGTGCTTTGTAATTGAATATTAAGGGGGCTATTTTAGAACCATATTCGTGTTTTAAATGTGGATATGCAGGACCGTACGAATTTAAACAGAGTCCACGTGGGAAATGCATTTTTGGAAAGGCTGCGATTTACGCGTGAATGTGTCAGGTACGTGGTTCTATACACACTTTTCCAGGTGGCGTTCCGGGGCATTTCAGTGGTGGCACTAGCGTTTACATGTGTATGACGCATTTTACAAAGACTGATGACCTGCAGAGTGGGATTTCTAAATCTACCAATAGTGAACAAACCCTGACCTCACTTGTGGGTGGAGAGAGTCACTGAGTGTGGATGGAAATGGAGTCACTGGGCATGGGTACAGGGAGGCAGGAGCCATGTGCAGCCTGAAGAGATGGTCTGCATAGGCCATGCTACATGAGGCCCACAGGGAGTACAGGCGGCCACCAGGAGGCATCCATATCAAAAGGTGTTTAGGCCTAGAACCCAATTCCTAGACCTCACTGATGAGTAGTGCCTCACGAGGTTCCACTTTGATAAGGCAGGCCATCCACCCTCTCTGCCAGGCACTAGAGCCGCACTACAGCCAGAAGGATGTTTGGGTACATAAGGAGAAGAATGGCCAGCAGAAAAAAGGACTTGATAGTGCCTCTGTATAAGTCTCTGGTGTGACCTCATTAGGAGTATTGTGTACAATTCTGGAGACTTTCAAAAGGATATAACATAGAAACATAGAAACATGATGACAGAAAAAGACCACAAGGCCCATCTAGTCTGTCCTTCCATAACAACAACTACAACAGTCCACTTTTTACCTTTAGAGATCCTCTGTGTTGGTCCCATGCTTTTTTGAACTCAGTCACTGTCCTCATGATGAAGTTGGTGCAGTGGGTGGCCATTAAAATGTTTAGTGGTCTTCGTTACAAAGTGTATAGGGATAGACTTAATATGTATACGTTAGAGGAAAGGCGGGATATGGGAGATATGATAGTGATGTTTAACTACCTCCATGGCATAAATGCACAAGAGGAGAGCCTATTTTGATTGAAAGCAAGCTCTGCTATGAGGGGGCATAGGATGAGGGTGACAACGGATAGACTCAGGAGTAATATGCAGAAATATTTCTTAACAGAAAGAGTGGGTAGATGTATGGAATAGTCTCCCAATTGAGGAGGTAGAGATGAGGACAGTATCTGTATTCAAGAAAGCATGGGACAAACATAGAGGATCTCTAAAGGAAAAAAGGGGGCTGTAGTAGTTGATGTGGAAGGGCAGATTAGATAGGTCATATGGTCTTTTTCTGCTGTCATGTTTGCACGTTTCTCCTCTCCAGTCGTAGATGCCAGACTCAGTCAGAATACATGAGTCATGGCAGGAGCCTGGAAACCTCAGAAACACATCAGTTATCTCCCCCCTGTTCATTTCAGTCCACCTGTATATTGAGTGAGTGGAATACCTTTCTGTCGTAGTGTAGCCTCCTCTCTCATGGATGCCTGATGGCCATATGTGTACAATCAATTTCCCACAATACAGATGGGAATCTGACCACATCAAAGAACTGGGTCATAGTTAGGTGCCTGTGCTGCATGGTCCGAGGAAAGAGGTGTAGATGAGAAAGGCCTCCTTAGAAACTGTGAAATGCACTGTGAGATGACAGACTGGCTAAGGCCTACTGTGATAGCCAACACGGACTGTAAACTGCCAGTGGCAAAAAAGGCAAGAGCCATAGTGACCTTGAGATGAACAGGCATGGGCTCATCTCTTTATGTGCTGGAGCAGAGCAGTGACTCTAGTGCCTGGCAGAGATGGTGGATGGCTGCCTTGTCCTGCAGTTGGTCACGTATATGGGAGATAAATGTGGATAATAGTCATTATGCAAGAGGGTATAGCAGCTGTATCTTACCTACAAGTGGTTAATTACAAAATTATTTGCTTATGGTCGGTTATTATGGGAGACTTCTACTGCGAAATCTGGTCCTCATGTATCTGTGGGAGCTGTGTGAAAAGTACTACCCCACCCCTATTAACACATGTAGGAGAGGAGCACGCTGCGTGGCATGGCCAGATTTCTGAATGGGTGTCATCTGCGTGTATACATAGGAAGCTGCCTTTTCCCTATGGTCAAGTTTTGGTGGAAGCAGGAAGGTGGGATATGGATCTGTGTGGTCTGCTATTGGAAGGTACATTCTAACAGCTGTGCAAGTTTACTTTCTGCGTGTGGTAAGAGATGGAAGAGAAATTAAGCCCCCCTCCCCACCGAAAAATGCCTCAATGCATTTTTCTAGAAAAAGCAGTTCCAACAGCTGCAGTATATTAACACTGATTCATAGTAACATAACAATTATGCAGTTGCACCTGTCAAACAGCCCTCCCCTCTTATCTCCTCGCTCAATTATAGACCCACAGAACACAAACACACACACAGATATGCATACAAGCTTTCACATATGCACACATGCAAGAATGAACAGATATATACATACAAGCACAGGTGCAGTGCAATGTTCCATCCAAGGACTGATGGTTTGTGTGCATAATTCTCTGTCCATGTGCAAACATTTCCACCAATCAAATTTGTGTGCAAGTCTGTGTTGCGGTAGCTATCGATTAAAAATGGTAATGATAAATCAGATGAGAGACGACTAAAGAGGAAATTATTTCAAATAGCGTTTTAGAAAAGATATTCAAGTTAGTGGAGTGGAGGAGTAGCCTAGTGGTTGGGGCAAGGTACTTCAGGCCGGAAGGTCAGGGTTTCAAATCCCACTAGAGGACAGCAACCTTGGGCCGGAAGGACTGGGGTTTCTAGTCCCACAGGTGCTCCTTGTGGTCTTGGGCAAGCCACTTAACCCTCCATAGCCCATGTTCCCTGTAAAATAGTTATCTCCAAGTTATAATGCCCTGTTCAATGTAATTTCAGTTTGCTCAATGTAAACCGCACTGATGCAGAATAGCACAGTATATAAGAGAATGTAAATAAATAAATAAATGTAATAAATAAATTGGGGATGTCCAGAGCAGAACGTGCTGAGAAACTCCAGGGAGGTCTATGTCTCCACCCAATTTTAGTAATATAGAAGTTCCTGATCTGGATGTCTGCATCACATAGACTCCCCCCTTAAGAAAGTGCGGAGAGGGGATTTCCATCTCAAGCAAACTAGGAGAAGGGAATGTCCACCGGCATAGCAAAACACAAACATGAGCCTTTATTCCCCATCAGTTTTTGTACTCTACTTGTAAAATAAAGGGACTACAAGTATACCTTCTTCTCCACACCCTCTAGATGTTTGCCTGACAAAACAAGCACTTTTCCAGGGCCTCTCCATGCCTGGAGCAGATATAACTTTTGATGTGGCTTGGGACGTCCAGGACATTTCTGAGATCCAGCAAGGACATTCAAGTTCTTGGGAATGCCCCATGCTCCCATTCTGACGTGGATGTCCTCATGCAGGGGATATCTACAGAGCCGGCTTCCAAAATGGCTCTGGGGACATCTCTGGATGTATCTATGTCCTTTTCAGTTATCCAAAGCATGACTAGGCTTCTAAATAACTCTCTAAATGTTTATTATCTCAACAGGAATATTACACCAATATTGTTTAATTCTCAAAACAGCTGCATGCACATAAGATGCACATACACAAATCTTACCCTCGCATACTCACTCACACACCTATACTCCCCACACACTTATTGCCCCTCCTCTCAACCCATGCATCCCCTTAGTTGCCTCCATGCATACTCACACTCTCAGGCCCTCACCCCACACAAACACTCCCCGTCTGGGCCGTCTCCACGCTCACAAGCAGCACATAGTTTTAGGGACATTTACAAGTATCATCCCAGTTCTTGTGTTCTTGAGAGTATCCAATGTAAACATGATAAGCAGCATGGGGAAACATATTCAAATTCTGATGTTGCCTTATTAAGAGCGACCCAAACTCTTTCCACTCCAGGCGCACTGTGAAGAAATAGAACGTCCTTAAAGAGACATTAAAAAATTCCACAATACCAAAAGGGCTCTAACTGTCAGAGTGACTTCAAAACACCAACAGTCCAGCAGTTAAAAGATAGCAGAACAGACGCCCAGCACATCCATCTACCTCCTACTGGAAAAGAGAATAAGTTAGACTACTAGAAATCCCTGAACAAATGCTTGTAGAATCCTTCCTTCCAGTAGGTCACGCTCACTCTCACACAAGCAGATTTTATAAATCCTCTTTGGCACGGGAATGCATTCAGATATGCAAGTTAACAAATCCAAACACACAGACAGGCCCTCACCAAATGCAGGATAGGTGACCACAAATTAGAAAATGTGCAGAAGATCAAAACTGAAATGGAGACCTCATGAAACTAGACTTTGCAAGCAATACAACACTAGTGAGACAAAAACAGCTCTCTCTTATACTGTGCAAAATTCAAACATATGAGATGCATATCCCAAAGTTGACCCATTCCAAATAATCACTAAAAAGTAAAATTGTTTTCTTTATAAAACTTTGGTGTCTGGACATTTCATTTTATTGGCCCGGTCCGTTTTTTGCCAATTTCCTCCTCAACATTCTCTCCCGCCCCTTGCCACCCAAATCATCATATCCCAGAAGAACTACCTTTGGCAGATATTAAAAAGACGCAGACGCAGTGTGCCCAGTCCAAAATATACCACAAGAGGCCTGAAGAAGAATAAAATCCCAAAAATCTCAAAACCGACTCCAGAGTCCTATTAATCCTGACCACAGTCAATGGCAACAAATTCCACAGCTTCATCATATATTGAATGGAAATACACTTTGTTAAAGTCTTTCAAATTTGTTAGCAGTTCTGATATTGGCAAGGTGACACTGATCATCCTTTTTTCCTTCTGTTATCAGGTTTGGTGCAACTTTTCCACTGTTCTCCTGGCCCTCTCCTCTTCTGTTTCAGTGACACGAAGGGGCACTGGTTTTCAGCAGCCGGGGGCACGCTATAGAAGTTTTACATTTGTACATGGAGAATCGTGCTGCAGAAAGAGCAGCAGCAATATCCTCCACATATAGATCTAAAATGTCTGTGGTGGGCCCTCAGCAACTGACAACATATCTACAGCGATGCCAAATCCCACTCTTTGAACCCCTTCCATCGCTCATTTAGAGCCTCAGTACCAGTGCTCTGATCCTGATCACTGCTTTCATGGACAGCAAGCCAATGAGAAGAAAAATCAAGTGGCCCAGCTAGTAGGAAAAATTTGAGCCCAGCTTCTTAGGTTCTGGCTCCCCCTGCCCTATCCATTTCCCGCACACCTCCGTGTACATGTGATCTGAAAGTATGCATATATTTGTAGCCACTGAATGGAGAGCAATTTTCAGCCCATACTTACTCTACTCTGTATCCTTTCAGAGGCTCCCAAGAAAAGCAAATGTCATTTCATGTGTTTTGTTTTGATCTTTTCAATTGCAAAACAATACTACACTTAAATCTTTCTAGACGTATTCCCTGGGCACGCCGTCTGAAAAATCTCACTCTTTGGCATTCAGTCCCATTCTTCGGATATTCCATCTTTGCCATCTCTTTATCTAGTTATTTGACCTAGCCCAGATCCTTTGAACATAAGAACATAAGATATGCCATACTGGGTCAGACCAAGGTCCATCAAGCCCAGTATTCTGTTTCCAACAGTGGCCAATCTAGGTCATATGTACCTAGCAGTTTCCCCAAGAGACACAAGTTCCACAATGCTTGTATTGGTTCAAGCATTGATATCCTGGATCCCTTCTTAATAATGGTTTATGGACCTTTCCTCCAGGAACTTGTCCAAACCTTTTTTAAACCCAGCTACACTAACAGCCTTTACTACATCCTCCGGTAACAAATTCCAGAGTTTGATTACACGTTGAGTGAAAAAATATTTTCTTTTATTAGTCTTAAATAGTTTACCCTGTAGCTTCATTGCATGTCCCCTAGTCTTTCTATATTCCGATAACGTAAACAGTCGATCTACGTTTACCCGTTCCACTCCGTTCATTAATTTATAGACTTCTATCATATCTCCCCCTCAGCCGTCTCTTTTCTAGGTTAAAGAGCCCTAACCTTTTTAGCCTTTCTTCATAGGAGTATCCTTCCATCCTCTTTACCATTTTGGTGGCTCTTCTCTGAACCTTTTCTAATAATGCTATATCCTTAAGATACGACGACCAGAATTGCACACAATATTCAAGGTGCGGTCTCATCATGGAACGATATAGAGGCATTATAATATGCTTTGTTTTATTTTCCATTCCTTCCCTTATGGTACCTAGCATTCTATTTGCTCTCTTGGCTGCCGCTGAACACTGGGCCGAGGGTTTTAACATGTTATCCACAATGACGCCTAAATCTTTTTCCTGGGTGGTGGTTCCTAATGTGGAACCTTGCATCGTGTAACCATAGTTTGGGTTGTTCTTCCCTAGGGTCTGCCCTTTGTCTTAGACGCCACATGCTGGGGAGATAGCAAAAATAATAATAATAATAATACTGCTTTAATACTGCTTTTAATAATGCTTTAACTCTTTTATTCTTGTTCATGCCCCTTAGAGAAAGGACACATAAGCAGGCCTATTTCCACTGAGGCAGTGGTACCTCTTACGGCACTGCTCTGACAACACACCCTTCCTCCAGCAAACCAGAAGGCAAGGATCTGCATAGTATTCTATGTTTTATCATTTAAAATAGCCCCAGTCTAGTAATTTGTCTGTTGAAAGCTAGAACAAAGATTATAGGGAACCTAGGTGAACCCTTAAACTGATCCCTAATTCCCTGGGGACCTTCCTACTGCCCGTGGAAGAGTTTAGCTTGTCAGAAGTAAGGCCAAGGACTGCTACAGGGAGAGACAAATATTGCAGATGAACCCAAAAATGTTTTATGGTCTGGCTGATATTCAAAGCCTATAGTCAGCTGGCCAATTGGGAGGGGGGGGGGGGCTCTGAATATTCAGTTGATATTTACGTGCCACAGCCGTCACTTTTGAAAATTAGGTCCAGTATCCCTAGATCTTCATCCACCACTATTCTTCCACTTTGACATTGCTTCTAAAGTGTTCAGTAGCACATCAAACAATCTTAAATCTCTGCAACCCACATGCATGTTTCTATGCCACAGCTACAGAGCAGCACTAGGGCAGATCTGGAAAATTACCAGGTCATTTCTGCCAGAGTTTTAGTTGAGCAGTCCCAGAATGCAATGTTATACCTCCCAGTAAAAACAGGTCAATCGATATTAATTAAAACGCAAACATTAGCATGGACAGCACAGCACTAAAAAGAAGGATGTATGTGTTGCTCATCCTCCGAGTAAAGTGTAAAAATGCAGCCTGGCTCTTGCTGGTAGAAGACTAGAGGTTACGACGAGCCTAATTAAAGTGCCATTAAATGGAGCAGTCCTTTTCATTTTTCCCAAATCAGCAGAAGAGGACCTAAGGCACGCATGATGACCTTCATAAGTGGGCAAGAAGAAGTAAAAATTTCCACTGGAAGGTTCAAATTCTTTATGGAATGTGCTTTTGAAAAGATTAATCTCCTACGCACGAACGGGTCAGGCTAATAAGTGCAAAGTAGCAAATTATTTTGATAGACTATATGCATATCTATAAAACCTAGCCAGAAAGGTTCACCACTAAAAATCGTGTTGATTCAGCATTCTGTTTTTCAAGTGGCTTGTTTTAAAGTTTGCTAAATGAAACTTGTTGTGATATAGATGGTATCATGACCTCTGGCTTTGCTTTTAAAAATGGTCTCGTTAAAATACAGGCCAATATTTAAGCATGGCCAGGGCATTTATTTTACGTATATTTGACACCATTATGCGACAGTACTGAATATATGCATCCAGCGGCAGCTAAGGCCACCCTATGGGAACCCAGTCGTACTCAGCTGCTATCCGTTTAGCTAAGCGATTTAATTTAGGAAAGCCTTTCTGCTGTGCTACATTAAGCCGCACAGTTATACAGATAGTCACTGAATGCTGCGGCAATCCATATATTTAGGTGGCACACCCGCATGGACGATGCGAGGGCAGTCTGTAAAAATTTTCAGCGTCATTTTGGGGATCGTTTTATAAAGCCATTTTCACACTATGCCTACATTCGTAAATGGCCTGATATGCAATTCTGGCCGGCGTTGAAGTGCGTGCTTTGACATGCCTGTGTGTATTTTGGCTGTAGGTGGAAAGGAGTGAGGGCAGAGTTTGCAAGTATGCCAGTAGATGATTAGCTATGTTAACTGACACATGTACTTTATGCGGGAACATTTACACCTGCTCTGGAGCTGACATAAAGGTCTGCACCTGCAATGCAAGTGTGATTTCTGCCTGTTTTATGAAGACATACAGATGCTTATGAGTCTTTATAAATTAGCATCTACCATAAGTAGACAGGAGTGGAGGAGTAGCCTAGTGGTTAAAACACTGGCTTGGTAACCAAGCAACCAGGGTTCATTTCCCACTAGCACTCCTTGTGGCCTTGGGCAAGTCACTTAACCCTCCATTGCCTCAGAAGAAAGGCCTGGCAATCTACTTCCAGTCACACTGCCAAGAAAACCCAGGAGCTTCTGGGTTGCCAGGAGTCAGGACTGACTCGAAGGCACACATTGCATTGTAAGTAGACACCTCCCACATGTAATTCTGCTGAAAATTCATGGATGGGGACTTATCAATGTAGTGACTGTGTTCTTTGGAATATCCAACCCATAATGTTTATCGTAGGTATTGAGACTCGCTGGGGGTGATTTACTGACATCTGTAGTGCTGCTGCCTCAAATCCATTAAATATGGGGTCACAATCTGCCTCCTAAAAATTAGAAACAAAACTCAGCACGCTTTATTGATATTTTTCCTCCATAAGTTTAGCGGCTCATGCAAAACGGCCCGAAGCATTTCCCAGACAGAAACTGAGACAAAAGTAGGGGATATGGGTACACTTTAGCATCCTCCCTGTTTTTAACATCAGATTGCTGTACAGTATTTTACCCCTCCTCGCTGATCTTTGTCTCACTCGGTCCCTCTTCTCTTTTCTCTGCAATGGGTCGTGAGCCGCCACCTCAACTGCAACTGGAAGTGGATAAACCAAACCATGGAGTCTGACTTGGCTTCAAGAGAAAAAACAAACTGAGCTGAGGCAATACACACAAAAACAAAGCCTGCAACTCTTGTTAGATTTGAAATAAACTATTTCACCACCATGTGTGACTTGATTTGTAAAGTAGCACTATAGAAATGATAAGTTCTGTATCCTATTTCTGCGCCTGGCTAGTCTTCCATGATCTCCAGCTCTGCTTCCTCTACCCTTTATCTCTCGGCAGATAGTTCAACTTTTCCTGTCTTCTCCTTTCTTCTGTTTTTTATTTTAACCTAGTCTTCATTTGTGTTACATCTGCCTGTCTCTTCATCTCATCTCACCCCCGCCTTCTTATGACCTTGCTTTCATCCACTACTGATACCCAGGGCCGCTTCAACCCTTTACGGGGTCTGTGGCAAACGTTTCCAGTGGGGCTTCTCCCGCTACCACTGCTGTCCTTCTCTGAGACATGCCACGGAGGCAATACATAATAAAAGTACTGTAATGCTGGAGGTACCTTCTTGTTGGGTGCCACGGTGCCAGAAAAGACGGTAACTCTGGCGCTACTGTGACTTCTTTATGTATTGCCGTCGCTACACATCCCAGAAAGGGGCAGCGGTGGTGGCAATGAGCATAGAGGCAAGAGCAGGCCACTGTCACGCAGCAGGGCCCCCATTGTGCAGGGGCCCGGGGCAGCTGCCCCTTTTGCCTATAGGTAAAAGTGGCCCTGCCTGCACCTTCCTTTCCCTCTTTCTCCTCCTTCCCTGACCTTTCATCCTCTCCTATTGCCTCCTTTTCTCACCTTCTGCTGTTTGCATCACTAGTTTTCTCTCCCTCCTCACCTTCCCCCTGTCATCCTCTATCCCTCCTGCCCCACCTTCTACTTCACAATCCTCAGGCCACCACTATGCTACCACTGCTCAGCCAACAGGGCTCCATGGACCACTATTCCTGTTTCTTTTTTGCAGACAGGAACCAAGAAAGGCAGGGACCCCTCAGGCTGTTGCTGTCAGATTTCTGCTCCTCGAATGTCAGTGGCCTGGCATTCAATGGAGCAGTGCAGGAGACACAAGGTTACAGGAGGAAAAGTACATTAAAAAATATTAGCAGGTAGACGTGGGAGAGCCATGGCTCATCCCTGGAAATGAGCTATGAGAAACAGATCTACTTGTTGGGATCTGCTGGATACTTGTGACCTGGACCGGCCTGTGCTGGAGACAGGATGTTGGACTTGACGAGCCTTGGTCTGACTCAGCATGGATTATTTTATATTTTAATACTCTCCCACCTTCCCCTGTGCCTGTTCTCGGGTCAGTTGTGTCCCTACCTGGACAGTGCTTCAGATCTCTTCAGCTATCCCCATTCTAGAAGGAGAACATGTCAAGGATTTCCTCTTACCAGGCCATCTGGTAGCCTTATTCCTCCATCCCGTTGCCACCGAGGGGTGCGCATTAATAAGAGAAATGTTTTGGAAAAAGCAATCTATTAGAAATATTTGGTGATATAGAGGTTATCAATTTTCATTTACACTCGAAGCATAAAATTCTATAAGAAATTAATGATTCTTTCGGAAAAATCTTTAAGTATATGTTTATAAAGCTGAATACAAATTGAATACGGCAGTGAATAATGTTACTCGTAAATTAAGCATTAAAATTATTTTCCGGATTTGCTAAGTATATGCTTTAAAGTTTGAAAAGTTCCTCCTACTCATCTACTCTCAGTAACAGAGGCAACTAATTAAAGTGGCAAGGACAGCAAGGCGGGCACATTTTAGGCTTTTCATAACTCCCAGGGAAAATCTTACTCTGGCATATTTATTCACCAGCTGACCAATATTCAGCTGGCACTATCACCGGTTTCAGTTCAATGCCAACCCCAGCAGTTACTTAATCCACTGGATATACAGACTGGCTGATGACCGTAGGCAGAGATGAAGGGGGATATTAAGTGGGGGCACCTAGTCATTCCCATGTGGCTAGCCACTGCCACTGGGGCCATATCAGGCCCTGGCTTTGAATATCCGGATTGCCCAGACTTCCAGGAGCTAAGCGGGCAGCGGTGATATCCAGCCACTGCCTGGTCAGCTTCCACGGTGAGAGTTAAGCTAGCATTTACTGCGCCAGACAAGGTAATTGACATGTTAATAGGTCTGCTAATCATGTTCATCTCTTTTAATACCTCCCCCTCCCAAATCCATTTGGCTGTTGAATATCACCACTGAATAGATCATTTTGAGGTTGCCTCCCCCTGTTTTTATTTATTTATTTATTTAACAGGTTTTTTTATACTGCTTTATCATTTTGAAACTTAAACTTGGTAAAGTACATTAAACAGGGACATTGATAACTTGGATTTTTCTGAAGCAATGGAGGGTTAAATGACTTGCCCAAGGCCACAAGAAGTGCTGGTGGGAATTGAACGCTGGTCTTTGGGTTCCAAAGCCAGTGTTCTTAACCATTAGGCTACTCCTCCACTCTGTTCCCTAACCTGACCCCTAGTTATATTGATAGATTATTTTACAAGTTGTCCATGAGTAAATAGTGGATCAATAAACACAATGAACACCTCTAGTAAAAGGTAATTTGTCTGGAACACTATCATATAAATTGTGTAAAGACCACCTCAGCATGGGGTGCACGAGATTCTGTAACAGCTGTGCACTTTACCCATCAATATCTTTCATTGGTTTCCTTACAGGGTGTCATTGACTGTCCATTTTTTATCATTTTATCGCTATGTACAGAAAACAACAAAGGTGTTTCCCAATGCATCAATCCTTGTATAACTTCCAAGAACAAGGAAATGCTTAGCTTAAGTGGAATTCTGCCATACATACAAGCTGTGCTGACACTCGACTCGAATTTCACCAGGCCTCCAATGGCTGCTTCAGGAGAACGGTACAGCAAAAGAAAATCCGGTCAGCAGTCCTTCCTTGACCAGAAAAAAGCACCTTTGTTGTCTTATGTGCACGGTGATAAGATGATAAATAAAATTAACATTAAATAAGACCCTATAAGGAGACCAAAGAAAGATATTGACGGGTAAAGCACACATCTGTTACAGAATCTAGTGCATCCCGTGCTGAGGTCTCCTTTACATATCTTATATTATAGTGCTCCAGGCAAGTTATCTTTAACTAAAGATGCTCATTGTGTTTCTTGATCCTCTGCTTTACACCACGGAGAGGGAGTTTAGTGATTGCTGGTTTCATGTTTAAATAGTGGCATTTATGCACGCAGCTTGGGATACATGTGTAAATGCTATTTCAGAAGGACATTACTCACATGCAGGACCGGTGCTACCACTAGACAAACCAGGCAGTCACCTAGCGTGCTGGCTCTCTAAGGGCACCCACTACCACTGCTGCTGCCCCTCTCCAGGACCTGCAGTGGTGGCAATAGCCCTCAAACTGCGACGCAGTGCTTACTGACACCCCGGCACTGCATCTCGCTTTCCTTCTCTTCATAATGTGCCATTTCTGTCCCCCTCTGAAAGTGGAAGCGGCATTGGAGGGGAGTCAAAAGGACACATTGTGAAGAGAAAGAAGCCATGATGCAGCGCTAGAGTGTTAGTAAGCACTGTGTTGCAGTTTGGGGACTATTGCCACTGCCACAGGCCCTGGAGAGGTCGGCAGCAGTGGCAATGGCAGCAGGGAAGCCACGGGAGAGGGGGGGGGGGCAGACTGAGGGCCCGCCTAGGGCACCTCTAATCCTTGCGCCTCCCCTGCTTATTCATCGAGATCCACACCGGGCAGAGATTACAAAGGGGCGCGGAGCAGCTGTACTTTGGCCATGGTTGGGGGCGTCAAAAATCTACTCCTATATTACCCATTATATAAAGGGAATCCAGATATAAGGCAAAACATCATATCCCAGAAGAACTACCTTTGGCAGATATTAAAAAGACGCAGACGCAGTGTGCCCAGTCCAAAATATACTACAAGAGGCATGTGCAGTCAAGGCCAACTGCATACGAAATTGCACTGTCACGCTGTGCGATAAATGCAAGTGTCCAGTTTGCGGACAGTGTCTGTCGACAATCTGCACCAGTTGTGCATAGACTCTAAATGTACAATAGCAAACCGTACATGCTTATTCTGTTCGTTCGTTAACTGACATGGACTTTGCAGTTACTTTTGAATTTGCAGTTACTTTTAAATTTAGTTAACACTGTTCTTATGTTAGTCGTTTTAAGAAAACTTGTGAAAACCACTCAATTTTCTTGGTTGCATCAATTGACGTACTTTGGGGCTTCTAGGTAAAAATTCATTTTCCCGCTAGGTGGCGCATCTGTCATTAATTTTCAATGCACATATTTGAACATCTTGACCTCGCTAACAAAGTCATGGAACATAACTGACATGGTTCTAGCAGTGGCACTGGTATACAACTTCGAAGATGCATTTGCGTCAATTGACGTATTTGGGGCTTCTAGTTTTAATATGGGTTACAATGCACAGTTTCCGCTTGCCGAAACCCATGCTAAATGCATAGGGCACTTTAGTAAAAGGGTCCTATAAATTTTCAAAATGGCCCAGCTACGCCTGGAAGCAATGGCACGTGCACAGGAAAGCTGTGAAATTGCCACTTCCATATGGAAGCCGCTGTATTTGTAATCCTTGCTTTTCCACCTGTGCTTTGAAAAATGGCTCCTCCCACCGTCTATGGCAGCAAATCCACGTGCATTCCTGCCCCTCCTTATGCTTATTTTACAAGCCTCCACTGCCCCCTGCCTCCACGTTCACAGCTAGACGTCTCCTTTCTCACAAATATATTCTATCGAAAATGGAATTCATAATAGCTTGCTCTTCAGTTTTAATGGTCCAGTATAGTCTGTATAACTTCTGAAGTTTTTCGAATATGGGAGTTATGCACTGGCCTACGGCCGCCCATGCATAACTCCCATTGAATATGGTGTTCATATAAAATTTCATGTCAAACTTTTGATAAAATTGTAAGGGTAAAATTCACTATAAACTGGTTGTAAAATGCCCACAGAACTTTGCAGGTCCAATGTTACCACCATTTTCTGCTCATTAAGATTCATGGTGAACAGTTCCTGGCATTTAAAAGCTGGCAATTTTACGTTCTGTATATTCCTACTCCCCAGTATGAATCCAAGTGAAAAAGGGAGGAGGACACAGATGGACTTACTTTACTGTCACCAGAAATCTGTGCTGACACATCAAAATATCAAAAGAAAAGGCTGAAAAAATAATCCTTCCACATTCAGTAAAGGAAGAGATCAGAAATATAGGTATCATCTTGGACTGCGCCGTTTTCTTCAAGCCTCACATCTGTGCCTTGCCTGCAGTTCGACTTTATAAAATCCAGATTTCCTTGCACTAGTTTCATGCAGGCACATATTTTTTTCCAATTATATTTTGCCCACTCTGATGCCAAAATTAACCGTTTTCAAATTCTCCAGAATGATGTGGCTAGAATCGCTGGTATCGTTGCCCCGTGTAATTCACATGTTTCCCTCTCTTAGCCTGTCCTTGGACATCCCATAAGTGCTCCCTCTGGCTTAAGTAACTCATCCTGATGCATAAAGGAATACGGGGTCTGATCTGAACTTGCCTTTCCTCTCTAACTAACATGTATTCCCTCCATTCCCAAGTCTAAGCCTCCCCCTCTCATCAAGCAGTGTTGTATTTGTGTGATCATAAACAACTTTCACTGGATATAAGAGATGTGCGCAGCAAAAAATGTTTGCTTCAGTTTTGGATTTTTCCCACTTTTCAGTAATTTTTTCGGTTTGTTTCAGACTTTCATTATAATAAAACATGTTACTGTGCATGTTACTGTGTTTTATATGATAAAGATCAAGTGGACCAACAGCCGTTTCAACCTATACCTTATGATCAGGAACCATTGGTGATGAAAGAAGAAGTTGAAGCAGCATTGAAAGCCTTATCAAAGAACAAAGCACCAGGCATTGATAGCATTCCCATAGAAGTATTGCAGCAATCTGATGCAGCTGTTACCGTACTTACAAGGCTCTGCCAAGAAATATGGAAGACAACATCATGGCCAACTGACTGGAAAAGATCTGTGTTTATACCAATACTAAAGAAAGGGGATCCAACTGACTGTGGAAATTATCGCACAATCGCTCTGATCCCACATGCCAGCAAGATTCTACTGAAGATTATTCAAAAGAGACTACAGCCATACCTAGAACAAGAACTACCTGAAGTGCAAGCAGGGTTCAGGAAAGGGCGAGGAACGAGAGACATCATTGCGGATGTGAGATGGATCCTTGAAAAGACTAAAGAATACCAAAAGGATATCTATTTGTGCTTTATCGACTATAGCAAGGCTTTTGACTGTGTAAACCATGAGAAACTCTGGGCCACATTAAGAAGCATGGGTATACCAGAACACCTGATCGTTCTCTTGCGTAATCTGTACATTGATCAAGAAGCAACAGTTCGAACGGAACAAGGAGAAACAGAATGGTTTAAAATAAGCAAAGGTGTAAGACAAGGCTGCATACTTTCCCCCTACCTGTTTAATTTATATGCAGAACAAATCATCAGAGAAGCAGGACTATATGAAGACAACAGAGGTGTGAAGATTGGTGGAAGACTCATCAACAACCTTCGCTATGCTGATGATACCACATTACTGGCTGAAAGCGAAGATGATCTGAAACATTTGCTTCTCACAATCAAAGAACATAGTCTCAAAATGGGCCTGCACCTTAATGTAAAGAAGACAAAGATCATGACAACTGGCATAATCAACAGGTTCATTGTTGAAGGAGAAGAAATTGAAATTGTGAACAACTTTAACCTACTTGGATCAACTATTAATAAAGAAGCAACAAGCAGTCAAGAAATCAGACGACGCATTGCTCTTGGCAGAATGGCTATGAAAGACCTGGATAAGATTCTCAAGAGCAGAGATGTCTCTCCATACAAAGATTCGACTTGTTCAAGCCATGGTATTTTCAATAACATCATATGGATGTGAAAGCTGGACAGTGAAAAAGACAGACAGGAAGAAAATTGATGCCTTTGAATTATGGTGCTGGCGGCGAATACTGTGTATACCATGGACTGCCCGAAGAACAAACCAGTCGGTACTAGAGGAGATCAAACCTAAGCTTTCTTTAGAAGCTCAGATGACAAGACTTCGACTTTCATACTTCGGACACATCATGCGAAGAGAGAGAGATCATTAGAGAAAGACATCATGCTTGGCAAGATAGAAGGTCAACGCAAAAGAGGAAGGCCAGCAATGAGATGGATCGCTACAATAACAGCAGCTACGGGTACCAGTCTGTCGTCAATGAGCCGCCTGACTGAAGACCGAACACAATTTAGGATAGCTATCCAGAGGGTCGCCATGAGTCGACTTCGACTCGACGGCACTTAACAACAACAACTGTGCATTAGAACATTTTAATGCGGGTCAGTCAGTTGTACACATATTAATTCATTGGTTAATTACAAATCAAATTTGTGTGCACAGATGTTTTTTTAAAGCACATTAACAAATTGATTGTGCACTAACTAAAGCACATCCACACTGTATATTCAAAATCATAGTGCCTTTTCCTCTTTATCAGCTTTGCAAAACTCTTCTCCCACTTCTGCAAATTAACCTTCTCAGATCGCTGACCTCTCCCTCAGCATTTTTTTATTCATTGTTCATAGTAACATATACTACAGGCAGAAATGTGCAGAACTGGCTAGGATAGGCTTGCAGTCACTTTGACAAAGCCTGTGGAAAACTCCACAATGTCACCAAGTTTGATATGGCAAACTTTTATAGGAAGGTATGATGACTTCACCAAAAATCACAGTGCTGCTAGTCAAATCTGCTAAGAATTTTGCCACACCCATTACAAGTTTTTGCCTGACTCGTCTGTAGAAATCTCAGAAATTCACTGGAGACTTTGACCCAAAAATTTAAAAATCTGCCGATCTTGAACTCGGCATTGTATCAGCCTAGTTCAAGACAGATGGTGGAAGACTGCACAAATCATTTTCTAATTTATTGCAAGGTTCTAAATAGCATCATAGAAAGGCAAAGCAGAAAAATAAAATCAAGTAATGTGGTTACACTATCAAGAAAGTGATGGGAGTGAGTCAACAAACCAAAAAATTAAAGCTTTGAAGATCTACAGACCATCGAGACAACATTGATCAAAGCCCTCATTGAACTGATTTGGCATTATTCATCCTCCCATCATCAAAAAAGGGCTATAGAAAATCAAAATGTGAAGCTTAACATTAATTCTGCGAACTCCGGAATTACTGTAGAAAGTTGCAGAAGGAATGGTGTCCTTTTAGTCAGGACATAAGTTAACCTACAGCTGCCTAAGGTAAATAATCTAAAAGAAATAGGAGTATAAAGAGAACTAGCTTTTAATCGTATAAGATTTAGAAACACATTTTCAAAAAATACATAATGTCATGATCGCATGCAAAATTTTCTTTTAACAGAATTTTTCTGTATGCTCCCACACACAATCCTGAGAATGACCACTTGTTGAAAGCTTGCATGCTTACCATACGTTTGCATGAATAAATCAGTTATTTAACAACCAAAATACCATTCTTCTCATGAAAGGAATAGAAGACTGACTAAGCCAGAAGCAAAGTTCCCAGAAAGAGAAAATGTACTGGAACGTCTTAGAGGACTCTATCAAATTGCAGAGAACTGGGACATTCCTTCTGGGCTTGCACGGCATTTCAGTCCAGCTTACTGATAACCTGTAGACGAGGGGCTGGTGTGCGGGAGAGAAAATACACAAAGACTAACTTGTTCCTTTGAGCGATGCTGAAAGATTAAAATACAATATATGCTGCTGTGTTCTGCCCTGTGACTTTGGCTTTCATTTTTTGCCATATCTGGGTTGACCCTGGCTCTTACCTGTAGAACCTCATAAAATCGTGTACGTTTTTTTTCCTCAAGATCAACATTAAACAACTTTGAACACCTTCTGGATTACATTTTCCTTAAGCAATCATACTAACACCACAGGGAGAAAAACCCAACATTATCTGAATGGTATAGTGTATGTAAGGCAGGTGATAGATTCACAGGGAAAATTGATAAGGGGCACGCAAGCCTTCAAGTGGGACCAGATGTGTGTGCACCTGTGCCTGTATGAAAGGAATGTTTCTGTGACGTTATCATTATCATCTGTATAAAAAAGCATGTTGTCTACGTTTGTGTTCAAATCATGGGGCAGGACCTACTAATCAGCAACACCCTGGTGATCCCAATATTCAGCAACACTATCTGAATATCCTCAGACCTCAGAAAAGATACCTAGTTAAATGTGGAGCAGTCTGTGGGTGGAGCGGAGACAGTCACAGTAGTTAAACTTAGGACAGGTCAATGGCTGCGGTTTAGCTATCCACTTAGCGGCTGAATATTGTCAATCAGGGCAGGCCTGAGGGTTTCCACTGCCCTGGGCAGACCCTCCATGCTGCCGTCCCCCTCCCCTTCCGGCATCCATCTTCTCACCTGGGGGGAAGGGGAGCAACATAGCGATGCCTTTGCTGAATTGGGCTTTAAAGTGCCTGCGCTAGCACGCTCACGGCCTAATGGTTTTGCCCCCTATGATGCAACTTCCTGTTGGAGGGGTCATGAGCGGCAGGAAGTTGTGTCGAAGTGGGGCAAGAGTGGCAGAGTGGCAGTGTGCTAGTGCAGACACTTTAAAACCCAACGCAGTAAGGCATCGCCATGCCGCCCCCCCCCTCAGGTAAGAAGATCGATGCCAGGAGGGGAGCAGCATGGTGGGCCAGGTGATGATGAACTGCTGCTTCACTGGTAGAAAGGGGGGCCAATGTTGCCCACTGGGGCCTGCCATCCTAAGCGACCACCTAATTTCAGCAGTGGCAGCCAAGTGCTTTAAAAATGCTGAATATCAACCCCTATATATATATATATATATATATATATATATACACATACACACACGGACATAAGTATATATAGATAAGTATATAAAATACTCTACTCAATATTCAGTAGTGGTGGCAAGAGGATTTTTAAGAACCAGCAGTGACATTTAAAAACTCCACTTTCTTCAGCGCCAGTATCCGCCGAGGTGGCAGCGCTCAATACACGGAAACAGCTGCTACGCAGATAGTGGCAACATTTGACAGCTATACATAGAGTTCAGCAGGTTAAATTAGTACAGCAATTTTTGTACCCTAACTTAAATCGCATAGTTGTATGGACAGAGGCTGACTATCACTGACTATCCACATAACTATATGGAGGGCTAGGACTGGAAATGGGCTGATTAGGGGGGCTAGGACTGGAAATGGGCTTATCGGGGGGTTAGAACTGATAATGGGCTGATGCAGGGCTAGCACTGGAAATGGGCTGATCAGGGGGCTAGCACTGGAAATGAGCTAGGACTGGCTGATGGGGGGGGGCTAAGACTGGAAATGGACTGATGGGGGGGCTAGGACTGGAGTGGGCTGATAAGAGGGATAGGACTGGAAATAGGCTGGGACTGGAAAAGGGCTGATGGGGGGGAGGAGAGAGTTGCTGGCACTGGAAGAAGACTGGGGCTAGAACTAGAAATGGGCTAATGGAAGAGGAGGAGAGTGCTGCTGACCCTGGAAGAAAACTAGGGGCTAGGGCTACAAATGGGCTGATGCAGGGGGATGGGAGAATAGGACTGGAAAGGAGCGGATGCTGAGAGGGTCTGCCAGGGAAAGGAGGGGGCAGGAAAGGAGGGGGCAGGAAAGGAGATGACACGGTAGGGGGGGAGGGGTGAAGTAGGGGCAAGAAGGGAGCCGACATGGGGGATGGAGAGAGATGAAAGGGAACTGATATGGGGGGAAAGGAGGGGGCTGGAAGGGAGTTGACACCTGGGGATGGTACTGAAGTGGGACTGGAAGGGAGCTGACACTTGGGGATGAGAGAGGTAGGTGGCTGGGTAATGGGGAGGAAGCTGGTAGGGAAGAGGCACTGGGGCTGGAAGGGAGCTATGTGGAGAGGGCACTGGAAGGGGGATGGACAGAGGGTAGGGTGAGTGGAAGGGAGCTGATGGGGTGGCACTGAGAGTGGAAGTTAGCTGATACCTGTAATGGTATTTGGACTAGAAGGGGCTGGACAAAGGAGGAGGAGGAGGACTGGAAAGGAATGGACACCAGAGGCAATCCTGGGAATGCAAGGTGGTTGATATTGGAAAGTACTGGGAAGGGAGGACTGGAAAGGTAGCTGATACTGGAGAGGATTACTGTGACTGGAAATAAGCTCATGGAAGGAAGTGAAGAAAACAAAAGAAGAGATAAAAAAATGGCAGATGGACCGTAGACCATAGAAAGAGTGCTAAGAGAAGATAGGAAAGCAGATGCCTCAGATCGGGACCAGCATGATCAGAGAATAAAATAGTGAGACAACAAAGGTAGAAAAAATAATTTTATTTTCATTTTAGTGATTGGACTTTGTGTTATCTTTATATTTTACAAAGTATGCATCTCTTATTTATCTGATGTTGCACTGCATGCGGAGTCTGGGCTTCTTTGGGTTTCAGTTTAATTTTTGTCTACATATTTTTATTTTAGGTTGTAGTCACTTATTCTGTACTTGGTGAGGGTCTGGGTTCTGAGTGTGTATACAGATAAGACTAAGGCGAGTTAACATGGAGTTTGTACATAGGGATATATATACTGTACTTGTTGAGCTTTTCAAATAGGTGTATGGATGTTCTAGGGCCTGCTGCAGTATTTATAGTGCTGCTTTTTTCTGGGTAGGTCCCTTGTATGAGTTTTGGAAGTTTATGCTGGTATGGTATGGTAGATTTGGCCTTGTAGATCTTAGGTGACTTCTACAGGGTTTTATATTAGTTCCCAGTATGCCTCCTTCCAGCATCTCTTTTACTGGAATAACCTATATCGGAATGGGTGAGGGCACGGTAAGCCTTCAGGCACGTCGGAGCTGAAGCCCCATGCTTCCTTCTCATTTTAGCTGCCTGCTGAACTGCAGGTGTTCCATTTCCACAAGCCCTGGCATTCGAAGCTGCAGTACCACGATTATGTGGTCTCCGTGGCTGGGTGGCTCTGAGCCAAAAATGGAGAGGCCTAGCCCCCCCAAGTTTCTTCTTGGCTTCACTCCTGGTGTGTGTCTGTTTTGTCTGTGTTTTGCAGGTGAGTTGCATGTATCTCTGTTGTGTATGTTTATCTGTTTTGTGTGTGTGTCTGTGTGTCTTTATGTCTGTGGATGCATGTTTATATATGCATTGGAATGTGTACCTGTGCATTCTTGTCATGTGTGTGCATAGTTTAGGGTTGCCAACTTTTTGAAAGAGAAAAACCCACCACCTAGGCTAGCCATGTTCAGCCCACCCCCACCCCCTGCCCTGCCTTTGCCATGCCCCCTGCCCCACCCCAAAAAATAACTGCAGAGGGGGCAATGTGCAAGTTGAACAAGCCAGATTGCTACACATTCTTAAACAGAAATTCCATACTAACAGAATACCCAGCATTGGACCCACACACACGCGCGTACACACGCGCACACACACAAGCCTTCATCAATAAGTAAGCACAAAATGAAAAGAGAAATTTATAGACAAAAATTAAACTAAAACCTCAGAAAGCATGACCCTGTATGTAATGCAACACAAGAGAAATATAAATGCATTTCCCCATACTGTACAAAATAAAAGACAGCAATTGTCAGGACTGGCATTAGGAGGGATGCAACCTGGCAATTGCCCTTGGCCCGTAGGCCTGAGAGGACCTCAGATCTGTCTGAGACTGAAAAAGGCAAAGCTTGCTAGTGGCCTTTGGGTCCTCGCTCAAATTTTTGCCCTAGGCTATGCTTCAGCATGTCCAACACCAGTGCTGATTCCTGGCAGATGTAATTTCCAACATTTTCCAATCATAAAGTAGAAAATAAAATTATTTTTTCTACCTTCGTTGTCAATCATTTTAGATTTCTAACTGTGTTGGTCCCAGTCCCTGTTTTTTGTTTTCTTCTGTCTTCTCTTAGCTCTCTTTTCATGGTCTCCTCTCCATTTGCTATTTCTCCTCCTGTCTTCACTTCCTCCCTTACATCAGCTCTTAAAAACTGATCCCTTCCTTTCAGTTTTCTTCCATTCTTCAGTTTCTCTAACCAGATCTCACTCCTTTTCCTTACCAACCACTCCTCAATTTCACTCTTTTCCTCACCCTAACCCTCCCATTTCCTAGCTCTCTTTCCTTCCCCAGCTTCATATTTCCTAGTCTTTCACCAACTCTCCCCCATGTACAGTATAGCTCCCTCTCCACATCCTGTTTCCCTTCCTCCATCCAGTATTTTCTATCCCTCCCTCTATGTCCCCCGGGGTGAAGACATTCACAGACCTGGCTTCCAAAATGGTTCTGGAGATGCCTGTGTGCTTTGGACATTTCAGTGCCCGTTTTTGGACATCCAAAGCATGGATAGATCTTCCAAAATGACCCCCATAGTGTGCACTACTGAACAATAGTGCACACTAGTTACGACAGACAGGAAGTGATAAAATTTCATATCACTGACATTTCCTATGTTGTTTAAAACATATGCACATCCCTAATGAAAAGGAATGTAACAGCATTTACCCAGAGGAAAATGAATCGCTATGCTGAAAAGCAGACTTAGACTAAAGCCTCAGGCTATGCTTTAGATGCTAGCAACTGGCGGGACTTATCTGAAGATCTAACATGAATAGGCTGCAATGCAGGAAGCTGAGCAAAACATCTTCACAGAGCGAGTACAGAAAACCAAAAGCCAATCTGATGAGAATTCAATAGGCGCTGACCAAGTTATGTCAACTTGCAGTTTGGAACTGGAAAGCTGGACATATATATCTTCTAGACAAGAAGCAACAAAGATCCCAACAGGAAGTCTGAGCCATAAAACTTAGGAAGACTAACAGCTAGTCCTGGAAACTCCAGCAGCACCAATATTGGCCCCTTTCTTGTTTGATTTTTAGATCCTCTTGCAACACTTGTTCCATTTCGTGATGTAAGTGGTTATTACTATGCTGATGTCCTTCAGCTGGTCACTTATTCTGATGGAACCTCACTTGAAATTGGTACTGTGAATTTTTATCATGAAGCAGTGGCCCAATGGCTCCTTCGATTTAGGTTAAAAATCAATCTAAATAGATCAGAGGCTGTCTAGTTTGGTATAAGAAATGGCACAAGCCTTAAACAAAACACATAGGGCCTGATTCTGTCTCGCACGGCTATCCCCTTTGTACATCCGGTCTGAGCCAGACATACAAAGGGGATCGCGATTCTGATTCCATGGGGCACGTCTAGCCCCTTGGGATAAGAATCGCGATCAGGCCTGTACATGCAGGCTGCGACTGCGATTCATTCCCAGCCTGCACGTAGAGGCACTGCCAGGATAGCTCAGACAGGCATTTAAATGGAGCCGCGGCACCATGGCGTCCTGTTGCCGTGGCACCACAGCTCCATTTAAATGCCGTGATTCCGGCCGCCGCAATTAAGGATTTTTCCCCACAGCATGACCCCCGATCTGGCTTCCTAAGGCTAGGGTCGGGCTGCGGGGAAGAAACCTTGCCCCCCCCCCCAGCCCCTTCTGCACTCTGACTTTTAAAAAAAAAAACATCCAGGGAAGTTATTCCACCTCGGAGATGGAACTTCCCCGGCCATTTCGCCGGCCCTAGACATACAGGGCCAACATTAGAATCGGCCCTGTACGTCCAGGGTTGGCGACCGCCCACTGTCCGCCCCCTCTTCCCCACCCCTGACTAACTTCACCGCACAACCAGCGGGGAAATTAGTTGGGGGCTGCCGCCGGCACGAATAGCAGGGATGGACGTTGGGATTCATGTCTCAGAATAACCCACATTAGAAACATCTCTAAAAGCAAAACATAACCAATAATCCATTTCCATGGGGAGATTCAGAGTTCTCAAAAAGAAACCAATTATAAGAAAACAATGAGTAATAACTCTTGCAATACAGCTTACAAACATATTAGCCCTATTACAAACCACTAGGCATAAGTAACTAAAGAAATAAAAGAAAATCAAACAAAGAACTGCCCATTTGCTCCGATCCAGCTGCCGTTCCTGCATCTTACAGACCTGTGGCTGCAATAGAAATAATAATGTTTAAAAAAACAGATGCGCAGCCACTGGGGAGCCTTCTGGCCTGCGCTAGTGAACCTCGGTTGCTGCGTCCCACCCTCGAAAGGAAGTTACGCTAGAAGGACTGTGACAGCAGCAGGCTGGAAGACTCCGCAGTGGCTGGGCAACTGTTTTTTTTTTTTATTATTGCTATCGGATCGCTGGATCAGAGGAGAGGGTGAGGCTACGGAGGGACAAGGAGAGACAGAGTTGCCCCCAGTCCCACCAGAGCAAAAACCCAGATTTTCAGCAGCCTGGCCATATAAAAAACGGCCGGTTGGCAACGCTTGCATGAGTGTGTTTGTATGTGTATGTGTATCTATATCTGTGTTGCCTTTACGTGTGTCTGATTGGGAGAGGGGATGATTAGGAAGGACAGTTTGAAAGATGAACTCCTTAATTGCTATGTTACAGTGAATTGTATATATATGATACAGCTCTTGAAACTGCTCCCCCCCCCCACCTATAAAGAGCTTGCCTAAATGAGCACTTTTGAAAAAATTACGCGCGCAGGGAGCAGCTATAAATCCCAACATGGACATTTTGAATCATACACATGCATTCCCTCTATGAAGTGTAGAATACATGTGCAGATTTCTGACCCGCCCAGGCCATGCCCTAACCACGACACCCACGTGCCCCCGTAGCCCTCTATAAAATCATCAATTACATGTAGATGCCATATTTTCCATGTGGAAAGTGCGAACAATGCTTCTAAATTAACCCACAATAACAGAGAACCAAAGAGGAAAACAAGAAGTGAGCCACTTAGTCTTTATCTGCCATTATCTAGTAGGCAACTAGTTTTCCCGCAATAGCCTATACCGATGCTGGATCAGAAGCAGAGATGCAAGAAGACCCTGAGATGTCTTCCCAACTCTTTCAGTGTGATCAAGGGAAAAGTCTGCTGACCCATGCCTGTGATCCTTAAGTAGAAGGAAAGGAAAGAATAAATTGAACGTCACAGGGGTCTTTCGATGCTCGTTCTTCGTTCTGATATCTGTGGCAATAGCATTTACTTCTGAAATGTTTTTGGTTTTCTTGGTTCTCTGAAGAGCACTAATATTATCTGTCATTGGCTTGATTTGTAATATCGGTCTATGACTCCTGGCTTTAGTGAATGTTCAGACTGTAATACCCGTGGCTGCTAATTGTTTAGTTGAGCTATTTTTGTATTCTTGATTTTAGCGGCATGCTGCATGTCTACAGTCTGGCAGAAATATTGCTCTGCTGTAATTTTTCTTTTTACTTCGTCAAATGACTGAAGAATTGTGATCAGACGCTGAAAGAAAGCTCCCCCATGCCAGAGTGACACATTGAGATGCATCACCAATCTTATTCTCAAGAGTTTAGGCGCTCATGGGTTCCTTTTATTACAGTAATCACTAGAATGCAGGAATCATCATGTTCCAGTTAGCAATCCTATCTTCAATCAGAAATTGTAATACCTTGTGCCGTGCTTCTATTTTCCAGAACAAGTGGCATGCTTTACTTGGGTGACAGAAATAAGCACAAATCCATGCACCCCTGTAGAATGGGGCCTCCACGTGCATGTCTTAAATGGAGAAATCAATATACAAGTGAATTTGACTCAAAGTACCCAATTCGTGGCTATAAACAAAGTTTTCCTTGCTCAAAGTCATTTTGACACTTGAAATTTGAATGGTCAGCAGCAACAAAAACTAATGATGTGCTCGAGTAATGGAAATCAATGTTGGTTTGGTTGTTCTCGCCCTCTCCCCCTCCTGTGGTCCTCCCACTTAAGCACAGGCAGCAATTTACAACTCCTGGGAGTCTTCTCTCTACCCCAGCCGTAAACAGGAAGCTGAGTGAGAGGGCAAAAGGCTCCCGGTGAGCAAGAAGCAGCGCTTGTGAATTGTAGCTGCTGCACAGAAAGGCCCGGGGCAGGAAGGGAAGAGAGGGAGGGAGGTGCTGGACCACAGGATGTGGTGGGAACCAGCAAGAGAGGCAGTAGTGGTGGTGTGGGCCATTTTTATTGGGGCCTTGACAGCGGTGGCAGGGTCTGGGAGAAACAGGTCCATGGGCTAGTCTGACCCACTGGCAGTAGTTTGGGAACCCCTGCTATAGTGCATCAAAGATATTACAGCCACAGATGGGCAGGAAGATATATTTAAAAAATGATTCGCAGCACTAGCCTCCTTTTCTGTTGCCTAATGAAATTATGGTCCATATATACTCAAACACATAGGGCCCTATTTACTAAAATGATGTAAGACTGGGCAATGATTGTGCATTAACTGCTGGAATTAATGTATGATAACTAGAAAACGTGACCTGCAGGGAGTGAATTCAGTTAAGGCAAAGGAAATGTCATTACCACCCGTTAACTGCACTGGACATAATGTGATGCAGTTAGCTACACTTCATGAGATGGTGTTTAATTCCGCTACATTATCTGCCTCGTTAACAGTTAATTCATAGTAACTACCTCGGCATTAACTATAAGGTGCAGCCCCTGCTCATTCTCCAGGCTCTCTCTCTGCTGTTCTGCATTAACTGTTAACAGGGCACATAAAGTATGTTAACTGTTAAGGTGCCACATTTACTATTGGTATCTCTTAATGGCTGTGTTAGCAGCTAACGCAGCTTAGCAAACGGGCCCCATATTCTTTAACATGTGCCCTCTGTCTTTCCTATTCGTTTCCCACCTCTTTTCTCTGGTCTTTATTATCCTTTCTCCTTCATTCTTTTCAATTTCATTTTCTATTTTTTTAATTTAGCTTTCAGTCTCTCTTTCTCACTCATTTCTACACAGGCCTTTATCAAGTATTTTACTTCATTCCCCTATTTATTGTCTTTTCTCAATCATATTTACATGTTGTCCTTTCTTCCACATTGTCCCTGTTTCCTCAATTTTATTGTCTTTTTCATGGCGATCTTATCGCACTTTTTAATAGGCATGTGAGGGCCGAAGATTTTCGGGCTCATTTTCATGCATCAGAATATACCCCATTCGGTTAGTCTTCAGAAACTGAAACATTTGTTCATTTGTTCCATTCGCCTTTGTGAAAGTCTATGGAGAAAGCTATATTGCAATGGAACATTGAGGCTTGCCTCTACTTTCAATCAAACCTGCTTGAAAAGTGATGGCAGGCATCTGTAACGTACCAGAAGTCATCCAAAGTGCCACAATGCTCCCCGGGGCACCAGAAGGGGGCAAAGAGTATGTGAAGTGGCAGGATGAGTAACAGAAACTGACATCAGAAGGGCAAAGAGTACAGAGCACAGTGAACATCTTACAATAATGGAAGAGGGCCAAACAGCACCACAGCTGGTGGAAGCACAGTAATGCGCTATGAAAGGAGATCGTGTTAAAGGAGAAAAACATCAAAATAATATTTGTTTCCTTCACCATGTTTTCTTAGTCTCTGGCTGCATTACTTGGTACTTCAAGATCATCTCTTTTTCCACCAGATGCATAGAATGATTTCTTGGCACTGAAACCTCTATTTCCCATTGTACTGGGTTTTCAAGCACAGCTTGATACGTTTCCCATACCTGCTACATCTCATGAACTCGAGAAGGAGGCTCTCTGTGGCATGACGCAAGTTGTACAGCGAGTGTGGGCAGTAAAGTTGAGAGACTGAGATCCTACTCTGCATATCCTGGCTTGGGAATGAGGGTCATTACTATTGTGGTATGCACAAAACTAACCCAGGTGGAGAAAGTGCCCCCTGGTAAAATGGCAAGGAGACCAGCATGGTACCCAAATCAGCTGCAAGGCCCTAACTTTTGCCAGGAGAAGCAGCACAGCACCAAGATGGGCAGCAAAACCTTAAATATGCCAAGAGGACGAGCACCAGCAACTAGATCAGCTGCAACACTTCAAACGTGCCAATGGGACCAGCACAGCACTGAAATGGGCTGCAAGGCCCTAAGTATGCCAGGAGGAATAGCATAGCACCCAGATTGGCTTGAAGGCCCTAAAACACCAGAGGAAAGCCAACGCAACAGCAGAAGAGGTGGCGTGGATCAGACCACAAGAGTGGGGTGAATTCAGCTAATCTGTGTGTCTGCGAATCCGAGTCCTGGTACTGAGAAGCTTGGTCCCAACTTAGGAATCTTAAGTATAAGGAAAACTCCCTAAGGTGGAAGAAACATTCATGGTCTACCTAGATGACATGCTGAGCGATGTAAAGAAGAATCAAGGGATGCATGGTGATGAAGGCCCCAAAAGCAGCGGGAGTGGAGCTGCAGCTCTGGTGGTGACAGCCCCGAAGACCAATGCGGCAGCCTGGAAGCCTCTTCAATGAAAGGCTGATACTTGTGGCAGAAGACTGCTAGTCGACAAATACAGCAGTGGAGAACAGTGGATGTGAGGCGCTGTCACCCCGTGCTAGCAAGGGTTGATATGGCTCTCGGGATGGTTAGACAGGTGTGCCCTTCCTCCCTCACCACGTCATTTCTCCCTCCCCACAGAAGGTGAAAGAAGCATTCCTGGCGCACACACCAGTCATTAAGAATAAGCTAAGGGTTTCTTAGTTGACAACTCGACAGCTACATGTTCTTAGTCAACAAGTGCACTGACAATGAGCTTTCCTTTCAGCTTTCTTCCATTTATTTTTCTGTCTCTCTCTCCAGAGCTGGCACAAGGATTGGAGGCACCTCCATCCTGCTGCCTCCCTGTGTCCCCCACCCCCATTGCTGCCGCTGCCACTGCCACTCCTCTCCGGGGTCTGCAGGGGTGGCAGTAGCCCCTAAACCAGGACGCAGTGCTAAAACACTCCAATGCTGCATCGCGGTTTCCCTCTTTTCACAGTGTGCCATCTCCATCCCCTTCAACGCTGCTTCTGGTTTTGAAGGGGGACAGAAACGGCACATTGTGAAAAGAAGGACACGGCGATGCAATGCTGGAATGTGTTAGTAAGCATTGTGTCATGGGTTGGGGCTATTGCCACTGCTGCAGGCTCCAGAGAGGGGTGACAGCAGTGGCAATAAGCACCCCCAGAGGGCTGGCACCCTAGGCAATTGCATAATTCATCTAGTGGTAGCACTGGCCCTGTCTCTACTCATTCAGATTTCATTCATTCATTCCTGCTTTCCAGTTCTTCATTTACATCTGTGGTGGCGAGGCCACGGGAGAGCAGGAGAAAAGGGGGAAAAAACATGCATTTTCCTCTGGAAAAGGAATTAGCTCCAGGAGTTTAGGGGTTAAAACTCCAGAGTTAGAAAAAAACTCCCTGCAGAAAGTTGGTGATAGAAAGACACGCCCTAGCTCCATGGCAACCAGCACTGCTCACGAGGAACAGCTGGGAGTGGAGATAGAAAACGAAAGGGGAATACACAGATATAAGGTGGAGGAAGTTAGAGGAAGGGAGGAGCATAAGCGGCAGCACAGGAAGCAGCAGCACGAGGAGAGAAGGAACACGGAGCAAGGCCTGTACACAGAGTAAGGCATGAGCCCAAGGAGTCCTGCAAGAGGTACGGAAGAAATCCTTTGAGAGGGAAAGCTTATCAGGGAGACGAACCAAGCTATGAAAATGGCAGAGAGTTGTCCCCAGCAGAGCAGATGGAAACAGAGCCTTCGGCAGTAAAGTCTGAGGAGAGCTTATTTCCACAAAGTAAGGTGAGCACCTTAAAAGCCTCTCATAACTTCCTGAGAGATAAGAAACCTCCTAATTCCTCCAAGAGCCCTCAGCAGAGAGAGGAAGCCATATTACAGAATGCTTTAAAGGTTTTAGAAAAGTTAAAGCCTGTTACTTCTGAGACACAGTTAAACCATTTACCAAAAGATTCTGAAGGGGAAAGCATGGACTTAGAAGAATCTGTGCTAGAAGATGTGCCCTCAGATATGGAAATGGATTGCTCTTTAGTTTATGCTCAAAACTGACAAGCTATAAGGTTTAAAAAGTAAGAATCCTAGAAACTTAGCTTTCAGTGGGGCAGTGCTGAGAAGAATATGCTAATGAGGTGCTGAGCTCCGAGGCTTGACTCAGAGTTTTTTTCAAAAGACTGTTTTGCAAGTGAAGGCCAGAGTTTGTAATTCAGCCTCTAAGGAAAGCCTGTGGGTGAGAGAAAAATAGTTGCAGTAAAAGTGCCATTGGTCTGCATAACTTGAAGAGTGTAAAGTTTATAACCAAGCGTGAAGCTGTTGCTTGGCATGAAGAGTACTGGCTATTTCCACCTGAAGATATACTGTTGCCTGGCATTGTAAATAAGCTAAAGCAATTAATTCTGTTGATTTTGTTTCACTGGAGAAAGTATCCACCATTTTTATGTTTTGGTATTTTTGAACTGCAAAGTTCATTTGGCTGAAGAATAAATAAAAATCCTGTGTGCCTTGGAAAAACCTCTCGGCTGAATTCATTCAACCTCACAACTACATGCATAGGTGATTAAACAAGGGACATTAAAAAAATAAGTTCCGTCCACCACCACTAGGCTACCGCCTGGCCAGTCGGGGGCGCGACACATCTTATACCTTCATCTACCTACAGCTTTCCTTCTCGCTCCCTCACCCTGACCTTTCCATTTCCCTTCCTTTTATTCCTCAGTCTTTCACTAAACCTCCCTTTCTCTCTGCCCCTCCCCCATCCAACATCTCTTCTCTCCACCCCTTCTATCCAGCAGCCCCTGTTCTCCTCTCTCTCAACCCTGTTTTCATCCAGTCTCTGTTCTGTCTCTTACCCCATTTCCCTCCAGCATCTTTTCTCTGTCCCCTCCACCTTTGCATAGCATTGCGATGTCTCCCTGCCCCCACCCGTGTCCAGCATCTCCCCTGTTCCTCTGCTCTCCCTATGTCTAATATCTCCTCTCAATCTTCCTACCACTCCATGTCATCTCCTCATCACTCTCTTCATCCTCTTACCCCTAACATCCACCCTTTGTGTCTTTAGCTTCCTTTCCCCATCCCCAAAACAGCACATCTATTGTTCCTTCTACCTGTGTGGGGCTCTTGGCTTTGGTACTACCAATATCATATTCTACCTCCTTACCAGTTTGAATACTAACAACAACCTCTTCAGCCAGTATTCTTCCAGTATCTGATGACTGAGATGTAAATCCTACCCATGTGGACCCCTCAGATTCTGTATCTGCAAAGACCATGTCCACATACTTTCCAGTGTGTGCCTGCTGCGCTGCTGCGTTGCCTTCACCTGATGCTTCTCTCGTGCCGGCCTCCATCCTGCACTGTATCAACCTCCCTTTGCGCCTCTGTGGTGATGACACCGAACACCTGCTCTTTCACTACTCTACTGGAAGCTGCAGCTCTTCCTCCTCTCCTTGTAAAGACATCTCTCTCTAGCTTCATTGGCAGACTAGAGGAGCCCATATGCATACCCTGGGAAAGTCATGTCTCTTTTTGTTCACTTGTGCCAGTACTGTTCTCACCTTCCATCCTTTCTTTCCTTCTGTGGCCATTTAATTTTCCAAACTTTCCCTTCCCAAGCATTATGATATGCTCTTGGGGAGAGGGACTACCTATCTTTTAGCACCCTGCATCAACTAGCAGGCTTGTGCGGCCTTACAATACCACCACTGCCACCCCAAGCATGCTTCATCGGATACTTGCCTTGGGTCAGGCAGGTGACTGTGATAGGTGACACTGCCTGACTGTGTAGGCCCCACACTGCCCAGTCACCCTGCCTGTGCACCAATACTCTTCAAAGGACTGGGGGGAGGAGTGATGTGTTTGTCCAACTAATGCTACTATCTGACTGGATTCCCAGCTATTTGGAGCAGGGACTGCTTTTCTTTTAGTGCCCTGAGCCAACCAGTAGGTCTATACAGCTCTGGAGTATTGTCAACCCAAGTGTGCTGCCTCAGATATTGTGCCCAGGGTCACCCTCCCAGCCTGGGGTAGGCCCAGTACTGCCCAGTTACTTTACCTGCATGCTAACACTCGTCAAAGGACTGGGAGAGGGTGGATGTGCTTGCCCAACTAATGCTCCTATCAGACTGGATTCCCAGCTTTATAGAGCAGGAACTGCCTAACTTATAGCTTTTATTTAACTTTTAGTTTTATGTCAGTATATTCTACGAACGTGGGATAGAAGACATATAGTAAGGTACCCTCTACCCCCACAGCTAGTTTTACAGAAAATAGGTGAACAAGATTGCTACAAAAAATTATTTCCCCGTATCTTCTTGCTGTGCAATGGAATAGACAGATTACATACAGTAACCTTTTCTTCCCCATTGCCGCTGGCTATGTTGTATAAATAAAATGCATAGGACAGTAAGCAAATGCCAACTGGGAAACTGTAAAGCCAGAATATTCCTAGCCTCTTTCTGCCTTTCCTAATCTTCTCCACCCACCCTAAAGAGACACTCCCTGGAAGAACAGATAGGAGGAAGCCGCCTGCCCAAAACCTTTAACCACCTAGTTGTAAAAACACAGAGACAAAGCACGACTAAGGGAGGCAAGAACACTCAGCTCCATTGAAGATGGGTTTCTTTCATTCTTTTTTTTTTCCAAGTAGTAAGTTCTTTCAGCTATCATCCCTTTCTCAGTGACTCAAAGTCAGACTTGAAGATGTCTGTTTTTATTGCTTTCAAGTCCTATTGCTTTCAAGGCGCCCTTCCTCACTCCCTCTAAGACAGACTTGAAGCTGCTGTTTTTTTTCACTCCTTTTTTTTCTCCTTTACAATCCTAACCCCCACCACCCGTTTCCTTACTGGCTCAAAGTCAGACTTGAAGCTCTCTATTTTTTCTGTTTTCAAGACCTAAGACCGAGGAATCCCTTCCTCACTCCCTCAAAGACATACTTGAAGCTGCTATTTTTTTTCATTTCGTTTGTTTTCTCCTTTGCAGTCCTAACCTCAATATCTCTTCTTTGCTCACTCTCTGATAGTCAGAGACAAAATGATTCTCTGGAGCTTAGGCTGGGCTGTGTCTTGCAACCCTACTATGACTTTATCACCCATGGGATTTGCATAATTCAGGCAAGGATAGGTTCCTCTGTTTGTCTGTCAAGGATTTGCAGCATGAATGGCTCAAGTGCCTTGTGCTAGCTGCTGGTCAGCCCTTTTTGACCTTCTTCCCTCTTAGATTAGATCCAGTGTGTCAGGCAGTGCCTGTGCACTTGACAAAAACAAAGTCAATGAATAGCAATTTGGAATTTTTCCCTGAGCATGCGTTGATGGTTAGCTGGCCCTGGAATGAAAAGAAAATTGCAATTTTCATTGATTTTCACATTCGTATGAAAACTAATACACATGATTACTTTTTACCTTTTCATCTTCCTATTCTTTTATCATTCTGTACTCTCTCCACTGACCTTTACTCTTCTCTACATCCTGAGTCTCTACTTCACCTCTGCCTAGGCTCAACCCCCTTTCCTTCCCTACATTTGCTAAGGTTAGCTGGGCCCAGCCCATCCCAAATCTCATGCTTTTTTCTTATCCAATTTCTTTATCTTTACAATTTCCTCTTTTACTTCATTCTTGCTCATGCCAACTCCCTCTCCCCCATGCCATTTCAGATCTCTCACAAACTTCACTTCCATTTACTATCACCTCAATTCTTTTGAAGCAGTGCTTATTTCTTTTTTTCCAAATGAAATGAATTCTTCAAGGATCGATTGTCACAATGAAAAAGAAAGTAGAGACTGTATACTAGCACAAACCTGACACTGGATCAGGCCCTAAAAGATACCCATCAAACTGTGTAGCTTTCCCCTTGATGCAGAGGGTAGGGCATTTTTCAGGTACTTTACTTCTGCCAGATTGTCAGTAGCACAGCAAGCGAGTTACTCTTCTTGTACAAACATAAAGAGACATTGATCTCCTGTTTCCCATGGCTTTCCGAGTTGCATAGTTACAAAGGCTGAAAGGAGGTGATCAGTCCTTGACTCCACATGGCAATCCCAGCAAAAACAAAAACCTTTCTCCCTAACATGGAGTTATATTGGCAGACACTAATTGCTCACATAAGTAGCATGTTGCAGGGTCTTGCTGTATTGACTTTGGACTCTACTTCAGAGCACATGTGAGGTATCAGTTTCTGTGCCCTGATGAGATTCTGGCCAGCACAAAGCAGGTGGAAACATTTTTTAATTCCATAAAAAGAGTCTTAGAGAGAAGGTGCAAGCCATGTATATGCAGAACTTTTTTCTTCGGGCACATTCAACATAAAGCACCCCAGATGATTCACTTTAATTTGATTTATAGCCTATCTATTCTGATTTACTGTAGTGCCAAGTGGATTACAGCATTCGGTTCAATCCTACACAATAAACACTTCATCTTCTATGTCACATCACATCTCTTCTCCCCTTGTTATTAAAATTCCAACACAAAGTGGATTGTGGCACATGGTTCAGCCCTGCACAACAAGATGATAGGATAAGCTTCACATTGTTCTTCCTTAATCATAGTGGAGCTAACACAACCTGAAAGGTTTAAGACTAACAACAGAATGAAAATCACCAGCACACACAAACACACTGCACTGCAACAAAATGACTTAACTGAACCACACAGAAATATAGAATCCACATATTCTTAATTTTGCTCAGGCCAATAAATATTTTGCATTGTAGAAAAGGTTCATAATCTGGACTGGTTGAGGGATATGTCAAGAATGGTAAGCAACATGTTCAAGAGAAACTTTGGGCAAGCCATGTGTTCGGACACGCAATGGTGCTGTTTCTGTAGGGATCACATAATGGCAACAAATCTTTCAATGACGCCCGTTTCCAATATTATGCTTCAAATCTGCCCAGGCCTGGACACAGTGGCAAAGTGTTTAAAACTGATTAGTCCGCATATTTATTCCACAAGGAAATAGAAAACTAGCAGTAAAATATGCAGCTAGCAAATATGTGCTTTCTTGTCTTGCTCTTCTCAGATTCTGACTGTTGCCAATACGCGTGTGATTGAATATCTGCACCTCTGCTATTTCTACAGTATGGAGCGTGCTTACTAAAGTGCGCTACCTGTTAGCACTAACCGGACAGCGTGCAATGGGGCAGGGACTGGGTGGATCAGGAGTGGAATCGAGGCGTTAGTAGCTTATGCTAAGTGCACTTGCTGCCCCTAGCACCACCCCAGTGCATAGCATTAAGCGGACCTGTGCAGCAGCTTCTTCAGTGCTGCATCTTTACACATACACTCCCCTGAAGTGAGCGCAGGCCCCCTGTGCTGGTAATGTGGCCTACACACTAGGGGAGGAGTAGCCTAGTGGTTGGGGCAAGGTACTTCAGGCCGGAAGGTCGGGGGTTCAAATCCCACTAGAGGACAGCAACCTTGGGCCGGAAGGACTGGGGTTTCTAGTCCCACAGATGCTCCTTGTGGTCTTGGGCAAGCCACTTAACCCTCCATTGCCCATGTTCCCTGTAAGTATTAGTGTATGTGTCTCATATCCCCACGTGTTAAATGTATCCCCCAATTGTGTTGTGACCGCTTTGATTGAAGGATAAGGCGAGATACAAAACTGTCTAAATAAAATTATTCACGCGGGCTTTAGTAAACATGCCCTCACATGAATCAGTAATGAATCGCAGCTTTATGTAACCTATACTGCAATTTTATAAAAACGTTTTCATGTGTATATGCCCATGTACGAGTGTGGAAGGCCTCTTATAAAATTACTTCATGCATAAAGTACAAACTTAGATTGTGAGACCTTTGGGTTCAGGGAAATACATACTGAAACTGTACCTGAATGTAACTCACCTTGATCTGGGAAAACGTGAGCTAAATACTACTAATAAATAAATAAACGTATGTGTGGTGCAATTAGGAGGGTACATGTTCAGGGGAGGAGTCTGAGTGGAGGACTGGTGCAGTTGTGATTTACTTGCATATTTCATAAAATACATGCATAAACATAAGCCCATAAATTATAATTCATACTTCTTAAAGTTATAATTTCAGATCCGTAAGAAAATCCCAAATCTCTGTTGCTCCATAGGTTCAAAATGGCAAATCTGACCCCTGGCAACAAACTCATGCCACTAGCACTAGCCCACCATGAGATTGCCACTATGGGGACGAGGGAAGGGGGATCACCAGGGATAACAGCAGAAAAGTGTCAGGGGAGGAACAGGGGAGTGGGTTAGACCTGCAGTCTGGGGGGGGGGGAGTTGTGATGGGGGGATTAATGTGTTGGGAGGATTGACTCCAGTAACTTGCCGTCACGGTTTTCTTTTTTGCAGAATGTGGGGGCTGGGGCTGCGACGGTCCTATCACACTCTCAGTAGCACAGCGACCTCTTGCGTGGCATTAGGTGCAGCCAGGCTATTGGCAGTCATGACACTAGCATGAGGTGCCAGCTCATGTGCCACCATGTGCACTCCCTGCTCAGTCTCTGCCAGGCTGCAGACTGCAGGAGTGGAGGAGTAGCCTAGTGGTTGGGGCAAGGTACTTCAGGCCGGAAGGTCGGGGGTTCAAATCCCACTAGAGGACAGCAACCTTGGGCTGGAAGGACTGGGGTTTCTAGTCCCACAGGTGCTCCTTGTGGTCTTGGGCAAGCCACTTAACCCTCCATAGCCCATGTTCCCTGTAAAATAGTTATCTCCAAGTTATAATGCCCTGTTCAATGTAATTTCAGTTTGTTCAATGTAAACCGCACTGATGCAGAATAACGCAGTATATAAGGGAATGTAAATAAATAAATAAGCAGTTAGTATGGGAATTTTACCGCATTGGCTGCTTTTAACATGCGGTAGTGGTTTCTGTGGGCCTGTGCTACCCGTTAGCTCACTTTACTAAACAGTGCCCTTAGGATCTAACTGCACTTAGTGGAAGTGAGAATTTATATTGATGATTATACTGTTAACTCTATTCTCAGATATTTGGATCTTGTTCGATTACAGGTAATTTATAAAAGCAACCCATGCCTCTATCTGCTTTTATAAAATAGGCAACCATAATTCACCAATAGTGTGCAAATTCTCTTGCCCAAATTTACATCTGCTCTGAAAATGTAAATGTGTGTGTGTACACCATGTACATTGCAATGCCGCCCTCACTCCAGCCAGTCTACATTCCCAGGAATGCTTATGCACAGTGCAAGTGTGGATGCACTCTTGTGATGTGTGTCTCTGGCCTCGCAATAGGCTTGACTTGTGAAAAATACTTTAGAAAATGACCCACAGAACGCACAATACCCTGCACGTGGTCGCAGTAAACGTCAGCATTTTACGCATCTTCTTTTACCCATTCAGCTAAAACATGACTCAAATGACCTTATATTTCTTCTCTGTTGCCTTTGCTAATGTCTCTAGCAAGGCAAAGATTTCTTATAAGAAAAAAACCACTTGATGCATGTAACATGAACAGCTGTGTAATTTATCTTCTATCCAGATCAATTTGTTTATAATCTGTGGCCTGCTCTTAAAGATTTTTCTCACAGCTATTTCCTGGGAAATGTTAGCATGTACATAGCCGAGCTGATTCTTCTTTTGGGAATATTACAGAACTTCAAATGGACTCTGACAGCTGTTCCTCTGAAAAGTGGAACCAGTTAGAGGGAGAATTAAAATTCAATAATCATCTTTTCTAAATTCAAACACTGCTAAGGTAACACACCAGAGGCCTGACACAGGCAGAAAGATGCACCCCTCCAATATGATTTTGTCATTTCTCTGATTACAGATGAGATTCCTTGGAGCGGCTTTTCATTCTCTTTCAAAAAAATGACAATACTACTCATCGCAATTAGTCACATAGAAAGAGCTCTGGAAAGTGGCAGCAACTTTCTTGTTTGAATCAAGCCTGCTGTTTAATCCTAATTTGAAGAGAGTAGAAAGTTTAAAGCTGTGCAGCAGTGCAAAAGGAATTAAAGTGTCATTTACTTCTCCTGGCTTTAAATGACTGTTAATTGACTTTATCAGTAGTAGCTATTTGCTGTATTTTCTACACTGAAAACGTGCAGTGTTCTGGGGAACAACAGAAGCTGTTTGGAATGATAACTTGTGTGCAGGAAAGTTGAGATGAAAGCTTACCCCATTGGAGGGCTAAAACCTAGAGGTTTAGAATCAATGAACTTAAAATTTGTGCAAACCTTTTTAGATCCTTGCACCTGCCTAGTTGCTTTGAGTAAGATTTTACAACTAGTGTAGAGACCCCTTGGATGTTACTGCTTTGAGTAGAAGAGAACTCCGGTGGCCCTACTATATTACTACAGTGCAGCCTGCAGGATTCCTGGAAAGTTTCCTTAAAAAAAGGGAAGTTACCATCTGTGCAGGTACATCATGCTGGGAGGAGACTCCTCTGAGAGGAAAATCTGGCTCCTATATAAACCACTCCGAAAGCTAAAGCCTGGACTTTGGCAGCCAGCCCTTGTACCATGGAGATGTACAGAGAGTCTGCCCTTAGGGGCAGGTGCCTTTGGCAGCAAGCCATTCTACCATACAGAAGTAGAGGAGTTTGTGGCTATCCCACACTGTCATTCCAACTAGAGGGGCCAAAAAGGCTAAATCTGTAGGAGGAGATAGAGAAGCGGGCTTAGAAGGTGTTTGGGATCGAGCCCACGCCAACTTTCTTCTGTGTTGGTGGAAACCATGCCAGTATCCCCACATAATCAGAAGAGAGCGTGCAGCTGGTGGATTAAAGGCAATCTTTATCTCAGGGGAGCCATCTACTGTGTAGCAGCCCTCTTTAATAAGTCTTATTTCCCTGTCCCAATCCTGCCTCCCCCCTCCTTTTCCACATGAAATGTAGATATCACAGAAAACTGCCTGCAATATCGGCATTTCTAGCATGCTAGCTGTCACCACAGTACAAACCTTCCCATGTTAGTGCCGTAAGCATCCTCCTTAGAGTGCGGCAAGTCTTGTGCTGTCTGTTAGTATGCTTAACAATGACCTTTAGCATTCCTTCATTCATTGGTTAGTACTTGTTAGATCAATTTATTTATTTACATTCTCTTATATACCGCGCTATTCTGCATCAGTGCGGTTTACATTGAACAAACTGAAATTACATTGAACAGGGCATTATAACTTGGAGATAACTATTTTACAGGGAACATGGGAAATGGAGGGTTAAGTGGTTTGCCCAAGACCACAAGGAGCACCTGAGGGACTAGAAACCCCAGTCCTTCCGGCCCAAGGTTGCTGTCCTCTAGTGGGATTTGAACCCCCGACCTTCCGGCCTGAAGTACCTTGCCCCAACCACTATTGTGGACAATTTAGTCCACAATAAAAATTCCCTATTAAAGCAAATGTGTGAAACTAAGCAAAAACACCTGAAAATTGGGAAATTTTTATAAAAAAAAAAGAAAAAGTGAATTTTTCTTGCCTGTGCACATCCCTAGCATTTTGATGTTCCATGCGACTGGGTTCTTTTGATTTATCTGTGCTCAAAATTGCTACAGAAATTTCTTTGAATCTTGGTGAACGCAGATTTGCTCAAAGCATCGCGTCTACAATATCAATGCTTTGTGCACCTAACAGAGACCTGTGTCAAGGTCACTACATCTGTCAAGTCCAGCTGTGGCATAAGGCCCGCATTCAAGACAGTTTGAACCTACCAACCTTTCACTTTATTAAAAGAAAAACTGCTTAAGACTGAGCAGCAGCACCTTTCATAAGTAGCAGTTAGTATCATAATTTCTGGAATGGCAGATGATCTTATCTGTCTTCACTCATTTGCAAATATTCACACTGTACTGAGCAACCAAGCTAATAATGGCCTTGCGACTTCCTACATATTACCAGCAGTGAGAGGAGAGAAAAGAAATACACATGTGGAAAACTGGACATCTGAGACACAGCGTTGCATGGTGCTTGGAGTCAACGTCTCCAAGCGGACTGTTCTTCCCTCATGTGCCCTCCACCTCTTATCCTTCAACAAGGAAAGATGCTCATCTTCCAGAATCTATGTAACTGCTAACTGCATCTGCAGAGGTTACCGGTGCAGTACTCTGTTGCCATCGGCTTGCTGCAGCTGACCTAGAAGATCTGGATGTGGAAATAGTAGTCCACTATTTCAGCAACTTTCATTTTTGTTATCATACCGAGAGCAGGCAAGAGAGCTCTTCCACATCACCCCTAGGGCCTCTGTTTAGGAAGAAACTGCAAAGCATGCCCACAATTATATATGCAGGTACAACCCTAAACAAATGAATAGAGGAGGATAACCTGTATGAGGCAGCAGGTTCAACCCCAAACAGAGGCAAAGAGGACGGAAAGCTGCACAGTACAGAAACTGTAACTCTAAACAAAGGCATAGAGAAGAGTAACTTGCACAGAGCAGCATATGCAATCCTAAACAAAGGCATAGAAGGAGGTAACCTGCATGGAGCAGAAGGTACGACCCTAAATGAAGGCATAAAGAGGGGCAACCTGCACAGAGTCACCTTACTGGGCAGAGCAGATGGATCCTGCTGGTCCTTTATCTGCAATCATTTACTGCGTTACTATGAGGGTGAGTGGCTGCGCGGACTGTGCTTCAGAATTCTGATTTATTAAAAAGCGCACTGAATCCTCGTCACGCATGAAAGTTAAACTGTGCACTTTCTTTTGCACAAACACATTATATTTTATCATCTCTTAGATGAAGAAGCTGCTTATCAAGCCATTTCGCTAAACCTTTATGAAGAGAGGCATGAGGATTTATTACCAATCTCTCCGCTGTCTTCTCTTTACTAATAGGCACCTTGGTGATTTTTCCCTTTAATGCAACCTCTCTATTGGGATGTCCTCCCTTACTTCCTTGTTTTGATAGTATTCTTAAAGGACACCTTACTCTGAACCATGCACTCTTGAGTGACAGCTTTGGAGTCACTCAGGGAAGGGAGAGAAAACAACTTTCAAACTAGAACTTAGCTTACCTCCAAATTCTAGTTTAAAAGTTGCTCTCTCTCATTTTCAAATGTTAGTGAAAGCAGCCTGGTTCCATCTTCCAGTCCTTCTTTATATTACTGCACTCCCTCCTGACATTCTCACCAATCCCTCTAAAACATCCAGCTATCTACTATGGGCTTCTCTGGAGACTGAGGAGAAAGCCCTTAGTTGACAGTCTGACCTTCTAGAGGTCTGAGGCACCCCTTTTAAGGAAGAGAGCTGCCAGGGCAGTAGCCCTCAGAGATCATTCTTGCCCCCTGGTACCCAGCTGGAGATTCCCGGTAAGTACCATGCTGGAGGAGGGAGGGGGGTTCATAAGGCAGTCAGAAAATGTATCCAAAAGGATTGAGGAGTTGGGGGAGGTAATTTTTTACAAAGCCCCCACCTCTTACAGTTGCTCCCTGGGAGCATCAGGCTGCAGGTTGACGGTCCGAAATTCTTAGGCAGGAAAGATAACACCATCTCTTAAGGAGTTATCTTCCCATCAGTAATGCAGTTGGTGAGGTTTAACACACTCTGCGTTATGCATTTTACATAATAATGAACTACTTTGCATGTAGTTTCATGCTTTGCAGCTCACTATTATTTATGGTGTGTTGCAGTAACAAAATGCTGCGTTTAACTGCTTTAGGGGCAAATACTGTCCATTTTTGCCAACCAGTGGGCATTACAGCCATGAGGCAGCTTAGTAAATAGACCCCTTAATGAGCTATTAATGTTGAAAAGGAAAATGGAAAGACAATAAGATATATTTTAAATGGAATGAAGAAATCGGACTTGTGACGTCAAGGTGAGGACATACTCAGTCGTGCTGGATTTTAGAAATCACTCTGTCAGATGTGGAGCTGTTTCCAAAACACGTATCCATGTGCAACGGGAGGAACCATTTTAAAAATTTACACATGGGAAAAACTGATGGGGTAACCTGCCAATTTACATATACCAGTGCCATCATTTCATGGCTTTCACATGTAAATATCGACACTTATATGTGCAACTGACCCATTTTGCAAACTAACGTGTAGCACCTGCCACTCTACAGAGGTCGCTATTTTTACATAAATAGAATTCGGAATGAGGAATATAGTAGGGGGGATTAAGGGGGAAACCTCTTTAATCTCTCTTTGAAAGGTAAGGTTACCAGATGCTCCTGATTTTCAGGGATTGTCCCCTATTTTGAGATAGTGTCCCTGACTCCATGGACTATAACCACCTCTTGTCCCCGATTTCAGTAGGGACAGAGGCAAAGACTATGGCTTCTTCTGCTACCCCTCTAATTCATCCTCGTACGAGATGTAAAATTAACTTCTTTTCAGAAAAAAAAAGAAGAGGAATTTTTGAAAATATATAGAACGATCTATTCATCTCAAACACCTTCTTCCAGCAACACAAGTGGCGACTGCACACATGGACTTCACCCAATGGATTGTACAAAAATCAAATTGACTACATCTGTGGAAGTCAACAATGGAAAAGCTCTATAAAATCAACAAAGACAAAACCTGGAGCTGACTGTGGTACAGATCACCAACTACTAGTAGGCAAATTCAAGCTAAAATTGAAAAAGACCAAGCCACTCATGAATGTAGCAAAATATGACCTTGAGAATATATCACCAGAATTTAAAGATTGCCTGCAAAATCGATTTGCAGCTTTAGAAACAAATGACAGAGCTCCAGAAGAGTTATGGAATGACATCAAGAAGGTTGTGTTGGAAGAAAGTGAGAAAGGAGTGGCCTAGTGGTTAGGACAAGGTACTTCAGGCCGGAGGGCCAGGGGTTCAAGTCCCACCTGGGGACAGCAATCTCAGGCAGGAGGGACTGGGATTTCTAGTCCTATAGGCACTCCTTGTGGTCTTGGGCAAGCCACTTAACCCTCCATTGCCCATGTTCCCTGTAAGTATTAGCGTATGTGTCTCATATCCCCTCGTGTTAAATGTATCTCCCAATTGACCGCTTTGACCCGGTGAAAAGCGGGATATAAATACAGCTAAATAAAAATAAAATAAAATAAAATAAATCTCTACAAAAGGTGAAAAAGCAAAAACAGCCAAAATGGATGACCGAAGAAACTCTGAAAATTGAACTGAAACACAAAGAAACTAAAGGCAGAGGAGAAAGAGAGACAATTGCAGAACTCAGAGATTTCCAACATGCAGCAAAACAAGAAAAGGATAATTACTACAATGACACATGCAAGGAAATAGAATTAGAAACTATTAGAAGAAGAAAAAGATCGGCTTTCCTAAAGCTATGAGAATTAAAGAAATAATTCCAGCCTTGAATTGGAATGCTACAAGATGCTCAGGGATCCATGTTGAATGATGCTGAGAAGATCAAGAAAAGGTGGAAAAGAATATACAGAGTTATATGATACAGATCAAGTGGACCAACAGCCATTTCAACCTGTACCTTATGATCCGGAACCATTGGTGATGAAAGAAGAAGTTGAAGCAGCATTGAAAGTCTTCTCAAAGAACAAAGCACAGGCATTGATATCTTTTGTCTGGTAGAAACAGTTAGTTTAGCATGTCTGACAGCTCTTCAAACCTGCCTGCTGTGACTGTAATCCTGATACAGAGTGTAAGGTGTTAACAGTATTGGACTAATTGCATGTAAATAAATAAAGAAGTTATCACTTTTTGTACTTTTTGTACATTTGTTCCATGTAATTTTGTATCATCTATACCAAAGTTACCTGTACAAAGTTTTAACCGTTCTATGTAAACGTTCCTTTTTTGTTCAATGTAAACTGTTTTGCCTTGCAGAAAAACAGTATATAAAATCTGTTAAATAAATACATCACTCACATCTGCTCAGGCACATTTTATAATCTATCTGCATACTTCATCTGTGCTCCGCCTAGACGCTGCCACAGGGTAAATTTGCTGGCAAAATACTTACATTCATGTCAAAGTGTGTACTTCTACACTGGTCAGTATTTTATAAGAGGTCATTTATGTGCATATGTGATCACAAATGTATGGTTTTCCTATGATGCCTCTTTGGGTTTTAGCCATCTTCTATGATCATTTCATTTCAAACCAGAGGAAATTTTTTTTTAAAAAAGGAACCTTTAGATTAACAATGTTTGAGTAGCTTTTTGGTTACCAGCAGCACGCTGTCAAGTTTAAAAGAACAAAACAAAACCCACACATTATCATAATGGAGTGGAAAAATAGACCCGTAGATACAATGAATTAATGGAACTGTGAACAAATACATTTTGCTGCAATGTTGACTTGAAATCAATGTCAGTAGATGTACTGTGAAAGTAATTAAAATGCAGAACTAATGATCTAAAACACCTAGCCTTCCTTTGAGTATCACATTGCTGTAGAATATACTAAATGTTAACGTCTAGTGGCAGAAGTCTCCTGAGTTTGGATGCACAACATGCAAGTACTGTGTGCTACCTGACGGACCTTATTTTGAAAAGGGTTCAGGAAAACAGGGGCACTTTTGTAATTTTATCAGAGTTCTTTAAAATTTGCAGTAGTCAGCATATACAGAGGGAAATGTGAAGTTTCATAAGGAAAAGCAATGCAGCTAGGAACAGTCTATTCTTTGCAATCAGGCAGAAGGTCCATAAACTACAAAATAAGTATTGAGAAAGTCACAAAGAATATGGGCAATGAGAAAAATTTAGCATTTTTTCCTCATTTTCCAGCAAATGTTAAATTGACATACAGAGGATAATTTTGTAACCCTCTGTGTTGTCTAAGCGCATCACTGTGGCCTATTTTATCTTGAGGCACACACATACCTCACTTTATAAAACAGGTGCATACTGATATGCTGTACTCTAGGCACGTCAATTATGCCTGTCCTAGAGCTGGCTGCATCTAGATTGCTGCAGAGATGTGCATACATCATAGTATTCTACACTGTATGTGCATCCCTTGAGACTGTGCCTATGCTTCGCCCATGCCGTGTGCATGCCCCAACACTGATCAAAGCATGTGTGGACGTGCCCATGAACACACGCAAGTCTGGGAAAATATAGATTTTCCTTTGCAGAAGCCATGGATCGTTCAGTGGCTCCCTTACAAAATCTCTCCCTCAGTGTGCTCCTCCTTTGATTGTCTACCCATTCATTAGAAAATTATTTAAAATCAGTTTTATATATATTTCATTTGTAACCCCCTGCCTGTGTTTGGCAGAGAGTGGTCACATCCATCCAAAAACAATGTTGTGTCTCTGTCTTTGCTCTTGTGAAAATGTAATGGATTCTTTGAATGGGACCATTATATACTGGGAGGCCTCAGCACTTAAAACTCCATTCACACCTCTTCAGTTCTCATAATAACTAAGTCCAGACCGGAATGTGTGTTCTGGACCAAATGGTTAACTTAAAGAACTTTAGAGTCACTGATACAATAACAACCACAATAACTGACAAGGCGAAAATGTTACCACATTACATGGAGGTTAACTTCTCCCTCCCTTTACTCCAAATATTTACAATTTCTCCTCCTCTCCACTGGTATACGTCACAGCCCATTGACTCCTGTTGCTCCTTTTTCAGGGTGCTAGAAATCTTCCCTACTGCACAATTAACTTCCACATTGGAGCTGGTGTCTTCTGTAAAGGCAGGTCCCTGAAGCTGCTCCTGGCTCTGGGACTGCTGGGCTGCTGGATGTTCTTCTGGTTATTTCTTTCCTTCCTTTCTATAGAGGCTGGCTCCCACGTAGGCTTGAATCCCAAATACCTTCCAACCCCTCTGCTCTCCTCTACTTGCAGCTTATGGCCCTGTGGCTTTCTCCAGATGGGCTGAGGGGATGGGATAGCCAAGACCCCTTGCTACCTAGGGGCAGTCACACAGCTTGCAGATCCCTTGGTACAGCCCTGTTCCAAGAACTGTACCATCAATCAAAATCAAAATCTAGCTGAGCCAGGAGCCCTGTGGATCTGTTTCAGGGACCTGTTTCCACAGAAGCCTCCAGCTCTTCAAGAGAAAGGAACCCAGCACTCAACACATGCCAGTGGCACCAGATCCATATGTGACATTCAGCATTGCTTCAGGGACCCGCGTCTGCCTCACATACAGCTACAGGTACTCGGGGTAAAGGTAATATCTAAAGAGACATGTTCCCCAACAGAACTAAAGCAACCCAGGGTCAAGAGAGATAAAAGTGGCGAAGAGAGGTGTAACTGGACATTGAGATTCAAGAGTAATTTAAAGGAGACACATACTGTAACTTACGTAATTGAGAAGGATAAACTTACTACCCATATACAGTTTTTATTCTCTATTGCTGCCAATTATTATCATTGTTTATACAGTTACTGTACAGACGAATAAACTGTTCAGAATACAAACTCTGGACAGGACTCTATTTGTGAAGACAAGAGGAATAAGAGTGTCAAGTTCTAAAGATCTCCTGGTGTATGTCAGTTCCCACTTAAAGAACCCTGAAAATAAACATCCATGAGTTCCAGATTAAAAGACTGAAAAAGGCTCATTGGACTGGTGTTCTCTCGTGTCTGCCAAGCAATTGTGAGGTAACTGCTAGGGCACACAGAAAGGGAGTTGCATATATATATATATATATATATATATTTTTAAATCTAATTCCTTTTAAATATCTATGCACTCTAATGTGCCTATTTTTTTCTTTCACTCTCTTAAGGTGATCATGGTTGGTATGCTTGCTCAATGTGATATTAGTGCTAAAGTTTTCTGAAACAATATAAGAATGCTAAGTTCATATTCATGGAAAAAAACGTATTGATTTGAACCATTTCGACATTTTTGTTTTACTCAATTATTAACCAATAAAAGATGTGACTTTTAGAAAATTAAGATACCATTAGAAGTAATTTTTTCAAAGATCAGACAAAGTAGGTATACTTGACTTTAGGACTCATTTACTAAACATGCATTTTAGAGTGCGGGAACTGGCTGTAGTGAACAATAATGTGTGTGCATGTCAGCTACTGGCCACTACAACGCGTAGTAACCAGCCATTGTGCACTAGGGTGAAGAATGGGCAGGTTAGGGGTGGAGTGAGAGAGCATTGACACGAACACAAAGACACATGTTTCATGCTCAGTGCCAACGTGGTAATTAGCATGAGTGCAAATAAAGATACCTCTATGAGTGTTGTTGGTGCATCTGCATTAACCATGCTACAGTTAAGATTTACTATTGAGCGCTAACTCCTGGGCATTTGCTGCCACACTGAAGACAGCGCACGACGGATGCACTTACCGAGCACTGGTATAGCTGCTGATTATGCAGTAAGTGCACACCTTTAGTAAAAGGGCCCCTTCTGTTTCCTCTGAAGCCTCCCGCCAACAGAATCTGGCAGGTATGGAGATGTGGCAAGAACGCCACTACTGCACTACCACCTAACACGACTTATTTGATCTGAAGTCTCCAAGGATGAAATGCTGTTTTATGTTAAAGCATTGCACTACTTAGATATCAATTGAAATTCCATTTAAGAATAGCCATGTGACACCATAGGCTTAGAATTGTCACTTTAAAAATCAGTACACAGCTGTCCCGGTTAATCAGATTTTGAAGCTCTGGGAATTCATTTCTATAATCACCATAGCCCAGTCGGCTTCACTTAGGAAGAAAATCAATGCATTTATCCACAGCTCTGCACTCAATTGATTTTAGAATGTTCCTCTCAGTTCAGTTTTAATATATTAAAGCTGGGCACAAACTATTGCCCCAACTATGTAATGGCTTGTTTAGAACAGTGGCTTTACTTTATTTGTGGATTTAATTTACTGTAGAGTTGTAGTTGTGATAGTTGCATTGGCTAATGGGCAATTAACATTGTATGACATTTTATATAAAATGCAGTCAAAATGTCACCACTTTCATAGGGAATGCATCACATTATACAATTGCAGCTTTATCACAGAATATCACAACAAATTTGCAATTGATCTACAGTGCCTTGCGAAAGTACTGTAGTCATCCCCTTGGTTTTTGGCCTGTTTTGTCGCATTATGTACAATCTGGAATGAAAATGGAGGTTCATATGGATGTTAGGCAATAGACCTAACAATATAGTCCAAATTGGTGACGTGAAATGACAATAAAATATACCTTATATATATAAAAAAATGTAAAAACTGAAAAGTTGTGAGTGCATATGTATTCATCCCTTTTGCTATGAAACCCCTAAATAAGATCTGGTTCAACCAATTAACCTCAGAAGTCACATAATTAGTTGATTAGGGTCCACCTGTGTGCAGTCAGTGTCACATGATCTGTCACACGATGCCTGTATAAATATACCTGTTCTGAAAGACCCCTGACTCTGCAACACCACTAAGCAAGCAACAAGAAGACCAAGGAGCACTCCAAACAGGTCAGAGACAAAGTATAGATCAGGGTTGGGTTATAAAATAATATCCCAAATTCTGAATATCCCATGGAGTCCCATTAAATCCATTATAACAAAATGGAAAGAATATGGCACCACTACAAACCTGAATCCGAATGTTAGTGTTACTCTGTACTATATCAAAGAAGTGTAGAATATATTGTACTAGGACTCATGGCTATAGAGGTCTCAGAAACCATAGTGGTTTCTGAGACCTCTATAGCCATGAGTCCTAGTACGATATATTCTACACTTCTTTGATATAGTACAGAGTAACACTAACATTCGAATTTCTACTCTGAAAAAAGTGACCATTTTACCATTTGTTACCTACACCACTACAAACCTGACAAGAGAAGGCTGCCCACCAAAACTCACAGACCGGGAAAGGAAGGCCTTAATCAGAGATGCTACAAAGATACCAAGGATAACACTGAAGGAGCTGCAAAGATCCACAGCGGAGATGGGAGTATCTGTCCATAGGACCACTTTAAGCTGTACACTCCACAGAATGGGGCTTTATGGAAGAGTGGCCAGAAAAAAAGCCATTGCTTAAATAAAGAAATAAGAAAACACATTTGGAGTTTGTGGTGGACCCCCCGAACACATGGACGAAAGTTCTCTGGTCAGATGAGACGAAAATTGAACTTTTTGGCCATCATGGGAAACACCATTGTGGCGCAAACCCAACACTTCCCATCACCCCGAGAACACCATTCCCACAGTGAAACATAGTGGTAGCAGCATCATACTGTGGGGATGTTTTACATTGGCAGGGACATGAAAACAGGTCAGAAGTGAAGGAAGGATGGATGGCACTAAATACAGGGCAATTCCTGAGGAACACCCTGTTTCAATCTGCCAGAGATTTGAGACTGGGACAAAGGTTCACCTTCCAGCAGAACAAGGACCCTAAACATACTGCTAAAGCTGGTTTAAAGGGAAACATTTAAATGTCTTGGAATGGGCTAGTCAAATGCCAGACCTCAATCCAATTGAGAACCCTTGGCATGACTTGAAGATTACTGTACATCAACGCAACTCATCTAACTTGAAGGAGTTGGAGCAGTTTTGCCTTAAGGAATGGGTGAAAATCTCAGTGGCTAGATGTGCTAAGCTAATAGAGACTTGCAGCCGTAATTGCAGCAAAAGGTAGCTCTACAACGTATTGACTTTGGGGGGGGGGGGGGGGAATACATATGCACACTCCTGCTTTTTAGGTTTTTTTTTTTGTCTTAATTATTGTTTGTGTCATAATAAAGGATATTTTGCTCTTTCAAAGTTGTAGGCATGTTGTGTATATCACATGGTGCTAATCCCCAAACTCCATTTTAATTCCAAGTCGTATTGTGACAAAAGAGGACAAACACAGAGGGGATGAATACTTCTGCAATGCACTGTATATTGCAACTCTACTCTGCTAGTATTGCAAAGAATACAGAAAGTAAAGCATTCCTAGTCACCTTAAGTGCAAGATTACATTTAGGCGCCCTTTTACTAGGAGGTTTTAATGTACATTAATGAAGTTAATGCGCTTTAAGTGCCCACAGCCCTTTTATTTCTATGGGTGCAATGGCACTTAATGCGTGTTAATCGTTAGTAAAAGGGCCTCTTTGTGGTTAGAGCATTGGCTTGGTAACCAGGAGACAGGAGCGTCCCCAGGGAGGTGCGGGGCAATGTGCAGAGATTAATTGCAGGGCCTAATTTGTATAGGGAGCCTCATTTGCATAATATTAACATGCATTTTTAGTAAACATGCTTCTTAATGAGTGTCTGGATAAAGAAAGACTAACAGATTTCTATGTTACTATATTCCAGTGCCAACCACCAGGCCCATTAGGAAGTAATATAAACACTGACCATTTAGAATTCATAGCAAATCCACCGTATCATAACAGCACTACCAGGACTCACAAAGCACCAAACCCTACCTATCAAAAAGCAACACTGCAAATATTAAACCAATACATCCCAGAGAATACCAATGCATCTCCTACTGGGGAAAGAGAACAAGTGGCACGATCAAATAAAAACTACATGAACAGAATACCTCAGCTTGGTTAAAATGCAGAACATAGACCGTCACCAAAGAACAAGGGATCATAATTTAGAAATAGGAAGACAATAATTAAACAGGTAATCCCAAAAGCCAAACTTGGGATGCACAACAACACTGGAGAAATAAAACTATAAATTAATTTCCTCTTGTACTAAACAAAACACAAAAGACGTTAACAATGCACATTTCCCAGAGCTGATATATTCCAGTTAATAAATTCAAAATAAAAAAGTATTTTTCTACCTTTTGTTGCTTGTGCATTTTCTTTTTCAGTTGCAATTGCTCCAGTCACTTTCTTCTGGTTTCTTCGTGTCTTCTGTGAGCTATCCATTTGTCCTTTCTTCTCTTTTAGATTTTTTTCCAAATTTTTTCTCTGTACCTGCTTTAACATACTGATCTTTCCCCTTTTGCTCTTTCCCCCATTTCTTTCCTTATTCCTTTATCATCCACTCAAATTTCACCCTTCCATTCTCAATCTCCACTTACTCTTCCAATACCCGGCCCATAGTAGACTTTTCTTCCCTCCCACACACAATATCTTTTCCCCTCTCCATTCTCATTCCCCATCCCTTTCTAGTCCTCCCCCAAAATCAGCTCCCTTATAGTTCTAGAACCACCCAGCATCTGCCCCCTTCTAGTCCCAGTCTCCCAAGCTTCCACATCAGCCCATTTCCAGTCCTAGCCCCCTATATGCTGTTTTCCAGTTCCATTCCAGCAACCCATCAGCCCATTTCCACTCCAAGCTCCCCCATCAGCCCATTTCCAGCCCTATTCCAGCCCCCATCAGCCCACTTCCAGTACTATTCCAGCCCATCATCCATTTGAAGTCCACGTTCCCCCCATCAGCCAATTTCTAGTCCTATTCCAGCTCTTCATCAGCCCATTTCTAGTCCTAGCCCCCATATGCTCTTTTCCAGTTCCATTCCAGTCCCCCATCAGCCCATTTCCAGTCCTAGCCCCCCATATGTTGTTTTCCAGTTCCATTCCAGCCCCCCATATGCTCTTTTCCAGTTCCATTCCAGTCCCCCATCAGCCCATTTCCAGTCCTAGCCCCCCATATGTTGTTTTCCAGTTCCATTCCAGCCCCCCACCAGCCCATTTCCACTCCAAGCTCCCCCATCAGCCCATTTTCAGCCATATTACAACTCCTATAAGCCCGCTTCCAGTCCTATTCCAGCCCCTATCAGCCCATTTCCAGTCCTATTCCAGCCCATCACCCATTTGCAGTCCATGTTCGCCCCATCAGCCCATTTCTAGTCCTATTCCAGCTCCTCATCAGCCCATTTCCAGTCCTAGCCCCCCCATATGCTCTTTTCCAGTTCCATTCCAGTCCCCCATCAGCCCATTTCCACTCCAAGCTCCCCCATCAGCCAATTTCCAATCCTAGCCCCCTCGTCAGCCGACTTCGTCCTATTCCAGCCCCATCAGCCCATTTCCAGTCCTAATCCAGTTCTTCATCAGCCCATTTCCAGTCCAAGTCCCCCCCACCATCACAGCCCATTTCGTCCGTTCCCCCCCCACATCACAGCCCATTTGCAGTCCTATTCCCCCCACAATCACAGCCCATTTGCAGTCTGTCCCCCATCACAGCCCAATTGCAGTCCGTTCCCCCCATCACAGCCTAATTGCAGTCTGTTTCCCCCCACCATCACAGCCCATTTCCAGTCCATTTCCCCCCATCACAGCCCAATTGTACTCCGTTTCCCCCATCACAGCCCATTTCCAGTCCGTTTCCCCCTCCCACCATCACAGCCCATTTCCAGTCCATTTCCCCCCTCCCACTATCACAGCCCATTTGCAGTCCTATCCCTCCCCCCCATCACAGCCCAATTGCAGTCCGTTTCCCCCCCCCATCACAGCCCATTTCTAGTCGGTTCTCCCCATCACAGCCCATCCAGTCCTAGGCCCCCCCCTCCGAAGAGCCCCGCGCCATCTAAAGGGCTGCAGAGGGAGCCGGGGAAGCCTGCGTGAGGCCCCGGCTCCCTCAGCACAACTGCCAGCATGAAGAACCTTTACCTTCACGCTGGCGGCTGTTTCAATGAAGCCGCGAATGCCGGGAAATGTTAAAGGGCATTGCCTTTAACTTTTTCCAGCATTCGCGGCTTCATTGAAACAGCTTTATTTTATTTATTTATTTAACAGTTATTTATATACCGCTCTTTCCCATGTTTCAAGTGCGGTTTACATGTAACAGTAGGTTAATTGGTATGAGATATACCAGGACATTTTACATAGAACAGATAATTATAAATTACAAGGAAAATTGTAACATTACAAGTATAACATATTAGAACATATATACATTGCTAGTTAAATTATTAATCATCATGTAAATGAGTGTGTAGTATGGTTAAATTAGTGTATTAGTGTCGTTTATTTTTGAAAATAGGGTATATAATATTAAAAATAAATGTTAGCCTGTATCCCTTTGAGAATTCTGTTTTGGGAGTGTATTATAGTGTAATGTAAATAAGTGAGTTTTTAATTTTTTTTTAAATTCTTTTATGTCAGACAGTAGGCGAATGTTGTCAGGTAAATTGTTCCAGAGTATTGGAGCAGAGTGTGAGAAAGCTCTCTTATTGGTTTGTTTTCTGGCTTTTGTAAAATTGCTTTAGCTAAAGTGAGAATTATCCCGGACATTTTATTTATAGTGTTCATTCTATGAGGCTAATATACTACCCTGCAATAATATAAGTTGTTAGTTAACCCTGGTATTACCGAGATTTGTTTGCACACACTGAATACCGTTGGGGTCATAAATGACCCCATGACACATTTTAATTGTTAACCATGAAAAATTTAAAATAATTATTTATTATATGAAGGTTAAATGTTTTGAAATTTAATGCTTTATCATAAAATTACATGAAGAAGAGTTGCCATGAAAGCAGTTTTTGCATGCACTTGATGAACACAGTAAAGTACTACAGTAATTTGCATGAGACACAGACAATTTCGCAATGTTCTTTGCAAACATTGCGCTTGCAGGAGGTGCAAACTATGTTGCTTTTCTTGTCTTTTTCTCTGGAACAGCAGTGACACCTTGCCCTTTTCTTTGGGATCCCATATTGCAAACAGCATCAGTGGCTTCTTCAATGCTGGAAGAAGTCTTGCTGCAATTACTCTGAAGCAGCTGCTTTCCTAATTCCAAGAGGAATAGACGACATCTGTGCTCTGACTTGGACTACCATTCTGGATTTAGTTATAATGGATTTGACTTGGACTACCATTCTGGATTTAGTTATAATGTAAACTCAATCAGTCTTCTCTGATCTGAGTATTCTTTGTTAAATGTAAACCGCACTGATAACAAATAGTGCGGTATATAAGTATTGTTAAATAAATAAAATAAATAAATCCAAACAATGAAGGCGTTCAAAGCACTGATGTCCAACATGTTGTAGACGATTGTCACTGGCCAGCACCTTGTCATTCGTTTTGTGGTATACGTGCGCAACATTTGATCTGCCGTATCTACTCCACCTTACTAGAATTATAGTCCAAGATCATGCATGTTTTTTTGTCTGGACGTGTGTTATCTACTTCTTCTTGATCATGCAAACTGTTCAGAAGAACAACCACTTTTCCTTTCTTCGGGCAATAGGAAACCAGAGTGGCGTCATCGCGAAAGGCAAACAGTGAAGTGAATACCTCTCAGCCCTTTGCTGTTACAAATTCTGGAGGTAATTCATTTCTGTTCTTTCGAATTGTCCCCAAAAGTGTCATTTGTTTGCAATTTCCGTGACAGGGATAAACTGCAGAAGAAATTCTCAACAGTAACATTTCTGCCAGATCGCATCAATCCTTCACTGAGTTGCAGCACAACCCTTTCACCCTGATCCTGTTCCCTGTTTTCTCCGAGTTCCCTTCCTGTATATACTTGAAGACACAGAACATATGATGCTGCACTGACACACAACATCCATAGCTTTATGCCATATTTCCCAGGTTTGCTGGGAATATATTGTCTGAACGGAACACGGCCACGAAATGTAAGCAGTTGCTCATCCACAGTAACATTTTCACCAGGAACAAAGGCATCACTTAGAGTTGCTTCCCAGGTATCAAAAACATGTCTGATTGGAGCAAGCTTATCCACGCCTTGTTGTTCACGTCTGTTGGTTGCATCATCAAATCTGAAAGCACAAGAAATTTGTTGAAAATAGTTACGGGCCATATTTTTGCCGAAAACAGAATGACCATCTTCAAGGTTCCACAACTGAACTATGAATTCATTTTGTGACTTGTACACGCCTGAGAGGATCAGAAGTCCAAGAAAACGTTGAAATTCTCCGTCTGTCAAATCTTTCCAGGTGTCGTCATAAATGTGTCTTCCTTGTTTGCTTGTCCACATCATGATTTCATTCAATAAGTTCTTCCTCATGAACAAGTGGAATGCTGCGAGAGGGCTATCAACATTTCGTACAGCATACCTTGTAGAATCTTGTTGTACGGGCCTGACATTAGCTCTGGCGTATCTTCCAGCAGCTTGCTTTATAGGTTTCCTGTTCCATGATGTGGCATCCTTAGATACATTTTCTTCAATGGCAACATTTGTGCTTATAGTTGATGACCTCTTAGCTTCTCTACGACCACAACTAAGATTCCTCACAGATGATACTGACACCGAGGACTCCTGCCTTCTTCCCCGTCCAGCACAGCCTCAACCTTTGCCTCGACCTGTAACATGATACTTTGCTGCAGGCGATGTTACCGACTCAACATCAGTCTCACATTCACTTGGCTACCAACTGCTGTCGCCATCTGAATCATGACTGTCATCATCAGATTTATCGCTTGAACTTGGCTGATATGCTTCTTCGCTTGCTGAATATGCTGCATCATCAGACGACTCAGAGCCGTCACTGTCAGCATCTTGTTGCAATATTTCTCTTACTTGGGCAGCTAAATACTTTTGTTTTGACATCATAAACAATAACCTAAAATAAATAAAGATAAAGTTGAATAAAATGCAAAGCAGTTTTACTATAGGTGTACAATAATCATGATGAACAAGCTGAAAGCCTTTAGATTTCATCGGAAATAATGAGAGAACATATGATATCAATTACAGAAAATGTGTAATTTTCATAAAATAAGAGTACAAAAAATAAATGATACATAATTAATTATAAATACCTTTGTCAGATCAAAAAATTCACAAAACTGCAAATTGTATCACGATCCAAACCGGACGTAAGCAACTGGGGTCAAAAATGACCCCACTGGTACTCTGTGCTGCAATTCATCACTAGCGTCACCTAGCAGATGAAAATTATTCCTCTCATGGCGCAATATAAAGAGAATATTGACATGTGAAAAGTCATAAAAAGATTGCATTCTTGAACAACTAGTTTCCAAGATACGCGTTGTGAAACTTGCAATGGGGTCACTTTTGACCCCATCGGTACTCCCAGAGTTAAGATATAATACCAGTCCATACTAATGGTTTGTAAATTACTTTTTAGCTAAATATTGAATGTTAAATGCAATGTGTTCATACAGCCATTATTGCAAAAAAAACTTTATTGCACCTTTCCAAAAGTATAGGTAAGTTTCTCATAGCGCTGGCTTTGAGTTGAAATCTGCCCATATTTTGCATGGTATTTAAATATGCAAACATAAATGCCGATGCAGAAAGTGGGCACTGAAGTCACGCACTATCAGCTTTTTACACCTGTTTGCAGTGCACCAATAGCGCACGACTTCAGCGTGGCTATGCAGAAAGGGGCTCATATGCAAATGAGCCACGCGTTAAACTGTGGCAAAATGGCAGCGTTAAACTGGGAGAGCAAGCCAAACACATGTGCACAAGAAATCAGTGCTGGTTTGGCATGCTCTCCCAGAGAAACGGACACCGCATGACTAATTTGCATATCAGCCCCGATAGGATTTTGGTGGCATTGGGGATGATCGCGGCAACGGGAAAAGCCCCCGATGCTATCAAAATACTATCAGGGGCTAGTGCACCAACAGAAGGCCACTCCCTGATGGTCTAGCTATCCCAGAACCCCCCACTGCCCACCCTACTTTAAAAAAACTAATCTGGTGGTCTAGCAGCCCCAGAACTCTCCACCCCATCCCACTTTAAAAAAAAAACTAATCTGGTGATATAGAGGCCCCAGAATCCCCTCCCGGTATCTTTCAAAACGGGAGTGCCACCCAAGTGCTCCTGCTCTAGATCCGCCATCTTGGAAAATAGCAGCGTCTGGCTCCATGTGGTGCATCCTGGGATGCGCTGGGCAAGATCAGACTGCCATGATGCACTGTGCGAGGCCAGATGCCGCCATTTTCCAAGATTAAGTTAGTCCCTCTTTAAAAGATACTGGGAGGGGATTCTGGGGCCATTAGACCACCAGGTTAGTTTTGTTTTAAGGGGGATGGAGTGGGGATGGGGGGTTCTGGGCCACTAGGCCACCTAGTTTTATTTAAGTGGGGCAGGGGGTGGTAGGATCAGGCTGCTAGACCACCAGGGAGTGACTTTCTCTTAGGGCACAATGATTGCTGTGCCCGATGCAGAGACAGGCATAGAATGGTCCACAACCAGTTTTAGCGCCAATTTCTCTACGCCTGGTTCTGAGGTGGCTTAAACCTCTAGCGTGTGCCCCCGACAGTATTTTGATGGCATTGGGGATGATTGCGGCATCGGGAAAAGCTCTTGATACCATCAAAATACTGTCGGGGGCATGCACTAGAGGTCTAAACTACCTCAGGCCCAGGCACTAAAGCTGGTTGCAAAATCCTCTACACCTGTCTCTGCTTCGGGCGCAACAATCATTTGCATACCAAATTATTATGTGTAACTCATTTGCCTGCAATTTATATATATTTACATAATTGTGACATTAATTGGGCACTAGTTTTTCCATTGCCATTTACATGTGCATCAATCTGTTTTCTGCATTTGATGTTAGCTTAAATGTGCTTAAGCATGTCATTTTTGATGCTTAAAAGCTGTGCTAGTTTTCTGCATTGGCTTGATAGATAATAAGTTGATTTATATAATTATGCAGTTCATAATCTAGCTTTGCAAACAGTCTGTGGTGAACTTTAAAATAGACAAAAAAACATCAAAAATGGATGATGGTGCACGCAATACAAATGGAATACACATTAACGCTTTTGCAAAATTCCATGGAGCTTAGTACACTGGCCTGTATGTTTGCTTTTTAATCGAAGGAATAGTTTCTTGTACACTTCAGCTTGTGATTTTGTCACTCAGAGGTTTACTACTCCTCATAATGATTTAGCCTAATTTCACAGAATAACTTTTAGCACATAAAATTCTACTCCAGGGAAGGGATTTTAAAATCCTGCTCAAAACGTCCCAGCACGACCCGGGGCCCATGCCCTAGATGTACCCTGACCCCAAGGCCTCTCGGACCCCATCTCCATATGCCACAACTGCAGCAGGGACACTGAGATAAAGTTGCCCCAGGTGCAGTGGGAGAGTCCCCCAGATACCCTTGCTGCAAGTAGTCCCCACCTGCCCCCAAAGCAAAGTTTCCACCATTGGGTTATATGGCATACTCCAACACCCCCCTTACCCCCCCCCAAACCAAAACCCAGGCTCCCAAAAGCAGCACCGCCAGCAGCCTCAGAGGGCGCAACTGCGGGGAGGCCAAGCAAAACTCCCCCCTGGGTGCCCACACCCCTGCTGCTTCCAGGGACCGTGGCCAAGGATTCCTCATGGCCCCAGTTGATAGAAGCAACAGACTGTCCCAGCTGAGCAGCCCCATCATGTACAGGCACATGTTCCCCCACAACAGGGATGTTTGCAACCCTGCCCCAAGCCCTACCCCTTGCCCTGCCTTCCCCCAAGCCAGCACATCTCCCCTGAGCCAGCCCAGCAGCAAATCTACCCCTGGCCACCTTAGCGTTCCCCCTCTTCCTTGCCCCCCATAGCCAGCCTGGTTACAGGCACTGCATACGTGCCCTAGATCAACCCCCTGCCCTACCCATGAGAAGGCCACTGCTCTGCCTGCCCCCATCACAAGCAAACCCACCCGGAACCTCTTTGATCTGCATATTGGGACCGGGTATACCCTCCTGTTCCCTTATCTGAGGCCATATGTGCACCTGCTATCCCTCGCCTGCCCCCGATGGCATCCCGACCACTACTATGGGAGAGCCACCATCCTGTTGGCCCTGCCCCGGCCCTCCCTGCTGGCTCAGTCACAACCTTCCATACACACCCCATTACCAGAGCTTGAGACAAGCCTCTCACACGATCCCCACCCACCGTCGTGTGCTGACCTCCAGCCACAGAGGTGGAAGCGACACTAGTGGGCAAATCCCGACAATGAGGCATAGCTGCTATTGGTAAGCAGGAGCCGCAGCATAACGTCAAACAGCACTCGCAGTATTCAGATGCAGGAACCTCCAATCCACGTTGGTCGCAGTGCGATTCAAGGCTCCTAACTTGTTTCTGTAATTAACATCTAAAGCCTGCTGCACTGAACTCAGCCGCCACACCCAAATTGCACCACTGCCACAAACCATCGCCAAAGGGAAGAGGGAGGAGAGGAGCAGATGCTGAGCTTCATATACCTGGCTGAGTGCCCCCCCTTACCTCCTGCCCACACCTGTGTCAGGCCAATTGAAACCCCCCTTGTCACAGTGAAGGGATTTCAAATTCTGCACAAGTCAGCCCCCTTTTGTGCATCTTTCCAACTGCTGCTGTGGCACCCCCCGCTCCCCCTCCCCCTCTGCACAAGACACCTTCCAATGGCCTCATCCTCATGCCCATACTGTAGGCCCGGGCCCAGTTACATGTGGCTGCTGAAAAATATGGCCCTTCGGCCCTGGATCATTTCTTATTTTATTTTATATTTATTGAAGTTTAAACAGTGAAGCCCAAGAAACAACCTTACACAGAAAAACAAAACGTTTGAAGATCGAAAATCATAAACCTTACTTCCTAGGAATAGCCCATTGAGGTCCACTAAAGGAAAGAGGGGGATCAATGACCAATTTTAAAAGAGAAAGACATAAATCTCTTAAATTAAGAAAAGGAAATTAACTAGAGGCCTTTGCCCTATCCGTCATGTACAAATAGTTAGGCAGAAGAAATAATAAACGGTACCAACTGTTGGCTTCAAGGAGATTTTAACAGACAAGAATCCTGTTAACTGCTCAGGGCATCGAGCTGTAGAACCTCAAGTCTCAAGACTAGGAATCTATTGCTCCTGACTTGAGTAATTCAGGTAACATACAAACTTTCAGATTATAAAACAATTCATCCCTATTTCCAAACCTAAGCAAGAAATTACTAACCAAATAATGAAAGTTGCAGAAACAGGAACTTCATCATGGGATATTTCAAATGTTTTGAAATATTAAGAAACTCTGCTTGCGACTGTGATGCAGAAACATTTCCTACAGAGTCTACAGGTTTCTTTTCAGAAGCAGGGAGATAATATGCATTTGACATCAATGGAATAGCAATTTGTTGAATTTTCTGCATGTAACCCAGAATTAATACGTTGGGAGACTTTTGATCCAGTAACAGAGAGCAATGTAGTGGAGATAACTGAGAAAATGAGACGTAGTTCCTCTCATTTAGATCTGTTTTGATGCCAATAATTTAAGGAATTCAATTGCCTGTTTTATGAAGCAATTAATTGGTATATCATTTAGCAGTGGTATTCTCTCATTGGAATTAAAACGGGCATCTGTGTGCCAGGTCCTGAAGAATGCCGGGCTGTCTCTTCATGATCTCAGACTTGTCAATATTAGGTAAGACTATTGAACAAGCGGTACGCAGATGACTAGAGAATTATGTAAAAGATAGAACATTTCTGACAGATGGCAGCATGGTTTCGAGCTAATCACAGCCCTGAAATACTGGTTGCTTCCTTGTTCAATTCTGTTCGATGTGATCTGAGAATGCCACAAACTGCCTATTTGTAGTTTTAGATATAACAGTGGCGTTTGATTTACTTGTACTTCCAACGACTTGCCAATATAGGAATTGGTAGATCAGTACTAAGTTGATTCTGATCTTATATGTGTGAATGACAGCAACAAGTCTTTTATGAACCTTTTACATCAGCACGATATCAGCGTAATCGGGGTATGTTTCAGGGATTTCTGCTTTCTGCAGCTTTATGTAATATATATATGACATCATTATGCACTGAGTTACTACCTGCTACTACTATTTAGCATTAATATAGCGCTACAGAAATATAAGCAAAAAGACAGTCCCTGCTCGTCAGAGCTTACAATCTAGTCAAGACAACACAGAACAATAGACAGATCGGGAAAACAATTATGGTGACACAGAGCAATAGTTAATTCGGGATAAAGCAAAGTATGGGGTAAAACAAAGTATGGCAATTACAATTCAAGCAAAACAAGTATGGAATTTACAAAAACCAAGTATGGCATTTACAGTTTTAGACATGACAAAGGACGGGAGTCAGGTTAGGACAAAGGGTAGAAGTCAGGATCTGAAAGCGACAGTGAAGAAGTGGGTTTTCAATCTGGACTTGAAGAAGGCCAGGGAGGGTGCCTGATGTGTAGACACAGGTAGGTTGTTCTAAGTTAAGATCGCTGAGCATAAAATTCCGTCTGTATACAGACAAAATACTTCCGTTTGCTCCATTCAAAATAGATAATGACTTAATTTAATTTGTATTCTCAGTTTGGTCAAATCAATGATTGGTTTGGGCAGAATGGCTTAGCAATCAATTTTAAAGAAAGAAAGGCCTTAACTACGTATAAGGGGGCTATTTTTTCACCCTCTGAGAAATTAACTCCAAACAGGTATGACGTCTTAGTTTAGTCTGAAGTAAGCTATCTTGGTTTTACTATTTTGAGTCGCACTTTTAGTATGTGTCCCATATAATAAACTTATTCATCGAGGATTTTTCAGACTATGAGCAGTGCGGACGTTACGTATGACGTTATGTACTGAAGACTTTAGAACAGTGGTGCAGGTACTAATATTATCATTACTCAGTTACTATAATATCGTCTTTCTAGGTTTACGATTTGTTTATATATCACTTCAATTACTGTAAAATGCAGCAGGGAGGATGATCATGGGGATACAAAAATTTGATCATATTACACCAGCTTTAGTGCATTTACCTTGGTTACCAGTAACGACTAGGCTTCAATTTAAGTGTTTATGTATTGGGGGTCATTCCAGAAGCCCCATCTATGAGTTGGATGTCTGAAAACAGGCATTTAAACATGCAAATCACAAAGACGTCACCCGAACCATTTTAGAAAGATGGGTATATGAAGGTTTCCTGGATGAGCACATCCATGTCTCACAGGGGCATGGTGGAGGAGTGTTTTGGCTGTTCCAGGAATGCACTCGATTTCAGAAATGGCAAGCATATCTAAACCCACCAGCAGTAACATCTATGTGTATTCCTGCTTCAAGACATGAATAGGCATCACAAAAACTCTCGTTCTGCTACCAAATCACCCAGAGGGAGTAAAGAAGAAGGAACTCTGATACTCAAAATACTTTTCATTGCCAAAAAGAAAACTGAAGAAAACATGGACACTTGTTTTCTAGTTCTCCGCTTGCAAACTAGTAGGTAGGGACATATATGCAGCATGGGATAGACATCCTCGTCCTTAAATTTTGTCACAGGGATGTCTATGTGGCTGTGGCTGCTGGTGTCCATTTCAGGCAACTGCAAATTTCTGAAATCAGATTGAAAATTGCACATGGCCAGCCTTTTTACATACGTTTTGACATGCATGTCCCAAATTGCACCAAACTGTGCTGTCATGTGTATACATTTTTCTAAGTAGATGGCAAATGAGCTCTCTTCTTTGCTGTGTCATATGTTCCTTTATGACCTTTAAGATCATTGAATGACGACTTGTTGTGTATACCTTTGATTTCAATTTCAAAACCAAACTATATATACTTGGGTGCTTTCTGTCATTGGTCTACAGTTATGGAATGCCCTGCTGGTTATTTTGCAGAATAAATGATGATATATCATCTACTGGAAGAAATTAAAGGCTTACTTCCATGAAAGGGAATTTATCAGCATTATATTTATTTCTATATGTTTGTGTGTTTTAGTTATGTATAGGGTTTTATATTTGTTTAATTTGTTTTTATGTTTTATGATTGAATGTTTTATTGTACATGGCTTAGATGTGTAACAATAAGCAACTCACAAATATAATAGATTTAATCCATTTCATTTTATTATTTATAGTCTCCCTATCCTACAATTTTTAGGCTGCTTACACACACATAATTATATTACATACAGAAATATTAGTAATATGAAAGATATACAAAATATTGAACTGGCTAAAGGCCTCACCATATACAATTGTGGTCAACATTGCAGTTCAATTCCTTAATGTCCAATATCTTGTAAAGAAAATATCCATTGAAATGGCTTTGGACTATATATGCACACATATTTGACACATAAAAGAATCACACAAAACAAGACCAATCAAAAAAGGAAATAGCAGGAAATAGTATAAAAACTGGGACATTGCCAGGACACGATTATTGGCATCCTTATAAACAATTCAAATCAGTTTGAACAGAAGAGCCACATTCTCATTGTGGTAAAATGAGACGCACCTGTAGTCAACGGTCAGTACTCACATGACTTGAATCAACCAATGAATGATGACTCTAATGTTTAAAATTCAGAAAGGTGAAGACAAGAAAGCAGGCTGAGACTTTCAGAAAATCCATTATCAAACATCAAATGTCAAAGGGGTACAAGGCCATCTTCAAAGTTCTTGGTATTCCTGTGTCACAATGTTATTGTTCACAATGTTTATAAGATGTTTACTGCTCATGGAACTGTCAAGAATCTCTCAGAACGTGGTGGGAAGAGGAAACTTAATCCAAGAAGTCTTCAAAGGATAGTGTGATCTGGTGGAAAAACATCACGTCCAACAACCAAAGAGCTTAAGGCTGACCTGGAGTAATGTGGAGTAGTGATTTTAGGAAGTCCACGGGCCAAGGTCCCAGTGGACGCCGGTAACCTGGCGATCGGCCCGGGTCCGGCGTCCTGCTTAGTGGTGCGGGGGGGGGGGGGGGGCGAGACAGGCATGGGTGACGGTCTGTACGCGCCCGCATTATTTGAAATCATTGGCTCCGCAGGTACAGCAAGCGGAGCCAATGATATGCCCTGCACGCCCGAAGCTTTAAAAGGGAGGGAGTGCGGCGGCCCCCTCCTTTTCTGAGTCGGGCGTGCAGCGGGACGGCTTCTTCGCTCCTCTCGGCGGTACTTTCAGTCCTGGGGCATGTTCGGTAGGCCGTCGGGATCGCGGAGTGGTGCGGCGTCGTGGTGACTTGGCTGGGCAGAGCCGGGGAGCGTGAGGCGGTGAGTCACGGCGGTGCAAGTTCCGGGGATCCGGTGCACGCGCGGCGTGAGTCCAGCCTGAGGTTCGAGCTGCAGCGTCGGCAGACAGAGGAGAGTGGAGAGGCCCCCCCCCCCCCCGGAGCGTTGGTGAAACGGCAAGTAATTCCGTTTAATTTCGCTACCAGCTGGGCCTGTGTGTACTTGCGGTAGGAGTGTTTTCAGGATGGCTCGGGGGGCGGCTAGGCCCGGAGCACGTGGCCGGGGCAGCCTCAGGGGAAAGTTATGCAGGGGGGGTGCGCCGAGGCCTAATGGAGCAGGGGTGCCAAGGCAAGGGAAGGGTATAGGCCATCAAAGAGTGGCGGGGCGAAGGGGGACCGGGCAGAGAGGGACTGGTAGAGTGAGTCCAACGGCTGCCAGAGCCCCTAGTGGGGGCAGAGGTGGTACATCGGCGGTCCAGGGCAGGGGTTCTGCTGTCTCCCAGGCACGGGGGCGCAGAGGGAGAGGGCAGCGCCAGAGAATGGACATGGGGGCTGATATGGCAGTGGGGTCTGTGGGTAGTGGTGTGCACAGTCCGGGGGGAAGTGGGAGTGAGGTGCCTAGGGCTGGAGAGATGACCCAGGGTCAGTTTGAACTGACGCAGGGCGGCTGGGGGGTGGGGGAGCTGGGTGGGGGAGCGATACCGGGGTTAGCGGTCTCACAGCATCTGGCCGGTGGAACCTTGCCGGCTCCCATGGGCGGGCCGACAGGTCAGGTCGGGGGAGGGGGTTGGGCCGGGCATCCAGCTTGGCAGCATTGGTTGGGGGGCGGTCAGGGTTCCTCAAGAGCCGACTGGCTGGAGGCCTGGCGACCGGGGTGGCCCTCTGCTGTCCCCCCCCTTTCTTCTCCCTTTATGTCTCCACAGGTTCCAGCGATGGCGTTACGGGCAGCCGATTGCGATATGGTTGACGGCGCGGGAGCACGTGGACAGCAATCTGTGGTACACCCAGAGGATTCGTCTGAGGACAGACTCAGAACAGCGCCCGGAACGGTCGCGTCCCGCGAATTGGAGGCCCAGCGGCGGGATATCGAGCATGGACTGTCGACTGTGGATCCTTCGGCTGCGGTGGTGGCTGCGGCGTCAGTGGCGGGTGAGTTACCGGAGTCATGGGGGGACGGGGGCGAAGGGGGCAGGGGGCGGGGGAAGAGGAAGCAGAAAGGGAATAGACGGCGGCGGCATTCGGGTAGGAGGCGCAAGAGGTCTAGATCGTCGCTATCGTCGACATCGTCGTCGTCGTATGACTCGTCGTCTACGTCGTCGTCGGCCGGGGGTGGGCAAGAGGCCGGAGGCAGGAAAGGAGTGTCGGGGGGGGGGAAGGACGCAAGGGGTCCCTGCGGCGGTGGCTATATCTGAGTTGTGGGAAGGGGTTCCGAGGAAATTGCGGCACAGAATAAAGAAGCGCCGTTATATTGATATATTCTGTCTCTTAGAGGGCAGGAAGCGTTCGGGTGAAAGCAGGAAGAAGCGTAAGGAGGATGAGAAGGCGGGGCGTATTAAGAAAGTGGCGCGAAATGTGGTTAATTGGACGCGATCATTTTTGCGTTTAGCGAGCGTTTGGGGACAGTATTACCCTGGGCATTACGAGATGCTTTTATCATATGCGGATTCAATTTTGGAGGCTTCGCAGACACATGAGGGCTGGTCATGGTTAAACTATGACGAGAAGTTCAGGGACAAGATGGAAGGGAATAGAGCGGTTTCATGGGGTATGCAAGACATTAATTTGTGGTTGACCCAGATGTCAGCCAGGACAGCGGGGTTTGGGGGGAGCGGGGTGAAAGGTGCACTTGTGGTTCCCCCTGGAGTGGGGCGTTCCTTTCGAGGGGTCGGGGCGGTCGGATTGCAGCGAACCGGGAACAGTGGTGCAGGCGATCTCTGCTGGAGGTTTAATAAGACCTCGTGCCCGTTTCCGGACTGCAAATTTCGGCATGTGTGCTCCATTTGTGGGGGAGCACATCCTGCAGTCAAATGCCTTAGGAAAGGAGGGCCGCAGCCCCCCGCGCCTAGCGCCAAACAGTGAGGGTTTATTCGACCTGGCCCCTACGCCGATTCGCCGGGAGGTTTTAAATGAGTGGCTGGCCCACTACCCGAGGCGGAAGGATGGTGAGATTTTGTATGAGGGCTTTAATAGGGGCTTTCTAATTCCTGTGTGTAGACCCTTGGATGGTTCGGTGGCGCGGAATTCCCTCTCAGTTCGGCGTTTTGCTCCGGTGGTTAGGAAGAAATTAGAAACGGAATTGCAGTTGGGCAGGATAGCGGGCCCGTTTGGCTACCAGCCATTCGGGAGGATGGTAGTATCACCTTTGGGGATAATACCGAAGAAAGAGCCTGGGAAATTCCGATTAATACATAATCTGTCTAGCCCGGTCGGCGAGTCAGTCAATGACTACATCCCGCATGAATTGTGTACGGTGCGATACGCCTCCTTCGATAAAGCGGTGGAATTGGTCAGGGAGGCGGGTTTCCGGGCGCAGATGGCGAAGGTGGATATTGAGTCGGCCTTCCGCCTGCTACCAGTGCACCCGTCTTCCTTTTATCTATTGGGTTTTCGTTTTGAGAATGGACTATATTTTGATAAATGTTTGCCGATGGGTTGTTCGGTGTCCTGTGCATACTTTGAGAAATTCAGTACCTTCTTGCAGTGGGCCATTGAGCGCAGAAGGGGTGAAGCGACGGTAGTAGTGCACTATCTGGATGATTTTTTGTTTGTGGGACCCGCGCATTCGGAGGGGTGTCGCGATATGCTGGAAGCTTTTATGGAGTTGTCGAAGGAGTTGGGTGTGCCGTTAGCGAAGGATAAGACCGAGGGCCCTTCTACGAGGATCACGTTTCTAGGGGTAGAATTGGACTCCGAGGCCATGGTGGCACGGCTTCCTCCAGTGAAAGTGCAGCAGTTGCGGGTGTTAGTGGCTAACGCAGTAGCAGCATCCAAATTGACATTGAAAGACATGCAGGCCTTAATCGGCTCCTTAAACTTTGCTTGTCGTGTGATTCCTATGGGCAGGGTTTTCCTGAGACGCTTAGCTGCTTCTACAGCGGGGGTTCGCTTGCCGCATCATCACATCAGGGTTTCAAAGGCAATTCGGGCTGATTTGAAGGTGTGGCAGGTCTTTTTATGTGAGTATAACGGGACCTCCGTATTGAGGGAGGCGGAGTGCAGTAGTGGGGATCTGCAATTGTACACAGACGCAGCGGGTGGCATTGGGCTGGGTATTTACTTTGCAGGGTCGTGGTGCGCTGAACGTTGGCCGCGGGCTTGGTGCGAGAATGGGATCACGAGTAATATAACCTTTTTAGAATTGTTCCCAATATTGGTGGCATTGGAGTTGTGGCCCGATAGGCTGCGTAATCGACGGGTGCTTTGGTGGTGTGACAATGCGTCGGTGGTCAGTGTGGTGAACAATTACACGCCTCATTGTTTACAAGTAGCAAACTTGATGAGAGCAGTTGTCTTGACCTGCTTACGTTTGAATGTGGCCTTGAAAGCTAGGCATATACCAGGGCTCGCTAACGAGATCGCTGATTCTCTTTCTCGTTTCAAGTGGGATCAATTTCGAAGACTGGCACCAGAAGCAGATGCGGAAGGAGTTGCGGTCCCTTGGAGGTTGTGGAGTCTTGGCCAGTCGGAATGAGGGACTTGCTGCGGAGATCCTTGGCCTCTGGGACGTGGTCGGCCTATGTGCGCGGATGCGGAAAAGTGGTGGCCTTCCTGGAACACTGCGGTTGGCAGTATGGGGCAGTGCCCGCTCAGTTGTTGGGTCGATATGTCGCGTGGGCAAAAGCGCAGGGGGTCGCTCGTTCTTCGGTGCGCAGTCACCTGGCGGGCTTTGAATTCTTTATAAAGGCGGTGGGATGGGGCTTTCCGGTCGAAGGCTTCTTGGCCCGTAAGCTTTTGCAAGGTTGGGGCCGCGTGGCACCGGCTCCGCCGGACGCTCGGCGACCAATCACACATGACTTGCTGGTGAAGTTATGTAATTCACTGGCATCGGTAGCTTCGTCCAGGTACGAAGCTGTCCTCTTTAGAGCCACCTTTAGTCTTGCCTTTTTTGGGGCCTTCAGGATGGGGGAGCTGGTGTCGAGCTCGAGCAAGGGGAGGGCGGCAGGGATAGTGCAAAGGCAGCATGTGGTTGTGGAGCGCCGCTGGTTGAGAGTCTTCTTAGCCAGATCTAAGACTGATCAGCAAGGTAAAGGTTTGTGGGTAAGGCTTGGTGCGATTGACAGCCTATCCACTTGTCCGGTGGCGGCCATGAGAGCTTATTTGCAGGTGCGACCGGCCGTAGCCGGAGGGTTATTTCTGCACGAGGATGGGCGGCTCCTGACGCGCTTTCAGGTGGTGGCGGTGCTGAGGCTGGCATTGCGGTTCGTGGGTGAATGCCCGGAGCAATTTTCGGCGCATTCCTTTCGGATCGGTGCGGCTACCAGTGCAGCTGCTGCAGGCCTTTCCCAGCACGAAATACAGAATGTTGGGAGATGGCGTTCTCTGGCTTTTCGGGGTTATGTGCGATTGTGAAGGGTGGGGAAAGGTTTCGAATGCTTGAACTGATTATGTTTTCTTTTGCAGATGATGGAAGGAATGTGCCCATTTGCTGGATGATAGGACATTCCTTCGTTTTCTGGGCTGGCCGACGAGCATCAGAGAGGCCGTTTGGGCTTAACTTGGGACTGGCTCTAACTGCGATGTCGATTCTATGGCTAGGTGAACGTGGACTGCGTTGGACGCAGCTATTACCTTTGCTGCGGCATCATGAGCGTGTGCGACGCCCGCCAAACTTCATCCTTTTTCATCTGGGTGGAAATGACCTCGCTATTTGGACTTGTAAGCAGCTCATCCGAGCGGCAAAGCGGGATTTGGCGATGGCGTTGCGCTTGTTCCCAGGGGTGGTGCTATTATGGTCCGACATTGTTCCAAGGCCTGCTTGCCAAGCCCAGCGGCGGTGGTCGCGGGGTCTCACAAAAATAAATCGGCAAATTGGGCGTTGGATCTGTGAGAGGGGCGGGGTTCAAATTCAGCATCCCTGGGTGGACATTACTTGTGCCGGATTGTACCGGCAGGATGGGGTGCATTTATCCCCGGTGGGTGTCGATTTGCTTTTAAACGATTGGCAAGAGGCCTTGGAACACTTAGGGGGTCGGGAGAACAACTGGTCGCAGCTGGGGTTTGTTGGGGCGGCACAATGACATGGGTGTCACCGTGCCGGTGGCGGGATCCCGGAGGTCTCCGGGGTCCGGAGCCTTTAGGACATACTTGGGCGGGGGGGGGTGCCCCCGACCCGGATAAGCCCTGCTGGCCTTTGCTAGTCACATGGCGAGGTCGGGGAAAGGGCGGTAGCAAGTTGGCCGGTGCCAGGACACGGCCGAAGCGGAGGCAAGGTCACTTTGCTAGTTATATGGCTGGTGAGACATTGCTCCGCACGGGGGGATTGTTATGAAGTTTTGTTATGATTGGAATGTTAATTGTTTATAAATATAATAAAGCTGCGACCAGTTGGTTCTTCCACATTAAGAAGTATATGTGTGATTTGTTGACAAGTGGGGGAAAGAAGTGGGGGTGGTGGTGGGGGGGGGGGGGGGAGGGGGAGGTGGGGGGGGTCGGAAAGGGGTGCGCAGGAGGGATAGGAGGCCGGGTCCGATCTGACACGGTTATAGGAAGTCCACGGGCCAAGGTCCCAGTGGACGCCGGTAACCTGGCGATCGGCCCGGGTCCGGCGTCCTGCTTAGTGGTGCGGGGGGGGGGGGGGGCGAGACAGGCATGGGTGACGGTCTGTACGCGCCCGCATTATTTGAAATCATTGGCTCCGCAGGTACAGCAAGCGGAGCCAATGATATGCCCTGCACGCCCGAAGCTTTAAAAGGGAGGGAGTGCGGCGGCCCCCTCCTTTTCTGAGTCGGGCGTGCAGCGGGACGGCTTCCCTCCCTCCCTCCCATGGTTTAGCTATGGGAGGTGTGTGGGTGGTTGGGGGTGTCGCTGTTGGGGGCCAAGGCGGGATCCCGGAGGTCTCCGGGGTCCGGAGCCTTTAGGACATACTTGGGCGGGGGGGGTGCCCCCGACCCGGATAAGCCCTGCTGGCCTTTGCTAGTCACATGGCGAGGTCGGGGAAAGGGCGGTAGCAAGTTGGCCGGTGCCAGGACACGGCCGAAGCGGAGGCACGGTCACTTTGCTAGTTATATGGCTGGTGAGACATTGCTCCGCACGGGGGATTGTTATGAAGTTTTGTTATGATTGGAATGTTAATTGTTTATAAATATAATAAAGCTGCGACCAGTTGGTTCTTCCACATTAAGAAGTATATGTGTGATTTGTTGACAAGTGGGGGAAAGAAGTGGGGGTGGTGGTGGGGGGGGGGGGAGGGGGAGGTGGGGGGGTCGGAAAGGGTTGCGCAGGAGGGATAGGAGGCCGGGTCCGATCTGACACGGTTACAACCTGCACCATACACCTGCACACTAAACATAAAAGGACTTCATGAGTGAAGGCTAAGGAGGACCCTATTGCTCAAAGACAGACATAAAAAGGCACACTTGATCCTTGTCCAAATCCACCTTGAGAAACCACAGTTTTTCTGGGAAAATGTTCTGTAGACAGATGAAACCAAATTTGAACTCTTTGGCAATGCAGACCAGCAATATATTTTTACAGGAGAAGAAATGAGGCGAATAAGGAAAAAAACACCCTTCATACAGTTGGGTTTTCCGAGGTTCCATAATGTTTTGGGGCTGTTTTGCTGCCTGAGGAACTGGAGGTCTGGAATGTAATAAAGGAATCATGAAGTCAGTGGTATTTTGGAGGGAAAAATTCTATCTAGTGTCAGAAAACTAGGTCTGGGTCGAAGGTCATGGGCTTCCAGCAGGATAATGACCCAAAACATACATCCAAAAGTACAAAAGAATGCTTAACAAGGAACAAATGGATTGCTTTAAACTGGCCAGCAATGAATCCTGATCGCAATCCAATCAAGAACCTTTGGAAAGATGAAATCTGCCATTGGTAAAAGGAATCCTGGAAACATTCATGAGCTAGAACAAATCACATTTGAAGAGTGGGAGAAACTACCAGTAGACAAATGTACAAAACTTAAAGATGGCTACAAGAAACGTGTGGAGGCTGTCATCACTACCAAGGTTGTGCAACCAAATATTAGTGAAGGTGCCATTAATCCTATCCAGGTCACATTTTGTTTTTTTCTCAGAAATTACTACGTCTAAGTTGCACAGACATCCTTTTTTTGTTGTATACCTTTGAACATACTATTAAAATATTATGTTGACATACAATGGGAATATTTCCAATTATTTCTCAAGATATTGTACACAGCATACCTAAAATGCAAGGGTGCCAATAATGTTGACCACAACTGTAAACAATGATTACAATTTCTTCTGGAATGTAAGGTAAATGGGTTCTTGTCATAGCCATTGAGGGAGAAGTTTCCAAAGTTTTAGACCAACAATTGAAAAAGCCCACTCTATCACCGTTTGTGTCAATGATTTTAGCGAAGGAATTCTCAAGCATCTTTTGTTAATTCAAATGCAAGTCTCTACCAGTGACATAAGACTATAAAGAAACTGCAGATCCATGTGGGTCCAGAGCTATTTTTAATTTTATTTATTTATTTAACATTTCTTATATACCGCCTTTCATGATATCAAGGTGGTTTACATTTGAACAAACTGAGATTACATTGAACAGGGCATTATAACTTGGAGAAAACTATTTTACGGGGAACATGGGCAATGGAGGTTTAAGCGGTTAAGCTATAACATCCTAACAACTGAACACAGAATTTTAAATTATTGAAACTTGACTGGAAGCCAATGTAATTTGCCTAGTACTAGAGAAACATGATCATGTCAACCTATCCCTAATAAACAATAAACCATAACCATATCAGTGCTGTACCTAGGCTGTGCGATCAGTACAGCCGCAAAGGAGCAAAACAATAGAGGCACATGTAGAGTTGCCGACCACCGGCCTCGGCTCCCACCCACGCTGCCTGCCTTTGCCCTGCCCCTGCTTTTCCTGTTTCCTTGGTGGTGGCGGCAGCAGCAGAGTGGACCTCCAAATAAAACAAACACATGCGGGTCATTCAAACTCTGCGCTTGCATGACTGGTCCGATCCCTCCCTCCTCTTTAAGCAAGCATACATCAGAGGAGGGAGGGATCAGGCCAGCCATACAAGTACAGAGTCGGGAAGACCAGCGTGATTTTTTAAAATTGGAGGTCCCTCTGCTGCCACCATTGCCGCCGCCACTACCACCACCTCCGCCAAGGGAACAGGAAAAGTGTTGGCAGGGCAAGGGCCAGCTGGGCAGGCAGCGCAGAGGGGAGCCAGCTGGACATGAAGAGGTATGAGGTAAGCTAGAGAAATGCTGGGCAAGACGGGATCGGGCAAATGACAAACATCTGATGTCATTGGGTGGGGGATAGGAGAAACTAGGTTTGCAAGTCACACAGGGCGCATTTATGGTTTGGTATGGCCCTGAACCATATGCCCACTATTTATCTTGTAGTAGAATTCTATGCCAATTGCATAGCTTTTAGGATATTATTAGATACCCCAGCATATCACATTACAAAAATCCATATTAGATATTGCTAAACATTGTACAACACTACAAAAGTAGTCTTATACATACCATAACGTCTGTACAGTCTGGAGCTTAAAATAAGCATTATACTCAACCTTCTATGCCTGAGATTTAAATGTCAGACTTCAATCCATTATTATTTCCAAGTAAGAGGTTTCTTCACTCACTATAACATCATGCGCTGCCAAATTTATTTTTTCTGGAGGCTTCTGAACCCTACAAACTACCAGAGCCTTAGTTATATCAATGTTCATAAACAGATCAATATCAGTACAGAATTCTAAAATAGAATTAAAATCAGAAATTGTTTTTAAAGATTGAACATCAGCCATAATTTTATTTGGACAGAATAACAGATATTGTCTGCATATGGTTGAAAGGAAATAATTCAGTTCTCAAATTCTACAGCATAAAATGATCATATAGATGTTAAAGAGCGAAGCAGACAACAATGACTCTTATGAACACCAAAATCCATCGATTCTCACTTGTTGCTGTCTATCAGTTAAGTAAGCCAAACCATTTTAATGCAGTATCTCCTATATCAAGCTCAGCTAGTCATTTTAACAATATCCAAGGTTGGACAGTACTGAATGCAGACTTCAAATCAACATAAATAAACAATAAAATAAACAATAAAACAGCCTACATATTTTCAAGCGAATATAAGACTGAATCCAAAAGCTTTAAAAGCAATGTTTCAGTACTACAATTCTTTTTAGACTTATGTTGCCAATCATCTAATAAATTAGTTCTTGCTAAAATAGATCGCCAACCCTACAAATTTGCCCAAGAATGGCAGGTGGGAAATGAGGCAGTAGTTCCACAATCAGCTGAAGAAATAGTCACCTTTTTTAAGCTTGGATGTATCAATGCACATTTTAACTCACTAGACAAAATGCCACCCTGCAATGAGATATGAACAAAAGCAGTCAAAAATTTACCAAGTGGCACAACACAATAGGTTGACAACAGGCACATAGGCTTTATCTAATGCAAATGTCAACTCATTAGCACCCCCAATGATTTTACAAATTACTGATTCACTGGGTAATTCATAGTTTTGCAAGCTGATTGATCTGGAGCAGAAAATAAACTCTGACACATTCTGCTTGATTATGGATACGGCTTTGTTTTCTTATGAGGCCTGCTGGGATGTGGGCATGGTCATTAATCTCCTCACTATAGCAAATAATTCAGCCAGTCTAGAAAGAGCATACTGTGTCTTCCGAACAAAAATTTCCTTTTTAGTCTTTACAACCAACTCATTATAGCTTTTCATTTCCATATAAGCCTACTTATTATCCTCAGACATTTATTTATTTCCTCCATTTCTGTCCAGTCTATATAGTACTTGTTTGGAAAGACAAAGGGCCCGAACGTCAAAGGCAGACCTGCAAACCGTGTAAATGCCATTCATTGGGATATTCAGCAGTACTAACATGGTTAGTGCCATTGCATAACCGCAGGTGCTGTCGCTGCAGGCTCCTATGCTAGCTGGTTAGCATCAGGATGTTCTGGGGGCGTTCCGGGGCACCGCCCGTCGCTAACTGGGCAGCTGTGATATTGAGCCACTGCCTAGTTAGTGACACGTGGCGACAATAAGGTACAGCAAAGGCTGGCCTTACTTTCGCCGCAAAAGATAACCGGGCAGCAGCTCAATATAACAGCTACCGGGTTAGCGATTTTCTATGGTCCTGGCCCTGGCATCGAATATCTGGGTCTGAGGTTCAGCGCCGGTGGCTAACAACTTTAGAAGCGCTAGCCGCTGGCAATGAATATCAGGCCCAAAATTCCTTGCTATTCCATGTGATGCTATTTGACCACCTACATTTTTTTTCAACCGTAATAAATTCACCAAATTCTTTAATAACTACTTTCCATATCTTAAGACAGACATCAATACCTTTTTCTGGTATTTTCAAAGCACCACATAAACCTTTCTTAAACTTCAGTAGGTGGAGAGAATTTAAATTTTGGAAAGTTTATTAGTTGGTGTGATGGGTCTATAAAATGTTACCCACCCCTCTCCAAAGGGAGTATCAACAGTTCCCTTTTAAGACAGTCCCCAACCCAGAGTTCAGCGCTGGGAAGGTGTGGCTCACAGGGAGATGTTAAGAACCCAGCAGGCTGCAGGAGGGAAAGAGGTCCATGGATCCAGAAGTTCTTCCAAGGCAAGCTGTGCAAAGGAGTTCTGAGGTAGGAACTTTAACTGGGGCTGAAGGAAAGGCTGGGAGAACCAGCTTATGGAGGTTTAACAAGCTGGGACAGAAATAAAGCTGATTTTGTTTTCCCTGAATTGCTGTCAGTTCTGGTTTTTGCTTTGTGGAGGTTTAACAAGCTGGGACAGAATAAAAACTGCTTTTGTTTTCCCCAACTGCTAACTGGCCTGTGTTTTAAAGAAAACCCTTTCCCACTGCATGCTACAGTACTACATATGGTGGTAGCTTGGGGGATTTCCTCTAATCACATGACTGAGGGCAAATCCACATCCCTCTAGGGCTGAGCTTCAACAGCACATCAAGATTTGTTTTGTTTGTTTCTATGGGCTAAGAGTTAGCTTCACCCTTGTTAGAGATCTTAAAGAAGGTATAGTTAGTGCCAGATAGGCAGAATTTGTTTTGGCCACTAAAGACCGCTAAAAGTTTGTTGGAGCTGGAGTACTGCAGGGTTAACTCAGTTCCAGAAGAGAAAGCTGTGGTGGTGTTGCAAGAGAGCAGTGACAAGCCAGGATGGAGCGGCTCCTCCAGATTCTGGCAGAAGGTCAGCAGCAACAGCAACACATGTCAGCAGCAGTTTCAAAATGCCCTGCTCGAAGGGCAGCAACACCAGCAGCTGCAGATACAGGATCTTATTCAAGTGCAGGGAGAGCTACAGAAGAGTTCCCTAGCTCAGTTGACCCAGGCTCCACCCTCCAGTGCAAGTGCTTCTTAAAATGATGGCCGAAGATGAACCGGACCATTTTTTGGTGAACTTTGAGTGAATTGCCCGCATGGCTGGGTGGCTGGAGGCGACATGTATTACCTATTTGGGGAATCTGCTGGTGGGCAGCAGTCAGGCTGCATTCAGGATGCCAACCCAGATGGCGAGTTCAGTTTGCAACTGTCAAAGCCACCATACTGGAATATTCTGGCTGTACCCCAGAGGTCTACTGCCAGAAATTCAGAAAGGGGAGCTCCAGATAAAAGAGAGCCCCCCCGGAGGTTCCTCTATAGGTTGAAGGATCTCACATGGAAGTGGCTGCAACCGGAGGGAAAGATCGGGCCTGAGATAGTCAAGATTGTGTTATTGGAGCAGATTTTGGAGGGCTTGACTGCCCCAATGAAACAGTGGGTACATCAGCACCCCATGCTTACAATGGAGAGTGCACTGGAAATAGCCGAGGTGTATCATGAAGCCCAGCTGATGAGTGAAGTGGACAGTGAGAAGGGGAAGAAGTCACCCATCAACTCAGGAGGATGGAAGGGGAAGATGGAAGGGATGTTGGCTCACATGTTCCAACCCCCAAGGTCACCTCATATGCAAGGGTATGGCCTCAGCTATGCCTCCTTCACCTGTTTTATAGTGTGGAGCCCGGGGACACTTTGCTCTGGAATATCTCTGGGGTAAGGAAGAACCCATGGATGTCAGCCTAACCACCCTTCACATCTGTGCTTTTGTGGACATTCCCCACCCTGAGCCACAGAACTTTGTGAATCCAGTTTAGCTTGAGGGAACCTGCCTCCACGCCTTGATAGACTCCAGGGGTGTGTGGACCCTCATTTGCTGGGAAAACTGTAACCCAATTTCAAAATTGACTATGCAAAGACGGTAACACTGACCTGTGTACATAGAGACCAGGGGCAGTATCCAACAGCTTTCACTTAAGACTCCAGCAGGGCAAACCACGCTCGAGTTTGCAGTGCTGCCCTGGCTCCCGTATCCAGTGGTGATTGGCCGAGACTACCCAAACTTCGGAGCGATATGGGCTCAGCAAACTGACAGCTCCACTAAATCAGACCAGGAAGATTTCCCAGAGATTTTCCCCCAGAAGACCCAGATCCATATGCTGAGAATCCCAAGCCTGCTAAGTCCCAGAGTTGGCGTCGCAGGTAACAGCTATGCTACCAAAAGAATCTGGGGGTGGCTATGGGGGAGGGATCTGAGGAGGTAGAGCCTAGGGAAGAAACCCCTGGGGATAGCTCAGAGCTCAGCAGTAGTGACCCAAATACAATTGTCCCCTTCCCAAAGTGGGGGCTGGGAAAAGACCAAGGGAGTTTCAAGAGGTCCCAGCAAGAGAAAGAGACCCTTAAACATACCCAAGAGTTGGTTTTTGGACCTGGATGGGGTCCAGTAGATAATGGAGAATCCCCTGCAAGAACCTTCCCCTATTTTGTGCTAAAAGGAGATTTATTATAGAGTGTCCAAGGGTGCCCTAGAAGGGGAAGAGGTAGAACAATCGATAATTCCCCGGCCCACACTCTGATATTCTTCCGTCTAACCACATTTTCCATTGCTTCCACCTTAATTATAGATATAAATTCTCCTTTACCAAAGGGGCATTACAGTCTTGTTTTCCTCCCTATCTGGGCTCATTCTCAGAAACACACTGCTAGTAATTTACTATGACAAGCCCTGGAACCTTATTACCTGAGGATTCCTAAACCTGCTTAGAAAGCTGCAAGAGCTGACCAGAGAAAAGAGTCAAGGTTTGCCAGGTAATATTTCCCACCGTTCGATGTATTTTAAAATTATATATAGTTGTGAATCCCTGTTGTATATAGTTTTCCTAATGCTGTTTTTTGTAAACTGCCTTGACCCAGCGAAAGGTGGTATATAAATAATCCCAAACTAAATAAATAAATAATCCCAAAGTTAATAGGTCTTGACAAAGTCCTTCTAAAGGAACTAAGTGAAAGTGAATGCAAGGTAGCAGTGCTCTCATGCTCCTTAACCCTGGAATTACCGAGATTTTTTGCACACACTAAATACTGTTGGGGTCATAAATGACCCCACGACGAATTTTAATTGTTAACCATGAAAAATTTAAATTAAACAGACAAAATATTATTCTGAATTAATTATTTATTATATGAAGGTTAAATGTTTTGAAATTTAATGCTTTATCATAAAATTACATGAAGAAGAGTTGCCATGAAAGCAGTTTTTGCATGCACTTGATGAACACAGTAAAGTACTACAGTCATTTGCATGAGACACAAAGACAATTTCTGAATGTTCTTTGCAAACATTGCGCTTGCAGGAGGTGCAAACTATGTTGCTTTTCTTGTCTTTTTCTCTCGAACAGCAGTGACACCTTGCCCTTTTCTTTGGGATCCCGACATTGCAAACAGCATCAGTGGCTTCTTCGATGCTGGAAGAAGTCTCGCTGCAATTACTCTGAAGCAGCTGCTTTCCTAATTCCAAGAGGAATAGACGACGTCTGTGCTTTGACTTGGACTGCCATTCTGGATTTAGTGACATCCAAACAATGAAGGCGTTCAAAGCACTGATGTCCAACATGTTGTAGAAGATTGTCACTGGCCAGCGTCTTGTCATTCGTTTTGTGGTATACGTGCGCAACATTTGATCTGCCGTATCTACTCCACCTTTACTAGAATTATAGTGCAAGATCATGCGTGTTTTTTTGTCTGGACGTGTGTTATCTACTTCTTCTTGATCATGCAAACTGCTCAGAAGAACAACCACTTTTCCTTTCTTCGGGCAATAGGAAACCAGAGTGGCGTCATCGCGAAAGGCAAACAGTGAAGTGAATAACTCTCGGCCCTTTGCTGTTACAAATTCTGGAGGTAATTCTTTTCTGTTCTTTCGAATTGTCCCCAAACGTGTCATTTGTTTTTCTAGCAATTTCCGTGACAGGGATAAACTGCAGAAGAAATTGTCAACAGTAACATTTCTGCCAGATCGCGTCAATCCTTCATTGAGTCGCAGCACAACCCTTTCACCCTGATTCTGTTCCCTGGTTTGTACGAGTTCCCTTCCTGTATATACTTGAAGACGCAGAACATATGACGTTGCACTGTCACACAACATCCATAGCTTTATGCCATATTTCCCAGGTTTTCTGGGAATATATTGTCTGAACAGAACACGGCCACGACATGTAAGCAGTTGCTCATCCACGGTAACATTTTCACCAGGAACAAAGGCGTTACTTATAGTTGCTTCCCAGTTATCAAAAACGAGTTTGATTGGAGCAAGCTTATCCATGCCTCGTTGTTCACGTCTGTTGGTTGCATCATCAAATCTGAGAGCACAAGAAATTTGCTGTAAACGGTTATGGGCCATATTTTTGCCGAAAACAGAACAACCATCTTCAAGGTTCCACAACTGAACTATGGATTCATTTCGTGACTTTTACACGCCTGAGAGGATCAGAAGTCCAAGAAAACATTGAAATTCTCCGTCTGTCATATCTTTCCAGGTGTCGTCATAAATGTGTCTTCCTTGTTTGCTCGTCCACATCATGATTTCATTCAATAAGTTCTTCCTCATGAACAAGTGGAATGCTGTGAGAGGGCCATCAACATTTCGTACAGCATACCTTGTAGGACCTTGTTGTACAGGCATGACATTAGCTCTGGCATATCTTCCAGCAGCTTGCTTTATAGGTTTCCTGTTCCATGATGTGGTATCCTTAGATACATAGGCTTCAATGGCAACATTTGTGCTTATAGTTGATGACCTTTTAGGTCCTCTATGACCACAACTAAGATTCCTCACAGATGATACTGACACTGAGGACTCCTGCCTTCTTCCCCGTCCAGCACAGCCTCGACCTGTAACTTGACTCTTTGCTGCAGGCGATGTTACCGGCTCAACATCAGTCTCACATTCACTTGGCAACCAACTGCTATCGCCATCTGAATCATGACTTGGCTGATATGCTTCTTCGCTTGCTGAATATGCTGCATCATCAGACGACTCAGAGCCGTCACTGTCAGCATCTCGTTGCAATATTTCTCTTACTTGGGCAGCTGAATGCTTTCGTTTTGACATCATAAACAATAACCTAATATAAATAAACAAAGATAAAGTTGAATAAAACGTAAAGCAGTTTTACTATAGGTGTACAATAATCGTGATGAACGAGCTGAAAGCCTTTAGATTTCATCGTAGATAATGAGAGAACGTATGATATCAATTATGGAAAATGTGTAATTTTCATAAGAGTACAAAAAATAAATGATACATAATGATAAATACCTTTGTCAGATCAAAAAATTCACAAAACTGCAAATTGTATCACGATCCAAACCGGATGTAAGCAACTGGGGTCACTGGGGTCAAAAATGACCCCACTGGTACTCTGTGCTGCAATTCATCACTAGCGTCACCTAGGGGATGAAAATTATTCCTCTCATGGCGCAATATAAAGAGAATATTGACATGTGAAAAGTCATAAAAAGATTGCATTCTTGAACAACTAGTTTCCGAGATACGCGTTGTGAAACTTGAAATGGGGTCATTTTTGACCCCATCGGTACTCCCAGGGTTAAACACAGTTACATGCTCAGAAACCACAACCTCCTTCCCTGTCACCAAGCCGGACAGATGTTGTCCCTCCTCTGCTGAATGCTGTTTCTCCTCTGTCGATATCCACCAGCATAGACTCAGTCACCACCCACGAAGCTCCAGCCTCTGCAGTCGTGCCTGGTTTACATCACGTGTCAGCACTGCTGAGACCTTCGAGCCATGGCAATCTTGAAAGAGTTTGGGAAGGTATTGGCACTGCCCAGGACTCAATGAAGTACCTAACTCCAGGAGTGAGGGCACCTCACCTTTCCTGCCCCATGCCCTACTGGAACCTCACTTAAGACACTTGGCGAGCAGCACCGCACAATGGACCACAAGGACATTTACTGGATAAGAAACCATGGAAGATACTCGTGAAAGCTCTATATAGTAAGCCCATTCCATTGCCTCATTAATTATATAAATTAAGTTATTATAGTTAGAAGACAATAAGAGAATGTTTCACAGGAATACAGAGCATAAACTAGCAAGCAGCCATCTTGGGCCCCCACTTTTGAGTTTCTCTTTGAAAATAAGCTTTTAGATCAGCGAGTACAAAGTATCCACACACCTCTAAATTAGGCATGAGGTTTAAAAACTGACTCAAAAATGCCTGTTAAATACTTAGAGGTCTGCATTCATTAGCGAGCCTTCGGTTTGTTAAGGCACCTTAAAAATTTAGTGCAGACTAAAATTGATTTAACACATGTTAACTATGGATGACATTCTCTCAGCAATGGGCTGCCTGACTGAAGAATGAACACAGTTTAGGACAACTATCCAGAGGGTCACCATGAGTTGACACCAACTCAACAACACTTCACAACAACAACAACAACCACCAACATAGCATGCCTTAATTCGTTAGTGTTCATTAAACCAATTTAGCCTGCACTAAAAATTTCCAATTAAAATGAATGCGTGAAACTAACCGAAAAAAAAACACCAAAAAAAAAAAAAAAATCAAGAACAATTTGTGAAAAAAGGAAAACTAACCACATTTTCCTTGCCTGTGCACATCCTTATTAAACATATCCACAAAAGACCCCGGGAAATTTTTATCTGAAAGCATATCATAACCCACAGCTAATCTCTTCTTCTTGGGCCCGATATTCAGTTGTCCGTAGTATGGAAGGGATATGCACTGATAGGCGCATAGCCCTCCCTGCTGACCCCTAAACCGCATATTCAGTGTCGCGGTGAAGGCACTGAATATCTGGTGATCGCAAGCCGATGCCAGAAGCCGCCAAAGCTAACCATGCAGCAGCGATATTGGAAGATGCACGATTAGTGATCGGCACCTCAAATACAGGTGAGGGCTTTCCGATCGCTATCCGTGCAGCTTCCAATATCACTGCTGCACGGTTAGCGCCATTCTCTGCCTCCACCACAGACCGCCTCCAACACGCCCCGATGTAACCGGATAGCATCAGGGTGTGTAGGGGACATAGCCAGGAATATTCAACGGCACTACCCGTGTAGGTGCTGTTGAATATTCCTGTCTAAGGCAGGTACATGGCTTACAGGGGCTGTAAACCGTGTAACTGTCTTTTGAATATCAGGCCCCTAAAGATTATGAAATCTGAATCTCTTTAGTTTCGGAGGCCATTCTTGTTCAGGAAGTCACTATGGGCTATAGGCAGCATCTGTTCTCATGGACCTCGTATTACAGAAATGCTACAGATTGTGGCAAATGGACCCATCCCATTGATTTTTGCCATTGCCATTACCACAGCAAACTGCACGTTGCCACAACTTACTGGGTTTTTGGAACTCTGTAAAAGCAGAAATTGTAGCTGTCATTCAGGATCCTTGTACACACCTTTAACATACTTGTATACTGCCATATGAGCCCCTTTAATTTTTTTTATCAATAAGGAAAAGAAACAAATCTTATACTATGGCAGGGGTTCTCAACCCAGTCCTCCAGACACACCTAGTCAGTCAGGTTTTCAGGATAACCACCATGCAAATGCATGAGAGATCTGCATGCCCTGCCTCCATTGTATGCAAATTTCTCTCATGCATATTCATGGTGGTAATCCTGAAAACCTTACTGGCTAGGTGTGTGCTGAGGACTGGGTTGAGAATCCCTGTCCTAAGGACAAGAACCTTTTGCATAGTTCGGGTGTCGACTAGCAAGTGACATTGCATATACAGCATCAATATTATTCCCTTATTCTTTGATCTTACCTTTACATTTTAGACAAACCACTATCTATCAAGTCTGAGCGGCTGCTATCTGGCTATGAATATTCCTGCCTAGTTTGCTGCCCCGCACAATTTCTGAAAGACAGAAACATAGAAACACGATGGCAGAAAAAGATCACATGGCCCATCTAGTCTGCCTTTCCATATCAACTACTATAATCCCTTATTTTCCTTTAGAGATCCTCTGTGTTTGTCCCATGCTTTCTTGAATTCAGATACTATCCTCGTCTCTCCTAGTTCCACTGGGAGACTGTTCCACGCATTTACCTCTCTTTCCGTAAAGAAATATTTCTACTTATTACTCCTGAGTCTATCCCCTTTCACTATCATCCTATGTCTCTTCATTGCAGAGCTTGCTTTCAGTCAGAAGAGGCTCTCCTCCTGTGCATTTATGCCACAGAGGTATTTAACATCTCTATTATATCTCTTCTATCCCACCTTTCCTCTAAAGTATACATACTGAGATCTTTAAGTCTGTCCCCGCACTGACCTCTGCACCAATTCCATCCTGTTTTATATCCATTTAAAGGTGTGGTCTCCAGAATTCCACACAATACTTCAAATGAGGTTGCACCAAAGACTTATACAGAGGCAATATTACTTCCATTTTTCTGCTAGCCATTCCTTTCCCTTTGCACCCAAGCATCCTTCTTTCTTTTGCTGTTGCATTTCTACCAATTTAGCCACTTTAAGATCATAAGAAACAATCATGTCCGGGTCTTGCTCTTCTTTCATGGACAGGAGTCCTTCACCCCTTATACTGTACCACTCCCTTGGAGTTTTGCAGCCCAAATGCATGATCCTGCATTTTTTTAGAATTAAATCTCAGCTGCCAAATTCTTGACCATTCTTCAATCCCTCCTCATGTTATCTACTCCTTCCTGGGTGTCTACTCAATTGCAGATTTTAGTATCATCCGGAAAGAGGTAGCCCTTCCCTTACAGCCCTTCCGCAATATCACAAACAAAAATGTTAAAAAGAATCAGATCAAGGACTGATCCTTGCAGCACACCACTAGTAACATCCTTTTCTTCAGAGTGAGCTCTGTTTACTTGTACCCTCTGTTGCCACCCACTCAACCAATTTCTAGCTCAGTCAGTCACTTTAGGGTCAATCCCTAAGGCACTCAATTTATTTTTAAGTCGCCTGTGCAGAACGCTGTCAAAGGCTTTACTGATATCTAAGTACACCACATCTAGGGCTCTACTTCAGTTCAACTCCCTAGTCACCCAGTCAAAGAAAACAATCAGATTTGTCTGGCAAGACCTGCCTCTAGTAAACCCATGCTGCCTTGGATCCTGCAATCTATTGGACTACAGAAACCTCACTATCATCTGTTTTAGCAGTGTTTCCATTAATTTACTTATCACAGAGTTCTCAACTTCATCCTTACTTCCACTTTTGTGTAAAGGAACCATATGTGCCTTTCTCTAGTCCTCTGGGACTACTCCCAACTCTAAAGAAGCACTAAAAAGGTCATACAGTGGAGCTCTTAGAACTTCCCCAAGTTCCTTCAATACTCTTGGATGTATCCCATCCGGTCCCATCGTTTTGTCTACTTTTAGTTTAGCTAGTTCCTCATGAGCATAGTCTTCTGAAAATCGTTCAAGGTCCCCTTCACTTCTATTCCCATTTGCTGGTGTTTTCTGAGGTTCTGCTCGGAGCCCTTCATCTGTGAACACAGAACAAAAGTATTTGTAAGCCATTCCGCTTTATGCTCATCAGCTTCTACATATTCCTCCCCTTCACCCTTGAGTCAGACAATTCCACTTTCGCACTTCCTCCTCTCACGAACATATCTGAAAAATATTTTGACCACTCATATTATATTGGCTATTTCTTCTTATTTTTGTATCCTTGCTTTCCGGATTACTTTTCTAGCTTTTCTAAATTTTTCCAAATATTGATGCTCATCTTCCTCTTTTTATGATCTCTTGTATTTTATGAAGGCCGCCTTCTTTTTCTTCAGCATTTCAGCTACTTCTTTTAAGAATCATAGTGGCCTCTTTTTCCTTTTACATTTATTTACCTTTCTAACAAAAAGGTTTGCTGCCCTTAAAGTATCCCTTTTCAGTTTTCCCCATTGCTTTTTTATATGCCCCAGCAGTTCCCATCCTAATGACTCCTTGAGCTATTGTCTCATCATGACAAAGTTAGTCGCAAGCACTGACACTAATTTGCATATCCATTCTTGTCATATTTACCAAATGTTCTCAGGCCAGTCCTTGGGACACATAGTAACATAGTATATGATGACAGATAAGGACTAGTATGGTCTATCTAGTCTGCCCCAGCAAGGCGGCAAGAGTAAGTACATCTGCTGCTCCGTACAGGTCACCCCTCTCCATGCCTTTGTTTAGGGGTGTACTCATCGCTCCGTGTAGGTCACCCCTATTTGTTCAGATATACACATACCTAGCAAATCTGATTTTCAGGTTAATCATAATGAATATAGATGAGATATAGTTGCCTACAATGGAGGCAACACAAGCAAATGCATTCCATAAGTACTTACTGTGAATATCCTGAAAACCAAACTGAAAAACCAATTATCTACTGTAGGTGAGTCCCAAGGACTGGTGTGAAAACCACACTGATCTAGATACTTCAACTTGCAAGGTACCTGTGCTCTTATAAATTTAATTTACAAGCAATCTGCCCATTTTCCTAGAGGCCCTTGTGACAACTCTTTATTTATTTAACAGAGCTTATATACTGCCCCTTCCTGAGATCAGGGGCAGTTTACATGGAACATCAAAACATGTTTTACATTAAACATAAGAATTATGTACAATTAACATAGGAACTATGTACATTTAATTTTTAACTCTTCATTTGTTGTAAGTCCCTTCTTCCACCCATTTATATATAATTTGAATAGGTGAGGGTCAAGCACCCCGGAAGCTCATCAATAGTCATTCTTTGCCACAGAGAAAACTTTCCATTCATCTCTACTCAGTGAAACTTATCCTCTCTGGTTTCTTCTGTTAGCTTTGCTGTCTCTGTGTAATTTATTGTCATCCTTTGATCTTTCTCTTTAAACCTTCTTGGAAGATTACTTTGTCCTCCACTGTCTGCTCTCTGTACAGCATGAAGCCCTGCCCCCAATGTGGCATAACGGTGACATCAGCCTAGCAGCCGAACTTTATATTCATGATCTGCTGCTGTGTGTGCCAAAGGAACTATTGATCCATGCACTCATTCTAAATGTTTTATTTTATTGCAACACCCTCAAGAATGGTTACAAAATCTTAGAGGTATGTTTACTAAAGGGCTTTAGCTGCCTTCACGGCGCTAATGCGGGATTGTTGCGCCACGAAGACAGCTAATGTGGGAAAAATGCAGTCATCATGGCGATTTTCTATGACGTTTGCATTTTGTGCAGTGGGTGCAGGCTTGATTGACATTAGAGTGGAGAGTGGGTGTGCCTGCAATGCGCAATTACTGCGGATGTTGCCAGCCCGCAGTAATTGCAAAAAGTTGCAGGTTTTGCGGATACAGCCATTACTACCTCAACTGATGGTGATATTTGCATCTGCGAAGCTTGTCCCCCGCAATCCCAGCGCTTCCTCTGTGGTATCTGCAGAGGAAATGCTGTGAATGCACCCTACACATACCATGGGACCTTTGCAGTTGAGTGGAGGAGTGGCCTAGTGGTTGGGGCAAGGTACTTCAGGCCAGAATGTCAGGGGTTCAAATCCCACTAGAGGACAGCAACTTTGGGCTGGAAGGACTGGGGTTTCTAGGCCCACAGGTGCTCCTTGTGGTCTTGGGCAAGCCACTTAACCCTCCATAGCCCATGTTCCCTGTAAAATAGTTATCTCCAAGTTATAATGCCCTGTTCAATGTAATTTCAGTTTGTTCAATGTAAACCGCACTGATGCAGAATAGCATGGTATATAAGAGAATGTAAATAAATAACTCTAGCTTTTTGCAGCTCTCATCTGGCATTAGCTACTGTCACCCGTGAAGGTCCCCAGAGGCCATAAGCATGGGTTAATTCAGCGGGGCGTGTTCTTTAGTAGCTGTGGAGTGTTATAAAGGCATTGCAATGCCCCTTGGTACTTGTAGTTCCACACACTAGCAAAAGAATGTAGTTGTAGTCAAGAGGTAAGGCTTTAAGACAGGACTTTTTATTCCCCTTCCCAGGGTTGGATTCTCAGCACATTGAAACAAAGTAACATAAGGACCATGCGTCTGTTACTAAATTAAAGAAACATTTGAACCAAAAACTTTGCTTAACTCCAGCTTTGCAAAAGGGAAAAAGAAAACAGTCTCTTTCAAAAGCAAACACGTTTCTTCCTGTTTTCTTTTACACACACTTTACAGTACTTCAACACAAAGAAGTGACACCCTCAGCCAGGGTATACGTACAGTCCATGCAACTGTCATCAATAGGTCCCTTGTATGACTCACATTGCGTATCTTCAACCCCGGAGTAAGTTTCTCTTGGACTGAAACCTCCGTTATGGTTGCAAAGATCCTCCCTATAGCTTCGGGAGTTCCCCTCCTCCTCCTGACTAGAAGGGAATGGATAGCTACCGTATTCTCTGTATTTCTCTTCAGAAGAGCCACACAATTCTTGGTAAGTGCAGGGCAATTTATTATACTCAATTCTCCCTCTATTAGGATCAATAAGCCTACCTTCCAGCACTCTCTCTTCAGCGTCTCTCAGCCGAGCAGAGCTGGGCACATATGAAAGCCTTTTGCTAGGTTTTCTTTTCAGCTTCCCTCTGGTTACAAAACTCTCTTCAGGATGGGGACCCTCTCCCTCTTGGTACCTGATACTGGGCAACTTGACTTTCCTCAGCCTGGTTCCCGGACTACCTCCTTTGCTCCCTCTGTAGCAAGGTTCCCTGGGACAGTGTTCAGCTGTGCACTGCTTTCCAAAGCAGTCCCTCGAGGATTCAACAGCTCTGTACTTCCCTGGTAGTCTTTCTCTATCAGCAACAGTTCCTGAATTCTCCGGTGCTCTCTTGCTCTCAGCAACGGTCCTTGAATTCCCTCGTGGTCTCTCCACTACTCCCTGGTAAGTGATTTTGAACTGCGTAGGCTCTGGTGTCTGTTTGGGCTCCACCCCTTCCCAGCTGCTCCTCATTTCCTAATGAATTCTGAGCTAGCCTAGTGTTTGGGCGTTCCCTCACACCTCGTGCAGCAGCTTGTGTACGTTGCTCATAGCAACCTTGGGCCATGTGTAGATCTGATCTGTCAGCATTAGCTCTGTTTTGCTCAGAGTTTCCTATTTCCATAGGCTCTGCCCTATCTACCCTATGACACTATCCATATCATATCTATGTAAGTTCAAGATCCCGTTGGCCCACTGAGCCATGCATACTGGATTCCTTAAATAGCAGACCTTCTTACTCCCTATGCTCTTTTCATGTATTTATATTCCATTTTATCCAAAAATGTACTGGATGGAGTACATTCATACCTACATAAATAAAATAAGCATTAAAAGACAATAAAAGACAATAAAAGACACAACAATTATTCAAAGGCTTGCACAAATAAAAAATGTTTTTGCCTGCTTCCTGAACAATAAACAAACAGCTTGCAATCTCAAAGGAACCGGCAAGGCATTTCAGAGAATTGGGCCGGTTTCTGAGATAGCTGACTTCCTTATAAGTGAGAAGTGAGCTGTTGTATAACCTATCAGCAAACATTTCAATATACCTGGTGATCTAGAGCAAACAGGTTCAAAGAGATTAGATAGCTCTGCTAAATATAGTGGAACCTTAGCATATAGCACTTGGTGAATCAAGGAACAGATTTTAATTTGAATGCTTTGCTCCACTGGAAGCCAGTTTGCTCTGCAAATGTGGTGTCATAGGGGACATAAGAGGGTATGCAATCACTAGATGGGCAGCGGCATTCTGAAGTTTGGAAGGTGTGTAGGGCGCACTCCAGGAAGACAAGAAATAAAGCATTTCCTTTGTTCATCTCACAAAGTTATTTGTCCCCCTACATCTTGAATTTATTTTTATCTCATTCATCTATCTAGCTCCCTTTCTATTGAACATTTTCCCAAGCGATCTCAGATTCAAAACCTCCTGTCAAAAATTCAAAGCAGCCTAAAAACCTGCAGGTCAATACTGAAGAGCACTTACGGGGTGGGGGGTAGGGGGCATGTTAACCCCTTGAGGCAATGACTCCTCACTTGAACTCTCCAGTAATATCAATATTTATAGCAGAATGCAATTACCATTAATTTTAGTGCAGTACTCTCTAGACTAAAATCAGAGAAGAACATTAGAATTGCTAAACTGGGGCAGATCAAAGGTGTCGTGGCCCAGCATGCAGTCTCAGACATGTGCAAGCAGAAAGCGATTAGAGGCCAGGCATAAGAAACGAGGCATATGGAGAGATGTCAGTCTTCTGTAATTCACTTCCAAGTTTCTAGTTGTCATGTTTTAAGGATGCATTAAAGGCATGATGACATCCTTTTAGACCTTTGCGTTACATAGTCCATCCATCATAAAATTAGTTGAACCTCTCTTTTGAATCCAGTAATATTGGGCCCGATATTCACTTGGGCAAGCTATGTGCTGCTACGGCGGCATAGCCGTGCCCGCCGATTCTTAACCCCGGATATATATGCCGGGGTCACATGCGGCCCCGACTTTGAATATCCAGAGATCGCCACGCACACCGGAAGCCGCAATAGCGAACTGGGCAGCAGCGATATCGCATGCTGGCCGGTTAGCTCCTGCGCCTAAAAAATGGGCACGTTTTTTTCTTGCCTATCTTTTAGCCACAGGTCGCTGGCCAGGCAGTGTGCAATATCACCGCCGCCCGGTTATCCGTTGTCTCCACCCCTGCTCCTCCCTGCAACGCCCCCGACATGTCCTGATGCTACGTGGTTAGCCTCGGGGCACATAAGGGCCATAACCGTGTTAGTACCATTGAATATCCCTCGCAGCTGGAGCTACATGGTTTACAGGGCTGTACACTGTTTAACTACCCTTTGAATATCGGGCCCGTTATCTTTAAGTTAATTTAAGAACTTATAGTCCGCATTTTACAATTCAACAGAATGTCATTGCCTTGTGACAATCAATTCCACATAGTAGCTTTGCGAAGAGACACTTCCATTTGTTTTTATACTTGCCACCTAATTCTTGCATTATGAGGCATAGGAGCATGTTTACTAAAGTGCGGTAAGCAGTCACTATGTGAATTAGCACATGGTAATCGATAGCAACACGACTATGGTAACAGTTACAGCGCGGCCTGAAACTTATTGGACAGCTTGACCCCTAGTGGTACTACTGTGAGACTACCGCTAGGGATCACAGCTGCCATTTTGTACCTGCAGAAGGAGCAGAATCATCTGAGATTTGCTCTTACTTCCCACAAGGCACCAGGGACGCCAGTAAAAGCCAAGGTGTTGAGGGCGTGGGAAAACTTGCTTCTGGATGTTAGAGGGACTGAATGCATTTACCATCACCTAAAATGGTCAGTCGCCTTCATCATAAAGCAAATGAGGATAGATTTAAAGATCTCAATATGTATTCTTTGGAAGAAAGAAGGAAGAGAGGAGATATGATAGAGACATTGAAATACCTCCATGGCATAAATGTGCAGGAGGCTGGCCTCTTTCAATTGAAAGGAAGCTCTGGAATGAGGGGGCATACGATGAAGGTGAAAGAGGACAGACTGCAGAATAATATATACAGAAATATTTCTTCACGGAAAAGGTGTTGCTGCGTGAAACAGCCTCCCAGTGGGAGTGGTGGGGGCTAGAACTGTATCCAACTTCAAGAAAGCATGGGACAAGCACAGAGGTTATCTGAGGGAAAGGATTGTAGAGCTTAGTATTTGGAATGGACGGGCAGACTAGATAAGCCATATGGTCTTTCTCTGCCGCCATTTTTTGTGTGTCTATGTTTCTTCAGGGTGCAGTTAGTGCATTCATGTTATCAGCAATGCACTTACCGTTATGTAAAAGTATGAACTGAGTGGCAACTATATGGGCAGATTAGGACTGTAACAAGCTATAAATACAACCTGTGGGACATGCAAACCTGGTGCGCCCTCCCTGACATCACACATTTGTCATTTGCCCCATCCTACCATGCCCAGCATCTCCCCATCTTACCCCACACCTCTTCATTACTACTACTACTACTACTATTACTGATCATTTGTATAGCGCTACAAGACATACGCAGCACTGTACAGACACATGTAAAAGACAGTCCCTGCTCATCAGAGCTTACAATCCAGTCAAGACAAACACCACAACAGTTTAGGACAAGGATATATCTAGGGGAATGGTAAGGAAACACATAGGAGGTTAAGTGCATCAGGATCCAAAAGTGGCCTTGAAGTAGTGAGTTTTTAGCCTGCATCTGAAAAAGACCAGAGATGAAGCCTGACGCACAGACTCAGGTAGTTTGTTCCAGACATAAGGAGCAGCATGATGGAAGGATCGAGCTCTGGAGATGGCAATAGAAGAGAAGGGCACAGATAGAAGGGATCTGCCAGAAGAGGAGGTGTGAGGAGCAACAGAATGAGTGCACTTATAGATCAGTAGAAGTTTGAACTGGATATGCAAATGGATAGGGAGCCAATGAAGCAGCTTGAAAAAGAGGGGTTATATCAGCATATTGGGGCTGGCGGAAGATTAGCCAGGCAACTGAGTTTTGAACAGATGGAAGGGGAGAGAGATGATTCAGAGAGAGGCTAGCAAGGAGGAGACTGCAATAGTTTAGACGGAAGGTGACTAAAGAGTGGATAAGTGTCTTAGTAGTGTGTGTTTAGAAAGGAACGGACAAATGTTGCCATTGTTTAAGAGAAAGAAGTGACAGGTTTTAGTTATCTGTTGGATGTGTGCAGAGAAAGAGAGACTAGATTCAAAGATGATCCCAAGGTTGTGAGCTGAGGAAACAGGGAAGAGTATCATGTTATCCACAGAAATAGAGAAGGGAGAAAGGGGGGATTTGGGATTAGGGGGAAAGATAAGGAGTTCAGCTTTGGTCATGTTCAGTTTTAGACAGCGGTGAGACATCCAGGCGCAATGTCAGATAAGCATTGGAGGAGGAGTGGTCTAGTGGTTAGGACAAGGTACTTCAGGCCGGAGAGCCAGGGGTTCAAGTCCCACCTGGGGACAGCAATCTCAGGCTGGAGGGACTGGGATTTCTAGTCCTATAGGCACTCCTTGTGGTCTTGGGCATAACCCTCCATTGCCCATGTTCCCTGTAAGTATTAGCGTATGTGTGTCATATCCCCTCGTGTTAAATGTATCCCCAATTGACCGCTTTGACCCGGTGAAAAGCGGGATATAAATACAGCTAAATAAAATAAAATATATAAATAAGCAGGCAGAGATCCAGGCCTGGATTCCTGGAGACATTTCAGGCACAGAAAGGTAGATCTGAGAGTCTTTAGCATAAAGATGGTAGTGAAAACCACGGGAGAAAATAAGTGCACCAAGGGACTAAGGGGTATGTTTACTAAACTGCGTTAGGAGCCGCATTAGTGGAAGGAAAGCCAAAAAAGGACATGGGCGGTACATCGCAACCGATAACGCGCAGTTGTGCGTGTTATTACGCGCCACGCAGCAATGATCGCTACAGTGCGCGCGCTACTGCGCACAAGCTTAAGAAAGCGCGCAGACACCCAAATACAGAAACAGAGCTGTAGCACAATGGTTACTACACAGACTGATGGTACAAGGGTCATGGGTTCGATTCCCCAGTGTGCCTAATGAATAAGGCTGGCTGAGGTGTCATGTGTAACCCTTTGAAGGCCTACTATAATATTTTAATCCACATTCTGCAGCCGGGTTAATGTTTGCACATGTCAGGAAAATTGTACCCGTCGTATCCAATATGTTCCAATAGTGACGTTCCCTCTGGCATGGTCATGTATCATATACCATTTGATAGGAATATATAGGCAGAAGTTGGGATCCCGAAAGTACTGGGCTTGGCCTGGAAAGGGTTAAGTAGTGGGCTGTGAGGAAGTTTAGTTGTACCTGAATAGTGCTGCCAGCAAACACACCCTCACAGTGGCGTAACCTAAGGTGCCACATAAGGCACCCTAGAGGGCACTCCATAGGGCACATTATAAAGTGCGCTGTCTGCCAAGGCACCCTATAATGTCCCCTATAGGACACCATATAAGGCACCTTATAAGGCGCTTTATAGGGCGCCGTATAAAGCGCCCTATAGGGCGCCTTATGAGCCACCCTAAGGGGACAGTACCCTGAGGGTGGTCCTGCTGGCAGAACTAATATACAATAAAAATAGACAATGCCTAAGACAGCCCTATTGATGAACCCCACTGTGGGTTTTGAACCCATGACCTCTGGCTCCACAGGCAGTGAAGTAACCAGTGGGTTAGAGCTGCTAACAAACAACTGGCTGGCTACAGGAGGACTGCACGGCACCACACCCACATTCTGCTGTGGTTACCAGGATAGGGGTAACCCACCCGTACCCATGATGCACTGCACATGCAAATCAGCAGTCGAGAGATGGGCACAAGATCGGGTATGCACCCCCACAGCACCTCGGCCTTATAGGGGGAACAGACCGTGTGTGGCACTGCCACAGAGTAGCCACAGACAGTCACATTGTGTGGGTACAGTGCCCACCCTGAGGTTGAGGTGGGGCGCCCAACACCAGGTCCAAAGCACCTTTCATGGCTGAAATACGCCATGCTGCAGGTCCCCATCAGTGTGTGATAGGTAGGTCCGTTAGACACACCTAGGATACATCTGTGTCCTGCTGTATGTCCCGGTCATGTCTAGTCCCTATGGGCGCTGTTGCACCCAGACTAGTGCATATCCTGTGTTGGTGCCATCGTTACCTGCTGAAGGTGAAGGGGGGTGTATGGACCCATAGGCAGATTATGTACCATCACACAACCCACCCTCTGGGGCTCAGGGTGGGAAACAGGATCACCCACCAACAGATCCACAGTCTACCTCCCTGCAATGGCAGCAGTAGAGGGGACAAGCAACAGCAGTCCTGCTGGGGAACAGACAGAGCGGCACACATCCATAACGCAACAGCGGACAGATGGCAGGCCTGGAAATGCTCAGCTGCCCACCACCATTATCTGACATTCTCCAGCAGCAAGCCTCCAGCCGCTGCACCCTGCAAGGTGTTCCAGCAAGACACATACTAGCTGCAGACAGTCTGCCAGCTAGTCCATAGTGCATGATCCTGGAGAAGATGCATGTACCCGGAATGGGGATGTCAGCATACACACCAAGCAGATAAGTCAGTGATTGGGCCCCAAAAGGAAACCCATATATATCACATGAGAGAAATGCTGTATAACACTATGGGGGAACCTAGCCATGCCGTGGTCACTGCTCAGTCAGGGTGAGAGTGACCTCCCAGCAGGACATGCTGTGGCCACTCTGTCCGTGCAGGTGGTACCGGGCACTACAATGTCCGAGCTATTGCCCTATGCCCTGCGCAGATGCGGCAAGGCCAGGCCACCCTATCCAGGCTATTCCCACGGTACCTTGCTCCTCATTATGCACATTGGCAGGCCAATACTGGCAACAGTGCTAGCAGTGTGGGCTGTGGAGGGTGTTGGAAGCCACCACACACTGGATAGACAGACACACACTCCCCACACCTATGCCAGCATTGTGCAACTATAGAGGTGTTGGGCAGCCCAGGCCACCACACCAGTCCTGGGCACAGTGCAGGCATGGCTATGGTACGCAATACTGTAGGAGTCACTCCCCAGGTTGGTAAACACTGTCAGACACAAGACCTGTAGCACACTCCACAGACATCAGAAAGGTTGCTATGATGCAGCTCACTCAGGAAATTGTACTTAACCTAGGAATTGCTATCTGCCAGTAATCATAGCAACCTTTTGATAGATGTGTACCATATTCCCAGGTTTAGGATGGCATTACTATGGTATGCATGTGCTAGTATTGGGAGATGCACGCAGAGCCCAAAGTCCTGCCTCTCCAGGAGGCTGTGGATAATGGGGCCTGTGGGTGCAGGTGTGTCTGCCCCTGTTGGCTGCTGCTTTACGGCAGAGGTTCCCAACTCCAGTCCTGCGGTGCCAAACACTGTTCGGGTTTTCATGCTGTCCCTCATGAATATGCATGAGATACATCTGCATACCATGGGGGTGGCACATAGAAATGCAGCACAGGCATCTTCATCAGAGGCAGCATGGAACCAGAATGGTGTTTGGCCCTCCAGGACTGCATTTGGGAGGCTCTGCTCTAGGTAATGTGCATGTTTATGGTGTCTGTGCTCTGTAGGGTAAAATGTGGATGTTTTGGGCATGTTTACGTCATCTGCAAGAACGGTTCTGTCTGTATTAGCACGTTATAGTAGTGGGTAAAATATGAGGACTGGGTTGGCGGAAACCACAGCTGGGACTTGAACCTGTGACCTTCTGCTTCTGAATACACTGGTTCTGTGCACTGCACCACCATGTTCTCACAGAGATGGTGCATTCCCTGGTGCTACCATGACTGTTGGTCAGACAGGGCCTGTCTGTTGCAGTGCACGGCACCCACCTACACAGGGCTAGGCCACGGTCTGCTGTGGGCAGCTGTCACTGCCCCCTCCACCACCAGTATCCCTCAGCCACCATGCTGACATGCCCTTCTGCTGGTGGAGCTGGTGGTGCGCAGTCTCAGGCCATCCATTGTGCAGGTAGGCGGCTGCCTATGGTGCGGGATCTGGGGTAGGGGTGCCTGCATAGATTCCACGCTTCCCCCCAGCACTGCCTGCCAATGTTCTGTGCCCTTGGGGGTACCTGCTGGGTACTATCCCCTGTGACACTGTGGGAAGCACACTCTTGCCCATGTTGGGCCCTCAGCAGTTGCTGTCTGGCTGCTCTACTGTTTCAGCATTCCTATGGGCCAGCTAGGCATCACCCTAATCCCCACTGTGGCCCAGCTGCACCACAGCATGTGCCGCCTGCAGCCCTCTGTATCCCCTTTTCCAGCATCTGCCCGGTTGCCCGTTCCGACATGCCCGCCCTGATGTTGCGGGATATGTGCACGACATAGGAACCCTGTCCAATGGTGGGGAAATCCCTGAGCAGCGCTATTTCACTGTGGGCCCATGCACCTTGTATGGGGACGGAGTATGGACCCTTCCACGATTTATATCTGTTCTATGGAGCTTACTAAGGGGGGGGGGTTGATGTTTCTCATTGATACCACTATTGGCTAGCTTGGTTGTTGTTTTTTTCCAGTTTGTTGGGGTCATTTTCAGTGTTTCTGTGCCCTTTTGTTCTGTGCACATGTATCACAGTTATCACCTTTTTTTGGTTTCCCTGCCTAGGCTGTACATTGCTTACACTTAAATGGTTTCTCTCCCCTTTAAAGTGCTTTTACCGGTAGGTTTTCATTCGCGTTGGAATTCAGCTCTGAAATTCAGCACGTTAGTGTGAAGGGAGCCTCTCCCCGCCCACTCTCCGCCCATTGACCCCTTCTCTCCGCCCTCTCTCCACCTTCTGCGGTGTTTTACCGCGCCGTGGAGCATTACGCTCGTTAGCGCGTGATAACACGCGCTGTATAACGTTAACGCTCGTTAGCGCGTGATAATGCGCACTATCACGCACTAACGAGCGTTAACGTTATACAGCGCGCGTTATTCACGATTACCGCAGTTTAGTAAACATACCCCTAAGTGTAGAGGAAGAAAAGGAGAGGTCCCAAGACAGATCTCATCTCTACCACCTCCACTAGGGAGCCTGCTAAATGCATCCACAACTCTTTCCATAAAGAAATATTTCCTCAGATTACTCCTGAGTCTATCCCCTTTCACCTTCATCCTATGCCCCCTCGTTGCAGAGGTTGCTTTCAATTGGAAGAGGCTCTCCTCCTGTGCATTTATTTCAATGTCTCTATCATCGCTCCCCTCTCCTGCCTTTCTTCCAAAGTATTGAGATCTTTAAGTCTGCTTCCATATGCCTTATGATGTAGACCACTGACCATGTGCATCAAGAAAGCATTATATATAAAAAGATAATACATTGAATACATAACATAAAACCTTTAACTGCAAGCTGACAGGAACAAATGATATATTATAACCAAGCTTTTTGGATTCTAGGGCAGCTTACTAAGGGGTATGTTTACTAACCCGTGATAACCATTAGCATGGGTTTGCCACACACTAAGAGCGTTGCGCTAGAAGTTAGCATGCAGCTCTGTGCTAAACATGCAATGCATTGCCAGTGCATCATGGTTACCATGTGTGTTATGGGCACAAGCTAATCGCAAATGTTGCCATTAGTGGTGTTGAGTGCAGCTGCATGCCAGTTACTGCAGTGCTTCATGTTAGCATCATGCTATCAGCATGGGGATGGATGCATATGCCCACAAATATTAACATGGGATTCCACACTAATATGGCGGCACAGTTGCGCACTACTGAAACGTCCGTTAATAAACATGCCTCTATCTTCTCCAATCAATTGCTTTGTAACAACAGTAGAGAAATGACTCCAACAGAATCAAGAAGATTTCCATTTTCCCTAAGCCAATGTTTTGACTTTCTTCCTCAGAATAAGAGGCCCACTTTCAGTGGTGGTGGTGACTGAATTAATTTAAATGCTGGTTCTGGCATTTAAAAAAAATACATATATGCATCATTGTTATAGATAGAGCTGGCACCACCACTAGGTGAACCAGGTAAGTGCCTAGGGTGCCAGCCCTCTCCGGGCCTGCAGCAGCAGAAATAGCTCTCAAACTGTGATGCAGTGCTTACTAAACACACTCAGGAGTTGCGTTGCAGTTTTCTCCTCTTCACAATGTGTCATTTCCATCACCCTCTGCTGTTGATTCCAACCAAAAGGGGCGTCGGAAATGGCACATTGTAAAGAGGAGGAAACCACGAGGCAGCGCTTGAATGTGTTAGTAAGCGTCGCTTGTGGTTTGGGGACTATTGCTGCTGATTCAAGCCATGGAGAGGGGCAGCAAGTGCGGCGATGGGGGGCCACTATGGGGCAGCAGGATGGATGACCCGCCTAGGGCGCCTCTAATCCTTGTCCAAGCCCCGGCTATAGATATTCTTATATGTACTGAATATACTTGAAATATGGTCACCACCTCCACTGCTATACTATTCAGCAGGCCTAAACTAAACATACAGCTCGACTGAAAATCAATGGATAGGCAAGTTATATGTCTGCTAATGAATGTAACTTGCTTTGAACATCAGGTCCAAGAAAACTAGCCTCAGTTCCCATGTCTAATGGTGTAGTATTCAGTCAAGAAGGGACAGCCACCGAAAGAGTCTGAGATTAGCAAAGTAGTGGACCGAGACTTGGACAGTGGGGATTACCAGGGAGAACTCTGGTTGCAGTGTTGTGTAGCTCCTAAATCATGTAGTGCAAGAACTAGATATCGAGGCACCTGGGGTAACACCATGTAAGATGCAGTGCGTAGCACTTCGCCCTCACCAGAAACGTGTCTCAGCTTTTAACAGCTTATAGATTTGAATATATCACCCTTTCATTGCTTGCATTTCACTGTCTGCTTATAAAGCGACATGTGCTTTATAAATGATTACTATTGTTTTTTAAGGTTAGACAGAGCAATGTGTAATTTAGTCTGGTCCATCCTTTGAGGTCTTATGTGCCTGCTATGCTTCAGATTCGGTTAGTTAAGCAAGTGATTACACAGAAACATTGTTTTCAGTAGTTGGCACTAGCCCCTGTGACTTAAGGCCGAATAAGCTTAGCACTGGCAATGATTTATTATCATTTTGTATAGATGTACATATATAGCAGAGCTGGCAAGCTCAGTGTTTCTCAGTGCTGGACAGAGATAAATATGCTTTTTAAGTATGGCTTTTGATAGTTTTATAATGTCTGAACTGCCCCACTACTGCACGGCACAGCCTCCCTGCCCCCGTGAGCATCGGCGTTAACCGTTCCCACACTCACCACACACGATTATTAAAGGGGACCCGGGAAATCCACTGCTTGCCCCAATACAAGCATTGTGGAACCTGTGTCTTTTGGGGAAACTGCTAGGTACTTGTGACCTAGATTGGCCACCGTTGGAAACAGGACACATTTAATTAGACTGGCATTTCCTGCTGGAGAGGATTGAAAGAGTAGCCATGTTTTACTCCTCCCTATGTTGAGTTGTTATCCATTTTGAAAGGCTGTGAATGATGGAATAAAATGCTTTTAGATAAATAAAAATTCAGAAATGCAAAGCCTCAGGCAAATACACAGTTCCATGCTACCTATATTCAAAGTTTATGTAATGCCAATTTTTAAAAAGGATTCCAGGGGTGATCCGGGAAACTACAAACTGGTGAGCCTGACATTATTGGGCAAAATGGTCGAAACCATTATTAAGAACAAAATTCCTGAACATGTAGATAGTCATAGTTTAATAGGAGAAAGCCAACATAGCTTTAGCCAAAGAAAGTCTTGTCTTACTAATCTGTTATATTTTTTTGAAGGTGTGAATAAATAGGTAGACAAAGGTGAGCCTGTCGATATAATGTATTTGTATTTTCAGAAAGCCTTTGACAAGGTCCCTCATGAGAGACTTTGCAAAATTAAGAAGTCATGGCATAGGAGACAGTGTGTTATTGTAGATCAGAAACTGGTTAAAGGATAGAAAGCAGAGAGTAGGGCTAAATGGCCAGTTTTCTGAATGGAGAAATGTGAATAGTGGAGTACCCCAGGCATATGTACTGGGCTCACTGCTTTTTAAAATATTCATAAATGACCTGGAAATGTGAATGAGTGAGGTGATCGAATTTGCAAATGATATAAAATTATTCAATGTTATTAAAACACAAGAGGACTGTGAAAAATTGCAAGAGGATCTTGATAAATTGGAAGACTAGACGTCCAAATGGCAGATGAAATTTAACGTGGGCCAGTGCACTTAGAGAAGAACAACCTAAACTATGGTTATACGATGCAAGGTTCCACATTAGGAACAATCACCCAAGAAAAGGATTTAGGCATCATCGTGGATAATACATTGAAACCCTCGGCCCAGTGTTCAGCAGTGGCCCAGAAAGCAAATAGAATGCTAGGAATCATAAGGAAAGTAATGGTAAAGGGGGTGGAAGGATATCTCAATGAGCAGAGGCTTAAAAAGAGAGGGCTATCCTATTTTCTTCTTTTCCACTGTTGGGCTGGTGGGATGGCATTATTGTTTGTTTGTTTGTTTGGGGGAAGGGAGGTAGAGAGTGGGGAGTAGCTGGGGGAGTCTTTTTCAGCCCTTTTTCAGCCCTGAGTCCACAACTTGGCATGTGCACGTTTGCAGGCTCTGCCGCTTATTAGTACTGTGTGTTGCTCTGGTGATTATCCTGGGGCCCTTTCCGGATCTTTCTTTGCTCACCTTGTTTTACTGTACTACACTGTGGGATTGTTGGATTGGTCGAAAAATGCTACACTTGTATTATCAGTGTTTGGTTACTAGACTCATTGTATATATTGTGTGTACTGTTGGTATTGTTGTCTAATAAAACAGATTTACACATAAAAAGAGAGGGCTCTTCAACTTGTAAAGAGATGACTGAGGGGAGATAAGATAGAGGTCTATAAATTAATGAATGGAGTGGAAGGGTAAATGTAAATCGGTTGGTTTATGCCTTTAAAAATTAGAAAGACTAGGGGACACAATGAAGCTACAGTGTAGCCCATTTACTGTAGGACTAATAAGCTGTTAGTAGAGCTGGGTTTAAAAAAAAAGATTTGGACAAGTTCCTGGAGGAAAAGTCCATAAGCTATTATTAAGAAAGACCAGGAAAAACCATTGCTTATCCCGGGATAAACATTGTGGAATCTGTGTACCTTTTTGTGAACCTGACAGGTACTTGTGACCTGGAATGGTCACTGTTGGAAACAGAATACTGGGCTTGATGGACCTTGACTGATCCAGTGTGGCATTTCTTGTGTTCTTATCTACAACCATTCAGGGCTACTTTATTTACCAGCAAACCATTTCAGCTAAGCAGTTATTTGACCATTTCAGCTAAACAGTTATTCAAATGAGTCACAGTTACATTAGGATCTATCCCCGGAAGGGTGAGCCATACATGCAAACTATACCTCTCCTTGCATAGTCTGAGCAATTTTATAAGTCATGTCCACTCATACACCACTGTTTTATCCCTTGAAAATTGTTACCTATATCTGGAACAAGCATGTTTAAATCCCATTACAGTGTTGGCATCCAGCAAGTCCACTGGTGAGCAATTCTATATAGTTATATATATAGTATATAGTTGGGTATAATAATTCTTGTAATTGTTAACTGTAAATCTGTAAAATGTTCATTGTAACTGCCCTGTGCAGAGTTTGTAAGATGTTCCCTGTAAACCGCCTTGATTACCCAGATAAAGCGGTATATAAATCGGATAAATAAAATAAATAGATTCTTATTTAGAGCTGGTTTTACATGACCCACGCTTAATCCAACACCCAGGCCTCCTTCCAGATCTTGCCATTATATTTTGCAATAATTCAGAAAACTAATAAAACTAATAAGGCTGTTGCCTGAAGCACCCAGTAGAGTTGCCAGCTGGCTCCAGATGCACCTGACAAGTTGATCCAGTTCTGGGTTTACCCCATTGCATGCAGGGATATGTAGTTCTTATTTCTATATTGCATTCCATAAGAAAAGCAAGACTAGAAATCCTTGCATGCAATGGGGTAAACCCAGGACTGGTTCAAGCCTGCCGGGCACATCTGGAGCCAGTTGGCAACCCAACACCTAGCCACTACATGTTCATTGATATTAAATTAAACCAGGGGTTCTCATCCCAGTTTTTGGGACACACCTAGCCAGTCAGGTTTTCAGGCTAACCACAATATGTATGAGCGATATTTGCATACAATGAAGGCAGGATATGCAAATCTCTCTCATGCATATTCACTGCAGTTATCCTGAAAATCAGAGTGGCTAGGTGTGTCCGAGGACTGGTTTGAGAACCACTGAGTTATGCCCATGGACATGTCGTGCATGTTTCTCCTCGGAAGCTTGCTGCAGCCATTCTGCCATTTTCTGTCCGTTGGCTTGTTTTCTCCCCTCTTCGGCCCTCTAAAGTTTCATAAACTGATCAAATAGTCAAGGGACCTCCCTAACCTTTTGTACTTGGATGGGCCAACTGACCTCCATCTGCTGTTATTTACTATGTTGCCATATTACTTCCACTTATCACTTGCTCCAAGCACGTCCAAATTCCATCATGGGTTTGCTTGTCACTGTCTCTGCCAATGAGCAATTACTGGTGCCTACCAACTTCTCAATGAGGGGTATTTTCCCATGCTTCCACTTAAGCACCCTCCCTTCATCTTCAGATCATGGCCTCTTGCCTTTAAATTTCCTCTTCTATGGAATATTTTAACTTCCCATACATTACTGAAACTTATCAAATATTGAATGTTTCTATCATGCCTTCTTCCTTCCAGAGAGTACATTCTGAGAGACTTCGATTTTTCTTTATAAACGTTGTGCTTCAGGACTTGTATTCTTTAGTGTCCCTTTCTGGAATCACTATGATCCTTTTACTGCCCTTACAGCCTCCAGGAACACAATAGCCAAGGCAGAGCCTGAAAAGCGTAGTTACTCACCTGTAACAGATGATCTCCAGGAACATCAGGAATTTAGTCTTCACATAAGGGTATCTTCGGTACTGACGGAGCCTGCGCGGGAACACTCCCCCAGTGTCCAATAGGAGAGCTTTGGGAGCATCCCACAGTGCCTGCGTGCTGCCTTCCTGCCTTTCCAACTGTCCCTCTCCAGTTGAGTTTATAGCTGAGACAAAAGAGAGAGGGAGAGAGAGAGATACAACTCCTAGGAGAGGTGGGTGGGTTGTGAAGACTAAATTCCTGCTGTTCCCGGAGATCACCTGTTATATGTGAGTAACTACACTATCTCCAGGAACAAGCAGGAATGTAGTCCGCATATGGGGACTCCCTAACTGCAGATGCCAGGGAGATGGCCCAGGAAGTTGTTAGGCCTTGTTTAAGGGCCATACTTCCCCCCATGGATCTCTGGCATCCTACCAGGGATGGTGGGTAGGAGTTGATTAAGTCTGAAAATGGTGTTGAAGAACAGCCTGGCCAAACAAGGCACCCCGGCGGGAGTCCTTGTCTAAGCAGTAGTGTGAAGGTATGTACCGAAACACAAGTAGCTACTCGACAGATGTCGTCGATAGACACAGAGTGAAGATGAGCCATTGAGGCTGCCATGGCTCTCACATTGTGAGCTGTGACATGGCCTTCAAGAGGAAGGTTCTTACTCTCATAGGCAAAGGATATGCACTGAGCAATCCAGTTAGATAGAGTTCTTTTGGAAACTAGAAGTCCCAAATGACTAGGATCAAAAGCAACAAAGAGTTGAGAAGATTTTCTATGTTGCTGTGTTCTTTGCAAGTAAAAAGGCCAAAGCTCTTTTACAGTCCAAGGTATGAAGGTTCCTTTCTGCACTGGAGGCATGAGGCCTCGGAAAAAATACAGAAAGGTAAACTGCTTGGTTTAAATGGAAAGGCGAAACCACCTTTGGCATAAAGTGTGGATGAGTCCTAAGAACTACCTTATCATGGTGGAACCTTGTATAAGGAGGATCAGCCACTAACGCTTGCAATTCACTGATGCGACATGCCGATGTGATTGCAATGAGGAAGATGACTTTCTAAGAAAGGAATTTCAAAGATGTAGGGGCTAATGGTTTAAAGGGCGGTTTCATGAGCTGCCCGAGCACCAGATTTAAGTCCCATGCCACCGGTGGTGGCTTAATGGGAGGCTTTGTTAAAAGAAGGCCTCTCATAAATCTCGCTATGAAAGGATGAGAGGAAATAGGTTGTCCACTTAGAGGCTTGTAAGAAGCTGCAATAGCACTAAGATGGACTCTTACTAAATTTGTCTTGAGACCCGCATTTGACAAATGAAGGAGATACGCCAGTATCGATTCCACAGGTATCACAAGAGGGTTAAGACCTTTCTGAGAGCACCATATGGTAAATCTTTTCCACTTAAAGGCTTACGAGCGTCTTGTGGAGAGTTTCCTAGAAGCATGAAGGATATCCTTTACCTATTGGGAAAGGTTAAGATCCTGAAGTTCTAGGCTTTCAGCAAACGGGCCCTGAGATGCAGAGACTGGGGATTCAGATGCCAGAGCATCCTGTCCTCTTGGGAGAGAAGATCTAGAGTGGATCCCAACTCCAGAGGCGTAGCTTGAGAGAGATGTAGGAGCAGAGGGTATCATGTTTGCCGTAGCCAACGTGGAACTATGAGGATCATATGACCTGTGTCTCTCTGAAGCTTGAATAGGGTTTTGGGGATGAGGGGAATGGGTGGGAAGGCATATAGGAAGTCCTGACCCCAGTGGAGGAGGAAGGCATCCCTTGCCTGACAACATCGAGCCGGAATTCTGGAACAGAAGCAGGGAAGTTTGGCATTCAGCGGACTTGCAAAGAGGTCTATATTCGGGGTTCCCCAAATCTGAAATATTTGGGCAACCTGGTCTTCATGGAGAGACCATTCGTGTGGAAGCCGAACTCGACTGAGTTTGTCTGCCCAAGAGTTTTGAATGCCTGGAAGATACAACGCAAGGAGATGAATCTGATGCTCTCTGGCGAGGGCCCATAGTCGCAAAGCTTCGTTGCATAGCGACAGAGAGCCTGTTTTGCCCTGCTTGTTCACATAGAACATAGCCACTTGATTGTCCGTTTGAACTAGGACTGTCTTGTAGCTGAGCTTGGTGTGAAATACTCGAAGAGCAAAGAAGATTGCTCTGAGCTCCAGGAGGTTGATGTGAAGATAGGCCTCCTGTGGAGTCCAGGTACCCTGAGTAGAGAGATCGTGCAGGTGAGCTCCCCATCCCACCTGTGATGCATCTGTTGTTAGGGTGGTTTGGGATAGGGGTTGCTGGAAAGGAGACCCCACCAGAAGGTTTCTGGTGATTGCCACCATTGGAGGGATGAAATAAGACGGTTTGAGTTTGTTATTTTGTCCGACAGGCAGCCTGAGGCCTGTGTCCACTGAGTGGATAAAGTCCACTGGGCTGCTCGCATATGGAGGCGAGCATAAGGAACCACATGCACAGTGGATGCCATGTGGCCTAGCAATTGTAGCATTTCCCGAGCAGTGAGACAAGGTTTGAGCACTGCTTGGGAAACTGGTTGTACTATGCGAAGACAGCGGGGCTGCGGAAGGAAAGCCCTTGTCTGTCTGGTATCCAAATGAGCTCCTATGAATTCTAGAGACTGAGTGGGAGCAAGATTGGATTTTGGGAGGTTTATGACTAGTCCCAAATACTGAAGGATTTGCATTGTGCGAAACAGAGCAGAGCTGGCTTCTGGCATTGTAGGGGCTCGAATGAGCCAGTCGTCTAAGTAAGGGAAGACAAATATTCCCGGAGTGCGGAGAAATGCTGCTACCACAGCCATGCATTTTGTGAACACTCTTGGTGCAGAAGCCAGGCCAAAGGGAAGAACCTTGTATTGGTAATGCTTTCCTTGAAACATGAATCGGAGGCATCTCCTGTGATTTGGATGGATGAGAATATGAGTTTCTCCATGGACAAGCAGGATGAGTCAGCCACACCTGGTGATGTCATCCGACGGCGCCGAGACGGAAGTACTCTCCATAGCTCAGAAGGGCCCTTCTGAGCATGGGCCAACCAGTCCCGCCCCCCGGCCCACCCCTAGCTAGCCAGTTTCAGTTCTTCCGCCTTGCCAGCAAGACGGACATTGCTACTCTCCACCAAATTTAACCTAAAATCATCTACAACGTAGTTATTGCTTAATGCCTTGTTCATGCTTCTCATTTCAGATCGCCTGTCTAAAGGACTGAGCTGTCCTAGCCAAGCCGTGAGCTCTCAGCAGGCAGCGGAGGATCTCTATCGCTGCTGCGACCCAGGAGCATGGGGGCACATGGCTCACATGCCCTCATGGCTATCTCTGCTCCAGCGACAGACGCAAAGGTCTTCAGGAAAATGGGGCTGGAAAGGAAGCCCCAGTCAGCAGCCCTCGCTGCGGCCCAGGACGTGCCTAACAGGCCTCCATCCCCGGCCAGCCCTCTATCAGGCCTCCGTTCCCGGCCAGCCTCCTCTACTCCTGCCACGGCCTCACTGCTTACGACTTGAAAAGAAAGCAAAGATTGCATGGACATACCTAGAAGAATACGTCTTGAAAATGAAGCTCACAGTAAGCAGGAACCCTCGCGCCAGCCCAGGACGTGCCTAGGAAGGCCTCCGTCCCCGGCCAGCCTTCCCCTCTTCCATCGCTCTGAAGACATCACCACGTGTAGTCCATGGGGGCGGCCATCTTCCCGGCCTTGCTCCTTTTTCCCGGAGGTGAGGTCAGCATTCAACCCTGCCCACGGCTCCATCGGCTGGTGCCAGACTCCGCCCCTCCACGCAATTGGCTGATGCTAAACTCCGCCCCTCAGCGCTATTGGCCGATGCCAGGCTCCACCCCTCTGAGTCAATGGTTAAGGCTTTGACAGGCTCCACCCCTCCGCGCCATTGGTTGCAGGCTCCAGCTGCCATCCAGCTCCTCCGGACCCTCCAGTCTCCACAGTAAGAAAAAAGCCGATCACACCCGCTCTCCGCGCTGATGCCGGAGCAGCAAGGGAGTTTTTTCTGCACCGACGACCTCGCTCCCACTCTCCGCGCCGATGCCGGAGCAGCCAGGGAGTGTTCTGCACCGACGACCACGCTCCCGCTCTCCGCGCCGATGCTGGAGCAGCCGGGGAGTGTTCTGCACCGATGACCACGCTCCCGCTCTCCGTGCCGATGCCGGAGCAGTCGGGGAGTGTTCTGCACCGATGATCACGCTCCCGCACTCCGCGCTGATGCCGGAGCAGCCAGGGAGTTTTTCTGCACCGACGACCACGCTTTCCGCGCCGAGGATAACAGTGATCACAACGGCTCCTCCCCTGCAGCACCATTGGTCGGTACCGATCCTAGCAGGTGAGGAGGGACCGATCGCGCAGATGGCACTCCTCCATCGGCGCCAATGCTCTGTTCGACGCGGAGGCCTTTCCAAGAATGGCCCAATGATATCTCGCCTTCTCCATCGGCGCCGATGTTCTCTTCGACGCGGAGGCGTCTCCCAGAATGGCCCAATGTCATCTCGGCTCCTCCCTGCAACGATCGGTCGGCGCCGATCTAAACGGAGAAGTACTCCTAAATTAGAAGCAATGCTACCAGCCTTCTGATCGCAGTTCCCAGCCGATTCTTGGCTCCTTCTCTTGAGAAGCCACATCACCCTCGAGCCACTAGTAAAGGTTGCAGGCCAGTTAACCACCAGCCGGCTGAAAGGCTGAGACTGCACCGCCCGCAACGATCGAGATCTGGAAGCCTGGACGGAGCTCGGCAGCTTCTTCCTTGTGACGGGCCTGGAAGGCTTCTTCTTAAGGCCGACACAAACGAGGACCTCAAGAGGCACAGCTACTGTGTTCCAGAGCACTGCGCCGTCAACTTCTTCATGCGAGTATGTTGGCTGATCGGCGCTGGCTGAATCGCCTTAACGCAAATCAATGCTGGCAAACAGCGTAGATGCTGGTCTTGTGGCCTGCGGTCCAATGCTGGCACAATCGCACAGGAGGAGGCGGCTTAGCCCCTCTGAACTATGCAGACGCTTCTGCGGGGCATTCAATTCATTGCAACACAGTAAGAGCCTAAAGCTATACGAATTAAAGGGGCCTTCAGTATTTCCTCAACATCAGATGGCCTCAGATGGAGGTAGAGCGCGTCGGCTAAACGCCGATTGATCGCTCAGGCTCTGCGGCAACAACAACACAGCTTCTTGACCACCAACGGATCGGCGCTGACTCTGTCGACGTGTTGTGTTGCCCAGGGCAGAGGGCACGGTCGTGTGAGTGTGGCCCTCTCACAATCTACTATACTAAGGGTTCTCGTTCCCAAACAGAGCCCTGGGGCACCGCACCGCCACACGTTGCACCCGCCTCCTACCGGGGGGTGGGGGGGGGGGGTGACACTGCATGGATTCCTTCCTGTTGCATCGCAAGTAGATTGCTGCAGAATGGATACCATGAAAGAGCCCGGATAATGCCTCATTCCCAAACAACAACGCTTGCGAACAGAGGGTAGCGCAATGGTTAATACATTGTCTGCTGATCCAGGGGTCATGAGTTGATTCCCCAGTGGGCTCAATGAGTAAGGTTGTCTGAGGCATTACCCTTTAACATAGCATGGTTTATGCAATGACATCTTGGAGGCCAGTGGTCATGGGTCCAATCCCGCAGAGGCTCGCCTTGGTTACGCCCGTGCCTCCGGCCTGTTCCCCAGATAGGGACATAATGTCAGACACTTAGCCATCCCTTACAGGACATGGGTTAGACACCTGTCCTGTAGCCCGGTAGCCAGCTCTGACTGTGAGTCGGGTAGCCAGCAGGAGTTTCGATTTCATCCACAGCCTGCTACATCGAGCCTTCACTCTCCGAAACTGCCCGAGATGGCATCTCTGCACTCTGCCAGCCTGTTCCTGTGTTCGGCTCCCAAATGAGTTCAGTCTGCCTTACCACAGCAACGGTCAGAGACACTAGCTCCAGGGAGTGTCTCGGCGTAATCCGCCCGCCTATTCCCGGAGCCTTCTGGACCAACCACAGTCTCAAGTAATCGCCTGCACCCGGGAGTGACAGGCTCAAGGCTAGAGGTGGCCCCACCTGGGATCTCCTGTCTGGATCTTCCCTTTTAATCATCGCAAAGGCGCACTTGACTCAGCATGCTCAAAGGCGGCACTCTAACCAGCAGCCCACAGGTTCAAGACCTGGCTGAAGACCATGTGGGGGCATTACTATGCATCACTGCGGTGCAACCATGCCTCCAGGGCCTGGATGGAACAGACTAATGCCTTCAATCCTTCCCTTTGGAATCTGGGGATGTTGGAAGGCAGTCGCAGCTGCCAATTGAAGCTCTGCTCTGCGGGTTAACCGCAGATATGCTTGCCACTCCGAGAGCAGGGAATGCATCCGTTAAGGGATAATGCCCTTCATTATGCCCACTGTCCAGTACCATGGCATGCCCATGGTACAGTGCCATGACTGAACAGCTGCTGTGGCTCTCGGCAGCACGCAGTCCCAACGCCATGTGTGAATCTCCTCGAGGACGTGCTCTGGCAGGAAAGGACCCAGAATAGGCCCCAGGGAAACTATTTCGCATAGTGTCCACACGACAGGCCCAGGGGGGCACCCCGCTGCATTAAACTCCGCCCAGTCTGCCTACTTCTTCATCTGCCTGGATACAAGCAAGGCCTTAAACCTACTGAAGGCACATGCACGATGGGCACATCCCTAAATATTCCCCAGGTCGCACGCATACCGGGGTTCTTTCATATATTACCCACCCGCAAAGCCACCAAGGCCATGCAATGGGGCAGATCACATCACCCTTGCAACAGGGCTGATCACATCACCCTGGAGCATGCGTTAGGCACCTCGTTATGCACCTCATGCAGGAACCATACCGAGAGATCGACCAGTCAGCTACAACACTATCCTCCTCAAACCACTCTGTGGCTCAACCTATATCAGATTCTCCCTGTGCACTGGCTATCTCCATGCACTACCAACCTGGACTGTAACTTATACTATACTCGTTCAGAACAAGACTCATCGAGCCCTGTGTTTTTCCCCAGAGGCTTGATCAACCGCTACGCTGACGGTCTTACAACATCCTCCAGTGACGAGTCCATAAAAAAAAAAAAAATAATAATAGTAATAAATAAATACAATAGATTAAATAAAAGGACCACCCTTTGGTGGTACATTAAATGCCCCAGTTTCGCTTGCGGTGACTTCCTCACTTCTACCAGAGGTACTTGATCACACCACTCTACGCACCATTTTCGCCCTCGTGGCCAGCGGTTATTGTCATTGCTACCATAGCTATCCTTCATTACGGTGACTTCCTCACCTTCTACCAGAGGTACTTGATCGCACCACCCTATGGATCGCTGTGCTTAATCACTTGATCACCTCTTTTTACGGCACATACCTGTAACTCCCTCCCGCGCATTCGTGCGTCGTGAATAACTTCATAAATGGCCGTCTGCTACATCCTCTCACAAAGCTGCTGATGCACGGGTGCACATCGCTGCTACAAGCCTGCGTGGTATTGTTTCTACATGCGGTAACACATGGGCCCACGCTGGCCCTTAAGAAAGGTCTCGGCCTTCCCCCATCCACCGCAGCGCAGGTCAGCTTGGGAGGCACCAGGTGTGGCTGACTCATCCTGCTTGTCCATGGAGAAAGTTGAGTTACTTACCTGTAACTGGGGCTCTCCGTAGACAGCAGGATAAGTCAGCCACACATACCCGCCCACCTCCCCTGGGAAGGGGTCGGCCTCCGTCCTGATGCCCGCCTCCTAGCGGCAAAAGGCTCAGCTAGTGACGAACTGGCTAGCTGGGGCGGGCCGGGGGGTGGGACTGGTTGGCCCATGCTCAGAAGGGCGAAAGCCCTTCTGAGCTATGGAGAGTACTTCCGTCTCGGTGCCGTCGGATGACGTCACCAGGTATGGCTAACTTATCCTGCTGTCCACGGAGAACCCCAATTACAGGTAAGTAACTCCACTATACGCATCCTTGAGATCTAGAAAACAAAGAAAATCCTGACTTTGAAGGTATGGCAGCAGAGTTCCTAGAAAGACCATTTTGAACTCTCGGAACAAATATTTGTTCAATTCTCTGAGGTCTAAAATGGGTCTGTGTCCCCCTGTTTTCTTTGGAATAAGGAAATAGGGGGAGTAGAACCCTGTACCCTGATGGGGAATGGATACTTCCTCTACTGCTCCTTTAGAAAGGAGCATTGTGACTTCTTGATCTAAGAGACTGTCGAGAGAGGTCTGAGAATTGAACTGTCTTACAACTGTAGTTGGGGGCATGCTGTGAAAATGAAGCTTGTACCCCTCTCGTACGATGGACAGAGTCCAATTTTCTGCTGTTATTTGGTACCATCTGTGGGCAAAATGACATAACCTGCCTGGGATGGTCGAGGGTTCTGGACTGTTCAGGGTCAGGAAGGCAAAGTTCTTTAGAAAGGAGTCAAAACCCCTGAGGAGGCTGAGCCTGCTGAGGTGGCTGAGGTTTTGCAGCTTTTGGCTTTTTTTGTTGTCTAGGTTGTTGCTGTTGTCCCTTTTGAGCAGTGTGATCTGGACGGTGTCCCTGTTGGGTATAGGAAGGATAAAACTTCTTTTTCTTATTGAAAAATGGTTTCTTAGAGGATTTTTTCCTTGCAGGATCAGCTGTAGATTTGGACAATCTATCCAATGTGATATTGTCAGCATCTATCTCATTAGCCTTCTCCTGCCAATTCTTGCCAAAGAGATTTTCTCCTGTGCAAGGAATGTTTCCTAATTTATCCTGTACCCAAATTTCCAAGTCAGATGCCTGAAGCCAGGCAATCCGACGTGCACCAATGGCAATAGCAGAGGTTCTGCTTATGCACTCAAAACAGTCAAAGGCTGCACGATTTACAAACTTGGAAATATCCTGAGCATGTTTGACTAGAGTAAGATAGTCTTGCCTTTTGTCATCAGGAAGGAGGGGGCTCATAAGTTCCAAGTCTCCTGTGACCTCTTTAAGGAACATTCCCATATATAAGATATAGGAACTGATCCTAGCTGAGAGCGTGGAAGCTTGGAAGCATAGACGTCCAAAGGCATCGAGAGTCCTACATTCACGACCTGGGGGATTGGATGCATGTCTCCTTGCTCTTTTCATCCTTCTCATGGCTGATTCCACCACCATTGAATGGTGTGGTAATTGAGTTTTTTGAAAGTCAGGACAACATAGAACTCGATACATGGTATCGAGTCTTCGAGAATGAGGAGATGTGGTTAAAGGTGTTTCCCACATCCTTAGCATAAGATCATGTAAAATCTCATGAATAGGTAGAGTAGCTGCCTCCTTGGGAGCCTTAGGGCATTGGAGAATTTCCAACTCCTTTGCCCTAGGCTCTTTTTCAGGAGCTACTATGATGGAAAGGCCTCGGGCCACATCATGGATAAAGTCCTGAAAGGACAAATCCTCTGGCGGAGACATTCTGTGCTGAGGAGAAGAGGAATCCTCGGGGAGAAGTACTCTTGTATCGGCAGAATCTTCGAGTCTTCAGACTCAGAGGATTCAAAATACCTCCGATCCCGGTGATCGTGCAAAGCACGGTACCGGTATCGAGCGACGTCGGTATCGAGTTGTTCCATTACCGATCTGTTGATGCCAGAGACAGATGCATGACTCGGTATGGGTGGCATACCCGCCGATACTAATGCAGTTGGTACTGGTACCGGTATCGGTTGAGGTGTCTGAAGTGGTTTCAACGGTACCGAAGCCGTGAGAAGAGCCGCTAGACTGTGTTTGAAAGCAAGGAATCTCTGGTCTATCGACGCTGCCTTGATGCTTGGGTATCGGTACCGGTAGAAGCGGCCGGAACCCCAGAGCAAGGCACCAGTAGTTCTGCCGAGGTTGAGGCCTTGAGAACATCCTGGAGCCTCATTAGTGCTTTGGAAGCCAAAGCCTCCCGCCGGGGAAGTTTTGCCGGTGAAAATTCCTCAAGGGCAACGCTAGGGGCATCTTGATACTTAGAAGGAGATCTACCCTTTGAGGCCTGGCTAGATTTATGTTTAGCTACCTGAGATCCATGGGAGGAAGATGAGGCCCTGGAGGACGTCGATGCAATAGATGCCACATTTGAGGGAAAAAGGGTGCTAAGTTTAGCAGCTCAGTTCTGCCGGCCCCTTTTTGACATAATTCCACAGGAGAGGCACTCTGAAATAGAGTGATCAGAACCTCAACATTTGAGACACCAATCATGGCTGTCGGTGACGGAAATAGTACTGCCACATTTAGAACATTTCTTAAAACCTGAAGTAGGTTTTTCCATTTTTAAGGGAAAAATTTGGCCTAGTGCCCAAAAATGGTGCCTAGCACCAAGGAAAAAAGTTTCTACAGTAAAACACCTCAGAAACTATAATTTTTTTTTTTCAAAGAAAGAAGAAAGAACCGGTGGTACCAGTATGGCGTCGAAGGAAGGCAGATGCGACCTCAAAAACAAAGATTAAAGACAAACCTTTCTGCGGTGACAGGGTATGTGACCTGTCGGCTCCGCGGAAAACGAAGAACTGGAGAGGGACAGTTGAAAAGGCGGGAAGGCAGCACGCAGGCGCTGTGGGATATTCCCAGAAGCTTTCCTATTGGACGCTGGGGAGCGTTCCTGCGCAGGCTCCATCGGTACCGACGATACCCATATGTGAAGACTACATTCCTGCTTGTTTCTGGAGATAAGGACTTACACAAGAGTAATATTACTTCCTTTTTTGCTGCTGCTGAATCCTCTGCTTATCCAACCAAGCATAATATTAGTTTTCCCCATTGCTTTATTGCTTTGACTGGCTGCCTTGAGTTCATCTTAGATGACTAGTTCTAGATCTTTTGTTTGACAGTTCCTGTTTTTGTCCTTCTAACTGACAGGCACCTAAGGGATTTTTGCATGCAAAATGCATGATTTTACATTCTAGCACTGAAACTCCTTTCACAAATTCTTAACCATTCTTCCAGCCTTTTCTTGTTAAGTTTTTGAAATTTACATTCAAATAAGTCAATAGAAATATGATCAACAAAAGAAATAATAAATATACCAAGGCATCTTATAATCCAAAAAGGAAAAAAAAACACTTAAAAGTCTATGTCTCGGGAGAAAAGAGGGAAATATAAATAAAAATAAACACTTCATATAAGCAAATAGGAGATAATATAAAACGTCCCCACTTCATGAGCCTCACAAACCGACTAGAGTTGTCATAACAGTATTTCACCAGTCAAATTAATTAGACTCCCTAGCAGTCAAGAAATCATCTGCATTAAATGAAAAAAACTATACTTTTTGTCTTGAAAGGTCACTAACCAATGACAAGGGTACCTCATAAAAAAAAGTGCCACCCGAGTCGCTGCCATTTAAGGGCCACTAATTCCTTCCTGTGAGCCTGAGTGACCAGGGAAATGTTAAATGGATCTTATGACCATAAAAGTCCAGATGTCTATATCTAAAGCAGGGGCTCTCAACCCAGTCCTCGGGACACATCTGTCAACCAGTCAGGTTTTCAGGCTAACCACAATGAATATGCATGAGAGATTTGTATGCAATGGAGGCAGTGCATGCAAATCTCTCTCATGCATATTCATTGTAGTTATCCTGAAAATCTTACTGCCTAGCTGTGTGCCAAAGAATGGGTTGAGAACCCCTGATCTATAGTTCCGCACCAAAATGCTGGAACTCTCTACCACCTGATATCCGTGCCATAACCGACTTAGCCCAGTTCAGAAAGGCCCTCAAATTCAACCTATTCATCAAATACTACCCGACATAAAGTGAAACGTACAGTCCCACCGCAAACGTAACCACAGCTTTCTCATTGTTACTAACATTCCTGCTAATTTGTGTAAATAGTTTGAGTATGTTATCTAGTGAACAGATCATATACTCCATGTAGATAGTTCTCCCACGTTTTCCAAGTTTATGCTCCTGTTATATGTAACACTGAACAGCTTGTTGTTCTGGTTTGTATTTTGTTCTCTGTGAACCGCGCTGATGCCAAATAGTGCGGTATATAAGAAATGTAAATAAATAAATAAATAGTAAGCTATAAGAACAAGCTGCTTGTCCATCTCAGTAGAAAAAAACACCACCAGAGCATCCCTAGATGTAATCACAACTTGAAAATCCTCTAGCAAAGGTATTGAATCAAGCTCTCCAGTTGGAGGAGCTGAGGACTCAGCTGCTATGGGTTTACCTTGAGAGAGAACAGGAACATAACAACATTTACTAATTGAAATAGCCTTGTTAAGGAAGTCTCAGAATCTCCTTGAAATATTCAAGCAACATCATCTGTGGAGACAGTAAATAAATCTTGAAGAAATTTAAAAATCTGAGATTATTTTTCCTCATAACATTTTCAAGTGATTCCAACTTCATGTAGAGAGACAGGGAGTCTTTAATAGAGGAACTCCCAACTACTGTCATCTGTAATCATGTTTCTATGTTTCTATGTTACTTGCAAGTGATTCCCAGTAATGGTACTGAGGAATCCATATCCCAACATTTATTTATTTATTTATTTAACAGTATTTCTAAACCGCCTTATCTTATTAATCAAGGTGGTATCACAGCAAACAATCGGGTAAAGTGAGAGAGTTAAGCATGCAGTGAGGGAGAAATTTAGTTGAGTGTGTGTTGTATTGTGTGCTAGATTGGTTTGAGCTATGTACAATGTGTGTTGTGTTGTGCGCTAGAGTGGTTTGAGCTATGTACAAGATGGACTATATACAGTGATGCAAAAACATTTTCTATACATACAGTGTTTAGGCGGTATCATGTGCTGTTATACATTCTCTGAGGTTATGTGATGTGTCCATAGTGTTCTATGAACAGCATGGTTTTTAGCTGTTTTCTAGTTGTTTCCACAGTCTGCTTTGTATGGGTGCACAACTGAAAAACTGTTCCTCTTAAGCAAGTCGTTGTCCGCGTAACAACTTTCCAAACATCAGCCAAAGATATTTCAGAGGATAAAGAATCTTGCTCTGTAGCTGCTTCAGCGGATAGAAAAAACACTTATGGCAGTATAGAAGATGTAGCTCCATTAGAAGATCTAAGATGTCCCTCAGAAGCCTGAGTCCCAAAGTGACTGGCCTGCATCTTGGGTGAAATTGGATTATTCTTCCCAAGCACTAATGAGGGAGGTGAAGGAGGGGTTCTGCCTCCTGAACAGAGGGAAAGACCCTCGCTGGAAGAGAGGGAAGATGGCAAAGGTACACTAGGATTAATTGGAGAAAAGTGTGTATCGATAGGGCCCCTCACCATGGGAGAAGACAATACCGGAACTTTCTTCTTAATTTTACCCTTCCTCATTGGGATTTCAGGGGCAAACTGTGATGAAACATTGAGGAAAAGGAAAAAACACAGGCACTCATCCAAATTAAGTATGTCTCTGGCACAAACCATAATGACTCCTCAGCAGCTTCAAACGGGCGTAACCTGCCCCTTTGGTCACACCTCTTCAGGGACATGTCTCTACGGCCACATGCCTGCTGTCACGCACCACAGTATAGCAGGCCTTAAATAAGTAAGATGTGATGTCAGCGACGCGCTGGCATGGCATGAGGCAACAACGATCCTGCCATTCTCACCGGGCCTTCTGCTCCGGGAGGCTCTCACTGCAGGTCCTCTCTCTCCACCATTCTTCCAGTTTCTTCAAGAGCCCTTGCATATAAAACTATACGCAGAAATATGTCTACTTGCATATGATAAGTGATGATTGCTGCTATGAACATCAGTATCTTTAAATGGTTTACTAGGAGCAATTGCATGAATCAATGAAAGAAACACTTCAAAAAGTAATAAAGATATTCATCTACTTTCAGGCTGACAGAGATATTTAAAGATAAAAGTTCTATTGCCTACAAATGCAGCACTTACAAAGGACACAAATGAAACTATCCGGTCGGGTATCCACAACAATACTGTAATAATGGTGCCTCCTACCTCCCCTCTACTTCACTAGCCCACTCTCAAGCCAAGGGACAGAAAGCATCACTTCATGGTGATCTTATACGACAGTGACAAACTAATGTAGATTCATTTTAGCCTATCGAGTCAACAGGTTTGCACACAAAGAAAACCCGATTCTACATGGAAAACGGCACAAAAACTCCATAATTAACACGTGATAATAAGGACGGAACATAATCGCAAAGGAAAAACAAAATGACTTTGAGCTCTCACCTTGCGCAGAGACATACACGCTGGGGTCAAGCAGTTACAACGGTGGATACTTCCAGTACACTGAGCAGAGCAGCCTCAGCTGTCGCGTGCATCTTACATCCAGCTCTGCATCTGTTAGCAGGGCATGTTTGCTCACTGCAGTTCCTCCCATGACTCTATCACCCAGGAATGGCAAACCATCTCCTCTTAGCAGTATCAGTGGAGCACTAGCTGCTGTTCCGCTCAAGGTCGGAGGAAAGCAATTAAGGAAAAAAAACACAAAAAAAACCAACCACCCTATGCTTCAGAGACCAGCTTTCATAAAGTAGTAGTCAGTTTTGTAAATTACAGCTTAGACAACGGGATGGCAAAAAGGGGCGTCAAATAGAATGAAAACATATTACAGAGCCATTCTGCAATATTCAGACACCTCCCTGGACAACCAATAAGTGGTATCTAACTGCTGCTTATGTCAGCAATCCCACCTCTACCATCACCGTATTGTGATCAATCCTCTTTGCATAGTAGAAGTCAGTTTTCCTTTGTTTTCCCAAGACAATAAGATTTACACCCCCCTCTCCCCAAATAGCCATCTTAGGGTTCGAGGATCTAAGAAAAAAAGACAGGTCAAAAGTTTACAACAAAAATTCTTGAGTGTGACTGTTGAAAGCAAATTACCAGATGATACATGAGGAAGTATTCCTGATCTGTCAAAAGACAGCTGCTTCTGAGTGAAACATTTATCATGCAAATAGGTGCGTTTTAATTACACTATGCTAGTTTGATTAAATACCTTGCCTTGATTAGCTTCTCCTCCCGCCCGCCCTTCTACTGGGGTTTCTTGTGAAGGAAGAATTTTCTTTTCTCTCCCATACTCCAGCAGGGTCTGTCACATACAGAAGCAACAACTTCCAAGGGTTCAAAAAAGAGGAGAATGTAGATGTGAACTAAAAATAGTTTCCCTTTCACTGAAGCGATTGCCTCAGTGGCCTTAATGTTAGTTTCAGAACGTGACCTCGGGTAGGTTCAGTTAAGCATTGGTTACACATAAAACACTCAGCCTAATGAGAAAATGGTTTTTCAGGAAGCCCATGTAATTTACGAAGCCTATGCAATTTTAAAGACGAAAAAATACTGTCAAATTAAGGCTTTGTAAAATTATAATCTGTGGACTATCATTAAAATCATCTGTAATACCTGAAGATTGGAGGATGGCCAATGTAATGCTAATTTTTAAAAAGGGTTCCAGGGGTGATATGGGAAACTACAGACCTGTGAGCCTGACATCAGTACCGGGAAAAATGGTAGAAACCATTATAAAGAACAAAATTACTGAATATGAATATAGTCATGGCTTAATGGGAGACAGCCAACATGATTTTAGCCAATAATAAGACAAGGCCTTCCTTGTCTGTTATGTTTTTTTGAAGGTGTGAATAAACAGGTAGACAAAGGTGAATCGGTTGATAAAGTATATCTGGACTTTAAGAAAACCTTTCTCAAGGTCCCTCATCAGAGACTTTTGGCAAAATTAAAAAGTCATGGGATAGGAGTCAGTGTTCTATTGTGGATCAGCAACTGATTAAAAGATAAAAAGCAGAGTGTAGGGCTAAATGGCCAATTTTCCCAGTTGAATAGTGGAGTACCCCAGGGATCTGTGCTGGGACTGCTGCTTTTTAACATGTGAGGTTATCAAATTTGCAGATGACACAAAATTATTCAAAGTTGTTAAATTCCATGAGGATTGTGAAAAATTGCAAGAGGACCTTGATAAATTGAAAGACTGGGAATCCAAATAGCAGATGAAATTTAATGTGGACAACTGCAAAGTTATGCATCTAGAAAAGAGCAACCCAAACTATGGTTACACGATGCAAGGTTCCACATTAGGAACCACCACCCAGGAAGATGATTTAGGCGTCATTGTGGATAACATGTTAAAACCCTCTGCCCAGTGTACAGCGGCGGCCAAGAGAGCAAATAGAATGCTAGGTATCATAAGGAAAGGAATGGAGAATAAAACAAAGGATATTATAATTCCTCTATATCGTTCCATGGTGTGACCGCACCTTGAATAATTATGTGTGCAATTCTGGTCGCAGTATCTTAAAAAGGACATATCGTTATTAGAAAAGGTAAGAGGAGAGCCACCAAAATGGTAAAGGGGATGGAAGGATACCCCTTTGAAGAGAGGCCCGGTTTAAAAAAGGTTTGGACAAGTTCTTGGAGGAAAGGTCCATAAACCATAATTAAAGGGGACCTGGGATATCCATTGCTTGCCCCAATTCAAGCAATACAAACATTGTGGAACCTGTGTCTTTTGGGGAGACTGCTAGGTACATGTGACCTAGATTGGCCAATGTTGGAAACAGGATACTGGGCTTGATGGACCTTGTCTGACCCAGTATGGCATATCTTATGTTCTTATGAGAAAGCAGAGTGAGGGAATCATTTCAAAAATCTTGGAAACATGAAACTAAATTCTCTCCCACTGCAGTCATAAGGTATGTATCCCAGTACCTGCTAGAGACAAAACTCATGAACGAATCGGGCCCTTTGAAACAGGCAGGGTAGAATTATTCTTTTGGTAGGCCCTAAGCAAACAATTTCATTGGGTACCCCACAAATGAGGCCCTGCATTGTTCCGACTACAGAAGAAAACCAGCAGAAAAGGAGGCAGCAGGCAAGAATCACTGCTCATCGATTCCTCCTACTGACTGAAGGACAATGCGTAGAGGGTAGGGAAAGCAGACAGATTTCTACAGGCAGTGGGAGCTCTGGTTATCCTCCACTCTTCTTTCAACCAGCAGAGGCTTTACCTGGGCAAAAAGCTGCCTTGGGAGCTATTGAATTAGCACATCTGAGAGGTCCCCCCCCCCCCAAGGGCATGCCTTGTTTGCCAGTGCATTAATCTTGCACTGGAAACAGGACATATAGAAAAATAGATAATGTTAGATAAACTAATGATAAACATTGTGAGGGCAATTTTAGAACTATACATGTAGGAAAAACATATGCATTAAGGTGGTCCGAAAAAACAAACTAACAAATTTTAGTTCTCCACAAGGCTAGTTTTCTTCTTTATCGTGTTTATAATAAACACACAAAATTTTAATGAAAATAAACGGCATTTAGAGGTCACCCCATTTGGCAGTTTTTATGTCATCTGAACAAAACAGTAGACAACTAGACTGTCTGGTAACAATGGCTGCTGAAGGTTCTGCACCATCTTTTTCTTTGTTTCTCAGACTCTGTCATCAAAAAGGGCTAAGCCTGCCAAATAAAAACCAGAGGTGCCTTGAAAATTCAGCAGCCTGCTTTGGGTAAGCCTTAAGAATCGATTAAAATTTGAAGTCATTGAGAGGAGCTCAGATTGCAAAGGGTGCTTCATTCTACTGTTTGACAAACAGAGCCAAATCTGTGATATTCTTGGACTTATGTGCAGTCATCCTGAACTGAGCCTTAACAAGGAATATTTTCAATACATAAATGCCTTTTCCCATCTATAAATGTTCAGAATGGGATGACCTCTAAATGTTTTGCAATCAGGCTGAAATTTCACAGGTAATCAAGCTATCCCTAATGGACAAAAATAAGCCTTGTGGAGACATGATTCTACAAACATTAACTTTTTCCATTGGTTTGTGGAGCACCCTAATATGCATATAGCTTTCCCTGGGCTGACTTGGTCAGATTTTCAAAATGAATGTACACGCATTCACAAATTTGCATGGTTAACTTATACTACATACAGCTTTGGCTTTAACTCATACAGTATTTTCACTAGTAGCTCAAGGTCAGTTACATTCAGGGTTAGTAGGTATCACTCTGTCTCCTGAGGATTTACACTTGAATATTCAAAATTTGCTTAATTGCAAATCCTGCCCCAGAAATGCCTTCATTTAGTCCTGGTAAACGTATTCAAATCAGGACCCCAGCTTGAATCTAGGTGGCCTCTTGGAGAGAAACAGAAGAGTATGAAACTCACAGACAGTTCAAAGGTAAGTTTTAACACGTAACCTTGGCGCCACAGATAAAGTTAAGCTGCGCTCACAACTGTCCATAAACAGAAATCCAAAACAAGTAAATAAGGCACGGAACATAGGTAAATGATAAACAAGGCGAGCCTGGAACCCAGGCACCCACTGGAACAATGGCCCAGCACAGCAGACAAGAACAAGATACCACACCAGACATCAAAGTGAGCTGCAATGCAATGACCTAGTACTTAACCAGCCCAGATGCAGGGCAGATAAACCCCAAGCTCTCTGGACTGGCCCATGCAGAGCCACTCAAGATAGGAGACGCACCAAGCCCCCCTCCTCTTCAAAGACAGTTTCTGGATGCCCCCAAACACTTTCCAGGGGTCCCAAGCCCTCCACAGAGGGGAACATGTAGCAAGAAATGCAGTCAGAGACAAAGAAAATGTGGCAAAAAGATGCAAAAATATTTCTCATTGTATTGAGGCTTGATAAAGAAGAATTTCCAAGCACATCTTGACAAACTTCCCATACCTTATGGACTCCAGAAGGAAGCTCTCTTTGACACGATGCAAGTATTACACCGAGCATTAGCAGTAAATTTGAGAGACTGAGATCATACTCCTCATACTCTGGCTTAGAAATGAGGTTCACGACTGTCATGGTATCCGCAAAATTAATCCTTTGGAGAAAATGCCCCAAGGGCACAGAACTGGGTAGGAACAGGACCAGATACAGGAACAGTCTCTGAAACAGGAACTGGAACCTCTAGAGCTGGGTTTGACATTGGATTAGAAGGAGGAGCAAGCGTGTCTGATGCAGGAACTTGACAGTAAACGGTAGGCTCTGGAACAGCTGAACTTGGACTTGAGATGGAAACTAGAGTCTGTGGAGCATGGACTGGACTCAAAGCAGAAGCTAGAGTCTTTGGGGCTGAAGCAAGAACTGGAGTTTTGGGCAAGGCTGGAGCTGGGATGAGAACTGATGTCTCAGACAAGGCTGGAAACAGAAACAAGAAGTGAAGTCTTGGACAAAACTAGAGCTGGAACAAGACCTGGAATCTTAGACAAAGCTGGCGCTGTAACAAGGACTGGAATTGGAGCAGGAACTGAAGCTTTAAACACAAGTATAGTCTTTTTCCCTTGGTCTGTTTTCTCAAACAAAAGATGAGAACAGCCAAAAAACCATCAAAACTGTATGAGAGTGAGTTGACCCCTACAGGGCCAGAGTAACCTTTTCTAAGGCTGTACACCAAAAAGGTAGTACGTACAATCTACCTTTTAAACATCAGCAGGGGACTCCACCGGGTTTTCTCTGAACCACTGAAAACACTAGCTAACGAATGTCGCTAATTTTCCCCTTGTTCGGAGGTTCTCAAACCAGTCCTCAGGCCAAACCTAGCAAGTCAGATGTTCAGGAAGGGGTTTGTATGTCCTGCCTCCATGGTATGCAAATATCTGTCATGCATATTCATTGTGGTTATTCTGACAACCTGACTGGCTGTGGCCGGAGGACTTGGTTGAGAACCTCTACCGTATTCCCAAAACATTTCTCTCGGTAAGACAAGATAATCAATGAATCCATTGCTCAAACAAACAAGATACAAGGCAAGAATTCAAGATTCATTTCCCCAGAGTTCCACAAAAGCAGGACTGTGCCACAGGAACAAGATAAAGTCTCTAAAGCACAAATCACAATAGATTCCAAAGGCAAGAGTGCAGGATAGTTTAGGCAGGCATATCACTCTGCAAAACAGCTGAAATAATAGACAGGTCTGGCAAAACCGATGCACACCTGGCCGCTGCAGAGGATAATAAAATTCCAAACAGTTTTAGCATTCAGGATTTTGTTTCTAATATACTTCTGTGGGCAATCTAACTTGTGGCTGGGTCTTTCTTCCAGGATCCCAGCTAGGATATGGGCAACTGAGTTGGGGACCTCTTAGACAGAAGCAGAATGGTGCAAAATCCACAGTGAGTTCAAAGGTAAGCTTTGATATCATTTAATCTTAGTAAAACAAGCAACTTTAAACAACACTGAAAGGCCCAGTTTAGACAGATTGTTGACACTGAGATGATAATGTCAGGACATGCTCAATTCCACCTGTGATTTTACAAAAGGTTCTGCTGAATATGGATCTTTTAATAAAATACATAGAAGACATATATACCAGCAAATACATGAGTATTTATTAGCTCGACCATTTCCCCTCCACATTTACTTGCATCTGTCGTTCTTCCTGATCTCAGCAGCTTCCTTTGTCTGCCGCTGAACCTCTGCATATCTCATCCCCTCCCCTCCTGCTGGCCATCACAGAGGCAGTACTCATGCTCATTCCCTCAGTTACCATCCCTCCGCACTCATTCGCAGCCCTCCAGCCCCGTTGCTCACCCTCCCACCCCCCGTCCCCTTACTATCCTTTCACTGTGCTAACCTTCAGTCACCACTGCCCATTCTCTTATCACCCCAGCCCTCTCGCTTACTCTCTTAACCTTCAAACCTCCATTGCCCACTCTGCCATGATGCCAACTCTGCCCATTCCCTCCCGTCCTTTCCTTACTCTAACCTACCTTGCCCTGCCCCGGCATTCTCCGAGTCTGAATTCTTCTGCACGTGCACTAACATCCCTGAGTGCGAACCAGCTCTGGGGTCCCTATACTGCTCCACCCCCATTTCTCCAGCAGACCCTCTCCATTCCCCAGCCATCCTCCCTCCAGCTGTTTTCTCTCTTTCCCAGTATCCATTCACCCCGTATCTACCTTCCCCTTCCCCTACTACTACTCGACTACTATTACTTATCATTTGTGTAGCACCACGCGGCATATGCAGCTTTACTGCTCATCAGAGTCTACAGTCTAGTCAAGACAGGCAACACAACAACTGGGAACTAGGATATGTTGATGGGAATGGTAAGAAAACACACAGGAGGCTGAGGGGATTAGGTCCCAAAGCAGTCTTAAAGAGGTGAGTTCTAAGCTTGGATTTAAACAGGGCCAGAGATGGAGCCCCCCAGCATTTGCCCCAGTCTCTCCCTCTCCATCTGTCTTCTTCCCAGGGATCTAGTCCCTCTTCCTCTCCGTTTCCCAGCCTCTGCTCCTACTTCTCCCCATCCCATCTCAGCATCTGCCCCCTGCCTCTTCCAGCAATTGGTACCTTCTTCCTCCCTCCCCACAATATCTACCCTCTCTTTTTGTCTCACCATCTTCCATCAGATTAATCAAGTGGTGGGAGCTTGTCTGTCCACTCTCCACAGGAAATGCTGAATATGTTTCTGCTGTTGGGCTGAGACTTTACAGAGAAGAGAGAGTTGTGGGGATTGAGGGAACAAGCTCCCAAACTGCCTCCTACTAAGCAGCAATTTCAAATCTCTTCAGCCAGTGAGACCGGTTATGCTATTCCTCCTAGAGACCCTTCCTCCAGGGAGCACTTTAGCACTTGGGAACTTGTAGCAATGCTATTGGGTGGGGGCCTGAGCCAAAGGTGAGGGGGGGGGGTCCAGGTTACCAAAGCCTACCTGTGTCTCTGTCCTTGCTGTGGGCTGCCTTGTGGAAGACCCAGATTCAATTCCCAGGTCCGAGTTTGGCTCCAAGGCCAGCCATAGATGGGGATGCTAGAGCAGCAGAGTTCCCAGCCCCAGGATGGGGAGTGGGTTAGGAAATCTCAGCCATCAACAACAGTACAGACTGTTGTTAAACATGCATACTGGATTCCAGAGGGAGTTGCAGTCTCTATGCCCAAGTCAAGGATAGTCCCTGTCATGGCTGGCTTAGAAGGAAGGGGATATACACAATGGGCCTCATTCCGATCAGGACATCCATGCCGCTGTGCGCCCGATCAGAATCGGATGCACAGGGGCAGACACGATTCTGATCCTGCAGGGCACATCTAGCCCAGCAGGATCAGAATCGCAACTAGGCCTGAAGGTGCAGGCCAGGACCTGATTCCGGTCGGCCTGCATGTACAAGCCTCTACCCGGTTAACTCAGTCAAGGCTCCTGAATGGAGCCGCAATGCCATGGTGTCCGGTTGCCATGGCACCTTGACTTGCTTCAGGAGCCACAATCCCTGGCGACCAACCTGTTCTTAAATTCCCCACAGCCTGACCCCTGATCTGGCCTTCCAAGGCCAGGGTCCAGCTACGGGGAATTACCTACACTCCCTCCGACCCCTTCTGCCACCCAGGCCTGCCATCCCCTGCCATCCAGGGGAAGTTATTCCACCTCAGAGACCACGGGGGCCACGGACCACCAACTGCCCACCCTAACTCTGCCTCCACACCGCCCCTTTCCCACCCCTGTCTAGCCTCCCCGTACAAGCACCTTGTTCATATGGGGAGGTTAGCTGGGGCTGCAGAGGGGCCAAATAGCGGGGATGGACGTCCCAACTATTCGCAGCTCAGAATGACCCCAAATGGGGTCATTTTGTGCTGGCCATCCACCTCTTGTACAGCCTGTCAGAATCAGGGCATTCAGCAATAGACCCGATTCCAATCCCGTGGGGGCTAGACGTACCCGTGAGATCAGAATCGGGTCTACTGGCCTGCATGTGCAAGCCAGGCCCCGATTCTGATCGACTGCATGTCCTGCACCTACCTGGCTACCTCAGCCAGACTCCTGAATGAAGCCACAGTGCCATGGCATCCCATCGCCATGGCACCGCGGCTCCATTTAGGAGCTGCGATCACCGGCCAACAAACAGATCTGTTTTTCCTCGCAGCCCGACCCCCGATCAGACCGTTCAAGGCCAGGATTGGGCTGAGGGAAACCCCCTGCACCCTCTCACCTGCTCCTCCGGGTCCCACGCCATGATCTCCTGCCATCCAGGAGGACTTTGAGTTGGAATAAGTCCCCCGTCTATATTGGCTGTCCGCCCTTGCTCCTCCCCCAGCCCACCCCTTCCCCCCCAACAGAACTCCCCGCACAAACTCTTACTACGTGCGGGGAGCTTTGTTCCTGGCATCACGATCTGGGTATTTAGCATGTCTGGACGTCCAGATTGGACATCCAGACCCATTAAATCCAGTTTGGAATGACCTCTAATAGGGGAAACAACCCCTGGATAGAGCTAAATGAAGACTCATGGCTCCATTACCTATAGAGGATAGTTCCATTTGAGATAGATGCCCAGAAAAAGCAGGAGACGAGTGCAGGACAAAATAATAATAATAATAATAATAATAATAATAAACACACACACACCCAGGCAATGTAGGAAGCTGGAAGCATCCTAAAAAGGCAATCACGTGTATTTTGTTCAGGACCAAGTAGCTCACATGTCCTCTACCAGTGTTCTGTTTCCTTACATGAAAAGGAGGGTAAGGCCAGCGTCTGAGACAGCTCCATGCCATTCTGGGGCGGTTTTTTCTTTGTTACTCTCTTGCAAAGCTGTGATGGGTGGGTGCATGGGTTTTTATTTTTGGATTTAACTCCTTTTTTTGGTATAGTCCTTGTGCTTTTACCTATTTATTTCAAGACAAATGAGAGTCTTTTTTAGTGGTAAGATACTTTAAAGACTGAAGCTGAAAATACTTTTGATTCAAAAGACATTACAACAATTGTAATGGTGCCGTTCCTGTGGGAATTCTAGCACACCTTCATTTGGGTTATATTTCCTTGTTTTAACCATAAGAATGCAAAATGGGGAAGGAAGATTTCCTGTTGAGTAAATCAATGTTTTAAGAGGCAAAATAGATGAATTAACCTTTGTGAAGGAAATCTGAAGACATGACAGTAAAAGCTGCGTTTGTCACTGTGAATGGTCATTTAGCTGTTCAGTTTCGGACAGGCATGTGATGAGATCGCCAGATCCTTCCCATGAATTTAACAAAGCAATTCAGCTGGTGTTGCTACCAGCACCAGCAACGTCTAAGGATGGAGCCCTTGGAAGATACACCACAGAGCCAGCTATACCCAAATAGTAACAAAATTATTCTACAAGGTTTCCCCCTCCACTTTCCTATCTATTTAGAGTCCTGCCTTTCAAACTCTATTAGCTCAATCTCATCTGTTTTTAGGTGAAAATCCCCCAACCTTTCCCCTGTCCTAAAGAAAATAAACCTGAAAGAATTAAAAGTTCTTCCAAATCAGATTAGTCTGCTCCTCTGGCAGAAGATGTAATAAAAAAAAAGTCATATGTATCTTCAGTACAGACAGTCACTGCCTGGGGAGTCAAACAACAGAGCAAATTAAATAGCCGAGATAGGGAAAAGCACCGAAAAGAGGGTGCTGGCAAGGTCTGTCCTCATACTTCAATATAATTAATATAGAACACTATTATGCCTGATTTGATTTGGTTTGATTAAGGAAGAAATATGAATACAAGCATGCTTCTTTTTTTCAGTGGAGAGATTTGTTTAGAAGCTCTGTACATTTTCTAGTATTTCTGTACTATATCTATGCAGGAGCCTCTTAGATTCTCCACTAGCATAGGGATCCCCATTATTCATGTGAAGTGGCATTTTATAAAGGGCATCCACGTGCAATACAGGATGCCCAGGGCAGAACATGTAGAAAAGTGCTGGGGACGTCTAGGTTGCAGACAGATTTTAGAAACATAGATACCCCCGATGTGGATGCCTGCACTGGCGTCCAGATAAACGTCTCCATGGGTCAGGGATGTCCATCTCAAGCAAAGTTGTATATGTGGACATCCAATAATGTGGCAAAATAAAAACACGAGCCATCATTCTACATCCCTCCAGGGTGGAAGGGTACCTCCTTCTACATACTCTCCAGACATTTGCCTGGCTAAAGGAGCACTTTTTAGATGCCTATTCATGCCTAGAGCAAGTATAACCTTTGACGTGGCTCAGGACATCCAGGACATTTCTGAACTCGGGCAAGGCTGTTCAAGTTCCTGGGAATGCCCCAGCCATGCTTATACCATACCACCGTTCCAACATGGACGTCCTCATGCTGAAGACATTCACAGACCTGGCTTCTAAAATGGCTTTGGTGGTGTCTCTGTGCTTTGGATATCCCTATGCCTGTTTGCAGACATCCAAAGCACGAATAGGACTTCTAGAATAACCCCCTTGATGTTTCAAGACTTCCCTTCCCCTGGGTGCAATCAATGGAGTGATCTTTAGAGGTGAAGGGGGGGGGGGCGACACAAAGAAGGATCTTGTTTATCTAGGAGAAGAAAGCAACTAGTCCCAGAGAAGAGTCAGAGGAGGAAAAAGTCCTCTCTAGTATTGCAAAGATATCTCTGAAGCCAGGGGATGAAAGCGAGACTTGACTAACCCAGTAAGCCTAAGAAGAAGATCAATCTGGTACACTCAGAAGGAGGGGAGTCTTACTCGCAGTCGGCAGTGTAAGAAGGATCGCCAGGTACTGGGGTTTCTTGGAAAAGTTTATCAGAAGAAATTCCTTTGAGAAGTGTCAACTTGAGGAGCAACTGAAGGGGATAAGCAAGAAATAGTAAAAACCTTAAGCTCTGTCATGCAATTTCAATTAAAAAAAACTGTGGCATAGGTGTAAGTCCTCACTGAGAACTAAAAAAAAACATATCAGGAGACTTCTGGTCAGCAGTGATCCCAATCATTGAAGAGACACATTAAATACTTTATTCCATGTATCTCTACACCACAGTGGAAGAAGTTGTATGAATAGATGCCACCAGAGATAAATGTATTCTTTACGACATTATTTCTAATGCAGATGTTTGAGTAAAAAATGTGCTTACTACCCGAGTCTAGCATGAATTTTGCGATGAGATAGTTGTTACTTTTGTTCCCAAACTATCCACCTATTGGGCCTTAAAGTATATCATGCTCTTGACAGAGAGAACACCATTTCTTTGAGAAGATAGAGAAGAGAAGGGGGTGCAGAGGGATGGATGTTCCTGCTACTGTACCAGACAGCCTGCTTCCAGAGACTCTAGTTTCATGATTGTTCTTGCCTCTGTGCCAGAGAGCCCATTTCCAGAGATTCTAGTTTTCATGGTTTGAAATCCGGCCTTGAGGGATCCTGCATTCCTGAATCCAACCTCCGTGATCTCCAGGCTGACTCCAAAGATTCTGGTACCACATAGGGTTGCCAACTGGCCGGTTTTCAGCCGGCCTGGCCGGTTTTTCTATGGCCAGGCTGGCTGCCGGCGCAGAGGCAAAACCGGCCCTTGAAAAGCCGTTTTTTTTGCTCTGGCCACAAGATCGGGAGCGGCCAGAGCAAAAAAACCCAGCTTTTCTCCCAACCCGGAGGGCTTCAGAGGGAGCCGGGGAAGCCCGCGCGAGGCCCCGGCTCCCTCCGTACAGCCGCCAGCGTGAAGAGCCTTTTCCTTCACGCTGGCGGCTGTTCCTGTGAAGCCGCGAATGCTGGGAAAGGTTAAAGGGCATTGCCTTTAACCTTTCCCACCAATCGCTGGCGGCTGTACAGAGGGAGCCGGGGCCTCGCGCGGGCTTCCCCGGCTCCCTCTAAAGCCTCAGACAGCCGCGGATTTGGGGGGGAGGCCAAGGACTGCCTGGGCTGTGATGGGAGGAGGGGACCTGGACTGGAAAAGGGCTAGGAGGGGGGAATTTGACTGGAAATGGTTTGTGATGGGGGTGGGGGAACCTGGGCCGGAAAAGGGCTATGGGGGGGGGGGGGGACTTGGACTGGAAAGAAATGGGCTGTAATGGGGGGGGGGACCTGGACTGTAAAAGGGCTATGGGGGGGGGGAGGGGACATGGACTGGAAATGGGTTTTGATGGGGAGGGGGACCTGGACTGGAAAAGGGCTGGGGGGGGGACATGGACTGGAAAAGGGCTATTGGGGGGGAGGGGACATGGACTGGAAATGGGTTGTGATGGGGAGGGGGACCTGGACTGGAAAAGGGCTATGGGGGGGGGAACTTGGACTGGAAATAGGCTGTGATTAGGGGGACTTGGACTGGAAATGGGTTGTGAAGGGGGGGGACCTGGACTGGAAAAGGGATATTGGGGGGGGGCATTGGACTGGAAAGAAATGGGCTGTGATGGGGAGGGGGACCTGGACTGTAAAAGGGCTATGTGGGGGGGGGGACATGGACTGGAAATGGGATTTGATGGTGAGGGGGACCTGGAGTGCAAAAGGTCTATGGGGGGGGGGGACATGGACTGGAAATGGGTTGTGATGGGGAGGGGACCTGGACTGGAAAAGGGCTATATGGGGGGGGGGACTTGGACTGGAAATGGGCTATGGTGGAGGAAAGGGGAACTTGTACTGGAAATAGGCTTTGATTAGGGGGGCTAGGACTGCAAATGGACTGTGATGGTGGGGGGGGGGCTAGGACTGCAAATGGGCTGTGATGGTGCGGGGGGACTCGGACTGCAAATGGGATGTGATGGGGGACTTGGACTGGAAATGGGCTGTGATGGGGGGGCTAGGACTGGAAATGGTCTGTGATGTGAGGGCTAGCACTGGAAATGGGCTGATGAAGAGCTGGAATAGGACTGGAAATGGGCTGATGTGGGGCATGGGAGAATGGGATTAGAAGGGAGTGGATGCTGGGTGGGTCTAGAACTATAAGGGAACTGATTTTGGGGGAGGACTAGAATAGATGGGGAATGAGAATGGAGAGGGGAAAAATATTTTGTGTGGAAGAAAAGTCTATGATGGGCCGGGTATTGGGAGAGTAAGAGGGGCTTGAGAATGGAAGGGTGAAATTTAAACGGATGATAAAGCAATAAGGAAAGAATTGGGGGAAAGAGCAAAAGGGAAACAATCAGTATGTTAAAGCAGAAATAGAGAGAGAATGGAAAACATCTAAAACAGAAGAAAGGACAAATGGATAGCTCGCAGAAGACACGAAGAAACCAGAAGAAAGTGACTGGAGCAATTGCAACTGAAAAATAAAACGCCCAAACAGAAGGTAGAAAAATACTTTTTATTTTGAATTTATTAGCTGGAATATGTCTGGTCTGGGAAGTGTGTATTGATAACATCTTTGCGTTTTTGTTTAGTGCAAGAGGAAATTACTTTATAGTTTTATTTCTCCAGTGTTGTACATTTCATGTTTGGATTTTGGGGTTCCCAGTTTAATTATTATCTGACCAAGGAAGTTAGCCTACACGTATCCTCGGTAATTTTTGTGGGTGGGGCTGGGGGCAGGGCAGGGGTGGGACTAGGGGCGGAGAATGGGTGGAGCATGGCGAGCCACAGGTGTCGGGTTTTTCTCGGTGAAAAAGTTGGTAACCCTAGTACCACACATTACAAGTATGCTCTTTATTTTGGCAGCTTGACCCCTAGTGAGACTACTACCAAGGATTAGAGCCAACATTTTGAAACAAGGCAGCAACAGGGCTGGAAGTGAAGGGGCATTGCTGTTATCTATGCTGATTGAGCAGGGCAAGACTGATTGCTCCACTACACACAGCTGGTGACTGTTTTTAAAAACATTTACAGCTGCTCTCTAGCAAGCATAATTACGGGGCCGGAACAATGGATAAAACCGCCGCTACAGGAGCAAGCCTCAGAGAGGGGAGAGCAGTGGGAGCAGTTTCCACCGTCGGGAGACCTGTTCAGAAGCTCCGCCTTGCCATCTAAGCCTGCCAATTACAGGGCCGTAACAACGGATAAAACCGCCGCTACAGGAGCGCGCCCACGCCTGAGGGCCCTTTGGCGTGGCCCTTAGGCGTAGGGCCGTGGCAAAAAATGAAGAACAACAAATATGTATAAGACCTGACAATATGAGTAGTTGTTCAGATATTAATTAACAATATACGTTTCTGAGATAAAACAACTTCCTCTGTTTGATTCTCCCTTTGGCTGCTCTCTTCTATTTAGAGGTATGTCTGTATTACATGATAACCTGATGTAGTCTTGTCATTCCCTGTTATTTATGGATCCACTGCTTATCACTTTGATGTATTGATAAGGTGGTATAAAACTGGATGCATTGTATTGTCTTTGTAGTGTGATGTAACCGCTTTGATTGAAGGAAAAGGCGGTATAAAAAACGTGTTAAATAAATAAATAAATTGTTCCTGCCCCAACACTATACCACCGATACCCTTAGTAAGTGGCAGGGGGGGGGGGGGGCAGCAAATCAGCTGCTTCTTTGTTTGGGAGAAGGGGATGATACATAGCCTAATGCTGATACTGGGGGGAAACTGGAGAGGATTGGAGTGGATCAGGTAAAGCGCATAGGGGGAGTGTGGGCAGGGTCGGCCCAACAATTAGGCCAACTAGGCGGCTGCCTAGTGCGGAAGCTTCTGGTGGGTAGCAAAGAGCAGGGCATTCAAAGATAAACAATTGATTCTGACAGCCAGGGGGTGCATAAGGCTTAAGGTTTGCCTAGGGTGCTAACACCTTGAACCAACTCTGAGGCTGGGCCCAAGTGTGGGTTGTCATTGTGGGGTGGAATGGGCGGGGGGGGGGGGGGGTTGGGATGGTTTGCCACAAGACGTTTTTTTATGTCAGGGCAGCACCTCTTAATGAGAACAATTGTTCTGAAATGAAAATTCATAAACACAATGCAAAACAAACTGGACATTTATAAAAACAAAATGAAACCATGAAAAAGCCTTCAAATGACAAAGAACGCTAAACACAATGTTTTTGTGTGCACACACCACTATCATCCCAGTCTTCAAAGGTGATAGCTTGTTGCCAGGCATCCTTAGCGTGTTACAGAAATCTGGCCTATTTTTTCCCAGGCAGGAATTATTGCTATGCAAGTATTAAGCCTTCCTGTTTTTAATCACCTCTGCACTCCCCACTGGTTTTACCCTGGTTCCACCTCATTTGCTATTTTTTTAATCAACATTAATTCTTAGCTTACTGATGCTGTCGGAATAATTATACTGTTACACACAACATAAAACAAGTCTTTAAGTGAACAACATTTTTAACCTATTATTGTGTTGTTGATGTTCACTGTGCCTGGGTGTTCAGCAGAAAGTACAGCATTGGTTGCCGACACATATACTTGAACCTGCAATTAGGGGCTCCACATTGTCACATGCCTTGCAGCTGCAGTAAAAACCAAGAATTTTAGAAAACATTATGGCCTCGTGACTAGTTCTTGAATATTTTTATAGGTTTACCTTATACATAGAATTTTTTCTAGAGAATGATTTAACTGCGAGAGTCCTAAAACAAGATGGTGCTGAGGCATTCAACCTATCAATGAAAAGTGAGGCAAAGAAGTTCTGTTTGTGATCATGAAAAAACTTAAAATATCACTTTTTTCCACACAAAAAGAGGAAATGTATCTATTAACAGCCATCTCCTTCATCCAGAAGGTCTTTCCATTACCTTAGAATGACTACGATCTTACTTAGCAATGAGATTTGCAGCGAAGTGTCATGGAAGATGTTATTTGTACATGTAATATACTGGGTACAAATGACTATGAAATAAATATGAATAGTTATGTTCCAACAGTGTCATCAACTGATTTTGTACCCTTCATTTGCCACACATTGGAAAAAAACAGATCTTTTAGTGCTGACTCCTAGGTATCCAGCTGCCTCTGGGTTCTCTTGGCAATGTATCACCAGAAGTAGATTGCCAGGCCTTTTCTTCTGAGGTAGTGGAAGGCAAAGTGACTTGCCGAAGGTCACAAGGAATGCCAGTGGGAATTGAACACTTGATCTTTTGGATACTAAGCATTTGCTCTAACCACTAGGCTACTCCTCCACACAATGGAAATGGAAATATACCTAGCTTTAAATCTAACTTGCAAAGCATTGCTTTGCTTTTCCATGCAAACAGTAACAACAGGACAGTGATGTTCCTTGATGGTTTTCAAGGGCAACAAACAGGTTGGGTTTTCAGGATACCCCTAATGAATATGCATGAGATAGATTTGCATAATACTACCAGCATTGTATGCAAATCTATCGTATACTGTACATATTCATTAGAACGAGCATGAAATCCTCACCCATTTGGGACCATCGAGGACTTGAAGTGAATACCACTGTGATAGGAAATGAAACATGGCTACGGATGCATACCTTACAAAAACAGACCCCCAGCAGGTGCCACACATGCTGTTATAAGAACATAAGTACGAGTGTTGTTTTAATTACTTGAAGACTTGGGTTCCTTTATTTCCCAAAGTATATCACTGATGTATAATCCAATGTACTGCACTGCCAAGAGTAAGTGAGGAGAGAGAAAAGGACTAACAAGATGTATTTGTGGAGTGCTGAGCCAGAACATATTGGTTGCAGAGTGCGTATGATATGTTCTCCAGCATGCAGAGACATAGCGGCAACTGTCTGTGTTCAGCTATGATATGCCTGACTGTCACCTAGTGGTTCTCTCTAACAGTGCCCGCTGGGCTAAATAACAAAGAGGACAATCTTCAAAAGCCAAATAGGGATTATCTGGGTCTGTGGCCTGTCTGAAAATGTCCCTCTCCTGCAAGGCCAAAAAGTCTATAGAAGGTGCACAATGCATGTACTTCTACGTAGTCTCATTAAAAAGGGATAACCTGCACGGTACAGCCCTACACAAAGGCAAAGTGGAGGAATTGCCTAGTGGTTAAAGCAGTGGGTTAGAATCAAGGAAACAAGGGTTTGTATCCAGGGGCGGCCCAAGGGGGGTGCGGGGCCATGTGCGGAGACTCGGTGCGGGGCCTCATTTGCATAAGGTGCCTCATTTGCATAAATATTTGCATAATGTTACCATACACTAACTTTTAGTAAACATGCCTCTTAATGAGTATATGGATAAAGAAAGACTAAAAGGTTTCTACATTACTATACTCCAGTACCAACCGCCAGGCACATTAGGAACTACTACAAACACTGCCCATTTAGAACCCATAGCAAACCCGCCGTATCCTAACAGCACTACCAGGACTCACAAAGCACCATGCCCTAACTATCAAAAGGCAACACTGCAAATATTAAACCAATACATTTCAGAGAACAATAATACATGACCTACTGGGGAAAGAACAAGTGGCAATGTCAAATAGGAATTACATAAACAGAATACCTCAGCTCAGTTACACATGCAGAACATAGACCATCACCAAACAAGGAATCACAATTTAGAAACAGGAAGACAATAATTAAACAGGGAACCCCAAAAGCCAAACTTGGAATATACAACAACACTGTAGAAATAAAACTATAAATTAATTTCCTCTTGTACTAAACAAAGCGCAAAAATTAATGATGCACATTTCCCAGAGCTGACATATTCCAGTTAATAAATTCAAAATAAAGAGATATTTTTCTACCTTTTGTGCCTTTTTTTTCAGTTACAATTGTTCCAGCCACTTTCTTCTGGTTTCTTCGTGTCTTCTGCTAACTCTCCATCTGCTGTCCATTTGTCCTTTCTTCTGTCTTCTTGGTTTTTTTTTCCATTCTCTCTCTACATCTGCTTTAACATACTAATCTTTCTCCTTTTGCTCTTTCCTCATTCCTATTTCATCCACTCAAATTTTATCCCTCCATCCTCAATCCCCACTTACTCTCCCAATATCCGGCCAATTGTAGATTTGTCTTCCCTCCCACGCAAAATATTTTTCCCTCTCCATTTCACTCTCCCAGCTCCATCCCATTCTAATCCTCCCCCCAACATCAGCTCCTTTCTAGTTCCAGACCCACCCAGCATCTGCTCCCTTCTTGTTCCTGCATCAGCCCATTTCCAGTCTTAGTCCCCCATCAGCCCATTTCCAATCCTATCCTAGACCCACCATCAGCCCATTTCCAGTCCTAGCTCCCCCATCCATTTCCAGCCCTATCCGAGTCCATCCATCAGTTCATTTCCAATCCCAGCCCCTCATCAGCCCATTTCCAGTCCTATCAGTTCCTCCATCAGCTCATTTCCAATCCCAGCCCCCATCAGCTCATTTCTATTCCTTTCATATCACCACCATCAGCACATGTCAAATACTAGCTCCCCTCCACTTAGCCCATTTCCAATCCAATCCCCCCCATGAGCCTACTTCCAGTTCTAGACCCTCCATGAGTCCATTTCAATTCAAGACCCCACAAACGCCCATTTCCAACCTTAGCACCCCAACAGCCCATTTCCAGTCCTATCCTGGCCCCTCCATCAGCCCATTTCCTGTCCTAGTCCCCCCCCCCACTCAGCCCATTTCCAGTCCTAGCTCCCTCTCCTCACAGCCCATTTCCATTCCAAGCCCCTGTCCCCATCAGCTATTTGCCATTCAAGCCCACTTTCACTCAGCCCATTTCCAGTCCTAGCAACCCCCCATCCCATTCCCAGTCCTGGCTCCCCCATCAGCCCACTTCCAGTCCGAACCCCCTATAGCCCATTACCAGTCCTAACCCCCCCCATCAGCCCACTTCCAGTCTGAACCCCCTATAGCCCATTACCAGTCCTAACTCCCCCATCAGCCCACTTCCAGTCCTTACCCTCCCATCAGCCCATTTTCAGTCTTACCCCCCATCAACCCATTACCAGTCCTAACCCCCCATCAGCCCACTTGTAGTCTTAGCCCCCCCATAGCCCATTACCTGTTGTAACCCCCCCATCAGCCCATTACCTGTCCTAACCCCCCCATAGCCCATTTCCAGTCCTAATCCCCCCATCAGCCCACTTGTAGTCGTACCTCCCCATAGCCCATTACCTGTTGTAACCCCCCCATAGCCCATTACCAGTCCTAATGCCCCCCACAGCCCATTACCAGTCCTAACACCCCCCATCAGCCCATTTCCAGTCTTAGCCCACCGCCCCATAGCCCGTTTCCAGTCCTAATCCCCCCATCAGCCCACTTGTAGTCGTAGCCCCCCATAGCCCATTACCTGTCATAACTTCCCCCATCAGCCCATTTCCAGTCTTAGCCCCTCCATAGTCTATTACCTGTCCTAACCCCCCATAGCCCATTCCCAGTCTTAACCCCCCCATCAGCCCACTTCCAGTCCGAACCCCCTATAGCCCATTCCCAGTCTTAACCCCCCCATCAGCCCATTTACAGTCCTTACCACCTCCCTCCCTCCCCATCAGCCCATTTACAGTCCTTACCCCCCCTCCCTCCCCATCAGCCCATTTACAGTCTTTACCCCCTCCCTCCCTCCCCATCAGCCCATTTACAGTCCTTACCCCCCCCCCTCCCTCCCCATCAGCCCATTTACAGTCCTTACCCCCCATCAGCCCATTTACAGTCCTTACCCACTCCCTCCCTCCCCATCAGCCCATTTACAGTCCTTACCCCCCCAGCAGTCCAGTTACAGTCCTTACCCCCCTCCCTCCCTATCAGCCCATTTACAGTCCTTACCCCCCTCCCTCCCTCCCCATCAGCCCATTTACAGTCCTTACCCCCCCATCAGTCCATTTACAGTCCTTACCCCCTCCCTCCCCCCCATCAGCCCATTTACAGTCCTTACCCCCCTCCCTCCCCATCAGCCCATTTACAGTCCTTACCCCCCCCATCAGCCCATTTACAGTCCATACCCCCCGCCCTCCCTCCCCATCAGCCCATTTACTATCATTACCCCCCCTAAAGCCATTTTACAGTCCTTACCCCTTCCCTCCCTCCCCATCAGCCCATTTACAGTCCTTACCCCCCCATCAGCCCATTTACAGTCCTTACCCCCTCCCTCCCTCCCCATCAGCCCATTTACAGTCCTTACCCCCCCAACAGCCCATTTACAGTCCTTACCCCCTCCCTCCCTCCCCATCAGCCCATTTACAGTCCTTACCCCCCCATCAGCCCATTTACAGTCCTTAACCCCCTCCCTCCCCCTCAGCCCCTTTACAGTCCTTACCCCCCTCCCTCCCTCCCCCCCTCCCCATCAGCCCATTTACAGTCCTTACCCCATCAGCCCAGCTAAGTTTAAAAAAAACAAACAAACCACAAACCGGCTGCTGCTGCCGCCGCCGCCGTGGCAGCGGCAGAATGGAGAATCCTGCGGGGCCCCCCTGTCCTGCAGTCTTCTATGCGGCCTCAGCGCGGGCTTTTCAGAGCCGCGCGAAGGGAGAGTTTCCCTTTCTCGCGGCTCTGTTAATCCCGCCGCGGGGCTGTATGGATTTCCCATCAACCCCCCGCGGTGATTAAAAGAGCTGCGAGAAGTGAACCACTAACTCATCGCGCAGCTCTGGCAGCCGACCGAGGCCGCATAGAAGACTGCAGGACAGGGGGGCCCCGCGGGATTCTCCATTCTGCCGCTGCCACGGCGGCAGCGGCAGCCGGTTTCTGGTTTGGTTTTTTTTTAAACTTAGCTGGGCTGATGGGGGGGGGGGTGGTAAGGGCTGTAAATGGGCCCCGCGGGATTCTCCATTCTGCCGCTGCCACGGCGGCAGCGGCAGCCGCAGCCGGTTTATGATTTTTTTAAAACTTTGCTGGGATGCAAGATGTTTTTTGCGCGGGGCCCCCTGAAACGCGGGGCCCTGTGCAAAAAACATTCTTGCTCAATGGACGGGCCGGCCCTGTTTGTATCCCACTGATGATCCTTGTGGCTTTTGGCAAGTCACTTAACCCTCCAAAACCACAGGTACACATGAGATGATAAGCCCTCCAAGGACATGGAAATGCCTCAACTAAAAGTAACTCACCTTGAACTACTAGTGGAAAGGAAAAGCAAAGTAAGTAAAATAATCTGTCTTGTAAACTGTACAGATTGGTAGGTGCAACCATAAACAAAGGACCAGAAGGGGGTTACATGCACGGAGCGGTGGGTACAACCCTCGCCACCTCACTGGGCAGACTGGATGCACCCTGCAGATCTTTATCTGCAATCATTTACTATGTTCCTATGGATGTTCCCCTGATGTGTTTAGATCAGAAGAATAAAATATGCATTGCAGAAGTAAAATTTCAAGTATTTTTCTCCCTTACCTCTGTCTACATAAAATGGGGGCATAAAGCTTGCGGGTAGTTGTGTAAGCAAATTTTCAAAAGAAACTCCTGCATGCAGTCTTTGAAAATTGCCTGCTAGATCCACAATGAAACCCCTATGGTGTCTGTATTTGTTTCCCTCCTTGGAAATGCTTCCTCCTTTTAGACTCTGAAAATATTAGCATATTGTTTACCATATTTAAGAAAATAAGAACATAAGATATGCCATACTGGGTCAGACCAAGGTCCATCAAGCCCAGTGTCCTGTTTCCAACAGTGGCCAATCTAGGTCATACGTACCTAGCAGTTTCCCCAAAAGACACGGGTTCCGCAATGCTTGTACTGGGTCAAGCATTGATATCCTGGGTCCCTTCTTAATAATGGTTTATGGACCTTTCCTCCAGGAACTTGCCCAAACCTTTTTTAAACCCAGCTACACTAACAGCCTTTACTACATCCTCCGGTAACAAATTCCAGAGTTTGATTACACGTTGAGTGAAAAAATATTTTCTTTTATTAGTCTTAAATAGTTTACCCTGTAGCTTCATTGCATGTCCCCTAGTCTTTCTATATTCTGATAACGTAAACAATCGATCTACGTTTACCGGTTCCACTCCGTTCATTAATTTATAGACTTCTATCATATCTCCCCTCATCCGTCTCTTTTCCAGGTTAAAGAGCCTTAACCTTTGTAGCCTTTCTCCATAGGAGTATCCTTCCATCCCCTTTACCATTTTGGTGGCTCTTCTCTGAACCTTTTCTAATAACGCTATATCCTTTTTAAGATACGGCGACCAGAATTGCACACAATATTCAAGGTGCAGTCTCACCATGGAACGATACAGAGGCATTATAATATCTTTTGTTTTATTTTCCATTCCTTTCCTTATGATACCTAACATTCTATTTGCTCTCTTGGCTGCCGCTGCACACTGGGCCGAGGGTTTTAACATGTTATCCACAATGATGCCTATATCTTTTTCCTGGGTGGTGGTTCCTAATGTGGAACCTTGCATTTCTTACTGCGATGATTATGTTTTGGCACCAGAACACTTCTTTAAGGTCTACATCTAAGCCTTAACTCACATGCTTGTTTGTCACTGCCGAAAACTGGAAAGAGCCCTATAGTAAAGTAAATATTGCCTTTAGTAGGAGGACTGACCTCGGAGATGCTGTAAGTAAACTCTCCCTCCTGAGATAGCAAGAGCTGGGAAAGTCTGTAGTGAAATACTTTAGATTCTGCTGCAATTCCATGGCACCTTCAATACATTGATTATAATTATTATATGAAGCTGCAAGGGGGTAAACTGAAAGGCAACGTCAGGAAATCCTTTTTCACTGAAAGGGTGGTGGGTGCTTGGAATGCCCTCCCGATGGAAGTGGTGGGGGAAACACAGTGACAGAATTCAAAGTGGCACGGAACAGACATAGTGGATCCCTTTATAGCAACAGAATAATATCAAAATAAGCATAACTATCTCTTATATCTGAACAAATAGGGGTGACCTACATGGAACGGTGGGTACACCCCTAAACAAAGGCATGGGGAGAGGTGACTTGCACGGAGTGGCAGGTGCACCTACTTTTGCCACCTTGCTGGGCAGACTAGACGGACCATACTGGGCTTTATCTGCTGTCATATACTATGTTACTATGAACAAAAAACAGCATAGTTGTAAAAAATCTTTCAAATGTTTCCATCTTTCTTTTTGTTTGCATAATGACTTGTCTCTACTATGGCTTTTCTTTCTTCATTTCGTTTTGTTTACTCTGCTTTCCATTTTGTTTCACATTATACTCACTCATCTCTAATCCCATGCTCCGCTTGTTTTCTGCCAGTCTTTCCACCTTATATCTCCCAATATCACACTCACTTTTCTTCCTTTCCATCACACGCCTTTTCCTCTTCCTTTATGTTTCCTCTCTGTCCATGTGCCATTTCTGCTCTCCCTTAGTATCTTCTTTTCCTCCTTCCCTTTCAAGAACATGCTATCTCCACTCACCTATCATGTAGCTCTTAACTTTCCCTTCTCCCTCACCATGTAGCTCTTCTCTCTCACAGCCTCGGCTCCTCCCTCCTTCCTCCTACTTAATATGTGTCTCTTCTTCCAGCCTTTACCAGGCGCTTCTTGCGGCTGCTACTGATTTGTAACAACCACTGCTGCAGCTGCCAGGGGTCGTGCACTGATACTGAAAACATGGCACTGTTGGTAACTTGGAGCCAGGTGGCAAGGATATTTCTTCCAGAAATATAGGAGAACCACTGGGCTTCCCAGCATTGATCAGGCAAACTGAGTGGTGTGGTAATCAGCAACGCAGGACTACTGGTGGCTGTGGCAGTGGTTGTGAGATGTTAACTAGGATGTGCTTTCGTTTGGAACAAAAGCAGAGACTGGGTGAAACAGGAGATGACAAAATTCTCATCATTTCCCTGTTTCCATTCAATAGCGTGCCCTTATTGCACAATAACACGTGCTGTTGAGCAAGCGTGCACACTATTACATAAGTGTGCGCTTACATAACAGCACTCACTATTGAGCAATAGGGCACATTATTCAATGGAAATAAATGAAAATAAAAAAACAAACGCAACAGAACTGACTGCACACCCCTAATGCTAACTTATACTTATGCCATCTAGTGGCTCATTGTTATATCTCACTATTTTCCTACTTTCTTGTTGTCACCTTTGACCTTCTGATGTAATATAACATAGTTCCTGTGCTCCAGCTATGTTTAGTGTGCCTTTACTTCTAGCTCTGAAATAGAGTACCAAGCAAGCTATGAAAGGACTCCTGTGTTGGAGGCTAGAGAGAGCAAGCATAGGAAGAGGGGTGGATTAGTTGGAAGTTGGCTGGAGAGGGAGTAGAAGAACACAGCTACTGGCAGAACAGGAAAAGTTAATTTGCTGATGAAAGGAGAAATATTGGCGATACAGATTATTTGGGAGACGATGACAGGGCATAGGATGTGTCAGGATTCTGTGACAGGTGGTAGATTCAGTGTTAAATTGCCATGGTATTATGGAAAATCAGAGGCCCTGACTATTATGTGCTCATAAAATGTTATTGTTTATTGATTTTATGCCATTTATTGCTTTGACTTGTATTTTTTTTTTTTTTGCCATAATCCTCTGTGAACCACCACTGTAATGGGAGGGATGTTGTTGCCCATATATAACTTCTGACAGGATGCTGAGGAAATCTTAGAAACATATACCGTGGACCATTCAAAATGGGTGTCATTACATGTCTTGTAACTTGGAGTGCAGACTTCTCTCACTTAGGAGCCTATTTATTGTAATAAGGTTTTGCAGTGACCGTGTGTTAATCGTCAGAATGAATGTGTAATAACTATAAAGCTTCTGCATTAACTCTTGAGGGTGTGCACAACATTTTCCCATAGAGTTAACACAGAGACAGTATACTTACCGCATATTAAAGCATTGCAGTTAGCTCTACCTCTGGAGGGGGTGTTAAGCGTTCTACGTTATCTGCTGCATTAAGAGTTAACATTTGTTAAGTGCTTCTGCCTTACCTGTAAAGCTCTGTCCTTGCACATTCCTTGCATTAGTCTGTGCTAGGAAGAATACATGGGAATTAGCAGGTGCAATCACACTGCTGTGCTGTTAGCGGCAACCATCCGCATGTGTAAATCATGTATTTTCAATGACTTACGTGCACTGATGGGCCTGCCCATGAGCACTTTAGCTAGTTGCTATTCTAGAAGTACGCACATTAGGCTGATGGAGATTACTTTTACCGCGAGCATTCACATAGGCAGACTGTGAGTGGAGCACGTACTTACAAGCGTGCTTTATAAAAAATGGATGTACGCATGTAAGATACACGTGGTCATTTATGACAGCCATAGTGCTGGTCTAAGTGATCATGCCTAGATTTGACATGCTTTTTCCGCTAGTTACGCCCCTGCATAAATATCATGTAGTTTTCTGCACTGCCCTCATAAAATCAGCGTCTAAGTGGCCGCTTACACATATAAAGAAGCATGCTGGCGCTGCACTCCATCTTGTAAACATGTGCGTGCATGCGATGGTGCGTGTGTTCACTGTAGACATCCACAAGGGTGGAGTTTGGGTAATCGTAGGCAGGGTGCAAAGTTACACACATAATGATAAAGTACTATACTTTACGCACATTTCCATGAGTTCTAGAACTATTGTAAGTGATTATAACTGAATAAAGTAGGTGCCTCCTTATAAAATTACCCTCATTCTGCTTGTTGATATTTTCGGGGGGGGGGGGGGATGGCTGCATTAATATCTATTTAGTTAGTTAGTTTTGTATGCCCAAACACATTTTGGATTTGTCACTCTCTTTAGAACTGTGTCAAACAAAAAAATATTTTGATAGGTCTCTTACCCAAGTGAATCAAAATAGATATCAAAAAATGCACTAATTCACTCACTAGCAGTTTCGATCAAACAAATAATTATATAACAACTAGTCACCGGTCTCAGATAAACGGTTTTTGCTTTGACACTTATATATGGGTAATTTATTTATTTATTTATTAACAATTCTTATATACCGCACTATTAGACATCAGCGCGGTTTACATTGAACAAAAAACATCCGACAATTTACATATGTCTGGTCATTACATTTAACAGGAAGTATAACTTGGCGAAATAGGGGAAACTAAATACAATGAGGGTTATCTGATAAAGGATATCCTGGTTAACTATATACAATGGTGGTACAATAGTACATGGAACAATTTACTATTTACATTGTGAAGTTGTCCCAACGAGTGTCCGTTTACATCAATGACCATGGACTAGTGTGGCTCTATTTTTTCAATTTTCTACTTTTTCTTAAAAATGAATAAATAACTGCCATTCCAAGTTATCTTAATTGTGGATGGCGTTTAAGTGTAGCCCCTTTGCATTTGCATACAGGGAGACCCCGACGCCTCAATCTTCTAAGCGCTCCGGCGTTTCTCCTTCTGGGTTTATCAAGGGGAACAATGCAATGCGTCACTCCGGGACCTTTAAATTGCTCATCTTGCAGTTTCTTCAAATATTCACGAGAAGTATTATTCAGGTATAAAACTTCCTCTTCGATGCAACTGCCAAAATGATTCTCTCTTTCAGGTTTATTGTTTATTGTTGCACCGAAGAGGAAGTTTTATATCTGAATAATACATGTTTTACTTTATAAAAGAGGGGCATCTATGCTTGAAAAAAAACATATAAACTTAAGCTGTGAACACTTATGCCAGCCATATGGCTGATTTACATGCCCATGCCTAGATTTTTAAAAAAACACATGCAAATTATAGAATTTTATGTGCATAACTCTATAATCCACCTATATCCCATCCAAATTCCCCCTGCACATGCCCACATACTTTCAGCATGGCAGCCACATCAGAAATGTGCGTAAATGCCCATTATGTGCATACACAGTTCAGGTACTCAGATTTATGTGTGTAAAGATGCAAATAAAATCTAGGTGTGACTTAAATTACCCCTGTAATGTTTCACGCAGAATTTCTGGAGTCAGGTATATATGGGTAGCTATCCTGTAGGAGGCGGACAGTATGGGGTCATTTTCTAACATGTCTCTTCGGTTAAATGAGCTTGAAGGTGCTTATTTGTCTTTATAAAATACTAGCATAAATCCTGTAGAGACTGTGTCCGCATTGCAGGTGCAGACATTATGCCTGCATGAGAGCAGCTGCAAATGTCTGTGCGTAGATTCATGATTGCAGGTTGCGGGGCTGTACATCCCGCCGGGACATGCAACCCTGCAATCCACCTAATCCCTATTCCCGCACCAGCTCTCCGTATACGTCCTGTGCTTCAGGGGTGGGAGGGGGCGGGAGCAGGGGTGGGCCACCTGGCAGCATGTACAGGGCCGATTTGTGGCAGGCTATGGCCTAGAGTAGTCTGCAAATATGAAAGGCCTGTAAGTTAGGCCTAGATCCCAACCCCCATTATAGCTAGAAAAGAACCAAAAATCTGTGAAAAATGAGAAAATTGTTTTAAACTGCTTAATAAGAAGTTTTACATAAATTCATAAGTCTTTCATTATTCTCTTGTGTGCAAAAGAAAGAAATGTTTCAATACATGCATTCCTGGACCTAGGGATAACCTTGCAGTAGAGAAGTATCAAACTTAGAAACTGCACCATTGTTAGAACAGTCCTAAGGGAGGGGGCTGGTTGCTAGGCCCTGGAGGGATCTCTAATTGGACAGGTGCAGGGGGCGTTGGAGCCAATAGGAAGTTTGCATGTATCGAGCTAAAACCAATAGAGAGTTCTCATGTATCAAACTGAAAAAGAGGTATAAATGGTTATGTCTCTGTAAAAACTTTGTTCAGTTCCTTTTGAAGCTTTGACTGACTGGGCCTGTGCACAATAAATTGGCTTGGATCTTTTGAACTGACTCCTGGTTTTATTTATTGCATGCTTATCAGCTGCTACATATTCTTGGTGCATTGGCCGGGAATGTGCGAGCAGGGGATGGTATGCAAGTGAATATACCACAACTTCTCGCCTCAAAGGTTTGGTCCGGTTGGAACCATGTCTGTCCGACCGCAGGGGAACATCTCAGGCGCCGCCGATCCCTTTGTATCGGAGAGGGTTCCGCCTTGCCTCGGCAGGCCACTGGGTCCAGCTGGCCAACACCTCAGAACCCGAGGGGAGTCCAGGATCCAACCCAAGAAGTGGTTTGGTATCGGGAACTGGATCCGGTGAGTAGATATTTTCTTGTTTAAAAGTCAGTGCAGCCTGGGGAAAAAGTCTTGCATGAGTATGCGCAAGACTGATTTGGTATAGACTAACTGAGAAATCTCGCATGAGTATGCGCGAGACAAGAGAGCCCGATCACCTCTCATAAGGGCGGTCCTAGTACGCTCTGCATAAGTGAAAGCGGAAGCCGAAGCCATCGACCCTTCTTGTTTGAAATAGTCAGTTAGTCAGAAAACCTGGGCACTTGAAAAATGATTTCTTGTTGAAATATGATTGCTTGTGTGATTGAGAGGTCTTGAAATACAGACCGAGTGAGAGTGGACTCCTGAGTAGCGCAGTTCCTGGCCAGGTGACTGCGCCCAGGTCGCGAAAAGGAGGAAGCGTTTGGTGTTTGTCTGTCCTTACTGTGTATCTGATTTTTGTTATCTGTTGAAACCGCGAGTTTCCTTTCTGGTATAAATGTGAGATTATTCTGTTGAGTAATTTGTGGAACAGTTTACCGATTAAGAAATAGTATTAAGCAGAAAAGAAGACAGAAGGAAACAAACTCAGAAGTCACTTTTTCAGTAAAGAAGCTGTCTCATTCATTCCAGTTTTTTTCCTTCAGCTCAGCATGAAACTGGCTAGTGGAGAGAAGGGGTGTGTCTGGAGAAAGGAATGTGCAGTGTCTTTTAACCCTGTGAAGGCTTAATCTCAACACTTTGCAGCTGGGTTAATTTGTGCTTATTTCAGGAAAATTGTACCTGTTTTATTCAATATGTTTTAATAGTGATGTTCCTTCTGCTATGGTCATGTATTATATATCATTTAATAAGAATGTTTAGTCAGGATTGTGGATCCCGACAGTTTTGGGCTTAGCCTGGAAAGGGTTAAGTTCTTATTAACCCCTTTCGAGTTCCTGTACTTGTATGGACCAAGTGAGAAGAATTTCTGTAGGGCTATAGGTATAATGCATTTGTGGGCTTAGCCTTGTTTTGTGTTATTTATGTTCAAATCTTCAGTAAGCACTGTAATGGTTTAAATAGGAAATGATAGAACAATTCAGGAAACTGCTTTTGTTTTCCCTTTGTCCTACGAAGTAGAGGTTAAGAACCCTGACAGGACTATGAAGCATTCCGAGCCAGTAGTACCAGATCGCGACTCGAAAGTGATTTAAATTCTGAGTGAATAAGGAGTTCATCGTGCTTGAATTCTAGTTCCTGATATACTGTGGCAAGCACCTCATAGAAGACATACTTATTGTTAATAAAAATAAAATAGGAAGAAAAAGGGGTGTATATGTATTCTAGATATCCACCCACTTTATGAAAAAAGTATTCAGAATGTCTTTTGAATATCTGCTTCCTAAAACTGTAAGATTTAAAGTAATTTCTTTTGCAGAGACATGCTGATTACGGCTGGCAGATAGTTTCCATGCTAAGTAATTTTATTCCAGTCATACGTAACAGATATGTGGCCGTCATGTTAGGAACCATAGTTCTTTCTATTGGATTTGTTGTTATAACATGTTGCAAAATAATAGTTTTATATTTTAAGGATTTTATCTAAATTGTTCTTATTTAGAATGAGCACACACATCCATTATGTTTAGTCCATAAGAAAATACAGCCTGACTGCCCGCCCCCTCTGTCTGTTGTCAAATACATCACCATGGGGGAAGGGGGGGTCAGAGTCCACGCAGATCTTGTTGAAATGTATGACTAGGAATTTTAGCAAGGACTTTGCTGAAGACTACAGACTTAAAATGTCTCCGTCCCTATTAGAAATGCTCTATGGAAGGGGGTGGCCAGTGTTAGCTACTTCATGGCCTCGTAGTTTCCCGTGTTCATCAGATTGTACAGAGAATGTTCCCTGATCAGTTCCCCTACATAGACTCCTGGCTGAATGTTTGTGAGGAAAAACAAACAAACAAAAAAAAACCCCTGCCCATTTATTATCTTTATAGGCCAGTTCCTTCAGCTCTGCCACCACCCTGGGCAGAGCCTGGGGCAGGGGGGGGGGACACCTCCCTGCAAATGTACCCCAAGTAGTTCACCAGCCACCTCCGCAGCAGAAGGACGTACACCCCCTCTTGACTGAAAGCCCCGGCACAGTTTAAAGTACTCCGAGTGGGCCACAATCCACCAATGACACTACAGGCAGGGATTCATTTGCCAGTTCAGGGTCACTCACAGCCAGCGCCCGAGAACATGATGTGGAACCCAGACAGTCCCGATTGCCGTATGCCTTCAGAAGTACAACTACCAGTAAAAGGGAGGGTCACGTTATCCCATTGCACTAGGTCCAGGGCCAGCTTTGCACTAGCCAGCTGACCAGCTTTGTTTCTGCCACTGATTTACTGAACTGAAAGCTGCATTATGCCTCCTACACTGAGGAACCTTAGGATTTGATTGAACTAATGAACAGTATTATGCAGACCCATCAGCCTTGATGGCCCCAAGTGGGATCCAAATAGCGCAGGCAGCCCTCACTATATACCCCATGAGATGCAGCAGCCCAGGAGAATTTGCGTTTTTGTCAGTCAGTCCCAGAGAGATATAAAACAGAAATTGCAGAAACTGGATGGATTTGCGGGCATGAATACAGCACAGTTAATGGAAGTTGTTCAGAAAGTTTGTGAATTGTGAAAATGAAAGATGGGGAAGAGAATCTTGGGGTCCAGAGACCATTCGTGGGGATCGAGGCACCAATTGAGGGAGTCCGTTAATTGGTTCTGGACTCCGAGGGAGGTAAATTGCATTGACAAAGACTCCAATGGATAGGGCACAGAGCCATAGGTGAGCGGCTACATGGCAGAGCTGGAGGGAACTGGAGCCGCCCTGCTTGTTGATGTAGAACATGGTGACTTGATTGCACAATGAGCGACTGCTGCGGATCCAAGGATGGAAGGCCTGAAGGGCACAATAGACTGCACACATGTCCAGCATGTTGATGTGCAGAGAAGTCTCTTTGCTGGACCAATGACCTTGAGTCATGAGATGTAGTAGATGAGCACCCCAGCCCATGTGGGAGACATCTGTGGTTAGAGTAAGCTCATGTGGTAGCTGTAGAAAAGGATGTCTTACTGTGAGGTTGGACGGGAACGTCCACCACTGAAGGGACTGGCACAATTGATGACTGGGTCCAGAGGAACCTGGTATGCTGATTCCAGTTGAGCTTGAGGTGCCACTGGAGAAGGTGCATGTAAAGGCATGCAAACAGAACCACGTACACTGAGGCTGCCATGTAACCCAATAAGCACAGGATGAGTGTGTGGTGAGCCCTGTGGAGAAGCCAGAAGCTGGGTAGTGAGCTGTTGCAGGGTGGTTATTCTGCTTGGAGGAAGGTAAGCTCGTGCTACAGGTGTCTAAGTGAGCTCTGATGAAGTCCAGAATCTGACGAGGTTCACACTCACACTTAGAAGTTTATGATGAAGCTGAGATACTATAGGAGCAAGACTGTTGTGTGGACAGATGATTGAGTCGAGACCTTGTCGGAACCTGAGATGAGCCAGTCATCCAGATAAGGGTAAACATATCAACCCTGTCTGTGTAAATGTGCCACGGCAACTGCCAGGCACTTCGTGAAGACGTTCGGGGCTGAAGAGAGTCCAAAGGGTAGCACTCTATACTGGTGATTTTCTGATTTGAAGCAGAACTGAAGGTACATATATCCGATGAATAGGGTGTATGGGAATATGGGTGTAGGAGTCCTTGAGATCTAGAGAGGTGAACCAGTCAGCCTATCGCAAGAGAGGTAAAATAGTGGCCAGGGATGTCATCTTGAATTTTTCTTTCTTGATATAGAGGTTGAGGTCCCAGAGATCGAGAAATGAGGTGAGTTTTTGGAAATAAGGAAGAACCTGGAGTAGAATCCCTGGTTGTGTTCCGATTCCGGTACAGTCTTGATTGCTTGGCTGCTAAGTAAGGTCAATATCTGCTCTTCCAAAATGGACAGTTGGAGGAGAGGAATCCTGCTTGGAGGAGGTAATCCCCGTGGGGGGGGGGGGGGGTTTGCCGTGACAGTAAGTTTGTAATTGGATGACATGATGTTGAGTACCCAGCAATCTGTGATGATGGAGTGCCAGGTGTCCTGGAAGTGCTAGACTTGTCCTCCTACAGGCAGATAATAATAAACTGGAGGGGTCACCTTTGTGGGTTGTGCTGAGGCTGCTTCCTATCTCTTTGTCTGGGGCATTGAGGAAAAACAGGTGCAGGCTGACGCTGTGGTGGAGGCCAAGAATAAGGCTGAAAATGCTGCCGAGGGTGCTGGAAGTACTGGTAGTGGTATGCTCTCCTGTACTGAGGGTATGGACAATGGTGGGACTGTTGGGTTTGTTCCGGTGGCTGGGCTGAAAGTTCCCTTACTGTGGAAGAATGTTTTTAAACCTCTGAAATCGCGTCCTGCACTTTAAAACCAAAGAGGCTATCTCCTTGACAGGGAGCATCTGCCAAATGGTCATGAAGATCCTCCCTGAGACCAGAAACCCAGAGCCAAGCTGTACGTCGAGCAAAAATGGATGTAGCTGAGGTTCGTGCAGCCAAATCAAATGCATTGTAGGTAGCCCAAATTATGTGATAGAGGGCCTCCTGCAGATTGTCTTGAAGGCTGTGATCCTCCGGTCCTGGCATGGGAGCTGGGTCAGGTATCTGCAAGAGAAGATCATGATGGTATTAAAGCATCTGAAGTTGGTGGGTTAGTATTTTCATGGTTAAACTCTGAGAAGTTTTTCTGCCAATTGAGTCCAATATCCGTTGATCTTTCCCTAGCGGAATTTCAGCATGAGCTTTGGAGGACTTAGCCTTCTTGAAGACCGCCACAGAGATGATAGACTGATGAGGGAGTTGTTGATGTTGGAAACCCGCTGTAGGAAGTACCTTGTATTTAAGGTCAAGGCTCTTATGCATATGTTTGGACTTAGACTTATGTTTTTGATCTACCGGAGTAGCCGGCCTCTGGAATTGAGCTGTAGAGTCCAGGTGAGGAGGATATGGAATTGAGCCTCCGGCCTGATTTTTAAGGCTCTGGGCCATCTTCAATGCTGGCGCTGGTAGGGGTTCTGTCTCCGAGCACGCATTGATCCCTTCGAATCCTGATCATGCCTTGTCTGGGCCCAATGGTACTGGGGTTGGTGGAGCAGAAGCCATTCTGGAGGAGGTGTCCCAGAAGCTGATATGTGGAGCAGGGTTTACTTTGAGAAACAGCCTGCCACTCATAGAATACAGTGCTTGTGCTGCTCTGTTGATAGTGTATTTTTTTTTAAATAGTACTATTCCTGAAATCTGTTGTCTCTTCTCTAATTTTTTTCTTAAACATAAAAACGTGAAGGAAGCTGAAGTGGTGGATGGGGAACTCCACTGACCTTTGCCGGTTAAAATATAAGGAGAAAAATGGCACGGAAAACAGAGCGGGGGCAGATGCGTGCTAGTAACACGTTTTTTTTGTTGTTGTTTTTGAACGAACTGCTCGGGACTGGAGAAACAGTGCTGACGACTGGGAAAAATAAAACAAAGAAATAAAAATAAAGAGAAGCGCGAACTCTGACGGAGGAAGGGAGACACATAAAGCACTTGCTGAGCGGTAAGAATAAACTGATGGGGCTCAGAGCGGGACAGCAAGGCGGGAAGCGGCACGCATGCTCAGAGAATCCAAAGGACTTTTCAGAGCTTGGGGGGAGCTGGGCAGACAGTTGCTGTCAGCGGATAGCAGCTAGAGTGTGCCTGCATTCCCCTGCTTTGATCTATTTAAAGCAAGTTTTACCATGACACATGGAAGTACACACCGAGAAGATGACACGTACTATAGGTGCATCAAGTCTAGAGGTTCATGGGGGCAGAATTTGGGTAGAGCTGGGGCACAGTTGCAGTGTATGGCTGTATTTTATAAAATACTGTATGCATGTACGCACACAGATTTACACCTTCTTTGGAGCAAGTATGAATTTATGTGAGAGGATTAGTGTGCTTCTGGGAATCATTGCACGAGACTATTTTATAAAGGCTCCTTCTCCACTCCAGCTACAGCACCCAGAAAGAGACTGCACAGGCTTCCAGAAGCCCCAAGTCATACATGCACACATATTATTTCTAGACAGCAAGAGATTTTTCTCTTCAGACTGCAAGAGTAAGATGACATTTCCCAGTTTCCCTTGGGACTGCAGTATTTATTTGAAATATGAAACAGCAGTATAGATCCCTGAATAGCAGCGCATAACCTTTTCTTTGTGCAAAAAATCTACACTAGTACACTATTGCTACCTTTACTTATCATTTGTATAACGCTGTAAGGCTATACAAGGCTCTGTACAGAGACATGTAAGAAACAGTCCCTGCTCCTAAGAGCGTACAGTCTAAACAAGACAGAATACAAGTGGGGACTAGGATATATCTAGGGGAATGGTACGGAAACACATAGGAGGTGAACAGGAGACTAGGGGGATCAGGATCCAAAAGACCCCAATACACAGGTACTTTCCATTATGCACATTGTATTCCTTTCCATGGCATACATTTTCCCACTTCAGCCCTTTCTCCTGTCTTCCATCGCCACCTTCCTCGGCACCAGTTCCCAGCTTGCAATCACAGCTGAAGCACAGAAACACCTCAAGTTTTTAACAGTTGGGGGGGGGGGGGAGTTGTTAATACTAGTAACTTACAAAAAAACCTTCAAACATCTCTTTATGAATGAGTTTAATGATGTCAACGGAAAATTGAATTAGCCTGGCAACTTTTTCTTGCTAGTTTTCTGTTGTGTTAAAGTTGGCAGATTTATTTATTTATTTATTTAACACTCATTTTTATACCGCATCTTCCAGAGATCAGTTGCGGTGTACAAATAACAACAATTAACAAAGCGAAGTTTGTTTTACATAGAACATCTTAATTTTACATAGAACATCTTAAAATAACATAGAACATGGAACATCTTAAAATATGATAAATTAATCAAAGTTAAGTCAAGGAAACTAAACAGTGAATTTAAACTGGAACCGTGTTAAAACAATTAACTAACAAAATGTAGTGTGTATATACATAAGATAGTACATAACAGATGTAACTATATACATGAGGGGGTATTAGGGCGTAAGAGATTGGATTGTCATTTCGTTTGAGTTATGTGTGTTGTCCATTTAGGTGGGAGGTTTGTGCTTTGTGTAGTCGGTTACCTGTTTCATCGGGGACAACAAGTGAAACCTTAAGATGATGTGACTCCTACTAGAGCAGGCAGATGGATTACATGAGCCCTACCTGCTGCCTTGGCTTCTGAATTTCATGAATCTTAGAAACATTGTCCAATGGTGTAAATTCTACTGAGGGTCCCCCCCCCCCTTATCGAGTGCATAAGTCCCTAACCCCTAACCCGTACAGAAATCCGGACGGCTGGGAGATGCAGCTGATTCTGCACAGGAGCAGAATCGAAGCACAGTGGCTAGACGTCTGGAACGTGCCCCTATTCAGGCACCCCGCACATCCAGCCACTTACCTGGCTACCTCAGTCAGCCTCCTCAATGGAGCCACGATGACATGGCGTCATGTTGCCACGGCACCATGGCTCCATTAAGGAGCCGCAATCCCCAGCCACCACCAAAATGTTTCTTTCCCTGCATCTGGACCCCTGATCTGGCCTGCTGCAGGGAACTTCCTGCATGCCTACCTCGTTTGTCCACACCATCTGCCACCAAAACACTGTGTCCAGGGGGACATTCCATCTCTGAGGTAGAATAAGTCCCCCATCTAACCGTCCAACCCCGGATGTACAGGGCTGACCTCGGAAAAGGTCCTGTACGTCCAGGGAGATGACCCAACCTCGTTCCGCCCCTGTCTAAGGCTCCCCATACAACGCCGATGTTCATACAGGAAGCATCCCAGGCTCCTCTGCACCAGATCGGAAGCGGGGCGCAATAGAGGGGGCTAGATGTGCCCCGCGGGACTGGAATTGGGTCTGGGTCTGTATGTGCAGGCCGGGACCTGATTCAGATCGGCCTGCACATACAGGCTCCTGCCCAGCTAACTCAGACAGGTTCCTAAATGGAGCTGCAGTTCTTGAATGGAGCCATGATCCCTGGCCGCCGGCCACTTGTTTCTTTCCCTGCAGCCCATCCCACGATCTGGCCTCTCATAGCCAGGGTCGGGATGTGGGGAACCCCCCTGCACCCTTTCGCCCCACTTCCACTGCCTGGGCCTGCCGTCCCCTGTCCAGTCTGCCGGCCCCGGACGTACAGGGACGACTTCAGAATCAGCCCTAAATATCTGGGGCTGCAGACCGCCCACTGCCCGCACTCACACCGCCTCCGCGACGCCCCCTCCCTCCCCTGTCTAAGCCTCCCCATACAAACTCATTGTTTGTACGGGGAGGCTTTCATCGGGGACAACAAGTGAGGCCAATAGCGGGGATGGATGTCCCAACCCCACTATTTGCGTGACAGAATAGACCCCTTAGGAAAGAGCAACTCAAACTATGGTTTTATGATGCAAAGTTCCACCTTAGGAACCACCACCCAGGAAAAGGATTTAGGTGTCATCATGAATAATACATTGAAACCCTCTGCCCAGTGTGCAGACTCCTGGCGACCCAGCTGCTTTTGGGTTTTCTTGGCAATGTATCATCAGAAGTAGATTGCTAGGTGTTTTCTTCCAAGGCAATGGAGAGTAAAGTGACTTGCCCAAAGTCACAAGGAGTGCCAGTGGGAATCAAAACGTTCTGGGTACTAGGCAGTTGCTCTAAGCACTAGGCTACTCCTCCACTCTTAAGAAAGCAAACAGAATGCTAGGAATCATAAAGAAAAGAATGGAGAATAAAACCAAGGATATTATAATACCTCTGTATCGTTCCATGGTGTGACCACACCTCAAATATTGTGTGCAGTTCTGGTCTTAAAAAGGATATAGCAGAAAAGATATAGAGAAGTCAGTAAAATGGTAAAGGGGATGGAAGGATACCCCTATGAGGAAAGGCTTAAAAGATTAGGGCTCTTCAACTTGGAAAAGAGATGGCTGAGGGGAGCTTTAAATTAATGAATGCAGTGGAACGGGTAAATGTAGATCGGATGTTTATTGCTTCAAAAAGTAGAAAGACTAGAGGGCACGCAATGAAGCTACAATGTACCCCATTTCAGACTAACAAGATAAATACTTTTTCACTCAACGCGGAATCAAACTCTGGAATTCGTTAATGGAGGATGTAATAAAAGTTGTTATTGTAGCTGGGTTTGAAAAAGGTTTGGACAAGTTCCTGGAGGAAAGAGCCATAAGCCATTTTTTAAAGAGGACCAGGGAAATCCATTACTTACCCTGGGATAAGCAGCATGGAATATGTGTACCTTTTTGAGAACCCGATAGGTACTTGTGAACTGGATTGGGCACTGGTGAAAACAGGATACTGGACTTGATAGACCTTGGTCTGACCCAGTATGGCATTTCTTATGTTCTTATATAATATACATGAGATAGATTTGAATACACATTACTCCCACTGCACGCAAGTGTATACTGTCACAGCTAGGGGGGCTCTAAGGCACAACCAGGCAGAAACCAGGACTACTGTACCTGGCTCCACTGTAGCTTCTGTTGCAATTCACAAAGCACTCGGACTCCAGGGTAGTTTTAAGAATTAAACACAACCTTTACTTTAATTTATGAGAAAAAAAGAGAATTATATATAACTCAGGATGCCATTGTCTCATGCATGGACCAGATACTAAATAATACAGACTCTGAGAACAGTAGTAATTGATAATCCATTTCCTGCGCAACACTGGCTCTTTTAATTATGGTGCACACTTCAGCAGTTCAGCACCTTTACATTTGGCTGCAGTCCCAGAACAATGTGTTTAATCCCCTGTTTACTTCCACCCTACACTGTTGTGAGCAGGGCTGTTCCAGTCCAGAGACTGTAGACAGCTGAAGATGTTGCCTGCAAATATCACGTACCAGCACAGAAATCTTCTCTGACAGTAACCAACAAGTCACTTCACCCTCCGTTGCCTCAGAAGAAAAGATCTGGCAATCTACTTCTGGTCATACCTTGCTAAGAAAACCCAGGAGTTACTGGGTCATCACCAGGAGTCAACATTGACCTGAAGGCACATAAAACCCCCCCAAAAACTAATGTCCATATTTATTAGAAAATCGGTCATATGTAGAACTAAGGGCCATACAAGAAAAACCTTTTCCACCTCTATAAAGTCCCATATTTATAGACAAACTGTGTCATGACGCAAGGCAGATTGAGCCGATGGAAATAGAGAAAAACACTCAGGGTAGTTTTAAAAGCAGCAGTGCAGAGCACATGGCTAGGGGTTGTCGGGGGCAACCAAGCAAAACAAAAGCACAGGCTGTAGGGAAACGCCCAGAGTTAACATTACATCACAGCTCATCAGCAAAGCAGAGACAGCTGCATAGAGTTGAGCAAACGCAGCTCTCAAGGTATGACGCAGATAAAAATAGGTCAGCCTTGAGCAGGGTAGACACAGGTGCTGAATTTGGAGCACGTAGAGAGAAACGTACAGGCACCCGTGGGAAAGGAAAGAAGTACAGAGACGCCAGCGAGGAGTCAGACCCAGTCTCTGATGTTGAGAGAGACAGAGACTCAGGGAGGACTCAAGCCAGAGGAAAGTACAGCGCTCAGAGAAACCAGGAGCCATACCTTGAAGGTTCAGAGGTGGAATCAGTCTGCAGCTCAGAGGGGTTTATCCAAATGGAGCTCACCAAGGTTAGTGCTGAGAAGTTAGGCTGCACTAAGCCTGGGTCCGTGTGGGGCCAGAGGGAGTCTCCACATTATAAACCACGAGGAGCAGGGAGAAGAGAAATCCACCATAGCAGGAACCTGGGGAGCCAGAATACTTATCCTAGGGATATTTCTCATGCTTTAAAGCAGCGTCCTGTGAAAGGAAGAAAAGGGAAGAAAAGCTTTCACTTCCCGTTCACACACGAGCCAGGCAGAGCCCAGCCTGAGAGCCATAATACCTTGTCTAAAGGAGCACTGAGTTTTACCCCCAGTGGTTACGAAGTGTGTGGCTCACTAAAGAAAGACTCCATAGTATATGGTAGAGAACCTTTCCACAGTGAGAGGGGGGAGTGGTGCTCAGTCTCAGCCGAGAGGAGAGAAACAAGTTCTTATCCAGAATACAACCCAGCAAGACATAATTATCAAGATTCACCAGAAGATATGGAATGTGCATTCGGTGAGGATAATTCTGATGTGTGTAAAATGGATTGTACGCTTGTCTTCTCAGATGGCATAACCTCATTTTGCTAGAAGCCTAAGAAAGCTGTCTGGAGTGAAATCTGTGAGGACAGATTTCACAGTTAAAAGTGCCTGAGTAAAAACCCTGTTTTTCCCTTCTTTTTGGTTCAGTTAAAGCTGCCATTAAGCATTTCTGTTCCAGTTGTAGTCCCACCTTTATGTTATACCAGTTGTATGGTTTATTTGCTTTTGATATGTTGTTGCAAGAATTCTCCCGGGACGGGAAATAAAGCCTCTTTAAGCATAGCTACTCGACCACAACTACCTCCTTATTTCGACTAGCTATAGGGTCCCAAAATCCCTGAGGGCAATAACAGTCCTTGCTGTAGAAAAGAGGAGCAACCCCGAAACCCTAGGCTCTCGCCTCGTGAGCCAGCCAGGAGGTTGACAACTGTCATCGAACTATGAAGCCAACCTATTACAGACAAACATCCAACATTAGCGTAAGCTACATAGTTTGCATTATCGGACCAGATGGCTATGAGGTCACAAAAGCAATGAAACCATGGCATGGCCAGCAGTTTAATACTTTCTATCGTGTACATAAAAATACAACTTTGCATCTTTATGCCACAGCCCCGCTCTTTATACCAATTATACCCAGGGCCTCCTGCTGGAATCTAGTTTGCACCCCTGATCTTTATGCCAGCAGGACCAAGAGCCTCCTGCTGGCTTCTTCACTCTACAGCCCTGCTCTTCATGCCAGTAGGACCCTGGACCTTCCGACGGCAATTTCTGGCTGCAGCTCCACCCTCTTCATGCTGGTGGGACCAGGGTTCTCACTAATTCTTCATTCTGCTGCTTTGGGGGGGGGGAACTATACACATCTGTTTGTTTATGCATACTTGTGCAAATAGATGTGTATGGACCAACAAAAAATCTTTATCAAGCCAACTGGAGCCTCCCAGGTATGCGCTTTTGCTTGTGTGAATTTGCCTAAAAAAAGAAGATATTGCTATAATAAGATTTTTGAAATATTATGATACCAGGATCCTTCTATTAAAAATATCTGTTTCCCATTATAGTAACTCTGATGTTAAAGTGACCAACCAACCCGTATTATATGGGACAGTCCCATATTTTAAGGATATGTTCCTGGAATCGTATGGGACGCCTAAATATCCCCTGTTTTAAAACACATGTCCCACTCCTACACTCCTCCACATTTGTACCAGCAGACTTCTCTACTCCAATTTAAATTTTAAAAGGGAAACTCTATATGAGACTATTTCCATCAGAGAGACAGAAACATATACACATGCATGCACTCTGTTGTACTTCAGTCACACAGATATGCACATGCATTCATTCACCCCCCAACCCCCCAAAATCAGGTACACACATGCACTCTAGCACTTTTAAGACAGGCAGATTCTGTCTCTGACTGACTACTGGTGCTGTGCTGCTTTTGTACTCCTCTACTTCAATGCCCAAGTTCTTGCTTTTTCTATGAGTTCTTTTTCTCAGCCTACAATAGCCTCCTCACACTTTACCCCATTTCTCTTACATGTCTACCCTTTCTCAGCAACCCCACTCACCCCTACCAAGAAACCCTTTTATTCCACTGACCCTGCACAGAAAATCAGCCCGCCCTTCCTATGACTAGTGCAGCCTTTCCATTGGCTGGAACCTACCACTTACTCTGCACAGTGAGAGGGGAGCACTGGAAAGCTGTAGAGCTAAACTCTAAAAAAAAATACCCAGACAATTTAGATACAATTCTGACTAAGACAGCTACTTTACAAAGTTGTAGAATCCTAAAATATTTTAGATGGTTGGCAATCCTAAACTCTTGAATCCTCAGCACATCTAACAAATCTGGTTCTGCTCCTTCCCCAGGGCCCAGGCAACCATCAGTCCAACAAAGCCAGCCAAGAGGCTGCAGCATACACAGCCATCCAATAGGAAGCAGGGGGAGGTGGGAGCAGTAGCTAGGATGCAGAATTTTTTTTATGCTTCCGAGATTCCAGTGCACCAACTGAAAGATGCTTTTCAATCATGAACAAAGTGTGGTCTACAGAAAAAGCCTAACTGCATGTAGAGACTCTCAAATGTCTAATGATTGTAAAGTACAATTTTGAGTTGAGTTGCCCAGAAATTCTTAATTATCACAATAAAAATGTTGCTATTTTGAAGAAAATTCACTCTATAGAGAAGTACAATAAGTAGGCCTGATTGGCACATTTGTAAGTAAAGTTATAAACCTAGTGTACCCCCCCCCCACTCCCAAAGAAGGGTGGGGTCAGACTCTTACAACAATACCTTGGATGTTGTAGTGTAGTCCAGTGGGCACCTCAGAGTCTGACCTCCCTCTTTGGTAGAGGCTTACAGAAGACACTAACCTTCTCTCATCCAGTTACATTGTTAGGTGAAGAAAAGCTCAGAGGAAAATGAACTAAATTGGGATAAGCCCCTACCAAGGTGATGTTACAATTATTGTGATAGGGTAGATTTTGCAAGGATGGAACACAGAACATCTTAGGGGCTTGTTTACAAAGCCGCGGTAGTGGTTCGCGATCGCGATCGCAGCTGCGGCCCCATTGAAATCAATGGGGCCGTGGCTCCGATTACGATCGCAAACCGCTACCGCGGCTTTGTAAACAAGCCCCTTAGTGTCTATAAACAGAATTGAACAAGTTTAAAAATGGATTCAGACATTTTAACAGTTAGTTAAACAAGTTAAATCAATAAGGTATCTATACACGATTGCACCTTAGAATTCAGAAGTAGATCAATATTCAGTATTTCTCTTCTGTTCACAGTGGTCTTCTAATACAAAATACTCAAGTGTTTCAGTTTTTATCTTTAGGATACCCTTTTACAGTTTATTTCTTACTCTGAATATACTTTTTGTATAGGAACATCCATCTTTTAACAGGTAAGTTTTCTTATTATCCAGAGTACTCTGCATGTATTTCAATCAGTAATGTAAAGTATAAGCTCAGAAATGTAACTCTTTTTGTCTCTCAGGTTATTTGTGCACCAGTACTTTTCTTGCAAAGGGGCCAAGTCTCTTATCCAGAAGCTGCGTGGTGTCCTCTTCCAGGAGATCTGATGTCATAGGAACTCAGGATTCCTTTGGTCTAGTGATGATTCAGACTTTACCTATTCCCTAATTTTAATAAATCAATAAATAAAACTAATGTAAATTGAGGCTGCATCCATAGTCACTTGGGGGTTAGTATGTTGACTGGGATCCAATGTAGAATACTGTCCCTATTCCTATTCAAAAATAAAAGACAATTGAATGTTCCTATCTAAGCCCACACAAACACTGTCCAGTCACACTTTTCACTGTTATAAAAAGTTATTATTTTAAGAACTCAGGAATTTAGCAGTTTAAACCTTAATTAAGCAATGTTCTTCTGCCAGAAGTCTAAAACCAGTGCCTCTCTCTCTCTCCCTCTGCACTGTTTCCAATAGCATACAGCAGTGTCACTACCCTTAGGATTCTAAAATGCCTAGACTCAGCAGAGCTAATTGGATTTCTTCACAGGATTAAACATATATATTTTCCAAAGAGCTTCTCTATAGTTTCAGCTTCCAGTAATCTTAGGTTCCTTAGAGGAGCTCAGTACAGCTTTCCTTTCCAATTTTTCAAGCTGTTTCAAAAAAAGGCTGTTTACCCTTTCCCCCATGCTCAGAGGACTCCAAACTGCCATGCCCAGCAGAACTACCAGCTCCTCTGCACAGGATTTAAAATATTTCTTTCCTCTAAAACGCTTTGCTACAATCTTAGCTTTCAGAACATTTAGTTACTTGAAGGAGCTTAATCCAATATTCCTTAGAAACTTTCCAATTTATAAAGCAGGACATGTTTCCCTATTTCTTTTCAAACCCTTCTCCAAGAAATCCTTTTCTAGATTTTGATTGTATTTCTCAACAGACAAAAGTTGAGCCAATTCCTTATGCTCAGAAGCTTTTTACTACTTCAAAAAAATTCTTAAAGTTCTGTTCCTTCATTATACACTCTCTCTTAGTTCTGTACAAAACTAGAACTTTTAAAATAAAAACTCAGAAAGTTTTGCTCTGAACTGTTTGAGCAAATCCTTTCTCTCTAATATAGCTTGTACCCAGCAAATCTGTGCTTCAAACACAGGGTACAATTAATAAAACTCAGAGTCTGTTAACTCTCTATCTAAGCGGGCATCAAACAATAAGCAGACTTAACAAAGTTAAATCTTTTTAACCCAATTTCCAGTTACCTTAAACTTTCAAAGCACACAAAGACCTTCTTCCTTTCCAGCCCTCAACTGCTTCTTTCAGTTTCACTTCAGTTCTCCCATGATAAACTGTTTAGTAGTCTTCCACTGCTAGAACTGCAAATTGTATCCCAGCACTGCTCTGGAAAAGGGCAACCCCCCCCCCCCCCCAACTCTCCAGATGCAAGTATTTTTCCACAACACATCAGAATATATCCTAGGAGTCTATTACGTTCTTGTAAGCCTCTGAAGCAGCAAATTTAAATACTGCCTCCCTGCATCAGGCTCTGCAGTTTCTCTCCTGACAGACTGCTCACTAAAGAGATCCCTGCACTTCCCAAAGCACACTCAATACTTTTCTATGGGACTGGGACTTGTTTTTAAATTAAACTTCATTTTTAGAATTAAAATAGGCTTTTTAAAGCCTGCAAATCTAGAATTACACTTCTTTTAATTCACCTGAGGCTGCAGTGCTCTCTCTGGGTCCTGGGAGTGAAGCCCTGCACCTCTCCTGGGGCACCGGACAGGTAATATATTTATTTTAACCTACTGGTTACACTAGTCTACTGATTCAAATTTTGGGTTAAAATTAAAATTGTAACTAAAGATATATCTTTTATTTTCCTTAACTTTGAACCCCCCAGCTTGATTGAGTGTCCTGTATTTGAACTTAGAAAAGATGGTCAGGTTATCTGATGTTTGGAAAAGAATGCAGGAGGAGTAGAGTCACAGAGCCCAGGGCCCAGAAGATTACTCGAAGTGTATTCCTTTCTGCTTTTGTAATCAAGATAAGTGGTTACATGAGGAGAGGAAATGTCACTATGTGACTTTTGTTTTTATGACCCTTACCATTTCCCAGTGAGTTTAGTTACTCATGCTGGGCCTATTAGTGCCCCATGGTGCTCCTCTGTGATCTCTTTTGTCCTCATTGAATTCATGAATAGAGGTAACTGATCTTATAAGTTATTTTGAAACATCTAACACTGAACCAGCCATTTAAAATGGCAGCAGCAATGAGTTTTCTAGGCTCTGTTCCAGCATTTCACTCAGGATCTGATTCACACCCGCGAACACAATGGTGACTGTGAGCAGATTCACAGCTATAGAGAGAATTATGCACTCTTTACTTGGATAGGCTGTTTGGCACACACAGACCATTACTTAAATGTTATCTGCAGTGATTAAGTCCTCCATTTGGTATACCTTGGCAAGGAAGAAACGCTTAGACTTTAACTCATGATATGAAAATACTGCCTGGGCTCATAATTCAAGGTGATCGGTAAGATGTTTGCTCAGTTTTAGAAGTGCACATGGAAAACATAATCACAAAAAATTTTTGCCATACTGGGTCTGACCAAAGGTCTATCAAGTTCAGTATCCTGTTTTTAACAGCAGCCAAACCAAGTCACAAAGATTTGGTCAAATTCCAAAAGGTAGACTTATTCCATTCTGTTTATCGCAGGGATCAGAGAGTGAACAAGTTTTAGTAGTATGTTCAGACAGGAAGGGACAAATGTTGTTAATGTTGTAGAGAAAGAAATGACAGGTTTTAGCTATCTGTTGGATATCTGAGGAGAAGGAAAGGGAGAAGACAAAGATGACCCCAAGATTACGGGTTGAGGAAACAGGAAGTATCCCTGGGATAAGCAGTAGATTTTCCCCAGTCCACTTTAATTATGGTTTATAGACTTTTTTTCTCTATGAACTTGTCCAAACATTTTTTAAACCCGATACAATATACTCTGGCAACAAAGTCCAAAGCTTTATTACATGTTGAGGGAAAAATGTTTTTTTTTTCAGATTTGTTTTAAATGTACTACTTAGTATCCTCATCAAATGTCCCATAGTCCTTGTACTTTCTGAAAGAGTAATTAATTGTTTCAAATTTACTTGTTCTATCCACTCATAATTTTATAGATCCCTTAGCCATCTCTTTTCTAACCTTTCCTCAGAGAGATATCATTCTACAGTACCTGTTTTATAATTTTGGTCAATCTTCTCCATATTTTTTAAAATTTTGCTATATCCTTTTTTAGATGTGGCAACCAGAACTGCACGCAATACCATGGAGCAATACAGAAGTGTTATGATATCCGTTGTTTTATACTTCATTCCTTTCCTTATAATTCCTAGCATGCTATTAGCTTTCATGGTTGCTGCTGCATACCGAGCAGAGGATTTCAACGTATAATCCATGATGACATCTAGATCCTTTTCCTAGGTGGTGGCTCCTAATGTGGAACCTTGTATCATATAGCTATACTTTGGGTTGTTCTTCCCTAATGGGTTTATTCCATGGCATGAATAGCGGGGATGGATCCATTGGGACATCCATCCCTGCTATTCGTTCCCCCTCCTGACCCCGTCTAACTTCCCCGCTTGTTGCACAGGGAAGTTAGACAGGGGCAGGGAAGGGGCAGATTGGGGGCAGTGTTAGGGCAGTTGATGGGCAGTAGTCGGCCCCGGACATACAGGGTGATTCCAATGTCGGCCCTGTACGTCCAAGGCTGACGGCTTGGACGGGGAACTTATTCCATTTCTGAGGTGGAATACGTTCCCTGATATGGGAGGAATGGCAGGCCCGGGGCTGGGAAGGGGTGGCAGGAGGTAGAGGGCATTCCCCGCAGCCCAACTCTGGCCCTGGGAGGCCAGATCGGGGGTCGGGCTGTGGGGAATGCACTTTTGAGCCGGCGGCTGGGGATAGCAGCTTTTCAATGGAGCCACAGTGCCATGGCAACCAGACGCTGTGGTACCGCGCTCCATTGAAAAGCCCTGACTGAGTTAGTCGGGCAAGGCCTCTAAGTGCAGGCCGGACGGATCGGTGTCCCAGCCTGCACGTACAGGCCTGTTCGCAATGATCCCGTGGGGCTAGATGTGCCCCATAGTATCAGAATTGCGACTCCCTCTGTGTGTCCAGTTCCGACTGGGTGCACAAAAGACCTGGATGTCAGTGGTGTAATTGGGATCTAAGTGCATAACTTTGCATTTATCCACATTAAATTTCATCTATCATTTGGATGCCTAGTTTCCCAGTTTCTCAAGGTCCTCTTGAAATTTGTGATTTTTTTATGTTGAATTTTTTATTGATAAATTCAAAAGATATTTACATGATACATATTAGGAAACAAGGAAATCAATCTAGTCCACATTAAGGGGAGCTTTTACAAAGAAAACCAGATCATAAGAAAAGTACATTTGCAAAAATTAGAAATTATGTGGAAAGAGGAGTTGCTGTCCAAAAATTTTCAAACTCTGATTTTCAACCTAATGACATGAAAAATCCAAAATTTATATCATACCTGTGGAACCTGAGTTACAAGAAACATTTCTAATGCTGATGTCTCAGAGAAAACATACTTGGTGCCCCTTAATGTAACCAAGCATTTACAGGGAAATTTAAGGAAAAAGGTTGCACCAATAGCAAAGACACGGGGCTTTAAAGACAAAAAAGCCATACGTCGAAGCTGAGTTTTCCTAGAGACATCGGGAAACATATTAATTTTCCCCCCACAAAATTCAGCATTTTTATTAGAGAAATACAAATGCATTACTGAGTTTTTCTCAACCTTGGAAGAAAAGGACACCAAAAGGGTGGCCCTATTTGAAATTACATCCTGCAAAGATTCAATAAAGGCAGAAACATCCAGGGAATCCAAAGAAATTTGTGATTTAAAAATATGACTAATGTTGCATCATCTGCAAATTTGATCACCTCACTCAATGTTTCCATTTCCTGGTGATTTATAAATGTGTTAAAAAGCAGTGGGCCTAGTACAGATCCCCGGGGTACTCCACTATTCAGTTTTTTCAGTTGAGAAAACTATTTAGCTCTTCTTTCTGTTTTATGTCTTTTAACCAGTTTCCTATCCACAATAAAAAATTGTGTCCTACAGTATCCCATAAGCCTTACATTTCTCAAAAGTCTCTCATGTGAGACTTAGTCAAATACTTTCTGAAAATTCAGATACACTATAAACTGGCTCTCCTTTATCTACATGTTCATTCAGGCCTTTAGGTCTTGGTTGGGGTAAGACTTCCTTTGGCTAAATTCATGTGGCTTTTCTCTGTTAAACCACGACTATCTACATGATCAGTAATTTTGTTCTTTATAATGGTTCCTATCATTTTGCCAGGCACTGACACCAGGCTCACCAGTCTGTAGTTTCATGGATCACCACTGAAATCTTTTTAAAAATATAGTGTTATGTTGACCACCCTCCAAACTTCAGATACTATAGACAATTTTAATTATAGTTAACATATTACTAATAGTAGGTCTGCAATCTCATGTTTGAGTTTTTTTAGCACCTTAAGATGCATACGATTTGGTCCAATGGATTTGTTAATCTTTAATTTGTCATATTTCCTTAATGCATCTTCCTAGGTTCACCGAGATTTGTTTCAGTTCCTTCGAATCATCTTTGTACATCTTTTCTGGCATGGATATCTCCACTACATCTTCGGTAAAGACCTATGCATTCATTTAGTCTCTGCACTATGGCCTTGTACTCCCTAAGTGCCAGTTTTAACTCTTTACCATGTAATGGTTCAAGTGACTCCCTCAAAGGCTTCTTGCTTCAAATGTACCTTGAAATTTTCAATATCAGTTTCTGCTTGCATGGCGAACTTCTTTTCAAATTCCCTCTTCGCCTGCTTAATTATTCTTTCCAACCCAATGGAAGGCAGAAAGAATTATACAAAAGGGATCGAGAATGTGTGTCTGTCCATCTATCTGGGTACAAAATAGCTCTCCAAAAAATTTACAGAATTGGATGAAACTCAACAGGAGGGGAAAATTGGTAAAAAGACGTGTCAAGTTCAAAAATGGGTCAAATTGAATCAGGAGTTCCAGAGAATCAGGCCATGCCCAAAAATGGCCCAATGCATTTCTACAGGAGAAGGAATTGCAGCTTCTGTAGCATAGCAACTTACAGTAAAACACAGCACTTACAAAATTCCTCCTTTCAAAATCCATCTTCCTGTTCTCTACTCACCCAACTCACAAAACTGTCTGAGCACCCCACTCCCAAAAAATACACCCTCGCAAGTGACCCACCAGCAAAATGCTCCATCCCTGAAAAAGTACCCCCACACAACTGCCACGTCACCTGCAATCTGCCTCACTCCCAACAACACACACATTCACGGAATTACAAAATCTGAAACACCTGCCACTTGGGTCTTTTCCAATTGCCACTGTTCTGTTAACTCATCTGGGTGGAAAAGTTAAATCAGCAAATTCAAATAAATCAGAGTGACTTTACTTTGCATTAAGAGTGTCCATTGATTTCTCTTTTGACCTTACTAGTATCCAGTGCTGTCTACACTATTAAAATATATAACGATCGTCTTTAGATCTCTAATGGCCTGCAATTTGCAGACCAGTATCTTCCTCAAGCACATTCCCACACTTCCAAGCACATACTTTATGGCTCTTTGGTTAAACATTTTGTATCAGTCCATAGAGCCAAGATAAGATAGGAAGTAAGGGAACTTGAGTGATAAAATCAATATTTTAAATCTTACTATTGCTTTAACAAAGAAATGAACAATACATGATCACGTTTTGTTTTATTCTGTATGAATGTAACATAGAGCAATTAAAAATGGTGTCATCAATATGAGGCAGTTAGACCTTTGACTCTGTCTACGGTTTGGGGTTGTAGTATTCTTCATTTCAGAAGTTAGACAAGGTTTTTTAACTGTGTTGGGAAGAGAGGGGGCGATGTCTCCAAATGGACTAGTTTTGGCATCAAGGAACACAGTCAGGAGACGTGGCAGATGATTAAGCCTTTATTATTCCATGGATCAGGCGTGCCAACCCGACACTGGCCGTGTTTCGTATTACACTTCTTCAGGGGTTTATGGCTCACTAGGTTAAATACATATAAAAACCAAACACACCACAAATAAATTACTTATTCAACATACTTAAAACATCGTTAAAAAGATAAATTAAATTCATAACATATAAAATGTATAAGATGAGGCATAAATAGACTAAATCAAACATATTAAATAAAGCAAAACGTAATAAACAATGATAAAAATATCTCAAAATTTGAAACTATATACTATCTAAAAACAATAATAAATAAATTATACATGTATGTTAACAACAACATCGTTGACATAACATTTAATAGAAAAACAACTATCGTTGTAACTCAATCCTTCTAAACGGAGAGAGAGGAGGACAGACGACATCATCTAGTGGGATAAACAGATGACTAAACAAATGTATAAAAATAATAATAAATAAGTGAATGGATGCTGATAAAATTTTCAGACCACGTGACTATTAGGTGAGATGCTATTAAAACATGATAAAAACCTACCTCTTTACAAAACACTTTGAGATCCCACATCAACAAAAAACCTCTCCAAAACAATCACAGAAACATATCCACAGTACCCAAGACAGAACAAACGACTAACTCAATAAACCTTACATATCTCACACAACATGCAAAACATTTCACATAACATGCAAAAGATCTACTCAAACTGTCGGCTATACTACTACTATAAATAACCACTGGTAATCAACTATGTTATGCTCCATGTTATTATAACCTGTACATAGTTTGATAAGCACTGTTCTAGTTAACGTTCAAAAATATGTTCCTTGTAATTACACTTGTAAATAGTTAAAAACATAATGTTCCTTGTAAATGTATACAGATGTATACAAATGTTCTGTTCACTGTTTAATGTAAACCGCCCCTGATCTCCGGAAGGGGCGGTATAGAAGAAAATGTTAAATAAATAAATAAATAAATGTGACATGGAAAATGTGCGTATTATAAATCATATATTCTCATACCGTTGTAACTTCCCGTGCAGCACGGGCGTACTCCTGATCTTGTTGAAACACCAGAGGAATCTGGTGTGCATACAATGTGACTAGAATTGTCTAATGAAGTAGATAAAAGAAATGTATGTAATTATAAACATACACATAATGCATCTGATTTGTACAAAACTGTTCTTTCTAAAAATATGTGGAAGAATAAAAAATAGGGAATAAAAGAATAAAATAAGAATCAACCACCCGTATGTTATACAGAAGCAAATATGGTATACTGGGGGCGTGATTTAGAACCTCGAATCACAAAAGTGAATACTATAAATACTGAAACGAACACGATTAAAAGTGTAGTGGTTATAATATATTCATTCATTGTACGCTATACAACCAACTGTACAAGTGATCGTGTAAAAAGATCTTTGGAATATGGCACATCTATAGACCGCAGTCCTGAATTATGATACAAATCACGAAGCAGGGTCATATTACTATTTGTGTGACCACCCTTTGTCCCCAATTAGCCATTCGATCCCGGTTTGATGGTATTTAAAGGAACGGGATTGGATGTATGTCTAATAAATAATTACTCTTCTAAAACGCACCTGTTTTAAGAAATGAAAAAACGCACCTATCTCAAAAAATGAAGAAAAAACTAAAGTGTAATATCGAATCTTACCAACCGATCACATGTATAATGTTACTGTTGCCGATATGAGGAAATAATATAACATAAAGGTTTCTCGAAACCGATAAAATCTACTAGAAACCTAATCGTTTAAATCAAGATTGTCAAAGCTGACAAATTCGAACACAGAATGTATTGCTTTACACAGTTCATGATACAAATCCCCGACGTCATGCCATTATGTAAAACCGTTTCGGAAATAAAAGTTAGCATTTACCAACCTGTAAAAATACAAAGAGAACTCCGCACACTAGCGGATTGTCAGCTTGTACACGTAAAAACGCCCGCACATGCGCTGTGAGACTTTAAAGAGCGGCTTGGCGGGAATTGTACTGGATAAACTGTCTTTTATGCAAATACAGTAACTATCTGTTAGTGGTTTAAAAAAATATATATATGTGTGAATAAATAATAGTTACAGCCTAACACATAAAAAACCGTATTTAGACCCTCTTGAAAAACAAGTTGTGCTTTAGCGATGTTTAAAATTTGCGCAAGAGATGTATTGATCTCCTAGTGATTATCGTAGAGTGAAGTTCAAAAAATGGCGACATTTGCATCTAACGATCTTGGGACAAATGTGATAGTAATGACTGGACTGTGCAAGTGGCTATATAATACAATACCTTATCAAATCTCTCAATTGGTTCTCAGAAACGTACATTATATATGCTAAGGGATAGACTAGCCCACTTGACTTAAAGCATGTTGGGAAAAACATAACCACTGCTTATAACTTGTCACAAAACTTTAAGGGCTCTATCGGCAATGTGGTGTAGTTGATGGATCACCATTATAGCTCGCGCGAACAACGCATGTTCTATTGTAAACAAGGTATGATGACTTTCACTATCACTAGTTTTGGCATCATACACAAATAAAGGTGAAAATAAATTTACATCTCTACAAATTAATTTTAAATAAAAAAATCAAATAAAATACCAAAAATGTTTCAAAACCAACAAAATATACTTAGCTTTAAATATCTGCACTTTAACAATGTATTCATGACACCTCCAATGAATAGCAACCTCTGGTCCTGTAGATGCTGTGATCTACACTTTTTGGCAATTAATGAAACAATAATTGAAAAAACTGTCTGAGAATTTGTGACCTAACTTGGTTCAATTTAGTTATACATATTTATGATTATGTAACAGGTTATCGACTGTCTTCTGATGGCATATTCTATTTGGGTTTGATTCTGTGCCATGAATAGTGGGGATGGACGTCTCAACGGAACGGCCATCCCCTCTATTCATGCCTTCTCCGCTGGTGTCTAACTTCCCCGCAGGTTGTACGGGGAAGTTAGATGGGGGAGGGAAAAGGGCGGATCGGAGGCAGAGGCAGGGTTGGCGGTGGGTGGTCGCCGGCCCTGGATCTACAGGGCCGATTCTAATGTCGGCCCTGTACATCCACGGCCAGTGACTTGTGCTGGGAAATTATTCTACCTCCGAGACACAGCAGCTTCATTGAAGAGCCTTGGCTGAGTTAGCCGGGAAGATCCTGTATGTGCAGGCCGAGCTAAATCGCAGTCCCAGCCTGCACATACGGGACAGAATAAGTCTGTTTATAAATTGATGAGGATTTGAAGACATCCCCATTAATGCGAAAAACTTTTTTAATATTGAGAGAATTGGCTTTTTAACATGTGAAATATCCTAAGATACCAGGGGCCCGATATTCGAAAGGCATTTACATTGTTTACAGCCCAGTAAACTGTGAAATGCCTTAGATGGGGATATTCAATGGCCCTACATGGTTGGTGCAACTGAATATCCCCATCTAATTCCCCTATGTGCCCCAATGCTATCTGGTTAACATTGGGCATGTTGGGGGCGTTCCGGGGTGGGGCGAAGCGGAGGCGGGGAATGGCGCTAACCAGGCAGCAGAGATATTGGATGCGCCTTAAAGATAGGTGAGGAAAACCCTCACCTAGCTTTAAGGCACAGGAGCTAACCGGGCAGCATCCAATATCGCTGCTGCCCAGTTAGCTTCAGCGGCTTCCGGCTTTGGTGGCGATCACCAGATAATCAATGTCTTCACCGTGGCATTGAATATTTGGTTTAGAGGTCGGTGGGGAGGGATATACGCTGATGAGGTGCATGGCCCTTCCAAACTGCAGACAGATGAATATCGGGCCCCAGGTTTATATATTCTTCCGAAGGTGCATAAGAAACTGCCAAACCCTCCTGGATGACTAATCATGTCATTGGATGTCCCCGTATGCAATCTTGATTGAGATGGATATCCCTGCCCCACAGTTTCATAGCGGGAATGTTTATATGGATGCCAGCATGGGTGTCCATTTTGGGGGCATCTATATTTCCAAAATTGGGCTGAAACAGACATCCCTAGCATTTTTCTGCACGTTCTGCCTTGGACATCCCAGATCACACTTGGACACCCTTTCTAAAATACCACGTTATGATTTAATTTTCTGATGATCATTGTAACTTTTCAGTTTTTCAGAAGGCTCTAGCCAGAAACACATTGTTACATTTTTCAAGCTGTCATCCATTTCATCTCTGTGAGAATCTGCCAGTTGGACAATTTTTACATTTAAAATGTCTGTACAGTAACAATACAGATTCTAAAGTAGATGAGCATGAAATGGCTACTCATTTTTGTCAATGAGGTTATCTAACCCATGTTGTTGAAAGAATATACAGAACAGCTTGATATGCTAATTGTCAAGTGCCACTTAATATTATTGCAAAATCCACAGAAAATAGATTAGTCTATGCATTACCACTGAACATCAGTTTTAAGGCATTAAAATGGATTATTTTGAAAAACATGGCTGAGTTTACAGATATATCCTAAATTTGAAGGTCTACCTGTATTTGCTTTTTAAAGAGCCCAGAATCTTAAAGATTTGTTGGTGCATTCTTTGCTTGTTTCTAAAGAAATCCTAAAAAATTAGATAATATTGATCAGCCATGTAAACACTGCACAATGTGCCCCAAATCTTTGACCTGAAATTTGATCATTTTACCAAATGGACAATGCATTTATTTGAATTTTTCCAGTATGTGTGAATCATTGGGAATTATTTATTTACTCATCTGCCCTTGTAAATTATGTTATGTAGGGAAAATGATAAGCGCACTGAAGACATGTTTAATGGAACAGCGAGCTGCATTAATACACTTAAAATAGAAGGTTCCTTTTGTAACCCACTGCCTTCAATTTCAACATGCTTTTGAAGATCTTAAATTTTCTGTCATTGATTATCTAGCAGTTTCTCCTCGTGAGGGTGACTTCAATTTATTTTTAACACAGTGAGAGCATTATTGGACATACTATTTAAATTCCATGTCTCTGACTAGTTTAAATAATGAAATCGAATGGTCAGTGTATTAAAACCTACACATATCATTTCACATAAAAGAGGCTAGCAGTTTTTTGTCTTAAAGGGTAGATGAGGAAAAGCTAGGGACTTTTATAGGTCCTTTTCTAATTTCTCTCAACAGGCACCAGAGCTCATACAACTGAACCATGGCTGGGAAAAATCATGCTGACAAAGCTGTTGTTCCCGTTATAGCTTCTGCCTCCATCTAGATGGACAGCCTTATACCAGGCAAGAGATTGTTTCCATGTGTACGATGCTTGCAATCAGAATCCTTCATGAAACACATAGAGGAATTGAAAGAGGAGGTACCGAGGCTGAGAAGCACCCATGAAAGCAAGAGCTACAGTGATGAAATGCTTCTTGAGGCCCCAAAGAACGCCAACAGAGATGAAGATGGCATGGTTAGAAAGAAGACAGCTGCAAACATGCCATCAGAGTCTATAAAAGTGACACTCCAATTCCACCATCCCTTGGAGTGAAGAACCAGTATGCAGCGCTGGAAGTGGAAAAGGCGAGAACATCTCAGGAACATGAGAAACCAGAGATCAAAAAACCCTAAGTTACCAAATCAGTAACCACAAGGAAGTGAAGTGTAGTGGTGGTTGGTGACTCCCTTCTGAGGGATATATTGGCATCCGCTCAGTACGATTTCCAGAAAGGGCATGTTTATTGGGAGTCTTGATTTCAGGTGTAAATAATATATTAGTACAAGGCCATGTGGCTGTTCTGCTGCAGTTCGATCTAAGATCAGCATGTGACACTGCTGACCAGGTAAGATGTCCCAGGAGTCAGGACCGTACCGAGTCCTGTGCGAGTGGTACGGCCGCACAGAGCACTAAGAGTGGTATGGCCGCACAGAGCACTAAGACTTAAGGGGCGCATTTTGGCTCTCTGCCGTTGCCTGCCACCGCCACTTTTTCGGTGGCAGGCAGCAGCAGAGAGCCGAAATGCGCCCCTTAAGTCTTCTCGCAGGCACACTAAGCAGGTCTGGTCTCTCCGAGGGACCAGACCTGCTTAGTGTGCCGGCGACTTCCACATCGGGTGCGCGCCTCTTCTCTCCCACCCCCATAAAGTGGCTAGATGGAAGTGCGGGAGGGGGGTGCGCGCCCAATGTGCAAGTCGCACAGGGCGCATTTCACTCTCGGTATGGCCCTGCCAGGAGTAGTGCTGTCTGTCAGGTGTCAAAATCAAAGATGTTATGGAGTATTTGTTAAAACTCATCAAGACTATTATCTGATACTGATCATCCATTTTAGTACAAATGATATGTCTAGGTATTCCTCAGAGCATATCAAGAGAGGACTTCATAGCTCTGGAAGAGAGGGTGAAGCAGATAGGTATGCACACTGTGTTGTCCACCCTGTTGAGGGTAAAGGCAGAGGCAGAGAAGCTCACATTCTGGAGATGAATATATGGCTGCATGGATAGTGTTGTCAAGAGTGCTTCGTTTTATTTGCACTGTGGGATGATTTTCCAGTGGCCGCTGTCCAAGAAGGGTTGAAGTGTCTTCCGCAGCAGGCTGGTTAAACTATTGAAGAGGGCTTTAAACTAGGGTCATTGGGGATGGGTTAACAAAGCCACCAGATAAGTAAAATCCCTCAGGTAAGTAAAAAATGAAATACTTCTAAAGAAATGGGAAAAAGGGGCAATATCTGAAAAGTGGTGTTTACTAATGCCTGTGGATGGGAAATAAGATTCTAGAGCTAGATGCTATAATGGTATGTATTTAACAGGTTTTTTTATACCGCTTTATCATTTTAGTCAAAGTGGTTTATATTGTAACTTAAACTTGGTAAGTTGCATTGATAACTTAGATTCTTCTGAGGCAATGGAGGGTTAAATGATTTGCCCAAGGCCATGAGAAATGCTAGGGGAAAATAAAACAAAGGATATTATAATGCCTCTATGTCGTTCCATGGTGAGACCGCACCTTGAATATTGTGTGCAATTCTGGTCGCCGTATCTTAAAAAGGAATAGAGTTATTAGAAAAGGTTCAGAGAAGAGCCACCAAAATGGTAAAGGGGATGGAAGGATACTCCTATGAAGAAAGGCTAAAAAGGTTAGGGCTCTTTAACCTGGAAAAGAGACGGCTGAGGGGAGATATGATAGAAGTCTATAAATTAATGAGCGGAGTGGAACGGGTAAACGTAGATCGATTGTTTACCTTATCAGAATATAGAAAGACTAGGGGACATGCAATGAAGCTGCAGGGTAAACTATTTAAGACTAATAAAAGAAAATATTTTTTCACTCAACGTGTAATCAAACTCTGGAATTTGTTACCGGAGGATGTAGTAAAGGCTGTTAGTGTAGCTGGGTTTAAAAAGGTTTGGACAAGTTCCTGGAGGAAAGGTCCATAAGCCATTATTAAGAAGGGACCCAGGATATCAATGCTTGAACCAATACAAGCATTGTGGAACCTGTGTCCCTTGGGGAAATTGCTAGGTACATATGACCTAGATTGGCCACTGTTGGAAACAGAATACTGGGCTTGATGGACCTTGGTCTGACCCAGTATGGCATATCTTATGTTCTTATATTAATTGAACCTGGTCTCTTGATTACCAAACCAGTGCTCTAACCATTAGGCTACTCCTCCACTCCGGAGCCTGGCTTGTATTTAATGGCTATTAGAGACATGGTTCATGGAGAACCATGACTGGAATATAATTATGTTGGGCTATAATATATTCAGAAAGGACAGGGTAAGAAGAAAGAGACGAGTGAAACTATATGTGAAATATTAGTCACCACCTGAAGCAGGGTCTTATGAATGTTCAGTAGACTCAAAATGCAGTACTGTGTCATGTACCTTCTTCCTTTGAAAGTGTGTTGGTGGATCGTTCGCTTGAGATTAAGCCAAGTGTATTTTGAATTGTATAAGGTGCAAACTTGTCAGTCTCGGAAAAAATACTATAGAGACTTATTATGCAGACACCTTCTCAATCTAAGATTCTTTTTAGATTATCATCTATTTTATTAGGAGAGAGGACTCTGCCAGCCCTAGAAGACTTTTTTAAGAATAAAATGTTGTTAATCTGTGATAGTTTCCCAGAGGGAAAACCAGATATTGCTGGATTGTTAGATTTAGCTCCAATTAGGGAGAAGAGTTATCCAATTCTAGGAGATTGTTCTTGGTCTGAATTTGAGGTCCCGACATTTAAAGAATTTGAGAGGTATTTGGGTAGTTGCTCATATACTAGGAAGTACTCAATTACAGATATGTGTCCTATACACATTTTGAGAGAGTCATCATTTACATTTAAATGTTGGCTGTATGAAAAAATCACTGCCACTCTTGGAGACAGTAGGTATTTGTCTGAGATGGGTCACATTATTCTGACACCAATCCCTAAGAATTGAAAGGCAAGTTTAGAGGAGGTGTCTATTTTTCGCCCAACAGCTTTGCAAAAATAATGGAAGCCATAGTGGCAAACCAACTTATGCATTTTGTGGAAGAACACAGTTGTTTGAATAATGCTCAGTACAGTTTCTAGAAAGGGCATAATACAGAATGTTTACTGGGAGTCTTGATTTCAGAAATAAATAATATATTAGCACAAGGACATGTGGCTGTTCTGCTGCAGGTCAATCTAAGCTCAGCATGTGACGCAGTAGATCATGATATGTTATTAGCTATGCTTGATTATCTGGGGATAACGGGAAAGTTAGGAAATTGATTGGCAGCTTTCTTACAAGATCATTTGTTTACAGTTCAGATACAGAATAAGAAATCAAATATATGGAAACCGGTTTGCATAATTCTACAGGACTTGCCATTATCTCCAACTGTATTCAACATTTTGATGATCTCATTAGGCTGGGTGTTGGATAAGGGAGATCTTAAATATTATGTTTATGCGGATGATATTTTAATGCTCTTATCCTTCCAGCTAAATGCAATGAATTATTAAACTGCTTTGGCAAGGATGATTTTAACTTTGGAGAATTGGGCAAACCATCTTTGGCTATGGTTGAATGTAGCTAAAACAAAAATATTATGCTTAAGTAATGGTCAGCAGATACTTGACCAGCTCTTGGAGGCTATTAAGACACTCAGGCTCCAAAGGGGAACAATGCTTCAGGTGTTAGGTATGTATTTGAACGAGAATTTATCTATGGAGGTGCAAGTTAATTCTTTGGTATCTAAATACTATTCAAAGACGTGGAAACTTAGGAGGCTTTGTGGTCATTTTTCTTCTCCACTGTTCCAGATTTTAGTGCAAAGTATGGTGTTAAATCACTTGGACTACTGTAATATAGTGTAACCGAGGTATCCGGATGCCCACCCCTTGCCTACCAGCAGCCATGCCACATTACATCAAGAGCACCCCCCACACCCCTTTGCTTTTCACACCCTTCTCCCATAACAGAAAACACACAGACCATAACTTTGGTGAACAATTAGTTGGTCGCAGCTTTATTTATAACATTGCAAACCGGCCCAACATAGGCCAAACAAACGTTCTTAATCCAAACATTCCCCCCCCCCCTCCGCCTCCCGAATTTCCGGATGATACCCCACCAGCCATTTATAGCAAAGCGGTGCATCATCCACCCCCCCATTTCCCCTCCGCCCGCCTTGCCATGTTATTAGCAAAGGCCGGCAATTTTCTTCCACCGGGCAGAGACCACAACCGTGATGTCTCTCCCAACCTACAGCACTACCGCTCCCCTGCCAAGCGGCATCCGCCTCAAATGCCCCACTGGGTCGGCGAGCGCCGGCTCGCTACCCCGCCAGCACACAGCTACCATGACCCCCCCCCCATACCCAGCTGCGATGCCCCTACCCTTCCATACTACCATGAGCAAGGGGAGGGTGGGAAGGGACACCTTTTCAACGGCTGGCCACGCTGCAAAGAGGGAGAGCGCACACCAGCGATCTCCCTCGCGTACCATTGCTCCGCCACCCCGGCCGGCACCAGCACCAATCATCCTCCGCCACGTGGACACGCAGGTTGCTGGTGCCAGCCGCGCTTCTTCCTCCGCTCTCGCACCCCCCCCCGCCCCCCCACCCCCCCCCGCCCCCCCCTTACTCGCCGGACCGCGCTACTGCCACAAGGAGGTTGGGCCCCGGGAACCCGGTTACAACCGGCCTCAGGACCCTGCCAAGCGGCGCGGCGGCATTTATTGAATTGCACAAAGCAACAGTTAAAGAGGCTGCAGGTTTACCAGAATACTGCAGCAAAGCTGATTTTTGGGGTACAAAATATGATTGAGTATCTCCGCTGTTTGAATGATTACATTGGCTCAGAATAGTGGAGAGAATACAGTTTAAGTTTTATGTGATGATATATACGTTTTTCTATGACTCGGTACCTCTTGCATTTTCTGAGAAGTTATTTTCTGGTACTAGTACATAAGAACATAAGATATGCCATACTGGGTCAGACCAAGGTCCATCAAGCCCAGTATCCTGTTTTCAACAGTGGCCAATCTAGGTCATACGTACCTAGCAGTTTCCCCAAAATACACAGGTTCCACAATGCTTGTACTGGGTCAAGCATTCATATCCTGGGTCCCTTCTTAATAATGGTTTATGGACCTTTCCTCCAGGAACTTGTCCAAACCTTTTTTAAACCCAGCTACACTAACAGCCTTTACTACATTCTCCGGTAACAAATTCCAGAGTTTGATTACACGCTGAGATAAAAAATATTTTCTTTTATTAGTCTTAAATAGTTTACCCTGTAGCTTTATTGCATGTCCCCTAGTCTTTCTATATTCTGATAACGTGAACAATTGATCTATGTTTACCCGTTCCACTCCGTTCATTAATTTATAGACTTCTATCATATCTCCCCTCAGCCGTCTCTTTTCCAGGTTAAAGAGCCCTAACCTTTTTAGCCTTTCTTCATAGGAGTATCCTTCCATCCCCTTTACCATTTTGGTGGCTCTTCTCTGAACCTTTTCTAATATCGCTATATCCTTTTTAAGATACGGCGACCAGAATTGCACACAATATTCAAGGTGCGGTCTCACCATGGAACGATATAGAGGCATTATAATATCTTTTGTTTTATTTTCCATTCCTTTCCTTATCATACCTAGCATTCTATTTGCTCTCTTGGCCACTGCTGCACACTGGGCCGAGGGTTTTAACATGTTATCCACAATGACGCCTAAATCTTTTTCCTGGGTGGTGGTTCCTAATGTGGAACCTTGCATCGTGTAACCATAATTTGGGTTGTTCTTCCCTAGGTGCATAACTTTGCACTTGTCCACATTAAATTTCATCTGCCATTTTGATGCCCAGTCTTCCAATTTATTAAGATCCTCTTGCAATTTTCCACAATCCTCTTGGGTTTTAACAACTTTAAATAGTTTTGTATCATCTGCAAATTTGATAACCTCACTCATTATTCCACTTCCCAGGTCATTTATGAATATGTCAAAAAGCAGCGGACCCAGCACAGATCCCTGGGGTACACCACTATTCACCTTTCTCCATTGGGATAATTGGCCATTTAGCCCTACCCTCTGCTTTCTATCTTTTAACCAGTTCCTGATCCACAATAGTACACTGCCTCCTATCCCATGACTCGTTAGTTTTGCCAAAAGTCTCTGATGAGGGACCTTGTCAAAGGCTTTCTGAAAGTCCAGATACACTATATCAACTGACTCACCTTTGTCCACCTGTTTATTCACACCTTCAAAAAAACATAACAGTTTAGTAAGACAAGATCTTCCTTGTCTAAAGCCATGTTGGCTGTCTCCTATTAGGCCATGACTATCTACATGCTGAGTAATTTTATTCTTTATGATGGTTTCTACAATTTTTCCCGTTACTGACGTCAGGCTCACCGGTCTGTAATTTCCCGGATCACCCCTGGAACCCTTTTTAAAAATTGGTGTTACATTGGCGATCCTCCAATCTTAAGGTATTAGAGATGATTTTAAAGATAGTTCACAGATTACTAATAGCAGGTCTGCAATTTCATATTTCAGTTCTTTCAACACCCTTGGATGTATACCATCCGGCCCAGGTGATTTGCTATTCTTTGGTTTATCTAATAGTTGTAATACATCTTCCCGATGTATTGATATTTCCTTCAATTCTTCTGCACCTTTAAATACCACTTCAGTCATGGGTAACATCCCTGATCAGGATGAGGGGCTAGGACTGGTGGTAATGGGCTATCGGGAGAGTTAGAACTGGAAATGGGCTGATGGGGGATTAAGAATGGAAATAGGCTGTTTGGAGGGAGGGCTAGAACTGGAAATGGGTTGATGGGGGGTTAAAAATGAAAATAGGCTGATCGGGAGGGGGGCTAGGACTGGTAATGGGCTGATAGTAACATAGTAACATAGTAAATGGTGGCAGATAAAGACCAATATGGTCCATCTAGTCTGCCCATTAGATAGTTAAGTTTATTTTGATTTTATCCTGTTGCTGTAAAGGGATCCACTGTGTCTGTCTCATGCCATTTTGAATTCTGTCACTGTATTTGCCCCCACCACTTCCATCGGGAGGGCATTCCAAGCATCCACCACCCTTTCAGTGAAAAAGTATTTCCTGACATTGCCTTTCAATTTACCCCCTTGCAGCTTCATGTTATGCCCTCTAATATTACAGCTTCCCTGTCTTTGGAAGAGGTTTGTTTGTTCATTATTTCTCTTTAAGTATTTAAAGGTCTGAATCATATCTCCCCTATCCCTCCTCTCCTCCAGAGTGTACATATGGTCTCCAAAACTGAATACAGTATTCCAAGTGAGGCCTTACCAGTAACTTATACAGTGGCATTAGTACCTCTTCCTTTCTGCTGGTAATTCCTCTTTGTATGCAACAATTGGTGGAGTTAGGCCTGGAAATGGACTGATTAGGGGGGCTAGGACTGGCAATGGGCTGATTGGGGGGCTAGGACTGGACATGGACTTATTGGGGGGGTTAGGACTGGTAATGGGCTGATGGGGGGCTAACACTGGAAATGAGCTAGGACTGGTAATGGGTTGATTGGGGGACTAGGACTGGAGTGGGCTGATAAGGGGAATAGGACTGGAAATGGGCTGGGACTGGAAATGGGCTAATGGGGGGGGGGGGAGGAGAGTTCTGTTGGCCCTGGAAGAAAAGTAGGGGCTAGGGCTACAAATGGGCTGATGTAGGGAGATGGGAGAATAGGACTGGAAGGGAGCGGCTACTGAAAGGGTCTGCCAGTGAAAGGACAGGGCAGGAAGGGAGCTGACACAGGGAAGGAGGGTGCTGGAAAGGAGCTGATATGGCGGGGAAGGAGGGGGCTGGAATGGAGCTGACACCTGGGATGTACTGAAGGGGGACTGGAAGGGAGCTGACACTTGAGGATGGGAGTGGTAGGTGGCTGGATAATGGGGAGGAGGCTGGAAGGGAGCTGACATGTGTGAATGGCACTGGAAGGGGGATGGACAGAGGGTAGGGCAACTGGAAGGGAGCTGACTGGGGGGGGGACACAGAGTGGATGTGCGCTGACACCTGGGATGGTATTTGGACTAGAAGGGGCTGGACAGTGGGGAAGGCGGAGACTGGACGAGAATAGACACCAGTGGCAGTCGTGGGAATGCAAGGCAGTTGACATTAGAAGGTACTGGGGGGGGAGTACTGGAAAGGAGGCTGATACTAGGGAGGGTTACTTGAACTGGAAATGGGCTGATGGAAGGAAGTGAAGAAAACAAAAGAAGAGATAAGAAATGTCAGATGGACCATAGACCACAGAAAGAGAGCTAAGAGAAGACAGGAAAGCATAAGCCTCAGATCAGGACCAGCATGATCAGAGAATAAAATGGTCAGACAACAAAGGTAGAAAAAATTATTTTATTTAATTTTAGTGATTGGACTTTGTGTTATCTTTATATTTTACACAGTATGGGGGAACTGCATCTCTTATTTATCTGATGTTGCACTGCATGCGGAGTCTGAATTCTTGGGGTTTCAATTTAAATTTTGTCTACATATTTTTATTTTTACTTTAGATTGTGGTTACTTATTCTGTACTTGGTGAGGGTCTGTGTTCTGAGTGTGTGACTGAGTCCAGGTGTTCTGTTAACATGGAATTTGTACATAAAGATCTACACTGTGCTGTAGTAGTTTGACTTATTCAGCTTTTCAAATGTATAGGATGTTCCAGGGCCCACTGAAGTATTTACAGTGAACTCTTTTTTAAATGGGCTCCTTATGTGAGTTTTGGAAGTTGGTGCTGATATGTTATGGTATGGTAGATATGCTCTTTGTTATAGGGTTTTGTATTAGTTCACAATATGCCTGGTACTGGAGAATGTTTGTTGTTGTTAGCGAGATGATCAGAATCAGATTTCTTTTTTAAGATATTGAGTTCTGTAGGTGAATGTCCTAGATCTGCTCTGCACCCACCGTGGATGCAAAATATATCTTGAAAAAGAAAAAGCAAGAACCATAATGCAGTTTATAATAACAAAATAAAAATGAGTTATAATTTAGTTTTATAAACTGTGCTGTTGGTTCTTGCTCTCTTTTAGTTCCTTAGTGTGCAAACATCTTGCATTTCCTCCATATAATCTAATCGGCTTTTTGGTTTGGTTCAGTCCCTGATTGGAGTTCTGAAAAAGCAACGCCCCCCTCTAAGGGGGGGGGGGGGGGCATCTCATCCTTCGCCTCAAGCAGCAGATTGCCTTGAGCCGTCCCTGGTTACAGTAGGTGATCATCTCACATCCAATGATCATCACATGGTGTAATTCAGCATTAGGATAAGAGCAGAGATGATCATCACATGGTGTAATTCAGCATTAGGATAACAGCAGAGATGGTTCATTCAAAATTAAGGGTTCTAGACTTTAGGAAAACTAACTTTGTCAAGATGGGAGAACACCTCAAGGAATTGTTAGCAGGATGGGAATAGATGAGTGATGTAGAAAAGCAGTGGGCAAAACTGAAAGGGGATATTTTAAAGGCAACAAACCTTTTTGTTATGAATGTAGAAAAATATAAAAGGAAAAGGAGGTCAGTATGGTTCTCAAAGGAAGTAGCTGGAAAGGTAAGGAAAAGACTGTGCTCATGAGAAGCTAATTAAACTAACAGTAGACAAAGCAATGGGGCCTAGTTGGATGCAACCAAGGATACTGAAGGAACATAGGGAAGCGGCAGCTCCTTTATATGACCTTTTCAGTGCTTCTTTAGAGTCAGGAGTTGTTCCAGAGGAATGGACAAAGACACATGTGGTCCCTCTATACAAAAGTGGAAGTAAGAAGGAGGTTGGGAACTACAGAATGTTTAATATGACCTGTCAAGTATATTAATGGAAGCCCTTCTAAACAGAGCATAGTGAGGCTTCTGGAATCCAATTGATTGCAGGATCCAAGGCAGCATTGTTTTACTAGATGAAGTTATTGTCAGACAAATCTCATTAACTTTTTTGTCAAGGTAACCAGAGAATTGGACTTAAGGAGATTGCTAGATGTGGTGTAGTTAGATTTCATCAAAGCCTTTTACACAGTTCCGCAGAGGTGACTTATAAATAAACCAAGCACTCTAGTGATTGACTGAGACAGAAACTGTTTGAGCAGGAGGCAACAGAGGGTAATGGTAAGTGGAGTTCACTCTGAGGATAAGGCAGGGGCGGCCCAAGGGGAGGTGCGGAGTCATGTGGGGAGACTCTTTGTGGGGCCTCATTTGCATAAGGGGTCTAATTTGCATAAATATTTGCATAATGTTAACATGCACTAATATTTAGTAAACATGCCTCTTAATGAGTGTCTGGATAAAGAAAGACTACCAGATTTCTACTTACTATACTCCAGTGCCATCTGCCAAGCACATTAGGACGTTCTACAACCACTGCCCATTTAGAACCCATAACAAACCCGCCATATCATAACAGCACTACCAGGACTCACAAAGCACCAAACCCTACCTATTAAAAAGGCAACTTTGCAAGTATACATCTCAGAGAATACCAAATACATCTCCTACTGGAGAAAGAGAACAAGTGGTACTGTGAAATGGAAAATACATGAACAGAATACCTTAGCTCAGTTACACATGCAGAACATAGACCGTCATCAACAAAGAACAAGGGATCACAATTGAGAAATAGGAAGACAATAATTAAACTAGGAACTCCAAAAGCAAACTTGGAATTTACAACAACACTGGACAAATACAACTATAATTTAATTTCCTCTTGTACTAAACAAAATAAAAACATGTTAGTGATGAACATTTCCCAGAGCTGACATATTCAAGTTAATAAATTCAAAATAAAAAAGTATTTTTCTATCTTTGGTTGTTTGGGCATTTTATTTTTCAGTGCAATTGCTCCAGTCACTTTCTTCTGGTTTCTTTGTGTCTTCTGCTAGCTATCCATTGTCTGCTGTCCATTTGTCCTTTCTTCTCTCTCCTAGTTTTTCCCCATTCTCTCTCTATATCTCCTTTCCTGTTTCCTGGCACTCAGCATGCTTCGGGAGAACACAGCTGCTGGACACTGCTCTTCACTCCGTTGCAGTGCAGAGGTGAGCCAGGGCTTTGGGCCTCCCTGGCTCCCTCTGAAGCTGGCCGGCTCTGCAAACAGAACACCGTGTGCAGAATGGAGTTGGCGCGGGGCCCTGTGTGAACAACATTCTTGCACAATGGACAGGCTGGCCCTGGGATAAAGACATTACCAGTGGTATGCCACAGAAATCGGTCTATGGGCTTATTCTTTTTAACATTTTGATATTGTGGAAGGGCTGTCTGGTAAGGTTTGCCTCTTTGTGGATAATACCAAAATTTGTAATAGGGCAAACACCAAGGAAGGTGTAGATACCAAGAGGAGGGATTTAGTGAAGCGTAAAGAATGGTTGAGAATTTGGCAGTTGAGATTTAATGCATTTGGACTTTAAAAATCCAAGGCAGCAGGACAGTATAGGGGGTAAAGTACTTCTGTACATGAAAGAAGAGAAAGACCCGGGAATGATTTTTTTCTGATGATCTTAAGATGGCTAAAAAGATCGAAAAAGCATGGGGAATGCCAGAAGGATGTTTAGGTGCACAGGCAGAGGAATGACCACCATGAAAAAGGAGACAATAGTGCTTCTGTGTAAGTCTCTGGTGGGAACTCATTTGGAGTACTGATTGCATTTCTGGAAACCACACCTTCAAAAAGATATAAACAGAATGGAGTCAGTGCAGAGGGTGGCTACTAAAATGAGTAGTGGTCTCTGTCGTAAGGCATATGGGGATAGACTTGAAGATCTCAATATGTATACTATGGAAGAAAGGTGGGAGATATGATAGACATGTTTATATACCTTCGTGGCATAAATGCATAGGAGAACAGCCTCTTTCAATTTAAAGAAAGCTCTTGAACGAGGGGGCATAAATTGAAGAAGATAGGGATAGACCCTGGAGTAATCTGAGGAGATATTTCTTTACAGAGAGTGGTGGATGTGTGGAATAGCCTCCCAGTTAAGGTGGTTGAGATGAGGACTGTATCTGAATTCAATAAAACCCCGAGGATCTCTAAGGGAAAAGAAGTATTGTAGAGCTTAGTAGTAGATAGACTGTATGGTCTTTATCTGCTGTTATTTTTCTATGCCTCTATATTCTATAATTTGGTGAATGGTTGTTATTTTAAATTTTACATTCATCAGTGGTAGAGTAAGGATTTATCTTGTTTGATGATTTCTTCCTTAAATTAGTTGGACTATTTAAGGTGAAAGATTTGTTCATTTTGAAGATTTTGTTCATTTTGAAGAAAGACCAGAGAATCAACTGGACAAATTGTGTGCATGTGTCTTTTGAAGACAAGGACTTTGATGAAACTGAGTGAATGAATGGCGATGAGGACAATGGCTGTCTTTGAACTTGAAGATGTTTGATTTTTGAAAGATAAATAACTCAGTAATTTTTGTTCCTAGGTATTTATTACTACATGGAGAGGCATTTTAGAAGGGACATCCAAGTGCAATCTGTGACATCTACGCCAGAATGTCTGAAAAAAAAAGCAGGCACATCCAGGTGCAGACACGATTTCACAAACATGGACGTGCCCCATATGGATGTCTGCGTTGGCGTCTACATAGACATCCCCAGTATAGGATTCTGGAGCCTGGATATCTAGGAATAACCTACTGGTTAAAGTAGTGGCTTGACCCCTAGTGATAGTACTACAAGATTACCACTAGAGGTTGAATGTTGCCATTTTAAACCTAAGGCTTGATAGGGCAAGAGTGATTGGGAAATCCCTTGTAGGTGCCATGGTGGGTATAAAGAGTGGTGATTTGTGACAGAGATTTAGTGTGGTGGATTAATTTATTTCACCTCCAGCCCATTTAAGAAATAGCAGGCCTGATTGGGGCCCACTATTTCAGTTACTGCATGGAGGAATGTGTGATGTTCCTGGCTGTAGCAACACAAATTTATATTTCCCACGGTGTGGTAGTAACTAACCTGTGTTATTGAGGAATTGCAGGTTAATGACTCCCATGGTAAATATTGCTGCAATAAAATGCACGCTTTTATTGCAGCTTAGCAACTATCCTTCTCAGTGAAACTGTTGGCCTTAAACTGCTAAAACATCTTGTTATTTAACAATCAGATCCATGTATTTGGCTCCTTGCTACAGAACTAGCTTTGGGAATTTGACCTAATGCTTCTGCCAAGCAGCAGGAGACAGAGGATGCGAGCTGCACATCTAAATGTGCATAAAGGACCTTATTCAGTAAAGATTATTTTTTATTGGCAGGGAATTGGAGAAAATATGTTCTAAATAAGGTCTGAATAACAAATTAAGCATTCATCCCACTATAAAATCTTTAGCAAGTCACTTAGGGGTATGTTTACTAAACTGCATTAGTGCAATTCGCGTTAGGAGCCGCGGTAGTGAAAGAAACCCCAAATAAGGACATGGGCGGTACATCGTTACCACTACCGCGCGTTAGAAAAATTAACGAGCGTTACCGGGCGCCGTGCCGCGTTACTGCGCGTTAATCGTAAGAAGACGTACAGACACAAAGCACTGAAACAGAGCTGTAGCACAATGGTTACGGTACTGACCGCTGTTACAGGCAGCATGGGTTCGAGCCCCCAGTGTGCCTAACGCAAAAGGCTGTCTCAGGCATCATCCTGTACATTACAGAAGGAAAAAGGAGGCATGTTTTTCGTTACGCTGAGTATTGGTGTCCGAAAAACACCCTCGGAGTGTGCCTAGCCACGTACGTTGGTGCGTGCATTGGTACGTGCGTAGCTGCGCGTGTACATTCGTGCGTGGGTACGTGTGTTTCTACGTGCGTGGGTACGTGTTTGTTTACGTGCGTGGGTACGTGTGTTTTTACCAGTGTGGGCATCTTATATTACAGACTTTGTAGGGTGTCCTGCACCTATGCATTATGCTAACAGATGTACGTGTGATGGCCTATGGTTTAGCAGAGCCTGTGAGCAGGTGCTGGTGTTTCACAGGGTTGGATTGGGCCAGTCACACCCATGATGCACTGCACATGCAAATCAGCTGTCCACAGATACACACCATGGGGAATGCACCCCCACAGCACCTCGGCCTGGTAGGGGGAACTGACCATGTGCACCCCCACAGCACCTCGGCCTGATAGGGGGTACCGACCGTGTGTTGTACTGGCACAGAGTAGCTACACACCGTCACATTGTGCGGGTACTGTGCTCACCCTGAGGGTGCAGTGAGGCGCCCAGCACTAGGTCCATGGCTGAAAGAGACCATGGCGCAGGTCCAAAGCAGTGTTACTGTGTGAGATAGGTAGTTTCTGCAGGAACACCTTGGACATCTCTGTCTGTTTCAGTCAGGTGTAGCCCCCATGCACCACCACACCCCTCCCCCAGGGCTGAGGGTGGCAAACAGGGTCTCCTATCAAAAGATCCACAGTCTACCTCCCTGCAACGGTGGCAGTAGAGGGGAACATGAACCCTAGTCCTGCTGGGGAACAGACACCCCACAGTGCAGTCAATGCAGCTCTATACACAGCCATAACACAATAGCAGACAGACATTAAGCCTGGATATGGTATACTGCACCCCACCACTATCTGATATTCCCTTGGTGCAAGCCATCAGCCACTGCACCCTGCAAGCCACTCCATCACAACACCTAACAGCTGCAAACAGTCTGCTAGTGCCCAGTGGAGATGCCTGCACCCAGAACTGGGATGTCAGCATACACAGCAAGCAGATACATCAGTGACTGGGCCCCAAAAGGAAAACCCATATTTATCACATGAGAGAAATACTAGATAGCACTATGGGAGTGCCTAGCCATGCTGTGGTCACTGCACAGTCAGGGTGAGAGTGATCTCTCAGCAGGATATACTGAGGTCACCCTGTCTGTGTAGGTGGTGGCCGGGCACTACAATGTGCCTGTCACTGCCCTATGCCCTGTGCAGATGCACCCTGGCCAGGCCACCCTGTCCGGCCTATACCCATGGTACCTTGCTCCTCATTATGCACATTGGCAGCCCAATACTGGCAACAGTGCTGGCAGTGTGGGCTGTTGAAGGTGTTTGCAGCCACCACACACTGGATAGACAGACAGCCACCCCCACACCTATGCCAGCATTGTGCTACTATAGAGGTGGTCAGCAGCCATACCCACCACACCAGTCCTGGGCATAGTACAGGCATGGATATGGTACACAAGACTGTTGGGGGGTCACTCCCCAGGGTGGTGAACACTGTCAGAGACCAGACCTGCAGCACACACACCGCAGACATCAGAATGATTGTTATGGTGGAGCTCAATGAGCAAAATGTGCTTAACGTAGGAATTGATATCTGCCAGTTATCAGAGGAAACGTTTGATAGCTGTGTACCATATACCCAGGTGTAGGGTGGCATTGCTAAGGTATGCAACTGCTAGTATTGGCAGATACAGGCAGGGCCCAATGTCTTGCCTCTCCAGCTGGCATTGGCCAATGGGGCCTACGGGGGTGTGTGTGGCCCTGTTGGCTGCTGCTTTACGGCAGAGTTCCCCAACTCCAGTCCTGGTGTTCCAAACACTGTTCGGGTTTTCATGCTGTCCCTCATAAATATGCATGAGCTACATCTGCATACCATGGGGGTGGTGCATAGCTATGCAGCACAGGCATCTTTATTAGAGGCAGCATGACACCGGAATGGTGTGGGGCCCTCCAGGACTGCATTTGCGGGACTCTGCTTTAGGTAATGTGCCTGTTTCTGGTGTCTGTGTTTGGTTTGGTAAAATATAGGCCTTGCGTATGTTCTCTGCACTAAAGGAGTGTCTTTACTATCACTGTTTAGTGGTGGGTAAAACTATGGGGACTGGGTTGGCAGGAGCCCCAGCTGGGATTTGAACCTGTGACCCTCTGGTCTTACAGGCACTGGCTGTGTCTGTTGCACCACACTGTGGCCGCAGAGACAGTACAGTCCCTGGAGTTAGTTAAACCGGCCTGACGAGTCAGAAACCCTGCTCTGCAACAGGTTTACTGTGGCCTCATTTACCTTGTATGCAGACAAAGGTGCACATAAACCTCAGAAAAGACCTCACAAAAGGGGCACACACCCATAACCAAGCTGGGCAACAATGATATCATTGGGAAACATTACACCACACGCCCAGGACAGCTCCATTACAATGTAATGCTCTTTGAAAGGGTCTGCGGAGCGTAGACCCTTCCACACATCATTTCCTTTTATTTTGGTGCTTTCCAGGGAGTTTTGTTCCTTGTTTCCCATTGCTATCACTGTTGCCCAGCTGAATTCTGCTTTTTAAAATGCTTCTTGTGGTCATTTTTAACGTTTTATGTGAAATTTTGTTCTGTGCACATGTATCACACTGCTCACGTTTTGTGGGTTTCCCCGGTTTTTCTGTACATTGCTGACGGAAATGGTTTCTCTTCCCTTTAAATGCCTTTAACGACAGGTTTTCATTCGCGTTGGAATTGAGCTCTGAAATACAGCGCATTAGTATGAGAGGAGCCTCTCCCCGCCCACTCTCCGCCCATTGACCCCTTCTCTCCGCCCACTCTCCACCTTCTGCGCTGTTTTAACGCGCCACGGAGGTTTACGATCGTTAACTACGGTTAACGCGCGTAGTATGACGTTAACGGTCGTTAGCGCATCGGTACGCGCGTTATACGGCACTTACAGTCGTTAACATCGTATAACGCGCGTTAGTCACGTTTAACGCACTTTAGTAAACATCCCCCTTAGAGTCCTTAAAGTAATGTTTTCTTTAAAAAAAACAAACAAAATAAAATTGTAAGATACCTTTGCATTCTTTCTCTTTGTATTTTTATTTATGTTTTGAGGAGATATTTGTGTTCAGAGTTTTCAGAATTCCTCCTGATTTGCCCTCCATGAGGAAAGTGAGTTGCTGAGCCAAGGATGACAATTTCTGACAAATAAATTTTTTAAGGTAGAATTTAATGGACAAAGATCGAAGGATTATGCAGATCGGACAGGTGTACAACAGGTTTTCCACTATCTCTATTATTGTTTAATATTTATTTTAGCCCTTTTTGTTAGGTATTTTAGAGAACTGGGATTTTCTCCTTAAATTTATGCTGATAATGTTCAGTTTTTTATTCTTATGAAGAAATCCCTCAATGAACTGTTAGAACATTTGAATCAGGGTTTAAGTTCCCTGGGGAACTGGTGAAGCATAGTAAACTGAAATTGAATGTAGGGAAAACGGAAATTTTATGGGTTGGGAAGGATGAAATTCCAGATGATATTAAATCAGTTCAAATTTTAGGACAGATGGTGGATATTTCTTGTGGGGCGCGTAGTCTAGGAGTTATCATTGACTCAAACTTGACTTTTGATTTACACGTGCAAAATGTGCAATAAAAGGTGTGGAATAAGTTAAAACTGGTTAGGAATTTTGAGATTTCTAGATTTTCGGCTGTGGTCCAGTTGACGATTCTGAGTTATCTGGACTATTGTAATTCGTTATTCACGGGAATGTCAGTTAGTTCATAAAATGCAACCTATTCAAAATGTTGCTACAAAAATTATTACTCATAGCAGCTATAGGAAAAGAGTAACCCCTCTGTTATTTAACCTTCCTTGGATGGCCACTGAAGCATGAGTATTGTTTAAAGTGTTATGTCTTGCAGTCATTAGACTGGCCCTGAATATCTATCAAATAGGCTGATGAAGTGTTTGTCAGTGAGATATTTATGATCCACTACTACACTGTATATCGGTATTGCCATCTGTCTCCTTTTTTCGCCAGGCAAGGATTAGAGACAAATATTGTATTTTATTGGAGCTGTTCCTAAATTATAGAACAGTTTACCAGTGGAGATTAGGGATTCTGTAGATTATTTACAATTTGAAAGGCATTAAAGACCCAATTTCAGAAATATTTTTCAGAATATATCTAATGTAATAGAGATTTTATAATGTCATATTACAAATTCTGTACTCTGCTTTGTACATTTTTTATTGTAAAAGTGGATTATAAATGGTGCAATTAAATTAAAATTAGCATGACTGGAACAGCACTGTCTTGCAGTCCTACACATTTCAACAGATAATCCCTTTGCAGTTCACCTAATTACATATGCTCCTACTAGACACTTTAAAACCGCAGGATGGCGTGGAACTAAGGAGGCCTTTTACTAAAGTGCATTAATCAGTTAACGCATGTGCTCTTAGTGTACAGTCACACTAATATGTCAGCTTGACCTATGAAAGGTAATTTTATAATAAGGAAGTGCTTGTTTTTAAATCTGTTTGATAAAGCCCCAGAGGTGCCTGTGTGACTTGACCAAATTGCAGCAGAAAATGAACCTATTTAGAAAAATGTGTAAATGCATGCATGTGAAGTGTGAGTGTACACATATGTTTTATGAACAAGTCATAAGAACATAAGATATGCCATACTGGGTCAGACCAAGGTCCATCAAGTCCAGTATCCTATTTCCAGCAGTGGCCAATCTAGGTCATACGTACCTAGCAGTATCCCCAAGAGACACAGGTTCCACAATGCTTGTATTGGGTCAAGCATTGATATCCTGGATCCCTTTTTAATAATGGTTTATGGACCTTTCCTCCAGGAACTTGTCCAAACCTTTTTTAAACCCAGCTACACTAACAGCTCTTACTACATCCTCCGGTAACAAATTCCAGAGTTTGATTACACATTGAGTGAAAAAATATTTTCTCTTATGTGTCTTAAATAGTTTACCCTGTAGCTTCATTACATGTCCCCTAGTCTTTCTATATTCTGATGGCGTAAACAATCAATCTACGTTTACCCGTTCCACTCCATTCATTAATTTATAGACCTCTATCATATCTCCCCTCAGCCGTCTCTTTTCCAGGTTGAAGAGCCCTAACCTTTGTAGCCTCTCTTCATAGGAATAGCCTTCCATCCCCTTTACCATTTTGGTGGCTCTTCTCTGTACCTTTTCTAATAACGCTATATCCTTTTCAAGATACGGCGACCAGAATTTCACACAATATTTAAGGTGCGGTCATACCATGGAACGATACAGAGGCATTATAATATCCTTTGTTTTATTTTCCATTCCTTTCCTTATGATACCTAGCATTCTATTTGCTTTCTTGGCCGCCACTGCACACTGGGCGGAGGGTTTTAACATGTTATCCACGATGACTCCTAAATCTTTTTCCTGGGTGGTGGTTCCCAATGTGGAACCTTGCATTGTGTAACCATAGTGTGGGTTGTTCTTTCCTAGGTGCATAATTTTGCACTTGTCCACTTTAAATTTCATCTGCCATTTGTATGCCCAGTCTTCCAATTTATCCAGATCCTCCTGCAGTTTTCCACAATCCTCTTGGGTTTTAACACCTTTAAACAGTTTTGTGTCGTCTGCAAATTTGATAACCTCACTAGTTGTTCCCTTTTCCAGGTCATTTATGAATATGTCAAAAAGTAGCGGACCCAGTACAGATCCCTGGGGCACACCACTATTCACCTTTTTTCACTATTCACCTTTTTCCATTGGGAAAATTGGCCATTTAGCCCTCCCCTACCCATGTAATTCTCAGCTGTCTGTGCTCCTCTCAAAGATGTCTATACCCGGGTTGCATAAACATATGCATCTTGTTTTCACTGTGTGTAGTCTTAAGCAAGAGTATTGTTATAAGAGGCCTTTCATGAGGGCATATTGGCATATAAGTGAAAAAAAAAAGCTCCTTAATGTGCATTAATTCCTGTGTTGCATGCATAGTCATGGAATGGGCATCATGATGCCTTGTAGGTAATATATGGTAACTTACCACTTTTTAACTGTTACTGTGGTAGATAATACAGATCACTTGATACTAGCAAAACTACTATGTCTCTTGCCATTGACCCTCACCGTCAGCTCTTAACTCTCATCAAGGCACCTACCCCTCCAACTCTTTCTGCTCAAACCTTAGCTATTCCCATGACAAAATCCACAATATCACTTTCCAATTTCCCACTTAATCAGCTTCATCCCCTCTTCCTCCAGCTTAATGACAACTTTTCCCCTCAACCTCTGTTATCCTTTCTTCCTTCTCTAAGATCTCTGATGAAGAAACCTCTCATCTACTTTCCTCCTCTAAACTTACTGCTTGCTCTTCTGATCCTATCCCCACCCATCTCCTTAGTTCCATTTCCTCCTCTATCATTCCTTCAATCTCACATATTTTCAACCTCTCGCTCTCCACTGCCACGGTCCCTTCAGCCTTCAAGCATGCTGTAGTCACACCCCTGCTCAAGAAGCCTTCTATTGACCCTAGCTGTCCTTCTAATTATTAACCCATCTCCCTTCTTTCCTGTATTTCTAAACTTCTTGAGTGTGCAGTCCTCCATCATCTTGAATTTATTTCCTCTCAAGCCTTGTTGGATCCACTTCAATCTAGCTTTCATCCCTTTCATTCTACCGAGATGGCACTTGACAAACTCTCCAGTGATTTATTCCTGGCTAAATCCAAAGGCCTTTATTCTGTCCTCATCCTTCTTGACCTTTCTGCTGCTTTTGACATCATTGACCACTACCTTCTCCTTGACGCATTGTCCTTTTTTTGTTTTAGGGACTCTGCCCTGTCCTGGTTCTCTTCTTATTTCTCCCATCGCTCTTTCAGTGTTTGTTCTGGTGGTTCCTCCTTTACGTCTATCCCACTGTCAGTTGGTGTATCCCAGGGATCTGTTCTCGGCCCTCTTCTTTTCTCTCTCTATACCCAGTCCCTTGGTGCTCTCATTCCCTCCCATGGATTTCAGTATCAATTTTATGCTGATGATTCTCAGATCTATCTTTTTACACCTGATATCTCTTTGACGCTCCAGTCTCACATCTCTGCCTGCCTGTCTGACTTCGCCAACTGGATGTCTCACCACCATTTGAAATTAAACATGGCTAAAACTGAACTTCTTATTTGTCCCCTTAAACCTTCCTCCTTTCTCTATCTCTGTGGATAACACTTCTATTTCTGTTTTCTCAGCCCACAACCTTGGGGTCATCTTTGAATCCTCCCTTTCTTTCTCCTCACATATCCAACAGATAGTTAAAACCTGCCATTTCTTTCTCTATAACATTAACAAAATTTACCCCTTCCTTTCTGAACACACTACTAAAACACTTGTCCACTCTCTAATTACTTCCCATCTCGACTATTACAACCTCTTTCTTGCTGGTCTCCCTCTTAGCCACCTTTCTCCCCTTCAATCTGTTCAGAACTCTGCTGTGCAACTAATTTTTTGCTAGCCTTGATATTCTCATAAAACACCTCTTCTCAAATCACTTCATTGGCTTCCCTTCCATATCCATATCCAATTCAAGCTTCTCCTTCTGACCCATAAATGCATTCACTCTTCTGCTCCTTTCTACCTTTCCTCTCTTCTCTCTCCCTACACCTCTCCTCATGAACTCCGCTCTTCTACTGGCCTGCTTCTCTCTTTGCCCTTTTCTTCCACTGCCAACTCCAGACTTCGGGCCTTTCACCTTGCTGCTCCTTATGTCTGGAAAAAACTCTCTACATCAGGCTTCATCTCTGTCTCTTTTTAAAAGTCCATATTAAAGGCTGAAGCTGCTTTTGGATCCTGACCCCCTTTTCCCTTGTGTCTCCTTCCCCTCCTTTTCCCTTTATTCTTATCCTTTGTCTTGTCTGTCTTAATTAGATTGTAAGCTCTCATAAGCAGGATCCGTCTCTATCTATGTTTGTATAGCACTGCGTACACCTTGTAGCGCTTTATAAATGATTAGTAGTCGTAGCAGGTGGCATAAAGTGCATCTGAGTGATACAATAGCAGCAGCAATGGAGGCTACTCTGTCAACAATTAGCCACCTGACTGAAGAACAAACACAGTTTAGATCCAGACAATCGCCATGAGTTGACTTCGACTTGATATTTAACAACAACAACATTATCAGCAATGCACTTAATGCATGCTAAGAGCCCAATTCCATCCTGGACGTACAGACCCTCTGTGCGCCCGGTCGGAACCGGACGCACAGAGGGAGTCACGATTCTGATCCCGTGGGGCATGTCTAGCCCTGCGGGATCAGAATCATAAACAGGCCTGTATATGCAGACCGGGACCGCGATTCAGCTCGGCCTGCATATACAGGCCTTGCCCAACTAACTCAGTCTGGGCTTTACAATGGAGCCACGGCGCCATGGCGTCCAGTTGCCATGGCACCGCATCTCCATTGTAAAGCCGTGATCCCCGGCCGCCGGCTCCTGAACTGTTTTCCCCACAGCCCGACCCTTGATCCAGCCTCCCAAGGCCAGGGTCGGACTGTGGGGAATGCTCTCTGCCCCCTCCTGGCGCTTTGCAGCCCCGGGCCTGCCATCCGCTGCCTGATCAGGGAACATATTCCATCTTAGAGGTGGAATAAGTTCCCCGTCTAAGCCGTTGGCCGTGGACATACAGGGCCGACATTGGAATCTGCCCTGTACATCTGGGGCCGACGACTGCCCACCGCCCGCCCTAACGGCGCCTCTGATCTGCCCCCTCCCCGCCCCATCTAACTTCCCCATACAACAAGCGGAGACGTTAGATGTGATCGGATGGGGATACAAATAGCGGGGATGGATGTCCCAACGGGACGTCCATCCCTGCTATTCATTGCACGGAATGACCCCCTAAATGTATTTTATTTATTTAGAAGTATTTAGCTCATGCCTTCCCAGTAGCAATTCAAGGTGAAATACAATCAAATACAGTAGGTATTTCGCTGTCCCCAAAGGGCTTACAATTTATGTTTGAACCTGAGGCACTGGAGGGTTAAGTGTCTTGCCAAAGACCACAAGTAGTGTTAATAGGATTTCAACGCTAGTCTATTTGGTCACAGGCCACTGTTCTAACCACTATACAGATGCTGTGATTTCCCTTAGCAACTAATGCAGTGGTTTGCCATTATATTGTGGTAAGATGAGTAATTACCACTTTTCTCTGAAAGGCTACTATTACAATGGCAACCATTCCTATACCTTATGTGGATAAATTTTATAAAGGTATTTTCATGCATTATGCCAACATACGTGCATAAAATGACACTTATAAAGTTTGTCCTTGCACACAAGTATGCATGATGAGAAGAACATGACTTGGGTATAGTTGTGTTCATGGAGGAATTCTGGGTAGAGCAAAGGTGGCATCATGACTTACGCACGTAGGCCCGATATTCTGGGACAGTTACAGCACCTAGCCATTGCTGTCAACCTTTAACCCTGGATATTCAATGCTGGGGCCATATGCGGCCCACAAGTCTGCAGAAGCTAACCGGGCAGCGGCTCAACGTTGCCGCTGCCCGGTTAGCTCTCACAGGTAAAGACAGACCAGCTTTTGCTGTGCCTATCTTTTACCCGTGAGTGCTAACCAGACAGTGGTGCAATATCGCCATTGCCCAGTTAGCGACTGGTGCCGCCCCTGGAACGCCCACGACACATCCCAGTCCTAAGTGGTTAGCATTGAGGCGTGCGGTGGTGGCGTCTGCAGATATTCAGCGGCGCTAACCATGCTAGTGCCGCTGAATATCCCTCTAAGCAGCATTTACACGGTTTAGAGGTCTGTAAACCGTGTAAAGCCTTTGAATATCGGGCCCGTACTTCATAAAATATGCATGTATGCGCGCTCTTTATCTGCAAACATTGACACCTACTCCCAAGCAGGCGGAAACATCCACAGCGTCATGTTGGCTGTGATTTCTGCCAGTTAGCTGAGGTAGTTTTATACAGACCTATAGGTGCTCACATGTCCTAATAAATTTTAGATTTGAAACAGGCGCCTACTTGGCCATCATGTAGAGATGGACTGTTATATAATGACCCTCTGTTTGTTTGCATGTGTGTTTCTGTATGGAAAAACATTGCTTTGCCACCTGTCACTACATGGGATAAATGAAAATAAAATAAGAATAATTAAGGATAAAAAGAAACAATAACTATGACATTTTGGGTCAGATTGTTTGACTCATACAATCAAATGCACTGGAGTAGTGCATCACTTACATACATTTAGGAGGTTATTTTAAAAATCTTACGTACAATTTACACCTGTAAATATGGCCACTTATCTTTGTAAATCACATCTATGTGCCAAATGCCATTTTAAAAAGGACCCAATTTATACATGGATTTCCATATCACATCTGTATTTCATGGGGGTGTGTTGGTGGCATACCAGGGATAAGGACAGAGCGACACCAAAATCTCGGCGTATATACCCGATGTCATATAGGGGGTGCACATGTAAGACTACAATTGCCCACATCAAGATTTACAGTATACCTGCTCCCTGACACGAATAGGAAGAAAAGTGCTCCTTTAGCCCATCCCTTTACAGGAGAGATGAAGGCAGATATCCCCCTTAATCCCCCAATGTTTATTTCCTTCTTTATTTCAAACTCTTTTTTATTGATTTCCAAATAAAATTAACAAAATGTACATGACACAACCAGAATACTTGTATTATACAGCCTCCAAGTAAACAGTATGGGTCATCATGAAAATAAACATTCCAGGCATCATTCCCCCAACATAGTCACAAAGAAAGCTAGGAGAACTAGGAGACTGACAACCGACATTACTACCTTCCTCCTATACCTGCTATCCTATGCTACAGGCAACAATTTGTAAGTATCGAATCTCTGTATTTATAAGTCCTATACGAGGTAAACCCCACCTCCCCTCCCATCCCCATCCCCCTCTCTCAGTCCTACCATGCCCAATGGTCTGGTCTGATGATCGTTCCAGCTGTGCTAGCCTCTGAAAGCACCTTGATTTACATTTTTCCTGACCTCTGTTTTGAAAGTAGTAAATCATGTTACCTTTGTGTTGGCTGCATTACAAGAGAAGCATTAGCCAAGTTTCTTGATCAAAGTCATTATTTTTTCAACTAGGAGCTGTCACCGCCACGTGCATAAAGGGGGTTTTATAGAGAAACAAACTCTCCATGTTTAAAAAGCTCACCATTTGATTGTTTTAAGTGAATTCATTTAGTGGTAATTCTTTTTGCTATCTGCTGTTCATGAGCTGGGCCTGGACATGTTCATCCTGGAAACATACGGCTTGCTAAAATGAACCCCAGGGATGTCTTCATGATTTGCTTGTCTATGTGCCCGTTTTTAGATGCCCAACTCACGAATAGGGTTTCTAAAATGACCCCCTTAGGTTCCTCCATATTTGTCCCATGCTTTCATACATTTACCACTGTTTCATCCCACTGCTTCCACTAGCGATGTTGCTAATGCAACCACCCTTTCATATCAGCCTGAGACCAGAGGCGATTAGGCTTTGTGTCTCAGGCTACTTGCTAGATTAAAAGCTCTGCTGCTGGTGCCCACTGTAAGTTCTTACATCGGTATTGAGAATGGATGGTATAGGAATTGCAAATGGAAATTAATTGAAGAAAACTATTAGGTTAGTAAACATATATTTCTATCTCCTCCCCTAAAAATAGTCTATAAACACAATTTAGAAAGGACACAGAAGTTGGCAGTTGAGTTAATATATGCTGAGTATAGCAGAATACTACTTTAATAATGTCTACACATACTGAAAATGCCACGCTGACAATTTCCTTTTATGTTGTAGGGTTGTTTTTGACCTAAGAAAAAATAATGGCCGAGAGCACAGTCTGAGTCAGAAAATGAATTAGAAAACTGAAAAGAACTGTAGTGTACTGAGGTCACACATTAGAACAATGTTAATTTAAACATATAAATGGCCATAGCAGAAGAATTAAAGTCCAATTTTCTATAAGCATAAATCTATTGCATACTGTAGATATCTTCTGTAGCATGGTTAGCTTCAGTTGAGAATATTTCACATGATTTCAGACAATCAGCATTTCACCAGAAATATCAGCTTGCTTCGAGCCCCTTCACAAAGCTATTTGCTGCCAGCAGGAGACTAAGCTCAATTTCCAAGCCCAGCTTCCACTCCTTTGGGCTGCCTTTGGCTGGGAGTGCTGTAGAGGCAATGATACAGCCCCGGGAGGATGGAATCCAAACCACTGGACAGTGGGAGCACACAGCAGCTAGACTCAAGAAGGGCGGGTTTATTAAACCCCTAGAGAGTTGTGATCTGTGGCTCTCTCAGGGTTGAATACACACGCCCTTCTTAAGGAAAGTAACCATGAGGCTGAGCTAGATAGGAGGAGGGAGAGAAATAAAAATGGGGGGGGGGGGGGGGGAGGTATCCCCACGTAGGATCAAGTTTATTTAGAGTCAGTTTTAGATCTGTCTCCAGAGAGATAGCCAGACACGTTTCCACAATGAGATACAGACCCACTCACCGTCGCGGAATATAATACATTCGTCTCAACCTCAGAAGGAAAATCAATAGATTTCACAGACGGAAAATCCTTCAGGTTACCTAGAAGTGTCTCCTATGGAACATTTTGTTGCTGTGTGTCTGTGAAACATCGCTTCATAGAGTTCCTCAGGGGAGCCATCATTTACATTCTCTTGAACTAATGGGCCTAAATGTTTGCACTGAATGAATACATTTTATCTGAGTATTTTCAAAGAAGGAAGCAGTATTGGAGGACAACAACCTTGGGCCGGAGGGACTGGTGTTTCTAGTCCCACAGCCGCTCCTTGTGGCCTTGGGCAAGCCACTTAACCCTCTGTTGCCTCAGGTACAAAAACAGATTGTGAGCCCTTCAGGGATAAGGGAAATATGTACTGTACCTGAATGTACATCGCTTTGACCCACTGAAAAGCGGTATATAAGCTTTGCTAAATAAATAAATATTGGCTGTGAGTGATTGTGTTTGCAGCGGACATTTTAAATGTTTCAGGTCAACAAAGTTTGGAAGACGACTTTGCATAAGTAAGTTTTCTTTCTTTTTTTTATAAATGAATAGGGGTAACTTAGCGGCATATTTACTAAAGGTTAACGTGCGTTAATGAAAGTTAATGCGCATTAAGTGCTACAGTGGCCCACGGAAATGAATAGGCAGCGGCAGCCCTTAAAGCACATTAGCTTTACTTAACACACATTAACCTTTAGTAAGGATGCTCCTTGGTTTTATTATATTCATCTATTTTTTGTATGTAGTATTAGCCCTAACACAGCAAAACGATGATTGGAATCAACCGAAAGATAGCTGAATGATGAAAGCTGAATTATTTATGTGAACGCTGGGGGGCAATGTTTTGATAAGTAACACAGGTACACTAAAAAAGATTTTTTTTTAAACTGCCTCTAATGTTTCGATTGATTTTTACGTTTTTTGGTGCGCTGAATCCAAATCTGGTAACCAATTTGCTCCATCACGTACAGATGTTTTGCTACATTGGGTTAGCAGTTTGAGGTGAACGTTTCAGATTGAGTGCGATCGAGATAAAAGTTTCTTGGATGAATTCTTTATACTAATTGTTTAGTAGTTATTCAAATAAGAATAAAGAAAATTGTAACAAGGCAGCACATAAGAATAGAGTAATGTCAACAAAACACACTGTGATGGTAGCAAAATTGTCTGCACTTAAAACAGCCACATACATGTGCACAAACATAGAGCATATAAGAGCGAGGTTAGACACAAAGCAAAGCAAAGAAATGTGCAAAAAATGTTGTACAGGTATGTATGTAAGAATAGAAAACGCAAACCGCACCATTGCAATACATGAAGACAAACACCCGATGGTGTGAAAATAAAATTCTAATAAATGAGATCCGACACTGTGGTAATAACTAGCAAATTTTTATTTCAAAGTTTAGTAAAAACACGATATTTGTCAACACAGTTTAGATTTTAAAGTCATTCTTGGGTCAATCAATCTCCTGGTGGGCCCGTTTCTTCTTCCCCCGAATGCTTCTCTTGGTGCGCTGCTTGGCGTATTTTTCATCTGGGGTTTCCCGCAGCAGCAACCAGCAGAAATCAGCCATCATAGTGGTGTTCCATCTTCCTTGGTACCTTCTCTCTGCGTCCTTGATGTCCTGGTGAAACGTTTCACCTTGTTCTTCACTGTACGCCCCCAAGTTTTCGGGAAAGTAGTTCACATGGGAGTGCAAGAAATGGACTTTCAGGCTCATGTTATAGCCTTGTTCTTTGAAGGCATTGAGCATCCTGGCAACAATATCCTTATAGTTCTCATCCCGCCTGTTCCCCAAGAATTTAGGAACAACATCCTTGAAGGAATCCCAGGCTTCTTTTTCCTTCTCAGACACCGTTTCAGCGAATGCTCCATCTGAAATGAGTTTCCTTATATCAGGGCCAACAAACACTCCTTCCTTTAGCTTTGCTTCAGAAAGTCGGGGGAACTTTGAGCAAAGGTACCGAAAGCACTCACCATCTTTTGGAAGGGACTTGATGAATTGCTTAATGAGACCCAACTTAATGTGGAGAGGTGGTAATAGAATTTTATCACGAGGTACCAAGCTCTCATGAAGAACATTTTTCTCACCGGGTCTCAAATACTCCCGAATTGGCCAGTCTTTTTTCCCCCAGTGTAGGTCGCGGGCCTGGCTATCCCACAAGCAAAGGAAGCAGGGATATTTGGTGAAACCGGATTGCTGCCCTAATAGCATGGATAGAATTTTAAAGTCTCCACAAATCATCCACTTATGCTCATCATAACAAATCTTCTGAAGAATCAGGGCCAAATTCTCGTATTTTTCTTGGAGAATAACAGAGTGAGCAATAGGAACTGAAGCGAATGTGTTGCCATTATGAAGAAGAACACCTTTTATGCTGTCTTTTGACGCATCAATGAACAGCCGCCATTCAGCAGGATCATACTTGAGTTTAAACTTTTCTATCACTCCGTATATATCGTTGCAAAATACCAAATCTTCCTCTTTGCTGAAATACTTCAAAAATTGTGTCTCGTGGTTGCGGTACCAATAAAAAGTTGTTCCTGGTGACAATAGATTTTTCTGTTTAAGCCGAGAACCTAGCAGTTGGGCAGCATCTTTTGGGAGTCCTAAATCCCGGACTAAATCATTCAATTCAGCTTGAGAGAAAAGTTCAGGTTTCGGATCTGGTTCAGTTTCAAACTTGGAAGTACTGGACTCATCGGGAAAAGCCATCTGATGAGTCTCATCATGATCAGAACCGTCCACACAAATATGATCCAAAGATTTTGGTGGTTCAGGCACAGGTACTTCGTTGCTATGAGGCATAGGCCTAATTGCTGAGGGAAGGTTGGGGTAACTTATTACGTTCTTATTTTTTAAGTTGTATCCCTTCACAATGCAAGAGCAAAAATAGCAGTCACTGCTGTGGTCTCTTTGTTCACGCCACATCATAGGTATTCCGAAACGAAATGCTTGTTTTTTACCTTTCATCCATAAGCGTAGATCTTCCTCACATGTCTTGCACACTTTGTGAGGAGCCCACGGTTTGTCTTGATCGCCTAACTTCAAACTGAAATAGGCGAAATATACTTTTTTAATAAATGCAGAAATGTTCCTCTGCCGCTTTTTCACGGTATATTCCCCACAAATAAAACAAAAACTGTCCGGAGAGTTGACGCAACCTCTGGCTCTGTGATCCATCACAAATACACAGCACTGCAAACTACAACTGTAGTGAACCACTTCGGAATAAAGCTGGATTACGACTGAGCAAACAAAAGGTAATAATGAACTTGCAAGAAACTGAAATTTGACAGGAACGTTCATGTCGCAACCACCGTGTTTGAGCGAGCGAACGAGGCGAGGCGAACAGGAAAGAACATGCGCCAGCGCGAGTACTGGATTTAGCCCCCCGCCTCCCAATTGTCCTGTTAATGTATAAAATGAATACAAAACACTCTAAAATATCATGAGGGAGTGTTTCTAGTTAGTTAACCATTACAACCTCTATTTTGGGCCAAGAAAATAAACTGCAGTCGGCTAAAAAGAAATTATGTGAACATTCCTTATATGGGTAAGAAATCTAATTTTGCAAGAAAACGTGACGTGATGGAACATTTTGGCTATTTTTCCTGGATTCAGCACCCCAAAATCTATAGGAATCAGTTGCAAAACTGGAGGCAGTTTTTTGGTAGTGTACCTGTGTAATCAATGATAAACTGTAAAAGGCCTTATTGAGCTGTTTTTGATGGATGAATTAATAAGGATTTGATAAAAATGTGTAGATGAAATTATCTTCCCGATGTCTTCAGGCTAATAAGACGTAAGAGTATGTTTACTAAGGGGCGTTAACTGTCTTTGTGGCACTAAAGAGGAATTGTCACAAAGACTGCTAACATGAAAAAAATGCAGATGTTGCAGCGATTTTCCACGATGTCTGCATTTCGCAAGGCAGATGCTCAAATGGGCAGGATGTGGGTGGAGAGTGGGCGTTCCAAGTTTGAGCAGCTACCACGGACGTTCACATCACATGGTAGATGCTCTTTCTGCAGGCTTTTTTGATACAGCTATCCTCCATGGTATCAGCAGAGATGTTGGGAACGCCCATGCATCTACTGGGGGACTTTTGCAGCTAACTATTTGTGGCTATCGCACAGCGTTAGCTGCGAAAACCTAACACGGTTTAGTAAACATACTCTTTGGACTTGATCAGCTAACAGAATTGCAGTGAAACAATATTTTTAGATGAATTCATGGAACACTTGAGGAATGAAATTTGAAACAGCAGTTTTTGAGATGAATTGATGGGATATTGATGGGATATTTCAGGAAGGAGTATATAAATTCTGAAGAATTATTACTTGAAAACACTGGATGGAGTTTTTAATTGGAAGACTATATAGAATTTGATTTAAAACCAGAAGCAATTAGATCCGCACAATCTCCACAAGATATGAAGAAACTATTAAAACCACATCTCTTCATTGAACATTTTGGTCCTAATGACATTACCTAATTGTAAATTTCATAACCATCCACACATCTTTGATTCATGTATAACCCCCATAGTTAACATCAAGTTTACTTCCCCATGTTCTATGTAAAACAACGCTCATAAGATTGTATACTGTTGTTCTATGTAAACCGCCTTGAATTAAATGCGGTATATAAAAACCTGTTAAATAAATAAATAAAATGGGCTTTTGTGACCTATGATAGTGATATGAATTTAACAAGCCATTACTAGCACCTGTAAGTATTAATTGAAATTGACATGTAACATTGAGATGTTTTCCTCTTTTGATTTTTAATTATTTGAATATATGTTATGCTTTTTGATATTCCATCAGTCATAAGGATTTAAGAATTTTTGGAGTGGATCTTTAATTTTGCAGTCACAATAATCTAGACAATTTCTAATTACAGCATGGACTACTATACATATTTTAAAGATGAAAGTAACATTCCATTACAGTCTCATTAATCTGTTTCTGTACTTCATTAGGAATCAGAGGTAGAGTTAAAATGCACTTCACCTGAAAAATAGTACAAAATGCCTTGAAATGTGCAAAAATGCCAAAGAGAAGGTGTTTATTTGCTATTTTTCACAGGGACATTATGTACATTTTACATTAATGAGCTGATGTGATACAAAATCTCTCAAAGCAGCTCATTAAAAGGCAAAAAAAAAAAGCAAAAGTGAGCACACCGAAAAGGCTTCTCAGTCCTGTTCTCATAGAAAAAATAACTATAGATCCCCACTGGCTCCTGCCCTGGTGGCTACCTTCTTCAAAATGGTGCCGAGGACCCCTAATGGTAGTCTTGTGGTACCACCACTAAGGTATCAGATTGCCAAATAAGGGAGAGTGCTCCTTATAAGGCAATCTGACTCCTAGCAGTAGTACTCTGAGGATATTGCTAGGGGTAGCAGTGCCATTTTGAAGAAGGCAGCCCTTGAGCTACAAGCAAGTGGAGAGTGCTCCTGACTCCATCACTCCTGGACCCCTTGGGATGAGTTGGGTTCCCAGAGGAAAACAGACAACTATGGGAGGAGCTTTGAGTTGAGCCAGGAGAAACTGGAGGGGCTGATTATGGCAGTTTTGCTTTTTTTTTTTTTTTAAATTTGCATGCCTTGACAGAGCCTGTAATACACAAAATTTCTGGATGTGGCAACATATGAACACTTCCACACAAACTTTAATTAAGGATGTAAATAAACCAAGAATTCATTTGCATCTCTTGCTAAATTTCAGAGAAACGGGTCTAACTTGCAAACATTTTCACAGGTTAGTATAAAGGCCCCTTAATCCTAATTTAATATTTCTATTCTTCCAATGTTTAATTGCTTATGTGATCTTCGAATCCACAGCATTTTAGTTTGAAATACCTTGGCCAGCAAGATAATGGGACCTTTTACTTAAGTTTAAATTTAGAGCACTCATACTCTACCTTAGGGACCTGAGCAGTAATATAACACTTAAAATCAACATTAAAAACAATTTTACAAAGCATACAATTTCTAATATAATCATATAATACTGTACATAGTATCACCAATTAATCATCCCAGTATAGTTAAAACATTTCAGCTTAATATCTTCAGAATCCAGTGAACCCCACACCTTTTTATATCAAAAAGCTTACAATCTCGTCAGCAATGGATCAAACAACCATGTCTTCACTTTACTCCAAAATGGAAGTAAGATAATTCTATCTTAATTTCTACAGGCAAATCATTCCAAAATTGTGGTGCAGCTCCTGAGATTGTACATTGGACCAAAGTAGAGCCCTAGATGTGGTGTACAAGCATCACTGGAAGAAGAAAAAAGAGGAAACCCGTGGAATCTAGGAGCTGCTACCTCCCCCCACCCCCCCGAAAGATGCAATTACTTTAATTTCTCACATTACCTGCTATGAAAAGACCTAAGATATAAAGATATAGTTTATTTGATATTTCCTGGTCATACCTGTTGGTTCCTTTATTGCATCTCAGTCATTCTGGGATGCAGACCCTTATTCCACTGAGGCTGCTCACATGGCTTCAATCGATCCATGTCTGATGTCTCCAATAATTTAATATTTTAATATGTTTTATTTTACATTTTATAGACTTATAGTCTGCTTGAGACAAGGCTTGCCTGCCTACCATTTTCACTCACTACTATTTCTTTATCTTTATTGTATCTTATATACCGCCCTCGGCAGCCAAGGCATCAGAGCGGTGTACAAATAATTAACAATAACAGCAAAGTGCAGGAAAAGAAAAAGAACGCCATTAACGGACAGAAAAGGTAAGATACAACAGAGAGCAGAAAGCGAGAGGAGAGTGATCAGGAGGGAGAGGTGGGCAGGTCATAGGCGAGCTGAAAGAGGTGAGTTTTGAGGAGGGATTTGAACCGGGGTAGCAAGGACTCTGCACGCAGGGAGGTAGTAGGGAATTCCAAAGTGCGGGGGCAAAAAAGAAGAAAGCAGAATGTCATGGAGTGTACATGGAGTGTACATGGAATGTACATGGAGTGTACATGGAGTGGAGGAGTGGCCTAGTGGTTGGGGCAAGGTACTTCAGGCTGGAACGTCGGGGGTTCAGATCCCACTAGAGGACAACAACCTTGGGCCGGAAGGACGGGGGTTTCTAGTCCCACAGGTGCTCCTTGTGGTCTTGGGCAAGCCACTTAACCCTCCTTAGCCCATGTTCCCTGTAAAATAGTTATCTCCAAGTTATAATGCCCTGTTCAATGTAATTTCAGTTTGTTCAATGTAAACCGCACTGATGCAGAATAGCGCGGTATATAAGAGAATGTAAAATAAAAATAAATAAAATAAATCTCTGTTCCAGGCATGCTTGTGAAATGGAGGGAAGAGCCAGATGGTGGATATGAAGGGATCGAAGGAGACGATGAGGGGTATGAAAATGAAGAAGATCAGCTAAATATTGCGGGAGACCTGTGTGGAGTGCCTGGTGTGCTATAATGAGTACTTTATAGTTAATGCGGTACTTTATGGGGAGCCAATGAAGATGGATGAGGGTGGGTGTAATGTGATCATGGTGTGAGGAGTATGTCAGGATTCAAGCTGCTGTATTTTGAACGAGCTGAAGGAGGTGTAGCTGGTAGAGGGGAAGACCTGCAAATGCACCGTTGCAATAATCCAGTCTGGAAATCACTAAAGAAAGCAGGAGGGTAGTGAGGGTGTACATGTCTAGGGAAGGGTTAAGGGCACGGATCTGACACAGAAAAAAGAATGATTGCTGGACTAGAGTGGAAAAGTGGTCGTGGAAGGTTAGGGAGGAGTCTAGGGTGACACCCAGACAGTGCAGAGTGGAAACTATGGGAATCGGAGAGTGAGAAAGAGACGGAACAAGTGAAGGCTGGGGTGTAATGAGAGGAAACCATATAGCAGCGCACTTGGAGGGGTTGAGGTGCAGGTGATTGTTAGAAAGCCAATCAGAGATAGCGGACAGACAGGTGTTCAAAGGAGTCAGATCGGGATGGTGTGGGTCAGTGTGGTAAAGGAGACAGATATTGTCAGCGTAAAAATACGCTGAGATGTCGAATTGTTGGATTAACAATGAAAGGGGGGCCAGGAAAATATTGAAAAAGAGGGGGCCAGGATTGAACCTTGGGGAACACCGCAAGCTAGAGGAAGTGAGGGGAAGGAAGCTGCACCACGAAGTACAGAGAAGGAACGAGAGGAGAGAAAGGAGTGAAACCAACATAGCACAGTACCCCGTAGCCCACAATCCGAGAGGCAAGAAAGCAACAATGTGTGATCCACTAGGTCAAAAGCTGAGGAAAGGTCTAGGGAAACTGTGAGGGAGATGTTCTTATGGTCATGTGCCATATGGATTTCATTAAGCAAGGATAATATGATGGTTTCTGTATTATGGCTGGGGCAAAAACCGGATTGGCGGGGATGTAGGAAGTGAACAGAGTTGAGATAAGAAGACATCTGTGCAAAAACTAATTTTTCGAGGACTTTAGAGAGAAACGGAAGGTTTGAGATAGGGCGCCAGTTAGCAAGAATGTCAGGAGCAAGAGAGGGCTTCTTAAGGATGGGACGGATGAGGGCATATTTCCATTGGGAGGGAAAGACACCTGATGAGATACTAGAGTTGAAAATGGTGAGTACATAGGGAAGGAGGGATAGAGAGGGTTCCAGAATCCACGCTGGGGGTATGCGGTCGACCGGACATGTGGTCTTCTGGGAAGATTTGACAGCCTTCAGCAAGGCGGATGCAGTGATGGGAGAGAAGGCGTGCCAGGAGTGGGAAAGGGAGGGGGGCGAAGAGAGCTGGGGGGAAGGGGAGAGAGGGAGGGGACCTTGGACAGGACTGACGGGTGAAGGTGAGGGTTTGACTGCAGAGGAACAAGCGGGCTGGGGGGCAAGGGCAGGTGACCTTGAATAGGACTGACTGGTGAAGGTGAGGGTTTGACTGCAGAGAAACAAGCGGGCTGGGGGAAAGGGGAGAGGGGGAGGCGACCTTGAACAGGACTGACTGGTGAAGGTGAGGGTTTGACTGCAGAGGAACAAGTGGAGGGGGGGGCGCGGGAATGTAAATCGCAAGGCAGTGCTATTATCAATGAAATGGGCAGCAAGGTGGGAAGGGTCAGGCAAAGGGTAGGAAGGAAGGGTTGTAGGGTTGGTGTGTGGTGTGTGGTGAGGATAGGGAGCAGAAGACTGAGTAGAGCTGCCTAGAGGAGTTTGTGGCAGATGAAATGGCAGAGGTATAGTAAAGCCTTCTGGCTGCACAGACTTGTTCTTTATAACAGTGCTGGCAGTGATGGTAGTGTGACAGATTTGCAGGGGTGGGCTGAGAGCACCAGAGACATTCAGCCCTACATAGTTGAGCCCGAGGGAGAAGAAGATTGGCCGTAAACCAGGGGTTGTGGTGTGGTGGACGACGGGAATGGTGGGGCTCAAAGGGGGCCAGGACTGCACCTGAGAGTCAGTAGAGAGAGATTCAAAGTCAGGGGGAAACAGAATGTCACCAGAGGGGAACTGCAGCAGAGTGTTAGGAGTAATGCAATGTGACAGGGAGACGGGCTGGGAGGAATGTGGTGTGTAAGGGGGGCAAGTTGGGTGGGAAAGAGACAAAAATATGCAATAATGGTCAGTCCAAGGAAGAGGCAAGGTAGAGATTAGAGAAGGGACCACGACCAAAGTAGAGGAGGTGAGGAGGAGATCGAAAGTATGGCCTGTGACATGTGTGGGCAAGGAGATATGTTGGTGGAGGGAGAGGTCGGAGAGAAGGGAGATGAAAGCCTTGTCCCTGGGACGTGTAGGCGAGTCAACATGGAGGTTCAGATCGCCCTAAATTGTGAGATGTATATAGGTTGTTCCGAGAGAGCGAGGAGGATTATTTCCTCTGCTAATAAGTTTCCCTATCTGATAATCTCTGTGTCTTTTAAGATTTTTACTTATCTGTATCTTATTCTATTTCATTTATTTTACCTTTATACCCTTACTATCTATTATCCCTCTCCTTCTTCTAACTTTACTTGCCCTCTCTACCATTTCTTATGGCTCCACATCATTCTTTGCTCCTTTTTCTGATCCTCCCTAACCATCTTTCCTCACTCCACCAACCTAATACCACCTTCTTTCTCACCCTCCCTCCACCCTCCCTATTTCCTCCCCCATCTTATCCTCCACCCTTTCTTCAGCTCTTGAGCATTACCTTCTCCTTCCTCTCATTCATCCCTCTCCTTCTTCTCTAAAACAACCTCATCCCTGTTTCCTCTCTCCCTCGCACCCTTCTTCTCCTTCTGTCCTCTGGTGACATTAATCCCAACTCTGATCCTCCTTCACTTCTTTCTCACTCCCATATTAGTTCCTCCCTTCACCATTCTAATCTCATCCATATCTCTCTCCTGTCCCCATCCTCATGTACTTTATGGAATGCTTATTCCATTTCTAATAAACTTCCCTTTTCCAATGATCTTTTTATCTCTCGCACTTTCCATCTTCTCGCTCTTACTGAAAACTGGCTCCTCCCTGATGACGCTTCTTCGGTTGCTGCCCTCTGTCATGACGGCTATCAATTCTCCCACTCTCCTCGTCTCAATGGCTGTGGCAGTGGTGTTGTGTTTCTACTTTTTCCTTCTTGCCAATTTCAATCCCACCTTTTCCCTCAGTCTCATTCCTTTCCCTCCTTTGAAGTCCATTCCATCCATCTTTTTAATCCCCTACCTCTCCGGATTGCTGTCATCTATAGACTTCCTGACAAGTCCTCTTCTATCTTCCTAACTGATTTTGACTCTTGGCTCTCCTTATTCCTGGATTCTTCTTCCCCCTCCCTTATTCTTGGTGACATTAATTTTTCTATGGGTCCAAGTTCCTTTCCTTTACCTCCTCTTTCAACCTCTAGCTTTGCTCTTCTGCTTTCACTCATCAGCTTGGTCATTGTCTTGACCTTGTTTTCTACTCTAATTGCTTACCTTCTAATTTCCATACTTCCGCTCTTCCCTTATCTGACCATCATCCGTTAAGTTTCATTCTTCATTACTCCCCCCTCAATCTTGCCCAATCTCCTCCTATCTTTTTAGGAATCTCCATGCCATCGATCCACTGACTCTATTCACTGCTGTCTCATATCTTCTCTCTTTCGCTGTGTCCTCTAAGTCTGTTGATGAAGCCATATCTTCCTGTAATACTGCTCTCTCCTCTACTCTGGATACCTTTGCTCTGCCCATTCCATGTCCTGTGAGGTGCACTCCACCTCAGTCTTGGCTGCCTTTCCTACATTCCTGTGCCCACTTAGCTGAGTGAACTTGGCTGAAATCCCGCTCTCTCTCTGACTTTCTTCACTTCAAATTCATGCTTTCTTCTTTACAGTCCACCATTGCACTCGCTAAGCAAAACTACTGTATTTTCTCCATCTGACTAATTATCTTGCCTCTAACCCTTGTCATCTCTTTTCTAATCTCAGTTCTCTTCTTAAGGTTCCTCCACCTCCATTCCCTCCTTCTCTCTCTGCCCAAACCCTAGCAGACTATTTTCTTGACAAAGTGCATAAGGTTACTCTTCAATTCCCCTCTAAATCTTCTTCACCCCTTTTTCTCCCTCTCCATTGCCAACTTTTCCCCTCAAACTCTATCACCCTTTCATCCTTTTCTAAAATCTCTGAAGAAGAAACCTCTCTTCTTCTTTCCTCCTCTAAACTCACTACCTGTTCTTCTGATCCTATCTTCACCCATCTCCTCAGCTCCATCTCCTCCTCCGTCATCCCTTTCATCTCACATATTCTCAACCTTTTGCTTTCCACTGCAACCTTCCCTGCAGCCTTCAAGCATGCTGTAATCACTTCTCTCCTCAAAAATCCCTCACGACTTTACTTATCCTTCTAATTATCGACCCATCTCCCTTATCCTATTCATTTCTAAAATTCTTGAATATACAGTTCTCCACCGCTGTCTTGAATTTCTCTCCTCTCAAGCCCTCCTTGATCCACTTCAATCTAATTTTCGTCATTTCATTCTACTGAAACAGCTCTTGTCAAAATTTCTAGAGATCTGTTCCTCACTAAGTCCAAAGGCCTTTACTCAGTTCTCATTCTTCTTGATCTTTCTGCTGCTTTTGATACTGTTGACCACCTCCTCCTCCTTGATACTTTATCCTCTTTTGGTTTTAGAGTCATTGTACTGTCTTGGTTCTGTTCTTATCTCTCCGATCACTCTTTCAGTCTTTGTTATAGAGATTCCTCCTCTTCTGCCATCCCTCTCTCAGTTGTTGTACCTCAAGAGTCTGTTCTGGGCCCTTTCCTTTTTGCTCTCTATACCCAGACCCTTGGTGCTCTCATCTCTTCTCATGGCTTTCAGTATCATTTTTATGCTGATGACTCTCAAATCTACACCTGACATCTCTCCTTCACTCCAAACTCGTATCTCTACTTACTTATCTGACGTTGCCGCCTAGATGTCTCACTGCCACCTAAAATTGAATATGGCTAAAACTGAACTTCTTATCTTTCCCCCTAAACCCTCCTCCCACTTTCCTCCTTTCTCCATCACTATTGATAATACTCTTATTCTTCCTGTTTCCTTGGTCTGCAACCTTGTGATCGTCTTTGATTCATCCCTTTCCTTCTCCACACATACTCAAAATATACCTAAAACCTGTTGTTTCTTTCTCTACAACATTAACAAAATTTGTTTCTTCCTCTCTGAACATACTACTAAGACTCTTGTCCACTCTTTGGTCATCTCCGATCTTGACTATTGCAACATCCCTCTTGCTGGTCTCCTTCAGTGTCATCTCTCTCCTCTTCAATCTATCCAGAACTCTGCTGCGGGGCTAATCTTCCGCCAGCTCCGATACACTCATATAGCCCCTCTTCTAAAATCACTTCATTGGCTCCCCTTCCATTTCCGTATCCAATTCAAACTTCTTCTAACATATAAATGCATTCACTTTACTGCCCCTCATTACCTTTCCTCTCTTCTCTCTCCCTACACCCCTCCTCATGAACACTGCTCCTCCTCTGACTCTCTTCTCTCTATGCCCTTTTCTTCTGCTGCAAACTCCAGACTTTGATCTTTTCACCTTGCTGCTCCTTATGCATGGAACAAACTTCCTCTATCTTTACGTCAAGTTTCTTCTCTCCCCCTCTTCAAATCCATACTAAAGTCTTACCTCTTTGAGGCTGCATTTGGATCCTAATCCCTTGTTCTCCTTGTGTCTCCTTTCCTATTTGAACCCCCCTTGTTTCTCTTGAATTGTTCTGTCTTGATTAAATTGTAAACTCTATGAGCAGGGACTGTCTTCTTTATATGCTTGTACAGTGCTGCATGTGCCTTGTAGTGCTATGTAAATGATTAATAGTGGTGGTGTTCTTAGATTTTAGTAAAGCCTTTGACACCATTCCACACAGCTGACTTCTAAATAAATTGAGCATCCTAGGGATGGATCCTAAAGTGACTGACTGGGCTAGAAATTGTTTGAGTGGGAGGCAACAAAGGCTACAGGTAAATGGAGCTCACTCTGAGGAAAAGGATGTTACCAGTTGTGTGCTGCAGGGATTTGTCCTTGGTTTAACATTTTTGTAAGTGATGTTACGGGAGGGCTTTCAGGTAAGATTTGCCTCTTGTGGATGATACCAAATCTGCAATAGACACCCAGGAAGGAGTAGATAATATGAGGAGTGATCTATCGAAGCTCAAAGAATGGTCGATAAATTTGCTAAAAAATGGAGGGCCGTGCATTTGGGCAGCAAAAATCCAAGGGTGTGCTACAGTCTTGGGAGTGAAGTAATTCTAGCTATGAAAGAAGAGCGGGACTTAGGGTTGATTGTTTCTAATGATTTTAAAGTGGCTAAACAGGTAGAAAAGATGATGGTGATGCTTGGATGAATAGGGAGAGGAGCAGCCAGAAGGAAGGAGATGATAGTGTCTCTGTAGAAGTCTTTAGTGAGACCTCATTTGGAGTATTATGTGCAATTCTGGAGACCACACCTTCAAAAGGATATAAACAGGATGGAGTCAGTGCAGAGTGTGGCTACCAAAATGATCAGTGGGCTTCTTCATAAGGTATATGGGGACAGACTTAAAATCTCAATTTGTATACTTTGGAGGAAAGGCAGGAGAGGGGAGATATGATGAAGACATTTAAATACCTCTGTGACATAAATGCACATGAGGAGAGCCTCTTTCAATTGAAAGAAAGATCTGCAATGAGGGTACATAGGATGACGGTGAAAGGGGGATAGACTCAGGAGTAATTTGTGGAAATATTTCTTTATGGAAAGAAAGGTAGATGCATGGAATAGTCTCCCAGTGGAGGGAGTAGAGATGAATCTGAGTTCAAGAAAGCATGGGACAAACACAGAAGATCTCTAAAGGGAAAAAAAGAGACTGTAGTAGATGGTATGGAAGGGCAGATTGGATAGGCCATATGGACTTTATCTACTGTCATGTTTCTATGTTTCTGGGAATTATAAGACATGGAGTGCGATTCCATAATGTGCACGTCTGGCTTGCGGACACATTTAAATAAAAAACGGGCCCCCTTTGAACCTAATTCCACATCTGCGGGTCTAGATATGCTGCAGGTCAAGAATCAGGAAGATAAACGTGTTCAGCGGGCATGTGCAAGTGCTATTCAGCCGGTCCCATGCCTCAGATACAGGTAAATGTTTTGGACGTCCCCACACCCATCGTATTCTGCAACGTTACATGTTTCTGATCCTTCCCATCCCTGCGATGTACTCATGGATGCCATGCCCCTCAGGAAAAATGTGCATCTCCTAAGCTTCTCATCACAGACAGTAGTTTGCTGATGCACACTAGACATAAATACCAATGAGAAATGACAGCTGCTGCAATCTAGACCATATACCAGTCTCCCTCATACCCTGAAAAGTACTAGGTAAGCCCAGTGCACCCCAACATGGTATATCAGAATGTAAATATGAACATGTATGTCAGGACATACCTTGCATCAAATGGCACATGGCATTAGGAACTGTCCCCCATGATTCCTGCTCTGGTAATCTCTACAAACATGCCTTAAACTGCTAGGGATAGACCCTCAGCAAGTGCACAAAACCACAAACTAACATTGCAGGTCCCCAGAGGATGCATTATATTGCTGAACAACAAATATATAACCGTTTCGTGCCTATAGCCTATAAGTGCACTCATGCTGCTGCTATGCACTACTTTCCCCTCTTATCTCTCCCTATACCCCTTCCCATGAACTCTGCTCTTCTGTCAAATTGCTTCTATCTCTGCCCTTCCCTTCTACTGTCAAATCCAGGCATCACTCCTTTCACCTTGCTGCTCCTTATGCCTGTAACAAAGCATCTGAGTCTGTACATCAGGCTTCGTCCCTGGCCTCTCTCAAATCCAGGCTGAGCGCTCACCTCATCGTTGCCTAAGCTCTCTTGTGTTCCCTGACCATTCCCCCTGGATGTATCTTGTCCACAGCTGCTGTGTTGTCTGTCTCGATTAGATTGTAAGCTCCGCTGAGCAGGGACCATCTTTTACGTGTGTCTGTGCAGCGCTGTGTATGCCTTGTAGTGCTATACAAATGATCTGTAGTAGTGCCTTCTGGCTAGAGTATCTGAGGCCCACCTATCTGGGTACTGGCATGTCTCACAGCAGCTACACCTGTCTCATTGTGGCATATGTCAGTCTGTATACATCCGCTACCTGTGGGGCAAACCTGTCTGCCTTCCCACAGTCAGCTTTGTGGTGCTGCTCCCCTGGACAGGGCTGTGTGGGCATGGAAGGGGGGATCCCTGTGCTATCACACCAAGTAGCCAGATGCCAGATATATCACCACTTTTGCAGCTCTCATTGATCCTGGCCTGGGTAGGGATGTAGGCTGCATGGGACAATCCAGGGAATGTTGGCACTACATCAGTCATGTCTCCCAATGCCAGGCATAGCGGATGTATGGCTGCCCTATCGCACTGTCAACAATATCTGATCTTATTAGAGTCCCTATGTAAAATGATCCAGAAGGAATCAGCATAGGTTTCCTATGGCTAAATGTCAAAACATATCCCTGTCAATAAGGGCCCCTCAGAATAAGAGCATTCAGCAGTGCAAACGGCACTAATACATGCCGAATAGCAGCACCATTGGTCCCACAAAATTTGCATTATGGGCATGCATTAGTGTTGTTTTCATTGTTGAGTGCCCTTATTCTGAGAGTCCCTTAGCATTGACAGGGATATATTTTGACATTTAGCTATGGTGAACCCTCTCTGCATTTGACTGCCCAATCATACTGGCGCCTCGTGACACTGCAGTCATCCATATGGTCCATGTACTGGCTGAGCTTCCATGTCTCCCCTGAATTGTAGATGAACACATCAGATTCCCCCCGTGCACCCCTCAAACCACACACACACACACACACATACACATACACATACACATACACATACACATACATCCTCTCTGTCACAAAAACATGATTCTGCCAAAAAGATGCCCCGAACCTATACATAACAGCTATGACATAACATCATCGCATGAGGTACCACGACTACAAATATGATGTCCGTTTCTCATCCAAAAAGAAATCCTTTCCCTGCTCATGCCCGTACTATCCCTGCATCAGCAGTCCCATTTGTCTGGACATGGGAATTGTTAAGGTCCCATAGATTAGCTCCTTTAGCACAAACAATACATTAGTGCATAGCATGAATAACCACTATTGCTCTTCTTACTATTTCTTTAAGGGTGTTTATTAATGTGTCTATACCTTACAATATTCCCTCACCTCTGCTCCCTGTACCTTAGGACTGCATCTTGTGTTTTTTTCGATACTGCAGTCACACCAATTCATAACATACTTGTCACAACCATTCTTCAATATAGGCCACATTATTATTATTATTAATGAGCATTTATAGAATGCTATCAGACATATGCAGCGCTGAACAGACACAAAAAAGTCCCTGCTTGTTGAGCTTACAATCTAAAAGGATGGCTATACATTAGTACAAAAGGAGAAGGACAAAAGGGGCAATAAGGACCTGAAACATAAGGATGGGGATTATGAGCCAAAAGTGATCTCAAAGAGGTGCGTCTTGAGCCTAGACCTGAAGAGGGTGAGGGAAGGGATTTGACGCAGGGAAAGGGGTAGGTTATTCCAAGAAAAACGGGCAGCAAGGTCAAAGAAGAGAAGCTCAGAATTAGCAGAAGTAGATTGCGGCATAGAGAGAAGAAAAGAAGAAGATGAATGAAGATTACGGGAGGGGTTGTAGGGAGAGAGGAGAGATAAAGAGGAGCAGCAGAATGAATGCACTTATGTGTGGGGGTAAGTAGTTTGAGCTGAATACAGCAATGGATAGGGAGCCAGTGAAGGGACTTTTAAAAAGGAGTAATGTGACAGTAACGAGCTTGGTGGAAGATTAGATGCACAGCTGAGTTTTAAATAGATGGAAGTGGGAAAAGATGAGATTGAGGGAGACCAGCGAGAAGGAAGTTGCAATAATCAAGATGGGGGATAATAAGGGAATGTACCAGAATCTTGGTGGCACACAGAGAGATGAATGGATGAATCCTGTTAATATTATAGAGAAAAAAATGACAGGATTTAGCAATTTGTTGGATAAAGGAAGAGAATAATAAAATGGAGTCAAAAACAACCCCAAGATTGCAAGCTGAGGAGACAGAACAAACAGGTGTGTTATCAACCATGATGCAGAAAGGGGAAAGAGGGAGGAGGAGTTAGGGAATAAATCAGAAGCTCAGTTTTGGCCATGTTCAATTTCAGACGGTGCTGAGACATCCAGACAGCAATATCAGATAAGCAGGAGGAGATATGGGCCTGAAGAGAAGGAGAAAGGTCAGTTGAAGAGATATAAATTTCGAATCATCTGCATAGAAGTGATATTGGAAGCCAAGGGAAGAGATAAGGGAACCAAGGGATTGAGTATAAATGGAGAAAAGGAGAGGGTTGAGGGAAACGCCAACAGAGAAGGGGATAGCAGAAGAGGACAAACTTTGAGAGCAGATGCTAAAGGAATGATTAGAGAGGTAAGAGGAGAACCAGGAGAGGACAGAATCCTTAAAGCCAAGGGATGATAGAGTAGAGAGGAGAAGGGAGTGAGCAACAGTATCAAAGGCAGCGGAGAGATCAAGGAGAATAAGGATAGAGCAAAGGTCCTTTGATCTAGATGAGAAAGAAGAGACCTTAGCAAGGGCTGTCTCAGTTGAATGGAGAGGATGAAAGCCCGATTGAAAGGGATCCAAGAGGAAGTGAGCTGAAAGAAAATTGAGGCAATGTGAAAAAAAGGCACGCTCAATAGGTTTGGAGATAAAAGGAAGAAGAGAGATAGGATGATAGCTAGAAGGAGCGGAAGGGTCAAGAGATTGCAGAGAAGAGCAGAATTTCTTTCTAAGTCCTGGCCTTAGTCCATGTTTCAGGAGGAATAACGTGGATGTTTCTGGGAAACACCTAATACGTACACAACCTTTCTGAAACAGCTTTCTACGTCTCTGCGGCTGATCACGCCCCCATTCCACCCTCTCCTGCCCACTTTCTGGGATCCCCATTTTAGCGCCATGGACGTGCATGTCAGCAGTGTTTCAGAATATGGTTTGGGATGTTTTCAGTATATAAACATCCTCAACGCACGTACAAACCCCCCTATTCGTATCCTGGAATGATCCCCATTATGGTTGTTATTTTAAAAGCGCTATTCGAGATGTGGACATCTGCAAATGGGCACGCAGACATCCAAATCAGAGAGACATCCCCAGAGCCATTTTAGAAGCAGGGTCTGTGTACTTCCCAGCATGAGGATGTTCAAGTCTGAATGGGAGTGTGGCAGAGGCATGACCAAGACATTCCTGAGAACCTGGATGTCCTGGCTTGATCTTAGAAGCATCCTGGATGTCCCAAATCATGTCTAAAGTTAAACCTGCACCAGGCACGAACAGACATCTGAAAAGTGCTCATTTCATTAGGCAAACATCTGGAAGATGTGGAAAGGAGCTACACTGATACCCCCTATATTTTATACTATGGGTCTGATTCCGAGATGGGTCCTAAGGGGTTGCCCCTATTCCCCTCCTGCTCTCCCCACACGCTAGATCCGCAGGACAGGGAGAGCCAGCGGTGGACAGCAGGGGGCAGAGTCTGGGCGGAACGGAGGCAGGCTGAGCAGGCAGGACTTACACGGTCAATTTAGATCATGGCCCCGTATGTCCTGCGGGGTCAGAGGGGACGTGCTGGCCAGCTATGGGTTGGGTGGCAGGTAATAGGGGGGTCTGTGCTACAGGAACCTGGGGTGCCTGTGGGGAGGATGTCCCTACAGGCATGCAGTAGCACGTCAGGCTGTCCTTGGGCCCAATTCTATGTTCCATGGGAACGTTTTGTTCCCACGGTACAGAATCGGGTCCTAACAGGCCCATCCTGCTTGGGGCCATCTGGATGGCCCGGACATGCCCCTTTGAGAATTGGGCTCCATGTTAACAGACAGTGATGGGGAATGGGGGCTCATGTTTTCATTTTGCTATGACATGTCCCCTTATAGTTTATAGTTTATTTGTTAAACCACCTTTTTATTATAAAAATGCAAAGCTGTTTACATTTAAAAATGAAACAATAATAAAAGCAATTCCAAAAATTGACAGGAAAGAAGAGGTGGATATTCCCCTAATGACAGCATGTATGTGGCTGCCCACTGACTATGACAAATTGATAAAATGGTCAGATGTGCCACATAAAGTAAGCTAATAAGCAACAAAGTGGCTCTTTCTCATCTGTTTTTCCATAAGATCAATGTTTGCTTTTGTGTAATCAATTTAACAGCTTTTTAAGGAATTCCTAAATACAAAAGATTACAATAATCGCAACATAATGCAATTTTAAGATGGAAAAGCTTGCACATTTTTGCCAAAGGATAATCAATTAATATCCTTTTGAACATCTGCTGGCAAAGGCATTGTACCAAGCAGAAATATAAGAATTACATGCTCTGTTTTTTGGGGAGATGAATCTAACCTTGGACAGTGAAGCTATCACAAAAAGGTGTCATTGCATTGAATGAAGATTGGCATTAGGTATGTAATGACATAGCATTTCTGTGAGACAGGCAGGGAGGGACTAGTTGGCAAAAGCACTTAAAAATAAAATTTAAAGCCTTAAAGCTAAAACAGCATTCGACCAATAGCCAGTGATGATCTTACAAAAGGGACATGGCATGATCAGGGGTCTTAGCAACTACAAAGATCATTGTTGTTGTGTTTTGAAATGCCTTGTATGAGGGTCTTACACAAGAACATAAGATGCATCATACTGGGTCAGAGCAAAGGTCAATTGAGCCCAGTATCCTCTTTCCAACAATAGAAACTATAGGTCACAGGTATCCAACAGTATCCCAAACAGAGATCTACTCTTTATTGCTCACAGTCAGAGATAAGCAATAGTTTTCTGAAGTTTACATTGTTAATAAATGTTTTTTTGATTTTTCATGGATGGCATTCTCTGAACCCTTATTCAACCCAGTTCTGCCAATGGTTTTGACCCAATCCCCTGGCAACAAATTTCACTGCTTAATTGTGTATCCAGTAAAAAATATTTTCTCGGATATGTTTTAAATGTTCTACCTATTTGTTTTATGGAATATCCTAAGCCTTGATAAATGACCAATCCCCTTGTACATCTTGCACCCAACCCATCTTCCTCCTTTTCTTGCAAATGATTCAGAATGCTGCTACGTACCCTTTGGTGGTGTAGTTTTCATGAGCATATTATGCAGCTTCAAAGACAATTGCACCTACTCCCTATCCAGAGTTGGCCAAATTTAAGATTCTCTTTCTGGTCTTCATGTTTTATAAATGACACCAGTCCTAATTAACTGCAACCTACTTGTCGTGGCCATATAAACCCATTCACCCCCTCCAGTTACAGAAGGACTTTCTACTGGTGTTCCCTCTGGATCAAGAAAATTAGGTATGCTTGCATTCACAGCGGTACTTTTTATTTTTGTCCCCCTTTTGTTTGGAAAAAGCTACCTTGCAAACTTTGGAAACAACTTAAGATTTAGTTGTTGCAGTTTATGTTCACCTTGGCCAATTCTATTTACTTCTGAATACACTATATTTTATGATAGCGTTTCATTTTAGAAAGAATCTGTAGCTCTTTTTCACAGCTATTTTATGGTGTTTTACACTTGCACCTTTTTATTTGGCTTTAATTTTCATAAAGGTGAAGTTTTTAATTCAACAGAATTGTATTAATTACATCTCACATATACAATCAGAAAAAAGTGATCAAAGAAACATGGAAAACAACCACCATCTTCAGGTCACCTACTTAAGTACTTCTACTTACCATAGTGATAACTCTGAGGAGGCAAGCAGATGGATGCTAGATACCATTTAAAAAGTGTGAACTAAATCCTAGAAAAGAAACACAAAAATAAATAGCTCTCCATAGTGTTGATAGGAGTGCCAAAAAAGTGACCAGAGAAAGCCTACCAGTACTTACAAAGGACCTTAGAGAAATTAATTATAATAATGATGGTGGCAAGCTATATGATTTTCGTTCTATTTTTAAGATTTTTTTAAAAACTGCTGTCTTTCTTTCTTTATCTAAGAAAGTTTACATACCAATATTTTGTCCATGAGGAATATGGAACACTTTGGATCTTTACTGCTTTGTCTGATAAACGATCAGCGCAACACACTGGTTCAGTAAATCGGCAGTCAGGAGTCAATACAGTTAGTAAATCGTTGCACAACAGTTTGGATAAGGCACGCACTTTATAACTAGGGAATAATTAAGACTGCTGAGAAACAAAGGGACCATATGCTTCAATGTGTTCTTAGAATAAAATCAGTTTAAGCCCTCATGCTGTGATTATGTCCCCATCAATTTTATTTTTAAACACAATGCCATTAGAATGCCAAAGAGCTACAACCCACTATGGAATAATACGGATAGCTGCAATTTTATTTATGTCTGCAATGCCTGCAGAGTTTATGGAGAATAGCCCAATATGTCCTGCATTAGTCTGTCATTCCTCCGAGATAAATGGGCATTCGGTTTAAATACATCTGCAAGACAGAAGATAAGGGCCATTCTCTTGGGCTTGATTCACCACCATTGTTTGAGGAAAAGTTTGGACAAGTTCCTGGAGGAAAGGTCCATAAACCATTATTAAAGGGGACCCGGGATACCACTGCTTGCCCCAATACAAGCACTGAGGAACCTGTGTCCTTGGGGGAAACTGCTAGGTACGTATGACCTAGACTGGGCACTGTTGGAAACAGGATACTGGGTTTGATGGACCATGCTCTGACCCAGTATAGTGTATCTTATGTTCTTATGAGCCTACACTCAGGTTTTTCTGAATATCAGTTGTCATGAAATGGTTTATTTGGGGGGTTTAACTGAGGTAGGTGAACATCTATGCAGCACATTATTGGCAAGACCGCTTTCTCTCAGGTGCTTAAATACCCCCAACAGTTAGCATAGATGTAACCGTGGCAGGTCGCATCCGGTGCCCTAAGCCCATCCCTTCCAAACCCCTTCATCCTCTTCACCCCCCCCCCCCTCCATCCAATGCCCTGCCCTTACAAATTTCACAGACAACAATTTTCTTATTGGAAGTACCAACCGGTCGCAGCTTTATTATATTTATAAACAATTAAAACTTTACACACCAAAAACAGTTCTATTAACAATCTCCCCCCAGCGGAGCGATGCCCCACCAGCCATACAATTAGCAAAGTGGGCTCACATCCGCTCCGACCGTATCCGGCCACAGGCCAATTTCCTACCGCCCTTTCCCCGACCTCGCCATGTGACTAGCAAAGGCCAGCAGGGCTTATCCGGGTCAGGGGCACCCCGCCCCCGCCCAAGTATGTCCTAAAGGCTCCGGACCCCGGAGACCTCCGGGATCCCGCCTTTCACCCTTCCCCCCAACTGCGACACCCCAAAAACACCACCAACTCCCTATCAAGAGATGAGGGAGGGAGGGCGGGAAGCCTCAACGCCACCAAAATTCGCTGCCGAAAAGGGAGGAGGAAACCGCGGCCCCCATCCCTTTAAAGCAGCCCAGACGCCAGCAGCTCTAATTGGCTCCGCTCCTCGCATTCTGCGGAGCCAATCAATTTAAATGACGCTGCCGGCGTCATCCGACTCCCGCTCTCACTTGCTCTCTCTCCCTCCCCCCTTCCCTCGACCGCCCGGTTACAGGCGTTCTTCGCGACTCCGCGCTCGCACTTTAATTTTTGCACTTAGCAGGTCTTCACTCTGGCAGTCAATGCCTGCATAACCTTACCTTTCTTAGCACAACTTGGGGTTCTTGAAATACCAGTTTCACTCACTTAATCATACTAGAGGTTTTCTGCTTCTTGGTTGGGCTAACATCAGTAAGCTGTTTCTTGTGTATTGTATCCTACACGAGTGCTATGACAGTACATATTCGTGGAGACAAAACCGCAAGCGGATGGAGAAGGTGAGGCAGATGAAGGATTTGGTTCTGTCACAGCATCCCAGAGAGCTCACACAATGGGACTTGTTTACAAAGCTGTGGTAGCGATTTCCAATGGTTATCGGAGCCGCGGCCCCATTGAAATCATTGAAAGCATAACAAGCATGAAATCAATAGGGCCGTGGCTCCAATAGCGATCGGAAACCGCTACCGCGGCTTTGTAAACAAGCCCCAGTATTCTAAAGCATGGTATAACAGCGATCTGGTAGGTGCGAACGTATATAGTAGTAAGTTAATAATGACTGACTGCTTTGATCCCCTCTTTTACAGGTCCTGTTCTGTTAGAGATACTGAATGGTATAGCAGGAATAGGCAGATAAGGTACTATTTTTTTTTTTTGCCTTAAAGGAGAATTTATTGCAAAGTTTCTTTTTTAAAAACTGTCACAGACACTTTTCCTGTGATGCACATCTCATCTCCAGCATTCAATTGCAGCAGAATCCTTGAAGAAGACCAATCTCAAAACAAGAGTTTTAGGCTTGGCCACCGCTAGAGTATTAGACTCCTAGTTGGCCCTACAATCATTGTTCCAAAAACTGGAGACAAATGGTTGCAGCTCGGGCAGATAATTGCCATTCCTCCTGATGTGACCCAAAGGAAGCCTGATTAGATTGGAACTGCAAAGCAATCCATCTGCCTCCCAGCTGGAAGTTTCCACTGAAGTTCAGTGAACTGGTACAAAACAGCAGCAAAACATATCTTAGAAGAGGAATTCCATATCTGTAATTGTGACCTCCGTTAACAAATTGCCTGCCACATAGAGAAAGAAATGAATAATGTTTACACCATTATCAGAGAGAAAATCTAAGAAAAAACAAACACATTTGCCTTTTCCCTGCCCTTTTCCTGGGTAGAGGTTAGATGATACATAGAGCATAACGAGCATGAAAGATAAGGTGTTGGAGGGGGTTCTAGGAAGAAAGTGATTGAATTGCTATGTTCTGTTCCAAAGCTGTGTTTAAGAAAGGGTGTGACTTGTGCATGAAGACCCTCTCAAGAGTCTCGCAAACTTTGCAAGAAACACCAAAAATACAATGCTCATCAGATCAGTTTTTCTCAGCTTTGATTCTAAGCGCTAGATCGTTCATGCTTCCATGTTTATATACTATATAAACAAGTAGTTGCTACCAGTTTCCTCAACTCATGTTTCTTTTGGGATCCACATCTGAAGTGGCAAATTTTTTTCCCTTTCTCAGAAACCACTTAGCAGCCGTACCAGTCGAAACCATAGTATGTTGGCCTCTGGTGATCTGAAATCACATATTGCAAACAGGTACAGCTCTAAGCAGTGCATGCATTGGAAGCCACTGAAGTGCACTAGATTCTTCAGGAAGCTGTGCTGACGGCTCAGCATACTGCACACTTTCCTGCGAGCCAGTATTTAACTAATACCCCAGCTTTAGGGGGAAGCATTCTATTCAAAATACCAAAGAGGGCCGGCCCTTCCACAAAGCAGAGCAGACATTCGTCTAGGACAGCGGCTTTTCCCCTCTTCCCAACCCCCCAGCATCACTGCTGCTGCCCACACAACGTTACCTTCACAGCACAGGTTTTGAGGAGCGGCAGCGCAGCACTGAACAATGCCTGAAAACCCTTTAAAATGAATCTCAGTGGAGGGCTTTTTAGTGCTTGTCTATGTGCTCGCACATTGGCTCAAGGCCTGAGGCATCCCAATGCGGTAAGCCTTGAGTGCACATGCATGCGTGCAACCATGCACTAATAAGCCCCCTGCCAAGAGTGGTTTTAAAGGGCTTTCCTGGGATTGCGCTGCCACCCCCATGGAGGTATGGTAGTGGTGGGGGAGGGTAAGGAGAGAGAAATACTGGAGACAGGGGAAAGGAGTGGGAAAGTCAAGATGCTGGTCTATTGGGGAGGGCAGGATGGCGCATAAACTATGTCGAGGGGCAGGAGGCACATGGCCAATTGTTCACCTAGGGCAGCAGATAACCCAAGGCCAGCCCTGCTTCCAAACCAGACATTAAAAGGAAGCCTTGGCTAGTCTGGACATAAATCAGGGACATCTGCAGGGATAGGGATATTAAACCTCATATTATGGTTGATTTCATAGAGTTTGTACAATCTTGCCCACTGCAATTCTTCCAAGAAAATCTCTGACCTTCACCTTGTTTATTGGTGCTGCATGATGCGTTTGAATAAAAGCACTGTAAAAACAGTAGTGATGACAATAATTCTATTCACCGGTTCTGTAGCTCATGCTCTATAAAACAATGCTAATCTTCCACAGAAAAACCACATGACTGCTCCTTTAAAGACATCCCCATTTAAGAATTCCATTTTGAAAGGCATTAAATGTGCAAATATATAGTAGAATGTGCAAATATATGGTGAATCTATGAAAATGCTAGAATGAATTCGAGCCTGTGAACTGAGATAAGAGCCGAGATGGAGGGCAATTATAAAGTAAAAGATAAAAGAGGGAGCAAGACAAAGAAGCAAAACAAACAACAAACAAACAAACCCCCAAAACAAAGAATTGAAGGATGCTGCATTGGAATACGGAAGAACCTGCTCCAGAACTATAAAAGCTCTGAGATATAAGAACAGAAGACCTGCTAGACTGAGTCAGACCAAAAGTCCATCGAGCTCAGTATCCTGAGCCAATCCAGGCCACAAGTGCCCTGCAAGATGCCAAAAAGTATCAAGATTCTATGCTGCTTAGCCTCAGGGATAAATACCCAGTGAAAGAAACCAATTAAATAAATTGATTTTTTGTCGGAATGGCCAGCACAGTAGAAAGGATAAACACCTTCCACCACTGTGGCCCGTCCTTTTTAATCATATAAGAAAATTTTTTTATATAAAAAACAGCACTTATCCAATTGGCTGATACTTAGCTTGTGTAGAAAAACAGGCTTTTAAGATGTTGTGGTCAACAGTAGGTCGAAAGTACGACGTGCCACGTTTCGGGAGTATAAACATGAACCCCCTGCTTCAGGTCAGACCTCTGTGTAATGAGCGTTAGCCTTGAAAATGCAGCAAAATCAATTGGTTTTTATAACCCAGGCCTCTGAGTTAATGAAACACTCTAATCAGGTGTAGCTTACACTGAAGAGCCATTCAAATTAGGGGAGAGAAACCACCAATCAGGTAACTCCTCCCACTTTGAAGGTCAAAAAATGGTATGCCAGTCCAGCTGTTGATTCAAGCCATCAGGGCACACAGAATGTAATCGAAAAATCCATTTTTGTTCTAAATTCTGTAACGTCTGGATCCTATCGCCACCACGCAATTTATTTAATTGGCTTCTTTCACTGGGTATTGGTGTTTGGCTCTTTATTTAAACCCAGGAAGAAGGTTTTTTTCTGGAATTCAATTTAGCCTCAGGGATAAGCAATGGCTTTCTCCAGGTCTATCTTCATAATGGTTTATTGACTTTACCTATAGGAATTGATCCAAATGTTTTTTATACCCAGCTATGCTAACTGCTTTTTCCACATCCTCTGGCAACGAGTTTCAGTGTTTAATATTTTCTCCAATTTGTTTTAAGTGTGCTACTTACTAACTTCATGGCATGTCCCCTAGTCTTCAAGTTTTTTGAAAGAATAAACAACTGATTTATGTTTAGCTGCTCCACTCCACCCAGGATTACATAGACCTCTATTATATTTCCCCTCAGCCAAATTGAAGAGCCCTAACCTCTTTAGTCGTTCCTTATATGAGAGTTGCTCCATCCTCTTTATGATTTTGGCTGACCTTTCTCTGTACCTTTTCTAATTCCACTATATCTTTTTTTGAGATAAGGAGGCCAGTATTGCAAACAATAAAGTGCGGTCACAACATGAAGTAACAAAGAGCCATTGTTCTCCATTCCTTTCCTAAATAATATTTGATTTGTATTTTTGGATGCCACATACCGAGCAGAAGATTTCAACATATTGTCAACGATGATATCTAGATACTTTTACTAGGAGATAACTCTTAGAAAGTAATTTAATAATGGGGAACCTAGTCTAAGGTCGCCAAAGTGCACCTATTTTAAGCCTATTTTATAAAGAATAGTAGGTGCCTCATTTTCTTTTTAAAATCCTAGTGTACATAGGTGAAAAGACCCTAGAGCTGCTGTAAATGGCCACGCCTACATTTGTATGTATGTGCATAAATTATAGTATTTTATAACCAACGCCCATACTCTATCCAAACTTCACCCCTGTGCATGCTCAAAATGAAAGCATGTGCAATAAAATTAACAATGTACTTTTATGCTAGGTGTAATTCTATAACAGGCCATTTACATGCGTAAATTACTAAAATATTCCCGCTCTTTTAATGTGAAACTAGCATTGTGTAGCTATAATTTAGGTTATTCTTCCCAATGTGCATCACTTTGCACCTGTCCATAGTACATTTTATTTGTCATTTGGATGTCTAGTCTTCCAGTCTCCCAAGGCCCTGCTGCAATTTTCACAATCTCTATGCAATTTACTACATTTGAATAATGTTGTATCATCTGCCAATATGATTATTTCACTTGTTCCCATTTCCAGATCATTTATAAATATGTTAAACAGCACTAGTCCCTCTGGCACGCCACTATTCACCTTTCTCCACTGAGAAAATTGGCCACTTAACCATGCTTTCTGTTTTCTAGCTTTTAACCAGTTCCCAATCAACAATAGCACATTGCATCCTAGCCCATGGTTTTTAATTTCCTCAGGGTCTGTCATGAGATACTCTGTCAAAAAACTTTGAAAATTCAGATACACTATGAACCCGATTCTGCTAGCGGGCACGTCTGGACCGTCCAGACGACTCCAAGCAAACAGGCCCGTTTGGACCCGATTCTGGACCGCGAGAACAAAACATTCCCATGGTAGCTAGAACTGGGCCTGAGGACAGCCTTGTGTACCCCTGCCACCTGCGGGGACATCCTCCCCGCAGGCACCCCCAACTCCGGCATCCTCAGCCCCCCTTTTCCCTGCCACCTAACCAAAGACTGGCCTGCCATAGCCTGTATCGGGTGGCGGGGACCCCCCTGCACCCTGCCCCGGGCCCGATTGCTGGGTTTTACTGCTTATTTTATTTATTTATTTATTTAACGTTCTTATATACCGCACTCTTTCTCATCAGCGCGGTTTACAGTAAACATAAAGTGCTCACAGATAGCAACAGGCTGTCGTGAGTTTACATGTAACAGGAGATCTAACAGGATTCAACTTAGGAAAACCTTGTACATCTTAATTATTCAACTATATATATTTATAATATATATATATATATATATATATTTATAATATATAATATATTCAACTATATTCAACCCTTGAGGTGGAATAACCAGCATGTCCCCAAGGGCCTGGCAGGACATACAGTGCCCTGACCTGAATTGGCCCTGTACATCCTGCCAGGCTGGCCCACCCCAACTCTGCCCCGATCCTGCCCCCTCCCACCGCCCTCCAGCTCTCCCCATCCTGATGCACAGAACATACAGGGAGAGCTGGAGGGGGAATTGGGCACATATGCCCCACAACCCGCATCCCTGAATCGGGCCCTATATCAACCTGCTCACCTTTACCCACATCTTTTTTCATACCTTCAAAAAAATATAGCTCATTGGTGCAGCAAGACTTCCTTTGATTAAATCCATGTTCACTCTGTCCCATTAAATCATGTCTATCTATGTGTCTGTGGCATGGAGGAGTAGACTAGTGGTTACAGCACTGACTTAGTAACCAAGAGAATAAGGTTCAGTTTCTACTAGCACTCCTTGTGGCCTTAGGAAAGTCACTTAACCCTCCATTGCCTTGGAAGAAAGGCCTGGCAATCTACTTCCAGTCATACTGCCAAGAAAACCGAGGAGCTGCTGGGTCACCAATCAGCACTTACTTGATGGCTTGCATTGCATTGCATTTTGCATTTATGTGTTCATTGAAACATGACAGCAGAAAAAAAACACATAGGGGTATGTTTACTAAACCGGGCTAACGGTTAACCCAGGCTATCTGCCACTAGGTCCCATATTATTCAATGGGACCTAGTTGCAGATAGCCCGGGTTAACCATTAGCCCGGCTTAGTAAACATATCCCATAGTCTATCTAGTCTGCCCTTCTATATCAACTACAATAGCCCGCTTTTACCTTTAGAGATCCTCTGTGTTTGTCCCATGCTTTATTTAATTCAGATACTGTCCTTGTCTCTACCACCTCCACTGGGAGACTATTCCACGGATCTACCACTCTTTCCATAAAGAAATATTTCCTCATATTACTCCTGAGTCTATCCCCTTTTGCCCTCATCCTATGTCCCCTCATAGAAGAGCTTGCTTGCAAACAGACTCTCCTCCTGTGCATTTATGCGACAGAGATATTTGAACATCTCTATCATATCTCCTCTATCCTGCCTTTTCTCTAAAGTATACATATTAAGATCTTTTAGTGTGTCCTCATATGGTTTATAACGAAGAGCACTAATGATTTTAGTAGCTACCCTCTGCACCGACTACAACCTGTTTATATCCTTTTGAAGGGGTGGTCTCCAGAATTCCACAAAATACTCCAAATGAGGTCACACCAAAGACTTATACAGAGGCACTATCACCTCCTTTTTTCTGCTGGCCATTCCTCTCCCTATGTACCCAAGCATCCTTCTGATTTTTGCCATCACCTTTTCTGCCTGTTTATCTACTTTAAGATCATCAGACACAGTCACGCACAGGTCCCACTCTTCTTTTGTGGACAGAAGTACTTCACTCCATACTCTATACTACTCCTTTGGATTTTTGCAGCCGAAATGCATGACCGTACATTTTTTAACATTAAATCCCAGCTGCCAAATTCTAGACCAATCTTCAAGCTTAGCTAGATCCCTCCTCATGTTATCTACACCTTCCTGGGTGTCTACTCTATTGCAGATTTTGGTATCATCCGCAAAGAGGCAAACCTTACCCAACAGCCCTTCCACTATATCACTAACAAAGATGTTAAAAATAATCGGACCAAGGACAGATCCCTGGGGCATACCACTGGTAACATCCTTCTCCTCAGAGAGAGCTCCATTTACCTGTACTCTTTGTCGCCTCCCACCCAACCACTTTCTAACCCAAGCAGTAACTTTAGGGTCCATCCCTAGGGTGCTCAGTTTGTTTATAAGTCGCCTGTGAGGAACAGTGTCAAAGGCTTTACTGAAATCTAAATACACCACATCTAGGGTTCTCCCTCGGTCCAACTCCCTGGTCACCCAGTCAAAGAAATCGATCAGATTTGTCTGACAAGACCTGCCTCTGGTGAATCCATGCTGCCTCGGATCCTGTAATCCGCTGGACTCCAGACACCTCACTATTTTCTCTTTCAGCAGCGTTTCCAATAATTTACTCACCACCGAAGTTAAACTAACCGGCCTGTAGTTTTCAACCACATCCTTACTTCCGCTTTTGTGTAAAGGCACCACATGAGCCTCTCTCCAGTCCTTTGGCACCACTCCTGACTCCAATGAGGCATTGAAAAGGTCAGTCAGTGGAGCTGCTAGAACGTCCCCAAGTTCCCTCAGTATTCTAGGGTGTATCCCATCCTGTCCCATCGCTTTGTCTACTTTAAGTTGAGCTAGTTTCTCACGAACACAGTCTTCTGACAATTGTTCAAGTTGTCCCTCGCTTCTGTTCCTGTTTGTGGGTGTTTTCTGAGGTCCTGCTCCTGGTTCTTCATCTGTGAACACAGAACAGAAATATTTGTTAAGCAATTCTGCTTTATCCTTATCAGCTTCTACATATTCCTCCCCTGCACCCTTGAGTCTGACAATACCACTTTTGCTCTTCCTCTTCTCACTAACATATCTGAAAAACGTCTTATCCCCCCATTTTATTGCATTGGCTATTTCCTCCTCCTTTTGAATCTTTGCCTTCCTGACTACTTTGCTAGCTTTTCTAAGTTTTCCCAAATATAGATGCCTGTCTTCCTCTCTCTGTGATCTCTTGTATTTCATGAAGGCCTTCCTCTTTTTCTTCACTTTTTCAGCTACTTCTTTCAAAAGCCATAGCGGTCTCCTTTTCCTTTTACCTTTATTTACCATTTTAACAAAAAGGTTGGTTGCCCTTAAAATATCCCCTTTCAGTTTTGCCCACTGTTTTTCTACATCCCCCAGCTGTTCCCATCCCACTTACGACTCCCTGAGGTATTGGCCCATCTTGGCAAAGTTAGTCTTCCTAAAGCCTAAGATCCTCACCTTTGAATGGATTCTAACAGCCCTAGACCTAATACTGAACCACACCATCTGGTGATCACTGGATGCAAAATGATCTCCCACTAAATCAGAAACACTTTCACCATTGGTAAGCACCAAGTCCAGTATGGCCCCTTCACGTGTGGGGTCTGTTACCAATTGCCTGAATAGTTCTCCCTGTAGAGAATCCATGATATCCTTACTTCTAGATGATACTGCAGCAGGAATGTGCCAAACAACATCTGGCATATTGAAATCTCCTATCAGTAGCACTTCCCCTTTCCTAGTAATGCTGCGTATGTCTTCAATTAACTCTCTGTCCACCTCTTCCTCTTGTGAGGGAGGTCTGTATATCACACCAATGCAAATAGATTTCTCTTTCCCTCTTTCTAGTTTAACCCACAATGCCTCCTCTCTCCCTTTTAAGCTCCGTAATTCCAGAGCTTTAATAGTAGTTTTTACATATAGTGCCACTCCTCCTCCCCTTCTTCCTACCCTGTCCTTTCTGAATAAAGTATAGCCAGGTATAGTTACATCCCAATCATGGTTTTCTGTGAACTATGTTTCTGTAACTGCCACTAAATCCAAGTCAGCCACTCCGACCAAAGCTTCAACATCAGGGATCTTATTTCCCATGCTACGGGCATTTATACACACTGCTTTCCATATGTTACCGCTGTTACCCATTTCCATAAAGGTATTTAATGTATCACCTACCTGGGGGCTTTCTTCACCCATCCCCAATGGCTGCACAGTAGTTTTCTGCCTCATCCTTACTTCCACATTTGTGTAAAGGGACATGTTTATTTATTTATTTTATTTATTTAACAGTTTCTTATATACCGCCCCTTCCAGAGATCAGGGGCGGTTCACATCGAACAAAAATCAATATACTTCTGTATATTTTACATGGAACTTGTGTTAACTATATACACATTTAGTTACATTGAACATGTTTTGAACATTAACTAGAATAACACTTTTCAAACTATGTACAGGTCATCATAACATAATTGAGTTACCGGGATTTATTTACAATAGTGATATAGCCGTTTGTTTGTGTAAATCTTTGTCTGTAGGGTAAGGTAGAGTAGAGTAAGTGTATTTCTTATGTTTAATCATTTGTTCTGTCTTGAGAACTGTGAATGTGTTTCTGTGATTGTATTGGAGAGGTTTTTTGTTGGTAGGGGATCTCGAAGTGTTTTGTAAAAAGGTATGTTTTTAGTTCTTTTTTGAATTGGTGAAGGCCCTTTATTGTGCGGAGGGTTAATGGGATTTCGTTCCAGAGGGTAGGGGCAGCAAATGAGAAGGCTCTATCACTTGTCGTTGCTTTGGTCCTTCTGAAATTAGTTTTTATGTTGAGGGAGTGGGTTGTGTTCTGTCTTCGTGTTCTAGTTTCTGATGGGGGTTGTAATAGGGTAGATAGTTGGGAGGGAGAGATGTTATTGATGAGTTTAAAGGTAGTCAGGAGGATTTTATATTTTATTCGGCTGCTTATGGGGAGCCAATGAAGATCTAGTAGTATTGGGGTCACGTGGTCTGTTAGTTTAGCTTTTGTGACCATCTTGGCACATATGTTTTGTGCTCTTTGGAGGAGGTATATGCTTTTTAGTGGTAGGCCATTTAGAATGCTATTGCAGTAGTCAAAGTGGGGGGTGATGAGGGAGTTGACCACTGATCTAAAGTCATGTGTGTTGAGTAGGGGTCTCAGGTGTTGTATTGTCTTGAGTTTATAGAATATAGTTTTTACTGTATGTTTTATATGTGGGATCATGGTGAGTGAATGGTCCAGAATTATTCCAAGGTATTTTACCTCCTTTTTAATAGGTATTGGTGTGTTATTTATTGTGATTGTAGTAGGGTAGTTGTGGTCCATGTCAGGTTTTCTCGTTATGAACATTGCTTCGGTTTTTTTGAGATTGATGCTTAGGTGGTTGTTCTCAAGCCATATGGTGGTCTCATTCATGCATTGGAGTAGTCTATCGTATTTGGGGTTGTTGGTGTTTATGGGGATGGCGAGCATGATATCATCCGCGTATATGAAATGGTTGATTTCATACTTCTTGAATATGTCTGTAATTGGTTGGAGGTATAAATTGAAGAGGAGGGCAGAGAGTGCCGATCCCTGAGGGATACCCTGGCCTTGAGGGAAGGTTTCTGATGTTTCTTTGCCTAATTGTATCTGTATGAATCTGTTTGAAATGTATGATTTGAACCATTCAAGGACAGTTCCTCCTATTTTTAGGTTTTCAAGTCTGTTGATGAGTGTTTTGTGATTAATGCTGTCAAATGCAGCAGATAGGTCTATGGAGGAGGAAACCTTTGCTATTTTCATTAGTACCACTGATGAGGAGGTCTGTCAAGGCGATTAGGAGGGTTTCCACTCCATGGAAGGGGCGGAATCCGAATTGATGCGCATCAAGAAGTTTTTGCTCATCTATGTATTCCTGTAGTTGGAGTTGTATGGTTTTTTCTATTATTTTAGCGATTAGCGGTATGCTGGCAATTGGTCTGTAGGAGTTGGGGTCCTTTGGGTCAAGTTTATTGTTTTTTATTATGGGACGGATCGAGGAGAGCTTTAGGGTGTTGGGCATGGTTCCTTGTGTGAGAGATTGGTTTACTATGTATTGGATGTTTTCGGCAAGGGATTCCTTAGTATACTTGATCCATGACACCGGGCATGGGTCAAGCGGGGAAGTTGTAGTGTTGATCATTGTTATGATGTTGAGGATGTGTTTACGATCAACCTTGTGGAATGTTGTCCATTCATAGTTACTGGTCCGTGTATATTCTATCGTGATGGTCGGGGAGCAAGATTTTACCTTTAGTTTTTCAGCAAAATGTGATGCTAAGGTTTGGACGTTTATAATGTCCTGGTTCGGTTCTGGGTTATGTGTTTTTGTTAGTGTTTTGACGATTAAGAAGAGTTCTCTTGGTCGGTTGAGAGCAAGATTTATTAGATTGGAATAGTAATCTCTTTTTGAGTTGTTGATTGCTTCTTTGTATTTATTAAGTAAGTTTATATATTTGGTTTTGTTATCGTGTGATTTGGTGTTTCTCCAGGTTTTTTCTTGTTTACGTAGTTGTCTTTTTAGTAGGGCAATGTTTTTCGTGAACCATTTTTGTGATTCTTTCTTTTTCTTCTGGAATGTTTGAGTGGAAGTAGCTGCTTCTTGGATTGTTTGGTTCCAGTTCTCTATCGTTAGGTCGATGTCAGATAGTCCTCTGTAACCACTTCCGACTCCAAAAAAGCATTGAAATAGTCAGTCAGTGGAGCTGCTAGAATGTCTCATTCCTTCAATATTTTTGGATGTATCCTATCTGGTCCCATCACTTTATCTAGTTTTAGTTTAGCTAGTTCCTCACAAACATGGTCTTCTGAAATCGTTCAAGCTCCCCATCACTTCTGTTCCTATTTGTGGGTGTTTTCTGAGGTTATGCTCCTGTCCCTTCATCTGTGAACACTGAACAGAAATACTGTATTTGTTAAGCAATTCCGCTTTATCCTCATCAGCTTTTGCATATTCCTCCCCTGCACCCTTGAGTCTGACAATACCCCTCACTAACATATCTGAAAAATGTCTTATCCCCCTTTTTATTGCATTGGCTATTTCTTCTTCTTTTTGTATCCTTGCTTTCCTGACTACTTTGCTAGCTTCTCTAAGTTTTTCCAAATATAGATGCCTGTCTTCCTCTCTTGTATTTCCTGAAGGCTTCCCTCTTTTTCTTCACCTTTTCGTCTACTTCTTTTAAGAGGCCATAGCGGCCTCCTTTTTCTTTTACCTTTATTTATCTTTCTAACAAAAAGGATGTTTGCCCTTAAAATATCCCCTTGCAGTTTTACCCACTGTTTTACTACACCCCACAGCTGTTCCCATACCACTAACGACTCCATGAGGTATTGGCCCATCTTGGCAAAGTTAGTTTTCCTAAAGTCTAAGGCTCTCGCTTTTGAATGGAATTTATCAGCCCTAGTCCTAATACCAAACCACACCAGCAATTTTGTTCTTCATAATAAGTTATACCATTTTGCCTAGCACTGATGCCAGGCTCATTAGTCTGTAGTATCCCTGATCATCCTAGGAACCCGTTTTTAAAACTGGTTTTACATTTGACACCTTCCAATCTTCAGGTACTGCAGATGATTTTATGATTGGTTGCAGGTCTGTAATGACATTTTTGAGTTCTTTTAGTACTCTGGTATGTATGCCAGCCGATCCAGGTGATTTGCTGCTCTTTAGCTTATTGATTTAGACTATTACATTTTCGAGAGTCACTGATATTTCTTTCAATTCCTCTGAATCATCACCATTACATACCATTTCTGACTTGGGTAGCTCCCTAATAGCTTTCTCCATATTAAGATCAAAGCAAAGAATTAATTTAAGGGCATGTTTACCAAAGTGCAGTAATAGGTAAAAATGCCATGCAGTAGGTACAAAACTGCCCTGCAGATACCGCTGCCACCACTGTTGATTGGCAGCGGCTGCACAGTAGCACGAACAACTTAGCTGTAGATAATGCCACCTCTTGAGGTGGCGTTATCTGCAACCATGATATTGGCGATTTGGACAGCCAGCATGTGACAACTACTTGCGGGTTTGCTGCCTCCTATCACCATACCTTTCCCCACCCCGATTCCCTATCCCCCTCATCTACCATGTTAAATGCAACTATCACAGAAAATTGATTCCAGTAGCTGGATTTTGCCTGCGTCAGCTGTCATGATGGCTTGATTTTTCCCATATTAGTGCCACCATGTCCAGGGGCAGCTCAAGGCAATCTGTTGCCTGAGGCGAAGAATGAGATGGTGCCCCCCACCCCCACCTTAGAGGGGGTGGAGCTTTTTCAGAAATCCAGTCAAAGACTGAACCAAACCAAAAAGCCGATTAGATTATATGGAGGGAATGCAAGATGTTTGCACACAGGGCCGTACCAAGCTGCAATCACGCCCTGTGCGACTTGCAGCTCGGGCGCACGCCCCCTCTCTCCCTCCCGTACCTCTGTCCAGCGCAGCCTTCTCTTTCTCTGCTACTGCCGCCCTCTGTTTTTTGTTCACGGTGGCACCGGCAGCATGGAAAGAGCAGGCAGTGCTGGACGGAGGTATGGGGAGGAGGAGGGGGCATGCGCCTAATCTGAAAGGCGCCGGCACTTTAAGCAGATCTGTCCCTCCCTGCTCTGACATTGCGTCGGAGGAGAGAGGGACCAGACATGCTTAAAGTGCTGCGAAAAGGCTTGGGGGATGCATTTCGGCTGTCTGCTATTGTCCTGCCAGCGCCGGCAGGGCAACAGCAGACAGCCGAAATGCGCCCCTCAAGCCTTTGCACCCTGTGTGGCTGCACAGCTTGCACAGGGCTAGTTACAGTCCTATTGGCACACCAAGGAACTAAAAAATAGCAAGAACCAACAGCACAGTTTATAAAACTAAATTATAACTCATTTTTATTTTGTTGTTATAAACTGCGTTATGGTTCTTGCTTTTTCATTTTCAACATATATTTTGCATCCACAGTAGGTGCAGAGCAGAACCAGGACATTCACCCACAGAACTCAATGTTTAAAAAAAAATCTGATTCTGATCATCTCACTAACAAAATAACCACTATTCTCCAGTACCAGGCATATTGTGAATTAATTTAAAACCCTACAACAAAGGGCAAACCTACCATACCATACCATATCAGCACAAACTTCCAAAACTCACATAAGGAGCCCATCCAAAAAAAGTGTCACTGTAAATACTACAGTGGGCCCTGGAACATCCATACACCTATTTGAAAAGCTGAACAAGTCAAATTACTACAGTACAGTACAGATCTTTATGTACAAACTCCATGTTAACAGAACACCTGACCTCAGTCACACACTCACAACATCAACCCTCACCAAGTACAGAATAAGTAATCACAATTTAAAGTAAAAATAAAAATATGTAGACAAAATTTAAACTCAAACTCCAAGAAGCCAAAGTCCACATGCAGTGCAACATCAGATAAATAAGAGATGCAGTTCCCCAATACTGTGTAAAATATAAAAATAGCACAAAGTCCAATCACTAAAATTAAATAAAATGACTTTTTCTACCTTTGTTGTCTGACCATTTTATTCTCTGATCATGCTGGTCCCGATCTGAGGCTTCTGCTTTCCCGTCTTCTCTTAGCTCTCTTTCTGTGGTCTATGGTCCATCTGCCATTTCTTATCTCTTCTTCTGTTTTCTTCACTTCCTTCCATCAGCCCATTTCCAGTTCCAGTAACCCTCCCCAGTATCAGCCCCTTTTCCAGTCCTCCCCTCCCAGTATTGCCTGTTTCCCATCAGCGCCGGCAGGCTCAGCTTTAACAGAGCCGTGGGAAAGGGAAACACTCTCCCCTCGCGCGTCTCTGCAAAGCTGAAGTGTGCAGGGGGGGAGGGGGGGAATGCTGGCACGGCTCTTCCGGGGAAGCAGCATCCGGGGGGCACTTCATTCTGCCGCTGCTGCAGCATCAGCAGCAGCAGCTTCTGCAGTCGGGTTTTTTTTATTTTTTTATTTTGAAGGTCGAGTGAGGCGGTCTTTTTGGGGGCAATTTTTTCCACCCCCAAAAGGTTGCTGCCTTAGGCTACCGCCTCACTCGGCCTCATTATAAAGCCACCCCTGACCATAACAGCTAATGTCCTTTAAGAAACATCCCTCTTATTCTCTCCACTATGGTGTCGTCCTCTCTGAGTGCCCCCTTTTACCCTGTGATTAGCTAATGTTTAATCTGACTCTCTCACAAACTTCCTGTTGCGGATGTACCTGAAAAAGTTTTCATTATGAATTTCTGTTTCTGTGGCATGCTTCTTTTCAAATTCTGTTTTTGTCTTCCTTCTCAATGCTTTAACTTACCAGATTTATGATGTTATTTGGCTAAAATAGCGTCTATCACCTCACTTTTTAACCATGGCTGTCATTTGGTCTTCCTTCTACCTTTTTTTAATATGTAGAATTCATCTTGTCTGTGCTTCCAAGATGGCATTTTTAAACAACTTCCATGCCTGATTTAAATTCTTAACCTTTGCAGCAGCTCCTTTTAGTTTTTTTTTTAACCATGTTCCTCATTTCATCATAGTTGCCCTTTTGAAAGTTAAATGTTAATGCAGTAGATTTCCTTAGTTTTTTCACTAGTTATTAATCAAATTTGATCATGTTATCATCACTGTTGGCAAGTGGCCCAGACATTGTTACCTTTCTCACCAAGATCTGAATTACACTAAGGACAAGATCAAAAATTGCCCCCTGCCCCTTTAATACTCCTGAGTCAGCAGCTCCATGAAAAAAATCTTTTTTTTATCTAGGAACTTTACCTCCCTAGCATTTCCTGATGTGACATTTACCTAGTCAACAATGATATAATTGAAATCGTCCATTATTACTCTATTGCCAAATTTGTTAGCTTCCCTAATTTCTGTAACATCTCATCGTATGCCCGTTCATTTTGACCAAGCAGACAGCTACCCCTACTACTATTCACTTTCCTTTCATACATGAAATTTCTATCCATGAAGATTCCTTGGTATAATCTGTTTTCTCCAGAATTTTTTTTCTGTTTGACTCAATGTGCTCTTTAAAATGTAGAGCCATCTCTCTTCCAATTTGAAACCCCTGTGGTAAGTGTGGCATGCGGTGAGAAGGGGTTTTCTTTAAAACACAACAGACAGCAGTTCAGGGAAAACAAAATATGTTTTATTCTGTCACAGTTTATTAAACCTCCACAAAGCTGGTTCTCCCGGCCCTTCCTCCAGCTCCAGTTAAAGTTCCTAACTCAGAACTCCTTTGCATGGCTTGTCTTGGAAGAAGGGTTCTGGTTCTATGGGCCTCTCTTCCTCCTGCAGACTGCTGGGTTTTTAACCTCTCTCTCTCTGAGCCATGCCCTCCCAGCCCTGAACTCTAGGCTGCAGACTCTTTTAAAGGGGACTGCTGATAATCCCTTTGGAGAGGGACAGGTAACATACTATATATTTATTTATTTATTTAGACAGTTTTGTATACCACCTTATCCTTCAATCAAAGTGGTCACAACACACTTGGGGGATACATTTAACACGAGGGGATATGAGACACATTTATTTATTTATTTAACAGTTTCTTATATACCGCCCCTTCCAGAGATCAGGGGCGGTTCACATCGAACAAAAATCAATATACTTCTGTATATTTTACATGGAACTTGTGTTAACTATGTACACGTTTAGTTACATTGAACATGTTTTGAACTTAACTAGAATAACACTATTCAAACTATGTACAGGTCATCAAAACATAATTGAGTTACCGGTATTTATTTACAATAGTGATATAGCCATTTGTTTGTGTAAATCTTTGTCTGTAGGGTAAGGCAGAGTAGAGTAAGTGTCTTTCTTATGTTTAATCATTTGTTCTGTCTTGAGAACTGTGAATGTGTTTCTGTGATTGTATCGGGGAGGTTTTTTGTTGGTAGGGGATCTCAAAGTGTATTGTGAAAAGGTATGTTTTTAGTTCTTTTTTGAATTGGTGAAGGTCCTTTATTGTGCGGAGGGTTAATGGGATCAGCCCACATACACATACACTAGTTGCACTCCCTCCCCCTCAGCTCAACCATGTCCTGTTGAGCTCCTGCCTCACCCGGGACCCTATGTGGGAAAGGAAGTCTATGTTCAGATGAATCTGACCAGCTCTATAGCAGACCCAGGGCCGGATTTACCTATACGCCATGTACGCCATGGCGTAGGGCCCACAGCTGGCAAGGGCCCACAAAAATAGAATTAGCTTTTTTTTTTTAAAATAAAATAAAAAAAAAAACTGCTGGCTGCCGCCGCGGGGCCCCCTCTGCTGCCGCGGCAGCATGGACTGACCCGCAGGGCCCCCTCTGCAAGCTGAGTCCGTCGGTCCCTCCCTCCCTCCGTGCAGGCTGTGAGAGGTGCGAAGGGAGAGTGTCTCCCTCGCGTCTCTGTTAAGCCCGCAGGGGCTGATGGGAAATTTGCAGAGGGGGCCCCTGCAGGTCAGTCCATGCTGCCGCGGCAGCAGAGGGGGCCTCGCGGCGGCAGCCAGCAGTTTTTTTTTTAAATTAAATTTTACTTTAGGCCGATGGGGGGGGGGGGTAGGACTGGTAATGGGCTATTGGGGGGCTGGGACTGGAAATGGGCTGGGGGGTTAAGGCTGGAGGTGGGCTGATGGGGTTAGGACTGGTAATGGGCTGTGGGCTGTTGGGGGGGTTTAGAACTGGTAATGGGCTTTGGGGGGGTTAAGACTGGTAATGGGCTGTGGGCTGTTGGGGGGGCGTAGAACTGGTAATGGGCTTTGGGGGGGGTTAAGACTGGTAATGGGCTGTGGGTTGATGGGGGCTGTCTGGTAATGGGCTATGGGGGGGCTAGGACTGGAAAGGGGCTGGGGGGGTTAAGACTGGAGGTTGGCTGATGGGGTTAGGACTGGTAATGGGCTGTGGGCTGATGGGGGGGGTTAGGACTGGCAATGGGCTATGGGGGGCTGACTGGAGGGTTGATGGGGTTAGGACTGGAAGTGGGCTGATGGGGGGTTAGGACTGGTAATGGGTTATAGGGGGGGCTTAAACTGAAAATGGGGTGATGGGGGGTTAGGACTGTAAGTGGGTTGATGGGGGGCTAGGACTGGTATTGGGTTGGGGGGTTGCTAGGACTGGAAATGGGCTGATGGGTGGCTAGGACTGGAAATGGGCTGATGCAGGGACTAGAAGGGAATGGATGCTGGGTGAGGCTGGAACTAGAAGGGAGCTGATGTTGGGGGAGGATTAGAATGGGATGGGGCTGGAAGAGTAAAATGGAGAAGGGAAAAATATTTTGTGTGGGAGGGATAAAAAATCTACAATTGGCCGGGTATTGGGAGAGTAAGTGGGGATTGAGGATGGAGGGGTAAAATTTGAGTGGATGAAATAAGAATGAGGAAAGAGCAAAAGGAGAAAGATTAGTATGTTAAAGCAGATGTAGAGAAAGAATGGAAAAAAACTAGAAGAGAGAAGAAAGGACAAATGGACAGCAGACGATGGAGAGTTAGCAGAAGACACGAAGAAACCAGAAGAAAGTGGCTGGAGCAATTGCAGCTGAAAAAAATGCACAAAAGGTAGAAAAATATCTCTTTATTTGAATTTATTAATTGGAATATGTCAGCTCTGGTAAATGTGCATCATTAACGTCTGCGCTTTGTTTAGTACAAGAGCAAATTAATGTATAGTTTTATTTCTACAGTGTTGTACATTCCAAGTTTAGCTTTTGGGATTCCCAGTTTAATTATTGTCTTCCTGTTTCTAAATTGTGATTCCTTGTTTGGTGATGGTCTATGTTCTGCATGTGTAACTGAGCTGAGGTGTTCTGTTTATATAATTCCTATTTGACATTGCCACTTGTTCTCTTTCCCCAGTAGGTCATGTATTGTTGTTCTCTGAAATGTATTGGTTTAATATTTGCAGTGTTGCCTTTTGATTGGTAGAGTATGGTGCTTTGTGAGTCCTGGTAGTGCTGTTAGGATACGGCGGGTTTGCTATGGGTTCTAAATGGGCAGTGTTTGTAGTAGTTCCTAATGTGTCTGGCAGTTGGCACTGGATTATAGTAATGTAGAAATCTTTTAGTCTTTCTTTATCCATACACTCATTAAGAGGCACGTTTACTAAAAGTTAGTATATGGTAACATTATGCAAATGAGGCCTCGCACCCCCCTTTGGCCGCCCCTGCTGGGGGCCCACAATTTTTGTTGGCGTAGGGCCTCACTCAAGGTAAATCCGGCCCTGAGCAGACCTGAAACTGGTAGGGTTGGAGACTCAATATCCACTGCATAATATGGTCACTGGACTCTTTATGTCAAGCCAGACATTTAAGGGGTCGGTAGACAGTTACCAGCACAATGGACAACCAAGCAGATAGTATTTGAAGGTCTCAAGCGCCCACTTGACAGCCAGGGCTTCCTTCTCGATCAGCACATAATGCTTTTCCTGAGGAAGTAGATTCCTGCTGATAAATACTATGGGGATGTTCTTCTCTCCTGATTTTCTGGGCCAGAACGGCTCCTAGGCCCACTTTTGAGTCATCAGTTTGCAACAATAAATGATACAGAGAAATAAGGGCTAATCAGGATAGGTTCAGAGTACACAGCCTTCTTTAGATGCTGGAAGGCCAAGTCCATTTCCGGTGACCACTGAATCTGTTCAGGAGCTTTCTTTTGGAGGAGAATGGTTAACAGCTCCACCACCTCTGCGAAATTAGGGATAAAATGGCAGTAATAGCCGATCAATCCAAGGAAGGCACAAACCTCTTTCTTCAATTTTGGGGTGGGGACCTGGGCAATGGCATCCACCTTCCATAGTTGAGGTCATATCTGCCCATTCTCAATTAAATATCTCACGTATTGAATGTTCTAACCTCCTAGAACACCTTTCTTATGGTTGGCCGTCAACCCGGCCTTCCACAGGCTGGTCAACACAGCTTGTATTTGGGTTAGATGGATTGTCCGGTTTCTGCTGTAGATGATGATGTCGTCTAGGTATGCAGCTGCATACTCCTTGTGTGGTCTCAGCAGGCAGTTGACTATGTGTTGAAATGTGTTAGTAGCCCTGTGTAATGCACAGGGCAGCACTATAAACTGGAACAGATCTTGCGGTGTTGAAAAAGCAGTCTTCTCCTTGACAGCCAGAGTCAAGGGCACCTGCCAGTATCCCTTGGTCAAATCCAAAATCTGCTCCAATGGCACAATCTTGGCTATTTTGGGCCCGATCTTTTCTTTCTGTTGCAGCCACTTCCATTCGAGATCCTTCAACCAAAAGAGAAACCTCCGAGGGCTCTCTTTTATCTGGATCTCCCTTTCTGAATCACTGGCAGTAGACCTCTGGGGTACAGACAGTCCGTTACAGTATGGCGGCCTTGACAGCTGCATACTGAGCTCACCCATCTGGGTTGGTGTCCTGGAATGTAGCCTGACTGCTGCCTATCAGCAGCTTCTCCAAATAAGTAGCCCATATTGCCTCTGGCCACAAAGCCATGTAGGCAGTTCATTCAAAGTTCACCAAGAAGTGGTCCAGTTCATCTTCTGCCATCATTATAAGAAGTGCTTGCGCAGGAGGGTGGAGTTGCAGTCTCTGCAGAACCTGGGTCAACTGAGCTAGAGAACTCTTCTATAGCGCCCCCCTGTGCTCAAATAAGATTCTGTATCTGCAGCTGCTATTGATGCAGCCCTTCCAGCAGGGCATGTTGAAACTGTTGCTGACATTGTTGCTGTTGCTGCTGATACTGTTGCTGTTGACCTTCTGCCAGAATCTGGAGCCACTCCATCCTGGCTTGTCACTGTCCTCTTGCAAAACTACCACAGCTTTGTTTTTTGCAGCTGAGTGAATCCTGCAGTATTCCAGCTCCAATAAACGTTTAGCGACATCTAGTGGCAAAAACAAAGCCTACCTGTCTGGCACTGACTATACCTTCTTCAAGCTCCCTAACTAAAGTGAGGCTAACTTTCTTATCTCAAACAAACAAAGAAACAACAAATCCTGACCTGCTGTAGAGGCCCAACCTCTTAAAGGGGACTGCTGATAATCCTTTTGGAGAGGGACAGGTAACATTCTATATACCCCATCACACCTCCCCCCCCCCCCTATAATTACAATATAATTTGTATTTTGATATTACAGTGTCCCATTGTTATCTTCCTTCCACCAATTCTCTGAAATGCCTACCTTGTTATTTTATGCTATATATTCTGGCTCTTCCATCTTACAGTATTTGTTAGGATTTTAGCATTTGTATAAAGACATTTCAAAGTGTATTTTTTGTTTGTGTCTGAAACATGTTTAGCAGTTGATAGGGATAATGTGCAATCTCCCATCTCTGCCTGATCTTCACTTACAGTAAAGGCACCTGGACTACTTTTGCCTTTGTTGAAACTTCTCTACTGGGATTCCCTAACCTCCCTCCAAATATACCTTACTCCAAACCATGCACTCCTGAGGGATAATGGCTTTCCTCTAGGTTCTAATTTTAAAAGCTACCCTATTTCCTTTTTAAATGTCTGCACCAGCAGTCAGGTTTCCCCTTCCCCAGAATGCTGCCCAGTTCCTGACAAATCTAGACCCCTTCTCCCTGCACTGTTATCTCATTCAAGCACTGAAATTTTGGAGATTTGCCTGCCTCTTGGGTGCCGCATTCTGTCTCTTCCCTCCTGGGCAGAAGCCCCTGGATACTCGGAGGACAGGTCCTAGATATGGGATTACTTCATGCCACACCAAGTGCTGTTTTCCTTTCAGGTGATCTCTTTCCTCCAAAGCAGCAGAGAGGTTGCCAGACTGAAGGTAGGACTTTTCTACTATATCCCTGTAGATCTTATCTATCTATCTGTCTATCTATATCTATATCTCTATATGTATATGTATATATATGTATGCCTCAGTTCCTCCAACTCTTGCTATTCTAGCCTCTAGAGCAGGGGTAGGGAACCCTGGTCCTGGAGAGCCGCAGACCAGTCAGGTTTTCGGGATATCCCTAATGAATATGCATGAGATATATATGCATTAGAGATATCCTGCCAACCTGACTGGTTTGTGGCCCTCCAGGGCTGGATTTGGAGACCCCTGCCTTACACCTCTGTCATTTAAGATTGTGAGTGGGCAAGGTGCAGATGTCCTAGACATCGAAAGGGTATATAGAATGTGTCACATTCCTCCTCGATTCTCACCACCACCAAAAAGTTGTCTAATAGACAATATTTTGGTGGTGGTGAGAAGTGAGGAGGAATGTGACACATTCTATCTAACCTTTTTGATGTCTTGGACATCTGCACCTTGCCCACTCACAATCTTAAATGACAGAGGTGTAAGGCAGGGGTCTCCAAATCCAGCCCTGGAGGGTCACAAACCAGTCAGGTTGGCAGGATATCTCTAATGCATATATATCTCATGCATATTCATTAGGGATATCCTGAAAACCTGACTGGTCTGCGGCTCTCCAGGACCGGGGTTCCCTACCCCTGCTCTAGAGTTTGGTCTTATTCTTTGAGAGCCAGGAGCTCTCTGCACCAAGTGCATACATATAACTTTTCACCAACTGAGAGGTAATTACACATGTGGCACTCAAACCAAAAGACAGAATGGCAGTTATCTTGATGATGGACCACTCTCTGTTTCTTAGTATGGTGAGTTTAGTTATTTAAAGTTACTAAGGGAATAGGTATGCCTAAACTAATAAAGGGCTTTCTGTTTTGTATTGCTTCTTACTGAACTACAAACAGGGTTTGCTCCAGAGTTGGTTCAAGTGTTGGCACTCTAGGCAAACCTGAAGCCCTTGGCTGTCGAATCTGTTGTTTAGCTTTGATTACTCTGCTCTTTGCCATCCCCAGAACCTTCTTCCCTAGGTGATTGCCTAGTTTGCCTGGTGGTTGGGCCAGACCTGACTACAAATCATTTGTTGTATATGATTAATGATCTATTGCTGAAAATACCCTATGGCAACACATTTCCTTCTTGTCCTTTTACTGAAATTATAAATTAAGAGATATGCCTGAGAGAACCAGCTAGAGGAAGTACTGTAGAGTAATCCTACACCTGTTAAAATTGTAGCAAGGTTTTGTTAAAAGAGGATTTCTCAAAGATAGCATAAAGGTTTGCTTGGGAACTACAGAGGGTAAAAGGCTCATATAAGTAATTAATGAGAGGGAGTGCAAAGCAAGTGGTGATATCATTATGCCACAGGTTCTTAGTGAATAAAATAGTATGCACAATATACTAAACACTACCAGTGGCCTATTCAGTGATCAGAAGAATTAAGATGATGAGATCACAACCCCTGTGACTCCAGGAAATAGTGAGGCTATATTAGGGCTGGGCACTGGACAAACTGTATTGTCTGTATTCCCTGAAAGACAAGTCAAAGTTTTTGCTCGTCTTGTTTATTGTATACTTTGTCTTACTTGATTGTATTTGTATTTTGTGATCTTCTTGACTAGATTGTGAGCTCTGATGAGCAGGGACTGTCTTTTCTTCAAGTATGTACAGCACTTCGTACGTTTGAAGCGCTTTATAAATGTTAAATAGATAGATAGAAATAGAAAATAAAGAACATTCCTGAGTTTCAAGGGGCCTTGAAGTCTCTCTAAATGTGAGTCCTTGCTTCAGATAATGGCCAGAAGATGCTGGATGAGGTCTCCTGTGTCATTCTTTCACAGCATCTTAAAGAAGTACTAGCTAAATTCTTCACAATACCAATTTGTAAGTAAAAATACACAGGCCAATATTCAAAAGTACCGGCTATCTGGATAAGTGCCACTGGTCAGGCCTACTTGCTGAATTATCAACGCCACTGTCTGGATAGTGCCGCTCAAAATCACTATTCATTGCCCTGGCACTATCTGTATTGTGCTGCGGCAATGCAGAGGCAGTCCCAGAACTAATGTGGGTAGCAGTGATATTCAACCCATTATCCAGATAACTACTGGATATAAAAAAAAGCTATTTTAAAGTTATCCAGAGAGTTATGCAGATAGCGGACTGAAAACCGCTGCTGTAACTCTGGTGCTAACCGCATTACACATATATTTCAGCAGTGCCCCGGCCACTTCCTGCAAAGCAACGCTGTATGTGTATCTTTTATTTAAGTGCCATGTCCAGCATTAAAAAAAAAAATGACAACTGCGGAGTTTAAATACTGACCAAACCAAGCCTATTTTGTCACTATGATAGACAGGTGAAGGGTCATTCTATAATCTTGCACACAGGCAACTCGCATTGCATGGGTTTGGGGGCCTGTTCTATAAAGGAAAGCATGTGTGACTTTGACTTTATGAAAAAAGGATATTTAGACACACCTGCTTTAGAGCAGGCGTAACTGCCTGCACCTAGATTGGTGCAGTGATGCACGCCAATCATAGTATTCTGTAGCTTATGTGAATGGATTTAGGCCCCGCCTATGCTCCACCCAGGCCTCATGCATACCCCAACTGAACATACGCATCTTGGGACTTACACGCACGCCTCTAGAATAGAGACTGTCCAAAACAAGTGCATCAGCATCCATTCATGCACATAAGTCCTTCAGAATAGAGACTGAGGCATGCTTTATTTTTTAATTTATGTGCTCTTTTATACCGCTTTATCTAAAATCAAAGCACATTACATGGAACAGGTAAAAAAAAGTTACAGATAACAGTGAACATGTACAGTAACTAGGGAAAACAGAGAACATTTTAACATTGATTATAGTACATCACGATTGTAACAGGATATGCAACAGGGTTGTAAAAGGGTTGAGGGATCAAATGAGTCCACAGAGGTTGTGCCATCTGAGGGGAAGGTCTAAGAGGCAAGGGGGTGAAATAATAGAGAGGGGAATGGGGACAGAATTTAAACTGAGCTGGTATTTGGTCAAGTTATCGTCCCTTCAAAGTGTTCACTGAATAAATATGCTTTGAGTTGCTTGCAGAATGATGATAGGTCTGGAGTAACTCTTATTGTTTCTGGGAGTGAGTTCCAAAGCTTGGCGACATAGTGTGAGAAAGCTCTATTGCATGTGGACCGATTGCTCCTAGTGTATGCCACGGGTTTAGTAAGTGTGTTTGTTGAACAGCCTCTTCTTGATCTGGTGTTTGGACAGCTTGTAGAAGGGATTTTAAATAGCTTTATGATAGGTTGTGGAGTATTTTAAAAGTATTTGTTTCAAGTGTGTACCTCTCTGCACACCCTATATAGAATCAGCCCCCTAGAGGGCATTTTATAAGGGGGGTGCCTATTTAAAACACATGGAGTGGAGGAGTAGCCTAATGGTTAAGAACACTGGCTTGGGAACCCAGAGACCAGGGGTCAATTCCCACTAGCACTCCTTGTGGCCTTGGGCAAGTCACTTAACCCTCCATTGCCTCAGAAAAATCCAAGTTATCAATGTCCCTGTTTAATGTACATTACCAAGTTTAAGTTTCAATGTAAACCACTTTGATTGAAATTGAAATCATTTCCAATATTCTCAGAGGATGTGGCCTTATTGTCTCTGAAGGTGATCTGGCATCCAGCTTCTGTAAGTTCACAAGATGTAATGGTGTTTCCCTTTAAAAATGTCCTACAAGTTATAGAAATATCTGTTTCTGCAGGCTATGAAACGGGGGCAAGAAAATACGCATACAGTTAAGAATGCAATTGTATGTTTGCTGTTTAGCTGGACTAAAAAGACATTCAAAGGGATGCATTAAGAATCAAGAAAGTAAAACAGGCATGTTCTGAATTCAATTAGAAACAAGACCCACATAATCTACGACATCATCAAAGACGAGCAACCAGACATCCTCTGCATAACTGAGACCTGGATCACCGTCACTGATGCAGCCATATTAAACCAGATAAGCTACCCCGGATACAACCTGTATAACTGCCCAAGAGAAAATAAAAGAGGTGGAGAAGTCCTCATAATGGCTAAAACCAACCTACAACTTACCACAACATACCTTGACTCAAACACTGACGTAGACATGCTTAAAGTTGAGAACCTGGCAATAGCTATATGTTTGATCTACAGAGCCCCCTCAACAAATCAAGAAGTACTTGCCTCGGTACTGGAAAACATCTCTACGACGCAACCAAGGAAATTCCAAATGATTCTAGGAGACTTGAACTTATCATCAGCAGCTGCCGCACACGCAGTTAATTTCCTAGAAGCCATGTCACAACTTGGATTTCAACAAATAATAAACGAGCCAACTCATGAAAAGGGCCACACACTCGACATGGTCTTCACTCCCATGGGGGACCAGTTAATTGCAGAGAAGCCATTAATAAAGATCAACCCTAAACCGTGGTCAGACCACCACCAAATCGATATTCGGATGAAACTACCGTCTATACCAAAGGACACAAAAGCACGAAGACTAATACAACAACAAAGGAGATTCAACAAACTAAACCTGGACTGTCTGATAAATAACATTCAGACCCACATTGACCTTAAAAGCACGGATATCGATGCGCTAACAGAAAGCTGGAACACCGGAATACAGGCCGCAGCACACCCCAAATGGAGCACCACTCCGAACCTAGCTAAACAACAATCGGAACCCTGGTACACCGAAGTACTAAACACCAGGAAGAGAGAACTCAGAAAGCATGAAAGAAAATGGAGACGTACGAAATCTATGGAACATAGGATGGAGTATCTCACCCTCCTCGAGAAATACAAAGAAGAGGTGAACGCTGCAAAAAGGTTGCACCACACGAACCTATTGAACAAAGCGATCAACAAACCCAGGGAACTATTTGAGCTGGTGAAATCCTTAACAAAAGCATCCCAACCAGACCAACAGGATACCTATATCAACCCACAAACCCTGGCAAACCACTACGCGAGCAAGCTGACTGCAACTCTGTCCGACCCCTGCAGGGGGGAGGTACACCGGGAAGCTATTGGTGAGCAAGAACTGACATGGAGAAACTTCCACAAGATCGATGAGCAACAAACAAGCAACATAATAACTAGCATCAACACCACCACCTCCCCACTTGACCCCTGCCCCACTGCTTGGGTCAAGGCAGCGAAAAAAGATATAGTCCCCCAGGTCTCTCACATTGTGAACCTATCACTGCGTCAAGGAATTATGCCTGACCAGCTCAAGAAATCTATAATAAGACCAGTACTAAAAAACAATAAACTTAACAAAACAGACCCAACATCTTATCGCCCCATCTCCAGCATATCCTTCTTAGCAAAAATCATCGAAAAAGCAGCCCTCATACAACTGCAAGAGCATCTAGATGACCACAACATACTAGACATGCAACAATACGGGTTCAGGCGAAACCATGGAGTTGAAACGCTTTTAATAGCACTACTCAATAACCTCCACAAAGGCTTGGAAGACAGGAAGAAAACTTTCTTACTAATCTTCATTGACATCTCCGCCGCTTTTGATACTGTACATCATGGTATCCTGCTAAAAAAACTGGAATCAATAGGAATCTCGGGAACCACCCTTAAATGGTTCTCCTCCTATATCACGAACCGAAGTCCACAGGTACAATTCAATGGTGAAAAAGCTGAAGGGTTCACTCAAACACAAGGAATACCCCAGGGATCAGCCCTCTCGGCTCTACTTTTCAACATCTACATGCAGCCCCTCTGTGACATTTTCAAAAAACATAACATCAACTACCATATCTATGCAGACGATATTATGTTATACACTCAATTGGACACTAATAACCCAAAGTATACACAGCTTGAAGCATGCCTGTACGAGATGTTAGCATGGCTCCAGCAAAACAACATGGCAATTAACCATAAGAAAACCGAAGTAATGTATATATCAAGTAAACCGAACTTTGAACCCCCTCCGACGGTTACCCTCTGCAACAACACATACAACACAAAAAACGAGATCAAATACCTGGGTGTCACACTGGACAGCAAGCTCCAACTGGAAAAACATCTGAGAAGAACAAACAAAGCCATCTTCCACAAGCTCAGAGTCCTACAGCCACTGAGGAACTTAATCGAACCCTGTGATTTTCGGACGGTGGCACAAGCACTCATTATGCCGCACTTAGACTACTGTAACGCCATACTACAGGGACTGCCAAAGAAAACGCTAAATATATTGCAATTGGCCCAAAATGTGGCGGCAAGGATCATCACACGAACAAGAATCACTCAACGCATCACACCTGTACTGATCGATCTACATTGGTTACCAGTTGTGGCCAGAATACAATACAAAACTTTGGTAACCACATTCAAGCTCATACATGACATAGCACCCTCATTCCTCTCAACACTGATCAACAAGCAACCAACCAACAGAGACAGGCGAACTATTAACTCTGACACATTACAAGTTCCTAATAATATCAGATCAGTAAAAACAAGCACCAGCAACAAAGCATTCTCATTCTCAGCCCCGATAACCTGGAATCATCTACCACATGAACTGCGAGCTATAAAAGACATAAATGACTTTAGAAGGAAAATAAAAACCCATCTTTTCAAATGTCACTATAACCTGATGTAAAAAGTGAAACCATGATGCCGACCTGTGTAAATGTAATTAATAGAGAACTGTAATTATGTAAATATTGTAAACCTAATTTTTGAAGTGTCTAACCCTGCATGTTGTGCCTAACCCTAAATCTATGTATATATGATCCAATTTTCCTGTCTTGATTTGACATATCCCACATTTGTAATCAAACCGCTGCTGATCGCTGGAAGTAGCAGTATATAAGTGTAAACTAAATAAATAAAATAAAAATAAATGGACTTTTAGCCACTCTGAGTGGGGTAATTTTCACCCAGAGGGAACTTGCTGGGTAAGTACTGCAACACATCGAGTAGCTTGTGACTGATTAAATAGCAGGTCACAGCCAGAGAACATACAGTATGAAAGTCCTGAAAGGAAAGATCTCATCATTTTGGGAGATGCAACCCTTGAGACTTTTGAACTGGTAGGAAGTAGGGTTGCCAACTGGCCGGTTTTCAGCCGGCCTGGCCGGTTTTTCCACGGCCAGGCCGGCTGCCGGCGCAGAGGCAAAACCGGCCCTTTAAAAGCCGGTTTTTTTGCTCTGGCCGCAAGATCGGGAGCGGCCAGAGCAAAAAAAACGGCTTTTCTCCGCTTCAGAGGGAGCCGGGGAAGCCCGCGCGAGGCCCCGGCTCCCTCTGAACAGCCACCAGCGTGAAGAGCCTTTACCTTCACGCTGGCGGCTGTTCCTGTGAAGCCGCGAATGCTGGGAAAGGTTAAAGGTTGCCCTTGGACTGGAAAAGGGCTAAGGGGGTGGGGGGACTTGGACTGGAAAAGGGCTAAGAGGGGGGGGGACTAGGACACGAAAAGGGGAAAGGGGGGGGGGAACTTCGACTGGAAAAGGGCTCTAAAGGGGGGGACTTGGACTGGAAAAGGGCTAAGGGGGGGGGACTTGGACTGGAAAAGGGCTAAGGGGGTGGGACTTGGACTGGAAAAGGGCTAAGGGGGGGACTTGGACTGGAAAAGGGCTAAGGGGGGGGGACTTGGACTGGAAATAGGCTGTGATGGGGGGGGGACCTGGACTGTAAAAGGGTTATGGGGGGGGGACATGGACTGGAAATGGGTTGTGATGGGGGTGGAGGGGACCTGGACCAGAAAAGGGCTATGGGGGGGGGGGGAACCTTGGACTGGAAATAGGCTGTGATGGGGGGGGACCTGGACTGTAAAAGGGTTATGGGGGGGGGACATGGACTGGAAATGGGTTGTGATGGGGGTGGAGGGGACCTGGACTGGAAATGGGCTATGGTGGAGGAAGGGGGATCTTGGACTGGAAATAGGCTGTGATTAGGGGGGCTAGGACTGCAAATGGGCTGTGATGGTGCGGGGGGACTCGGACTGCAAATGGGCTGTGATGGTGCGGGGGGACTCGGACTGCAAATGGGCTGTGATGGTGGGGGGGGGGGGCCTAGGACTGGAAATAGGCTGTGATGGGGGACTTGGACTGGAAATGGGCTGTGATTGGGGGGGGGGGGAGCTAGGACTGGAAATGGCCTGTGATGTGAGGGCTAGCACTGGAAATGGGCTGATGAAGAGCTGGAATAGGACTGGAAATGGGCTGATGTGGGGCATGGGAGAATGGGACTAGAAGGGAGTGGATGCTGGGTGGGCCTAGAACTATAAGGGAATTGATTTGGGGGGAGGACTAGAATGGATGGGGAATGAGAATGGAGAGGGGAAAAAATATTTTGTGTGGAAGAAAAGTCTATGATGGGCCGGTATTGGGAGAGTAAGAGGGGCTTGAGAATGGAAGGGTGAAATTTAAACGGATGATAAAGGAATAAGGAAAGAATTGGGGGAAAGAGCAAAAGGGAAACAATCAGTATGTTAAAGCAGAAATAGAGAGAGAATGGAAAACATCTAAAAGAGAAGAAAGGACAAATGGATAGCTCGCAGAAGACACGAAGAAACCAGAAGAAAGTGACTGGAGCAATTGCAACTGAAAAATAAAACGCCCAAACAGAAGGTAGAAAAATACTTTTTATTTTGAATTTATTAACTGGAATATGTCTGGTCTGGGAAGTGTGTATTGCTAACATCTTTGCGTTTTTGTTTAGTGCAAGAGGAAATTACTTTATAGTTTATTTCTCCAGTGTTGTACATTTCATGTTTGGATTTTGGGGTTCCCAGTTTAATTATTATCTGACCAAGGAAGTTAGCCTACACGTATCCTCGGTAATTTTTGTGGGTGGGGCTGGGGGCGGGGCTGGGGTGGGACTAGGGGCGGAGAATGGGTGGAGCATGGCAAGCCACAGGTGTCGGGTTTTTCTCGGTGAAAAAGTTGGCAACCCTAGTAGGAAGTAATTTCATATTGTGAGAAGGGCAGTCAAGAAGATGAGGTGAGGAAGCAGCAGGGGATGGAGGGGGTTCAGAATACAAGTGGAGGTCAATGAGCACCTGGAAGGTTGCTGGTGAATGAACTATCAGCAGACAGTAGAAGCAGAGTACAGAACAGGGGAACAGCCAGAGCACAAATGTGAAAGCAAGGAGGCTGAAGCAAGGTAGCAACTTCATGGAAAGGAGTTGCTAGATAGAGTTCATTAAGGAATATTTGGTGTTTTGGGAAGCTGCCCGACTCCTGCTTAGATCCTCATTTTAAATGGATTTAGCTCACACCTTTCTCAGAAGTTCAAGGAAAGTTACATTGAGGTACAGTGAGTATTTTGCCTGTCTCCAGAGGGCTTACCATCTATGTTTGTACCTGAGGCAATGGAGGAATAAGTGACTTGCCAAAGATCGCAAGAAGCAGTGGTGAAATTTGAGCCTGGCTTCCCTGGGGCTCACCCCACTGCTCTAACCGCTAGGCTACTCCTCCAAAGTGAAGCAGCAACCTTGTAGATTAAAATATCTGTGCTAGGGAAAACAGGCAAGCCAGAAGAGTTAAGCTCATTAGCATTAGAAATACATCCTGAAGAAATGTATGTTGCTGGAAATGTTACTGACCAGAAGCCTATGGTGAAGATCCTACTATATCAGGCATGTCCAACAGGTAGATCGCGGTCTACCTGTAGATTGCGGAGGTGTCAGAGGTAGATCACCAGCCCCACTTGGCTCCATCTCTCCAGCAGCTCGCCCCGTCGCTAGGAGAGAGCTTGTGCCGCCGCTGCTGATCCTTTGCCGGTCTTTTTCCCTGCCTGCGGGAATCTTGCCTTCGGGTGTATTGGGGCGCTTGTTGTTTTCATGCCAATAGTTTGTGGGTACCCCAGGGGGCCACTGCCCTCGCCCCGCGACGAGACACCAAAGGCCCGGTGTCATACCTGGTCTCCTGCCTCTCAGAATCACCCATTCCTGCCCCCGCCCCAACACCCCTTAGAAGTGTGTTATATATCTGGCGATATCCATTCGCCCGGGCTTTACCTGAATACACTTACCGTATTTGTTGTGTCGTGTGCTGGTCATTGGTCGCTTTATAGTTCGCTTTCATTAAACACTTTCAGGCAGACACAACAAAGTGTCAAGAATTTGGTAATTTTGGTGGGCTTTTCCAATTTGTTCTAACTTGCTTATGCCTTGCCTTCGAATTGGTTCAAACCACTGTGACCTTTGCTTGCCTCTGCAATTTTATTTTGCCTAGCCTTTGCGTTGATTCTACACTGTGTGCAGAATTTATTAAATCGCATGTGATTTATTTGAACTTGTTTGGCGGTATTTGATTTTATCTGGTTTGCTGGACAAGTGTTTAAGTTTTTTTGATGATTGTTTGGTGGTATTTGATTATTGGTGCCAGTATGATAAATTCTCATTTTTACTTTTAGAACTGCATGTATGGTTTTGGCATCTCCAGTCCTTGTATTGCACATCATCCAGAAGTCTTCAGTTCCTGTTGATCTTTAATACTTTGGGACAGTTACAGCCACCCCAGTATAACGAAGACGAGTGTTCCAAAGAAGAGAAAAGCCTACCACTTTCATGATGAATGGGAAATGCACTACTTCTTCATCATGGTGAAAGACAAGTGTTGTTGTCTAATTTGTAACGCCGCAGTATCCTTGCCCAAAAGGGGTAATCTGGAACGTCATTATAAGGCTCTGTAAGTTTGATGCTGATTTTCCACCCAAAAGTGAAATTCGGAAACTGAAGCTCAAAGAACTTAAATCGAAAGTGGCTACTCAGCAACAGCTGATGGCGAAGCCAAGGTCACATTCGGTCAATGCAACCATAGCATCCTTCAAGGTCAGCAACCTGATCGCAAAGAAATGCAGATCTTTCACTGAAGGGGAATTTGTAAAAGTTTGTTTTCTTGAAGCAGCTGACAATCTTTTTGAAGGATTTAAAAATAAGAAAGAGATCATAGCTGCTATTCAAGATGTACAGTTGTCAAGAAACACCGTCGTGCGGCGAATAGAAAAGATGTGTGGAGACACAACTGAACAATTGTTGGAGGATGTTTCAAATTGTGTTGCTTTCTCACTCCAACTGGATGAGTCTACAGACACAAGAGACATAGCCCAGTTACTAGCCTTTATCCAGATGGTTTTTGAAGACTTCAGTGTTAAAGAAAACTACTTGGAATGATTTCTTTAAAAGGGAGAACTACCGGTCAGGAAATATTCAGTTCTTTCCATTCTTTTGTGACTACTGATGGAGCAAGAGCAATGACAGGTGAGGTTAACGGTTTCATAGCCCTCTGTAGACAGCATGACAACTTACCAGATTTCCTTTCTTACCACTGCATCATTCACCAGCAAGTTTTGGCAAGCAAGAGACTCAATGCAAAGACTGTCATGGACATCACTTTCAAAATTGTAAATGCAGTTCATGGAAGATCACGTCAAAGACGGCTTTTCAATCTTACTCTTGTTGAAGGGGCAGCGGAAATTGTTTTGCACACAGATGTAAGGTGGCTAAGTAGGCACAAATTTCTGCAAAGATTTCGTGATTTGCTGAATGAAATAATACGTTTTTTAAAGGAGAGGGGAGATGACCAAGCAGAGTTGGAAGATGAGGAGTGTTTATGTGATCTGGCATTTCTCGCTGACTTTACAGGCGAACTAAGTGATATGAACATTGAACTACAAGGTAAAAACAAATGCATTGGTGAGATGATGAGTACAGTTTCATCCTACAAGAGCAAATTTGAGCTAATGATGACTGACCTTGCAAACAACACTTTTGATCATTTTCCTAATACACAGGACCATCTGGGACAATATCAAAATTTTGTTTTTCAGAAATCTGTTCTGTTATCTAGGGATTCGAAAATAGATTCTGTGACTTCCAAAAAATTGGAACAGTTGTGGAGTACTTATCATACCCATTCAAAGTAGATGCGGACATTAAAGAAACTGCAGCTGCTATCGGTAAAAATTACTCGGTGAACAAGCCATCTCTTGAAAATGAAATATTAACCCTTAAAAATGACATTTTTCTCAAGACTCGTGCTGAGCAAAAATCGTTTTGGAAGCTAGTGCCTAGAGACAAATTTCTCAACTTGAGAAGATGCAGTGAAGCTGTACACTCCTGTTTTGGTTCAACTTATTTGTGTGAATCTGCGTTTCCCATCTGAAAATGACAAAGAGTACACAACGTTCCAACATGACAGATGAACATCTCCAGGATTCCAAGAGACTGGCCCTCATGCAATATTTACCCAACTTCAAAAAGCTGGTGGATGAAATGCAGGCTCAGACGTCTCACTAATGAGCAAGAGCGAAATATTAAAGATTGTGCAAGATCAGCCTGGATCAATACTCGACCAAAAATTAACACAAATTACTCAATAAAAGTTAAAGAAAGTTATTAAGACAGTTAAAGAAAGTTATTACTCAATAAAACTTTAAGAAAAAATGTACTTTCCATTCCCCCCCCCCCCCGCCGTTCTTACTGGATCTTCGTCTCTCTGTTTTGTTTTTGCTTAATTTGCTTAACAGCCGATCACATCCAAGTAAATAACAGAAGGTTCATTAACAACAGGGGGGGGGGGGAATCCTCCAACTTTATTGGGTTAAAATTTAATTTGAAACTAATTTGAAACTTAATTTTCATGGTGGTAGATCACCGGCACTTTTGGCCGGAAAAAGTAGATCACGATCTGTTCGAAGTTGGACACGTCTGTACTATATTAACACTGAGAAGCTAAGGTCTCAGCTATCCAAAGGCAGAAAAGCCAAGAGCTGTACATATGATAGCTGTAGAAGTTACATGACACGTTAAAGCCCATAGGTGGGTCAGACCAGCTGAGAGGGAACTTAATTGCCTGTCTGGATTAAGTTATACAAGGCGGTTGTATGTTAACTATGAACGTTACTGATGAGAAGTCCAGGGCAAAGCACACACCCGATTTTGTAACTAAAGCTTAAAAGCACACCAGTGTCCTGCTTCATCTATGGAAAAGGAAATACATTACTGAATTCCTAATCCAGAGAATCGATTTAGAGCAGTGATTTCCAAAGTGGGCGGCACCACCCCCAGGTGGCGTTGGGCTAATCTAGAAGGGTGTTGAAAGACAAGGTGGTGGTGTGGGGGCACTGCACTGCCCCAGGGGAGTGCTGGAAGGATAAGCACAAACAAAAAAAGTGACTCCAAATAGTTGAACATGGGAATTTAAGGCCCCTACTCAGTAACTCTAAACCAGCCATTGAGAAACTGGTATCACTTCCTCAAGCCCATCCATCCCATTAAACATGTTCAATAGACAGTGTAGGTACACTATTTTATTAAAATAGTTTTTTGAAAAATGTTAATTGCTTTTGTGTTGCAAATTAAACAAAAATTTCAATTCCATCATTAACGTTATTAAACAATACTATTTTTGTTATTAATTCAATAAAAACTTTTATCAAAATTTTGAATGATTTGTTTTGAGTAATAGCTTCACTGGATGAGGGGGGTGCTGTAATAAATTTATGGAACCAAGGGGGTGGCGTGCCGAAAACAATTGGGAATCACTGATTTAGAAGGACCAGTCTGTGATACTACTTACCTGCTTAGTCCCTCTAAGAATTGTCCTCGCTAGGACCAAAGCATCAATTGTACTAAGCAGTCCAAAGTCTGCACTTCTTTGTGCTCAGACAACTAAGGAGCATTAACATCACTGAAAACTTCAAAATGATTAAACCATGAGAGTGCAATTTGTTTTATATAAGACATTTCTCCTTTTTTTAGTCCTTGGGAAAGGCAAAAGTCATCTATCTCCATTAGACAGCCACAGCGACTGTGCTACTTAAAGAAACTCGTTCCTAGTACACACTGGCATTTCCGAGTCTAATTACAAAAAATAAGAGGGTTTACAAACCAGCATCAGCCTTAGTTCTTTACAGCAGCCTACATTTATTCCAATAAAGATTCTGTTAATGTTTCTTAGCCAGCCAGGAGAATGAGCCTTGACAGAGCATTGAATTAAATAGAGATAAGTGAATTCAAGAGCTGGGCGTAGACCAATCTGTTTGCACTATGTTTCTTAGACTAATAAATATGCACATAGTCAAATCTTCCCTTAGTAAATACAGAGGTATTCCAGTCCCATGCAGTCATGCAGGAGTGAGCACCAAATAGCGCACTACAAAGCAAATCTAAAAGCGATACAACATCTTGTAAAATACTCAAACTTCAGAGGAATCAATAGACAACAAGAAAAGAAAATCTAAGGTCGAAGGCAAATTTATTGGTTTTGTATTTATACTGAATTAATGAGAATAAACTTAAGATTGACATATGTGCAGAAGTTTAAAAAAATCTCTCTTCACCTTTCTATTTTTTGTCTTTTTTCACTCACTTCTCAGAATATCAAGTAAGACATTCCCCTTTTCCGTCCTTCTCCTTCCCTCTCCCCTTCCCCCCTCCCCCTCTTCCTTCCTTCCCCCCTTCCTCCCCTTTTTTCCCCCTTCCCCACCCCCTCTTTCCTTCCCTTTCCCTTTCCCCTTCCCCTCTCCTTTTCCCCCTTTCCCCCTCTCCACTCCCTTTTTTCCTTTTCCTTTCCTTTTCATTCCCCCTCCTTCTTTTTCCTTTTCCTCCCTTTTTCCTCTCCCCTTCCCCCTTCTCCCCCTCCCCCTCCCTTTTTTCCCTCCCTGCCCTTCTTTCTCCCCCTCCCCTTCCCCCTTCCCTTTCCCCTCCCCTCCCCCTTCTCTCCCCCGGGTCGGTTCCTCTCATTATTATTTTTATTCTGATTGGTTTGGACCTTATGCTTCATCTTTATAATTTCACTACAGTACTTTCAACTGGTTTTCCTTATTTTTTCAATTTTTGTTTGCTTCGTTATGATGACCGTTGACATCTGCATGGTGGGAGATTGCCCTTAAGATGGCGCCAGGCAGCAATACATAACTTGCTTTGCTTGCTATTGATTCACCAAATCGGAGATAGCGTGAAATAGTGGTGAGTGTTTATATAAAGATTTCTGCGATCCTATATCACAAGCGTAAAGGATTGATAGCATGATCGACTCATGTTTAATACAAAGGTTTTTTTCATTGTATTCAATGGCCCAAGACGGGGCTGGTGTTTAGGGTCTTCCCGGTTTATAATGTGATTATTTTTATTTGTAGCCTGGCACTTTTGTTATTTTTACATATTCGATATGAGCTTTAGTGATTGCCTTAACATTTTACTAAATATAGATCATTCTGTATGCACCTTCCTGTTTTTCAAATACCAGGGCAGTGTCTCGTCCACAATAGCAGGATCGACTTACAAGTTGGAATCCATGGTTCATTTTCATTTGTACTCATCTGCCCCTGACAGCGCTGGTCTTTAGGTTCCCCTTGTTTGTAATGTATTCATAATCATTTTATAAGAACATAAGAACATAAGATATGCCATAATGGGTCAGACCAAGGTCCATCAAGCCCAGTATCCTGTTTCCAACAGTGGCCAATCCAGGTCACAAGTACCTAGCAGTTTCCCCAAAAGACACAGGTTCCGCAATGCTTGTACTGGGTCAAGCATTGATATCCTGGGTCCCTTCTCAATAATGGTTTATGGACCTTTCCTCCAGGAACTTGTCCAAACCTTTTTTAAACCCAGCTACACTAACAGCCTTTACTACATCCTCCGGTAACAAATTCCAGAGTTTGATTACACGTTGAGTGAAAAAATATTTTCTTTTATTATTTATTTTATTTATTTATTTATTTAACAGTATTTCTAAACCGCCTTATCTTAATAATCAAGGTGGTATCACAGCAAACAATCTGGTAAAGTGAGTGTGTTATACATGCAGTGAGGGTGAAATTTAGTTGAGTGTGTGCTGTAATGTGTGCTAGATTGGTTTGAGCTATATACAAGGTGGGCTATATACAGTGGTGCTAAAAACATTTTCCATACATACATTGTTTAGGCGGTATCATGTACTGTTATACATTCTCTGAGGTTATGTGATGTGTCCATAGTGTTCTATGAACAGCATGGTTTTCAGCTGTTTTCTAAAGTCTTTGAGGTCTGTAGTTGCCCTCAAATCGTCCGGTAGTTTGTTCCATATTGTTGGAGCAGCCATGGAGAGTGCTCTGTCTGTTGTGTCCTTGCGTGTGTGTTTGTATTCACTTGGGGTGCTGACTCGGTTGTGTGTTTGTTTTCTTCTAGGACGTGTGCTGGTGTCTGGTTGTATGAGGGTGTGCAGGCTGTTGGCTGATGTGTGCTGTTTTATCTTAAATAGGTTTATGATAGTTTTGTATCTGATGCGTGCACCGATTGGGAGCCAGTGTAAGTCCTTTAAGGTAGGTGTGATGTGCTCTTGTCTTGCAGTTCCGGATATGATTCGTGCTGCAGTGTTTTGTGCCAGTTGGAGTGGTTTGAGGGCTTGTTTCGGTAGTCCAAGGTATATCGGATTGCAGAAGTCCAGTAGTGGGGTTATCAGTGCTTGACAGACGGTACGGAAGTGATCTGGGGCGAGGAGTGGTTTCAGTCTCCTGATGATTCGCATCTTGTAGTAGGCTTTTTGGATTGTTTTGTCTATGTGTGGCTTGAGGTTGAGTTTATTGTCCAGAGTAACTCCGAGGTATCTTACTTCTGATCTTATTGGTATAGTAGTGCTTTGTATCTTTATATTTGGTGGGTGTATGAAGCTTTGGTTCCGAGTGATGATTAAAGCTTCGGTCTTGTTGTAGTTTATTGCGAGGTTGCTGTTTTGACACCAACTCGTCATTTGGGTAAGGCAGTCTGTTATTTTAGAGAAGTCCGGGTTGTCGATTGATATCGGGGTGTATATCATGATGTCGTCTGCATATACTGTGTATTGAATGTTGTTCTCTTTCATGATGTTGCATATTGGTTGGATGTAGATGTTAAATAGGAGTGCTGAGAGTGCGGATCCTTGAGGTACTCCCTGTCGGACATTTATGGGTCGGGAGGTGTTGTGTCCCACCTTGACCTGTAGCTGTCTTTCAGTTAGGTACGATTGGAACCATTTCAGTGTGATACCGTGTATACCAGTGTTTTTTAGTCTTTCCAGGAGCGTGTTGTGGTCCACTGTGTCGAAGGCTGAGGAGATGTCGATGAAGATCATTAAGATTCCATTCCTGGTGTTGTCAATTATTCCTAGGATGCTGTCGAAGAGGTAGATCAGTAGCGTTTCGACTCCATTTATTTATTTTATTTATTTAACAGTATTTCTAAACCGCCTTATCATAATAATCAAGGTGGTATCACAGCAAACAATCTGGTAGTGTGAGTGTGTTATACATGCAGTGGGGGTGAAACTTTAGTTGGGTGCGTGTTGTGTTGTGTGCTAGATTAGTTTGAGTTATGTACAATGTGGGCTATATACAGTGGTGCTAAAAACATCTTATATACATACAGTGTTAGGCGGTGACGTGTGCTGATATACAGCTATTTAGACTATGTGATGTGTCCATAGTGTTCTATGAACAGCATGGTTTTCAGCTGTTTCCTAAAGTCCTTGAGGTCTGTAGTTGCCCTCAAATCGTCCGGTAGTTTGTTCCATATTGTTGGAGCAGCCATGGAGAGTGCTCGGTCTGTTGTGTCCTTGCGTGTGTGTTTGTATTCACTTGGGGTGCTGACTCGGTTGTGAGTTTGTTTTCTTCTTGGACGTGTACTGGTGTCTGGTTGTATGAGGGTGTGCAGGCTGTTGGCTGATGTGTGCTGTTTTATCTTGTATAGGTTTATGATAGTTTTGTATCTGATGCGTGCACTGATTGGAAGCCAGTGTAAGTCCTTTAAGGTGGGTGTGATGTGCTCCTGTCTTGCAGTTCCGGATATGATTCGTGCTGCGGTGTTTTGTGCCAGTTGGAGTGGTTTGATGGCTTGTTTCTGTAGACCAAGGTATATCGGATTGCAGAAGTCCAGTAGTGGGGTTATCAGAGCTTGACATACGGTACGGAAGTGTTCTGGGGCGAGGAGTGGTTTCAGTCTCCTGATGATTCGCATCTTGTAGTAGGCTTTTTGTATTGTTTTGCCTATGTGTGGCTTGAGATTGAGTTTATTGTCCAGCGTAACCCCGAGGTATCTCACTTCTGACTCCATGGTTGGGACGAAATCCGTGCTGGTTGTGGTCAAGTGTTTCGTGTTTGTCGATGTGTTCCTGAAGCTGTAGTTGAACCGTTTTTTCGATGATTTTTGCGAGGAAGGGTATGCTGGAGATTGGTCGGTATGCTGCTGGATCTTTTTTGTCGAGAGTTGTTTTCTTTGTGATTGGTCTTACTGTGGCAAGCTTTAGTTGCTTTGGCATGAGTCCTTGAGTGAGTGAGTTGTATACCATTTTATGTATGGTGGGGATGAAGCTTGATTTGGTGGCTTTGACCCATGACACTGGGCACGGGTCTGTAGGAGCAGTGCTTGTGTTGATTGTAGAGATGATGTGGGATATCTGTTCTGTTGAGGGTGTGTAGAATGTGCCCCAGGTTTTGGAGTGTACGTCCGTCCTGGTGTTCCCACTAGGTGTTGTTCGTTCTGTGGAGTGAAATTTGTCTTTGATGTGGTCGGCGAATTCCTGTGGATCAACTTGTACTTCCCCTTCTGTTGTTTGCTCTTTTGTGAGGATCTTTACTATTTCGAAAAGCTCTCTGGGTTTGTTGATGGAGGAATTTATCATATTTGTGTGGAATTCCATCTTTGATTGGTTGATGTGTTCATTGTATTGTTTTTCCTTTGTTAGGTAAAGATGCTGGTCGGCAGTTGTTTTGTTTTTTCTCCATCTCCGTTCAATCTTCCTGAGCTCCCTCTTTTCCTGTCGTATTCTTGCTGAGTACCATGGCTTGTTTTGTCTCATGTTGTGGTGTGGTTTCTTGGTCCCGCCACCAGATGGTTTGGCGGCGTTAGCTAAAATGCTGTTCCAGCTTGAAACTTGTTCCTCCAGGTCATCTGTAGTAATGTTCAAGTGTTGTATTGTGTCCTGTATGAATTCGTCCCTGTCGAAATACTTGAATCGTCTTTGTGTGTGTGAGATGTTTGCTCTTTCGTTTGTCTGGTCCTCTTGTGATCGCAGCTTTGTCTCGATTAGGTAATGGTCAGACCATGGCACTGGGGTAATGGTGGGTGGGGAAATTAGGTCTCTTGATGTTAGGTAATTGGATGCGAAGATGAGATCTGGGGATGATCCATGTCTATGCGTTGGTGCATTGATTACACAGGTACACTACCAAAAAACTGCCTCCAGTTTTGCAACTGATTCCTATAGATTTTGAGGTGCTGAATCCAGGAAAAATAGCCAAAATGTTCCATCACATCACGTTTTCTTGCAAAATTAGATTTCTTACCCATATAAGGAATGTTCACATCATTTCTTTTTAGCCGACTGTAGTTTATTTTCTTGGCCCAAAATAGAGGTTGTAATGGTTAACTAACTAGAAACACTCCCTCATGAAATTTTAGAGTGTTTTGTATTCATTTTATACATTAACAGGACAATTGGGAGGCGGGGGGCTAAATCCAGTACTCGCGCTGGCGCATGTTCTTTCCTGTTCGCCTCGCCTCGTTTCGCTCGCTCAAACACGGTGGTTGCGACATGAACGTTCCTGTCAAATTTCAGTTTCTTGCAAGTTCATTATTACCTTTTGTTTGCTCAGTCGTAATCCAGCTTTATTCCGAAGTGGTTCACTACAGTTGTAGTTTGCAGTGCTGTGTATTTGTGATGGCTCACAGAGCCAGAGGTTGCGTCAACTCTCCGGACAGTTTTTGTTTTATTTGTGGGGAATATACCGTGAAAAAGCGGCAGAGGAACATTTCTGCATTTATTTAAAAAGTATATTTCGCCTATTTCGGTTTGAAGTTAGGCGATCAAGACAAACCGTGGGCTCCTCACAAAGTGTGCAAGACATGTGAGGAAGATCTACGCTTATGGATGAAAGGTAAAAAACAAGCATTTCGTTTCGGAATACCTATGATGTGGCGTGAACAAAGAGACCACAGCAGTGACTGCTATTTTTGCTCTTGCATTGTGAAGGGATACAACTTAAAAAATAAGAACGTAATAAGTTACCCCAACCTTCCCTCAGCAATTAGGCCTATGCCTCATAGCAACGAAGTACCTGTGCCTGAACCACCAAAATCTTTGGATCATATTTGTGTGGACGGTTCTGATCATGATGAGACTCATCAGATGGCTTTTCCCGATGAGTCCAGTACTTCCGAGTTTGAAACTGAACCAGATCCGAAACCTGAACTTTTCTCTCAAGCTGAATTGAATGATTTAGTCCGGGATTTAGGACTCCCAAAAGATGCTGCCCAACTGCTAGGTTCTCGGCTTAAACAGAAAAATCTATTGTCACCAGGAACAACTTTTTATTGGTACCGCAACCGCGAGACACAATTTTTGAAGTATTTCAGCAAAGAGGAAGATTTGGTATTTTGCAACGATATATACAGAGTGATGGAAAAGTTTAAACTCAAGTATGATCCTGCTGAATGGCGGCTGTTCATTGATTCGTCAAAAGACAGCATAAAAGGTGTTCTTCTTCATAATGGCAACACATTCACTTCAGTTCCTATTGCTCACTCTGTTATTCTCCAAGAAAAATACGAGAATTTGGCCCTGATTTTTCAGAAAATTCGTTATGATGAGCATAAGTGGATGATTTGTGGAGACTTTAAAATTCTATCCATGCTATTAGGGCAGCAATCCGGTTTCACCAAATATCCCTGCTTCCTTTGCTTGTGGGATAGCCGGGCCCGCGACCTACACTGGGGGAAAAAAGACTGGCCAATTCGGGAGTATTTGAGACCCGGTGAGAAAAATGTTCTTCATGAGAGCTTGGTACCTCGTGATAAAATTCTATTACCACCTCTCCACATTAAGTTGGGTCTCATTAAGCAATTCATCAAGTCCCTTCCAAAAGATGGTGAGTGCTTTCGGTACCTTTGCTCAAAGTTCCCCCGACTTTCTGAAGCAAAGCAAAAAGAAGGAGTGTTTGTTGGCCCTGATATAAGGAAACTCATTTCAGATGGAGCATTCGCTGAAACGATGTCTGAGAAGGAAAAAGAAGCCTGGGATTCCTTCAAGGATGTTGTTCTCAAATTCTTGGGGAACAGGTGGGATGAGAACTATAAGGATATTGTTGCCAGGATGCTCAATGCCTTCAAAGAACAAGGCTGTAACATGAGCCTGAAAGTCCATTTCTTGCACTCCCATGTGAACTACTTTCCCGAAAACTTGGGGGCGTACAGTGAAGAACAAGGTGAAAGGTTTCACCAGGACATCAAGGACGTAGAGAGAAGGTACCAAGGAAGATGGAACACCACTATGATGGCTGATTTCTGCTGGTTGGTGCTGCGGGAAACCCCAGATGAAAAATACGCCAAGCAGCGCACCAAGAGAAGCATTCGGGGGAAGAAGAAACGGGCCCACCAGGAGATTGATTGACCCAAGAATGACTTTAAAATCTAAACTGTGTTGACAAATATCGTGTTTTTACTAAACTTTGAAATAAAAATTTGCTAGTTATTACCACAGTGTCGGATCTCATTTATTAGAATTTTATTTTCACACCATCGGGTGTTTGTCTTCATGTATTGCAATGGTGCGGTTTGCATTTTCTATTCTTACATACATACCTGTACAACATTTTTTGCACATTTCTTTGCTTTGCTTTGTGTCTAACCGCGCTCTTATATGCTCAATGTTTGTGCACATGTATGTGGCTGTTTTAAGTGCAGACAATTTTGCTACCATCACAGTGTGTTTTGTTGACATTACTCTATTCTTATGTGCTGCCTTGTTACAATTTTCTTTATTCTTATTTGAATAACTACTAAACAATTAGTATAAAGAATTCATCCAAGAAACTTTTATCTCGATCGCACTCAATCTGAAACGTTCACCTCAAACTGCTAACCCAATGTAGCAAAAAATATGTACGTGATGGAGCAAATTGGTTACCAGATTTGGATTCAGCGCACCAAACAACGTAAAAATCAATCGAAACATTAGAGGCAGTTTAAAAAAAAATTTTTTTAGTGTACCTGTGTGAATTGGAGTGAGGTCATTGCTTGAAGGAAGGCCTCTGCGTCTTTGGCATTGGTGGACTTGAGGTTGAAGTCTCCAATCAGTAGCGCTGGTTTGTTGTTTGTTGTTATGGCACAGGCTTCTTCGAGTGTGAAGGCTAGTTCGTCGGGTGGAGCTCTGGGTGCTCTGTAGGTTAGGCAGATTGCAATGTTCTTGTTCTTGATGCTAATTGTGTTACATTGCTGGGTATCGGTGAAGTTCTGTGTCTTGAACTTTAGTTTTGTTTTCGCTATTATCAGGACTCCTCCTCCACGCTTGTGGGTGCGTGGGCAGTGGTACGCTGAGTAGTTGTCCGGTACTAGTTGGTTGAGTAGTACATTGTCGGTAGGGTTGAGCCATGTCTCTGTGATGCATATTACGTCGGGCTGTCGCTCTTCTATGTGGTCTAAAAGAGTGTATATCTTGTTGCAGACGGATCTGGCGTTTATGAGCTCAATCGTTGTTGTTTTTGTTGCGGAGGTTGCTGTTACATGTGCTTCCTTTGTGTAGGTGTGGGAGTTTGATTTGTGTCTGTTTGGCCGCTTTGTCTGGGAAGTTCTGAGTGTCTCTTTGTGTGTGTGCTGTGGTTCTAAATATGGTAATGCAGTTGGTGGGTGCCATGTTGTGTTTGCTTGTGGGTAGTGGAGGTGTGTGGTTGGTGGGAGGAGTTGTGTGACGAGTAGGTAGAGTGGGAGGAAGTATGTGGCGTGCATGTTGGGTTTTTTTGTGATGTTCTGTAAGGGTGATGCCTGTTTTTTTAAGTCTTCGTCTGTTGTCTGATTGGGGAGAGCTAAACTTGGTGCGGGAGCCTGTCCCGTGGAGGGAGAGCCGGATCTGTGGAGGGCGTCTTGATGCGGGAGCATGTCCCGTGGAGGGAGCCTGTCCCGTGGAGGGAGAGCCGGATCTGTGGAGGGCGTCTTGATGTGGGAGCCTGTCCCGTGGAGGGAGCCTGTCCCGTGGAGGGAGAGCCGGATCTGTGGAGGGCGTTTTGGTGCGGGAGCCTGTCCCGTGGAGGGAGCCGGTCCCGTGGAGGGAGAGCTGGATCTGTGGAGGGCGCCTTGGTGCGGGAGCCTGTCCCGTGGAGGGAGAGCCGGATCTGTGGAGGGCGTCTTGATGCGGGAGCCTGTCCCGTGGAGGGAGCCTGTCCCATGGAGGGAGCCTGTCCCGTGGAGGGAGAGCCGGATCTGTGGAGGGCGTTTTGGTGCGGGAGCCTGTCCCGTGGAGGGAGAGCTGGATCTGTGGAGGGCGCCTTGGTGAGGGAGCCTGTCCCGTGGAGGGAGAGCCGGATCTCTATTAGTCTTAAACAGGGCCGGATTTACCTTGAGTGAGGCCCTACGCCAACAAAAATTGTGGGCCCCCAGCAGGGGCGGCCAAAGGGGGGTGCGGGGCCTCATTTGCATAAGAGGCCTCATTTGCATAAATATTTGCATAATGTTACCATATACTAACTTTTGGTAAACGTGCCTCTTAATGAGTGTATGGATAAAGAAAGACTAAAAGATTTCTACATTACTATAATCTAGTGCCAACTGCCAGACACATTAGGAACTACTACAAACACTGCCCATTTAGAACCCATAGCAAACCCGCCATATCCTAACAGCACTACCAGGACTCACAAAGCACCATACTCTACCAATCAAAAGGCAACACTGCAAATATTAAACCAATACTTTTCAGAGAACAACCATACATGACCTACTGGGGAAAGAGAACAAGTGGCAATGTCAAATAGGAATTATATAAACAGAACACCTCAGCTCAGTTACACATGCAGAACATAGACCATCACCAAACAAGTAATCACAATTTAGAAACAGGAAGACAATAATTAAACTGGGAATCCCAAAAGCCAAACTTGGAATGTACAACACTGTAGAAATAAAACTATACATTAATTTGCTCTTGTACTAAACAAAGCGCAGACGTTAATGATGCACATTTACCAGAGCTGACATATTCCAATTAATAAATTCAAAAGAAAGAGATATTTTTCTACCTTTTGTGCATTTTTTTCAGCTGCAATTGCTCCAGCCACTTTCTTCTGGTTTCTTCGTGTCTTCTGCTAACTCTCCATCGTCTGCTGTCCATTTGTCCTTTCTTCTCTCTTCTAGTTTTTTTCCATTCTCTCTCTACATCTGCTTTAACATACTAATCTTTCTCCTTTTGCTCTTTTCTCATTCCTATTTCATCCACTCAAATTTTACCCCTCCATCCTCAATCCCCACTTACTCTCCCAATACCCGGCCAATTGTAGATTTTTTATCCCTCCCACACAAAATATTTTTCCCTTCTCCATTTTACTCTTCCAGCCCCATCCCATTCTAATCCTCCCCCAACATCAGCTCCCTTCTAGTTCCAGCCTCACCCAGCATCCATTCCCTTCTAGTCCCTGCATCAGCCCATTTCCAGTCCTAGCCACCCATCAGCCCATTTCCAGTCCTAGAAACCCCCCAACCCAATACCAGTCCTAGCCCCCCCATCAACCCACTTACAGTCCTAACCCCCCATCACCCCATTTTCAGTTTAAGCCCCCCCTATAACCCATTACCAGTCCTAACCCCCCATCAGCCCACTTCCAGTCCTAACCCCATCAACCCATTTCCAGTCAGTCCCCCATAGCCCATTGCCAGTCCTACCCCCCCCCATCAGCCCACAGCCCATTACCAGCCCTAACCGCATAAGCCCACCTCAAGTCCTAACCCCTCCCCATCAGCCCATTTCCTGTCCTAGCCCCCCCATAGCCCATTATCAGTCCTAACCCCCCCCTATAACCCATTACCAGTCCTAACCCCCATCAGCCCACAGCCCATTACCAGTCCTAACCCCATTAGCCCACCGCCAGTGTTAGCCCGCCCCCTCAGCCCAGTTATAGTCCTAGCCCCCCCCATAGCCCATTACCAGTCCTAACCCCCTCCCAACAGCCCACAGCCCATTACCAGGCCTAACCCCATCAGCCCACCTCCAGTCTTAACCCCCAGCCCATTTCCAGTCCTAGCCCCCCTCATAGCCCATTACCAGACAGCCCCCATCAGCCCACAGCCCATTACCAGTCTTAACCCCCCCATAGCCCATTATCAGTTCTAAAACCCCCCCAACAGCCCACAGCCCATTACCAGTACAAACCCCATCAGCCCACCTCCAGTCTTAACCCCCCCAGCCCATTTCCAGTCCTAGCCCCCCATAGCCCATTACCAGACAGCCCCCATCAGCCCACAGCCCATAGCCCATTACCAGTTCTAAACCCCCCCAACAGCCCACAGCCCATAGCCCATTACCAGTCCTAACCCCATCAGCCCACCTCCAGCCTTACCCCCCCAGCCCCTTTCCAGTCCCCGCCCCCCCCCAATAGCCCATTACCAGTCCTACCCCCCCCCCGGCCTAAAGTAACATTTAATAAAAAAAAAAACGCTGGCTGCTACCGCTGCCGCCGTGTCAGCATGGACCGACCCGCGGGGCCCCCTCTGCCCGGCTGAATCGTCCGTCCGTCCGTCCCTCCCTCCCTCCGTGCCGGCTTTGAGTGGCGCGAAGGGAGAGTGTCTTCCTCGCGTCTCTGTTAAGCCCGCAGGGGCTGATGGGAGGGACGGACGGACGATTCAGCCGGGCAGAGGGGGCCCCGCAGGTCGGTCCATGCTGCCGCGGCAGCAGAGGGGGCCCCGCAGGAACAGTCCATGCTGCCGCGGCGGCAGCCAGCGTTTTTTTTTTTAATTTAATTTTAAGGCGGCTATTTTTGTGGGCCCTACGCCACGGCGTAGGTGGCGTATAGGTAAATCCGGCCCTGGTCTTAAATAGTTTACCCTGTAGCTTCATTGCATGTCCCCTAGTCTTTCTATATTCTGATAAAGTAAACAATCAATCTACGTTTACCCGTTCCACTCCGTTCATTAATTTATAGACTTCTATCATATCTCCCCTCAGCCGTCTCTTTTCCAGGTTAAAGAGCCCTAACCTTTTTAACCTTTCTTCATAGGAGTATCCTTCCATCCCCTTTACCATTTTTGTGGCTCTTCTCTGAACCTTTTCTAATAACGCTATATCCTTTTTAAGATATGGCGACTAGAATTGCACACAATATTCAAGGTGCGGTCTCACCATGGAACGATATAGAGGCATTATAATATCTTTTGTTTTATTTTCCATTCCTTTCCTTATGATACCTAGCATTCTATTTCCTCTCTTGGCCGCCGCTGCACACTGGGCCGAGGGTTTTAACATGGTATCCACAATGACGCCTAAATCTTTTTCCTGTGTGGTGGTTCCTAATGTGGAACCTTGCATTGTGTAACCATAGTTTGGGTTGTTCTTCCCTAAGTGCATAACTTTGCACTTGTCCACATTAAATTTCATCTGCCATTTTGATGCCCAGTCTTCCAATTTATCAAGATCCTCTTGCAATTTTCCACAATCCTCTTGGGTTTTAACAACTTTAAATAGTTTTGTGTCATCTGCAAATTTGATAACCTCACTCGTTATTCCACTTTCCAGGTCATTTATGAATATGTCAAAAAGCAGCAGACCCAGCACAGATCCCTGGGATACACCACTATTCACCTTTCTCCATTGGGAAAATTGGCCATTTAGACCAACCCTCTGCTTTCTATCTTTTAACCAGTTCTTGATCCACAGTAGTACACTGCCTCCTGTCCCATGACTCTTTAGTTTTGCCAAAAGTCTCTGATGAGAGACCTTGTCAAAGGCTTTCTGAAAGTCCAGATACACTATATCAACCGACTCACCTTTGTCCACCTGTTTATTCACACTTTCAAAAAAACATAACAGATTAGTAAGACAAGATCTTCCTTGTCTAAAACCATTTTTATTTGTGAGCCTTTCATATGAGCATCAACAACTGCCTTAAGATTTTATTGAACATTTGTTTTCATGCGTTTCCCCGTTTTTCAAATAACTAGGGCGGCGATTCGTCTATACATAATTTGAAGGTCTCTGGACTCCATCTACAGCTGCGATTGCAGTCTTCTGTGTGTTCATCGTTATATGAGGTTGTATTTTAAACATTAAAAATTAAAGATGTACTCAATTGTTTTAGTTTATTTCACCATATAGTATTTTGCACTGCACAACACTGTCATTATATTTTAATCATTCAGTTTCTTAGTTCCTGACGGACATATTTCCTACAGATTATTTACTAGGTTCTGATTTTATTCATACACCCTTTTATTGGTATTTTACAATAAGGTGTCTAGTCAAATTTTTAAAAAGAGATGCATTTTTGCAGTCATGTTTTCAAAGCTATCCAATGGTGTTCTGCCACTCATAGGTTAGCATACGTTTCCACTGTTTTTCAATTCTTGAGTTTTTAGAAAGGTTTTTCGAGTTGTATTTATATTTTTGTCAGTACTTCCTTGATTTTATCTAGAAAGCTGTTCTGTGACAAGGGTGCCACACATTTTTGGTTTTACAGTTCTTACGCTTATGTAGCGCTATTCTTGCCAACACTTTTTTTAATTTTATTTATAAGTCTGTCTGCTGACAAATTTATTTCACATTTACTGGTTGTCTCTCTGATGGTCCCATAGTTTTTCAGTTTTTTGTTTTAATCTCTGGTTTGTTAATGGTTTTAATTTTTGTTTTTATATACCCCCCTTTTTTCATGATTAGGATTTACAAGTTTTATTTATAAATTTTATTGTAGTAGGTCTCTCTCTCTCTCTCCCATTGTGCCGTTATCACAATACTACATTTTATTTATTTATTTATTTATTTATCTCTCCTCTCCAGCATATTCACTATACATACTGGCTGGACCCTTTAAGGTATAGTTCTTCCTCATCTCCTTTTATCACTCTTTTTTATTCATTTAATGCAATATTTGATATAGTTATTTATTCTTAGCACATGTAAAAGTTTTTTATTGTATTTTTATATGGTTATTATATATATTTTTTGTTTGTGCTCTGGATTTATTTGTGAATAGACTACATCTAAGTTCCTATTTATAATTTGTACATACATCCATTTTGTTCATACATATGCTTGCATTGTTTTATATGTCACTTTAGGCATTTTTGGATGTTTTCACTGTTTCCAGTTATTTATACATGTTTAACCACATAAGGGTCTTATGTGTTTTAATTCATTAAGTTATTATTTATTTATGGATTTTTTAGTTTTATGATTTTATACTTATGGTATATTATATTTATATTTATACTTTATGTTTTAATTTGTGTATTGTTTTTGAGGCTTGGTTCCCATACCCCCTGAAGAAGGCCAAGGCGGAAACGCGTTGGGGACAATAAAGGAACTATTGAACATTCGCCAGTCTTCTGTACCAGCTCCTTTGTCTCTAGTTCAGATGTATAGAATGAAGAATACAGAGCAAGCTATCAAATGATGTGGGTTGGGATCATGAAAAATCCATAGCCACCTTATTAGGAGACTGTAACCATCTTCAGCCCATACTGAATTAATGGGTTACATTCTAGAAGCTCCTCAGAACATTTGTGTCTCTAGCATTCTGTCATCACTGGGGGAATGCCTTGCAACCATAACATCCAAACAGGTGCTGACACATCTCAAGAAAGAGGACTGACTGATGCAAGTCATGCCTTTCATGGAGTGGAGGAATAGCCTAATAGTTAGAGCACTGGCTTGGGAACCAAAAGACCAGGATTCGATTGCCACTAACACTCCTTGTGGCCTTGGGCAAATCTCTTAACGCTCCATTATCTCATAAAATCCATGTTATCAATGTCCCTGTTTAGTGTTGCAATGTAAACCGCTTTGACTGATATGATAAAGTGCTATAAAAAATTGTTAAATAAATAAAATAAATCTCTCTCTGGAAGGGAGCCACTAGCCAGGTATCAAACACTTGCCACCCTCTCACTACCATATAAAATGGGAGGATTGTCTATGGAGGTATTTTAGATGCTCTATTCATTAGTTGGACATTTGAAACAGGCATTTAGATATACAAAGTATGGAGATGTCCCCATGTGAATATGCCCAGAGAGCATGGTGGAAGAGTGGCCTGGGTGCAATAAGGGAAATGCACATTGTGGCACAAGCACATCTGATCCTGGTTGGTGAGATGTCATGCCTATATCTGCTCCTCACCATGATCAAGGTGAAAAAAATGCTTGTTTCATGACTGCAACACTTCCAAGGGGAAGAACAAAATACTCTTACATCGCCACTGTTACTATTTCTTACCTGAAGAAACCTGAGCATAAATATATATTTCAAATATTTTGCTGTCCTGCCACCAGACGTCTGAGTATCTAAAATGGCAGGTGGAGTTGTGCAAGTCTTATAGCACAGATGCTCCCCTTCTGAGATACCCCTGTCGGCATATCCGAGTACACGGTTCTGAGGCCATGCAAGTTGTGGATGTCCACATTTTTGAAATGGCCTACACTTGTGCACTACGCAGCCTTGCAACCTGGATGGGGCCTGCCTCCATAACTGATTAGGGGGATGTTCATTTTTTGGGGTGCAGACAGAATGATTTCAGAAGGCACTGCTGCCACTCCCCCAGTTTTCATGTTTTGCTCTGGATTATGAAATTAGGTCTTACCTGCTAATTATCTTTCCTTGAGCCTTCTCCGGGCCAGTCCAGGGACAGGTAGGGTTGTCAATCCTCTATAGCAGCTGAGGACTGAAGACTTCAAGCTTTCTTGAGAGGTGAAGCCACTCCCCCTGAGGGTAACCCAGCAGTCTTCTTATGACAAAGCAACTAAAAGAAATAACTGAAAAAATCAGATTAACCCTTTAAAAACTGATAATGTTCCATAGTCCTTGAAAAATGCGGAAGCCATCAAACGGGCTCCTATAGAGGTTTTTTTTTTTTTTTTTAAACTAGCATAACATAACATTAGTCTGCACTGAATGAAATCTGAAAGCCTCAATTATTTCCTCTCTCACGGACGAATGCCTTAATATGGTGAAATTCTGTTGGATACAAAAAAAAGGCCTCCAAACCGAAAGAGGTGGGACCCTGGACTGGCCCGGAGAAAGCTCAAGGAAAGATAATTAGCAGGTAAGACCTAATTTCATATTCCTTATCGCTTCTCCGGGCCAGTCCAGGGACAGGTAGGGCAGTACCAAAGCAGTACCTAAATATGGGAGGGACCCGCTAGTCCTGCGATAAGAGCCGAGGCCCCCAATTTCGCATCATCCCGGGCTTGAACATCCAATCGGTAATGTTTGGTAAAAGTATGCAACGAAGACCACGTTGCAGCTCTGCAGATATCTATCGGCGGCACAAAGGCAAACTCCGCCCAGGAAGTGGCTAGAGCTCGAGTAGAATGAGCCCTTAAACCAATCGGCGGCGAAATCCCTCTGGCTGTGTAAGCTGCCACAATAGCACAGCGAACCCAACGAGCTATGGTGGACTTTGATGCTGGTTGACCTTTACGAGACCCTGCATACTGGACAAAGAGTCTGTCTGTTTTCCGAAAGGGTTTTGAAACCCGCAGGTACGTTCGTAAGACCCGGCCAAGATCCAACCGTTTGAGCGCACCGTCCATGGGAGAACCGGAAGCATCAGAAAACACGGGCAAGGCTACCGCTTGATTAACATGAAAAACAGACAGTACTTTAGGTAAATAGGAAGGTACTGTTCGTAGCAACACCTGTTCCGGAAGAAATTGAAGATAAGGCTCCCGGCAAGACAAAGCTTGTAAGTCGGAAATCCGGCGAGCTGAACACAAAGCGACTAAAAAAGCCGTTTTCCAGGAACACTCGCGGATATCACGAGAGCTGATTGAAGCTAAGGACAACTGAGAAAAAGCTTCCAAAACTACATTCAAATCCCATGGAGGAACGATGGGGCGCACTGGAGGACGGAGGATCTTCGCTGCCCGTAAAAAACGTTGCACATCTGGAAGCGCCGAAAGACGGCGATGCTGCACTGAGCCCCGAAAACAGGCAAGCGCGGCAATATGAACCTTAAGGGTACTGAGAGCCAAGCCTTTTTCTAAGCCATGCTGAAGAAAAAGGAGGAGCTGAGGCAAGGTAGACGACATAGGAGGAACATTGCGCTGTCCACACCACAATTCAAAAAGACGCCATACCCGCACATATGCTAGAGAGGTCGTCGGCCTTTTAGAGTGAAGTAAGGTGTCTACAACGGAATCTGCATAGCCTTTGCGCTTTAAGCGAGCCCTCTCAAGAGCCAAGCCGTAAGTAAGAAGCGATCCACCCTGGGCATGAGAATCGGTCCCTGATGCAACAGATTGATTCGAATCGGAAGAGGCCAAGGTGGAGCTATGAGAAGCCGAACTAGATCGGCATACCAGGGACGACGAGGCCAATCCGGCGCAATGAGAATCACCATCCCGCGGTGGTGCGCTATCCGCTGGATGACTCGACTCAACATTGGCCAAGGAGGGAAAACGTACAAGAGAGAATCCAGTGGCCACGGCTGAACGAGAGCATCGAGCCCCTCTGACATGTGTTCTCTGCGCCTGCTGAAGAACCAGCTGGCCTTGGCATTGGTGTACGTCGCCATCAGATCCATCACCGGCTGCCCCCAACGCAAAATCAGCTCGTGATAAACTGCCACATTCAGTTCCCATTCCCCGGGATCGAGGACATTGCGGCTGAGATAATCGGCTTGCACATTCTCCTTGCCAGCGACATGTGCTGCTGATATCGCTAGGAGATTGGATTCTGCCCAAACCATCAATTCCTGACATTCGGACAGCAGGGCGAGAGACTTGGTGCCGCCTTGACGATTGATATAAGCGACTGTCACTGCATTGTCGGAGAATATCTTGACCGCAGTTCCCTTGAGCAAGTCCGCGAAGTGCAGTAGGGCGAGACGAGCTGCGCGCAGCTCTAGTCAGTTGATCGACCACGAACTCTCCTCGGGGGACCAAGAACCCTGAGCGATGTGCACCTGACAATGAGCTCCCCAGCCCGAGAGACTGGCATCTGTGGTAACCAACACCCACGAGGGCTCCTGTAAGGGAATCCCCGCCGTAAGATGTTCCGGAACTAACCACCACTCCAGACTGTGCCGCACTTGTTCCGGACAGGAGAGGCGCTGCGAGAGTGGGTGAAGCTGAGGCGACCAGCGGGAAAGTAGGGCCTGCTGCAAGGGTCGCATGTGTGCTTTGGCCCACGGGACTAGATCCAGTGCCGCCGCCATGGACCCCAAGAGCTGCAAATACGTCCACGCCGACGGAGCTGGTAGACGCAGAAATGCTTGTACTTGCTGCAAATGTTTCTCCACCCGCAGTTCGGGCAAAAAGACCGCCCCTCGCGCCGTGTCGAAAAAGGCTCCGAGATAAGTCAGCTGTTGCAACGGTACCAAATGACTTTTGGAGTGATTGATCACCCAACCGAGCTGTTCGAGAAGCTGAACTACGCGAGCTGTTGCCGCCACTGAAGCCAACCGAGAATCGGCCCGGATTAACCAATCGTCGAGATACGGATGAACCCGGATACCCTCCTTTCGAAGCGCCGCTGCCACAACCACCATCAGCTTTGTGAACGTTCGTGGAGCCGTCGCGAGACCGAATGGCAAGGCGCGAAACTGGAAATGCCCCATCGGAAGGGCAAAACGTAAATATCGCTGATGAGATTGTCTGATGGGAATATGAAGATAAGCCTCTGTGAGATCTATGGACGAGAGAAACTCTCCCGGCTGCACCGCCCGAATCACTGTGCGCAAGGTTTCCATGCGAAAGTGCGGCACCCGCAAAGTACGGTTTACACCTTTGAGATCTAGCACGGGACGAAAAGAACCCTCCTTTTTGGGAACCACAAAATAGATCGAGTATCGACCGCAGCCCTATTGGTCTAGCGGCACGGGAACGATCGCTCGCAGCTGTAAGAGATGGAAGAGCGTGTCCGAAATGGCCTGCATCTTCAGACCGGGCGCACAAGGAGACATGACAAAGGCGGGTGTTAATGGGCAGGCGAAGTCTAGAGCATAGCCCTTCTTAATTATTTCCAAAACCCATTTGTCTGACGTGATTACGGTCCAAGCTGCTAGAAAATTCTGCAGGCACCCTCCTACAGGAACTAACGCCTGGACCAGCCGACCTTCATTGCGGCTTTTTAACTGAAGGTTGAGAGGCCGTGCCGTAAGACCTGCCAAAACCTCTGGCTCCCCGAAAGGACTGACCACGAAAACTGGACCGTCCCCTAGAATAGGGCGCAAAGCGCGCTCCACGAAATCTACGGGAGTCCCGTGTGGAGCCTCGAAGAGTTCCAGAACCTCTCAGCGGCTTAGGCCTATCCTCAGGCAAACGACCGCCTTTTGAGTCGCCTAAATCTTTCACAATTTTTTCCAAGGCTTCCCCAAAAAGCAACTTCCCCTTAAAGGGCAGTTTACTAAGGCGGACCTTTGAGGAAACATCTGCCGACCAGTTACGCAACCAGAGGAAACGCCTGGCCGCTACCATAGAGGCCATGGCTTTGGCTGCAATTCGCAGCAAATCATAAAAGGCATCCGCCGTATAAGCAGCGGCCGATTCTAACTTCGCATTGTCTGGAAATTCAGAAGCGGACTCCCCTGCCGCATCCCCCTGCAACCATCTAATGGACGCACGAGAAACATAAGCTCCACAAACTGCCACTTGCAGCGCCAAAGCGCTAGAATCAAAAGCCTGCTTGAGAAGAATTTCCAATTTTCTATCCTGGAGGTCTTTAAGCACTGCTGCTCCTTCTACAGGAATGGTAGTCTTCTTGGTCACCGCAGAGACCAAGGCATCCACCTTTGGCATGCGTAATAAATCCCTTTCCTCCTGCGGAAGGGGGTACAGGCGAGCTAAGGCGCGGCCTCCTCACAGAGTAGCTTCGGGACACTCCCATTCAGAATCAATCATTTGTCTAATCACCCGATGCATGGGAAAACAACGTTGCTGGGTCTTAAACCCCTGCAACAAAGGATCTTCCAAAGGCTCCTGAGAAGAAGAAGGAAGAAGCAGGTGCAGAGCCGCCAGAGATTGTGAAATAAGAGCTGCCAGCTCCTCTTTACGGAAGACCCTGAAAACATTAGGATCCTCTCCAGGGGCAATTTCCCCTTCCTCCAATTCCTCTGGATCCTGATCTAAGCTTGTCTCAGCCAGACCCTCTGTGTCTCCCTGACCGAGGAGTAGAGAATCTTGGGAAATAAAAGGATCCAACGGATCTCTAAGAAAGTCCTTAGTCTTAGAAGATCCCTCTCCAGGATCCTCTGTGCCCTGCAAATTAGGTGGTAGTGCCACAGGAGTGGGAAGCGCTGCAGACTGATCAGGCTGTGTAGACTTAAGTAAAAAAGCCCTGTGCATCGCTAAGATAAATTCGGGCGAAAAAAAGGAAGCCATGTCTTCCTGAGCCTCTAAAGTGGAACGTGCAGGCTTATCTGTAGGAACGGCTTCCTTAGAAGACTTAGCCTTTCTTTTGTGCGGCCGGGGCTGCTCTGCAGGAGACCTGACTGGCGCCGACAAAATGGCCGCCTTTCCCGCCTTTTCGGCGGGCAAATATGGCTCTTCTAGTTTATTTACCAGTTGGTCTGCCATTCTGACAAAAGTATGGAAAAAGAAAGAACTCGAGCCTGAACAAAACTGACGACGCTGAAGAATGAACGGCACTGTAAAAATACTCCGATGGCAGAATGACGCGCAGAACCGGATCGGGCCCGAAAAAAATAAACTAAAGAAAATGAAATCAGCAAAGACTCACCAAAGAGAAGAGAGCAACTCCTGAGCACACCAGGCAGCCCCGCTGCTAGCGGGAAGCAGGCAACAGTGGCAGCGTTTGCAGCAGAGGTATAACTGGGGCTCCCAGAATCACTCTGCCGACCGAGACGGAGAGGGTGAATGAGGCAGGCTCTGCCTCACACCGCAAGAGAAAGACTCACTCGACGTCTCAAATTTCTTTAAAGCAGTAGCGTCCCAAAAAACTACCACAAGGACTCAAGAAGAAAATCAGCCCTGCTAGAGCCAATATATTTTGTTGAAAAAAAACAAAGAAATAAAAGCAGTAGGATTGTAGGTGAGGGAGAACTAGAGATTCGATCCTCTTTAGCTGCTGAGGACTGAAAGACTGTTGGGTTACCCTCAGGGGGAGTGGCTTCACCTCTCAAGAAAGCTTGAAGTCTTCAGTCCTCAGCTGCTATAGAGGATTGACAACCCTACCTGTCCCTGGACTGGCCCGGAGAAGCGATAAGGAAGTCCCAGATTTTTCCTAAACATCCCTTCTAAAATTCCACTTCACATGAAACACCACAGAAATCTAATCATGTACTCAGTCAGGTCTTGCATACCTAAACTAGCATAAAGGTTTCTCCTGTTTGAAGTTGAATATTCATCCCAGTGAAGCAGAATCACCTAGCATGCTTTTGTTAATGGCTATTGAATCAATGTTAACTCCTGGGGACCCTGGGCCCGAATTTGGATGGGCAGTGCTATATGCTGCATCGGCACATAGCCCGCCCACCTCCCACTTAACCCAAATTTCCCATGCCGGGGTCATATGTGCCCCAGCATCGAAAATCCGGGTGTTGACAGACAGACAGGAAGCCGCAGGAGCTACCCATGCTTATCTTTAAGGGGCAAAGCGCTAACTATGTAGCATCAAAAATTGGTGCTACATGGGTAGCGTCATCGCCCACCTCTGCTCCGCCCTGGAATGCCCCCAACACACTCCGATGCTATGTGGATAGCATCTGGGTGCATTAGGGCTATATCTGGGATTTTCTAAAGGCATTACCCGAGTAGCTGCCCTTCGAAAATCACAGATAAGGTCTTTACATGAGTATCTAGGGAAGTTACCTGTGTAAAGGCCTTTGACAATCAGGTCCCCTATATATAGTTGACCATGACAGCCCCTCACCACATATACTTTCACATACACACATACTTCAGCAGCCCCTCATCCAACATTCTCTATCACACTCATATACACTCCCCCAGCTCCACCCATCCAACACCTGTGCACATACAATACCTTGTGAAAGTATTCATCCCCGCAGTGTTTGTCCTATTTTGTTGCATTACAACCTGGAATGAAAACTGAGATTTGGGGGTTAGCAACATGTGAGTTACACAACATACCTATCACTTTGAAGGTGCAAAATATCTTTTATTGTGACACAAACAATAAGTAAGACAAAAAAAAATCAGAAATCATGAGTGTGCATAGATAATCCCCTTCCCCCAAAGTCAATAGCCTCTATTTAGTGCCTTCCATTGTCCCTTCAATCCTGACCAGTTTTCCTGTCCCTGCAGATGAAAAACATCCCCACAGCATGATGCTGCCACCACTATGTTTCACTGTAGAAATGGTGTCCTTGTGGTGATGGGAAGTGTTGAGTTTGTGCCACACATGACATTTCCCATGATGGCCAAAAAGTTCAATTTTCGTCTCATCTGACCAGAGAATCTTCTTCCATGTGTTGGGGGGTCCGCCACTTGCTGTTGTGCAAACTCCAAACGTGTTTTCTTATTTCTTTCTTTAAGCAATGGCTTTTTTTCTGGCCACTCTTCCATAAAGCCCTGCTCTGTGGAGTGTATGGCTTAAAGTGGTTCTATGGACAGATACTCCCATCTCCGCTGTGGATCTTTGCAGCTCCTTCAGTGTTATCCTTGGTGTCTTTGTAGCATCTCTGTTTAATGCCTTCCTTGCCCGGTCTGTGAGTTTTGGTGGGCACCTTCTCTTGTCAGGTTTGTAGTGGTGCCATATTCTTTCCATTTTGTTATAATAGATATAATGGTACTCCATGAGATATTCAGAATTTGGTATATTTATTTTTTATAACCCAACCCTGATCTATACTTCTCCACAACTTTGTTTCTGACCTGTTTTGAGTGCTCCTTGGTCTTCATGTTGCTTGCTTAGTGGTGTTGCAGAGTCATGGGCCTTTCAGAACAGATATATGTATACAGGCATCATGTGACAGATCATGTGACACTGATGCACACAGCTGGACTCTAATCAACTAATCACTGGTCAACATTGAAATTGTTACTGACTTTAAAAGGCCCTAATCTGTAGTATCTTGGTGAGCTGAACACAAATATAACATTAAACATTTTTTATTGGCTCTCGTTTTGAAGATATTGCATGTAGTTCATTTTTGACGTTTCACCGTGTAAATTTATCCAGTAGGACATCAACAACATCCCAAATAAGCCTTGAATGATGTAATATTGCATCACATTGCATAATACCAGCATGCACACATCATCCAGAGTTGATTGCATCATTTTCTGATGCAATGCAATACTACTGCCAGACGGCTGCTGAAGCCATCTGACGTCAGCAGTGTACTATACGCAGTCGGAAAGGAAAGTAATCTGGTATTCTGTTCCGATATTGAAAGCCTCATGAATGCCTTAAAAATCACTCATGACCCACAAGACTGGAAACTATTTATAGACTCTTCGAAACTGAGTCTGAAGGCTGTGCTTTTGAACAATGGAAACCGTCTTCCATCTATTCCAGTAGCGCATGCTGTCCACATGAAAGAGACATACGATAACTTAAAGCATCTACTGACTTCCATTAACTATAACAAGTACAGCTGGCACCTCTGTGGTGACTTGAAGGTAGTTGCCCTTTTAATGGGACTGCAGCAGGGATATATAAAATACATGTGTTTCTTATGTGAGTGGGATAGTTGAGCAAGGGATTGGCACTACTTGCGGAAGGAATGGAATCGCAGACAAAATGTAACAGTTGGAGAGAAGAATATCCAGCACCTAGCTCTGGTTGAGGCTCACAAAATCCTGCTACCACCCCTTCATATCAAACTAGGTTTGATGAAAAACTTTGTGAAAGCCATGGACTGCACTTCGCCAGCTTTCTGATACCTGCATGAAAAATTCCCTCGACTCAGCGAAGCAAAGATTAAAGAGGGAGTTTTTGTAGGTCCTCAAATTCGAGAGCTCTTCAACAACGTGCTGCAGGGTGATGCGAAAACAAGCATGGAATGCTTTTCGCCTAGTATCAACAAGCTTTCTCAGGAATGTTAGGGCAGAAAACTACAAGGAACTAGTAGAAGACATGCTGATGCAGTATCAGAAACTCGGCTGCAATATGTCTCTAAAGATCCATTTCCTTGATTCCCATCTCGATTTCTTTCCTGACAATTGTGGTATGGTTAGTGATGAACAGGGCGAACGTTTTCACCAGGATATCGCAACGATGGAGCAAGGATACCAGGGAAAATTGTCCACTACAATGCTGGCTGACTACTGCTGGACACTCCCCAGAGAAGCTCCTGAACAGCTGTACAAGAGACAGGCGAAAAAATCTAAGAAGTAGTCTATGACTTGTTTTTTTACAGGTATTAACCGAAGGCCTATTATATTTACTATTGACATGCATTTCGTGATGTAAACATTAATTCTTGTAGATTACAAAAAAACTAGGGCCAACTTTGCAATTTCACTGTCATATTCATGCTCAGCATATAAAAATTGATAAGAAATGACTATTTTTATTTCAGTAACATGACTTTTGTAAAACTTTGTTGACCAGTGTTATGTGACTTCTGAGGTTAATTGGTTAGACTAGACCTTATTAGGGGTTTCATAGCAAAAGGGATGAATACATATACACTGACAACTTTTCTGTTTTTACTTGTTTTTTTATACATACAATATATTTTATTGTCATTCCACTTCACCAATTTGGACTATATTGTTAGATCCATTACCTAACATCTAAATGAACATCCATTTTCATTCCAGGTTGTAATGCGACAAAACAGGACAAAAACCGAGGGGATGAATACTTTCACAAGGCACTGTACACATCCAGCCCACTCCCCACATATGTGCACATACACACACATTCAGCCCCTCAACTCACCTCCCACATGTATGCACACACCCACCCTGAAAATAGAGACAAAGATAACACAGAAAACTACTTAGAGAGGAGCTGCACAAACTCTTCTAACCTAATGAGACAGACTTTATCATGCCTCTTCACATTCGGTTTGTCCACAGACATGCATAACTTTGCAAACGGAGGATGGGGAAACAGGCCATTTTGTCACACTTTATCCATGCACTTTTAAACTTCCTAAAATGTCTATATAGCTGAATTGGTGTGAAAAAGCACAAAGAGGTTATTATTCAAACAGATGCAGAGCAGAAAAGTTAACCAAACAACTCTGCTCACTTAACTTTATTGGGATATTCAACTGGTATCCGCAGAGTATGAAGGTACTTAGATAAAAATGGCTTGACGGCTTTATCTAGTTGACTATTAGACCTATAAACATGTTTGTCCGTCCAGACTTACCTGGCTCACTTTGTCCAGCCAGAGCTGAATATTGCTGCTGAGTATACAGAGTGAAACCATGCCCCAGAAATTTCCGCAACACCATCTCTTTCTTTCTGAATGCATTTTCTGCATTCTGAGAGTAATTTTGTAACATGGTGCCTAGGTTTGGAGGTGCAGAAGGAGCCTATGTATTTTTATGAAATAGTAGCATAATCCCTGCATATATAGAACCTAAACTGATGTTGTTATTAAGTGCCGTTGAGTCGGTGTCGACTCATGGCGACCCTCTGGATAGTTGTCCTAAACTGTGTTCAGTCTTCAGTCAGATGGCACATTGTTGATAGAGCGGCACCCATAGCTGCTGTTATTGTATCGATCCATCTCATTGCTGGCCTTCTTCTTTTACGTTGACCTTCAATCTTGCCAAACATGATGTCTTTCTATAACGATCTCTCTCTTCGCATGATGTGTCCAAAGTATGAAAGTCAAAGTCTTGTCATCTGAGCTTCTAAGGAAAGCTAAGATTTGATCTCCTCTAGTAACAACTGGTTTGCTCTTCCAGCAGTCCATGGGATACACAGTATTCGTCACCTGCACCATAATTCAAAGGCATTGATTATCTTCCTGTCTATCTTTTTCACTGTCCAATTTTCACATCCATATGTCATTATTGAAAATAGCAGGGTTTGAACACGTTGAATCTTTGTATGGAGAGAGACATCTCTGCTCTTGAGAATCTTGTCTAGGTGATGACATTTATAACTGTTCAGGAGCAGAGCTAAATGTTAGCGTGTAAGGTATGTGCACAAATCGTGACTATCCAAACTCCTCCCTAAGCACACCTACTCTACAAAGATCTGCTTACTTGCACCATGTGCATTTTCAGGAGTGACCTAATGTTTTTTAACAGGCCTCTTAAGCACGTAAATTAGTATTTTACATGTGAAAAAGGTTTATAAGTTATCTCATTTATCACTTATCCACACAAAATTTAGCTACTTCCCCTGGGGGAAGGGGCTATAACCTAATCATTAAGATTTACTTGCCTAACTCCCAAAGCCTATCTGACAAACCATTTTGATATCATACTCAACATCTTTAAGCATAGAAGAGTTGGTTTTCAAAGGAAGTTATACATTTAGCAGCAGCTGGTAAATGTATAACATCCTTAGCCATAGATTTTCAGCTGCTGTATGGATAGTGACGGACTGAAAATTCATCTAACTGCTCCGTCACTATCCATATAAGTGAGGAGTGGAGTGACGGTGGGAACACGAAATCCATGTAAAAGCGACACAATGCAATGTGTGCTTTCGAGTCAGTGCTGACTCCTGGCGACCCAGCAGCTCCTGGGTTTTCCTGGTAGTGTGACCGGAAGTAGATTGCCAGGTCTTTTTCTTCTGAGCTGCAAGATGGATAATTTATACATTTATTTATTTATTTAATTTAAAAGTATTTATATCCCGCTTTATCCTTGAATCAAAGCAGATTTCACTGCAAACCAATCAAGTAGGGTAGTGCGGGGGTGTCGGCATGCAGTGGTTGTGATGGTAGTGTTCATGAGTGTGTGGATAGGTAAATCTTGTGTGGATAGGCAAATCTTGATTTGGGGTACAATATATATAGGTTGAGCTATATACATTGGACTATATACATTTTAATGAGAGTAATAGGATGTTTTTATGTTGTGGATGTCATGTCTTGTATAACTCGTTTTGTGGGGTGGTTGGGGTGGATTGTGGTCTTCATTGAATTGTTCAATGAATAGGGTGGTTTTAAGTAGCTTTCGGAAATCTTTTATATCTGTTGTTAATTTTAGATTATCTGGGAGGACATTCCAGAGATCAGGGGCAATACTCAAATTTCATGGTCAATGGTTGTTTTTAAGTGCTGGCCACAGTGTTTAAAATTGAAATGGAATATTCAGGACTGGAATCTGGATATTCTCCATCACTTAACATCTGGTTTCAGCACCAAAAGCCATTGCTATCTAGACAACGGTGACATTCAGCCACTATCTAGATGGCAAAACTGCATAAAGTAAGACAGCCTTTTGTATGACCTAACTTTATGTGGCCATTTATCCCATTAATGGACTGAAAATCACCGTTAACCGGATAAGTTCTGGGACCACCCTTGCCCCGCGCACGGACCACCCCGGCACTATCTGGTTAGTGACTCTGAATATCCTTCCCAGTGGGGTTTATCCGGATAAACCCTTTTGAATTTCGGGCCCTTAGTTTAGGCCTCCTAAGGGCAGGCCTAAACTAAATGGATCATGGTGGCAGCGGTACAACTTATCATATGTATGGCGGTGCTGAATATAGGTAAAATTTTCGACACTGCTGCTGGCATTTAAAAGATTGTGGTCACCGCCGCCACTGAAAATCTAGCCCAAGCTGTTTTCAAAATACTATCTATATTGTGTGTATGTGCTGAAGGTGAGAATTAGACAGTATAATATTTCTTACTTTAACCAAAACTAGAATAGTTTTATCCCCACTGATGTAAATGACAGCAGTGAGAAACAGTATGTATTCATTTATAATACTTGTTAGAAGCCCTCTCTTTCAAATCAACTTCATTCAGGGAAAGCAAATACATTCAGAACAAATAAATGGTATATTTAGGTGAATCAGTTGTTGCGGAAATGCAGATGTGTAATGTTAGGGCATTAGTGGATTATCTACTTGCCTTTTATCATTCTTCTGTGACAATATTCCATTTCAAATGGAACGGAATAGAAAAGAGAAGCAATGCCTTTCACTGCTGTTCATCTAGCATGTGCACTAGGACCACAATTTGGACATTGATGGTACATATTTCCAGTATAAAATATCACAAAAATTGTGTTGGGACAGTAGATATACTAAATTAATATTAATAAAATTATACGTGGTACTCCTTTGTACTTTGTCAAAAATTGATGACTAGACTGGCCCATGTCCAAAGGGCATATCTGTCCCATAGTACAATTATAGCTACAAGATCTTATTAATGACCCATAACCAGTATTTATTAGCGTTTTCATTGCACTTAAAATCACTTCAAATTCTCAAACCTCACTTGAAATAATCATGTAAATATTCAGCGATTGCACTTATGTGTTTCATGAGAGCACAGTCTGTCTGTACTATGATATCCACTCATCAGTTTGTTAAGAAAGTGAAAAGGAATACTGGATACTGTGATAGGGTATATATACTGTCTTAAAAATATACTAGATGGATAGGAAGCCAGTATAACAAATAGGCAAGGGATGGGCTGGTACCCCCCCCCCCCCCCCAAGATACTCAAAGAGGGAATAGAGGCTCTCATTCAGGAGCTTTGTCAAAAAAAGGGAAAGCAACATATTCCCAGGCTATAGAATTACAATGCTGTTTAGTTATTTAGCCTGGCACTCTAAGATTAAAAAACTGCTGACACCTGTAAATATATATTCTGCAAAAAGCAAAGGAGATGTAAGGTGCTCTCACACCAAGGGACAAGAAGAAAAAGAACCACGGTGCAGTTTCTAACACCAAATAAATTATAATTAATTTTATTTGGCATTAGAAAGCATGCCATGGTTCTCTTTTTCTTTTTGAACATCTATTTGGTGTCCAATGAAACCCCTCCTCCATCAGTAGGTGCAGAGCAGAACTAGGACATTTCACCATAGAACCCAACATACTAAGAAAAAAAATCTGATTCCAGTGTCATCTCATTAACAACCTCTCCAGTACCAGGCAGATAATGAACTAACACAATACCCTACAGAGGTCACTGAAGACCTATAATGCAAATCTACCATACTATAATGACACTAGCTTCTAAAATTAACACTATGAGGAGCCTACCTAGAAACCTACCTAGAAAAGAGAAGCATCATAAATATTGCAGTGGGTCTTAGAATATCTTTACACTTATTTGGAAAACTGAACAAGCCAGATTACTACAGATCCTACATAGAAACTCCATGCTAACAGAACACTTGCTCTCAGTCACACAAGCAAAATACACATAGACTCTCACCAAGTACAGAATAAATGATAATAAACTTGAAGTAGAAATACATAGATAAAATTAAATTGAAACCCCACCAAACCAGGCTCTGCATACAGTGTAACAGAAGAACTAGAGTAGGCAGGAGACACTACCTCACCTTTGCTGAGCAGTAACATGAGATGCATAGGCCTCTCTGATTCCACATGCATGCGGCACAGCATCTCCCCATAGTCTTCCCCCTCTGTTGATCTCAGTGCCACTTGCTTAGAGGTGGCTGTGTTGCTGATTAGGTGCAGTTGCTGGCTCTCCCCACAGCTTATCTCTGAACAAGAATCACCCATTGTCTCTCATGCCGGTCTCATATTCTGAAGTCTCATGAGGCCAGCGCCAGAGTTCCTATACCACGTGGCATCTTTAGACAGAAATACAGATAACAACAGTAATAGCTTCAGATATTAAGTGTCTGTATGTGTGTGAGGTGCAACTGTGGTGTGCTTGTCTATGCATGGGAGTAGATGTGGTAGGTGCCTTTGTGAGGGTGGGGTGTGGGGCATCTCTGTGTGTGGTGCAAAGATGGTGTACCTATATGTGTATGTGCGTTACGAAGGGGAGGTGCCTATGTGTCTAAGGAGCGGAGGTGAGGTGCCCGTGTGTGTATGTGTGTGTGTGCATGTCTGTTATGTGCAGGGAGGATGCCTGTGTAAGTGTGTATCTGTTATGCACAGGTGGAGTGCCTGTGTGTGTGCGTGCCTGTCAAGCGGAGGTAGGTGTGTGTGTGTCTGTCTGTCTTTCTGTCATGTGGAAGTGGGGTGCCTGTGTAAGTGTGTTGTGGAGGTGAGGTGCCTGTATGTATGTGTGTGTATGGTGCGGAGGTGAGGTGCCTGTATGTATGTGTATGTATGCTGTGGAGGTGAGGTGCCTGTATGTATATTGTTGCGTCCTCCCGCCCAGGCCGGTGGCCTAAGAGCAGGAGGGCCCGCCTAATTGCCCTTTTTGAATACTGTTTCCTAATATGGCTGCCAGCATGGGCTGCTGGGAGATGTAGTTCAGATATTCTTTGAGCAAGTAGTGTGACCACACGGTTTGTTAGGCAAAAACAGAGAAAATTTATTTTTGGGATTTCCCCTCCGCATCAAAATTCGTTGCACCAACACAAATAGGATAATTCTCCAAAGGCAAAGGAAATAAAGTCCAAACAGGCTTGACAGAAATATACAGGAATTTTCTCCTTTACAACGTCAACTATAAGCTTCACTTCAGTAACCACCTTCTGAAGCTAAGGCTGTTGACCATATTAGGAAATTACTTTAACTTTCAACAAGCTTCCATTCTTGTACCACTTCCATAGGAAAGACGTCATAACTGATTTTAAAACTTCCAGCAAGTTTCTTTCTTCAATAGCACACTGAAACAGGTTACAATTGCTTTTAAACTTCTGGCAAGTTTTCTTTCTTTTTCTCAGTTCACAGCAAGAAGCTTTCACAGCAGCAAGCTCCTAATTGCTTTCACAAAACCACTCCTTCACATGAGCATAGACTCAGCACATGTTCAGTTTGTTTGCCTTGCAATAAGAACATTGCATTTCTTCAACATCACTTTCACCCTGATTTACAGACAAATCTACTTCCATTTCCTCAGTAGATTCACTACAGCTGTCTTCTTGTGAATGGATATCATAAGGCTTGTAATTCTCTCCCTGCAGTAGCTCATTCAACTTTAGCAATAAGTGTTCTCTCTGCTCTGCAGCAACAGGCTTTAGGAACAGAGTTTTTCTCTCTCTTATCAGCCTTCTAACTGCTGAGTCACGGCAGTCACGGGCATACTTTTTATGCCTGCCTATAGCTGGCTTCACAGTGTTCTGGCTAACACAGCGTTTGGCACTCTTCCTTAGCTCTCTGACTACTTCTTCAGACAGAGCCTTGTTAGGAATTACATACAACTCATTCTCTTTACCTCCAGGACTCAACTGCTTCCCTGAGCTGTTTCCCCACCTGGGAATTTGCTCCCCCAGTTTCCTTTTTCTGAGGTACCTTGAGACACGTTTCTGCCTTGTTTGCTGCTGCCTGCTTTGGGTCACAGAAACCTCCTGTTCCTGTTCCTCTGTCTCCCCCAATTCTCCAGCTTCAAACACTGCTTCTCCTGGATCACCTCCTTTACTTCTCCTACTCCTCCTTCTGCTGCCACTTCTCTCCTTGCCTGCTTCTTCAAACACTGAAGCACTTTTAAACTGGTGCTTCTTAGGCACCACGCCTTTCTCTCTGCACACGTGAGACTTGTTAGAGCTCGACCTTGCTCTAACGTCACTAAGTGGGCGGGGCTCAGTACTAGCTGTAGTCTGCCTCGGAGGCTTGTGGTCACTATGGGAACTCTGCTGATCTCTGCTTTTAAAGGCACAGGACTCACTTTCTTCCCATTCCATCCCTCCTGTACAGCTCTCCTTACCATAATGTGTGTGTGTGTGGTGCAGAGGTGAGGTGCCTGTATGTGTGTGTATGGTGCAAAGGTGAGGTGCCTGTATGTATGTGTGTGTGGTGCAAAGGTGAGGTGCCTGTATGTGTGTGTGTGTATGGTGCAGAGGTGAGGTGCCTGTATGTATGTGTGTGTGTGGTGCGGAGGTGAGGTGCCCATGTGTGCATGTGTGTGTATGTGTTTTGCGGAGGTAGGATGCATGTGTGTGTTCATGTTTGTTGTGCCGAGATGGGATACCTGTATGTGGTATGGGGAGGATGCTTGTGTATGTTCTGGGGGAGGGGAATGCACCTTTTTATAACATCTTGTACTCTTCCCTTCCCCTCCAACCTCTCTCCGGCTGGCTCCCCTCCTCTGTTACTCTTTCAGATTCTTTGCCCTTCACAACCCCCCCGCCCTCCAGCACTCCCATCCCCTGCCCTAAAATTCCCCATCTTCCATTTTTAAATAGGCCCCCTGCCAATTTAAATTGTCCCTGCCTTCTCTACCTCACTTGAACTCCCCCCCCACACACACAACCTATTGTGTTGCAAGCCACCATGCCTCCCTCTTCTCTTCTGCCTGTGTGGAATTGGATCCCTATGGGCAGAAGAGATGAGGACTTTGTCTCGATCCTCCTCTCTTCTGCCCACTGACATTGCACCCTCAAATGAGTTGCCGTGACGATGGCCATAAAGTTTGTCTGATCTGATCTCCTGTGGGCAGAAGAAAAGGGGATGATCATGGGAAATCGGATCCCCACTGGCAGACAAGCATCATGGCAAATTATTTGGGGAGGCCAATGCCCCCTTCACCCCCCAAACTACACCCATGGCCAACAGATGTATTTATTTATTTAACATTTCTTATATACTGCCTTTCATGATATCAAGGCGGTTTACATTGAACAAACTGAAATTACATTGAACAGGGCATTATAACTTGAAGATAACTATTTTACAGGGAACATGGGCAATGGAGGGTTAAGTAGTTTGCCCAAGACCACAAGGAGCACCTGTGGGACTAGAAACCCCAGTCCTTCCGGCCCAAAGTTGCTGTCCTCTAGTGGGATTTGAACCCCCAACCTTCCGGCCTGAGGTAACTTGCCCCAACCACTAGGCCACTCCTATAAAAGCAGAGGGAAAAGACAATGGGCTGTTTCTCCCAAGGAGAGAGAAGACAGAGGCCCTGATGGAGCACACTAGGCTATGCTCTAGCGCAGTGTCTTGCTTCCAATGTAGAAAGGAAGCCAGCACAGGAAAATCCCCAGCAAAACCACTCCGCTGAAGCACAGCACCATAGCATGCTAACTGCATGCAAATGATGGAATAATTAACTGCTCCTAATATAAAAAGACTGCTCTGAAACTTAGAACAGTTTTTTACTCTTCCTTTTGCGCTGAATCTTTTCATCAGATTTGGGCAGTCCTAAAGATTCAGCCAGGAATGAAAGGATCATCTGAGGTGAAATTTGACACTTCACCTTGGATGACCCAATCAGGCCTACATTCCGGATTCCTTGCTGACTTGCCTCAAACACATCCAACCAATCCCCTCAAAAAATTAATGGTGGTCCCACTCTCCCCCCCCCCCCCCCAACTTCTGATCCCCGCAAAAGCATTGGTGACCCCAGTGGCCACTATCCTCACTCCCTAATCCCCTCACATAAACAAACAACACTGGATCACTAGCCACTAGCCTCCCCCAAACACCCCAAAAATGTTAATTATCTTTGATGTCCCCCCAGAATCCTTTCCCACCCTCCCAAGTCCTCTTTGTTTATGGACCTACCTTTGAGCTGCCATCTTTCAAAATAGTGGTGCCAGACCCTGTGCAGTGCATCATGGTACACTGGGAGGAGGGTTTCAACTTATTATCCATGATGACACCAAAATTCTTTTCCTCTCCCTCTCCCCCACCCCCCCGCACCCAGCCCTGGTCCTGGGGGGGGGGGGGGTACTCCAGGGCCTGCTCACCCCTCCAATGCTGATTATTCCATCTTCGTGGAAAAATCAGCACATCCCCTCTGACCAAGAAGGATGTACAGGGCTGTGACCTGGATCGGCCCTGTACATCCTGTCAGCTTGGCCTGACCCTGCTCCACCCAGATCCTGCTCCCTTCCAGCTCTCCACGTCCTATGGCTCTAGACATGTGGGGAGAGCAGGAGGGGGAATAGGGGCAGGATGACTTGCGGGGCTGCACGTCTCGCTGGGCCCATTGTGTGCAAATCTGGTCACCATATTTTAAAAAGGATATAGCAGAATTAGAAAAGGTACAGAGAAGAGCCACCAAAATGGTAAAGAGGATGGAAGGGTAACCCTGTGAGGAAAGGCTTAAAAAGTTAGGGCTCTTCAATTTGGCATAAAGATGGCTAAGGGGAGATAATGTATGATAGAGGTCTATAAAATAACAAATGGAGGGGAATGGGTAAATGTAGATCAGTTGTTTACTGCTTCAAAAAGTAGAAAGACTAAGAGAAATGCAATGAAATCAGAATATAGCTCATTTAAGACTAACAGAAGAAAATATTTTTTCACTGAACGCGTAAACAAACTCTGGAATTTGTTGCTGGAGGATGTAATAAAAGCTGTTAGTGTAGCTGGGTTTAAAAAAATGTGGACAAGTACCTGGAGGAAAAGTCCTTAAAAAGGACTATGGAAATCGACTGCTTACTCCGGACATGCGCTGTGGAACCTGTGTGCCTCTTTGGGAACCTGCCAGGTACATGTGACCTTGATTGGCCACTGCTGGAAACAGGATACTGGGCTTGATGGCCCCTTGGTCTGATCCAGTATGTCATCTCTTATGTTCTTATGAACAAAAGAATAAAAAACAAAGGGACACCCGCACAAAAAGCACAAATGCAAACAAAAGAAAGAGCAGGGGAAACAAAAGAATTGGAACAGATTTTATTATGCCCGACATAGCTGTGTTTCTGCAGTGAATGCCTGAGTCAGGGACAAATCTGTCAAAACATTCCAAAAAATAAAAAAAAAATCAGTCTGTGATCTGGTGCATGTAGCAACACACTCTCAAAGGTACAAGGTTTGAGACAGGAGTTTGCAGTTTGGCCCACTGACTCAGTGCATCACGATAACATATAAGCACTTCGGGATGAATGCTCAAATCATGAGCTAAAACAAAAAAATCACATAATCCTAAAAGCAGTATTCATGCCGACTGAGGCACATCGCAATAATTACAAAGAACTATGTGGCATGTTTACTAAAGTGTGCTAATGGTTAATGTGGGCTATAGCACGCGCCAAGTGCACCGCTGTAACCATTACTATGTGCCAAAAATGGAGCCATGCTAACAATCCTGCAGTAAGGGGGTTATTTTAGAAGCATTTCTACATCTTCTTCTTCTTCTTCTTCAATATTGTCAAAACCTTATCCAAAGAACCTTCACCCTGCCAACCTAACCTCCCACACCCACAGTAATATGCAGATTATCTACGAACCAAAACAAGTCATTCTACCACTCCTGCAAGATCTTCGCCCCCGGGACAATCATTTATATTCCCCCTTTCATCCACCTCCCCATCAATCTTACTCCCATCCTCCTTACCATCTACCCTAGATACCCAACATACTTCCACCTCCTCCCTCCTATCAAGCTCAGCAGATAATCAACATATCATTACCTCCTTCTCTCCCCCAACTGCGAAGGATATCCTAAACACCATCACGAATATAAACACCAGCATGGCACCAGACGACCCATGCCCCACGCACTAGATAAAATCTCTTCGGACCGAACTTAGTCCTTTTTTGGCCAAACTAATAGGTACATCATTCCTCTCCGGCACATTCCCACAGAAGCTAAAGCAAACATCAATAAGACCGCTGCTAAAAAACAATAAGCTTGACCCCGCAAAGATGGAATCCTAGAGGCCTATCTCGAGCATCCCTCTCCTCGCCAAAATCATGGAAAAAATAGTCCAACAGCAGTTGACTCATCACATAGAGACAAATGCTCCCCTTGACTCTTGCCAGCACGGATTCAGAGAGTCACATGGAGTAGAAACCTTGCTGACAACTCTATTTAACATACTAACCACAGGGCTCGACAACATCAGACAAGGCTTTGCGCTCATCTTTCTTGACATAGCGGCTGCCTTTGACTCGGTCAGCCACAAGATACTACTATCCCGCCTTGCAGATAAGGGCATCCACGGAAATCCACCCGCCTGGTGCACCTCATATCTCAACAATAGACTGCAATATGTACGCTCTGGTCCATCTATATCCACTCCTTTCCCACAAGAGAAAGGGGTTCCGCAAAGATCATCCCTTTCAGCCCTATTGTTCAATATCTATATGCAACCGATCTGCAATCTTATCCAGTCTTTCAATATCAATTGTCTAGTATATGCCGATGATATCCTAATGTTCACCCCAATATTCACAGATAACCAGACCTCTCCCAACTCTCTGCATGTTTCGACGCTGTAACAGACTGGTTACAATCTCAAGAACTCAAAATAAATTTTAAGAAGACGGAGGTTCTCTTTATCAGCAGAGACCAGAAGTTCTCCCCACCCTCATCACTTAAGGTCTGCAATACCGAACTCATCTCCAAGACGACGATTAGATAGCTGGGTATAATACTCAACCAGCGCCTCAACATGCACGCCCAGATAAGCAATACCATTAAAGTTCGGATCCTACAACAGATGAAACGTATTCTTGAACCAAATGACTTCAGAACTGTCTTTCAAGCCCTAATATTGACCCATTTTGATTATGCCAACTCCACTCTTACTGGCCTCCCAAAGAGCTCGCTCAAACCCCTACAGTTCGCGATGAATACCGCAGCTAGAACCCTCTATAGAGCGTCAAGAGGAGACCATATTACCCCCATCTTGAAGGATTTGCACTGGCTCCCTGTCCACTGCAGGATCACCTTCAAGGCACTAACAATGACATTTAAAGCAGTTAACAGATGCATTTCAACCTCCCTCTCAGACCTTGTACACCCTACCCCCCCCTAACAGAGTGAGAAGATCAATAGCCTGCAACACCTTACTGCTACCAAAAGCCATCACCAAATGCTCAAAGACAACCAGTAAGCGTGCTTTTGCTCTTTATGCACCGTCCTACTGGAACTCCCTCCCTGCAGATATCCGCGCCATAACCAACCTCCCCCAGTTCAGGAAGGCAATCAAACACTATCTCTTCTTACAATACTTCTCCATTACTGATAACATCACCTAACCCTCCTATCCTGAACCATTGCGACTCCCTCAGAATAACGTACCAATTGCCAGAATTACTGCGTTTAACTATCCCCACGTCAACCTGTCCTAAAGACAAATAGACCGACTATTATTCTAATTTGTACATAGTGTATATAGTTCACCCCGTTCTCCATGTTTAAGTTCCCTGTTCTCTGTAAATGTCAATGTTAGACTGTTATACATTGTACAACTTAGGTTACATGTAAACCGCGCTGATGATAAATAGTGCGGTATATAAGAAATCACAAATAAATAAAAAATAAATAAATAAAATAAATCTAAAAGGCAACATTGAGATGTATAGATTGCAATACATGTAGAAATGCCATTTCAGAATCTGATTTTTGTAGACATGGGAACAGGGCAGCCAGGATTCCAGTCCCACTGCTGCTACTATAGGTGACATTGTGCTGAGTACTGGGGTTGATAGAGTGATTTCTGCAGGATGGTGGGACAGTTACAGTGGGGAGTTCTTGGAGGTGGAGAATTTGCATGGGGGAGTATTTGAGGGTGAGGAAGTTGTGGAAGAATGTTTTTACTGGGTTGGCCAGTTGGCAGCATGCTGGTGCAGTTGTGGGGAAGTAGATTTTGAGGGTGGAGCAACTATGTAATGGTAGATTTTGGGAGTGTGGGCAGTTTTTGGGATGATGAGGAAGCTGCAGGGGCATTTGGTGAGGTGCTCAACCTGTTGCAGTGGGCAGCTTTTGGGGGTGGGTCATTTTGCAGATTTACTTTAGGGCTGGGGCAGTTTGTGGAGTGGTAGCCTAGTTGCAAGGGAGTGGATAGCATTCAGTGTGTGGTTGATGGGTAAGAGGTGGAGGTAAGAGCAATGTGTGGGGTTGTTTTAAGGGGTAGGGCAATTGTGGTAAGGATTTTGAGGTGACAGGGTAGATGCAGGGGGTAGATGGTGAAGTAAGGGGAAAGTTGTGGGAGGGTAGATTTTGAGAGGGACATTTAGTGAGGTGATGGGGCAGCTGTGGAGTATTTTTTTTAGGGATGGGGCAATTTGAGGGGTGGTCAGACAGTTGCAAGGGAGTGTGTTTTTAGGGATGGGCCAGTGGGTGGGTTGGTGGAGCAGTTGTGGCATGGTAGCTTTTGGAGTGGGGCATTTGTGGGGGTAATTTTTGGGAGTGGGGCAATTGGCAGAGTGGTGGGGCAGTTGTGGGGGTATTTTTTAGGGATGGTGCAGTATGTAGGTGGTAGGGCAGTGGTGACTTTGGCTGAAGCAGTCTGTGGTGTGGTGTGATGAGACAGCTGCAGGAGTGTAGTTTTTGGGGGTGGGGCAGTTTGCAGGGTGGTGAGGCAGTTACAGGAGGTTGTTTTAGAACAGAGACAGTTATTGTGTGGTAGGGAAGTGGTGGGAGTGTAGCTTTTGGTGGTGGGGCAGTTTTCAGGGTGGTGAGGCAGTTGTAGGGGTTATTTTTTCATGGTGGCAGCATTTGGCAAGTTGGTAAGACAGTTGCGAGGGAGTTTTTTGGGGGTGATGAAAATGTGAGCTGGGGAAGATTTTGGTTGTGGGAGCAGTTTGGGCAATTGGGAGAATAGAGAACAGATAGACTCCACCCAGACCTATCCTCAATCAACACCTGTCTGGACATCATTGCCACTTGGCTTCGACATAATTTCTTTAAACTCAACCATGCAAAAACTACAGCAGCCTGGTTTACTGGTAGCCCACATCTCCCCACTATTGCACCCCAATATTACTCAAGTCCTTGTTTAATTACCTTAGCATATTGCAAAATGCAATGTGTGCCTTTGAGTCAGTCCTGACTCCTGGTGATCCAGAAGCTCCTGGGTTTTCTTGGCAGTGTCACTGGAAGTAGATTGCCAGGCCTTTCTTCTGAGGCAATGGAGGGTGAAGTGACTTGCCCAAGGCCACAAGGAGTGCTAGTGGGAATTGAACCCTAGTTGCTTGGTTACCAAGCCAGTGTTCTAACCACTAGGCTACTCCTCCACTACCTATTGGCAGAGTGGTGGGGCAGTTGTGGGGGTATATTGGCATATTATTAGATTCAAATTTGTCCTTCTCCTCACAGATCTCTCAGGTAGTAAAATCTTCATTTCTCATACTTGTTCAAGTCTGGGTCATCCGCCAATTCCTTGATCCTACTGCTCAGACTACAGCGCTGTTCAGTACTGTGGTCTTTCGCCTCAGCTAATGCGATGTCATCTATGCTAGGTTGCTGTCTTATGAACTGAAATGTCTGCAATCAGTCTAGAACACTGCCATATGCATTCTCTTCATGCACGCATGCCACCCCATTACTGATTCTTCATCATTGGCTTCCAATAATCTTTCATAACTGTGACAAGATCTCGACCCTCACCCACAAGACCCTCCACGATGAAGCCCCTGACTGTCTCTCATCACTCCTCACTCTACATTCCTCTGCTTACTCGCTTCGTTCTATGCATGGTAACCGTCTACATATCTCCCCCTCTATCAAAAGCAAAATCAAAACCACCCATCACTCTGCTTTCTTTTTCATGGCCACCTACCTCTGGAATAGTTTGCTTCTCCATCTTTGTCTTGAACCCATTTGTAGCTGATTCAAGTGTTCTTTAAACACATGCACCTTTTAGAACTAGTCTATGAGGTCTCTGGCTAGGATCCTGGTTCTTGCTGGCTCTGCCTATCTGCATCTCCTTAGCCGGCCATCTCTGAATTTTCCTCCTTTCCTATTTAGATAGTGGAGTTCCTTTTCTTTTCATATAATTGTTTTTATTGTAAACTGCTTTGATTGAACCCATAATAGGGGTATACCAAAACCCAATCAACCATAAACAGAAAGAGGGCATCTGAAAAGAGCAGTTCTCTAACCCCTATGTTTCACTGTATGTAAATTTCTATGCTACAGAAGCTGGAAATCCTTCTCCCATAGAAACACAGAAAGATGACGGTAGTTGAAGACCTTATGGCCTATCCAGTCTGCCCTTCCAAACCAGCTACTAAACTCTACAGTCCCTTTTTTCTTTTAGAGATTTTCTATGTTTGCCCCATGCTTTCTTGAATTTAGATGTTTATTTAACATTTCTCCTATATCGCATTTCATGGAGTCAAAGCGGTTTAGTAAGGATTTATGATAAACATTTGATGAACATAACTATGACAATAGTAAAAATCCTACATTAATTGTCTCTGGTGAGGCTTCACTTTGAATACTGTGTTCAGTTTGGCGACTGTATCTTGCAAAGGATGTAAAAAGAATGGAAGCTGTTCAGAGGAAGGCGACCAAAATGATTTAGAGCCTGCCTCAGAAGCCTTATGAGGAGGGGCTTGAAGACCTAAATATGTACACTTTGGAGGAGAGGATATGATTCAGACCTTTAAATACTTAACGAGAAATAATGAACAAACAAACCTCTTCCAGAGACAGGGAAGCTGTAAAACTAGAGGGCATAACATAAAGCTGCAAGGCGGTAAATTGAAGGGCAATGTCAGGAAATACTTTTTTACTGAAAGGGTGATGGATGCTTGGAATGCCCTCCCGATGGATGTGGTGGGGACAAACACAGTGACGGAATTCAAAGTGGCCTGGGACAGACACTGTGGATCACTTTACAGCAACAAGATTAAATCAAAATAAACTGAACCATCTAATTTCTCAACAAATAGGGGTGTCCTACATGGAGCGATGGGGGGAGGAGCGGTGTGTTCGCCCCTAAACAAACAAAGAAACAAAGATATGGGGAGGGGTGAAGACACGGGGAGGGGTGCACCTGCTCCTGGTGGGTGCACCACTAAGCAAAGACATGGGTAGGGGTGCACCTACTCCCTAAAAGACATGGGAAGGGGTGCACCTACTCCTGTCATATTGCTGGGCAGACTAGATGGACTAGACTGGTCTTTATCTGCCGTCATTTACTATGTTGCTATGTTACTATGTAATTGTGGCTTAGATAGGCGAAGTTTGCTATCTGTGATTTTGGGGGGGGGGGGGGGTTGGGGTTGTTGAAGGGGAAGGGGAAGGAAAAGGAAAAGGTCTTATAGCAGCTTGCAGGGGGAGGGGTAGTCTTTATTGGGTATCTGTTCCGAAGAATTCCTGGAAGAGGTGTGTTTTTAGTTTCTTGCGGAACTTGGTTGTCTCTACTACTGCACCTCCACTGGGAGACTATTCCATGCATCTACTACTCTTTCCATAAAGAAATATTTCTGCATATTACTCCTGAGTCTATCTCTTTTTACCCGTATCCTATGCCCTCTCATTGTAGAGTTTTCTGTCAATTGAAATATGCTCTCCTGTGCATTTATGCCACAGAAGTATTTAAACATCTTTATCATATCGCCTCTATCCCATCTTTCTATAGAAACATGATGACAGATAAAGACCATACAGCCTATCCTCCCATAGAAATACATTAAACAAGGGTTTTTTTTAGGTGGGGGGGGGGGGGGGAACGACTTATTTTTCTGGAACTCTGATCCGATTTGGCCCATTTTTGAACTCTATAGGTTTTTTTGGGGTTTTTACCAGTTTTTCCACTTGCCAAATTTCATCCAATTCTGTTAAAGTTTTGGACAGTTATTTTTTCCTCAGACAGACAGACCCCTTTTATAAAATTCTTTCATGCTAATTAGTGAGCCAACTTAAAAAAACCATAAAATTATAAAACAGCAGCAAACAGTAGCATAGAACATTAAAAAAAATAATAAAGTACCTACTGACATCACAGGGAAAAAGAACCTGATCACCTCCAAAAGAAGTGTACAATGTTCACTTAGCTGCTGAGATGAAGCAAAAGTTCAGCAGAGAAGCAGCCTGACCAGCAGTACCCAAGCTCAGCTTACTGGAACCGCGTGCAGTGTTTATGCCGAACTGCAAAGACGACTTCCTCCAAAAAGACTGGAAAAACCTCCTGTGACAGCACAACACACACGCCTGTATCTGTATATCTCTCCATAGACGTAGAAGGAATAACAGCCCTACTATAAGATGTCTTCTAGTCTTGCTGCTGCCATACCTGCACAACTATAGTGCTGGCTTCTCTGATCATTTTTCTGTATGGGTTACTTTCTGTAATCTTAAAAATGTTGACTAAATAAAATCAAGAGCTTCTCATTCTCAGTTACATTTGCCCTCTGTGTGCCTTATTGTCACTCAATCCAAAAAATGATGCAGTAGAAGGAAACTAGAACAATTTAGCTTTTAAAAGTCAGAGTTAAGGTCAGTCCTCTCCCAGAATTCTCCTCTATCTTCCTTTCTGCGTTGCTAGCATTCTTATGTATGTGCACTAGATGATGGCTGTCACAATTCATTAGGGGGGTCAATATTCAGCGGCGGTGGCCAGGTACTTTTAAAGCGCTGAAATTAAAACTAGATAAGCACATACTGGGTGGAGGAGAGGCTTAATGGTTTGTGCAGTAGATGGGTAATGAAGAATCCAGGGTTCATTTCCCACTGGCACGCCTTATGGACTTGGGCGAGTCACTTTACCCTCCATTGCCTCAGAAGAAAGACCTGGCAATTTATCTCTGGTCACAACTTGCCAAGAAATCCCAGGGGCTGCTGAACGGCAAGAGTCAGCATCGACCTGATGGCACACACACACACACGCACCATTCAGCCCCAAAGCCTGTCCATTGTCTGGCTTTGAATATCTGGTTTTGCAGAAGCCATCCAGTCGCCAGTGATATTGATGCATTAGGTAGCCATTGATCTGTCCTAACTTTATGTGGTTTAGCGGTTCAATATTGCCACTGACCAGATAACCTCCAGGACTGTCCCTGCTCTGTCCCAGATTTCACCAAGTGTTTTTCCTTGTGTCTGGGAGATATTCAGCAGCACTAATATCATGATCGCTGGGGTTTACCCGGTTAGCAGGTCCTGCTAAACAGCTAAACCTTTCTCAGTATCACCCTTTAGCTGGACAACTTAGATAGGCTCACTAAGTGCTGTAGCAGGAGCGGTCCACTGGTATACACATCAAAGAAATAAACTGATCCATTGGTCATGCAGTTCATACTAAAACTGTCCCTTCAGAACATGCTGTCGCAGCTTCTCTCTCTCATGCCTTTTATCAGTTGCATAAACACTGGATGATACCAGATCACTGATCGACTGACTGCTGTAGCTGCTTCTTTTCTGTTACTGATACACACACATGCCGTGGCCAACAGCAGCAGCTACTAAGCACTAGGGATGTGGTGGACATGACAATCTCAATGCATTCTGCAGTGTGCAGGTACGCTTTACGCCTAGGGCGTCATTTACTACTGTAATACCACGCTAAAGACCATTATCACACATTATCTGCCACAGGGCCCATTGCATAATATGGGCCCTGCACCAGCCAATGCGTGATAACGGTGTTAGCATGCTAATTGTTAGCAAATTACCCCCTCGGGGTATTTCCTTCTTTCCTTTAACCCAATTTTCTTTTAAGATAGTATTTTAAGAGTACTTCATTGCTTCTTGCCACTTTCCATTGGTATACTTTTCCAACATCTTTGCCTTTAAACTGTTAGAGCTACTCAGCCTTGCCTTTCCCACTGGCGGGGAAGATTGGACTCAGTATATTTAGGCCTAATGAGAGGCTGAAATCTCAGTGCAAACTGGAAAGGAGCCATTCTGTATCTGTGGTTTATAGATTAAATTTCCAGTGATTCACCCTTTCTGGATTAGATTCCATTCCTCAAAAAACTTAGAATAAAGTAGGCTTGGAAGTTTAGAGTTTTATTTAATCAAACTGATTTCTAGTTATTACATGGAAATGATGTAAGCTTACTTCTGAACAACAGGGAGAATGTAAACATGCGTTACATTCCTCATGTTACAGATGTTAGTGCTGCAGAAATTGTCTTCCATCTGCTGTCTCCCAGCACTCGGCACAGTTCTCATTGTTACCCTTGCTTCTGCCAGTCCCATTAAAGTACCCGTGCCACTAACTGTCCATATGAAGATGGGTGCTGTAGTATGAAATAGGATGGGAGAGAGAAAAACTCAATCCCTCACTCGTGCCCCATTGATCAAGTAGTCTATCGAGGGGTAGTTACTAATGTGCATTAAGGGAATTGTGTATAGTTTTAGCAAAATAACATTACAAGGCAAAATTGTATTGCAACGCACATTATGTTATTGCAATGCAAGCTAAACAATAATGAGATGCAAAACACCTTATTATTATGCATATCTAATAACGAGCTGCATTATGGCGCTACTTTTCCCCCTCAGGAGCATCCTCCCCCCAACCCCCTGTACAAGAGACTTCCAAGCACTGTGTCTATTTGGTGGGGCAGGAGATATCCCCAGTTACTCCTGTCCCCTCAGGTGCCCAACAAGCAGGAGTGGATAGGGAATGCACCTGCCCCACCCATTTGACACCAGGGAGAGACACTCTTACTACTGGGATGATCCGCTTTTATATATATGCTGATGATATTCAGCTATTGGCTCTGTCAGAAGGGGTAGTGGAGGAGGCTATTGATAGACTTGCTAGCTGTTTGAAAAGGGTAAAGGAATGGTTATTGGATACTGAATTGGTATTGAATGTAGAGAAGATTGTTGATGCTTTGTTGATACTGAAAAGTCTGAATTTAATGTCCTATGATTGTGGATATTATGATACCATGGAAAGAGATGGTTGTAAGTTAAATACTACTAAATAAATAACTACCTTCTTATCACTGGCAAACACTATAAAGCATTACTTAGACAAATGGTGATGGAACCAACCAGAGAAAGCTCAATGCTGGATCGAGTGCTCACCAACGGTGATAGTGTGTCGATGGTCCGGGTGGGTGCCCCTGTGAGCAGCAGCTATCATCACACGGTGTGGTTTGAGATAGAAGCCAAGGTACAGTCCAATCATAGCAAGCTCAAAGTCCTAGACTTCAAAAACATTGACTTCAGTAAAATGGCCAAGTACCTGAAGGAGGAGTTGGCAGGGTGGGAGGGGATAAGGGAAGTGGAATTGCAATGGGCTAAACTAAACGTGGCAATAAAAGCAGAAACAGATAAATATGTAAGGAAAGTAAACAAAAACAAGAGGAGAAGGAAACCTATTTGGTTCTCCAAAGAAGTGGCTGCTCAAATAAAGGCAAAAACACAGCTTTCACAAAATTGAAAAGCTTGCAAACAGAGGAATACAGAAAGGAATACAGGATCAAATTAAAAGAGACAAAAAGAGAAATAAGGAGAACAAAATCAAAGGCAGAGGAAAAGATGGCTAAAGATGTGAAGTGTGGCGACAAAACGTTCTTCAGGTATATTTAGGAGAGGAGGAAATTCAGAGGTGGAATTGCAGGACTCAGAAGTGCTGGGAACGGACTCGTGGAAGGTGACATTGAAAAAGCGAAATTACTAAACAAAAACTTCTGCTCTGTTTTTACTTAAGAAAATCTTGGAGAAGGACCACCTGTGACTCCCAAATATAAAAATGGGAATGAAGTAGATACCACACCATTCACAGAAGATGATGTGTTAGGACAACTTGCAAAACTGAAAGTGGACAAGGCCATGGAACCGGATGGGATACATCCCAGGATACTGAAAGAGCTCAGAGAGGTTCTTGCAAGGCTGTTAAAGGATGTTTTAAACATATCCTTGGAAAAAGGAGAAGTGCCTCAGGACTGGAGAAGGGCTGATGTGGTACCTCTTCACAAAAGTTGTGACAGGGAAGAAGTGACAAACTACAGGCCGGTGAGCCTTACCTCGGTGGCAGGAAAAGTAATGGAGGCACTCCTGAAAGAGCAAATAGTGGACTTTCTCAAAAACAACAGGTTGCATGATCCGAGGCAACATAGTTTTACCAAAGGACGATCTTGCCAAAGAAATATGATTGAGTTCTTTGACTGGGTGACCAGAGAACTAGATCAGGGGCATGCGATGGATGTCATCTACCTGGATTTCAGCAAAGCCTTTGATACTGTTCCTCATAGGAGGCTTATCAATAAACTCAGTAGTTTGGGGATGGGTCCTAAGGTGGTGAACTGGGTCAGAAACTGCTTGACTGACAGATGACAGAAGGTGATGGTAAATGGAGCTCACTCAGATGAAAGGAGGGTGATTAGCGGGGTGCCCCAGGGTTCGGTCCTGGGTCCGGCACTGTTCAATGTATTTGTGAGTGATATTGGTGAAGGACTGAATGGAAAAGTCTGTCTCTTTGCAGATGACACAAAAATTTGCAACAGAGTGGACTCCCCTGAGGGACTGAATAACACGAGGAAAGATCTACAAAAGCTGGAAGAATGGTCTAATGCTTGGCAGTTAAGATTTAATGCAAAGAAGTGCAGTGTCATGCACTTGGGAAGCAGAAATCCAAGGGAAATGTACACGATAGGGGGCGAGAGGTTGGTGTGCACGGATCAGGAGAAGGACCTTGGTGTGATTATTTCTGAGGATCTCAAGGTGGCAAAACAGTGCGACAAGGCAGTGGCAAAAGCCAGGAGGATGTTGGGTTGCATACAAAGAGGAATTACCAGCAGAAAGGAAGAGGTACTAATGCCATTGTATATGTCACTGGTGAGGCCTCACTTGGAATACTGTGTTCAGTTTTGGAGACCATGTCTCACAAAGGATGTAAAAAGACTGCAAACTGTTCAGAGGAAGGCGACCAAAATGATTTGGAGCCTGCGTCAGAAGCCTTATGAGAAGAGACTTGAAGACCTAAATATGTACACTCTGGAGGAGAGAAGGGATAGGAGAGATATGTCTCTGACCTTTACATACTTAAAAAGAATTAATGAACAAACAAACCTCTTCCAAAGACGGGGAAGGTGTAAAACTAGAGGGCATAACATAAAGCTGCAAGGGGGTAAATTGAAAGGCAATGTCAGGAAATACTTTTTCACTGAAAGGTTGGTGGATGCTTGGATGCCCTCCCGATGGAAGTGGTGGGGGCAAATACAGTGACAGAATTCAAAATGGCATGGGACAGACACAGTGGATCCCTTTACAGCAACAGGATAAAATAAAAATAAACTTAACTATCTAATGTCTCAACAAACAGGGCTGTCCTACATGGAGCGGTGGGTTCACCTCTAAACAAAGACATGGGGAGGGGTGACCTGCACGGAGCGGCAGGTGCACCTACTCTTGCCATCTTACTGGGCAGACTAGATGGACCATACTGGTCTTTATCTGCCTAATTTACTATGTTACTATGTATTCTTTCAAACTGTTGACCTCTGTTTGGTCATATTATTCTAAAAGCGGTATATCAAATTTTAATAAATGAAATGAATTTGATCTAAACTTTAAGGGGCTGATTCTATATAGCTCATGTGGATAGAAATGCATGTAAAGTCTGTATTCTCAAGGACTTCTGCACACGAATGGGCACTTACAGGCATGTTTTGGGTGGTCACTATTCTGTAAGCACATGTGTATGTCCCATCGCACAAACTTTACGTAGGGATGTGCATGGTGGTGTCACTTGGGCGGAGCATAAGCAGGGCCTAAATTCACACATGCTACTGTGTAGCAGCCCTCTTTTAATGTGTTATTTCCCTCCCTCCTCCCCAACACCCACCCACCCCTGGGATAAGTAAAGTATGCATGAATGGCACTTTATCAAATAGGCCCCAAATACAAATATGGCAATGCACAGAAACTATGTGGGAGTTTATAAAATGACCTTCTAATTGTCAGTGTGTGGCGTGAACGTTTTCTTGTTCAGTTCTCTATAAACTGAGACCAGGTTATCTGCAGAGAGAAAGGGCCTTGGAGAGATCCCCCCTCCCTTTCCATCACTCGGGACCCATCACCTTATAGTTTATGGAATCCCAAAGAGCCATCAAACAGGGGCCTGCTTGGGGATCCCCTTACATGTGGGTAATGCACATAAAATCCCATGTTAAACACCTAACTCAAGATGGGGGAGTCACTTAGTACGTCAATTTCTGGGGGGCACTAAAGAGTAGGGCATTCAAAGCTAAACAATGGATTTTGACAGGCAAGGGAGGTGTAAGGCTTAAGGTCTGCCTAGGGCACCAACATACTGCACTAGCTCTGGGGCCAGCCCTGCTCAGGATTTTATACCAATGGACAGAAGGGGCTGGGGAAGGGGTGGGGAGGGTGGCACAGATGTCGATGCACACTAGCATAGCATGTGTTCATGGCAAAGCAGGCTGTTATCACAGAAATGTGGCTATACTTCGAGAGGTATAGTTAATTGCTTTCACAGTAACAAGTTGCTGCAATAACAGGCCGCTTTACCTCACATGCTAACCACACGCCCTTTAAACAGAAAACATAACCAAGAAGGGCTTTGCTGACAGAGGAGTAGCCTAATGGTCAGAACAGTAGGCTGAGAATCAGAGTTTGAATCCCACTGCTGCTACCTTGCAATGTCAGGCAAGTCACTTAACCCTTCACTACCTCAGGCATAATGATGTTATGTTATTGTTTTTAGCTGTGAATTTTATGTACGTTTTTTGTTATCTGCCTAGGTTATAGCACGGAACATACATTTTTTAAATAAATAAAAATTTAGATTGTAAGCCCTCTGGGGACAGGAAAATACCTACTGTATCTAAATGTAACTTGCCTTGAATGTCTGCGAAAAGGTATGAGCTAAATCCAATTTCCTTAGTGCACGTTAAATTTTATCACTCTTTAACAGTAAAGCAACCTTACCTCAGTTTAGTTGATAGGCCCTTGAGTGAAGAGTTAACTGACTACTTAGTTGAAGAAACACAAGTAGAGCCACTTACATTTGAAACCACAAGCTGAAGTGACTAACTAAACACTTCTAACTTTCACATTTTACTTCTGTGGTTAAAGAAGCTCCTTGTATCTTATTTATCACCAGACAACACATTCAAGAAAGTATTTAAAATCGGTAGATTGCAGCGTCAAGTAAAGAGAATCAATAGCAAATCATCAGTTAAAAAGACTATTTCATACCCTGCTGGATGTGGTTAATGATATCATTGAGGACCATCTCTCTGCAGGAATTAGAGATCAAGATCAAATTTCTGCAGATCAGTCACAATTTTATCACCTGGGAAAGGTCATCAGTGATTGTTCAAATATTCCTTGTATAGGTTCCCATCTGCTTCGCTGCTGTAAACACTCAGGACAAAGACTAGGCCAGCTTTACGCACAACCCCTGTCACTGATGAAGTTACATATAGCAGCCTTGTATGCTTATGAGACAATAAATTTCAATTAAAGTACATAAAATGTAAAATTGGCTTACTGCCTCTGCAGGGTGTTTTTAAAGAAACTCATGACATTCTGTTGTATTGCTTGGGGGATTATTTTTTTCTTCATCACACATATTAATTTTTACTGCCATGAAATGTCTTTATTTGCACAGCACGCAATCTGGATAAAACAGTAACATGCATGGCTACAATTGACAAAATTGTGCTTATTCATTATTCTACGGAGAGCACAAGGGGGTCATTTTAGAAGCTCTGTTTGCGATTTGAATGTCTGAAAACTGCCATTCAGAAGTCCCAATCACATCCATGTCCTAAGAGCCATTTTAGAACGCCCTAAACTGTGTCTGGAGCAATCACGTCCATGTCGCACGGGGGCATAGCAGAAGCGTATCCAGGGCATCCCAATAAGATACACATGTGCACCCGATTTCATGACAGGCCTTCATATTTAAAACTGCTGGTAGACAATCTGGGTCAGATATTCTTTTGGGATGGTTATGCGCTGCTACGGCCCATAGCCATCGCCGCCAAACCTTAACCCCAGATATTCAATGCTGGGGTCAGCACTGAATATCCGGGGTCGCCGCACAGCCCAAAAGCCTGCAGAATCTAACCGGGCAGTGGCGATATTGTGCCGCTGCCTGGTCAGCTCTCATTGGTAAAGACAGGCTCAGGAAAAGCTGGCCAATCTTTTACTCAAGGGTGAAAACCGGGCAGCGGTGCAATATCGCCACCGCCTGGTTAGTAACTGGTGCCGCCCGCAGAACGCCACGGACCACCTACGACATGCAGCATCAGGGATTGTAGCAGCATTAATCGGGATATTCAGTGGCTCTAGCCAGTTTACTGCAGCTGAATATTCCATTCAGTGGTATGCACAGGTCTGTAAACCATGCAAACGCCTATGAATATCGGGCCGTTTATGCCTATAATTGCTCCTGGGCATGAACAGACCTTTGAAGAGTGCTCATAGCTGTCAGCTATGAACGGTACAAAGAAGAGGAGTTCTCCATCCATGCTGCTGCTTGTAAGGACAGGTGCTTTGATATTGTGTTTTTAGTTGCAGTATCGCGACACCTTTCCCACCAGCAGCGGTGCAGGGAGAGGACTCCTACGCAGCTTTGCAGGAATGCTGGTATGTAGATGTATATATTGAATGGAATGGAGATGGACAATGTTATTTGATTGAAGCAAAGATAATAAAAAATAGTCAATATGATTTTGGGGGCCCTTTTACTAACATGTACTAAGCAGTCTGCACGTGAAGAAGTGTGCTGACATGACAGCAGGCTCTAACTCTTGCACATATCGTGATATGAGGTGGAAACTGGGTAGGGCATGGGCGTGGACTTCATATTGCAATTAGTGTGCGATATGCTACTATGCACTGCCACTTGTGCAGTTAGCATGAATGCACATAAGATCTCCTTTGGAGAAATAAAAGTTAAAAAACAAAAGATTGTGGCTAACAAAGTTGGACTGATTACAATTTAAGGTGCAAGAAGAGTTTTGGTAACATTCATCTTAATTTTTTGTTTCCATCTTTTTATGTTTTTGTGTTCACTTGGCATGGTTGTACAACCTTTGGGTCTAGATTTATATTAAATGATTTGTGATTAATAAACACATCATTTTAGTTATTTATCTGAAAGAGTCAAGAAACTTCACATGAAAAGAAATGGATCCCTGAAGGTGAACATTTCATTATTAAAAAGAATAGCAGAAGGACATTAGTTCTTACATTTTTACTTTTTAATGTGGTTAAGATGGCTACGTCTTTTCCAGTTTCGATACCTGTGAGATTCCACATCCCTCAAGCACTGATATAATCTCAGACTCAAGGGTTGTTAGAAAGTCTAGTGAGTCAAAGTATTTGGGGGAGAGGGTTAAATGTCAAAACAGAATGTTATCTTTGGCACGTCCTGGTATTTGGAACCATTTACTGATTGAAACCAGGTTGTTAACTGATATGTTGGACTTTCAGGAGAAGGTCAAATCTTTTTATTTTGTGCAAACTTTTACTGACAAAGTCTATTTGTTTTAATATCGGGGTGTTTGTTTTTAAGTATGTATGTATTAAGTACTATGACATTATTTCACAGGACTAGTTGTGAGCCGCCTAGCCCTATTAGTGATTGTCGGGTTAGAAATGATTTTAAATAAAGATGCTCCTTCTGTAACAGATTTGCGGGTTGATATTCAGTCCACGGTGATCAGTGTTTTTTAAATTCCAGTTGCCACAGGAAAAAATGAAGCTGGATACTTAGCAGAAGTGCCCAGATAGCAGTTTCTGCCGCATACCAGGTTTCAGCAGTGCTGCCTCAGGCTATACGGATAGAGGCAATATTCAGCCGCTGTCTGCATAGCCAGACTGCAAAAGGGAGCATGTTTACTAAGGCATGCTACTCGGTAGTGCAAGGTTTATAGCACGTGGCTTGGGCGCCACACTAAAATGTAGCATGGACTCTGCAAAAAATCCCACATGAGCTTGGTAGCATGTGTCTGGTAGGAGTGTCATGTTGCAGCTAGCGAATATGCGCTCGTAGCCTGCACCACCTGTGTAAGGCACAAGTAGTGTGAGTGCAACTAATGCCACTATAATGGGCGGTGTTCGTTGCCCCGTGGCTGGTTTACTGCGGTGATCTGTGATGACTGCAGGGGAACGGCTGTACATGCTCCTGCAGTCAGCGCCCAGCACCACACAGACACGCATGAAGCTTTGTAAACATGCCTCAAAGTTAGGCCTGCTTTCTTTTGTCCTAACTTTATATGCTTACTTATCCAGACGACGGAAAAGCACCGCTAATCAGAGAAGTGCTTGCCCTGCCCTCATGCTGCCCGCGGACTGCCTCAGCACTATCTGGACAGTGCTGAGGTGCTTGGGGGAAATATTTAGCAGCGCTCTCTAGGGTGGAATATTGGGTACAGCAGGGTTTATCCATTTCGCAGGTTCTGTTAAGAGGATATACCCTTTGGCTTATGGGAAAGTGAATTATTCTTTGTGAAATAAAGATCCCACGTGTGCAAGATACCAGGGCAGCAAATAAATAAAATGTATTTATTTGCACACTTAGGAGCTGAATGTAAATAATCTTAGAGCCACCAATTAATATGGCCGAGGGAAAGTGGGGTGGAAAGGCAGCTCCTTTGGTACTCAGTCACACTGCTCAGCTCTTGTTGGTCACTGAATGCAACTATAGAAAATAATCCAGACACCAGTACTAAGCATGGCAAATTGATTGACTAAGCATGAAAGGATATAAATTAAGAAAGTAAGACGAGGAGAATGCTGATTGGGAAGCGGTTGGCCTGAGCTGTAATGAACACCTTCTGTTCTGTTATTTTTGAAATCATACGCCGTCCTGCTGCACCCGTAAAGCATAAAGAACACATAGGACAGGAGCAGCAAAATCAGGCTGTTCGGCCTGTAGCTACACTAAAGCAGGTCATCTGTGAATTATTTATTTTTTTCTCGCTTGCAATTTGTCATGAATCTGCCAAGAACAGTCCCGGTATAGTTTAATAGCTTGACGCCTGGGGGCCCTTTTCCAGAAGTGCACTGTGCAGTTAATGCAGGAATTGTCATGCTGTAAGCGCATACTCGGGGCCACGCTGGCACTTATTATGGGGGCACGGCAGTTACCAGGTGCCGTTTTTCATGCTGCCAGCTGCGCATTAGGGTGCGGATAGGTGGGTTAAGGGTGGAGAATGGGCATGGTCAGCACACTGCAGTTAACGCAGGGGTACACACTGCACCCTTACTGACCATGCTGCAGTTAGCATTAGTGCACTCGCTTTCACTTCAAAGGCAGGAGGTAGGTGCCCCCGCACTAACTGTGCTAAGCGTTAGGCTACGCAAATGCACGTTAGCTGGCAGGAACATGATGGTCACACCCCCGAAAGTTACCACAGAGGCTTTGAACGTAATGTGCACTTGTTTTTACACCAAATGTGTGGCGAATGCAAAAACCTAATGCACTTTAGTAAAAGAGCCCTTCAGAAGGATGAAAGTAAAGCATACCAAGAGTAAGTTTATAACAGGTCATCTGTTGGCAATCCAGGGAGATGCCTGTTTTGAGGCTGCTTTGTAAAGACACTAGGGGCCCGATATTCGAAAGGCATTTACATGGTTTACAATCCTGCAAACTGTGTAAATGCTGCTATCCGGGATATTCAACAGCACTAACATGGTCCAGAGGCATGGAGGAGTAGCCTAGTGGTTAGAGCAACTGCCTCATACCCAGAAGATCAAGGGTTTGATTCCACTGGCACTCCTTGTGACCCTGGGCAAGTCACTTTGCCCTCCATTGCCTCAGAAGAAAAGGCTGGCAAACTACTTCCAGTAATACATTGCCAAGAAAACCCAGAGGTAGCCAGGTCACTATGAGTCAACACTGACTTGATGGCACTTAAAAAAACAACAACATGGTCCAGTCTCAACAGTTGCTCTAAAGAGGATGGCATCTGACAGCACATAAAAACAATGTTGTAATTTATACCCAATAAACAGCTGATTGTTTTTATGTGCAGTCAAACGCCATCCTCTTTAGAGGAACTGTTGAGACTGGAGCGGGACTGATACAATAAGCACTTTGGTTGTGTTTTTTCTATTCTTAGCATTGTGGCTTTTTGGTTCTGATTTTGAGGTTCTGCACTAGTTCACCTGCACAATTTCACTTTCAGATTAAAAAGTCGAGGTTCGTTATTCAAAGGGGTTATTCTATCTCCTGGCACAACGAACGTTTCTACACATATATATATATATACAGTATACTGTTTGTGTATTCTGTTTGTCCTCTTTGTTATTTTTGAGATCAGATTATATGACTTGATCATTTACGGTACCGATTTATTTTTTGGCATTTATTTTTTGATTTATAAATGTAATGCCAGTGCTGTAGGTCCCGGAGAGAGGTGGCAGTGACAGCAGTGGGCATGGGGGCAGCGGGCAGGAGCAAGAAATGACATTCGCCTAGGGCACCAGCCCTGAATAGTTCCACCTTTACCTTCGAGCAGTTGGGTTCCCGTTGTGCAGGGGCTCAGGGCAGCTGTCCCTTTTGTCCATAGGCAAAAGGCACCCTGCAAAGACAACACCAACCCATCAAGATAAAAATCCTAACACACACATACAGGAACATAGCATAGTAAGCTAAAAATGCGCAATGGGCAACTCGCGCACCTGGTGGCCCCCAACCCATCCAGCTGTGTGCAGGAACTGGCTCTCATCGGCATTCCTGGAAGCCCAGTAATGCATCAGTGCCCTTCCTTATTTGCATCCTATGCAGCTGCAACACATGTACAGCTGTCGGTATGGCCCTGCACACATATGCGCACACCCAGCTCCCAGTACATGTGCCTGCGACACACACAGACACACACAAACATATACAGACACACACAGACATACACAGAGGCACATATTTTATGCGCAACAGGGGCACTTCATCACTCCTCTACCTGCATGCTTCCAAAATACTCCCCTGAACACATCTCCCCTTGGGTCATGTAGACGTATGCGCCTTCTCCTGCCACATTCTTTTACATGCATACAACAGGTATTATGTGCAGAAACTCTTTCATAAAATTATCTCCTAAGAGCAGAGCTCCTTGTAATAAAATAAGAGCTTACCGCATGCCACGCCGTCTTTAGTGCCCCTCATTCTCCAGAGATTCACAGCCATAGGAATGTGGCTTTATTCCCCAGAGCTAGCTGTTTACATATGGGGCCCAGTGACATTGTGCCAGTGTACCACGCACTTAATTGCATACAGATAAAAGACATAGGAAAAATAATGTAGTCACAGTTAGCCACACACTGTTCCTCCGGTCATGCTTCAGGAAATTTTCCAGATGCCAACGTTTTGTTAGAACTGGATGGGAAGGAATCATGGGCTGGGAAACTGTCAAGCTCTTTAACAGATACTTACTCTAGAGTTTAACTCTGCAGTATCTGGATTCAATCTAGATAGAATGACCAAACTTAACGAGGACATAAATTGCCTTAAAAAGAAATCATGCTGTTACTGACAGCAAGCTAAGGGGCTTTGGCTCCCCCCAACCTTTTCAGAAAGGGATTAGCAGGGGCATATCCATGAGCATCTTTTAGCAACAGAAAGACAGGCCATTATCTTGTACTTTTGGATTTGGTTACAGAAAGTGCAGGCCTTAGATTATCCAGGAGCACATCAATATTTAAATAGTGAGAATGGCATTTCTTTAAATGCCAGCCACAGCACTTAAGCATTTTACATTTATTCATTGCCACTATCGACAAAACTGATACCACTAAATATACATATAGAGCGGTGACCACTAGCTCTCTATGGAGAGCGATGATATTTAATCCACTCTCTGTATAGCTATGTGGATACATTTAGGATGGCACAATTTGGTTACAGTAGAGTTCCCACACATTTCAAGAGCAGATGAAAGTAAGTGTCAAAACCATCCCCCTTTTGCTAAAGGTTTTGACATGTCTAAGTGTCCATAGTCCTTTTATTTCTATGAGTTCAGCGGCACTGACCGTGCGTTAACCTTTAGTAAACATGCCCCCAAGTGTCTGTTAGCAAACAAAAGGGTCTGATTTTCAAAAAGACTTATATTTTCATCCCTGCGAAAATCTGTAAGACGGCAGGTCTTAGTGAGCTTGAGGGTTGTGTTTATCATTTATTTTACTTCAAGATGCATCAAGCATCTCTGTGTTTCAGCATACACCCATATGGAAAATTCCCAGCGAGCAGCTTGGATCCTGCGAATCTGAGCTATTTCATGATTACAACTAATCTACGCTACAGCTCAATCTATAACTCAGTTTACTGGAATTTGTTCTAAGTGGTAGGCTGCACTGGCTCTTTAACTTTGCCCTGCAGTTTATGAGGCAGCTGGGGCCAGCTGGCAGATTCTCCAGTGTGGAAGAAATGTGGATTATTCACTAGAACTAAGAGGCTTAAGCTAAGGCACTGGAAACAATCGGAAGGATGCTTATCTGAAAAGTGCAATGAGCCCTGAATACAACATCTCCATGCCTACTGCGTTTCAGTCATATTCTATTCTCCTAATTTTAATTTTTATTTAGGTTCTGATTAGACCATCTCCAATGGTATACATATGCTTTACTCTGTGTCTTCTTTATTTTAGTTTCTTATCACATGCAAGTGTTTAAACCATTACCTCTACTAATGAGTTTGTGTGCCTCCCTGTGAGGTTTACATATCATCGTCTCTACAAAGAAGGTATTAACATTACAATTATATGCTTGTCACCTCCTATAAGGATGTATTTTATTGTGTTTCTATGAATTTTATCTGTGGTCTATTGTATTATATCATTTTCCATGGTTTAATTTTATTTGAGTACCGCATTTCGAGCATTAGAGTTTTATTATTATTTTTATTATTATATATTATTATTATTATCATTATTTTAATTATATATTAATTTTTTAATTATTTATTATGAGAGATTTTCCACCAATGAACTATATTATTATTACTATTATTGTAATATTTATTGTTTTTATTTTTATTTTTATGGTTAGAGCCTAATGTATGTCCATGCCTATTTTGTTCTTTCACTTTTAAATTGTTTTTTAACATTGTTTGTCTTTATGTTTGTAGTACCTATTCAGACAACCCCTGATGAAGGTCTCCGAAACACGGCCTGTGTCGGGTTGCTAGGTCCGAGTTTTCAAATAAATTGTTTTTCCACATTTATCACGTTTGTACTGTGTGTATAGATCTGGGACCCGACATTCACAGGTATTTTCACGGTTTGTAGGTCTGCAAACCGTGCAAATGCCAGTTAGCGGGATAAACGGAGTTACTTACCTGTAACTGGAGATCTCCGGGGACAGCAGGATAAGTCAGCCACACTTGGTGGTGACGTCATCCGACGGCGCCGAGACGGAAGTACTCTCCATAGCTCAGAAGGGCTTTTTGCCCCTCTGAGCATTGGCCAACTGGCCCCACCCCTTGCCCGCCCCTAGCTAGCCAGTACGTCACTAGCTGAGCCTTTTGCCGCTAGGAGGCGGGCACCAGGATGGAGGTCGGCCCCATCCAGGGGAGGTGGGCGGGTATGTGTGGCTGACTTATCCTGCTGTCCCCGGAGAACTCCAGTTACAGGTATGCAACTCCGTTTTCTCCTAGGACAAGCAGGATGAGTCAGCCACACTTGGTGCCTCCCAAGCTGGCAGGTGCTGAGGTGGATGGGGAAAGCCAAGAACCTTTTCCTGGTCCGGCATGCGCCCTTGCTACAGCATGCTGCATGTTGCGATAAGAACATGTAGGCGTATAGTGGTGATGCATGCATGTGACGCCACAGCGATGTGAGAAGGTGCAGTTACTAGGCACTATACGACGGCCTGCCGTCAAGATGCACAGCTGTGCAGACGGTGTAGTTACAAGGCACCTCTGTGGTGCAGGCCCAAGAGTAGTAGCGGTACGGGAGTAATGGCAATGCAGGAGAAATGTGTAGTTACAAGGCGCTTCTGTGCGGTAACAGAGATGCTGGCCTTCTCTGTGTGGGAACAGAGATGCAGGCCCTTTGAGCAGTGGTAGTGTGGGAGTTGGGGTCACCACAATGAAGAAACAGTGGTAGACACGTTGAGCAGTAGTGGTGCGGGAGTCACCGCAATGACGAAGCATTGGCAATGGATCGCTGGCCACGAGAGCGGTGCAAATGGGACAGTAGGACATCATTAATGAGGGAGGCTTCTCTTTTAAGTGTTTATTTTCCCCCTTTTTATTTATTTATTTATTATTATTTTTTTTTGTAGTCAACTCTGGAGTTTGTTAACGGAGGATGATGCAAACCGTTAGTGTCACCGGATAGGAGATGACAGGGACTGGTAAATCACTGCTCAGCCCATTACTGGTATCGGATGGAAATTTATCACCTTTCAGAGGCAATGGAGGGGTACTAAGTGACTGTCCAAGGTCACAAGGAGTGCCAGTGGGAGTCAACCCTTGATTTCTGGGTACTAGGCAGTTGCTCTAACTACTGGGTTACCTCTCCACTCCTGGACCTATGTCTTTGGGAGACATGACCTAGATTGGGCACCGTTATGAACAGAAGTTTGACCCGTATGGCGTACCATCCGGTCTGTGTCACCAGTGAGGTGCATAGGTGCTCCTTGGGGTGATCAGTGCAAAAGCATTGGCTATGCTATGAGAGTGGTCTGAGGTTAACCACTAAGCCCGCAGTGTCCATATTTTAGTTTCGCGGCTGGCGGCATGTGGAGGTGGCAGACCAGATTGTCAGGGCTGCCTGGACAATAAAAATTCCCGACCTCATCCTTCTCAGCATGGATACTGTGTGAGAGCTGCGCCCATTATCGATGGTGTTCTTGGACAGTGCATACCATGATGGTTCTTGTTGCAGGGTCTTGGTGGCCTCGCAGATGTATGCTACATGAGCAGGGCACAGGGAGGACCTCTGGGAATGGATGCGCGCATGTGTGCGCGCTCCTGGTGTGGCTTGGGCCCTTGCCTGCATCCAAGCCCTTGCTTGTATATGGGCAGCTGGCCAGGTGATTACCGTTGGTTGATTGTCTGTTTCTGGCAGATCTGTTTCCTGTAGGTCTATTTCGGATCCTTATGACAGCAGTGGCTGTCCAGAGCACGTCCTCGAGGCGGCTCACACGTGGCATTGGGGACTGCATGCTGCAGGGAGCCACAGCAGCCGTTCGTTCGTGGTACTGGACCGTGAGCATGCCGTGGTAGTGGACAGAGAGCATGATGAAGGGCATTATCCATATTAACGGATGCACTTCTTGTTCTTGACGTGGCAAGCAGATCTATCTGCGGTCAGCCCCGCTGGGCAGAGCTTCATCTGGCAGCTGTAACTGCCTTCCAACATTCCCAGATTCCAGGAGGGAAGGACTGAGAGCATTCATCTTCTCTCTGTTCAGGCCCTGGAGGCATGGCTGCACCGTGGTGATGCATTGTAACGCCCCCATATGGTCCTCCGCCAGGTCTTGAACCAGCGCGCCGCTGATTAGAATACTGCCTTTGAGCATAGCGAGTCAATGTGTTGCCCCTGAGATGATCATAAAGGAGAAGATCCATACTGGAGGTCCCAGGCTGGCCTTGAGCCTGTCACTCCTAGGTGCAAGCAGATTACCTTGAGACTGTGTGTAGCTTGGTCGGGGAGGAATCCAGTCACTGTGGGACTTGAGGTTGGTCCCGGAAGGTTCCGGGGAACAGGAGGAAAAGGGGCTGGAGTGCAGCATGTGGTTGCAGCTGATAAGGCAGATAGATGACATAGGTGGGCTCATCTTATCGCAGGACATTTAGGGATCCTGAGGGTTCTCTCTGCCTCTGCTGGATGGTCCACAAGTATGTTAGGGATCCCGCGGGTTGCCTTTACGTCAGCTGGATCCTATGAGAAGTGGTTACGTGGCTGCCGCTGACACCGTGTCCCTTGTTCATGGGCAGAGCTCTGGCCATTAGGCGACACCTGGGTGCAGGGTCTACAAGTGTATCAAGCGGATCTTCCCGGGCTGATCGATTCAACTGAGGCTGCTAGCTGGTTCCTAAGGCAATGTGTGCCTTCGAGTCAGTCCTGACTCCTTGCGACCCAGAAACTCCTGGGTTTCTTGGCAGTGTCACCGGAGCAGATTGCCAGGTCTTCTTCAGAGGCAATGGAGGGTGAAGTGACTTGCCCAAAGCCACAAGGAGTGCTAGTGGGATAGAACCCTGGTTGCTTGGTACCAAGCCAGTGTTCTAACCACTAGGCTACTCCTCCACTGTACTTATCCGAGTTGATGCAGCTAACCAGTGGACGTTGTGGTTCCATCCCTGGATGTCCATGTGCCCAGAGATACTCGTCAGTGCCCGAGGAGACGTGAATGCCATCCTTCACACCTTCAGATGTAGGTGGTGGCCGGAGTGGCTGGTCAGGATGGTTGTGCCTGCAGTCAGAGAGGGGCTCTTGATGACCTTGGCTGAAACGGGTATTCACTGCAGGGTCTGCAAATGTGATCTGGCCTGTGGCCCTCTGATAGCAGCCACACAGACTGTGTGTACTGCAGCTCTTTGTTGCCATAGCAGCCAGACAGACTGTGTGTATTGCAGCTCTTTGTTGCCATAGCAGCCAGACAGACTGTGTGTACTGCAGCTCTTTGTTGCCCCTGTCACCGGTGGAGCCACTGGAGGTGGATTGTCAGGGTTTCCTTTGGGCTCCGCGAAGTGTGCCTCATGCAGAGGTTAGAAGGAGCGTAGTCTGTCACCGTCTCTAGGACGGGAGGGAAGCCCTTGGTCCTTTGGGCTGCCCTCCAGGCAGGTGCCCCAGAGCCATAATAGACAGAGTGACTTGAGTATTCTGTTAGAGTGTCCTGAAGACTTGCGCCCTTGATATTTGATGTGTATAATATCAGACAGGAGCCATCTATTCAGGTTCTTACGCCATTGTTAGTCGGGGGCGGTCATTGCTCTGTTACTGGGTGGGGTGCAAGGTGAAGGATGAAGGCTTTTGAGTCGTCCATTGGCAGGCAACAGGGGATAGAGTGAATGTGTCACCCGAAGCACGGGGGGGGGGGGGGGCTGTAGCTTCACTACTGAGGGCTGTAGCTCGCAACTGTGGTGATGTAAGGTCTCCCCGTGGCTGTTTTGTGCCGAGACACTTCTTCCGGGCCAGCCGATGCCTCTGACTGCCGCTGAGGGTAAGGAGGACCGAACCTAGCGCAGAGGGAAGAGATGCCCCATAGGGCAGTTTCGGAAGAGTGAAGCCTCGATGTGGTAGGCTGTGGTGAATTAGAAATTCCCGCTGGCCGCCCGACTCACAGTTGGAGCTGGCTACCTGACTCACAGCTGGAACTAGTCTTACAAGAGTCTTCCCTCATGTCCCGTAAGGGACAGCTAAGTGTCTGATATCATGTCCCTATAGGGGGACAGCCTGAGGTATGGGCGTAACCAAGGCCTCCAGCTGGGAATGGACCCATGACCATTGGCCCGAGTCATCACTGCACAAACCATGTGCTACAGCAATGTGGTTGTTGCTTGTGATTGGGCGCAGGTCATCATCCGGCCTCTTTCAGGGTATCACATTCTGCAGCAATGAGGTTGTGATGCACCGGGAAGGATTCCATGGAGCGCGCCCCCGGGCGGGAGGCAGTTGTGACGTGCGGCAATGCGGTGTCCTGGGGCTCCTGTTTGGGGGAGGAGAGGGAAAAACCCTTAGCCTAATAGAGTGTGAGAGGGCCATTATTGCAGAAATGAGAGCAGGCATGACCGTGCCTCTGCCCTGGGAACGCGACACATTTATAGGGTCAGCGCCAATCTGCTGGTGGTCATTGAACTGTGCTGTTTGCCGCTGCTGCCGTAGAGTCAGAGCGACCAATCGGCATAGCACCGACACGCTCCATCTCCATCTGAGGCCACCTAATGCTGAGGCTGTGCGATTCAGCCGGCGTTGGTGTCCGCTCCATCAAGGGCCACAAGAACCAGCATTTGCGCGATCTCCGTTAGCACTGCTTAGCGTTGAGGCGATTCAGCCAGCGCCGATCAGCGACACACATAAATGCAGTAGTACACTGGCTGTGCATCGAAGAACGCTGATGCGGCATGTAACTTCTTCGGCGGGCCGGGCCAGCAGCGTTCGGAACCTTTCCCCCAGCGCGGAGGGGATTTAACTGGGCTGCTCCATGGAAAGTGGCAGGTTACTCACAGCCTGGTGCACTGCTTGGCTTCGCGGCATGCAACTTCTGCTGCTTCGGTGCTGCGTAGGGTTTTGGCACAGAGTGGAACGGGGGGCTCCGGTGCTCATCTGCTCCTCTCCTCATCAGCTCCGATGAAAGAGAGCAGGCAGTTAACAGTAGTGTTGCTGCTGCATGCCAGGCGTCGGCACGGTCCTCGGCGATGCTTCGGCGCCGAATGGTGGGAGTGTCTCCAGAAGAGAGGCTCCTCCTTCCCCGACGACGCTAGGATCGGCGCCAACCAATCGCGCCGAAGGGGGGGGTCCGGAGCTGACGACATTGGCGATATGGCCGCCGCCATGTGAGCCATGAGGCCGGTAGGAGCTGCTGGGGTTGCAAGCAGGCTGCAGATCACCGGAGTGCTGGGGGCCGCGGCTGTGAGCGGAGGCCCCAGAGGGCACGCTCAGCGCCGCTGGGGTAAACAGCAGAGGCCGCAGCAATGTCGATGGAGAATCCCCAGAAGGAGCACCAGAGTGTGGAGGCCCCGAGGTGTTGAACAAACTGGAGGCACGCAGCAGCAATACGGAGGGACCCAGGAGGCTGGCATGGTGATGGAGGCCCCAAGCACGTCCCGGCTGCCATCAGGGCTACCTTCTGCAAGCGTTCCTCTCTCTCTGGGATCCTCTGCGGTTGGGAAGAGCGACGCAGAACGCTAGCCGGGAACGGAGGCCTTTTTGGCTCATCCTGGGCTGCGCTGAGACCAAAAGCACCTCGTGGCAAGCTGCCGGTACTGGGTGCAGGAATCCAAGCTCTGGCCGGAACAGCTCTGAAAGAAATTTTGGAACATAATGGATGTAAGTAAACTGTCTATAACCTACGATTAAAAGAAATTAGACTTTCTTATGTTAGATATGGTGGAGAGTAGAAAAACTCTGTCTTGCTGGCAAGGCGGAAGAACTGAAACTGGCTAGCTAGGGGTGGGCAAGGGGTGGGGCCAGTTGGCCCATGCTCAGAGGGGCAAAAAGCCCTTCTGAGCTATGGAGAGTACTTCCGTCTCGGCGCCGTCGGATGACGTCACCACCAAGTGTGGCTGACTCATCCTGCTTGTCCTAGGAGAATTCAGTGGCACTAACACAGTTACAGCTGCTGAACATCCACAGGTCCCATCGCTACACACCCCGATGCCACATGGTTAGCTTAGGGCATGTCTTGGGCAAAGGCAGCACCCATCACTAACCTGTCAGCGGCGATTTTGTGCCGCTGCCCAGTTAGCGACCCGCGGGTAAAGTCAGGCGAAGCAAATGCCGGCCTAACTACCCGTGGAATCTAACCGGCAACGGCTCAATACTGCTGCTGCCTGGTTTGCTTCTGGGGTTTGCAGCTACCACAAATATTCAATGCCAGTGGTCGTGCATAGCCCTGGCATTGGATGTCTGGAGTTTGTCTTTGGCAGCGATGGCTAGCTGCGTCAGCGGCACTCGTCACCGCCACCAAATATCGGGCCCTTTGTGCCTAAAACTCATTGTTCATGGAAACGACTGTCCTCAGCAATGGAATGGACAACGACTCTGTATAAGTGGTCTAGAGAAGAGGTTTAATGGTCATAGTAATAATGCAGAAACGAACAGGTCAACATTCAGAACCACTGCTCTGGAAAGCAGCACCCTGCTGTCTGGGTAAGTGCCGCTGAGCGGGATATTCAGAGACTTTGTGCGGAGAGTGCTGTGAATATTCTTACAGATCGTCTCGGCACTATTTGGATAGTGCTAGAGCAGGCAGGGGGTGGAGTGGGGGTGGAATAGCGAATAATACAGATAGTGGGAATATTCAGTACCGCTATCCGGATAACTATCCACATAACAGGACAGTGAAAAGGCTGAATAGTACCAAACCGGCCACTCAGTGCCAGTCTAGATACAATACTGAATATCAGGATATTTTTTAGCCACTGCATTTGGCATTTGAATAAACACTGACCTGTAAAAACTTAGTAGGTCCTCAGACATTTTACAGGAACAATAAAAAAAAGATGTTGCAGTGCGTAAGCATTTGAGACCACACAGATCCCTTCTTCAGGTGTGAAGAAGAGACCTGCGCAATGCTGAAAGCTCATGGAGTATGTCATCTTTTTTTGTTTATCCTCTGTGGGTAAATGCACACAGCTTTGTTGGGAAATTTGTTGATGTTGTTTGCAGTTTTCGGGGTCATGCTGCGTCTTTTATCCTAACCTTTTTTCTTGTGACCAGTTACTAAGATGCAGCATGGCCCGCGTAACTGCAAAGATCATTATACTAGTTGCGGAAGCCCAAGGAAGAAACTTCTCGGGGAGAGCATCTTTAAACTCATCAGAGAATCTTCCAATCTATGGCAAAAGAGAGGGCTCCAGCTTTTCTCCAAAGAACTTTCCTGCCGAAATTCAAATTTCCCGCCTCTATCCCACCAATCCAATTTGAGGACTACTATATAAAAGAAGAGACATCCGCTGCTTAACCACTTTGCCCTGAAGGAAGCCACAGCGCGGGGGCTGAAACATCAGTTCCAATTACGAAGACGCAGCATGACCTGGAAAACTGTAAAGATTATTAGACTAGCTGCGGAAGCCCAAGAGAACAATGCTTACTTTTCTTTCATTTTCTTTGAATACCTACGATTAAAGGTGTCCCAGGACTTTCCCACTCTCTCCTCTCCCCCTTCTTCTTTTCTTCTCTAACTTTCTTTTCAGTCTCTTAAGCTCCAAAACTGCTTGAGATAGCCTAAATCCTCCTATCACCTTCTTTTATATTAACCATTTTTCGGGAGGGGGGGGGGGGCATTAGCCATTCTAAATTAGTTTGCAATTCTTGCTCCCAGCTTTCACCCATAACCTCTAAATACATTTCCTTTAATGAAACCCCCAAAACCTCTGTTCTGAAACATCTTGCAATTTTATCCTATGTATAAAACCCCTATCCATTGTAAATTTCACTATCTCCTGTTGAATATATACTTTCCTTTTAGTTTCCAACAAAAAGCAAATTAAACAATGATCTGTTCAGGGTAGATCCATCCTAAAAAATCTTATTGTACTCTTACTTTCCTCAGGACAAATCAATAAATCTTACATGCTGCCCTTATAGTGTACTGGAAACTTCACAAATTGATTTAAACTTAGTCCTCCTAAATGTGCTAAAAAAAGCCTTATGACAGATCAAATATCCTTCATATTGATTGTTTTTTTCCCGATGCAGATTGTGGATGGTGGGTTAAAGTTGGTTCTTCTGGTAATAAACATGGCTTCCATCTTGTTATAGTTTACCAACAGGTTGTCGTTGGTAAGCCATGTGATCATCTCGTCCAGGCAGTTAGTTATGGAGGTGAGGTATTGGTATTTTATGACCCAAAGAGATTTACTGTTGGGACTGCCCATCATTTGGAGATATCTTCTGTGGTTTGTGAGATTCTTGGCAAAAACTGCATTTGTCTGCAATCACTTTTTATGTTCCAGAAAGGTACATCACTGAAAGAAGGATCTGCCAAGAGAGCTCAGCTCCACATATTCAGTGCATCTTTGCTGACTGAAGTAGAGACAGGTAGTGTGTATTTAGTCCATTAATGCACCTTAGAAAAATTTGTGTGTGCAAAATCAATTTAACACACATTAACTTAGGAATTAATGAGCATACAATTGACTTGCATGCATGAAAAAGTTCTAATGCAGATGTAAACATTTATATTCAAGTAAATGTATGAAATGAACCAAACAATTGAAAAATGCAAAATCTTTTGAGAATTCTGAAAATGTAGAAACATAGAAAATGACAGCAGACAAACATTATTTATTTATTTATTTATAGTTCTTATATACCGCGCTCTTTGGTACCAGTGCGGTTTACATTTAACAAATTTTTGCATTGGGACAATCCTTTGCTTACATTATAACAGGGTCAGTAACTTGGAGGTAACAGGGGAAACTATATACAAATTATATACAAACAGAATTTTATCATTGGCTGATTTAAAGTTCATTATCTATTTAAATTATCTATTTATTTGTTCATTTAAAAAATGTATAACCCACACAGTCCTAAGATGTTGGCGATTTACAAGACAACATACACAATAAGAATAAAAACAGACTACGTATCATATAAAGCAAACAAAAAGGATACAATGGGGAGGGGGGTCATTTTAGAAGCTTTGTTCATGCTTTGGACATCTGAAAATGGGTATGCAGATATCCAGATCATGGGGACGTGATATTCCTCGTCATGGAGGCATCTGTCTAGGATGAGAGCATGGCAGAGGCATGGCAGGGGTGTTCCAAAGACCTTAGATGTGTGCTCCCGATTTCAGAAATGGCCAACATGTCTCCGCCCTCATCCAAGTCTATACCTGTTTTAGGGCACAAATGGGCCTCTAAAAAGTGCTAGTTTTGCCAGTAGAACATCCAGAGGGTCTCGAAGAGACAGTACTCTAATATCCCCACTATTGTCCATGTTCCAAAGACAGAGCTTGTTATCTCAGTTGGGCACTTCCATCTGCTATGCCTTCTCAATTGAAGGTTAATGATTAGATTCTCTCTATACGTTTCCATTTAGGAATTTGGGTGTAATGCAATGTAAAATTGATACGGTTGCAAAGACAGCTTTCTAGAAACTTAACATGATTCATAGATTAAAACTGTACATATCTGAAGATAATCTTCGTACAGTGGTACATGCTTTAATCATTACACATTTGGATTATTGCAATAGTTTATATGCTGCTCTTCCTGCCTATGTCATTCAGACTCTTCAGATTATTGAGAATGTTGCCACCCGAGTAATTATGGGAACAAGTAAACACAAACATATCCCTCCAGTATTGTTTGAATTACATTGGCCCCCTGTAAAATGACACATGACTTACCAAGTACTCATTTTGGTATATTGGGCACTGAGCCATGAAACAGCTTATTGTATTTCATCTGTACTGAAGCTTTATAAACCTTATTGTGCATTACGACCGCAAAATGCTCATTTGTTAGAGATACCTGCGTATCTCAAGACTCATTCCATCACTCTCCGAGACAGTATGTTTCCACAATTGCCTCCCAAGCTTTGGAATTCTCTTCCTCTTGAATTGAAGTTGAACACAAATTTACTATCATTTAGGAGAAGGCTTAAGATTCATTTTTTTAAGCAGGGTTTTTCAACTGACTGAATTGTTGATAAATTTGTCTTTTTAGGTTTTTTTTTTACTGCTATGTGTTCTATTATTTCATTAAAAAAATTTTTAGCAGTTTACTGTGTAATCCAACTAGGATACTGCAACGCAGAATGTAGATACTTTAAAAAAATAAATAAACAACAGAGTATTTGATGCATCTGTGATTAATACCAATGGTATTGAGGTCATTGGAACAGACGTCCTTAAGCCAAGTTGACATGTCTTCCCTTATTGAAGGGAGGGAAGTACCCAGCCATTTATTTTTATTTGACATGACATCCCACTGGAACTTTAGTGTCCATTGAAGTTGACACATGCAGAGAGTCATATGAATTGTGTCTGAGTGCCATACTGAAGAACCTTTTCTGTACATGAGACTTATGGAGATGCCTATCAGAGTGTTTGCACTCTAAGCCAGGATGGAAATTTTCCCCGGCTGGGCATGTTAGGGTTCCAATAAACTGAATTAGTTGGGAAGGTTGTAAGGTTAACTCTAGAAACTGAATTGTCTTTGAAGAGAACCCTTCACCAACCAATTGTTTGAGTAAGGAAAAACAAAAGATTCCTTTTCTTGGAAGGAGAACAACCACTATTGATAGACATTTTGTAAAACTTTTCTGGCACTGCTAAGATTCAGAAGGGAAGGATCCATTTTACTAGTGAATGCTTGCATTAGGAAGTGGAGAAACTACCTATGCAGGGGGTTAATCAACATGAGTATAAACAGTTTTGAAATCCAGTTTTCTATATACAGAAGTGGAATGATGGGGTTCAGATAATTCATCTTGAACGTTTCCCAAAATAGAAATCTCTTCAAATTTGTCAGGTCCAAGCTTTGTCTTATGGCTTCTGATTTTTTTTTAGAATTAAGAAATATCGGGTGTGGATTCCAACTATGGAACCAATACCACTGCTTCTTCTGTCTTCCGCTGCAGGAAAGCATCGTGGTTTAGAGAGAAGATCGGGATGAAATGTTGGGACCTGAGGGAGACAGGTAAGTGGTATCCCTGATTTATTATTTTTAATATCCATTGGTCATTCGTTATCAAAGGCTTGCAGAAAATCTCAAGCTTCCCTCCTCTTGGCAGAGACAGCTGAATACTCTGTGAAAGGCTGGTTATGCCATTCATCCTCAAAAAGACCAGGAGGCAGGGCCGTCCCTCCACTAGGCAAACTATGCAATCCCCTAAGCTAGCATAGAAACAGAGAACTATGATGGCAAAAAAAGACCTCATGGCCTATCTAGTCTGCCCTTCCATATCTACTACAATAGTCCCCCTTTTTCCTTTAGAGATGCTCTGTGTTTGTCCCATGCTTTTTTGAATTCAGATACTGTCCTCATGTCTACCACCTCCACTGAGAGACTATTCCACGCATCTACCACTCTTTCTGTAAAGAAATATTTCTGCATATTATTCCTGGGTCTATCCCCTTTCACTCTCATCCTATGTCCCCTCATAGCAGAGCTTCACTTCAATTGAAAGAGATTCTTTGGTGCATTTTTGCCATGGAGATATTTAAAGGAATCCATCATATCTCCTTTATCCCACCTTTCCTCTAAAGTATACATTTTATGATCTTTAAGTCTGTCTTCATATGCTTTAAAACAAAGACCACTAACCATTTTAGTAGCCACCCTCTGTACCGATTCCAACCTGCCTATATCCTTTTGAAGGTGTGGTCTCCAGAATTAGGTCAGCAGACCTCAGTAGGCAGCACTGCTAGACCCCTCACAGAAGCGGCAGTTCCAGTGCTGCAGTGGGCTTTAAAATGTTCCGGCCTGCCTCTCCTGCCCCCTTCAAGGAAGTTGCGCCGGAGGGGGGAGCAGGAGCGGCAGGCTGTGAACATGCAAGCGCGTGGGCACTTTAAGGCCCGATGCAGCGCTGAAGTGGTGATTCAGCCGCTGCAGTTTCAGCATGAGGGGAGGCGTTGGCATGGAAGCATAGTTGGAGGTGGCAGCATGGAGGTTTGCCTAGGGTGGCAGAAACCCCTGGGCCACCACTGCAAGGAGGTTTAGGCTGTCACCCCTGATTCCTCGAATATTGGCATTAATGCTGGACTTGCCTCTTGTGCAGGGAATGCTGTGTTGGGGCTAACAGGGGTTAATATGACATGCTACACATTCTAGCAGTAACACAGGCATCCACATGGCCAGGTTTGTTTGGCAGGCTACACTAGTACAAAAATCTTTAAGAGATGGAATGTGACAAATAAACAATTAATCACATTTGGTAGGCCAGGGATGGCACGGATTCCTAAAGAGTACTACTGGTGCAGCTTCACCTCTTACTAAGGCAGGGGTCTGCAACCTTTAAGACGTAAAGAGCCACTTGGACCCATTTCCGAAGGGAAAAAAAAAACTGGGAGCCGCAAAACCATTGCGACATTTAAAACAAATCTAACACTGCATATATTGTTTCTTACCTTAATGCTATATACGACCCCCTACTTTTCCTGTTAAAATATAGGTGTTTGGCCTATACTCGCCGTATAAGACTACCCCTCTTCCTTCACACACCAAAAAAAAAAACGCCAGAAAATATCACAACAACAAGTAACAATATTTGATTTCAAAATTATGATGATTTTGTAGTCAAATCACTAATATGAAATAAAATTATTTTTTCTACCTTTGTTGTCTGACCAATTTATTCTTTGATCATGCTGGTCCCGATCTGAGGCTTCTGCTTTCCTGTCTTCTCTTAGCTCTCTTTCTGTGGTCTATGGTCCATCTGCCATTTCTTATCTCTTCTTTCGTTTTCTTCACTTCTTTCCATCAGCCTATTTCCAGTCCCAGTAACCCTCCCCAATATCAGCCCCTTTCCAGTCCTCACTCCCAGTACCTTCCAGTGCTAATCCCCCCTCAACCCCATTACCAGTGCTAGCCTCCCCTAATCAGCCCAATACCAGTCCTACCCCCCCATCAGCTCATTTCCAGTGCTCGTCCCCTCAACCCCATTACCAGTGCTCCATCCCTCCCTCCCTCCCTCCATCCCTCCATCCATCCATATCAGCTCCCTCCCTCCATGTCAGCCCCCTCCATGTCAGCCCCCCTCCCTCCATCCATGTCAGCCCCCCTCCCTCCCTCCCTCCCTCCCTCCCTCCCTCCATGTCAGCCCCCCTCCCTCCATCCATGTCAGCCCCCCTCCCTCCCTCCCTCCTCCCTCCCTCCATCCCTCCATGTCAGCCCCCCTCCCTCCATCCATGTCAGCCCCCCTCCCTCCCTCCCTCCCTCCCTCCATGTCAGCCCCCCTCCCTCCATCCATGTCAGCCCCCTCCATGTCAGCCCCCTCCATGTCAGCCCCCTCCCTCCCTCCCTCCCTCCCTCCCTGTCAGCCCCCTCCATGTCAGCCCCCCCCCCATCCCTCCCTCCATGTCAGCCCCCCCCCATCCCTCCCTCCCTCCCTCCCTCCCTCCATGTCAGCCCCCACCATCCATCCATATCTGCTCCCTCCCTGTCAGCTCCCTCCCTTCTTCTGCAGCCGCGGCTCTCTGCCTCTTAGGGAACCGCGGCTGTGCTTTTAAAATCATCTCGGAGCCCTTCCTGTCTTGACGGGCTCCGTGCAGCATTGTCCCGCCTCCAAAGGAAGTGGTAAACAACTTCCTTTAGAGGCGGGACAATGCTGCACGGAGCCCGTCAAGACAGGAAGGGCTCCGAGATGATTTTAAAAGCACAGCCGCGGTTCCCTAAGAGGCAGGGAACCGCGGCTGCAGAAGAAGGGAGAGAGCCCATAACGCCATAAATACCGGGCGGGCAGTGTGCTCCGGAGCCGCGGCAAAGGTGAGAAAGAGCCGCATGCGGCTCCGGAGCCGCGGGTTGCCGACCCCTGTACTAAGGGATGAGGGCCACTGCAGGAGAGCTAGGAAGAAGAAATTGATACTGGCAGGGGCGGTTCAAGGCAATCTGCTGCCTGAGGCAAAGAATGAGATGCCCCCCCCCCCACACACCTTAGAGGGGACAGGGCTTTTTCAGAAATCCAATCAGAGACTGAACAAAACAAAAAAGACGATTAGATTATATGGAGGAAATGCAAGACGTTTGCACACAGGGCTGTATCGAGCTGCAATCACGCCCTGTGCGACTTGCAGCTCAGGCATACGCCCCCCCTCTCCCCCCCATACAGTACCTCCGTCCAGTGCTGCCTGCTCTTTCCCTGCTGCTGCCGCCCTCTGGTTTTTTCACGGCGGCCAAAATGCACCCCCCAAGCCTTTTCACAGCACTTTAAGCAGGTCTGGTCCCTCCAAAAAAAACGTCACTGTAAATACTACAGTGGGCCCTGGAACATCCATACACCTATTTGAAAAGCTGAACAAGTCAATTTACTACAGTACAGTATAGATCTTTATGTACAAACTCCATGTTAACAGAACACCTGACCTCATTCACACACTCACAACATCAACCCTCACCAAGTACAGAATAAGTAGCCACAATCTAAAGTAAAAATAAAAAATATGTAGACAAAATTTAAAGTGAAACCCCAAGAAGCCAGAGTCCACATACAGTGCAACATCAGATAAATACGAGATGCAGTTCCCCAATACTGTGTAAAATATAAAAGCAGCACAAAGTCCAATCACTAAAATTCACTAAAATTATTTTTTCTACCTTTGTTGTCTGACTATTTTATTCTCTGATCATGCTGGTCCTGATCTGAGGCTTCTGTTTTCCTGTCTTCTCTTAGCTCTCTTTCTGTGGTCTATGGTCCATGGTCCATCTGCCATTTCTTATCTCTTTTGTTTTCTTCGCTTCCTTCCATCAGTCCATTTCCAGTTCCAGTAACCTTCCCCAGAATCAGCCCCCTTTAAAGTCCTTCCCTCCCAGTACCTTCCAATTTCAACCGCCTTGCATTCCCACAACTGTCACTGGTGTCCATTCCCTTCCAGTCCCCCTCCTTCCCCACTGTCAGCCCTTTCTAGTCCAAATACCATCCCAGGTATCAGCTCACGTCCACTCTCAGTGCCACCCCCCAGTCAGCTCCCTTCCAGTCGCCCTACTCTCTGTCCATCCCCCTTCCAGTGCCATTCACATGTCAGCTCCTTTCCAGTGCCATTCACATGTCAGCTCCCTCCCCATTACACAGCCATCTACCACTTCCATCCCGAAGTATCAGCTCCCTTCCAGCCTCCTCCCCATTACCCAGTCACCTACCACTCCCATCCCGAAGTATCATCTCCCTTCCAGTCCCCCTTCAGTACATCCCAGGTGTCAGCTCCTTTCCAGCCCCCTCCTACCCCTGGCAGACCCTCTCAGTATCCGCTCCCTTCCAGTCCTATTCTACCATCGCCCTACATCAGCCCATTTGTAGCTCTAGCCCCTAGTTTTCTTCCAGTGCCAGCAGCACTCTCCTCCCCTCCCCCATTACCCATTTCCAGTCCTATCACCCTTATCAGCCCACTCCAGTCCTAGCCCCCCAATCAGCCCATTACCAGTCCTAGTCCATTTCCAGTGCTAGCCCCCCATCTGCCCATTACCAGTCCTAACCCCTCCCAATAAGTCAATTTCCAGTCCTAGCCCCCCAATCAGCCCATTTCCTGGCCTATCCCCCCTAATCAGCCCATTTCTAGGCCTAACCCCACAAATCAGCCTATTACCAATCCTATCCCCCCCTCCCAATCAGCCCATTTCCAGTTCTAACCCCCCATCAGCCCATTTCCAGTTCTAACCCCCCCATCAGCCCATTTCTAGTCCTAGCCCCCCTCTGATAGCCCATTACCAGTCCTAGCCCCCTCCCAATCAGCCCATTTCCAGTCCTAGCCCCCCTGATAGCCCATTACCAGTTCTAACCCCCCATCAGCCCATTTCCAGTCCTAGCCCTCCCCCCATCAACCCATTAATATTTCCTAGGCTACCCCCCCCCCCCCCAGCTCAGGGAAATTGAAAAAAAGAAAACCCCAAAAACCCTGCTGCAGAAGCAAGTGCCCTGTGGCTGCTGCCCCCTGCCAGAGCCCTGACAGCATTTCCCCTCTGTGCCGGCTCAGCTTTATTTATTTATTTAATTTAACATTTCTTATATACTGCCTTTCATGATATCAAGATGGTTTACATTGAACAGGGCATTATAACTTGGAGACAACTATTTTACAGGGAACATGGGCAATGGAGGGTTAAGTGGCTTGCCCAAGACCACAAGGAGCACCTGTGGGACAAGAAACCCCAGTCCTTCCGGCCCAAGGTTGCTGTCCTCTAGTGGGATTTGAACCCCCTGACCTTCTGGCCTGAGGTACCTTGCCCCAACCACTAGGCCACTCCTCCACTCCCTTTCCCATGGCTCTGTTAAAACTGAGCCCGCCAGCGCTGATGGGAAACAGCCTGTCTGGTCTGAATCCATTGAAGAGCCACGATGATGGCTGCCGGAGAAAAACTGCTTATTCCCTGCAGCCCAACGGCCAGGGTTGGACTGTGAGGAATGTCCTCCAGCCCCCTGCCCCATTCACGCCCCGGCATTCAAAAACTGACATTAGAATCGGCCCTGTACTTCCAGGGCCAGTGATCGCTCACCATCCATCCAGACTCCACCCCCGTGCTGCTCCTTCCCTGCCCCTGCCTAAATTCCCCCGCACGACCAGCGGGTAATTTAGTCGCAGCTGGGTGAAGGCCCAAATAGCAGGGATGGACGTCTCGGCAGGCCGTCCATCCCCGCTATTCATGGCACAGAATAACCCCCTTAGTGCATTAGTTTATATGCAAAACATGCGATTAGTTCAAAACTTTACCATACCGTATTAAAAGGGCTCCTTAATTTCTCATATTTGCCCTCTTTTATTGTTACCATCTGTAACGTCAGAGTCTGATTGCTGTTACCTTACTCTTCTGAAGTTCTTTTCTTCTTTTTAAAGGTGTGTTTTTCTCTGGGAATTTTGCTCCTCATGAGAACTTAAAACCGAGTGGAGTATTTTTGTTTTGCTTTGCAATTCTTTCCCTTCATTCCCTCTTGCTTTCTTTTTGCACATTGCTCCCAGTTCCAAAAACACCACTTTCATAAGATCTGATGCTGTGTTAAGTGCTAGGAGAAGTGATGCTTATAAGATTATTATTTTTTTAACTTTGCAGCATTTTTTTTTTTACAACTTCAAAAGGATATTACAAATTCAGGTGCTAATATACGATGTTTACAAGATCGTAACAGAGAATCAGTTAGCACAGGCTTAGACTGCACTGTCAGCCGTAATTCTGTAACTCTGTCAGAAGCTCATATTAACTCATATTTTTGAAAGGAAACCTATGAAATGTACACACAAATGATCCTGCCAATGCACATTTAAAAACAACTTTCTCACCGCTCCTCCAGAAAAATATGATACGTCATATTTTTGATTGCCCACCCACTTCACCACTGATTTCTAAGACAGCCAAAAAGAAATTCCCATTTACAAAGTTTCATAAATGATTGTAGAACGCTGAAGCATTTACAAATAGATGCTCATTTCTTACCCTCAAGCAGTTTCCTAGATGCAGTGCAGAGGAGGACCAAATTGCACAGCCCTATGCATCTTTTTCCTGAATGAATTGCATTTGTAAACATTAATATAGTCTTACAGACTGAATGTGAGTCTTTTTCACCTTGTATATTATTTCAAATGCAGGAAATAATTAGGGGGAAAGGAAACATTGATATTCTAAAAACTGCATCTTCTGCAAAATCTCAAATAGAAATAATAGGTGAATAAAAACAAATACAGATTGTATATGTATCCAGAGTACATTCCTTCAAACCTCAGAGTCTGTAGTGTCTAATATATGTTTTTGCTCAATTGCCTAACTCTTTGTTAGCTTATTTCTATAAACTCCATGCAGGGAATTTTCTTTGCCTTCCATATCTGAATGCTCATAAAAACACAAAAGAACTTCAGCTCTATTGATTGTGAACCAGAATCAGCTAAAAATATTGACACCGACAAGGGATTACCATTTGGGAGTTAAACTACTCACCTTGCGCAGGAACCAGCAGCGTTTTATACTCCTGTCTTAACAAGCGTCCGGTGCATCATTAAGCTTGTGCAGAGCAGCTTTGGATCACATGTTGGCAAACTGAAGTGAGACGCCGGCATAACAAAGTGTCCTCAGTGCAGCAAAAGGCTTATTGGAAAGGAGGGATAATAGAAGCCCCAGAGTGCTGCACAATGGCACTTCCATGAGTTAGAGGGCTGACAGGAGGCCTATGTAAAGATAACGAGATCACTGCCAGTAAGTTCTCTTCCTTGTTAGCCAGGTAGGGGCTGATTTGAAGCTGCAAGCTGTCGGTTCTCTAGCTCTGTTGAATAGAAACTGCAGAGGGCGCTCTTGCTGCGCACTTTACACACAGAAGACAAACATGCCGTAGGAAAGGGCTACATTCACTGAACCTGTATGCTTATATTACAATTACCTAAGGATGCTGCAAATAAGAGAGAGTTTTCCGGGGCTGTTTCTCTGAGAGAAAATCAAGTATCCCATCAGCTTGTATTCTGACCTGACCTTTTGTTTCCAAATCACTGCTAAAATAGAACATGAAAAATATATTGATTTCATGGTGTCAAAATCTGCTAAGATATCTACGATGGCACCAGGATAGAATTGTTAATTTCAGTAAAAAAAAAGTCCACACTGCTTTTTATCATTTAAATATGATTTAAATCCTAGATTGAGATGTAGAACCATATGGAAAGGACACCGAGTCAGTGATACTGGCATTATAGTAAATATTGCTAGGGACTGGGGATGCAGAAAATTGGGAGGAGGTCTGGGCAGAGGTTATGTCACATTATAGGGGGAATTTTCTAAGGTTTTTGTGCCTGTAAAGCTGTTTTACATGTGGAAAAGGCCATGGTCCTAAATACAGTATGTGTAAGTATACGCATTGACAAGATGCCACATACTTCCACATGCATTGCACAGGGGGTCTGAGTAAAACCTGGATCCTGCTCTGTCACGTTCCTTTCCTTCTTTCTTAATTATTTTTATTGTAGACCACTCTGCAGTTGCAAAGGGCAGTATAACAAGTTTTAATAAAGCATAAGCTATCCTGCAAATCTAAGTAATATCACCTTAAATCGGATCTGTGGAGGATCTGGCTTTTACCAGTAGGGAAAGACCCGATCCGGCTGATCTGGACCCCGGGCACATTCGCCCAGATCTAACTTGATTTTTTTTACTGATCGAACAGAAACCTGGCTGGTGCTGTACATTAGCACTGCCGGAGGTTCTTCTGGCTGCAGAGCAATAACTCTGTTTTGTTCCTTCCTCTACCAATGAGATCTGGGGGATTCAGAAGATCCATTTTTTACCTCATTCCCTACCTGCAGGCATTCCTGGGTGGAACAGGGGTGGAGTTGAGCTGCATACGCATATTGTACATGTGTGGAGTTTATGCACACACTTCCAGCTACCTTGGAGCAGATATAAATGTGTGTATTGTTATTTGCATACTGTTGGCTAGATCTGGGAGCCTGTTTTATAAAAGCACAGAGGCGTCTACTTCATTTTTATAAAATAAATTCTAAATTAGATACCTTTTTGGGCGTCTCATGAAGGCATCCTGTTATAAAACCAGGCCCTATAAGAAAAATCTAAAGCCAACATAAATATCTAAAACCTCTTTGGTAGATTTTTCTAAAATCATTTGAGGCAATGACACCTATTTGGCATATAAAGATGTTCAAAATGTCCTGGGTATTTTACAGCAGTGCCATGAATGCAGAATCTTTTATAAAATATGTTTAAGGATTGGCAGGAGTGTAGAGGCAGGGGGTAATTTTATAAGGGGACGTGCACTTTTAGGAGCCAGATACATGCCTGTCTGGGGGTTATTTTAGTCATTAACACACATATGTGGCTAATTACTGATCTCTTAGAAAATATTAACCGGGGTGTTGCTTGATGGCATGTACTTTGCCAGTAAGCATGTGCATGGGTGGAGTTTGGAAGAAGTACACATGTATATATATATATAGATAATCTTGAAGGACTACCTAAAGGAACTGCTACTGCTGGAAGGAAATCTGCACTTTGTATTTGTATTTACCTGCTGGGAAATTCTCTATATCTTGTGGATAAGGGAATTCTTTGGGTTAAAACTGATAAATCTGTGCATTTTAGGATTCAGTGTTTTTGTTAAGTCAGTCAGGGCTTACTACCACCAGAGAATTTTGCATTTAAATCAAATCATAATACAGCTTAGCATAGAATGTAGAATTGGATAAATATTCTTTGAGTAGAAAGAAAGAAATTGTTTCTAGAGACCATTACAAGGGGCCTTCTAATTAGGAGGCAAGAGGTCTGTGAAATTGATTTAAATAGGTGTCAAAGCCAAGTGACACATCAAAGGGACAATTTAAAAGGCTCCCTCTTTCAAACCAAGGGCTGTGTGAATCACCCAACATATTGTTAAGAGATTATCTTAGAACCACAGGTCGGAGCACTGTGTAGCAAGCCAACTTTTACTAAGTGTTCTTTCCCTCCCACCCACCTCGACTCACAACACCAGGCATAATCTTATCTTTATAGGCTCTTAAACCTATTAAAGGGAAAGAGGTGGTCAAATTCACTTTCAGGTTCAGCTGGTTATCCTTATCAGGAATACATTAATTAAGGCCCTGAAATTAATTAATCTTGAGGTGAACAAAGTCCTTTAAATTGATTAGGTATAGTGGTATTAGTATAAGTATCCCTAACAACTTTAAACTAGTAAACAATCTGAACAGTCAAACAAAACCTTAAAACTACAGCAGTCCAGCAGTGAGATGGAGGCTATCCAGTCTTTTGCATTGAGTGCCACATGTACAATTTTCAGCCAGTTAGTGAGGGGTCTTAAGTGCGCACTAGGTACAAGGAGCTCTTTGTTCTCAGGGAATGAATCTAATCTCTAATGGCTAGAGTAGCAGACTTACAGGAGCTAAGGAAGGCTGAGAGGTATATAGACAAGACCTACTGGGACATAGTACTGAAGTCTCACCTCCAGTCTGGCAGCCTCTCTGTTACCAAGGAGGAGAGAGGTCATGTGAAAGGAGAACATCACCTTGGTGTGGCAGGAAGTGATCCTGTAGCTAGGACCTGCCTTATAGGTGATATAAAATCCTCTCGCACCAGGAGATTTCTTTAGAGACATGTGCCCATAAGGAAAAGATTAGGATGTCTGTTATAGTTGGTGATTCAATCATTAGGTGTGCCACCTTATCCTTCAATGAACGTGGTCACAACACAATTGGGGGATATGAGACACATACACTAATGCTTACAGGGAACATGGGCAATGGAGGGTTAGATGGCTTGCCCAAGACCACAAGTAGAACCTGTGGGACTAGAAGCTCCAGTCCTTCTGGCCCAAGGTTGCTATCCTCTAGTGGGATATGAACCCCTGGCCTTCTGGCCTGAGGTAACTTGCCCTAACCACTAGGCCACTCCTCCCCCCTTTTAGGAATGAAGCTGAAATCCATAACTTCCAGAATAATATTCTCTATAAATCTTCCCATTCCACATGCAGGACCCAAAAGTCAAGGAAGAAGGTTTTAGATTTGTTAAGAAATGGGCAACATTCTGGGGAAGGGAAGGGCTTTTCAGAAAGGTTGGGCTCCACCTTAACCGGGATGGAACCAGGCTTCTGACATTAACCTTTAAAAAGGAGATAGAGCAGCTTTTAAACTACATAATAGAGGAAAACCAACAGTTGTCCAAGAATGCATGGTTCGGAAGGATGTATCCTTGAAGGCTACTAGCAAATGAGGGAAGTTAGGGAATACTGACAGAGAGGTTCTAATAAAGATAAAATTAACACAAATGCCCTTACGTACAGAGCAGAGAGAGCTGAAAGATTCCAAATCACCCCATCAACTGATAACCAGATTAATATGAATAAAATACAAACTCTAAAACACCTGTATGCAAATGCTAGAAGTCTAAAAAGTAAGATGGATGAATGTATAGCACTAAATGAAAGGTTAGATATAATTGGCATCTCAGAGAACTGGTGGAAGGAGGACAACCAATGGTACACTGTGATACCTGGGGACAAACTATATCACAATGATAGGGTAGATCAAATTGGTGGAGGGGTTGCGCTCTATGTTAGAGAGGGTATTGAGTCACACAGGATAAGGTTTTGCAGGTAACACAATACACTGTAAAATTTCTAGGCATAGAAATTCCATGTAAAAAGGGGAAGGCAATGGTAGTGGGGGTGTACTACCGACCGCCTAGCTAGAATGAACAGATGAATGATAAAATGCTAAAAGAAATCTAGGGCACTAACCAAGTTACAACAGAGTAATAATTATCCTGGTATTGACTGGGTCAGTGTCACATCAGGACATGGTAGGGAGATAAAGTTTCTAGAAGACTGCTTCTTGGAGCAGATGATTCATAAACCAACAAGAGGGGAAGTTATTTTAGACCTAATCCTTAGTGGAATATAGGATCTAGTGCAAGAGATGAGGGTGTTGTGCCACTTGGCAATAGTGATCATAGCATGATCGCATTAGATTTAAAGTAATAAATGGAGGGAGGATGGCAAGGAAATCTACAGTACTATCTTTTAACTTTCAAAAGGGAGACTATGATAAAATGAGAAAAACAGTTAAGAAAAAGAAGCAGCTGCAAAGGCTAAAGATTTATATCAAGCATGGGCATTGTTTAAAAATACTATCTTGGAAGCTCAGACTAGATGCATTCCATGCTTTAAGAAAACTGGAAGGAATGCCAAAAATCTGCCAGCATAATTTAAAGGTGAGGTCAGAGAGGCTGTTGTAGCAAAAAAAATATATATATAATTTTTCAGGAAATGGAAAAAGGAGCCATTGGCAAGTTAGATGCAAGACATTTATAAAGCAGACAGAAAGAATTTGAAAAAAAGCTTGGCGTGAAAGCAAATACACATTATAAAAACTTTTTGAAGAACATTTGTAGCAAACAAACTGTGAGAGAGTCAGTTGGACCATTAGATTTATTTATTTATTTAACAGTTTTTATATACCGTCTTTCTACAAGTCAAGACGGTTCACATGGAACATTATAATGATAGAGGGGTAAAAGGAGTGCTAAGGGAGGAGAAGATCATAGAGCAGAGACTGAATAAATTCTTTGCTTCAGTCTTTACTGAAGAAGATGTAGGGAAGTTATCCATGCCTGAAATGGTATTTAAAGGTGATGTATTGGAAGAATTGAAAGAAATATCGATAAACCGGGAAGATGTATTGCAACTATATGCTAGAGTAGCAAATCATCTGGACTGGATGGTATACGTACATCTGAGGGTGATGAAAGAACTCAAATATGAGATTGCAAACCTACTATTAATAATCTGTGAACTATTATTAAAGTCATCTGTAGTACCAGAAGATTGGAGAATGGCCAATGTCATGACAATTTTTAAAAAGGGTTCCAGGGGTGATCTGGGAAACTACAGGCCACTGAGCCTGATGTCAGTACCAGGCAAAATGGTAGAAACCATTATAAAGAATAAAATTATTGAACATGTAGATAGTCATGGCTTAATGGGAGAGAGCCAAATAGATTTAGCTAAGGAAAGTCTTACTAATCTGTTAGTCTTTTGAAGATGTGAATAAATAGATAGATCAAGGTGAGCTGGTCTATATAGTATATCTGGATTTTCAGAAAGCCCTTCACTTGATCCCTCATGAGAGACTCTTGGCAAAATTAAAAAGTGATGGGATAGGGGGCAGTATACTATTGTGGATCAGGAATATTGTGTGCAATTCTGGTCGCCGTATCTTAAAAAGGATATAGCGTTATTAGGAAAGGTACAGAGAAGAGCCACCAAAATGGTAAAGGGGATGGAAAAATACCCCTATGAGGTGAGGCTTGAAAAGTTAGAACTGAGGGGAGATATGATAATGAATAGAGTGGAACGGGTAAATGGAGATTAATTCTTTATGCCATCAAAAAGTGAAAAGGCTGAGGGCCACACAATGAAGCTACAATGTAATCCATTTAAGACCAATAATAAAAAATAGATTTTACTCAACGCATAATCAAACTCTAGAATTTGTTACAGGAAGATGTAGTAAAAGCTGTTAGTGTAGCTGGGTTTAAAAAAGGTTTGGACAAGTTCCTGGAGGAAAGGTCCATAAACCATTATTAAAGAGGATCTGGGAAATCTACTGCTTACCCTAGGACAAGCATTGTGGAACCTGTGTGCCTTTTTGGGAATCTTCCAGATACTTGTGACCTGGACTGGACACTGTTGGAAACAGGATATTGGACTTGATGGATCTTGGTCTGACCCAGTATGGCATTTCTTATGTTTTTATGTTTTGTTTTGTTTTTTAAGTGTAAAAATCATTTACATTTTCTTTGATGTCAGGCTCTTGCTAATTAGGGATCTTCTATGTTTATCCAATGCCTTTTTAAACTCCATTACTCCTCCTCCTTAAACATTTGTATAGCACTACATGACATATGGTATGGCATATATAAACACATAAGGGACAGTCCCTGCCCACAGAGCTTACAATCTGTTCAAGGGTAGGGTAGTTCTTGAAGGAAATGATATGGGTGAAAAATGTGGTCAGGATCCAAAAGTAGCCTTGAAGAGGTGAGTTTTTAGTTTGGATTTGAATAGGACCAGAGATCCTTTCAAATACTGAACACCTGTATCATATCTCCCCTGTCGTCCTCTTCTCTAGGGTATACATTTTCAGGTCTTCAAGTCTCTACTCATACATCTTCTGGCATAGACCCCATATCATTTTGGTTGCCTTCTTCTGAACTGCTACAAATCTTTTTATATCTTTTGCAAAATACGGTCTCCAAAACTGAACACAGTACTTCAAGTGAGATTTCACCAGCCATTTGTACAGGGGCATGAATAGCTCCTTCCTTCTGCTGGTTATGCCTCTCTCTATGCAGTCTAGGGTCCTGCTGGCTTTGTCCATCACCTTGTCACATTGTTCTGACACCCCAAGATCCCTCGCCTGATCCATGCACATCAGCCTCTTGCCTTCTATCACATACAGCTCCTTTGAGTTTCTGCACCCCAAATACATCACCCTGCACTTCTTCAAATGAAAGCTGAACTGCCAAGCATTAACCCGTACTTCTAAGTTTTGTAGATTATTTCTTATGTTGTCTGCTCCCTCTGAGCTATCCACTCTGTTGCAAATCTTTTTGTCATCTGCAAAAAGGCAAACCTTTCCCTCTAATCCTTCAGTCATATCACTTACAAAGACATTGAACAGAATCAGTCCTAAAACCAATCCCTGAGGCATCCTACTACTCACCTTTCTTTCTTCTAAGTGAATTCCATTCAGCACAACCCTCTGTACACCCAGTCACCAATTTCTGGTCTGGGTCACCACCTTGGGACCCACCCCTAGGCTGCTCAGGAACAGTATCAAAGGCTTTGCTGAAATCTAAGTATATCACATCCAGTGCATCCAGTCAAAGAAATCAATCAGATTCGTTTGGCATGATCTTTCTTTGATAAAACTATGTTGTCTCAGTACATGCAATCCATTGGATTGCATAGAGTTCACTGTCTTTTCTTTCATCGCTGTCTCCATTACCTCTCCCATCACCTGTGATTTCCCACCTCTTCTCTGTTTCCACTTTTGGGAAGAGGAACCACATCAGTCCTTCTCCAATCCCCTGGAATCTCCCCTGTCTCCATTAAACACATCCTTTAAATGTGCTGTCAGAACCTCTCTAAGCTCTCTCAGTATCCTGGGATATATCTCCTCTGGCCCCATGACCTTGTCCACTTTCAGTTTTGTGAGCTGCTTCCATGAAAGGTGTCGTATCTATACCATGCCCATTAATACCTTTGTCAATCATATGTGGTCTTTCACCAGAATTTTATGAACACAGAAGTATTTATTTACTTAGCATTTTCACTTTTTTTCTTGAAACACTGCACATTAGTTCCCAGTACCTTTGAGTCTTGCAGTTTCCTTCTGGCCTTCCTCCTCTCCCCAGTATACCTGAAAAAAAATCTTGACACTTCACTTTACATCTTTAGCCATTTTTTCTTCTACTTGGGCTTTTGCCATCCTGATTTCTCTCTTTGTCTCCTTTCAGCTTTATCTGATATTCTTTTCTGTGTTCTTCTATGTGTGATCTTCTGAATTCTGTGACCACTGCCTTTTTTGCCTTCATTTTTGCAGCTACTTCTTTAGAGAATCATACTGGTTTCCTTTTTCTCTTGCTTTTATTTACTTTCCTTGCATAAAGACCCACTGATCTTTTTATAGACTCTTTCAATTTAGCCCACTGCCTTTTCACTTCCCTTATGTCCTTCCACCCATCCAGCATCTCCTTCAGGTACTTTCCCATTATACTAAAGTAAGAATATTTGAGTATGATTTGACTGGACTCTGCCTTGGCTTTTATCTCAAACCAGACCATGTAGTGATCACTGCTGGTTAAGTGTGCAACCACCTGGATATTAGACATTGATGAGTACTAGATCCCTGGTGGGTTGACCCTTCCCTGATGTGTTCCATCACCATCTGTCTGAGCAAAGCCTTTGTGAGGTATCCATGATCTTTATACAACTTTCCCGATTTACAGAGGGGATGCTCCAATCCATATCCAGTAAGTTACAGCCACCCAGTATCATCACCCCTTCATTTCCACCTTTGCAATATCATCGATTAAGTCTCTATCCATTTCTTACATTTGAGTTAAAGGTTTGCTTACTACTCCAGTGTGGATGGCAGTGCCATCTTTTCTTTCCCAAAACATCCACTGCAGATTGGTCTGAACATAATTCCCATCACACGCAGCTGAGCCATTCCACCTCACTGTTTAAGCCATGCATCTTAACGGTATTATAACTGTCAATTCAAAATTGCTCATGGAAATTTAACAAGTCCTGAAAATTACCCTTTCCTCCCAATTCATTTTTACTTGTTACACAATTCTCCTTTTAAGTTTTGAAAATGAATAATGATCCAAACAGGAACAGGTCTCAGTTGTGTTTAAGAATTTTTTGGCAATGCTACACCTACTGTAGTGCATAAGAGCCTTCCTTCAGGAAGCTAACTTGAGGAAGATCGTTCTTACCCACTGAGATTACTGTAACTTACTGTATATAGGCAGAGCCGGATTTACCTATACGCCATGTACGCCATGGCGTAGGGCCCACAGCTGGCAAGGGCCCACCCGGGGCCAGCCCACACACCGCAGGGCTTCAGAGGGAGCAGGGTAAGCTCGCGCGAGGCCCCGGCTCCCTCTGTACAGCCGCCAGCGTGAAGAGCCTTTTCCTTCACGCTGGCGGCTGTATCTGTAAAGCCGCGATTGCTGGGAAAGGTTAAAGGCAATGCCCTTTAACCTTTCCCAGCATTCGCGGCTTCACAGATACAGCCGCCAGCGTGAAGGAAAAGGCTCTTCACGCTGCCGGCTGTACAGAGGGAGCCAGGGCCTCGCGCGAGCTTACCCGGCTCCCTCTGAAGTCTCTCAGACAGCCGCGGTGCTGGTCGGGGGGGCCAAGGACTGCATGGGCTGTGATTGGGGGGGGGGGACCTGGACCGGAAAAGGGCTGGGGGGGGGGGACAGGGACTGGAAAGAAATGGGCTGTGTGATGGGGGGGGGGGACCTGAACTGTAAAATGGGGGAACCTGAACTGTAAAAGGGCTATGGGGGGGGGGGGACTTGGACTGGAAATGGGTTGTGATGGGGGGGGGGGACCGGGACCGGAAAAGGGCTATGGGTGGGGGACTTGGACTAGAAAGAAATGGGCTGTGATGGGGGGGGGGGGACCTGAACGGTAAAAGGGCTATGGGCGGGGGGACATGGACTGGAAATGGGTTGTGAAGGGGGGGGGGACCTGGACCGGAAAAGGACGATGGGGGGGGGGGACTTGGACTGGAAATGGGTTGTGATGGGGGGGGGACCTGGACCGGAAAAGGGCTATGGGGGGGGGGTAACTTGGACTGCAAATGGGCTGTGATGGTGGGGGGGGGGGAACTAGGACTGCAAATGGGCTGTGATGGTGCAGGGGGACTCGGACTGCAAATGGGATGTGATGGTGGGGGCTAGGACTGGAAATAGGCTGTGATGGGGGGGCTAGGACTGGAAATGGCCTGTGATGTGAAGGCTAGCACTGGAAATGGGCTGATGAAGAGCTAGAATAGGACTGGAAATGGGCTGATGTGGGGCATGGGAGAATGGGACTAGAAGGGAGTGGATGCTGGGTGGGTCTAGAACTATAAGGGAACTGATTTTGGGGGAGGACTAGAATGGATGGGGAATGAGAATGGAGAGGGGAAAATATTTTGTGTGGAAGAAAAGTCTATGATGGGCTGGGTATTGGGAGAGTAAGAGGGGCTTGAAAATGGAAGGGTGAAATTTAAATGGATGATAAAGGAATAAGGAAAGAATTGGGGGAAAGAGCAAAAGGGAAACAATCAGTATGTTAAAGCAGAAATAGAGAGAGAATGGAAAACATCTAAAAGAGAAGAAAGGACAAATGGATAGCTAGCAGAAGACACGAAGAAGAAACCAGAAGAAAGTGACTGGAGCAATTGCAACTGAAAAAATGCCCAAACAGAAGGTAGAAAAATACTTTTTATTTTGAATTTATTAACTGGAATATGTCTTTTTTAATGTATTTCTTGAATTCCGATGCTGATTTTGTCCCTATTGCCTCTTTATGTCAGGCAATTCTATACATCTATTGCCATTTCTGTTTTGGTAAGTTGATCTCGTTTTTATTTTTTCTGGGGGCGCACAATTTTTGTTGGCGTAGGGCATCACTCAAGGTAAATCCAGCCCTGTATATAGGGCTACCATCTACCTACAGTGCAGTTGTTGCAGTATACAGCTACTAAAAGTATCTTATGAAAGAAAGGACAGGAACTTTGCTAATTGTACTGCACCGGCATCCGTCCAATTGACTGGAGAGTTATTTTTATTTTGTTTTCAAAATTTTACATGATATAGGCCAAGGTTATCTCCAGTCTCATTTCATAATATGTGCCCACTCCAGTATTTTGATCTCAAGTGAATAGTGGTTGGAGATGCCATTTACCAAAGTCTTACAGCTGAGTGCTATAAGGTGGTGTGCATCTCAGGCAGTGCGCCTCAGAGGTGGAATGGATTACAGGGTACAGTGCACTTGGGATGGAATTATCTGTTGTTGTTTTATAGGAAAAAACTGGAAACATGTTTTTCTAGTTAGGCATTATTAATTTGAATGTATTTATTTATTTAGTTATTCTTACAGTATGTACTGCCATATCTGTAAGTTGAAGCGGTTTACAGATTGAGCAACAATAAGCTCAAAGTGGCTTTACATCTAGGTAAACATAATTCTAACTTTTTAACTTTATTATTTAATAATTAGGACTGTTTTTATTTAGATTAGTTTTTATTGTATTTTAGGAATTAAACTGTAATGTATGTTTATTTTTGTATGTTTGATTTATTGTATTGCTCAAGAGGCCTATTTACTAAAGTACGGTAATTGTTATTGTGTGGGCAAGACAACTAGTGCATGCTTATTGCATGCTATGTTATAGGTGGACAATGGGCATGGACTGTACATGGAGTTCATGCATATGGTACTTTACCATTTGCTAACTGTCATGTCTACCAATAGTGCTGGTGCACTTAGCCCCTCAAGAAGCATCATTAAGTGCACACCACACTATTGGCAGGCAGTTACTGTGGCCCCAATTCCCCCCTCCCCCCCCATGAACTACTCGACCCCTCTCCCACCACACAAATGAGACACCAGATCCTACCCCCTCCCCAGCTCTTACTGGGGTGCTCTTGCTAGGTTAGTGGAGGGCAGGAGTAATCTTCAGATGCTTCTGACCCATTGTTGGTCCACATTCAAAAATGTGGCTCTGACCCTAGCTGTAGTCTCATGATACTACTGCTAGGGGTCAAACTGCACAATAATGGCAAAAGAACCCGCTGTTATTGAGAAAGGGGTGGGGATGGGTCACATTGCCTGATATGAGGGGAAAGAAGGGAGATCTGGCTCCTCATCAGAGGGTAAGGGATTGGGTGCCTCATTAGGCTTCTTTTCTTTGGGGAAGGGAGAAGGGTTGATGATCATTGAAGTAGATGATCTGGAGCCTTATTTTGGAGGATCAGGAAGGATGTGTTTTTCAGCAGGTGGTGGTAACTGCATTGGCAGATATCGCGGATGCACGTACCGGGCTGTCTGCCAATACCTTTGTCATGTGGTAAGTGTCTGCTCTGGGCAGTAAGTGCAGGGCAGATGCTGGCCACACCCCCTATAGTTACTGCACATGCTTTGCACTTACCACACAGTTTCTACAGTTGTGCATGGGGAGTACAAAACCTTACTGCACTTTAGTAAGCAGACCCCAAATTGTTACTTAGTATTTTGTGCGTATTTCCCATCTTGATGGTTATACTGCAGTATATAAATATTAAACTAAACTAAAACTAGAACTGGGATCTCTGACAAACACATCTAAGTGAGTAGAAATGTAGCTTGTTAATCTGAGGTTTATTTACATAGTATTCAGCAAATATTTGTGAATGGTCCAGGATGCTTACAATCAGGGGAGCATCACATGACTGGGCTGGATGCCCCATACCTCACCTGTTCCAGATTCTATTTTTAAGTCAATCAATTACAAAGGAAAGAACAAAAAAGAAGTACAATTAATTCTTATCATCCAACAAGAGCTTCATAAAAAGAAACATTACTTATTCTAGGCCACATACCTGAAAAACAGCAGGATATCTTTAAATAAAGAAAACACACAATAAGGAAATTAAGCAATATTGCCAGAAAGGCATTAAAAGAATTACAAAAAGAAATCTCCCAGTCCCACAGTGAAACATATAGAGGCCAATTCAGTTCTGTGTGTCCCCGGGCCGTCTGGGTGTCCAAAATCTGGACGGGCCTTGGTTGCACCCGATTCTGATCCCAAGGGGGCTAAACGAACCCGCAGGATCAGAATCATGTGCAGCCGGCCTGGACGGGCTGGCCATACCCCAATTCTGGGCCCCGGGACATGCAGAAATGTACCCCAATAGCTCAGTCAGACTCCTGCATGGAGCCGCGGGGTTGTGGCGACCTGTAGCCATGGCACCGTGGCTCCATGCAGGAGTCACGATCCCCAGCAGCCACAGGAAGTTCCTTTCACTGCCACCCGACCCTTGATCGGGCCTGCCATGGATAGGGTCGGGCCATGAGGAACCCCCTGCACCCCTTCACCTTCCTTTCCAGGCTTGGCTGCATCTTCTGGCTCCATCTAGGAGGACTTATTCCACCTCTGAGGTGGAATAAGTCCCCATCAAATCCACTGATCACGGACATACAGGGCTAACTTCGGAATAAGCCCTGTATGACAGGGGTCTGGTTCCCACCTACTTCCCACCCTCGCTCCTCCTCCGGCCTGCCCCATCCCACCCAGAAGCAGAGCTCCTTGAACATCTCAGATCTACGTGCAGGGAGCTCTTTGTTCACAATCACAACGTGCGTCGGAATCTACTCCATACTCGCTTAGAATTCTTCTTTGAACCAAAAAGTGTTCTAGTTGTAAAGTGTCAAAAAACACATATGTCTGACCTTGAAAACCAAAAATACATTTACAGGAGTACTTCAAATAAAATGTAGCACCCAAAACTCAAATACCAGATTTATGCTCCAGGAACTTTTTTCTCCTGATCTGAGTTGCCCTCGAAACAACTGGGAAAATTTACAGTTTCCCTCTGCAAAAAAGAAAATCTTTCTTCCTAAAATAAGATTTGAAAATTACACTAGGATCTAACTTAGATACTAACCACTAGCAATGTGACGTGTAGTAATATTGTTTTGTTAAGTTTCTAAAAAGGTAGACAAATCATAAGAACATAAGAAATGCCTTACTGGGTCAGATCAAGGTCCATCAAACCCGGTATCCTGTTTCCAACAGTGGCCAATCCAGGCCACAAGTACCTGGCAGGTTCTCAAAGAGGCACACAGGTTCCACAATGCTTGTCCCGGGGCATGCAGTGGATTTCCTGGGTCTTCTTTCCTCCAGGAACTTGTCCAAACCTTTTTTAAACCCAGCTACATTAACAACTTTAACTACATCCAAATTAAGCGCTGAGTAAAAAAAAATATTTCTCTTATTAGTCTTAAATGGTTTGCATTGTAGCTTCATTGTGTGTCCTCTAGTCTTTCTACGTTTTGATGGCATAAACAACCAATCTACATTTACCGTTCCACTCTACTGAAATTCAGGTGTATCCAGTTTGTCAATTGAACCCTCCATCTGGTCCGGTTGAATCTTATTTCTTTTTTTTTTGAAATGTTTATTTAGCAGTTTTCAATAACACAACATAAAAACATAATACATTAGGGAAAATGCAAACAGAGCAAAGGCTAATACAGACAGGTTCCTACACATTCTCAACTAGATCAATCATCAGTGGTTGGAGAAGAAGGAGGGGGGGGGGCGCTGACCATGAGTAACCGTCCTCCACTGGAAGTGCAATTTATCCATTATTGGCACCGCGGCGCAGAGGTGTCCCACTTGCCCAATAATCTCTTATAAGAAGGATTCAGCTTCACATATGCCATCTCACAGGCTCGGTGGTAACATACAAGATTCCACCAGTATTCCACAGTCAAGGTACTGAACGATTTCCAGTGGCTCAAAATTGCTTTTAGCGCCAAACTTAATAGCAGATCAAACAGTGCGTGGTATTGCTTTTGTAAGCACGGCACATCCGCCAAGGACTTGTATACAATAATATGGAAAGTTAAGGGCGCTTCAATCCTGAACATCCGCTGCATTCGCCGCCATATCCCGTGCCAATAGGCCGCTAATTGCGGACAGCTGTATAACATGTGCGTTAGAGTCCCAACACCAGAACCGCACGACCAACAGAGACCATCCTTCTGCTCTTGCCACCGGGCGATCTTAACTGGGGTCAGGTAAGCACGATGTGCTAGGAAGTACAACATCTGCGTGAGTGAGGCAGACCGCGTAATCCGTATCTGGGATCCCCAAAAGGAAGTCCACAGTTCTTGGACTGCCAGTGGTCCGGCTTCACTCTCCCATCGTACTCGAGCACTGTTCGGGTTGCGGTCGTCCGCCGATCTAAGTAACGTCACCAACTTTGAGATTTGCCCTGTTCCCATCCGGAGTTCTTGAAACAGAAGGAAGGGTGAGCGGCCACTGGCCAGGTTTAAAGGTGTTACCCCAACGTGACTCAGACAGTGGCGCAACTGCCCCCACTGAAAAAAGCACTGATACGGGAGTTGGAATTCCTGTTGAAGCTCTGCAAAGGATTTATATCTCTGACCACAAATAAGGTGTCCCAGGCAGAATATACCATGGCGTATCCAAGTGGACCATGCGATACACGTCCCGCCGATTTTAAAGAGTTGGTTAAGCCAAAGCGGAGTGGCTGCAGTGTAGGGTTGCTCGTCCCCCATGAGTGGCAATACTAAGTTGAAGGCTTGCTGAGTGGCAAAAAGGATCGCATTTTGCGTCTGCAGGTGTGATGGCGGGGCGGCTGTCCCGATGCGATACCGCAGTGGGAGAGGATCACTTATTGCTGTTTCCACTGAGAGCCAACTGGGGGCACCTGGGGTATCCAGCTCCTCCGCCCACCAGGCGCCTTGCTTGGACATGGCAGCTACGTGATAACGATAGAAATCCGGAAAATGCACCCCTCCCTGGTTCTTGGGGAGCTTTAGTTTCCAGGCGGCAATGCGAGGCGTTTTCTTTGCCCAAAGAAAAATAAGTAGTTTTTTTTCTAAGTCTCGGTAAAATTTCTTGTCAAAAAATACCGGAATCATACTTAAGATATATGTGATCTTAGGGACAGCAACCATTTTAATGGTTTCTAAACGGCCCCACCATGTCAGATTTAGTGGCGACCATTTACCCACACATTCTTGCAGGATCGCAATACATCGACCCATATTAAGGGAGACTGTGTCCGCGATGGTAGGACCATAGACGACTCCCAAATATTTGAAAGATGATTTTTCAACTTGGAAGGGGTATCGCCGGAGTTTGTCTTCCGGGACTGCAGGTGTGAGCGGTATACTGGTAGTCTTCTCCAGGTTCAACTTGTAGCCCGAAATACAGGCATAGTTATCAATAGTCTGTAAGACGACATCCACCGACTTCATGTCCAGGAAGAGCAGGAGGTCGTCTGCATAGGCTGACAGCTTACAATGATACCCTTCAAGTTGGATTCCCACTATGTTGGATGCCTGTCGAATTTTAAGCATCAGTGGTTCTAAGGCTAGGTTAAACAATAGGGGAGAAAGAGGACATCCTTGCCTAGTACCCCTGGTGAGCTGGAATTCTCGTGAAGTCGTATGATTCGCCGCTACCCGGGCGACCGGCTTGGTATACAGCAGTTGGATGCTGTTCAGAAAACTATCCGGGATGCCCATCCAGCGCATGGTTTGAAAACAGATAGGGGAATTCGACTCTGTCGAACGCCTTTTCAGCGTCCAACGCAAGGCCCACAATTGGCTGGTCCACCTGCTGCGCCTTTCGGAGGACATGGGCCAACATACGACCATTATCTGCCGTGGATCTCCCTGGCATGAATCCACATTGGTCAGGATGGATAAGGGACCCCATCACCTTGGACAATCGGTTAGCTAGGATCTTAGCATAGATTTTATAATCCGCGTTTAGCAAAGAGATAGGTCTATAATTCTCCACCTTCTCCGGATCTCTACCGGGCTTGGGGTGTATTACTATCGTCGCCGCTGCAAGCGCTCCCACCGCCGGACACTCCTCCCTTATTCCAGCGTAATATAGCAACAATTCCGGTGTCAGCTGATCTGCAAAGGCTTCATAGAATTCAACTGGCAGCCCATCCGGGCCACTGGCTTTACCTTTTGCCAATTGTTGGAGAGCCGTGCGCAGCTCCTTACTAGTGACCTCTGCTGCAAGAAGCCGTTGCTGTGATTCCGCAAGCTGTGGACCCGTTATGGAGGATACAAAATCTGTAAACGCCGATTTATCCCACAAAACTTCGGATTGGTAAAGATTAGAGTAGAAGGTTTCACAAATAGCTAAGATCTCTTCATCCGTGACTTTTAACACTCCTGTAGAGTCTCTCAGTCCCGCAATCTGGTTCACAGCCCGTTTCACCTTTAGCGTGTTTGCAAGCAGCGTACCAGCCCGATTGCTATCATGATAGTGTCTCCCTTGCTGTATTCTAATCGACTCACCGACTTCGGCCTGCAAAAGTGCATTGTATTGAAACCGGAGCTTCTGCAATCGCAGCAGGATTGTCAGGTCTGCCCAGCGAGCCAGGAGCCGCTCCCCCGCTCGAATTTCGATCTCCAGCTCCGCCTTTTCCTTTACCTCCGCCTTGTACTTACGGATCTTATAGGCGGTCATACTGCCACGTACACTAGCCTTGAAGGCCTCCCACCAGGCCCATGTGGAGGTATCCCCGTAGTGATTTCCATCAAAGTAGTCTGTGATAGCTGCCTTCATTGTGGTGCGGAAGTCCTCATCCATTAACCAGCGCTTCTCAAAGATAAACCGCCCCGCGGATGTCTTTTCGGGGCCCAAACTGAGATCCAGCAAAATCGCTGAGTGATCGGAGACTGTTCTTGGAAGCATACTTGTAGCCACTATCTTAGGTAATAGCGTCTTAGAAGTAAGGAAATAGTCAATTCGAGTTTGTGAATTGTGGGGCAGAGAGTAAAAGGAATATTCTTTCCCGTTAGGGGAGAGCAACCTCCAGGGGTCTAGCAGCCCAAGCAGATCCTTCATATTTTGTAATTCGGCAGACGAATGAGGCTTATGTTGCGGCCTGTATGGAGTTCTATCAAGGAGAGGGTCAGGTATAAGATTGAAATCTCCCCCCAGTATGATACTTGATGAGCCCGTTTCTAGAAGTTCCTGGGCGACCTGAATGAAGAACTGTGGATCGTCCGTGTTGGGACCGTATATCGTCATAAAGGTGTATGAATCACTATTAAGTACTGCTGTCATCCTGGCCCAACGACCTGCGGGGTCAGTTTTAGTCTCCTTAACTTCTACCTGCAGGGTTCTCCGAATCAGCATAATAACTCCCCCTTTTTTCTTAAGGGCAGGCGCTGAAAGAACATTCCGATAGGTCTTATCCGTCACCTTATATGACTCGGAGAGAGATAGATGGGTCTCTTGTAGGTAAATAATATCTGCATTTTGATGTTTGCAGTAGGTCAGGATTTTCTGCCTTTTGGCCGGATTAGAGATACCTTTGACATTTAGGGACATTACCCGCACTCGGCGATTAGCCATACTGGACCTTGCTAGGGGGTGGGAGGAGGGTATTCGTGGTCAGCTGCCCTCGAATTAGGGTCTCATTACCTTTGCAATTTGAAAACAAGTAACCTGGCTGCAACTTGCCATTAACTATTACTCCTTGTATGGTGGAGCACCAACCGTCCATCCAACCCAACTACTCCCTTCCCAATATCAAGAAAGCAGAGTTAATCACATTTAATGAGCTAAGCTCGACAACAGCAATCCATAATAACAGCATGTATCTATTATACAATTTTCACCAGTATGTGAGTAGTCATTCTACTGAACATGTTAACCTTATTATAATACCTTATCAGACATCAGACATGTTAATGAAAACATTGCTCACGTTCAGCCTCACAGCGCAGTGTAAAGCAGGGCTATCACTGTACCGCTTACACGCAGAGTCTCATCTTTCTCTAGGGCCCCACCTCCATCTGGGCCCGCTCCTGGAGAAAAGCGCGGAGTAATGGACCCTCCGTGAAAGTGTGGGTGCGATTATCCAGCGTCACCCGCATGTTCGCGGGGTAAAAGAGACCAAAGCGTGCTTGTGCTTGCTGGAGCATCGGTCTGCAGGCTAAGAGTTCTTTCCGACGCTGGGCCGTCTGTTTGCTAAGGTCAGGGAAGAAAGTAATCCTCTGTCCATCCAGAAATACATTTTGCCGCCGCTTCGCCGCTTGCAGGATTTGAAGAGCGTGTTGGTAACGCAGGGCTTTCACCACAAAAGGCCGCGGACGTTGGGTCTGAGAAGTAGGATGAGATGGGACACGATGGGCCCGTTCCAGCTCTAGGGGTCTCTCAAAAGTAAGTCCCAGTGTCTCTGGTATGAGTTTTTCAAGATAATTTATGGGATCGGAACCCTCCCGGCCTTCGGGTACTCCCAAGATTCTGATGTTGCTTCTCCTAGCCCTGTTGGAGTGGTCTTCCAGAAGCCCTTCGAGCGCTGTAACCCTCTTAGCCAGCGGGCCAATCTGCGCTATTTCTGAGGACTGCCTATCGACCTCTTCCTCAACCTCCGCCATGCGCCTAGTCATGTCGCCGAGACTCTCTTTTACCTCCCGCAGATCCTCTTGAACCTTTGTTAACGTACCGGTATTGGTAGTAAGGAGTTCTTTAACTGACCGAAGCTCTAGTAGGATCTCTTGTACCCCTTCCGCTGTTGCTTTGTCGGGCGCCATTTTCTGCGGGGATGAGAGCTCTTGCTTTGCCCTCTTGTTGGATTGCCCCGCCGCCTGCTGAAAATCGAATTTCGCCGGTTTTAGATTAGACATCGCTCCGGGATCTCAGCTGAGCTCAAAGCTGCGTTTTAGACGGTCTGTTATCGTTCTTAGCTCCGGATTCTAAAGTATTGGGAAGGAGCAAACGATCTATGCGGCCATTTCCTACCGCGGCAGACTCCGCCCCCCTGAATCTTATTTCTAAACAGATAATAGCAATTGATCAATTGGGTATCATCAGCTTAGAAAGTATCAAACTCTCCTTTAAGTATTTCCTAAATATGATTTCTGGTGAAATAAGGTAAATACAAGGAAAATTCAACAAACATAAGTTATTTGATCTTAATCGATTTTTCAAAGCTTCTAATCTGAAATGGAGTGAAACGCTATCCTTACTTGCAGAGGCACAAGCTTTAACATACTTTCAGTTCAAGTAGCATTTTTGCAAATATCGAAAAGGGAAATATTATCAGGGGAGAAGGCACCAACTCTAACAACCCATTAAAAGTAGAACTAGAGGTAGGACCTTGCATCAACAAAGAAGACTTCAACATTCCTGGAGGAGAGAGAGTCATTGGACCCCCTGAGCTTAAAGACTCTCCAGAAGAAGGGGAAGCTATATTTTTAAGAGCAGAGCCTGTATCCGCAGAAGCCATAGTAGCAATATGTTTATCCATTGGTCCCTTGATTGAGGGGGAAGTCTTAGCAATCTTCCCCTTCCTTGTCTTGGAAACCATGAGAATAAATAAAGGAAAAACAGCTCACCTAGACCTCACTACTACACAAGGTCAGGATATTTATCAACTCCAGTGACTCCCGGTGACTCTGAGTGCTTCCAAAGGGGCTTCCTCAGGTCATGCCCCTTTGGGCCACACCCCTGACAGCCATGTGCTGGTGGCCGCATACAGGCCCTCAATCTTATACACTGGCTGGTCCCGCGCTGGTGACATCAACAGGACTGCAACCATTTCCAGGCAGATCCTCTGGCCTTCCTCTCAGGCACCATTCAGGTACCACCACTTCCTGCTGCTCTCAACTCTGTGCAGGCAGGCCCTCAATCTTATACACTGACCGGTCCCATGCTGGTGATGTCAGTGAAACTGCAACCAGTTCCTTTGGGTCACCTGGGCCGATCCTACGGCCTTCCTTTCAAGACCCTAAGAGGTACCACTGCTTCCCGCCACTCTCAAACCAACATACAATCTCTCTTTGATGGATATGTTAGTTCTAGTGTCCAACCTTTTGAATCCTAGTCTTTCTCTCTCTCTTTCTCTGTCTTTCTTGGTTTCTCAGTTGATGTTCTTATCTTGTCCTGGCCAGTCAAGTAGTTTATGTTTAGCCTTAAGCTGGACTGACAGATTTTAAAATAGATTGGCTTCTCAGTTCCTGCTCAGTTAAGACCGTATGAACATAAAATAAGCCATACTGGGTCAAACTAAAGGTCCATCAACCCCAGTATCCTGTTTCCAACCTGGCCAATCCAGGTCGCATGTACCTGTCAGGTTCCCAAAAAGGCACTGTGACAAGGAAGCCTGTTTTGAGCCTATGAGTATAGAAAAGGCCAATGACTTTAACTTAGAGAAAGGAGAAATCCCTGCAGGGCATGGATTTCAGGCCCCTCATAGAGAAAGAAACCTGAGGGAGAGAAAGTTCAGGCAGCCACACCCTAACTCCTATGACGTAACTGCAGGCTTGAGAGGTGATTACAATCACTTGGGAGGAGTGGAGGAAGGGCTGGAGCCCTGGAGAGGGAAATATAAACCTCTGCTAAAGCAGAGGAAAGGGGAAGCTCAGAGGAAAGGAGAAGCTCAGAGGTCTCAGGAGGTTCGCAAGACTCAGAGGATTCAGGGGAATCAGGAGTGGAACCAGGAGCACCTGCAGATCTCCAGGAGAGAACCCCGAGAGGAATACAGAGAGCTGTTCCAGAGAGGCTGGAAGGAGAAAGGAACCGTAGCGAGCACAACCGGGGAGAACTGCCCAGTGCTTCAGGTACTGACTGTCTTTATCGGGGAGAGTTGAGCTCAGGAGAGACATTAGAACCCCCAGGGAGGCTGTATTCTGAGCACTGTGTCCAGAGCTCAGAACTGGACACTGCCCTAACAACACCAAAGGATATGCAGATTGAGTTGGCAGGGGAGGAATTGCAAGATCTAGATATCCCCATGGACTGTACCCTGTGTCAAGCTACAAGCATGGAATCATTATGCTAAAGGCTAGCATTGAATGAGAAAGTCTCCTAGAAGCAGGTAACCGGAATTGAGCCAGGAATTGGGTTTGAAGAAAACTCCACGTGTTTGCATTTCTCAGGCAAAGTGCTGAGTCACGCTGAAGAGAAAGCTTGTGAATGTTTGTTACTTGTTTTCTTATTTTGAGTTTAAAACCTATCCTGAAAGGAAGGAGGGAAAGAAGAGGTTGTTCCAGAGGAACTGAGTTATTCTTTTGCTGTTAAGTGCTTCACAAACACAAGGTTAAAAAGAAGTATTTTTATCTTGCTAAGCAGAGGTGTTTCTCTAAGACTGAGCAACGTTGTTAATCAGCTGCATGTGTTTAAAAGACTGTGAAGCAGTTATACTGATCTAAATGCTCTGTTGCAAACAATCCTGAATGGACAAAATTCCTGGTTACAGTTTATTTGAACCTTTACTTTAAAATAAATTCTGTCATTTGCCTTAACATCGGACCATGACTACACTTCTTCTTGAGAGCCAAACTACATGTCCCAGAATCCACCTGAGGAAAAGCTAGTTTATTTGAGCTCACCAAGAGAAGTTCTCCATTACCTCGCCCCTTTAAGCCAGAGGCCAGGGGCAAGGGTGTGACAGCACACAGGTTTCACAATGCTTGTCCCAGGGTACGCAGTAGATTTTCCAGGTCCTCTTTAATAATGGTTTATGGACCTTTCCTCCAGGAACTTGCTACATTGTTCCTCAAGAGAAATTGCAAGATATTACCAGAGATCTCTCGGTGAGTATGCTACTCAATGAGTAATGCAGTGGTAATATTGTATCCTTGATGCTGGCAATCTTACAAAATATGACCATGACATGTTCTTTTTAACTATTTCTGAGCATGTCATATTTTTAAAGTTTTAATACATACACTGTATATTTTGATGTCAAATGCGATAAAGATATTTATGTGTTATTATTCTTTAATTTCCCTTTTGTTATTGTTAAGTGCTGTTGAGGTAATGTTGACTCATGGCGATCCTATGGATAGTTGTCCTAAACTGCAATTGATCTTCAGTCAGGCAGCTAATTGTTGACAGAGTGGCATCCTAACTGCTATTATTGTATAGATCCATTGCATTGCTGGTATTCCTTCTTTTTGTTAACCTTCAGCCTTGCCAAGCATGATGTTTCTCTCTAATAATCTTTCTCTTCACATGATGTGTCTAAACTATGGAAGTACTAGTCTTGTCATTTGAGCTTCTAAGGCAGCTTAGGTTTGATCTCCTCTAGTAACAACTGATTTGTCCTTAAGGCACTCCGTGGTATACACAATATTCTTCACTAGCACCATAATTCAAAAGCATTGATTTTCTTCCTGTCCTTCTTCTTTACTGTCCAACTTTCCCATCCATATGATGTTATTGAAAATATCATGGCTTTCACAAGTCAAATCTTTGTACACGGAGATACATCTCTGCACTTGGATATCTTGTCTAGGCTCTTCATAGCTGTTCTGCCAAGATCAATGTGTTGTCGGATTTCCTGACTGCTTGCCATTTCATTATTGATTATTGATCCAGGTAGGTTAAAGATGTCTACTATTTCTATTTTCTCTCCATCAAGGATGGAATTATTGATATTGCCAGTTGTCAGATCTTTCTCTTCTTCACGTTACGGAGCAGGCCCATTTTAAGACTATGTTCCTTGACCTTAATAAGTAGGGGGTGATATTCAAAGCTACTAACATGGTTAGCAGATTTCAATTCTGGCAGATAATGCCATTGAAAGAGGTGTTACAAATTCCTTAAGTATTAAAAGAACCCCACTGAATTAATATCTAAAATTTCCAAAGCTGATACATACTGAGCCTAAGAAAAAAGTGTAAGAGACAGCTATTCAACCTTCTAAATTCTCAGCTTAATAGATGGGGTCCAGAGTGTCCCTTATAATAACTGAATTTATAAACTGAGCTATAGAAAGTATTGTTATTTGATCTTCTAAGGAAACTCCCCATAGCCGCTGTTGCCTTACTCCTTTCATCCTGATAACAGATACAGTTCCTGAGTTGGCAGCTGCCATATGAATCAATCTGTACAGGAATCAGAGAAAAAACGAACGTATGCCCCTTCTTTTCACAAAATATATTTGGATTTCTTTTAATGCATTATTTGAGGGTACGTCTAAAACTTCCAGACAACTGAAGTGTGCAGTGCTTACTGATGTCTTGCATCTGTGGAGGTTCATATGAACTGGATTTATGCAGTAAAGCAAAACTCGGAACAGTAGCTCATTTTTTGCTAGCCAAATGCCAAGTTGAGTGACTGATGCTGAATCTTTTCATGGTTTATGAGACAAGAGTGGGGCAAGCATGAAGCAGTAAAAGTAGACATACATATTTTCTAAGTCACATTTACTCATATTCTGTGGGAATGTTTGGGACAACATACACAGTAACATAGTAAATGACGGCAGATAAAGACCAGCATGGTCCATCTAGTCTGCCCAGTAAGATGGCAGGAATAAGACATTTTTACTATTAGTGTCTATTGCTGTAATTTTGTGGCATTAAGTGTGAATCTCTATAAATAACAGCATGTCTCACCAGACTTAGGATACCTTTTACTAAAGCCTGCTAAGGATATATCATTAATGCACTGATCTCATCTACATAAATTACAGAGCCTCCACTTTAGCTGTTTGGGGTGTGACCAGTATCTCCCCAGCAGCTAACGCACCATGGGTTTGCCTAACTTGTGCTCCACTAAAGCGGCTTCACGTATAGAGGAGTCATTAGGTGAACCCATGTTAAGAGCTGTGTTGCTGCTGAGAGGCAATTGCCCTGGCGCTAATAGCAATTACCTCTCCACACCCACTCATAAGAACATAAGATATGACATACTGGATCAGACCAAGGTTTTCAACAGTGGCCAATCTAGGTCACAAGTAAGTACCGAGCAGTTTCCCCAAAAGACACAGGTTCCACAATGCTTGTATTGGGTCAAGCAATGGATATTCTGGGTCCACTTTAATAATGGTTTATGGACCTTTCCTCCAGGAACTTGTCCAAACCTTTTTTAAATCCGGCTACACTAATAGCTTTTACTACATACTCCAGTAGCAAATTCCAGAGTTTGATTACACGTTGAGTGAAAAAATATTTTCTCTTATTAGTTTTAAATAGGTTACAGTGTAGCTTCATTGCATGCCCCCTAGTCTTTCTATATTTTGATGGTGTAAACAAATGATCTACGTTTACCCATTCAGTACAGAGGGTGGCTACTAAAATGGTTAGTGGTCTTCATTATAAAGCATATGAGGACAGACTTAAGGATCTTCATATGTACACCTTAGAGGAAAGGCGGGATAGAGGTGATATGATTGAGATGTTTAAATACCTCCGTGGCATAAATGCTCAGGAGGAGAGCCTCTTTCTCTTGAAAGCAAGTTCTGCTACGAGGAGACATGGGATGAAGGTGAAAGGGGATAGATTCAGGAGTGATATGCGGAAATATTTCTTTACAGAAAGAGTGGTGGATCCGTGGAATAGTCTCCCAGTGGAGGTGGTAGAGATGAGGACAGTAACTGAATTCAAAAAAGCATGGGACCAACACAGAGGATCTCTAAAGGTAAAAAGTGGACTGTTGTAGTTGTTGATATGGAAGGACAGACTAGATAGGCCATGTGGTCTTTTTCTGTCGTCAGTTTTCTATGTTTCTTATAGACCTCTATCATATCTCCCCTCAGCCGTCTCTTTTCCGAGTTGAAGAGCCCTAATCTTTTTAGCCTCTCTTCATAGGGGTATCCTTCCATCCCCTTTACCATTTTGGTGGCTCTTCTCTGTACCTTTTCTAATAACGCTATATCCTTTTTAAGATACAGCGACCAGAATTGCACACAATATTCTCTGTCCCTACTCCCTCCCCTGCCCCTCCCCGTGATTCCGATTAATGTGCATTTTAGCATGCAGTGGCAGACGCTATCACATGTTCGTATTCCTGGCTGCCCATTACCCAGCTAACAGGCTTTAGTAAAAGGAGCCCTTAAAGTCTTATTGGAAACTTTGGTACTGATGTCTAGAAACAAAGCAATTAAAGTCAGTCATTTTGGAGCTTATCGTTGCTTCCAGCTTGACAAAACTTCTTGGTATTCCTTTCAAGGTGATGTCTGAGGGAGCTGCAAGCAGCTCATATTCACTGTGATTCCCAGGTCAACTACACCGACCCCTTTGTCTGCAGAAGGAACAATCGCCCTGCTGCAATCTGGATGGGAAATGCAGAAGCCAAACTGCTCAATGCTGTGCCACTCAGCAGCTCCCTGGGAGGCACTCCTCTAGGAAAGTGCACGGCTAAAAGCTTTATTGCTTTCTTTGTTGGTGTCAAGAATTCAAACAGCCAAATTAAGCAAATTGCAACATCTTTAGATACACTCACAGAAAGACTGAATGCACATTTTAAGTGCACGCATGCACACTGGCAGGCACTTGCCAACTCTTGTAGCGATAAACAATTGACATCTACTTCAGCACAGACAAAGTCTTCTCTTTCTAATATATGTATCACTCTCTTTTCTCCCTTTCGCGCTGACAATATGCCCTAGGATCAAAGGATACGTGAGCACGGTCAGGAGCAGATCATTGTCTTTCCTACGGTATCTCTCCTCTGAAGACAGCAGCCTTTTAGGCTCATTGCCAGTTTCTCCCACCAAGGTCAAGGACAATAATATGCTCTGTGCTTTTGCGTCCAAGTCACACCAAATGGTAGCAGATGGTATCTTCCCCACAGGCCCCGCTGTCACTGTATTATGGTCAACAAGCTGAACAGATCATCCTCATTGGGCAAGACCTTTTTCTTCTGTTTCGCAGCCATGGAGCTTTAAGAATTCAAGCCACATTTTCCGCAATTATTTCTGAAAGAAGGCTTAAAAAGCAGAGTTCTGCTTTGACCTTTTCAGTTATATACAATCAGTACTCGGGGATTGGAAACAGCTTGTTCTACAATAGTTTATTATTAGATAGAACAAGATTAGGGGGAAAACAAGGCTTTGTAGTTTCAACCAACTGACAGTCCCTTTCAACCATGTAGAGGGTAATTTTATCACACGGTGCCTAGGTTTGGAGGTGAAAAAGGTGTCTGTTTTTAGCCTGTTTTATAAAGACACATGGAGTCCGATTCCAGAAGGGATGCATCTGGGTTGTCTGGATGCCCCATTCAGGATGGGCCCATTTGTACCCGATTCTGAAACACAGAAGCAAAATGTTCCCTTGGCTGTCAGAATCAGGCCCGAGGACGATCCAGCATGCCCCTCCCGCAGTTGCAGGGATGTCCTCCCCACGGCTCTATTTGCCCGCAGCCCCGGACCCCTGAGTCCCCACCGCCTGATCCTGATGGGGGCCACTGGGGCTCGGATCAGGAGACGGGGACTCACCTTCTGTGTCCCGGTGCTCCTGTGGAGGGGGGGGGGCTCCTGGGCTTGAGGGGGGCTGTCCCACTCTTATTCTATCTCAGAGGTGGTATAAGCAGGGCATCCCCCTGGTGGCCTCCACAACGTACAGGACCATCAGCGGAATCGGCCCTGTACATCCTGGGGTCGGTCCTGCCCATGCCATTCCCACTCTCTACCCCCATCACACCCCTATCTCCTGCAGCACACACAGAGGCTCAGTGCAGCAGGGGATGGAGAGAGAATATTAGCAAGGTGGATAGCGGGACGTGCAGCCCCGCTGTTTACCTCATAGAATCAGGCCCATAGGCATCTATGTGTCTTTATAAAATACTAGTACAAATTCTGCAGAAATAGTGCCTATGATTGTGGGTGATAACATGTACTCCTGGTTGGGAGCAGGCCTAAATGTTAGCACATAAAGTAGGCACATACACGTGTATCTTATAAAATGCACCCATAAATCATGACTCCACCCATACTTCATCCAAACTCCTCTCTTTGTGCGTGCCTACTTGCACTCTGTACACTTTTAGCAATGCAGTGTAATGTGTGCCTTCAAGTCAATATAAAAGGTCTTTTTTCATCATGATACGCACAAATGAACTTTATAAAATAATCTCCTTACTGTCCATGTAGTTCATCATTACCTTGTGCTAATAAGTCTATAAAATTTTAAGGACAAGGATCCTTAATATTCTCTCGAGTAGTTTTCTATGCTTGAAAAAATGAGAGGCAGGCTAGAGTTAGACAATGTGTCTTTGGTAAACTGGACTGAATCACCCCCAATGTGGGCTGCTCTAGAAGCAGCCATTTCAGAGGAGGGATCACATTACCATGTCCAAGCCCATGGCCATACTATGGGGACAGTGAAGAACAATGGGTCCTGATGCTACGCGTTCATATTAATATCTGTTCAGAGAATAATAAGCCCTTGGTGCGAAGAGATCTGACTGTTGATTCACAAGCTGGAGCTGCATTTATTACTGGGTCTTGGTTAACAGAGACATAAGGTCCATATCTGGAAAGATATATGTTCCCTTGGGTGTACAACAGTGCACTACGCACAGCTGAGCAAAAGAGGGGGATTGACTATTATCTACATGTATAGTATCCTTTCACAAGTCACAGTATTGAGAACCACCTCTGCATTGGGAAAACATGTTTATTATTCAGCCTGAGTTATTTAGCTAGGAAAGAAACATTTGGGATTTTCTTAATCTATAGACCAGCGATCTCCAACACCAGTCCTAGAGAGCTGCAAACCAGTCAGGTTTTCACGATGTCCCTAATGAATATGCATGAGATAGATTTGAATTCCCTACCCCCACTGTATTCTAATTTCTCTTGCATATTCATTAGGGATATTCTGAAAATCTAACTGGTTTGTGGCCCTCCAGGACTGGAATTGTAGATCCTTGCTATAGACCACAGCCAGGTCAAGCACCTGGAGGAGAATTTGTTATAGTTCAGCACTGTCTTGAATTTAAATAATTTGTAGAGTTTGAAGACTTCAGAATGTACTTGATGAGTTATCTGATCCATTGTTCTTGCTATGTGAACTATGACACCATTAGGCTTGCAACAGGATTGAATCATGGGGGCAATCTCATATTGACCTCTATAGGGGAGAGAGAAGGCTGATTGAAGCTTGCTCTAGAGTGTCACTCATTCGATATGATCAGGTTCTATCAGAATTTATCACAATCAATCTGATCTTAGCCTTCACTCAAGGGTTGTTTCACACTCCTGATCAAGATTTAATCCTGTAATAAGCATCATTCTTACTAAAGTCATATTTTCAATGAAATTTTTGCATATGCATGCAGACACATTCCCTCCCAGATTAGTCAAACACAATCAGAGTGGTTTACTCCCAATGCTCCTTATCTTGATTAACAAGTCTCACCAGAGCTCAGTTTCTCTCACAATGGAAACATACCTTAATTCACCCTATCATAAAAGGTAAACTCATGGACGCTTCTGATATAGTTAATTATTGGCCGAGAGCCAATCTTCCCTTTTTTTTCCTAGAAAAAGTGGTTCATCTCCAACTAATCTCCTTCTTGGAATATATGTATGAACTTCATCCTAGACAATCAGGTTTTCATTCTAGTCATAACATAAAAAACTTTCCTCATTGGATTATTTGCTGAAATCAAGAGTAACCTTGAACTGAACTGATCCTCCATCGTAGTTTCCTTAGACTTAAGTGGTGCTTTCAACTTCTTTGATCATGCCATATTATTTTATTTTAATTTTTTTATTTTATGTTTATACAATTATACAAATTTATCAATAATTATATGCAACTCTTGAAAGAAAACAGAGCTATTGGGACACAATAAGTAGATGTTTTAAATGTATCCAATCTCTTGGAAAATTCTCAAGATGAATTAATGGTGCCATCAACACTAATAGTGTCTTTTGCTCTTTTCTATGACAAAGAATGGATGTTGAAATTTATTCTTCTGTTAAAGGAACTTGTTATTTAGGGGTCTATTCATTCATAACTATTCGGATCGTGCTAAAGATACCCAACGCCTGTAAAGGAATTTCTCCCCTGAGTCCAGCAGCTGGGAGCGCTCTTTTTCTTAAAGCATCCATGTAAGTGTTTGGTTCAATATCAGTCAGTTTCTTATGTATTTTATGAACCCTCACTGCTGGCCTTCATGAATGCTCATCAGTTGGAAGCTGTGATTGATGCTCCTGCTGATGGCCCATGAATTTATTGTACTAGGTAATTAACTGTTTTTTCTTGCATGTTACGATTATATAATGTTTTCTAGGTTCTCCTCCTTTTATATTATGGGCTTGGAAGAGCAAACAGTGATGTTCACTTAATGCTACTGGTAGAGCTGGAGGCCATTAAGGATGGATGCAGAGAGCCCTTTGTGATGCAGTTGAACCTCTCTGCCACCTTTGATCTGGTTGATCATGAATGTTTGCTGTTCAAATTGAGTGAAATAGGTATTTCCAGTTTGGCTCTAAGATAGTATTTGACATTTTTGGCAGAACAATATTTTAGCTTTATAACGGACAATAAAGTATCCAAATCTTGAAAAAATGCCTACGGGCTTCCTACTCTTACCAACCTTTGTAATGTTTTTCTGAGGATGTGAACTGGGTGTTTATTCTCTTTATGTAAATGACATGCAGATAGTTATCCCATATGCTGAATTGTTGAATACCACATATGAGTATGAAGGAATGCTTCATTTCAGTCTGTCACTGTATGAATGAGAATTTGATCAAAATTAACCTGAATAAAACTCAGTTGTTGTGGTGGGTAGGGCAGACAAGCTCAACCCAACTATGATTCCTGTTATAAGGTGACCAGAGATTTCATTGGGCACCACTATACATAATTTGTGAGTGATCACATATTTCTTTTTCATCCAAGAAGAACCAAAAGACTTCTTTGTTCATGAAGATTTTCATTAACCTATATTTCGTGTGACCCTTATCTTTCTGGTGTAAACCACTTTGAATACAAGATAAGGTGGTATAGTAAACTTGTTAAACATAAATGCAGGCCATAGTCCTCTTCCGCCTTGACTACTGCAACTTTGAATATCTTGGTCTTCTTAAGGGGACTATGGTTGTTGTAGAATACAGCTTTCAAAATGATCTTTGGTGAAGCAAGGTGGGCAAGTGTAACACCATACTTAGAATGCCTGTACTGGCTTCTTATTCAGGCAAGTGTGCAGCTTAAATTATTCATTTTGTTTTTTAAATCATCATGGTTTGGCATCCACATATCTTTGCAGATTGTTGGAGGTTCCTTTCCTTTGTCACTCTTTACATTCTTTAGATGAATATAAGTTGAGAATTCTACCGGCTTGAGAGTGTCAGTTGGCAGTTAATAGAGAAAGAACATTGAGAGCAAAAGCCCCAGTATGGTAAAATAAACCACCGAAGGAACAGAGGATGGGGACTTCTTGCTTACTGTATCTTACCATAGCAAACTTAAGACATGGCTGTCTTCAGAGGGTTTTTTTAAGTAATTGAAAGCAGAAACCAGCTGTAAGAAAGGAGTATCAATGACTAAGTCCAATCAAGACCCAATTCAGCCTTCTGCTGATTAAATGGAATATACAACCTCTTACTTCTGATTCAAATAAATACACAGCAGACTGATTCAATGAAATACACAACTGAAGCATCATCTGTCTGATGATTAAAGGGAATACACAACTTTTGATTGATTCAAAAGAAAGCCCAACTGAATGTCAATCAAAGACCAGTCTCATAGTCCTATTACTGCTAACCATCTTAATCCTATCCTACAGATGAAGTCATCATACTGTATCCCTGTAAGTCTACAAGATATCAAATAGGACACAAAATTCTTCATTGAAAAAACAAGAGGCCACCAATATCTCCAGAAGAAGAAGAGCAGAAAGAAGAATTCTCTATTTTCTAAGGAAGCAGAAAGAACCATCTCTAGAAAAGCAGGAAAGTAGATAGAGCTCTTCCAGGCAACCATCACTACAGAATCATCTCCAGAAACTCTAGCAGGAAATATAGCATGCTGACCAGCAACAGACATGGTGAGTTCAGAATTCAGGATTTGAATAGTTCTCTTGTAGCATATTCTCCCTGCATAAGAGTCCAACTTTGTTAATTGAATTATAAATCACAGTTTGAACTGAATCAAATTAAATCCTCAGATCGCAGTGTTGAAATGACCTAGACACCTGCATGACCTTGGCCAACTTCCTATGTCATCTCTATTGAGATATGGTTTGAGTTGAGTTGAGCTCACCTGTACTGGACAAGTAGGTTTACAGCTTCTGCTCATTAGAGAGAAATAAACAGAAAGTTTGCAGAAAAAAAAAACTATTGAAGCACAAAAGGGCTGCAGGAACAATCTGACAAGGGAAAAGTAGCAAACTGAGGAGCTGTGGGTTTGGTGACGTGTGGGAAATCATTCCCAGAGAGGTTGCTTAGGAAGCTTGGAGGCGCAAGATCAATTCGGGTGACCTATCTTTATTTATTTATTTATTTTATTTATTTACTTATTTCTTCTATACCGCCCCTTCCAGTGATCAAGGGCGGTTTACATGGAACAATTTAACAAATTATGTATACTACTGTATACTTTACATTGAACAGAGAACCTTTTAACTTTATACATGGAATAGATATACATTACATTGAAACAGAGAAACTTTCTAACTTTTTACAAATAATGACAGATGTAAAAGTCTGTCCAAACTATTGTGTGGCTCTGTTACATCTGCTTGTCACTGGAGAAAATTAATTTCCCTTGATTGGCACCCCAGCCTCCTGAGATGACAATATCTATTCAAGTTAACATTAAGAAGTTTATTTCAGTCTCTATCTATGGATCTGATTCATTAGATTTTTCTTACTCAAATCCAGGCTAGAAATGCCCCTTTTCAAGGCTGCTTTTTGGATCCTGATGCCCTTATTATTTTACTTAATACCCCTATGAGTTTTAACCATTCTCTTACAGATTTATCCTAGTCTCCTGTTTGTCTGTCTTGTATAGACTGTAAGCTCTGTGGAGCAGGGACTGTCTCTGATATGTCTCTGTACAGTGTTGTGAATGCCTTGTAGTGCTTTAAAAATAAGTAGTAGTAATAGTAAGTTAGTTTAGTTGTATTTATATATTGCAGTTTCACCAATAATTTGATGTCACTGTGGTTTATAATCAAAGTACATCATAATGGCAATAAAGCATAGTTACTAACCTGTAACAGGTGTTCTCCAAGGTACAGCAGGAATAAGTCCTCAAATATGGGTGACGTCGGCACCGATGGAGCCCATGCGGAGCATTTCCCCAGCTTTCAAAGAAGGCCTTTGGGAATGCCACCATGCATGCGTGGTCCTCTTCCCGCCCAAGGGTGCCATCTTGTGCAGTCAGATGACATAGCTAAAAGACGGCAAAAATAAAAGATGGTAAAGAAGCAACTCCAAGGGGAGGAGGGAGGGTTGTGAGGACTGATTCCTGCTGTCCCTGGAGAACACCTGTAACAGGTGAGTATCTATGCTTTCTCTAGGAACAAGTAGAAAGTCAGTCCTCACATATAGGACTCCCTAGCTCCAGGCTGCCGGGGACCGAACCACAATAGCACCAATGATGACCAAAAGAGAGGCTGTGAGTTGCAGAAGATGAGTCCCTACCAAGAGACTCTGCAGACCCCAGCGTCCAGCATCGCCATAACTCCAGTAACCTAAACATAGAAGGGTTGGAGGGCAGGAGTTGCCTATACACCGAGAATGCTTCTGATTACTGCCTGGCCAAAGGCACTGTCCCTGCAGGACTCACTCTCTAGGCAGTTAGTGAGCTGTGACCGTATGAATTGAAAACCATGTGGTGGTCTTGCAGATTTCTTGCACCAGCATTGATCATAGGTTGGCCACCGACATGGTCATAGCCTTCACGTGATTAGTAGTGATCTGGTGCTCCAGAGAGAGGCTAGCTTGCTCATAAGCGAGGGCAATGCAGTCCGCCACCCAAGTGGACTTGGTCACAAGTAGCCCCAGTCTGATGGGGTCATAAGAGATAAAAAATGGAGGAGCTTTGCGATAGCCCTTGGTCCTCTGCAGATAAAAGGACAAGGCCCTCTTGCAATCCAGGGTATGTAAGACCACTTCCTCCTTACCAGCGTGTGGACGTGGGAAGAAGATGGGAAGAAATACCTAATGATTGAGGTGAAAGGCAGACACCACATTTGGGAGAAATTTGGGGTGCGTACGAAGCACCACTCTGTTTGTATAGAACCTGGTATATGGCAAATTCGCCACCAGGGCCTGCAGCTCACTAACTCTGCAAGTGGATGTCAAAGTCACCAAGAAGGCCACCTTCCAGGAGAGTACCTGAGGTGGAAAGTGGCCAAAGGCTCGAATGACGGCCTGGTGAGCTGGGAAAGCACCACATTGAGGTCCTATTCTGCTGCAGGAGGACAGAGAAGGGGCATGGAGAGCAAAAGGCCCCTGAGGAACCTGGAGACCAGAGGCTGGCCTGAGAGGGGTTTCCCCTCTATAGGGTGATGGTTAGCTGCTATGGTGCTGAGATGCATCCTCACTGAATTAGATTTCAAGCCCGAGTGTGAAAGGAGCAGTAAGTACTACAGCATGAGCTGCACCCGACAGGAGAATGGATTCTCATTCCTTTCTGTGCACCAGACTGAGAATCTCTTCCACTTGAAGGCGTAAGCCTTTCTGGTCGATGGTTTCCGGGAGGCCAGGAGAATCTCCTCGACCTCACCTGGGAGGTTGAAAGGGGCCAGCGCTATCCTTTCAGCAGCCATGCTGTCAGCATTAGGGACCCCAGGTTGGAGTGTAGCAGGGAGCCCCTCTCCTGTGATGAGGTCTGGGTCTCGGCCCAGTGGTACTGGGGTTGCCACTGACAGGGAGAGCAGCAGGGAAAACCAGGGCAGCCTGTGCCACCTGAGAGCAATCAGGATTATTGAAGCGTGCTCGCTCTGGATCTTGAAAAGGCACTTGGCTATCAGAGGGGTCTGTTGGAATGCATAAAGCAGGCCCTTGACCATGAGATCAGGAACGCATCCACTGCCACCCTTTTGTGGTGTGGCAGAGGGGAGCAAAGTTTTGACAGCTGTGCATTTTTTGGGGAAGCGAACAGGTCCAGCCTTGGTCTGCCCCAGAGATGGAAGAAACTTCGGGCCATCCTGGGACCAGGCGCCACTCATGTGGCCAAAGAATCCTTCTGAGCTTGTCTGCCAGGTGGTTGTCATGGCCCGGTAAGTACACTGCCCTCAGGAGCATGCCTCTGCACACTGCAAAGGAGTAAAGGGTCATTGCCATCTGATAGAGGGAGTATGAGCCCGTGCCTCTTTGCTTGTTTACATAGAACATGGCAGCCTGATTGTTTGTATGAGAACTGAGAGGTTGCTCAGGAGGCGGTGGAAGGCCTGTAGGGGCAGGAAGATGGCCCTGAGCTTGAGGAGGTTGACTTGCAGGAGGGATTCCTCTGGGGACCAGCTGCCCTTGGTGCACTGGTCCTCGCAATGAGCGCCCCAGCCTGTGAGGTAGGCATCTGTTGTAAGGACCATCTGAGGCATTGGTGCCTGGAAGGGCATCCCTGCCCTGAGGTGATGCAGGGACTGTCACCAGGTGAGGGAGGTTGCCAACTAGTGGATGACCATCACTCTGTCCCTCAGCTTGCCTGTGGCTTGCGTCCACTGGGATCTGAGGCACCCCTGGGTTGCTTGCATGTGCAGGTGAGCCAAGAGCATAACATGAACCATCAAGGCCATATGGCCTAACAGAGGAACAGCCGAGCTGACACCAATCTGCAGACTTGCATGTCCTTTGCCAACTGCATCAGGCAGTGGGCCCTGTCCACCGGGACAAGGGCCTTGACCTGCAGAGTGTCCAGCTGGGCTCTTATGAATTCCAGGTCTTGAACTGGGGAGAGGCTGGACTTGGGGTAGTTGATGATGAATCCCAACTGCTGCAGGGTGTGGATTGTGAGTCTTGTGGCTTGGCCGGCCTCGAGGGACATGTTGCCTCTGATGAGTCAGTCATCCAGGTATGGGAAGATGTGGGCCCCCTGAAGATGCACATGGGTGGCAATGATGGCAATGACCGCTAGGCACTTTGTGAAGACCCTTGGAGAGGAGGTGAGGCTGAATGGTAGCACCCTGTACTAGTAGTGCTGTCCTCCCACAACGAATCTCAGGTATTGCCTGTGAGAGGGGTGGATCAGGATATGTAGGCATCCTTGAGGTCCAAGGAGCAAAGCCAGTCTCCCTGGTGGAGGTAAGACAGCAGTGTTCCAAGGGAGTGCATCTTGAACTTCTCCCTCACCAGGAAGCTGTTCAAGCTGCGCAGATCCAGAATGGGCTGGAGGCCTCCTGTCCTCTTTGGGACCAGGAAATACCTCGAGTAGAATCCCTTGCCCCAAAGATGTTGGGGTAAAGGCTCCACTGCTCTGTCCCTGAGCAAGCCTGCGAGTTCTCTGGTGAGCAAAGCCTGGTGGAGGAGTGGCTGTGATAGATCTCCTGAGAAGAAGTCTGGAGGGTTGTGCTGTAGATGAAGGAAGTAACTTTCTCTCACCACCTGCAGGACCCACTGGTCTGTGGTAATGCTGGCCCATCTGTGGGCAAAAGAAGCCAGACGGGACTCCTAGGGGAGGGGAGGCCAAGCCCTGGGAGTCAAAAGCTCCCCACCGGTTTGGCAGGAGCTGGTGTCTGAGGCTCGGGAGCCTCGGTCTTCCTGGACCCATGTCCCTGGCTTTTCGGCTGTGAGACCTGATGTGGTTGCCCAGAGTAAAGCTGGTAGTGGCCGGCCCAGGAGTAGCCCTTTTTCCTTGAGAAAAAGGGCTTTTTCCCTGAGGAATTTTTCCTGGGGATGGCCGAGGTCTTCTTGGACAGCCTTTGCTGGGTTACTACCTCGGCCTCAATCTCAGCTGCCTTATCAGTCATTGGTTTCCCTAACAGGTTCTTGCCATTGCAGCGGGTATCTAACTGCTTTTCCTGTACCCACTGCCCCAAGTCTGAGGTCTGCAACCAGGCCTGGCGCATGGGTGCCGATGCTGGCGGCTGCTTCCCTGGCTGCAGACTAGAATCCATGGTAGGCAGCTCAGAAGAGGAACTTGGAACAGTCCCAGATGCCCGCCACCAGGGACTGGAACCTCTGCAGAGGTTCCCTGGCGAGGCCCGCTGAGAACTCCTGTATCAGGCCTTTGAGGTGCATCCCCATATACAACTCATATGCCTGTATTCGGCACCCGAGCATGGTGCCCTTGTAGCACTTGTGTCCTATGGTGTCGAAGGCCCAGGCCTCCCTGGCTGGGGGGAACTGAGGAGTAGGTCTTCTGATTCTTCAGTTTCTGCATGGAGGGCTCCACCACCATTGAGTTGTGGGGGAGTTGTGGCTTATGGAACCCGGGGCTCTTCCGGACGCGGTAAATGGCATCCAGATGCCAACTGACCACCGGCACCAAGGCCAGGGTCTCCCACATCCTGAGGAGTAGCCTTTCGAAGGTCAGTGGAACTGGAATCATGAGAGTCTCCTTCGGAAGGGACTCATATTGCAGGATCTTGAGCTCCTTGGTGCAAGGATCCTCCTCTGACTCTGTCTAGATTGAGAGAGCCTGGGCCATGTTGCAGACGAAGTCGTGAAAGGCTATGTCCCAAGGTGGAGAGTGGTGCTGAGGCTCCTGGCGTGGACACTGAGGGTGTTGGGTCTGACACCAGCACTTCAGAGAGTGCGCCCTCAAGGAGGACTACAGGCTCACGGGTCCTGGTGCGGTCTCCGCCGGCCGAGGACTCTTGTCTCAATACCTTCTGATGGTGCTGCTCGGAGTTGCCCGAGTTCCAGTGAGGGGCTTTGCCAGGCTTCATAAGAGACACCTCCTTCGGGACCTTCTTCTTTTTCTTGGGAGGGTCCGGGGCTACACCAGAGGAGCCGCCACTGCCAGACTCCGAGAATGCCCGGACCTCTCGCAAAAGGTCAGCTTCAGGGCTCGGCAATGGGGAGGCTGGGCAAAGTCAGATCATGGAAACAGCTTCCTTTGCAACTTCAACCTCCTTTTATTTGTTTTGGGAGTCATGGCCTGGCACCGGTCGCAGTTGGAACTGTCATGGTCTAGGCCCAGGCAATGAATGCAGCAGTCATGTCAGTGACCGAGATAGTCTGACTGTAGTGGTCACAATTCTTGAACCCACCGGGAGACATGGTGGGAGAACACCCAGCCGGGGTCGATGATTCCAAGGCAAAAAATGGCACGAAGGCCAGTCGAGGGAGAACTTCAAGGAAAAAAGAAAAAAAAGGGGTAAGAGTTGAGAGCACAGAGGGCACCGACTCAAGGTGGGAAGGAGACCAGTGCACCACCGGAAGAAAGGAGAAATTGGTGCTTTTTCCGGGGAGTAGAGGACTACGTCCATTGGGCTCCGCAGAAAAAAGGAGACTGAACAAGATGGCACCATTGGGCGGGAAGGGGACCACACATGCATGGTGGCATTCCCAAAGGTTTTCTTTAAAACCGACATTACCGATATGTGAGGACTGACTTCCTACATGTTCCTTGAGAATAACAAACTAGATGCCAGAAGACAAAAACATTAACTTAACGAACAATATGGAGAGGGTAGTAGAATGCATAAAATAACAATTTAAAAGCAATGACTATACAAATATCTGAAAACAAAAAAAGGAGAGGCGAAACTCTGAGGGTTTTAAAGGAGGACCAGGGGGCAATGACAATGCCTGAAGATAAGTCACCCAGCAAACATATTTTGAAATAGCCAAGATCTACTATTAATTTTAAATGTGTAAGAAGATCGCTCCATTCAAACAATAGGTGGGGAATTCCACAGTAAGGGTGCTAGATTGTTAAAGGCTACCTTCATTGAAGATTGCAGCTTAAATTTTGATAGAAACATAGAAAGATGATGGCAGAAAAAAACCACATGGCCTATCTAGTCTGCCCTTCCATATCAACCACTATAACAGTCCCCTTTTTTCTTTAGAAATCCTCTGTGTTTGTCCCATGCTTTTTTGAATTCAGATACTGTCCTCATCTCTACCACCTCCACTGGGAGACTATTCCATGCATCTACCACTCTTTCCATAAAGAAATATTTCCACATATAGAGTCAATCCCCTTTCACCCTCATCCTATGTCCCCTCATAGCAGAGCTGGTTTTCAATCAAAAGAGGCTCTCCTCCCGTGCATTTATGCCACAGAGGTATTTAAACGTCTCAATCATATCACCTCTATCCCGCCTTTCCTCTGTATATATTGAGATCCTTAAGTCTGTTCTCATATGCTTTTTTTTTTTTTTTTTAATTTATGCAATTTTCAAAGTTTTACAAACAAAGAAAACTTGTACAGAAAAGGACCTTTTACAGTCCACAAGTCCACTATACAACAGGCAAGATGGGTCACAAAACAAAGGAAAATTATTTCCAAGCAATACCAACAGGATAAAACAGACGCTGAGAGAATAGTGCAAAACATTCTAACCGTTAATGGACACCTAATCAAGGAGCCCAAGAGGGGGCAAATAGGGAGGAGTAGCCACTAGGTTTACTCTACTTTTTGAATTTATTAAGGTGGCTAATTGAGAGGGCTCAAAGAAAATATATCTGTTGCCAGATAATTTTACAAGACATTTACATGGAAATCGTAAAAAAAATAAACCCCCCAACTGAATAACCCCCGCACGATACATAAGAAACTGCTTCCTTCTTTTCTGGGTCACTCTTGAGACATCAGGAAACATTCTAATCTGCGAGTCCAAGAACTTCTTACTGGAGGACCTAAAAAATAATTTCAGGAGCCAGTCTCGGTCAGCTTCAAGGGCAAAGGTCACCAAAAGCGTAGCGGTCATCCCCACTGCAGTAGGGGACCGTTCCAAAAAGGTAGAGAGATCCAAACTGTCCGAAGACATTAGCAGGTTTTCTCCTTCGCTCCAATCTTTGTAGTTGGCAAATAGAAGGCTTTGGAAATTGGGGGAATTGCTTCTGCTGAAACCTTCAAAACGGTCACAAGAAACTGCTTAAAAAGTTCCAAAGGTGAAACCGACGGAACTTTTGGAAAGTTCAATACACGAAGGTTACGAGACTTAGCACTATTCTCAAGAAATTCCAACCTCCTATGCACAATCGAAACATCCTTCACCAAAGATTGGGAAACATCCTTTACCTGCACTAACGACCCCTCGAAAGAGGCCACTTTGGCATTGATTTCGGTACTAAATGATTCAAAAACTTGCAATTGTTGCCCAAAAAGCTGAAACTGTTGGAAGATAGACTGGAGCTGAGATGTTATATTAAAATGCATAGCTGAAAAGGCTTCCCACAGAGAATCAAAGGAAACTACCTTGGGCTTTTCCAGAGGAAGTCCTTGGGCACCAGCAGGAACTTGAGAGGGAAAAACTTGAGCGCTCAAAGAGGAATCCAGAGGAGAAGACGGAAACCACGGGGCTTTATCCTCCACAGCCCCCACCACACCAACAGCCCGATCCTTAGAAAGCTGCCCGGCTGGGATACCTCCCAAACCGGTAGACTGGAGCTGAGATTCCTCAGAAGGGCAAAACACCCCTCCTTCCACTGCTACAGGATCCTCCTGCATGATCACGGCATAGGGCTGCAATGGTGGTATACGGAGCTCCGGGCTCAACGATGACTCCAATCTCATGGCGTCCGGGGACCTTCCTTCTGCCCCAAGGGAGCTGCAGCACCTCTCTGGGCGGTCTCCAGAAAAGAATCCATAGGACCGCAAACCGCCGTTTTTTCCGCTCCTGAATACTCCACCGTCGCCAGCCTTGCTTTTCATTTCCTGCCCTTATGCAGCATCGAACAATTCCACAAGACAAGGTAAAAGAAATAGCCAAAAGCAACAGGACTCGGAGCCTCGCTGGCGTGCGTCCGTTACTGTCGCCATCTTGCCTTGATTGTGTTCTCATATGCTTTATAACGAAAACCACTAACCATTTTAGTAGCCACCCTCTGCACTGACTCTAACCTGTTTATATCCTTTTGAAGGTGCAGTCTCCAGAATTACACACAATACTCCAAATGAGGTCACAAAGACTTATATAGAGGCACTATTTATTTATATTCTCTTATATACCATGCTATTCTGCATCAGTGCAGTTTACATTGAACAAACTGAAATTACATTGAACAGGGCATTATAACTTGGAGATAACTATTCTACAGGGAACATGGGCTATGGAGGGTTAAGTGGCTTGCCCAAGACCACAAGGAGCACCTGTGGGACTAGAGACCCCAGTCCTTCCAGCCCAAGGTTGCTGTCCTCTAGTGGGATTTGAACCCCCGACCCTCCGGCCTGAAGTACCTTGCCCCAACCACTAGGCCACTCCACCTCTTTTCTTCTGCTAGCCATTCTTCTCCCTATGCACCCTATGAAGCAGTGGGATGGTAGAAGAGTTGCCAGAAGATTGGCTTGGGAAGATCTTAGCATCTAATTTGGGCAATAAGGGATATCTAAAGAATTCACGTAGGAGGGCAATCAGAATAAAACGCTTAGTGTGCAAGGATAAGGATTTTATTGCTGTTCCATCAATAATGGGAAGGAGTGATCAGAGCTTTTAGCAGTATTTAGCAATATTTTATAGTAATTGAAGGCGCTAGAGGTTGTAGTGTGGAATCCCTGGTCAGAAGTGAATTACAGCAGTCAAGCCTGGATAAAACTAAGGCACGAACTACGACGGTTAAGGCCCAGGCCCAACGATCCAGGCTAGATCAAAACAAACTAATCATTTCAAGAGCTTCAAATGACTTCATTGTCAGCAGTTAACTATAAACTCTCTTTAGTTTGCCTGAACATTGCCTATCATGAAGAGAGTGCATGGCTTTGAAGACTGAACATGGAGAATTTGAAAGCTGAGAATTTTAGGGAAACAAAGTAAATTAAGCCAAGTGCTGTGAAACACCTGCATACTACATTCGCCTGCACTTGGCAGGGGGGTAGCAGGCTTATTTATTGTGGGCAATTACACCTGCTGAAACTGTAGCCAAAATCTGATCAATGTGTTGTCTTTATAAAGGAGGCAGTCTTAAACCCAGTATTGATCCCATTTACAAAGCATATGTCCCCATAGAAGGCACAGAATGGGAACAGAACTAAAATCAAGGACTCTTTTTGAAGTATATTTGTATAAACAAACATCGACATTTATATCTGTTTGAAGAGGTATTAAAAGGGGGGGCGAGAGAGAGACAGAAATACACACATACGTGCTGTATCTACATCCTTCTGTATTTTCATCCTTTTATTGTACAATAATGTCCTTTATATACTAGAGAAGAATGTGCTAGCACTTCAACTTTCTTGATAATTGCACATCTTACTTCTCAACGGGTAGTTAATTTCAACCCCTCTCCTAACTCACACTCTACATATAGTCCCAGTGGCTTCAAAGGGTGAGCTCTCTGTTTCCCACTGCTTTTCTGCTACCAGCCCTGTATGCAGGGACTACAATTAGTATTCATCAATTTTTAACATTAATTGCCCATGAAAAGCATTTAGCTCATATTTAAAAAAAATAAATTTTCTTACCTGCTTTTCTGAGTCTGGTTTGAAAATACTAAGATATGAAAAAAACCCAAAGATTCGGGATTTGCAAGACAACCTCTGTAGTATACAACCATATCTTGATAAGCCTGCCCAGATGACTATGTTGCTTCACACTGTGATTTCCAGATTGGACTACTGTAATATTTCAAACCTCGGACTTCTCCAGCATGAACTGAAATGTCTTCAGTATATTCAAAATACAGCCATCAACCTTCTTACTCATGCAAGGAAATTTGATCATGTTACTTCATTATTTATCCAACACCATTGGTTCCATGTTCACTCCTGGATTTTGTTTAAGACTCTGACCCTCACTCATAAGGCCATTGATGATGCAGCACTGGATTCTCTCTCCTCCTTAGTTGCATTGCATGCTCCAGACAGGTCCCTTCGTTTAGTACATGGATTCCATTGAATTTCCCTTCCCCAGCAGTGATAAAATATGAATCTACCCAAAAAACTGCCTTCTCGGCCACAGCCCCATCACACTGGAATAGTTTACCTGCACACCTTCGTACAGAACTAAATCTCAGGCGTTTTAAGGAGGCACTTAAAACTTTCCTCTTTGAAGCTGCCTTCAATGTCCAGCTTAAATCCCGCCGAGCTGCAGGGCCTGGGTCCCGAGGCCGGTAAGTAACCGGGTTCCCGGGGCCCAAATCCCTTGCGGCGGTAGCAGGGGATTCATGGGGAGGAGGTGGGGTGAGGAAGTGAGCACGGCGATGCCGGCGCCAGCGGCCCACGTCAGTGACGTGGGGGCTGGCGATTGGTGCTGGTGCCGGCTTGGGGGCATGGGAGAGGGAGATCGCAGTGTGTGATCTCCCTCTTTCTTGCTGAGCGCCACAAGAAAAGGTGTCCCTCCCCACCCTCCCATGTGTTATGTATTAAACTAACTAAATAGATAAATCTAACAGATGTTCCTCAAGGGGTTTGGGGTTGTCGCAGCTGGGTAAGGGGTGTGTGTTCTTCGAGCCATTCCGGCGGTTGGCGGGGTAGCGAGCTGGCGCTCGTCGACCCGGCGGGGCATTTGAGGCTGATGCCACTTTGCAGGGGAGCGGCAGTGCTCCTTGGTTGGGAGAGACATCCCGGTTGGGGTCTCTGCCCGGTGGAAGGCAACTTGCCTGCCTTTGCTAACATGGCGAGGCGGGCGGTAGGGGGAATGGGGGGTGGATGATGCACCACTTTGCTATAAATGGCTGGTGGGGGGCATCATCCGGAAAGGTGGGGGGGGGGCAGTGTTGGGATTTAAGAACGTTGAGTTGGCCCATGTTGGGGCCGGTTTTATAATTCATTTAATAAAGCTGCGACCAAATTATTTGTTACCAAATTCCAGTGTGTGTGTGTTTTGTGGTGGGGATGGGGAGAGTGGTGGCAGGCTGTCAAAGCTGATAGTAGGCAAGGGATTGGCATCCGGATACCTCGGTTATTAATCTTGTGATATTTGTCATTGCCTTGGGTCTAGCAGAGATCATCTCTAACTTAGTCTCCATTCTATGTGCCTATGCCCTCCTCTTTTCTTATCTTGGTTCTTTCTGTCCTATATAAAAAATGTCATTCCTTTCTGACATTTTCATATTTTAATGTATTGTAAACGGCATAGATTGCATACATGTTGCGGTATATCAAATAAAGTTAACCATAACCATAACCCCAACTTTAAAGAGGCTATTTTTGAAGCCCTATTCATGCTTTGGACATCTGAAAATGGGCACAGAGACATCCAAAGCACAGAGATATCCTCAGAGCCATTTTAGGAGCTGGGTCTGTGGTCATCCCTCTTACGAGGACAGGAGTGTGGTGAAGGCATGGCCGAGGATGGTTTCCCAGAATTTGGACATCCTTGCTCAATTTCAGAAATGTCCTGGATGTCTTGAGCTGTGTCAAAGTTTATACCTGCTCCAGGCATGAATAGGCATCTGCACGTTCTGACCTGGGCATCCCAGATTGCACTGGGATACCCTTTCTAAAATGCCACTTCACATATGAACATCATTGCCACAATTTTTAGTCATATTGGGTGGGAGCCCAATTTTCAGTCATATTGGGTGGGAGCCCTATTCATTCTTTGGACATCTGAAAACAGGCATAGAGATGTTCAAAGCAGTCAAGCATCTCCAGAGCTATTTTAGACGCCGGCTCTAGAGATGTCCCCAGAGTGAGGGCGTCTGACTCTGAACGGGGTATTCCCAGGACCCTGGAGGCATAGTTAGGGCATTTCCACCGAGTCTCCACCTGATTACAGAAATGTCATGGATGTTAAGTGTCACATCTAACTTTAGACCAACTCCTAGGCATGCATAGCAAAAGACAAACATCTGCAAAGTGCTTGTTTTAACTGAAAATCATCCAGATTGTGTAGAGAAACATGTACTCTATCATCCCCAGTACTCAGCACAAGTTTAACTATAGCAGCAGTGGGATCTGAACCCTGGCTGCCCTGTTTCTAACCCATGACTATAACCATTAGGCTATCCGAGACATCCAAGTTCTGAAATGTGGTTTTGGGGATGTCTAAGTAGTCACCCCTGCAGATGTCCTTATCAGGCACGTCAAGGTTTGTGACATCACGTTGGTACCTGGACATTCTAGCTTATTTGTCCCAGATTGCACATGGACAGATCTTCTAAAGTCCCCCTCATTATATGTCAGGCAAATTATAACTAACTTAAGACACCTTGACATCTAGCATTAGTTTCAGACAGTATATATTCCAGTACTATTATTACTATTATTACTTAACATTTATAAAGCGCTATTAGGCATACATAGTGCTGTACAAACATAGAAATAGACAGTCCCTGCTTACAATCTAGCAAATAGACAGACAGTACAGCACGAGCAACAGCTAAAGGAAAGGGAGGAATCAGGAGTTAAAAGCAGCCACAAACAGGTAAGACTTTAGCATAGATTTGAATAGAGAGAGAGAAGAGGCTTGATGCAAGGGTAAAGGAAGTACTAGACTTCTTTATCTCATGACTCATGCCCGCTGCATGCCTTCTTATTATGTCTCCTATCTTTATAGTATTAGAATATAAGAAATGCCATTCTGGATTAGATCAACGGGTCCAGTGAGCGCAGCATTCTGTCTCAAGACACTGGCTAGTCTGGGCCACTGTTTGGCAGATCTCAACAGGAAGGCCCTTTTCATATTGCTCACTCGCAAAAACTGGCAGTGGAGAAAGCCCAGTCTATCAGGACGATAATAACAGGAGGCTAAAAATTATCCTCTGCCTTTGTGGTACTGTTTCACAGCTTGAGCACTTTTACCTCTGCCACAAAGGGGCACAACCAAGGATGAGGGGAGCGCAGAATTAACAGACAACATGCTGGGAGTATGCTGCAGCTGATCAAACTGCACTCCAGAAGCTCCTTGTTAAATTGCATTTTATTTTGTGTTTTTATTGATAGTGATCTAGTATTTCCAATATACAAGTTCTAATAAATAAAGAAAAGAAGCAATTAAATCAATAGAATGGAGCAGAGCTGGTAAGATCCCCTCGAGAAGAAGCTGATGAAGGTGACAGCATTGTAGAAGAAATGTATAGCGCATCCCTGGATATGGGCCAGTGATATCACAGGTATTGCTCCCTTTTGCTTCCCAGAAGAAAGGTAACAATATTGGTATTGATTCAGATGTAATTGTTCTTCTGGACGTCCCCCAAAGATAATTATTAAGTTTCAAAAGGCATGCTTCTCTGTGTCAGTACTGGAATTATGAAATTTACTTTTATGAACCCTCTGAAATACCCTGACTGTCACAGGCGAGTACTTAAGTGTCAAAGAAAATATGGACAATAGGAATCTAATATATTGGAAGAAGGTGTGATGGTATCCACAAGTGAATAAACTGTAAAATCACTTGGATAGCACAGGAATCAGTCAAAGGAAAGTATGTGGCCATTTTACTAAAGTGTGGTATGAATTTGTACTTACCACACATTAGGAGTTAAAACCAACACATGCAAAAGGTATGCGGTAACTGTTGGGGGCATAGCCAGGATGTCCTGTACAGGTACTGCACTGACAAGTCCCTTACCACCCATTAGATTCATTTGCAGTTAGCACAGATGCATTTAACTCTTGAGATCTAACTGCAAAACTGGTACCATGTACTAATTCCTACACACTAACTGCAATGTGTAATCCCATAACCTGTCCGGTCCCTACCTCCTCACATGATGGGCAATTAATGTCGGAATTAGGAGGCACTGTCATGCCAGCGCTAACTGTTAGTATGAGCACATTCCCACATTAACTGCTTAGTGAAAGGGGCCCTTATGGGAGTACTATGGTCATATAAATTTTTCAAAAAAAAATGGTTTTCTGTTTGAAATGGGTCTCTGCAGAGAAAGCACTTTTAAGTGTGCAACAAATGTCTAATATTCTGTTTACACTAAACCTGGCTGGCCTGATGATCAACAACACTGCTGTGCACTGCTGTCTGGCAAGAACAGGGTTCAGTTCCCAGGTCAGGTCCTCTGCTCCCCAGGTCAGCTGAGGCTATGTATGCTACAAAGGCAGGGCTGATCATTCTTAGAAGGGAGAAAGCCAAGTCATTGTGCAATGCCAACACCCCGTAGGCCAATTTTGTGCCTATAATTGCTGGGTTCACGAAGTAGTCCTGGTGCTGGTTCCTGCGTGGTCAATGTCCCTGGAATGGGAGGGGGTAATAAAAGAGGGAACAGAAATCCCTGGGGAGTTGCCAATGTAGGCTAATGGTGCAAGAACGCAGGCCTGTTTCCAACTGAGCCAGATGCAGAAGGAAACTTCTGACTTACAAAAAAAAAGAAGAAACCAATGGCAAGCATTAAAATCAGAATGTGGTCATTTTAAAAGTCTTAGGGGTATGTTTACTAAACCGTGCAAATGTGCAGGGCGCACTTGAGCGTGCGCTAAGGTACTTTAGCGCACGCTAATAGTGTGTTTTTGGTGCCCCGCACGCGTGCGCACCCCCCGCACAAGTGCGCTCCGCCCGCACAAGAGCGGGGCGCGCTGATGTGCGATAGAGGCGTGGAAAGGAATTTCGAGGGTGGAGGAAGGCTCCCGAGGGGCGGGGGGACAGGGTCAATGGGTGGAGAGTGGGAGGCTCCCCGCACAGGAGCGGGGCTGAATTTCGGAAAAAAAATACCGCGAGTGAAACCCTCGCGTTAGAGCCGATTTAAAGAGAAGAGAAACCATTTCTGTCAGCAATGTACAGCAAAGCCGGGGAAACCTGCAAAACGTGAGCAGTGTGATACATGTGCACAGAACAAAATAACAAATATAAATTGAAAATGACCACAACAAATTCCAAATAAATTATAATCCAGCTGGGCAACAGTGTTATTAATGGGGAACCATAAAAAACACTCCCAGGAAAGCTCCAAAAAAAAAAAGAAATGATTTTTGGAAGGGTCTACGCTCCGTAGACTCTTTCAAAAATCACTGCATTTTAATGGAGCTTTCCTGGGAGGGTTTTGCATGTTGCCCATTGATATCACTGTTGCCCAGCTTGGTTTTGTTTTTTTTCCCCTTTTTTGGAGGTCATTTTTGAGGTTTATTTGCACCTTTGTCCCCATACAAGGTAAACGAGCCCACAGTAAAATTGTGCAGAGCAGGGTGTCTGACTCGTGCGGCCAGGTTTCCTATCTCCAAAGACTGCACTGTCAGTGTGGTGCAGCAGACACAGCCAGTGCCTGTAGGAACAGAGGGTCACAGGTTCAAACCCCAGCTGGGGCTCAAGCCAACCCAGTCCCCATAGTTTTACCCACCACTAAACAGTGATAGTACAGACACTCCTTTATTGCAGAGAACATAAGCATGGTTCCAACACCTATATTTTACCCTACACCGCACACAAACCATAACAATGGCCATTACCCACAGCCGAGTCCCCCAAATTCAGTCCTGGAGTGCCACAACTCAATCAGGTCATATGCTTTTTCCCAGATAGGGACATGTCTGCATGTTGGCGGAAGGGTACAGGTGGTGGAAGGGGCAGTGGCTGCAAACCACAGCAGACAGTGGTCTAGGCCTGAGCCGGCTGGCACCGTCCACCGCAACAGACAGGCTCTGTCGGATGTACAGTCATGGACTCCCCAGGGAACACAGCATATCTGTGGCAACACAGTGGTGCAGTGCACACAGACAGTGTGTGCAGGAACAGAAGGTCACAGGTTCAAAGCCCAGCTGGGGCTACTGCCAATCCAGTCCACATATTTTTCCTACAACTAAACCATGATAGTAAGGACAAACCTTCATTGCTGAGAACATACGCATGGTTCATACGCCTATATTTTACCACACCAAACACAGACACCATAAACAGCCGCATTACCTAGAGCAGAGTCTCCCAAATGCAGTCCTGGAGGGCCCCACACCATTCAGGGTCCATGCTGCCTCTAATAAAGATGCCTGTGCTGCATATCTATGCACCACCCCCATGGTATGCAGATGTAGCTCATGCATATTTATGAGGGACAGCATGAAAACCCGAACAGTGTTTGGAACACCAGGACTGGAGTTGGGAAACTCTGCCGTAAAGCAGCAGCCAACAGGGCCAGACACACCCACACACCCACCCACAGGCCCCATTGGCCAATGCCTCCTGGAGAGGCAGGACATTGGGCCCTGCCTGTACCTCCCAATACTAGCAGTTGCATACCTTAGCAATGCCACCCTACACCTGGGTATATGGTACACACCTATCAAATGTTTCCGATGATAACTGGCAGATATCAATGCCTACGTTAGGAACATTTTGCTCCTTGGGCTCCACCATAACAATCATTCTGATGTCTGCGGTGTGTGCTGCAGGTCTGGTCTCTGACAGTGTTTACCGCCCTGGGGAGTGACCCCCAACAGTATTGCGTACCATATCCATGCCTGTACTGTGCCCAGGACTGGTGTGGTGGGTATGGCTGCTGAACTCCTCTATAGTAGCACAATGCTGGCATAGGTGTGGAGGTGGCTGTCTGTCTATCCAGTGTGTGGTGGCTGCAAACACCTTCCACAGCCCACACTGCCAGCAATATTGCCAGTATTGGGCTGCCAATGTGCATAATGAGGAGCAAGGTACCATGGGTATAGGCCGGACAGGGTGGCCTGGCCAGGGTGCATCTGCACAGGGCATAGGGCACTGACTGGGACATTTTAGTGCCCGGCCACCACCTACACAGACAGGGTGACCTCAGTATGTCCTGCTGAGAGATCACTCTCACCCTGACTGTGCAGTGACCACAGCATGGCTAGGCACCCCCATAGTGCTATATAGCATTTCTTTCATGTGAGAGATATGGGTTTTCTTTTGGGGCCCAGTCACTGATTTATCTGCTTGCTGTGTATGCTGACATCCCAGTTCTGGGTGCATGCATCTCCACTGGGAACATGCACTGTGGACTAACTAGCACACTGTTTGCAGCTGGTATGTGTCTTGATGGAGCAGCTTGCAGGGTGAAGTGGCTGATGATTTGCTGCAGGAGAATATCAGATAGTGGTGGGGTGCAGCTCACCATATCCAGGTGTAATGTCTGTCTGCTATTGTGTTATGGATGTGTATAGAGCTGCATTGACTGCGCTGTGGGGTGTCTGTTCCTCAGCAGGACAGGGGTAGATGGTCCCCTCTACTGCCACCTTTGCAGGGAGGTAGAATGTGGATCTATTGATAGGAGACCCTGTTTGCCACCCTCAGCACTGGAGGAGGAGGAGGAGGAGGAGTGGTGGTGGTGGTGCCTAGCCCACCTAGGGGTCCATAGGGTCTACACCTGACTGAAACAGACAAAGATATCCAAGATGTTTGTGCAGAAACTACCTATCTCACACATTAACACTGCTTTGGACCTCCGGCATGGCCTCTTTCTGCCAAGGTGTTGTGGACCTGGTCCTGGGCGCCTCACCACACCCTCAGGGTGAGCACAGTACCCGCACAATGTGACGGTGTGTAGCTACTCTGTGCCAGTAAAACACACGGTCAGTACCCCCTACCAGGCCGAGGTGATGTGTGGGTGCACATGGTCACTTCCCTCTACCAGGCCGAGGTGCTGTGGGGGTGCATTGCCCATCTTGTGTTAATCTGTGGACAGCTGATTTGCATGTGCAGTGCATCATGGGTATGGGTGGGCTAACCCTATCCTGGTGACCACAGCAGACTGTCTGTGTGGTGACCTGCATGCTCTCTGCAGCCAGCCAGGGGCTTGCTAGCAGCTACAGAGGTCTAGCCCAATGGTTACTTCACTGCCTCTGAAACCAGAGGTCATGGGTTCAAACCCACAGTGGGGTTATTTGATAGGGTTGTCCAATGCATTATCTTTTGTTAATGTACATATTTTGATGCCAGCAAAAACATCCTCAGCGTACTGTACCCATAAGTTGCCTCTGAGGGCGCTTTATAGGGCGCCCTATAGGGCACCTTATGGTTCTCGTCCATATAAGGTGCACTATACATTATCCTGTGACACAACCTATAGGGTGCCCTATAGGGGACATTTTAGGGTGCTGTGGCGGACAGTGCAATTTATAATGTGCCCTATGGAGTGCCTTATAGGGTGCCTTATACGGCACCTTCCATTACGGCACGTGAGGGCGTGTTTGCTGGCAGCAATTAATAACATAAAAATGAAGTGCTGCAGGACAAAATATGTACAATGCAAAGCTGATGCCACAGCCAGCCTTACGTATTAGGCACACTGGGGAGCAAACTCATGACCCCTGTATCAGCAGTCAGTGCCTTAACCATTGTGCTCCACTGCTGCTCCTCCTTGCCTGTCAGCGCACCTACCTATGCCTTTCATTCCTTAAACTGCACAGTGCTGCCATAAAAAACAGTACACTGACTTTGCGGTACCTCATATGGCACCCTCTAAAGCGCCCTATAAGCAACATTCTAGGGTGCCTTGGCTGACAGTGCACTTTAAAATGTGCCTTACAGGGCGCCTTATGTTAACACGCTTTGAGAGTGCGTTTGCTATTAGTGATAATTAAAATATGAATAAAATGCCTCCTAAAGCAATCTTCCCCATGATATGTTATGCCTCAGCCAGCATTGTTCATTGGGCACTTTGGGGGATTGAACCCCTGATCCCTGTACTATTGGTCAGTGACTTAACCATTGTGCTGTGGTTCTGTTTCTGTGATTGCACATCAGCGCGCCACCTTATGCCGCCCAATATTAAAAAGCCTCCTAAAACATTATCGCGCCGCCTTATGCCCATCAGTGCGCCGCCTTATGCCGCCCATCATTTAAATGCCTCCTAAAATAATGCTGCAGCTAGCTGTCTCCATTGGACACTGTGGGGGATTGAACCCCTGATCCCTGCACCATTGGTAAGTGCTTTAACCATTATGCTGGGGCTCTGCTTTTCTTCCTACACATCAGCGCGCCACTTATACCACCCAGTATTATAATGCCTCCATAAACATTAGCGCGCTGCCTTATGCCGCCCAGTATTTCTGCGCCTCATAAATTAATGCCTCAGCCAGCTGTCTTCATTGGGCACTTTGGGGGATTGAACCCCTGATCCCTGCACTATTGGTCAGTGTCTTTACCATTGTGCTGTGGCTCTGCTCTTTCTCTTGCATTTCAGCGCGCCACTTATGCCTCCCACGCAGCTATCTCATGCGCTAAGGTGCGGGGCGCACATGGGCGCCGCGCACCTTAGCGCATATGTAAATTCCGGCTTTTCTTTTTCAGGACGGAACGCCCACTCCTTATATGGCACCCGCACACTACCGGGGCCCGCACTTTACCGGGGTTTTAGTAAACATGCACCTTAGTCATGATTTGAATGCCCAAAGATCCAGAGATGTCTCCGGAGTCATTTTACAAATGACTCAGAGATGTCTCCCGTCTGCAAGCATGTCCAGTTCACATTTAGACCTGCTTCAGGCACAAAAAGATATCAGGAAATTGCTTGTTGTGACCTTAAATTATCCAAAGGGTGTAGAGAACATAGAGGATAAAGTGACTAGCCTATGATCACAAAGGCCCTGTGATGGAGTCTATAGAGTATGGTCCATCCCTCTCCAAAGGTATTATCAACACACCCCTTTAAGAGGGCCTGCAGCCCAGAGTTCAGGGCTGGGAGGGCATGGCTCACAAGGAGAGGTTAAAACTTAGCAGGCTGCAGGAGGGAGAGAGGCCCGTGGAGCTATACCTGAAGATTGGAGGATTGCCAATGTAACGCCAATTTTTAAAAAGGGTTCCAGGGGTGATCTGGGAAACTACAGACCGGTGAGCCTGATGTCAGTACCGGGAAAAATGGTAGAAACCATCATAAAGAACAAAATTACTCAGCATGTAGATAGTCATGGCCTAATGGGTGACAGCCAACATGGCTTTAGACAAGGAAGATCTTATCTTACTAATCTGTTATGTTTTTTTGAAGGTGTGAATAAGCAGGTGGACAAAGGTGAGCCGGTTGATATAGTGTATCTGGAATTTCAGAAAGCCTTTGACAAGGTCCCTCATCAGAGACTTTTGGCAAAACTAAAGAGTTATGGGATAGGAGGCAGTGTACTATTGTGGATCAGGAACTGGTTAAAAGATAGAAAGCAGAGGGTAGGGCTAAATGGCCAATTTTCCCAATGGAGAAAGGTGAATAGTGGCGTACCCCAGAGATCTGTGCTGGGTCCACTGCTTTTTGACATATTCATAAATAACCTGGAAAGGGGAATAACGAGTGAGGTTATCAAATTTGCAGATGACACAAAACTATTTAAAGTTCTAAAACCCAAGAGGATTGTGGAAAATTGCAAGAGGATCTTGATAAATTGGAAGACTGGGCATCAAAATGACAGATGAAATTTAATGTGGACAAGTGCAAAGCTATGCACCTAGGGAAGAACAACCCAAACTATGGTTACACGATGCAAGGTTCCACATTAGGAACCACCACCCAGGAAAAAGATTTAGGCGTCATTGTGGATAACATGTTAAAACCCTCGGCCCAGTGTGCAGCGGCGGCCAAGAGAGCAAATAGAATGCTAGGTATCATAAGGAAAGGAATGGAAAATAAAACAAAAGATATTATAATGCCTCTATATCATTCCATGGTTAGACCGCACCTTGAATATTATGTGCAATTCTGGTCGTCGTATCTTAAAAAGGATATAGCGTTATTAGAAAAGGTTCAGAGAAGAGCCACCAAAATGGTAAAGGGGATGGAAGGATACTCCTATGAAGAAAGGCTAAAAAGGTTAGGGCTCTTTAACCTGGAAAAGCGACGGCTGAGGGGAGATATGATAGAAGTGTATAAATTAATGAACGGAGTGGAACGGGTAAACGTAGATCGATTGTTTACATTATCAGAATATAGAAAGACTAGGGGACATGCAATGAAGCTACAGGGTAAACTATTTAAGACTAATAAAAGAAAATATTTTTTCACTCAACGTGTAATCAAACTCTGGAATTTGTTACCGGACGATGTAGTAAAAGGCTGTTAGTGTAGCTGGGTTTAAAAAAGGTTTGGACAAGTTCCTGGAGGAAAGGTCCATAAACCATTATTAAGAAGGGACCCAGGATATCAGTGCTTGACCCAGCACAAGCATTGTGGAATCTGTGTTTTTTGGGGAAACTGCGAGATACGTATGACCTAGATTGGCCACTATTGTAAACAGGATACTGGGCTTGATGGACCTTGGTCTGACCCAGTATGGCATATCTTATGTTCTTATGTTCTTAGGAATCTTTCAAGGCAATTTATATAAAGGCAGGAACTTTAACTGGGCAAGGAAGGGCTGGGAGACCAGCTTCGTGAAGGTGCAACCAACTGAGTCTAAATAAAAACAGTTTTTGTTTTCCCTGAACTGCTGTCTGTTGGTGTTTAAACAGAAAACCCCTTCTCACTCACCACACATTACCACATATTGTGGCAGCTTGGAGATTTTCTCTACCTGTGACAGAGGGCAAATCTATATTCCTCCAGGGTAGGGTTGCCAACTGGCTCCAGATGCGCCCGACAGGCTTGATCCAGTCCTGGGTGTACCCCATTGCATGCAGGGACATGTAGTCTTGCTTTTCTTATGGAATGCAATGGAGAATTCAGAACTACATGTCCCTGCATGCCATGGGGTAAACCCAGGACTGGATGAAGCCTGTCGGGCGCATCTGGAGCCAGTTGGCAACCCTACTCCAGGGCTGGGCCTCTACAACTGGTCAAGGTTTTTTTGTTTGTTTGTGTGGGCTAAGAGGGCTAGCCTCGCCCTAGTTAAGGAGCTTTTAGAAGGACAGGCAGGCTTTGTTGTGGCCACTAGAAGCCACTAAAAATTTGTTGGGACTGGAATACTGCAGGGTTAATTCTGTTGCAGAAGTGGAAGTTCTGGTGGTGTTGCAAGTGAACAATGACAAGCCAGGATGGAGCAGCTTCTCCATATTCTGGCAGAAGGTTAGCAGCAACAGCAGCAGTACCAGCAACAACAGCTACAATGTTAGCAGCATTTTCAACACACCCTGCTGGAAGAGCATCAACAATATAAGAACATAACATAAGAACATAAGATATACCATACTGGGTCAGACCAAGGACCATCAAACCCAGTATCCTGTTTCCAACAGTGGCCAATCTAAGTCACAAGTATGTAGCAATTTCCCCAAAAGACACAGGTTTCACAATGCTTGTATTGAGTCAAGCAGTGGATATTCTGGGTCCACTTTAATAATGGTTAATGGACCTTTCCTACAGAAACTTGTCCAAACCTTTTTTAAACCCGGCTACACTGACAGCTTTTACTACATCCTCCGGTAGCAAATTCCAGAGTTTAATTACACATTGAATGAAAGCGTAGTTACTCACCTGTAATAGGTGTTCTTCGGGGACAACAGGAATCAGTCCTCACATGTGGATTACGTAGGCGCCGACGGAGCCCGCGCGGAGCAAATCCCCAGCCCCCAAAGAAAGTCTTTGGGAGTTGCCTCCACGCATGTGTGGTCCGCCTCCCGCTCAAAGGAGCCATCTTGCTCAGTCAAATGACATAGCTAAAGACGGCAGAGAAAACTAAAACACTGAAATAGGAGTGGGGACTGGAAGAAGACCCAGGGAGCTTTAAGAGGTCCCAGCAAGAGGATGAATCCCTTAAACATGTCCAACAGCAGCAGTAGATACAGGATCTTATTCAAGCACAGCGGGAGCCACAGAAGACTTCCCTAGGTCAGTTGACTCAGGCTCTGCAAAGGTCACAACTCTACCCTCCAGCACAAGCGCTTCTTAAAATGATGGCACTAGACAAACTGGACCATTTCTTGGTGAACTTTGAATGAACTGCCTGCCTGCCTGAGTGGCCATAAGTGACATGGACTACCTATTTGGCAAATCTGCTGATGGGCAGCAGTCAGGCTGCATTCCAGGATACTAAGCAAAAAAGGGGGTCGGTCTCTGTGAATGAATACTATAGATTATGTGAAAACCTCATTCAACTTTTCACCAATATTGCCAGATATCATAATACTAAATATCACAGCACAGCCTCAGAAATAACCGTGGGCACTCAATTATTCTGGATTAAATGTGTTACACTTCCAGACTCGTGCCGGTTCTTACATCAATGGCTGAATAATATGTTGTATTGATGATATCCCAAGTTCATGTTATGAGCAAATCAAAGAAATAATCAAAAAGTACTTAGCTCAAGATGAACCGTAGAACTGTGCTGTGTATTTCTTTCTTTGTTTATAAAAGTATCATGTTCTCCTTCTCCTTCATTCTCTTTTTTTGTTTTTTTGTTATTTTATATATGAAGAACGTCCTTCCACTCGCTGATACTGAATATAAAACTCGTCCCAACACCAATTTATCACGGCGCCCATGCGTTTCGCCAAATGGGTTTTTCAAGGGACTATGGCATAAAGTGGAATATATTCTGTAAATGAAGACATTGAAAGTGACTAATCTGTGCAAAATGATTCAATCAAAGCAGAACATAGTTTAGTACCACCTTTGAAATATTGCATCAATTGAAACTAGAATAAGAAAAAACCAAAAGTACAAAACCTGTGGATAACGCGGTTCGATTGCTTGACAACTGGTCTCCTGCTAATGCATTCGGTAGACTCAATGAACGCCGCGCATGCGAGTTTTCGGCTGCGCCACCCTAGTTTAAATGCCTGGAACCGAGGTATCCTATTGGTTGATCAAGCAATGCAGGCCGCCCAATCGATGTTCTGGTTTAACCCAGTAGGTTGTACCGTGGCCAGGATGTAGATCCATCGTTGTTCCTTATAAAGAAGTCGCTGATCAAGGGTTTTGCCCGAGGCAGGTCCAGACACCATTTCTATACACCAACAACGAAGCTGTGAAAAAGTATGATGATAAGACAAACAGTGTTGTACCAGGGGAGCTTCCCTCCGGGCACAACGGAGCCGGCTGGCGTGTTCTTGCATACGAACCCGAAAACAGCGAATCGTCTTGCCAATATATAAAAGAGCACACGGGCACTTCACAGCATACACTACCCCAACAGAATCACAAGTGGTAGCTTGGCGTAATTTATAAGTGACACCCTTGTGAAGGAAATTTTGACATTCGTGTGTGATTTCACAAATCGTGCAACTCCCACATTTACGGTGTCCTAATTCTTGAGGTGCATTCAGTGATAAGAATAAGGGTCGTAACTGAGTGGGACTCAGATATTCTTTTAGATTACGACTCCGTTTCCACACACAACGGATGGATTTGTCTTGTAAACCCGGTACTGCTGATAGAACGTTGCCATGTTTCCTAAGGATTCGTTGTATGCTCAAACTTACGGGCGAATATGCTGTAATTAAATTCACATGCTGTACATCATCCTGAAATGCTGTATGATTCTTGGGAATTAAAAGTAGATCCCTGTTGCAATGAAGCGCCCGCTGGTAAGCGCGATGTATTGCTGAAGGAGGATAGCTTCTATGTAAAAAATCCTTTTTCAGTGTTTTAGATGCGATCTTGTATGTCTTGAGACTAGAGCAATTACGACGATAACGTAAAAATTGCGATAGGGGAAGACTATCCTTTAAATTAGGGGGATGTGCACTATCGTGATGAAGAAAGGTGTTACAAGCAATGGGTTTGCGATAAACCGAAGTGTCCCATCCCTCGGTTTGACGCTTGATTTGTACATCTAAAAAAATGATGATCTCCCTGTGGCAGTTACTCGTAAATTGAATATGATGGTCCCGGGAATTCAACCACTGAAGAAAATCCTTGAACAGCGTCTCGGTGCCTCGCCAAAGCATAAAGACATCATCGATATAGCGATGCCAGGCCTTGATGTTGGCCATAAAAGGGGAGGTGGAAAAATGTAGATCTTCATATGTCCCCATATATAAATTGGCCACCGAAGGGGCACAGGTGGCGCCCATCGCCACTCCTGATATTTGGTGGTACAAAAGACCTTGGAACTCGAAGTAGTTGCGGAACAGGGCTAAATCTGACAAAGCTTGTAAAAACTGTAGCTGAGCTGGGGACAAATCACCACGAGAGGCCAGAGCCCGTTGCACTATATTGCTAGCTGCTGCTTGCGGAATGCTCGTATATAGTGACTGGACATCCAGCGTTACTAATAGAATTTCCTCATCACCAGCCCAATGTGCTAAGTCCTGTAGCAGTGACAAGAAATGGGTAGTATCTCGAAGGTATGAGGGAATATCCCGTAGCAATGGACGCAAATAAGAATCCACATAAGTGGAAATGGGTTCGAGAACTGTGCCCTTGGTGGACACTATCGGGCGACCGGGAGGGTTCACCAAACGTTTGTGAATTTTTGGGACTGTGTAAAATAGAGCTGTCCTAGGAGCAGAAACATTCAAATAATTGTATTCTTTTTTGGAAATAAGTTTGTCTTGTAAAGCACCATGTGTCAAGTTCTTTATGATAGCCTGTAATTCACTGAGAGGATCTGTCTGAAGGATGGTGTAGATCGTAGAATCACGAAGTTGTGTCAAGGCTTCATGGAGATAATATTCTCGTGTTTGTAAGACTATGGCGCCTCCTTTATCGGCTTGGCGGATCACCCAGTCTGTCCGGGCTTGTAATGTTCTCAACGCATCCTGTTGAGATCGAGAGAGGCGAGCATTGTGAAAGGAACGAGTGTCAGTCAACTTCTCAACCTCGCATAAAACCAAGTCTTTGAAAATTTGTATAGCTGGATGCAACGGACTTGGAGGGGTCCAAGTGGAACGGAAAGGTAACTGAATTCTTTGCAGAGCTGGCCGGTCCGGTGTTAATGTGTCCCTTGGCGTATCCAACGGCGTGTCAGATGGGCAAGCTACATATGCAGCTGTTAAGTCTGCCATACTGGAATGGACCGGCTGTATTCCAGAGGCCTACTGCCAGCAATTCAAAAAGGGGGGACTCCAGATAAAAGAGAGCCCTTGGAGGTTCCTTTATGAGTTGAAGTATCTCACATGGAAGTGACTGCAACTAGAGGGAAAGACCAGCCCGAGACAGGCAAGACTGTGCTGTTGGAACAGTTTTTGGAGGGCTTGATCACTCTGATGAAACAATGAAGCCCAGCCAGTGACTGAAGTGGACAGTGAGCAGGGGAAGAAGTCACCCATCAGTCCAGGAAGATGGAAAGGGAAACCAGAACAGAAGTTGGCTCTCATGTTCTGATCCCCAAAGTCACTTCCTAAGAGAGGGCATAGCCATAGCCATGGCCCCATCTCCTGTTTTAGGTGTGGAATCCAGGGGCACTTTGCTCGGGAATGTCCCCTGGGTGTGGAAGAATCCATGGACGTTGGCCTAATGCTAGATGTCAAGGTGTCTTAAGGTAGTTATGATAAAACAGCTCCGTCCACTGCTCCACTTCCAGGACTTTAAATCTGTTTTCCAGGCAATTATTACTCCTCATTTTGACTTTGCCAAAATTACCCTACAAGGCATTGCAAAACAGAACCTAAGAAGGCTACAACTAGTTCAAAACATAGCAGCAAGAATAACCATGAATGTCAATGCACTGGAACACATCACCCCCACACTGTCTACACTACACTGGCTACCTATTCAAAGTTGTATAATCTATAAAACTCAAGTTTCAACCTTCAAACTAATCAATAACATTGCTCCTTCGTTTCTTTTCACACTTATCTCAAAGGAATCCCCCATCCGAAATCAATGGAACAGGAACAAAAATAAACTTGTTATACCAACGGATTTCAGGAAATCCAGAAAGTTAACAAACAACAAGGTTTTCTCCCACATTGCTCCTACCCTCTGGAATGACCTTCCAGACAGCCTTAGGGAAATAAATGATCTATACACATTCCGTAAAAAACTTAAAACATACCTCTTTACACTCCACTTTGGTACCCAAGCAGATCACTATACAACAGACACATCCCATTAGTGCACATTAACTGTGCCTCCACACAAAGCAATAAAATGCTTCTTGTTAAGATCTTTCCGTTCAGATAGTTTAACTAACTCACACCTATGATCTCACTTTATAGTATTCACTACCGCTGTATTATAGTTTAACATTGTTTTATGGTTCCAGTTCAATGTATTCTGTTCTAGTGTACATAGTTTATATAGTTCTATGCAGCTGGATATGTACTTGTTCACACTGTACTATTCATACTGTTGTTACTTGTAAACCGCGCTTGATCCTATGGAAAACACGGTATAGAAATTTTCTATAAATAAAGTAAAAATAAGTAACATGGTCATGCCTACCCACCTTGGAAAGCTGTTTAACTGCGGTGTTCTGGAACAATTTTAGAGAGCAGAGAGGGAGGTCAATTTGATCCCACAGTACCTCAAGTTACAGTAGTCTAAGCAGATGAGGAGAAGCTTATATGGATCGATAACTGAAAAAGTGTTTCAGTACAATCCAATGAATAGATTAATCACTGCAGAGCTCATGGATTTTCAAGTCTTTGAATTTGTCAGTGACTTGTTATATATATTTTTTTAATTTCTTTCAAAACTTTGATATATATAATAAGATCCTGTCTCTTATCCTTGCTGCATCTTTTGTAAATGAAGAGATAATCTAGCAAAAAAGAAAATGCTACTGGCTGCAATTTTGCTGGATAGTAACAATGAAAGGATTAAATGAATTTATATTGGCACGCTTCCCATTCCAAATCTAATTCTGGTTATTTACCTCCAAAAATGGTTGCAGCTTCTTTTGTGATTTAATTTTTATTCATTTTCAGTTTCCAAAAGAAATTATTTCATGACCACATGAGAAATTCTTGAGACAAAGGGGCCTGTTTACTAAAAACCGCCAATGTGCGCTGCCGCAAAATAGCGCACTGAAAGCGTATTTAAGAGCACTTAAGTGCCCCGCAAATGTGCGAGGAACCCCCGCACCCTTGCGCGTCACACTAACGGGTGCCGCACAAGTACGGGCCCGCAAATGTCCGATGGAGGCGTGGAAAGGCTAACGGAGGGCGGAGGAAGGCCCCGGAGGGGCGGAGAGAAGGGGTTAATGGGCGGGGAAGGGGAGGGGAGAGGCGCCCCGCACATTATCGTGGCTGAAGTTCAAAGGAAAAATAGCGCGAGTGAATCACTCGCGGTAGAATGCATTTAAAGGGAAGAGAAACCATTTCCGTCAGCAATGTACAGCAAAACCGGGGAAACCTGCAAAACGTGAGCAGTGTGATACATGTGCACAGCCCAAAAGTGGAATTAAAAATAGAAAAGGACCACAACAAAAATTGTAAAAATAGGAATTCAGCTGGGGAACAGTTATAGTAATGGGCAAAACTAAAAAACACACCCAGGAAAGCTCCAAGAAAAAGAAATGAGTTTTGGAAAGGTGTACGGAGCGGAGACTCTTCCAAAAAACATTTCCTTTTTGTTGGAGCTTTCCTGGGAGTGGTTGCTATGTTTGCCCATTAATATCACTGTTGCCCAGCGTGGTGATATTGTGTCCCCCATTTTCCGTGGTCATCTCCGGGGTTTATGTGCACTTTTGTCACCAGACAGGGTGCATGTGCCCACAGTAAAAATGCGTAGAGCAGGGTTTATGACTCCATCCTGCCAGGTTTACTACCTCCAGGGGCTGCACTATTTCTGTGGCCAGAGTGTGGTGCAGCAGACAGAGCCAGTACCTCTAGGACCAAAGGGTCCAAGGTTCAAATCCCAGCTGTGGCACTTGCCAGCCCAGTCCCTATATTTTACCCACCACTAAACAAAGATAGCGCAGACACCCTTGTATTGCAGGGAATATAAGCATGGGGAAAACACCCATATTTTATCCAACACCGCACACACACCACAACAATGGGCATTACCTACAGCCAAGTCCCCCAAATGCAGTCCCGTACTGCCACATTGCAATCATGTCATCTGCTTTTTCTGAGAGAAGCTCATGCCAGCATGTGGTGCAGGGGGCATTGGCTGCTAGCCACAGAAGACAGAGGCCTAGCCATGTGCAGGCTGCCACAGTCCACTGCAATAGACAGGCCCTGCCGGATCCAAAGTCATGGATGTTCCAGGGAATCCAGGCAATCTGTGGCTACACGGTGCATGCAAGAACAGAAGGTCACAGGATCAAAGCCCAGCTGGGGCTACCACCAATCCTGCCCACATATTTTTTCCCACAACTAAACAGTGATAGTAAGGACACACCTTTCGTGGCGAGGACATATGCAATGGTACTACGTCTATGTTTTACCCCACTGAGCACAGACACCATGAACAGGGGCAGTACCTAGAGCAGAATCCTCCAAATGCAGTTCTGGTGGGCCACACACCAGTCAGGTTCCATGCTGCCACTCATACAAATGCCTGTGCTGTATATCTATGCACCACCCCGATGGCATGTAGATGTAGCTCATGCATATTCATGAGGGACAGCAGGAAAACCCGAACAGTGTGATGCAAACCTGGACTGGAGTTGGGAATCTCTGCTGTAAAGCAGCAGACAACAGGGCCAGACACACCCACACCCACAGGCCCCATTGGCCAATGTCTCCTGGAGAGGCAGAACATTGGACCCTGCATGCATCTCCCAATACTAGCACCTTCATACCTTAGCAATGTCACCCTACACCTGAGGTATACGGTACACAGCTCTGAGACGTTTGCTAGGATTACTGGCAGATAGATATCCATACGTTACGCACATACTGCTAGTTGACCTCATCAGAGCAATCAGTTAGGTGTTTGCGGTGCGTGCTCCAGGCCTGGCCTCTGACGGTGTTTACCACCCTGGGGAGTGACCCCCAGCAGTACTGCGTACCATATCCATGCCTTGCCGTGCCCAGGACCGGTTTGGAGGGCAAGGCTAATTACTGCCTCAATAGTAGCACCATGATGGCATAGGGGGGGTGTTGGATGAAAGCCCCTTCCACAGCCCACAATGCCAGCACTGTTGCCAGTATTGGCCTGCCAATGTGCATAATGAGTAGCAAAGGACCATGGGTACATCTCAGACAGGGTGGGCTGGCCAGGATGCAGCTGCACAGGGCATAGGGCACTGACAGGGACATGGTAGTGCCCGGCCACCACCTACACAGACAGGGTGACCTCTGTATGTGCTGCTGGGGGATCACCCTCACCCTGAGTGTGCAGTGATGGCAGCATGGCTAGGCACACCCATAGTGCTATATTGTGTTTCTCTCATGTGATATATATGGGTTTCCTGTTGGGGCCTCTTCACTGACTTATCTGCTTGTGTGTGCTGCCACCCCAGTTGTGGGTGCATGCATTTCCATCAGGACCAACCAGCAGACTGTGCACAGATGGTATGTGTCTTGATGGAGTGCCTCGCAGGGTGCAGTGGCTGATGGCTTGCTGCAGGAGACTATCAGATAGTGGTGGGGTGCATGTGTGAATATCCAGGCCTAATGTCTGTCTATTATTGTGTTATATGGAGCTGCTTGGACTGCCCTGTGTGGGTGTCTGTGTGGAGCTGCTTGGACTGCCCTGTAGGGTGTCCACTCTACTGCCATCAGTGCAGGGGAGGGTGGGATGGGGATCTGTTGGTGGGAAGCTGTGTTTTATCCACCGGGGGGGGGGGGGGGTCCCCACTAACTGGGGCAGACAGCAATCTCCAGGATGTTTATACAGCACCTAACTATTTCACAGGTTATTGCTGCTTTGGAGCTCTGGCATAGCCGCATTCAGCCATGGAAGGTGTTGTGGACCTGGTCCTGGGCGCAGCATCAGAAACTCAGGGTGAGCACAGTAACCGCACAATGTGATGGTGTTTATCTACTCTTTGCCGTTTGTCCACCCACTCAGGACACCCTACCAGGCCGAGGTGCTGTGTGGGTGCACACGGACACCCCCCCTACCAGGCCGGGGAGCTTTAGGGGTGCAGTTCCCATCTTGTGTGCATCTGTGGACAGCTGATTTGCATGTGCAGTGCATCATGGGTACGGGTGGCCTAACCCTATCCTGTTTACACCAGCAGACTGTCTGTGCTGTGACGTGCAGGCTATCTGCAACCAGGCAAGGGCTTGCTTACAGCTATAGAGCTGTAGCCCAATGGTTACATCACTGCCTGTGTAGCCAGAGGTCATGGGTTCAAACCCACAGTGGGGTTCTGTGATAGGGTTGTCCAAAGCATTATTTTAATTTACAGTACATATGTTGATGCCTGCAATAACACCCTCAGCGTACTGTACCCATAAGGTGCCTCTGAGGGTGCTTTATGGGGCGCCCTATAGGGCACTTTATGGTTGGCATCCATATAGGGTGCACTATACATTATCCTGTGTCGCAACATACATGCTGCCCTATAGGGGACATTCTAGGGTGCCTTGGCGGACGGTGCACTGTAACATGTGCCTTATGGGCCGCCTTATGTTAACATGCTGTGAGAGTGCGTTTGCTAGTAGTTATCACAAAATAAAATTAAAAAGCCTCCTACAGCATAAAACATACTGCCTCAGCTAGCCTTTTTCACTGGGCATTGAACCCCTGGTCCTTGCACCATTGGTCACTGTCTTAACCATTGTGCTGTGGCTGTGTTCCTTTGCTTTAGCATCAGCGCGCCGCCTTGTGCCCATCAGCGCGCCGCATCCTGCTGCCCACAATTAACAGTGCGCCGCCTTATGCCACCCAAAATTAACAGTGCGCCACCTTATGCCGCCCAAAATGAACAGTGTGCTGCCTTATGCCGCCCAAAATGAACAGTGCGCTGCCTTATGCCGTACAAAATTATGTTGCCTCCTGACATGCTTTTCCACATTCAAGGTGGTGCCTCAGCCAGCCTTTTTGGGTTGCGCACACTGGGGGATTGAACCCGTGGCCCCTGCACCATTGGTTATTGTCTTCACCATTGTGCTATGGCTCTGTTCCTATATGTGCCCAGCTGCGCCCCACTTAGCCTTCCCACGCGATAATGTGGGCCCCACACATTAACGCGACGCGCACACGTACGGTCGGTTTTTTTCCTTTTTCGGCCTGAACCGCCCACTCCTTTTATGGCACAGGCACACTACCGCGTCCCCGCACAATTTCGGAGTTTAGTAAACATACCCCAAAGTTTTTTCAAACAGATCACAAAAATACATCCAAATGTTAGTAGTTGTGAGAATATTTTTTTTTTTTTTTTTAAACTTTTATTTTCATTTTGCAACAAACAAAAGAAACAACACACCAAAAGAGACAAAACAGGTATACAATAAGGAAAAGTAAACCCATTACCCCCCACCCCGATGCTTCTTCTCTACCCGATTATATCAGCATGTGAGCGCTTCCAATTAACAGTGATTATACATCAAACGATCAAAAGAGTATCTACAATACAGCATGATCATGGGACAGAGATATATACAAAGTTAGACAGTCAGATGAGAGCATTTAGCAAAATGTACATAGTCATTGAGCAGCTTCCATTGAGACCAATGAGAAGGAGTCTGAACGGAAGAAGCGAACAGACGAGGTATTTGTTCATATTTACTGTAAAGACAGGCATGATTCCACCATTCATTGGGGCTCAGATGGGAGCTAATTTTCCAGTATTACTTAATTAGGGAAATAGCAATGCCAAGCATAAAGTTCGAAAGGAGATAAGCCATTTTTGGGAGAGAGGGGATCCCCGCAATTGGGCGAAGTCCCACTATCCTCCAAGAAAGGGGCTCCTGAGAGTGCGAGATAGACTAAATACGACCCCAGACCCGATATGAGGCTTAGCATTGAGTTTCAGTGTTTCAGCAGAGTTTAAATGCGTTTCCTGAAGAAACACTAAATCAACATGCACATGGCTAAGATAGCTAAGGATTTTCTTTCCTTTGAGTGGACCATTAATGCCTTTGACGGTGAATGATAAGATTTTACATAAGGCCATTCAGAAAAGTTAAAGATTCTGAGCATGATAGCACACATAATTTCACTATGTCCCTCAAACTGACTGTATCTGGCTGTACACATGACATAGGAAAAATAAGCTAATATAATACAATGAAGCGCCCCACATTAACAAAGAAAACCGCAGTACGGTAGAGGAGAAGCAAAACCCCAAAATTACTGGCGACCATGTGTCTGCGGGGAGAAACCCCAGAGAAGGCCGAAATTGAAAAAACACATAACCTGTAGGACTGTGCGTGCTCCGAATCCGACCGAGGCACACATCATGAAGGGATAGGAGACCAAAAAAACAAAAGTCATATAGAGAAAGAAAGAAAGTCCAGGCTATTTCTGTGCTTGGCTATGACCGCCGCATCGGGCCCTTCAAAATGGCGGATAGAGCCGGCAGATAAGAGTCCAAGATTTGGGATTAGCGCATCTGCTCTGCTTCTTTGAAGTCTAAAAATGTTGATAGTAGATCAGGATCTTCGAACGTCCTGGTTTGGTTGTGGAGAGTCACTCGGAGCTTCGCTGGATACAACAGGCCAAAGCGAGCCTGTAGCTGTTGAAGTCGAGGGCGAAAAGCAAGGAGTTTCTTCCGACGGTCAACGGTAGGCTTTGCCAAATCAGGAAAGAAGGAGACCTTACGACCTTCAAATTCCAAATGATGATTCGCTCGGGCAGCATGTAAAATTTGTTCCACTTGTTGATATCGTAGCAAGCTAAAGATAATAGGCCGGGGGGTCGTGCGGTTGAGCGCCATGTGGGCAGGAACACGGTGTGCTCGATCGATTTCCAGTTCTCTGTGAAAAGTGATCTTCAGCAAGGAGGGAAGAGTTTTGAGCAAGAATTCTCTTATATCTCCTGCTTCCACCCCCTCCGGCATTCCGAGGAGCCTCACATTGTTGCGACGGGCTCGATTATTGCTATCTTCTAACTCCTTTTGAAGATTCTGTATCTGGCGCTCAGCCTTGTCCAGTTTGCCCAAGCGCACCTCGTGCGAGTCGACGACCCCCGCCATGTTGTCCTGCCGTAATGAAAGACTTTCAAGTCGGTCCTGGAGCACTCCAAAGTCTTCTCGCATGGCTCGAAGCGCTTCTCCATTGGACTGCACCAATTCCTTCACGCCGCGTATTTCCTCCAAAATCTCCAGGTGCATTTCGGGGTTTTCACGAAATGGGACCATCTTCTGTGGGGAGGACACCTCTGTTTTGGAGCGTTTTCCGTGAGAAGAAGAAGGAGACCCGAAGTCCAAGCGCGCTGGTTTATGGGCCGCCATCCCCCCCGAGGTGCCCCGGTCAGCTCGGAGCGAAATAGTAAATTTGTATAGGTATTAAGTCAGGATTCTAAGTAGGCCTCTCGGGAGCTTCAACGCAAAGCGTCCTACCCGCTGGACATCAGGCTCCGCCCCCCTCATGAGAGAATATTTTTTGTTTTCCTCACTTATTTAGCAGGGGTTTTTTTTAATATGGTTTTATCATTTCAGTCAAAGTGGTTTACATTGTAACTTAAATGTGGCAATGCACATTAACAACTTGAATTCTTGAGGCAATGGAGAATTATGTAACTTGCCCATGGACACAATGAGTGCTAGTGGGAATTGAGCCCTGGTCTTGTGGCTTCCAAGCCATTGCTCTAACCATTTGGCTACTCCTCCACTCCACTTGCTGTGAATGTTAAAAAAAGAAGGCAAATGACCCAGTAATCAGAGTAATTTGCATGAACAGACACCCAGGTTTACCCATGTACAATTGCACAAGAGGGTCTTTTCTGATATATTTAGTGTGTGCAGGTTATGAGCTGGGGGACAGGGCTTCCTATAGGGGATGGGGACGTGCAGGGGAAAGGGGGTTAAGGTGCCTTCTATTGGGAAGAATATGTGGTTCCAAGAGTTTCATCTGCAGGGGTGGAGAGTAAGTCTCTTGGGGCTGCAGCCCCTTTTTATGATCGCAGTGGAAAAGACAGGAAGTGCCTGTAGCTGCATTTCAAAACTGTCACAGTGCTGCAGAACAGAGGGACAGAAGGAACAAGTTCCCGATTCTGTGAAAACTGAGCCAGTGAGGCAGGCCTTTGGTGCCCTTAAGCTTTTCTGCCTGGAGCCAGTGCTTCACTGTCATACTCCTAGTGCTGCAGACAACTGAAAATGTTCGTACCCAAGAATTTCTTCCACAAAGTGGAATAGCTAATTTCTTAGACAACATGCAAGGCTGCGCTGAGGACCAAGTGATAAAGATACAGATATATAGGCCATATGCTTGTCACCTTCAGATGCTGACTCTAATGCTGGGAAAGTAAAAGGGTAAGTGGCTGGCATTTCTCCATATCTAGGTAGAAGCCCAGATAGCGATCTCTGCTGGGTGTGTATTTAGTATTATCAGGTCCATTTTAACAGATTACAGGACACAATTGTCTGCTTCTAATGTAGAAAGATTTATATTTAGCAGTGCAATGATTGCGCTGTAGATTTTTCTTAAGGAAAGCGGAAAAAATTATTATTATTCTTTGGTAAAGGTTGACTCCATTTTTTTACATCTATATGGAATCATCAAAAGCTTCACAAACTAGAACACAGTCTGATGAACATTTATCCATGAATAGATTTGCCTTGGCTTTTTGAGACTCCGTCCCTCCACTGGAAACACAGCCTCAAATGATCCACAGGCCATCCGGGAGTCTTCAGTGACAATAACACTGCTTTGCAGAGAATTCTCCCATACAGCCTGATTCCTTAACATGCATGTCAGGTCCACAGACACGTCTAAATTAAAAACGGGCCTGTTTGTACCCAATTCCTCATCCAGGGGTCTAGATGTGCCCATGGGTCCGGAATCAGGGAGATAGACGTGTGCAGCACATAATGGGCAAAGCATCATTCAGCCGGCCCATGCACGCATCCGGCACGCAGTCCACACACGGGTGCAAACATAGGCCATGCGATATAATGGAGAAACACGCTCCCCATCAATATTATCGGATACGGGTAAATATTTTGGACGTCCCCACGCCCACTGTATTTGGAAAAGTTATACATTTCGGATCCTGTCCGTCTCCGCGATGTACCCGTGAATTCCATGCCCCCCGGGAAAAACGTGCCCTTCACACTGACAGTAGTTTGTTAATGCAAGCTAGACATGAATACCAATGAGAAATGATTGCTCCTGCAACCTAGACCACATACCAGTCCTTTACAGGCCTTGCAAAGTGCTAGGTAATCCCAGTGCACCCTAATATGCTATACGAGGATGTAAATATGAACATGCGTGCCAGGACATACAGTACCTTGGTATCATAAAATAGCCACTATCCTGGCAGATCACTTCTATCTGTGCCCTTCTCTTCAACTGCCAACTGCAGACTTCGCTCCTTTCACCTTGCTGCTCCCTATGCCTGGCACAAACTACCCGAGTCTGTACGTCAGGCTTTCTCTCTGCCCTTTCACAAATGCTGGCTGAGCGCTCACCTCTTCATTACCACTTTTGACTCTGATCTGCCTAATCCCCCTTACCATTTCCCCTGGATGTGTCCTGTCCAGAGCTGCTGTGTTGTCTGTCTAGACTAGATTATAAGCTCTGCTGAGCAGGGACCATCGTTTACGTGTGTGTGTGCAGTGCTGCGTACACCTTGCAGCGCTATACAAATGATCAGTAGTAGTGTAGTAGGGCCTTCTGTCTATGGCATCCGAGGCTCACCTATCTGGGTCCTGGCATATCTCACAGCACATAGATCTGTTCCATTGTGGCGCATGTTGGTCTGTATCCATCCACTATCTGTGGGGAAAACTTGTCTGCTTTCCTACAGTCTGCTTTGTGGTACTGCTCCCCTGGTCAGGCCAGAATCCAGATATATCGCCACTCTCGCAGCTCTCATAGATCCTGGGCTGGGTAGGGATGTAGGCCCCATGGTACAATCTGGGGAATGTTGACACAACAGCAGTCAGGTCTCCCAGTGCCTGGCACAATGAATGTATATCTGCCCTATCACACTTGCCAACAATATATGATCTTATTAGAGTACCTTTTGAAAAATAACCCAGAGGGAATCTGCATAGGTTCCCTATAGCTAAATGTCAAAACATATCTCTGTCAATAATAAGGGACCCTCAGAATAAGAGCATTCAGCAATGAAAACAGCACTAATACATGGTTAACAGCAACACCATTGGTCTCAAAAATGTGCTTTGACATTTTGCTATAGAGATCCTTCTCTGATTTTGCATGCCTGATCACACAAGCACCTGTTGATGCTGCGGTCATTCATACAGTCCAGGCACTGGCCAGACTTTCATGTCTCCCTTGAATTGAAGATGAGCACACTAGATCCTCCCATGCATCCCTCAAACCACACACACACTCTCACTTTCAGTCACAGAAACATAATTCTGCAAAAATGATGCTCTGAACCTATACATCACAGTTATGGCATAAAATAATAGCATGAGGTACCAGGACTAAAAATATATTCTCCATTTCTGACCCAAACAATAATCCTTTCCCTACTCACACCCATAACATCCCTACATCTGCAGTCCCATTTTTCAGAACATGGGAATTGTTAGGGTCCCCTAGATTGGCTCTTTTAGCACAAAAAGGACATTTCAGCATTGCCATAATACACATTATTGCTCTTCTTATTTCTGTAAGGATGTTATTAACATGTCTATACTTTACAATATTCCCTCACCTCTGTTCCCTGTTCATTAAAACCTCATCTTGTGTTTTTCCAGACTGCAGTCACACCAGTTCAAAACATACTTGTCACATTCATTCTTCAATATGGGCCGCACTGCAGAGAAGAGCAGAATTTTTTCTAAGTCCTGGCCTTATTCCACGTTTCAGCAGGAATGGTGTGGACATTTCCGGGAAACACTTAATATGTACATGGGCCTTTCCTGAATATGCTTTATACGCTCCGCCCCCATTCTGCCCCTTCTGGGCACGTTCTGACCCCCTGTAGTTTTCTACTAGTGTTTAATTTGCTATCAACTCTCATTGTTAAAAAGATATTAACTACAGTAAAGTCCATGTCTTCATTATTGCATCCTATACCTACTTGGCTTATTAAAGAGCAAAAACAATACCTTATCGCATTGATCTACACCATGGTCTGAACCAGCCTCAGACAAGGCGTAGTGCCTGCTATCTGGAAGTGAGCACATATCCATCCTCACTCTGACCAAACTTTGACCATGTCACGGCTATGTATGAACAATGTACTATATAGGATCACGCTGTAGAGATATGTGGATTGTTTCTTTTATAGCAGTCCTGTCACTACACAGGCTGTTGGTTGTCCATGCTGTTTGTACAAAGCCAATGTGTTCATAGTGGTTATGTACACATGCATTGTGTGGTGAATAGAAGACTGGGCACAGATGGTATGTGAGTGGCTGACACAGGACGGTGTTGCTCAACATATGCAGACAGCCTGGGATTGATCTGGATGATTGGAATTTCAATCTCAAATCTATCTTTTCTATCCAAAGTAACTGAAAATACAGTAATCACCCAACTGTCAGAAAATGTGAATACATTACACCCTAGCCAGACTGGATTCCGACAACACCATACTGAAATACAGTATGTACTTATGCCAGAAACAGTGTTCTCTTAGTATCACTTGATTTATTAGCATTTGATCTAGTTGATCATAATATTCTTCTCTAAAGGCTTTCTGGCATACAGGGGAACAGCCTTTGATTCTGTAATTTCCTTAACAGTCAGTTGCAGGGACTCCTTTTCTGATTTTCAGTCTTTTCCATGCAGTATAGAATGGGTTTCAATCTTGCCACCTATTCCTTTTAATCTTTACATGCCACTGCTAGCAATAGCAACCCTTGCCCAAAATCTATAGCTCAACTAGGTTGTTCTTTTATGCTGATGACATTTGGTTGATCTTGATGATGTAAATGCCATGAATGTAATCACATCCAAGCTCAGAAAAAAGCAAAGAAAGTGTTGCTCCAAAATCCAAATGACGTTAACAATGAGAGCAGAAACTAGCCATGGACCAGAGACGTACACAAAGATGAACAGTGAGTGAACTTTACTTCTGACCCGGGATGACCAAGTCAGATCTGGCCTTTTGACAAGTGGTTTGGAGCATAGCATATGCAATCATTTTATTTGACCCCTGATGCAGGCAGGTACCAAAACATGGCCATATCAGGTCTGAAACAAAGTCGTGTGTGTGTGTGTGTGTGTGTGTGTGTCTTGTCACTACTGCAGGCTGGATTAATAGGAACAGACTCAAATTAAATCCAGAGAACACCAAGGTGCTCATCCTCTCAGAGATCTGGTGGTCCGCCCTCACCAGGGAAACTACATATTGGGATATATCATGCCAATACAAACATCTGTTAAAATTCTGGGCATTATTCTTGCTAATGAACTGAATTTACAGCTATACATATCTAGCAAGGTGAAACATGTTTCTTTGCCCTAGGACCTAAAGCAATATTAATCTATTTGTACTGTTTTGGACACACCTGCAGTTTGCATCCTTATACATGTTTTCATCACCAGTCGGCTTGATTATTATAATACATTTTTCCAAGGCCTCAAAACCTCCTCCATTCAGTGATTGCAATTAATACAGAGTGTAGCGATAAAGTTGATCTCTGAGGACAGGTACTGAGTGGGTTAGAGTTGGAATGTTACTCCTTTGCTTAAAGAGGAACACTGGCTACCATTCTGATATAGGACTGCATTTAAAATCCTAACGTTAACCTACAAAATGTTCTATTCTGGGATAAACATCTTCCTTGCCAGCCTATTAATCCCTTATACCATCTCTACACTCTGTACAGCAGAACCTATTAGGGGTTTCTTCATACACCAAAATATGGTGGGAGGTGACCCAGATGAACTGATTTTTCCATCACAGCTCCTCAACTATGAGATGAACTCACCAGTCACCCATGTCTGGCATCTGCCCCAAAAAATTTAAGACTAACCTAATAACCTATTATTTTCATCTAGCCTCATCTGCTCTCAACAGGTAATTAACAACCTAGATTTAGGGCTCGAGTAGCTGACTTGTGAACATTCTCCCCGTCTACTATCCTGATCTTCTAAGACTCTTGTCTACTGGTATGCAACTGTATGTCAGCCCATATACTGGGCTGGAGGAGCCTCGAGGATATGCACTTAGTGAACTGACGCCTTATCTGTTTCCTTTTTCCTTTGTTGTCCTTGTCACTAGATTATTGCTTTGGTTGCCTATTATATCGAATTCTAATGACTGTAAACCACTTTGCTTGTTTTGCTGAACCTTTTAATGACTATAAACGACTTAGACTGTAAAATGATTAGCGGTAGATCAGATAAACTTAAATCTTTAAACCAATGAATAAGCATTCAGTCTCATCTAACCACTTGATACAGCTGTCTGGCAGCAAAAGAGAGATAAGCAAGAGTGATCCAGAGTCTGATAACGATAATGGGATTTGTAGTGGCTATTAAAATAGCCAGAACCATCGCCAAAACATTGGTTTTATTTTTTTCTAATTTCCTTGCTTTCATCATTTCTTTTAGGGAAAAGCAGCTAGGATGAGAACATTCATGCTAAGAGACTATATGACACCCCTAAAGCTAGCTTTTTTTTTTGTATTTGTCATTCTTTATTTATTTTAAATAAACTGAAGGGCATGTTTACTGACAGGTGCTCACATTACAACTCTAACCCACCCAGTACCTCTTCCCATCATGCGCCAAGAGATTAACATGGGTTTTTACTATGGTGCCCTGTGTTAATGGTTAGCACGGCACATTTGGAATGTGGTAAAGCCCGAGCTAATCCTTAGCGCAGATTAGTAAACATGACCCTTAGTGCTGTTAATTAGGACATATCACACATTAGAGTGGAAGAGACCATTATAATGTCCACCTTGGTTAATGTTTTTTTTTTTTTTGGGGGGGGGGTTCCCCACTAATTTTGGTTTTCCTTTATTTTCCATTTTGAACTAGAGATGGCAACAGGCAACTGCCCGCCACAAGCTGGATGACGCCTAAAAGCAGCCTTATACCCTGCTTTTTTTACGCCTCCTGGGAAATCAGTGTCTACACAATAAGGCAACCAAACACATCTTATATTTCATGAAAATAGACTAAGGAGGAAGGACGTGCTTTTGTTTGAAATGAAACAGGAAATTTTAAGGAAATTTCTTTTCATTCCGAAAATGGAATGAAAAGAAAATAGAAATCCTATTATTTTTTTTTTCAAAATAAACCAACTCCAGCTTTGGTCCTGGATCCTCGATGAACTCTTACATCTTCTCATACTTTTAAAATTCTTCTAAAGGTCTCTAGAGTTGTGTCCGGCCCCATCTAAGTCCCCAAGAGCCTGCAGCAACCCCCTCTGGCCTTTCTACTCTATGCCTCTTCCCATCTCTATGGCTTCAGGAGTAGGAGAGAGCTTCATTTACTCCTGCTCTACCAGTCCCGTTTTTCCAAATGGTACTGGCTGACCCGAGGTTGATATCATTGTGAAATTTGTCAGTACAACAAAATGGTGCTGGCCTCTTAGCCATTTTCTCATATAGTAAAAATCTATAATAGTGACAGCCTTGTATTGATCAGTGCCATTTTAAAAATAGGGCCAGATGGGTGGAACCAAATCTACACCAAGATGGCTGCCAACAGTCTGATTTCCTGTCACAAATTGTCGATTTCAAGCCCTCCTGTTATTGCAAGTGGCTTTTTTAAACAGAATACTGCACAATCTTCAAGCCATAAACATAAACTTGATATGGCCTTTGCAACTGTAGGTGGAGGAAAATGCCTGAAGCAAGACCCACCTACCCCGACCAAGACTGCAGTGACCAGGGAGCTCCAGGAATTGCTCAATCTGAGTTTAGCAGAACTCACATCTATTAAGACTGATGAAAGAAAATTTGTAAAACCTATGCAAGTTAAAAATGGAAATGGTTAACCTTGCTGTTCAGATTAGCACATTCCGAGAGCAAACCACCTTATGTCGTGAGAGTGCAGCAGAGGAAGTCAGCAGATCAGGTTTACATGATATTCTACAATCAGTTAGCATTAGCTTTCTGCTGATGGGCCAACACTATGGCATATCACCTGAAGTATTGGGTGGGGGGCCTCAGAGCATGAGGCCTGAAGGACCGGCAGAGTTCCAGAATGCAAAAGGGCCACCGGTGCCCTCTGACTGCAGTTTGCCAGGAATGCTGCTTTCGCTCACTCTGAATCTCTTAGACTGTAATAGTTATTTTTCCTTGCTTTTTGATGTTAAATTTTGGCATGGCTTAAACAAGAGATTAAGCAACCAGAACAAACACTGAGACCTGCATGGGATACTTTACTATTAAACCAACTGCAGAAGCTGAAATTTCATTGCAACTCTGTTCTCAGTCAAAAGGCTCAAGGTGCACTATTTATGCAAAAGTCCTGTTATTATGCCTCCAACAATAAAGTGGGGAAAGTGTTGGCTTTCTATTTAAATAGCAGGAAGAATAAGGATAATAGTATCATTATCCAAACTGCAAATGATTGTTTACTGACCTAAAGAGATGAAGTCATTTCTCAGTTCTATAATACCTGTATGTAATTCAGGGGTGGACTGACAGTGATCTGGACTCCTAGACAATGAGGGTCACTGGCCCCTAACCTCCCATCTGACATAGATTAATAGTTCTGCCTCTGTGGGAGTATTTCTAAAGCTCTCTTTAGACAACAACTTAATATAGAAATAAACAAAGTCATTAAATCATGCTAGACTTGAATACATATTTCATTATGAATATAAAACATTTTACAGTTATCATCATTATATTAACATATGGTATATATTTTGTTACCATGTGTTGATAAGCAGGTGACACATTCATAGTGTCATAAAAATATACAAAATAAAATAATAGATTTTTGGGTTCAAATTCCAGTCTGTCCTGGTCATGGGAGTATAACACTATAAAATGACAGTGATATGTAATAGTCTGGTTCATTAATACACTTGCTTCATTTTACTACTTTTTCCAAACCAATGGAATGTTTCGGTATCACTCCATTCTATCCAACCCTCCCAAGATAGATGCACACACAGATGAGCTATGCTCCTCCTGTTTTTCCCACTTGTCTTGAATTTATACTGATTGCCCACAACACAAACGTAACAAAGATATGACAGTATGAGCAAGCAGCATATCATAAACATGAGAGCTGCAGAATATAACATTTGATAGACTCAATATTAGTTGTAGCGGGCAGGCAAAGGACATAGAATCGGGAAATACATATACTGTTAAACATACCTGTATAACAGGCAAGGAAGGGACAAAACATTACAGGTTTAATTAAAAAAATATTTTGTTATAGACACAGAAAAGGAAAACGCATCAGTAAACCATGTCCACAGTTACTCCATACAGAATAGTACAGTAGATATATTATGTACAGTTATTTATCCTAAACAAGCAGGAAATGGAAATCGATCGGCCAGTTTTTAGAGGTCTTACCTGCCATTTGATAGTCTACATATTATATGCATTACATGCAGTGTTTCTATTATCTATAGTAGGAAAGAAGGCCATTGCTGAGCACTAACCAGCACTGCTTGTAGAATTTACTGAGTTTGGTCCATTTGAAGAGCCAGCACTCTTGGACCAAGCTAGAACTGAAGCCAGTGGAGGAACTTCCAAAGGGACTGCTCCCAGAGGCAGAGGGACCAGTGCTGCTCGGGCTGTATCCACCTCCTCTGCCCACAGCTGGAACTGAAACAACCCCCAGCTCCCATGCACTGCTCCACCATGTCCCTGGCTCCCACAGCACCTCCTGCCTCTAGCCATATCCAGTGGCCAGAGAGAGCTACTCTGTGGAGCACTACGTAGCGTTATCCGTGACATATACTCTGGGTTGGGTCTGCATCTTAGTATTCTCAAGGCAGTGTGTGAGCTGATAGCACGAAGCTAAGACGGCTAGAGAGAGGTCTGAAAATTGAGAAATGTTATTGTGTTTGTACAAATCATAGCGGGTTTATTATAGAATGATGCCAGGTCCTGGTAATACCAACTGGATTCCAGCAGGCTGCGACATCCCAGATAACAACGTAGAGATGCCAAAGGTCCTGAAGAGTGAGCCTGAAGGTCAGAGCTCCTGTGTTATAAAACTAGAAAAATTTAAATGTCCTATTACTTTGAAACTTAAAACCAAGTGGGGAAAGTGTGATGAGCACGGCTTATGAAATTCTATCCATAGATCACATAAGAAGACAGGAACCTAAAAGAAAAACTGAGTCTAGCGGCTTTACGACTTTTATCGGGACAATAGAGGAATCAAAAAAGGGGCCATAGTAAATGTGGTCATTGTAGTATTTGTGCAATAACTGTGGAATTACAACATTTTACTTATCATGACAAGCAGTACCGTTTGAATAGTAGCACTTCCTGTGATTCTTCTTATGTGATCTATGCAGTGCAGTGCCCTTGTGATCTCCTATATATAGGGAAAATGATTAGATCATTTAAATCCCGTATGGTAGAACACAAGAGTCAACTAAAAAACAAAATTATTTTGGCACCAATGGTGCAACATTGCCTAGATCGAGTCCATACTTTTGAAGATTTGCGATGCTTTTGTATAGATCAGATTATTTCAGGTTTACATGGTAAAACGAAAGAACAAACACTTTTGATAAGGGAACAGCGTTGGATTTTCTTTTTAAAGACTGTGACACCAGCTGGTTTAAATACCTATATTGATTGGGGAGCATGTTTATGATTCCTTTAATAATGATCCTGATGTCTGTTTGGTTGGGGGAGTGACGTCACTCTTTGGAATGATATAATAGGGCAATCCCTGTTTTTAACCCGCATGCGCGGCGTTCTTTTGAAGAGCTTGTGATGTCTAAACTCCCTAAGAGGATAATGTCTGCAGCATAAGTTTGCTGATTTGCTTAAAGGTATGTGGTCCGGTAAGAAGAGTTTTAGAAGACATTCTTGGAGGCACTGAACATGTTCTTTTGGTGATGGATTTTTTTGTTTTGTTTTTTATTTTCAGCTTTTATTAAAATCCCCTGAAGAAACTCGGTTCACGAGTGAAACGCAGGAAATGGGCGCTAAAAGTTGGCGTTGGGATACATCTAAAAGCTAAGCTATCATTGGGATATATTTAAAAGCTAAGCAATCCTAGTAGAATTTCTTTAAATTCACCTATGGAATTATCATCACACTGAAAAGAGTGCATATTGGTCAGTGATGTTATTAGGCGCTTTTTGAAGTTTTACAATCAAATCATAGTGCCGACGAGTCTGAGACCATACAAGCACATGTTAAGTAATATAAATATAAATATATAAATGTGTGATATGTGATCTCAGCTATAGGTTGAATTACTGTATGTTTAAGTTGCCTGAAGTCGCAATGGAGTGATTTCTATTGATTGCAGATACTCAGACATGTGGTGGCAGGTCACTAATAGATTTAGGGGTATGTTTACTAAACTGCGGTAACGTTACATAACGCGCGTTACGTAACGTTAACGATCGTAGACGTTCCGCGGCGCGGTAAACACCACAGAAGGTGGAGAAAGGGCGGAGAGAAGGGGTCAAAGGGCGGAGTGTGGGCGGGGAGAGGCTCCATTAACACTAACACGCTGATCTGAAGAGCTGAATCCTAACGCGATTGAAAACCTGCCGTTAGATGCACATATGCAGGAGAGAGAAACCATTTACATGTCAGCAATGTACAGCCCAGGCAGGGAGCCCAAAAACTGTGATAGTAGTGCTCCATGTACAGCAATACCATAGTGCCAAAGTATGAATGGCCACTATGGCGATGGTGCAAATGGGGCATAGGGGGGCCGCAGGCAGGACATGTAGCATGGGCAGCTGGGGCACAGGTTGGACCAGGCGGGCGCCTAGGTGGCACATAGGAACACAGACACCGGAGATCAGCAAGACAGCAGTTAACCAAGGCCAAACACAATCCACCAATACCTACCTGGTCCACCCTAGCCAATAGTCGCTAGGGCACAGACCTGACATCCCCCCAGCCATCCCGCCCCCATGTGGAGGGGACATAATAGTGGTAGGCACTGACGGGGGATGTGAGGATGTCCATGTATGACCCCCACCCCGGAACCTGCTCCCTAGGCGGGCGTCTACCTACACAGTGGATGGCCTGGGACTGCGCACTACCAGCTCCGACAGCAAATGGCCACGTCAGCTTGGCAGGGGGGCGTGTGCCTGTACTGGAGGGGGCAGTGCCACCTCCCTGCAGTTTTCCTAGGCCATGCTCTGCATCAGTACGTGGTGTGCAGTGCAACATAAAAGGTCTGGCTGAGGAAAAGTGCAGGTAGCCCCAGGGACTACCATGCATCTGTGGCAACAGTGTGGTGCAGTACACCCAGCCAGTGTGTCCAGGAGCAGAGGGTCACAGGTGCAAGTCCCAGCTGTGGTTCCTGCAGAGCATGTCCCTATATTTTACCCTACAATGCAGATACAACAGCAACATGTGCAAAGCCCAAAGCAGCGGCGAACAGGGGTGCAAACACCCACTCACACAGGCTCCACAATCCAATGATGCATGGAGCGGCAGGCTGTTGGCCCCAGCATTGGGATGATGTTATCACCAGAGCACTACTACTACCCCCTGCACAGTTTAGCAATGTTGGCACTGTGATCAGGACTAGTGTGGCCGGCAGGGCTGCCAACCACCCCTATCTTTGTATAATGCTGCAAAAGGAGTGAGCGTGTTTGTATGTCTATCCATTGTTCTGTGGCTGCCCACACTTCACTGGGCCCAAAATGTCCCACTGTTACCAGCGTTAGCCTGATTAGATACATAATGAGGAGCAAGGTATTCTGGGTATGGCCCGGACAGGGCAGATTGGCCAGGATGCATCTTCACAGGGTGTGGGGCAATGGCTAGGACACTGTAGTGCCTGACCACCACCTGCATGGACAGGGTGGCCACAGCATGGCATGCTGGGAGGGCACTCACTCTGAACGAGCAGTGACCATGGCAGGTCTAGGTTCCCACATAGCGCTCTACACTATTTGTCTCTAGTGATCTATTTGTGTTCCCCAGTGCTGGGGTCCCAATCACTGAGATGCCTGCTTGCTGCACATAGTTTCTGGTGGATTATCTGCAGTTGGACTGTGCATGGTCGGAACACCTTTAAGGTACAGTCTGACTGTGCTGTCTGCTGGTGACTGGCAGACAGTGGTGTGAGGCACTTGGGGTTTCCAGACCTAACCCCAGCATTGTTGCTGGTCTGCCACTGTCTTAGTCATAGGTATGGCTCTGACCCACCAACCCTGGAGGGCTGTCTCGTACAAACAGGATGGAGGCTGCTTCCTTGGAGCAGGGGCACTGTTCTTTACCTACAAAAGGGTGATGTGGGCCTTTTGGGATATGTAGTGTATACTACTGTGACCTATATAGCTACTGCTGCACACACCTCATGCAATTCTAGGAAACCCTCTGCCCTGCTAACAGCTGCCCATGTCAGCCAGACCCTCACATGGGGTACACACTAATCTGGCTGGTGTCTGGTCCCACAGGGCCACATGTGACTGCAGGATACAGATGGACACCAAATTACCTTTGGCTGCACTGCACGGAACACCTGTCACACACTGGTAGTGATGGGGATGTACAGCAGGACCTATCTCTAGCACCACATGTACTGCGGACCTAGTGCTGGGCACCACTCCTATCCCTCAGGGTGACCACAGAACCTGCACAATGGCATGGTCTGTAGCTACTCTCTGCCAGTATCACACACTGTCAGTTCGTCTTTCCCAGCTGAGGTACCGGAGAGGTGCAGACCCCATTTGGTGATCAGCTGTAGACAGCTATTCAGCATGTGCCTTGCATCATGGGTACTGCTGTGACATACACCATGGAGGCATAGCCTACTGGTTAATACATTGCCATTCTTGGCAGTGTTCATTGGTTCAGTTCCTCATTGTTCCCTCCTCTCATGCCTGTCCTACTCAAATAGTGTGCATGCCTGTAGAGGTCATATTTTTGCAGATCTGCGCTTCCAGCCCATAATACCCTCACCACAATTGCCAACATCCCCTCGGTCCGTCTATCTGCGTCTGTCAGCTGTGTAGAGTCCTGTCTGCCTGTGCAGGCTGCCAGCCCATGTCCTGCACTGCTACCCTTTCCTGCATTGCGCCTCATCGTGCTTGCCTCGCCTGTGCCTGATCTGCATGGCACCACCACTCCTCTGTCCACCCATCATTGTAACTATCCTGCCACCTCCGCCTCCTCTGGGTGACATGTATTCCCACCATCTGCCACCAACTGTTTTTCCGGTACTTTACATTGCCAACACCCTGTGCTGTGGTAGAGCTACCCGACCATGTTTGTCATCAGTACTGGCAGGCACATGGGATGCCCGCAGATATGGCAGGTCCAGCGGTTCCCACTTCTCCCTCCTTCACTCACCTGTTCATTGCCTTTCCTGAGTGCTCTATCTAGTGTTAGGGCTACATCTGTCTCTGTTCCGCACAGGTCATGCATGTCATCCTGAGGCACCTTGCAGTCCCTAGGGCACACTAACCTTGGACACCATAACCTTGTTAGGCCACCTTAACCTATGGTTCCATAGCCCAGGTTGCCTTCTGCGGTGACTTGTCCAAGGGTGCCTAATATGGCGCTTAGCCTAGGAGGCCCTATAGGGCGCCTTCTGAGGCACCTTACAGGGCACCTTACTAGGCACCTTACATGGCACCTTATAAGGCACATTACAGGGCACCTTACTAGGCACCTTACAAGGCGCCTTACAGGGTGCCTTGCAAGGCGCTTTACAAGACGCCTTGTAACGCTCGTTATTCTAAGGCGCCTTGTAACGCGTGTTAGCTGTCAGCTTGCTGTAACGATGCACCGCCCATGCCTTTATATGGGCATCTCTACCTTTACCGTGGAACCTACCGCGAATGACATTACCGCAGTTTAGTAAACATACCCCTTAGAGTACGTATTTACATGTAGATTTCTTTGGGTAAAAAAAAAAAACACTTGTGGCAATGAAAGTGCATTATCCAATTCCCCCCTGCAAGGGTTACATCCATGAAATGAGCACTTTTTTCAGCTTATTCATGGTCAAGAACAGGCATAGGCATGGACATCTCACTAACCAGGGCCAGATGCCAGATGTGCTTGCGTCATTCTGAAACCGCACAGCAATATGCATCTCCCTTGCTCTGCTCAGGCCATCTCCACGACAATCCCATGCTACATGGGCATTCTCTTATTAAGGATGTCTATCTACCCGGTTTCTAAAATGGCTCTGAAGATGATTCCATGCTTTGCACGTCTAAATGCCTGATTTCAGACATCCAACTAACAAATGGGGCTTCTAAAATACCCCTTGTGGAGCACAATTCATAAAGGGGCACGTCCAGAATGTCCAGATGGCTCTGATTCTATAACATGGGAGAAAAACATTCCCGTGACATACAGAATCGCGCCCTGAGATGGTCCGGTGTGCCCCTACATGCCTGCGGGAACGTCCTCCCTATAGGTTCCCCTGTCACCCATGGCGGTGACCCTCTTCTTCCCCCCCGCCTGACCCCCAGCTGGGCAACCAGGGCCTGGATTGGGCAGTGGGGACCCACCTGTCCACAGCCCTGGCGGAGGGGGAATTCTGGCCCCAGTCGTCCAGTAGATGCTGCTTATTCCACCTCAGAGGTGGAATAAGCAGCACGTAGAAGTTCAAAGCAAAAGAGGAAGGCCACAATAAGATGGATCGATACACTAACAGCAGCTACGGGTACCAGTCTGTCAACAATGAGCCGCCTGACTGAAGATTGAACACAATTTAGGACAACTATCCAGAGGGTCCCCGTGAGTCGACACCAACTCGACGGCATTTAACAAAAACAACCACCACCCCTGGCCCCGCAGGATGTACAGGGCCGTGACCTGAATCAGCCCTGTACGTCCTGCCACATCAGCCCACCCCAACTCCACCCAGACTGCCCCCTCCCAGCTCTCCTCGTACTGCTGCTCTAGCCATGCGGGGAGGGTCTGAGGGGGGATTGGGGCAGGGTGGCTTGTGGTGCTGCACGAACTGCCGGGACATGCAGCCCTGCAAATTGTCTCTCTGAATCGGGACCATAGTGTTACATAAATTATGACCATCTACAATCAAGAATGGGTTAATTTCACTAGTTTCCACACTTATCATTATGCTTTTATTCTATAACAGGGGCTGTATTGGATAGACAATGATCAAGATTATAGGGTTCCCAGCTGGATTATGTTACGATGCACCCTGGAGGTGCTGTTTGATTTGCATTATGCCCTGGTTATGTTGTTTAATGAACCTTTAAGTTCAAATAAGATGTTGATATTGATTATTACTGTCCCCATCGATGAAGGTCTAGAAGTGAAACGGAATATATCACCACAGGCTTTATGATCAACAAGATCAAGTTTTATCGGATCTCCTGGATACATAGAGGCATCTAGTTCATTGGAGATGCCCTGCAGAATGGGAGGCTGATGATCTTCCAGTGTTTATGAATTAAATATAATCTTCCTTTTTCATGGTGTTTTAAATAGATGCAGAGAAGCCAAGCTCATTTCACCTGGAGGAAATTTTATACTATGGAGCATGCTGCCTCCGCTTTCCATGCGATACTTACGGAGAGAACAAGATTGAAAGGTAATGTGAGACTACAAAAATCTTGGAAAAGGAACTGGGTGTTACCTTATCTACTGTAATGCACCATGATCCCTCTTCTAGGAGAAGACAGTTCCTTGCTCCCTGTCTACTTCTCTTTCCTAATCCCTCTTCTTCCTAGTTTATTGGATGATTTGGACTTCTGTTAAATCCCACAGGATAAATCATCTTCATCTAACTTATGCTAGGCCTGTATATATGAAAGCTGGCAACCCTGAACACCTTTTATTCCTCTATGAAAAGTGAAAATTTTCTGACAAAAGGTAAGGTCAGTGATTCAGAAAACACTGTATATTAAATCAGTTTCTCTCATGGGAAAAATGTCTGAAGGTAAAATGTCTGATCAGAGAAAGGCTGAACTTTTACAGAGCTCTGCTAGTGAGTGGATTTTTGCCTCCTGGGACATCTTACTGTGAGTTCTAGCTGTTTATTTAATTATTTACTGTTGTCTAACTGTTGTTTGTTTAATTATTTAGTGTTTGTCTTAGTGGTGTGCAAGTTTCAGCCTTCTCAGCTGTACTTACCTTGCCTCTCTCAATTAACTGGGCCTTGTGTGGTAGCCATTTTGAATTAATCTCTCTCCCCAGAGCCTGCTGTTTGTTAAGCTTTTCCTGTCCTTGCCTGCCTGAGTGACTCCTCCCCCTGTGTGTGTGGTAGCCATTTTGAATTAATCTCTCTCCCCAGAGCCTGCTGTTTGTTAAGCTTTTTCCTGTCCTTGCCTGCCTGAGTGACTCCTCCCCCTGACCCCTCCCCCTGAGGTATCCTGTAACCTTGTTCCTGTTTTCTCCACGTGTGCATAGGCTGTTTTAGTTTGCTTTTCTCTGATCAGAGAAAGGCTGAACTTTTACAGAGCTCTGCTAGTGAGTGGATTTTTGCCTCCTGGGACATCTTACTGTGAGTTCTAGCTGTTTATTTAATTATTTACTGTTTGTCTAACTGTTGTTTGTTTAATTATTTAGTGTTTGTCTTAGGGGTGTGCAAGTTCAGCCTTCTCAGCTGTACTTACCTTGCCTCTCTCAACTAACTGGGCTTTGTGTGGTACCCCCATCCCCCTGCTGAGGGTTCAGGACAGGGTACCTTGTAACTGCCCTCTTTAATAGGACTTATCTCCCCCCCTCCCTCCCCAGCACCCACCCACCCCTGGGGAAATTGTAGTTTTATAGGTACTTGGACATCTTAGAGGAAAGGGGCTGCTCTCAGGTGCAGCTCTTAATCCAAATCAGTCATACACAGAGGACCTGTGATTAATTAGCTTCAGGTACACAGGGTGTATTAGGGGTATTAGATACACTTTTATTAGTATAAGCATCTACACCAATCCTTATTATATACCGATTTAAAAGACCTAAACACAAGCTTTAAACTAAGATGCAGTCAGAGGTCCAGCAACGAGATGGGGGTTCTCCAGTCTTTTGCATCGAGTGTCACATGTATGATTATCTCCCAGTTGGTGAGAGATCCTACATATGCACTAAGTGCAGGGAGCTCTTTGCTCTCAGGGAACGAGTCCGTTCTCTAGAGGCTAGAGTAGCAGACCTGGAAGACATAAGAAAGACAGAGAAGTACATGGACAAGACCTACAGGGATATAGTCCTGAAGTCCCACCTCCAGTCTGGCAGCATCCCTGTTGCCATGGAGGAGAGAGGTCACGTGACAGGAGAGCATCACCCTGGTGTGGCAGGAAGTGATCCTGTAACTAGGACCTGTCCTCCAGGTGATGTAAAACCCTCTCGCACCGAGGACGTTTCTCCAGGGCCATGTCCCCATGAGGGAAGGGGCAGGACAGCTGTTATAGTTGGTGATTCAATCATTAGGAATGTAGATAGCTGGGTGGCTGGTGGACGTGAGGATCGCCTGGTAACATGCCTGCCTGGTGCGAAGGTAGCAGATCTCACGCACCGCCTAGATAGGATCATAGATAGTGCTGGGGGGGAGTCTGTTGTCTTGGTACATGTTGGTACCAATGACATAGGAAAATGTGGTAGGGAAGTTCTGGAGGCTAAATTTAAGCTTTTAGGTAGGAAGTTGAAATCCAGAACTTCCAGGATAGCGTTCTCCGAAATGCTTCCTGTTCCACGTGCAGGACCCAAAAGACAGGCAGAGCTCCGGAGTCTCAATGCGTGGATGAGACAATGGTGCAAGGATGAGGGTTTTGGATTTGTTAGGAACTGGGGAACATTCTGGGGAAAGGGGGGGCTCTTCCGAAGGGATGGGCTTCACCTTAATCAGGATGGGACCAGACTGCTGGCATTAACCTTTAAAAAAGAGATAGAGAAGCTTTTAAACTAGAAAATAGGGGAAAGCCGACAGTCACCCAGGAGCGCACGGTTCGGACAAAGGTATCCTTGAAGGATACTACCAAAAGCAGTGAGGTTCCAAAAGGGAGTATAGTAGCCCAAATGCCCTTGAGTAAGGAGCAGACAGAGCATAAAGATTCCCAATTACCCATGCCTACCAATAGCCAGATTAATATTAATAAAATACAGTCTCTAAAATGCTTGTATGCCAATGCTAGAAGTCTAAACAATAAGATGGGAGAATTAGAATATTTAGCATTAAATGAGAGGTTAGATATGATTGCACTCTCAGAGACATGGTGGAAGGAGGATAACCAGTGGGACACTGTGATACCTGGATACAAACTATATCGTAATGATAGAGCTGAACAAATTGGTGGAGGGGTTGCGCTCTATGTTAGAGAGGGCATTGAGTCAGAAAGGATTAAAGTTTTGCAGGGAACAAAATATGCTGTAGAATCTCTATGGATTGAAATTCCATTTATGAAGGGGAAGGTGATGGCAGTGGGAGTATACTATCGACCACCTGGCCAGAATGAACAAATGGATGATGAAATGCTCAAAGAAATCAAGGAAGCTAACAAAAGCCACAACAGAGTAGTAATAATGGGTGATTTCAATTACCCCGGTATCGACTGGGACAGTGTCACAGCAGGACAAGCTAAAGAGATAAAGTTTCTAGATGAAATAAATGACTGCTTCTTGGAGCAGCTGGTTCATGAACCGACCAGAGGGGAAGCCATACTGGACCTAGTCCTTAGTGGAACGCCAGATCTGGTGCAAGAAATAAGGGTGTTGGGACCACTTGGCAATAGTGATCATAGTATGATCATGTTTGATTTAATCAGTGGAGGACAGATAGTAAAGGAATCCACAGTACTACCTTTTAACTTTCAAAAGGGTGACTATGATAGAATGAGGAATATAGTTCGGAAAAAACTAAAAGGAGCGGTTCCAAAGGTTAAAGACTTACAGCAAGCTTGGGTGTTATTTAAAAATACTATCCTCGAAGCCCAGACCAGCTGTATTCCACGCATTAAGAAAAGTGGAAGAAAGTCCAAAAAACTGCCAGCATGGTTTAAAGGTGAGGTCAGAGAGGCTGTTGCTGCCAAAAGAGCAACCTTCAGAAAATGGAAAAAAGAGCCAAATGATGAAAACTGGAAACAGCACAAGCACTGGCAAGTTAAATGCAAAGCATCGATAAGGCAGGCAAAGCGGGAATTTGAGAAGAAACTTGCTACGGAAGCAAAAACACGAAATAATGACTTTTTCAAGTACATTCGTAGCAAAAGGCCTGTGAGAGAGTCAATTGGACCATTAGATGATAGAGGGGTAAAAGGGGCAGTAAGAGGAGACAAGGCTATAGCAGAGAGACTGAATGAATTCTTTGCTTCGGTCTTTACTGAGGAAGATGTAGGGGTGTTACCCAAGACTGAAGTGGTATTTAAAGGTGATACTGCAGAGGAATTGAGAGAAATATCGCTACACACCGGGAAGATATATTACAACTATTTGATAAACTGAATAGTAGCAAATCACCTGGACCGGATGGTATACATCCCAGAGTGTTGAAAGAACTGAAATATGAGATTGCAGACCTGTTATTGGTAATCTGTGAACTTTCATTAAAATCATCTGTAATACCTGAAGATTGGAGGGTCGCCAACGTAACACCAATTTTTAAAAAGGGTTCCAGGGGTGACCCGGGAAATTACAGACCGGTGAGCCTGACGTCAGTACCAGGGAAAATGGTAGAAGCCATCATAAAGAACAAAATTACACAGCATGTAGATAGTCATGGCCTAATGGGAGACAGCCAACATGGCTTTAGACAAGGAAGATCTTGTCTTACTAATCTGATCTGTTTTTTTGAAGGTGTGCATAAACAGGTAGACAAAGGTGAGTCGGTTGATATAGTGTATCTGGACTTTCAGAAAGCTTTTGACAAGGTCCCCCATCAGAGACTTTTGGCGAAGCTAAAAAGTCATGGGATAGGAGGCAGTGTACTATTGTGGATCGGGAACTGGTTAAAAGATAGAAAGCAGAGGGTAGGGCTAAATGGCCAATATTCCCAATGGAAAAAGGTGAATAGTGGAGTACCCCAGGGATCTGTACTGGGTCCGCTACTTTTTGACATATTCATAAATGACCTGGAAAAGGGAATAACTAGTGAGGTAATCAAATTTGCAGATGACACAAAACTGTTTAAAGTTGTTAAAACCCAAGAGGATTGTGGAAAACTGCAGGAGGATCTGGATAAATTGGAAGACTGGGCATCCAAATGGCAGATGAAATTTAATGTGGACAAGTGCAAAGTTATGCACCTAGGAAAGAACAACCCACACTATAGTTACAAGATGCAAGGCTCCACATTAGAAACCACCACCCAGGAAAAAGATTTAGGAGTCATCGTGGATAACATGTTAAAACCCTCCGCCCAGTGTGCAGCGGCGGCCAAGAAAGCAAATAGAATGCTAGGTATCATAAGGAAAGGGATGGAGAATAAAACAAAGGATATTATAATGCCTCTGTATCGCTCCATGGTACGACCGCACCTTGAATATTGTCTGCAATTCTGGTCACCGTATCTTAAAAAGGACATAGAGTTATTAGAAAAAGTACAGAGAAGAGCCACCAAATTGGTGAAGGGGATGGAAGGCTACTCCTATGAAGAGAGGCTAAAAAGGTTAGGGCTCTTTAACCTAGAAAAGAGGCGGCTGAGGGGAGATATGATAGAGGTGTATAAATTAATGAATGGAGTGGAACGGATAAACGTGGATAAATTGTTTACGCTATCAGAATATAGAAGGACTAGGGGGCATGTAATGAAGCTACAGGGTAAACTATTTAAGACAAATAGGAGAAAATATTTCTTCTCTCAACGTGTAATCAAACTCTGGAATCTGTTACCGGAGGATGTAGTAAGGGCTGTTAGTATAGCTGGGTTTAAAAAAGGTTTGGACAAGTTCCTGGAGGAAAGGTCCATAAACCACTATTAAAAAGGGACCCAGGATATCAATGCTTGGCCTAGTACAAGCACTGCAGAACCTGTGTCTTTTGGGGAAACTGCTAGGTACGTATGACCTAGATTGGCCACTGTTGGAAACAGGATACTGGGCTTGATGGACCTCGGTCTGACCCAGTATGGCATTTCTTATGTTCTTATGTTCTTATTACTGAATATGTTAATTTTAATTACTATAAAAACCATTTTAGGTCGCTGGAAAGACAACACATTGCTGAGTGAACAGTTTTGTTAGAGCCTATAGATTAGTGATATGCAGGCAAAAAAATTGTTTTGTTTAGTTTCCTGTATTGTTTGCAGGTTTATTTTCCTTTGTTTTAATACCTTTTTATTTTGTGCTATTTTGTTTTTATACATTTTCATTTCAGGGTGATTTTTTTTAATTAAAGAGGTGGCTGTAGCTGCTGCCCAAATGAAAACCATAGCTAAAAGGTTACTAGAGGTTTCAAGCAAATAAAAAATCCAACTGGCTTTTTTTTTCACGTCAGAGGCTGGCCTTTGGATTAGAAGGTAAGCATCTTGCAGGAAGAGCTATTACATCCCCACTGGGGCTGGCACAGTGCTTTCCTAACTGTGTCTTGTATTGCTGGTGATCTTCATTCCTGCTTCTTCATTGGGCCAAGGTTTGTGTGGTCTGGACCTCCCTGGATTTTTTGCCCTGTCAATCTATTGATTCTTGCTCAAGACAAAGGTTTACTTCAAAGACTTTTCTTTTGCTATGTTCTTGTGCCTGAAATTCTATAATCTACACGCATACTTGCGCACTCAGCCCAAACTCCGCCTAGGTCCATGTCCACTGGCAAAGGACGCGCTTTGATACTAACGAATGTACTTTTATATTGGTTGATATTATAAAAGAGGTCATTTATGCGCATATGTGACCGCAAACGTGTGGAAATGACTTTATAAGATTACCTCATAATTATATGGGTTGAGTCAAACACACCTGAAAACTAAAAAAAAAAGAAGAAAATCCTGCAGCTGGGTGAGCGCGATGGCTGCGTGGCAATGTTGCAGGCTGCTGTGCTTGGCTCCGGAGTTCGCTCGAATGCTGTGGAGGGGGTGCTCACTTTTCCAAGGAGGCAGCAGCCGTGGCCATCTCTCTAGAAGCTGCCTGAGAGCTGTTGTGACGGCTGGGATAAAAGTGAAGAAAAGGCTTAATAATGAGAGAAAAAAAACCCCTCTGCACGTGCAAATGAAAGCTTCGGGCACCATAACCCCATAGATACCAGTTTCCATTTACCAGGAACCTCAAAGGCCCTGGAAAGTAGTTGGTTCCAAAACAATAAATGAACTAAAAGCTTCATTGGTTATTGGATATCAAACTCCCCTGGTAGTAAAATGGTCAATAAACATTACGCCCCTTGAACAGTAAGTTATTTTTGCATCCCTGCAGTTAGATGAGTGAGTGCGCTTCAAGATGCATTTCATTTTGTGAACTGTTTTATTTCTCCTGGGATGAATTAGACAGAACAAGGGCTGCTGTATTTTCACACAGAATCACTCATCTCCCTAATGAGAAAGCAATAAAAATCAGCCTTCCATCAAGAAGGCGATCCTGAATGGCCCCACACACATCCTAAGGATCATGCCGCTGGAAATATAAAATGTGGCAAGCTAATAGAACATCGGTATTCCATGATCCCAGAATCCAATAAAGTGGGAATCGGTTCAATTAAAGCAGACTCCTTGCTAGCTGAGGTATCACACATGCAATTAATCCAACTGGCAGCATCACAAATGCCTTTGAGGCTTTTGTGATCCTGCAGACTAATGAAGAAGCACTGCTGGCTGTCACCTGGAACAGGGACAGCATCTGTCTCAGTGACAGAAGCAATTAAATCCACCACGGGGCCCCAGGTTCAAATCCAGCTGTACTGTAAGCAGCAGAGGAGGGGGATGCATAAGGCTGATTTCTCTTTCAATAATGCATCTTCCGCCTTAGCGGTGGGAGATTAACAGAATAAGGGGAAGAGGTATTTGCATTCCAGGACAAGTCTTTTTTCAGCACTTTCATTGTCCAGTAGGTGGAAGTGGATGTTGGTGTCTGTGAAATAAACCCACAGACTCTCAATCTTTGAATGAAATGTAAGAGATGGCAGGAGGATGGATTTCACCAGGTAATTATGCAGCCCTGAAAACAAAATGTTCAGATAGGTTCAGAGCAACCATTGCCTGGTCAAAGGGTGAATAGTCCATTTGTGACTGGCAAGAGTATGATTTACAGGAGATGGTATACTCTTCTCTATAGAAGGTCCCTCCCTGTACAGAACAACTTCATCTCTCACCGCCACTTTCGGAAACTTTTTTTCAAAGAACACTGTCAGAAAAAGCCTTAAATACTAAGAGAGAGGTATGAAAAACCCTAATTTGATTCTCTAATGTTATTCCTCATATTACTCTTGGGAAAATTCTGTGCAAAACAATTTAAAATTCTGTGTGCAATTTTTGAAAAAACCGTGCATAGTATTTTAAAATTCTACAGCATTCTGCATGCATTATTAGTAATTCTTTGGGCAGAATTTGTATCATAAGGCCTAACTCCTCCCCTAGACCCAAAATTCCCCCTTCCTTTTTCCTTCTTCAGCTCTCTCTTGCTCCAACCACAGTTCTCTCTGTGGTTCAAATGAACAGTGGGGCCAGGATAGCAGAAGAGGGGACATGACACAATGTGCAAGTATTCGCCATCTTTTCTCAGCACGTGATCCCTGCGGGGGAGTGGACAAGGATCAGGCATCACTTGTTTTGGTGCCTGTGCAGAATTCTGCTTAATAAATACAGAATTCTGTGCTGGGAAATTCTGCACAAATTCTGCATTGCGCAGAATTCCCCCAGATGAATTATATCATTAAAAATTACCTGGTCACTCTTTACATATATCAATATATACAAATATGAAGGTTTGAAGATGTTAGAGCCTTGATTTGCCATACGGTAGCAGGCTGGCATTTCTTTAGAGTTTATCTATCCAGAAATTTTGCCTCCCTTCACCACCGCACTGGCACATTTGTAGCCGCATGGCTATTCATGCCCTCCATAGCCATCTTTACGGATTTCTGCATTCCATTCAATGGGCCTCTCCACACTAATTATCATTGCTATCCTCAATTAATTATTTCCTCTCTCTCTTGAGCAGGAATTCAGAAATGTCTTTTTCTCACACGCTTCCTAATGAATGTCTAAGGACTCAGTTCACAAAAGTCTGAAAAAAGAAAAGATTACATATTTTGCACATAAAGACAAATGCAAAAACAATAACGAAAATAAAAAATGTCAGTCTGTCATCCATGGAGATTTAGAATTTTACACAGTAATAGCTCTCCCACTTACATTCTCGAAATAATTTGCATGCATTACTAAACATAAAAAAGCATCTTTACTGCTGCCCACAGATGGGGGAGACAGGAATGAGATTGTTAGCTGTATGGTGTTAGGAATCTATATAAAATGACCTTGCAGCAGTTGCCTTACATTTTTAATGTACGCAAAAGGAAAGAGGGACGAGGCTGAAAGGGCACGTTTAAATGCTAAACCATTAAAATATATCACATTTGTCTTGTTACTTTACAAAACTGCTTCATTCGGAGGGGGGGGGGGGGGGAATGGAATCGTAAATATTTTGGGATCTTTCTTCACAGAGTGGAAAAAGGTTCAGCATCTTTTGTTGACTATTTCTTTTATATTTTTTATCAACTATTATATATCATGATGCAGACGCTGGTTGACAATCATTGAACCTTTCTCAGCTATGTCCCCTGTGACCACCAGGTCATTTTCAAAAGCATTTCCATGACCAATGAGTTTTTGAAAGAGCACCTGCCAAATATGTGGCCAGACTTATGCGCCTACTGCAAGTTTGCCTGGACATAAAATATTCCCGACAATTTGTATGTGCCTCACAGCAGGCATAAGCGTGTGTGTATTTTTCCTGGGATAATTTTCAAAGTGGATATACGACACACATACATTATCTTTGACTAGCCACCAGATCGTGTGCCGCCTTTGATTTGTACATGCAGCTGAAAAATTAGTCTATATACAGTAAAAATACTGCATGACATGCGGTGTATCAAACAATAGCAAACCATTCAGATATAAAATATAACAGATCTAGACAACTAGAAAAGAAGCCAATCTAAATAAAATATAACAAACTTACACACTTTAAGTGGCATTTCAGAAGGGACATCCAAGTGCAATCTGGGGCATTTAAGTGCAGGGCCATTGTAGCACATGCAGAGGCCCAGGGAGAAATAGATGAAGGGGTCCACAAGGCCTGTTTCAGACTATGTCTCCTTCAGCTAGATGTAGGCTTGGAGCCTCCTGTGGTGTGGGGGCCCAGGGCACTTGCCCTGTTTGCCACCCCCTAACACCGGCCTTCTTTAAGCCAGAATATCTGAAAAAAAAATGCAAGCATGTCCAGGTGCAGATGTGACTTCACAAACATGGCTGTGCCTGATATGGACAGCTGTGAGAACATCTACAAAGACATCCCCAGAACCATATCTCAGAACCCAGTCATCTAGGAATAGCCTAATGGTTAGAATAGTGAGTTAGGAACAGGAAAGCCAAGAATTCAATTCCTACTGCTGCTATCATCAAAATTATGCTGAGTACAGGGTATGATAGAGTGCTACCATCTGGATGTTCTTCAGCCAAAAAGAGCACTTTCATGATGCTTGTTTTTGCCTGGAGCAGGTATAACCTTAACGTGACTCCAGACATTCAGGACGTTTCTGAAATCAGGCAGTGACTTCCATTTTAGAAACATAGAAACAGGACGGCAGAAAAATACCACTACAATAGTCCTCTTTTTACCTTTAGAGATCCTCTGTGTTTATCACATGCTTTTTTTTAATTCAGATACTGTCCTTGTGTCCACCACCTCTACTGGGAAGCTATTCCATGCATCTACCACTCTTTCCATAAAGAAATATTTCTGCATATTACTCCTGACTCTATCCCCTTTCACTCTCATGCTATTTCCCCTTGTAGCAGAGCTTGCCTTCAATTGAAAGAGACAGGTTTATGCCACAGTGGTATTTAAATGTCTCTATCATTTCGCCCCTATTTTGCTTTTCCTTCAAAGTATATATATTAAGATCTTTAAGTCTGTCCTCATATGCTTCATAATAAAGACCGTTAACCATTTTAGTATCCACCCTCTGCACCAACTCCAACCTATTTATATCCTTTTGAAGGTGCAGTCTCCAGAATTGCACACAATACTCCAAATGAGGTCGCACCAAAGACTTACATAGAGGCACTATCACCTCCTTTTTCCTCCTGGCCATTCCTCTCCCTATGCACCCTGGGAATGTCCAGCCAAGCCTCCACCACAGTCCCTTTCAGGCATGGATATCCCTAGAGCCAGCTTCTAAAATGGCTCTTGAGACATTTCTATGCTTTGGATGTCTCTATGCCAATTTTCAGATGTCCAAAGCACAAATAGGGCTTCTGAAATTCCACACATAGACTATAAATAAACCAAAATAAGAGCAAATGTTATGCTGTAAATGAATTAAAAGAAATCAGATAGATCATGATAAATACCTTGGTGACCAAATGGCAAGTTGACCCCTAGTGGTAGTACCATGAGATTACTGCTAGGAGTCAAAGCCACCATTTTGAAGCCCAGCAGCTACTAGAGCGGGAGAGGAGGGGAACTTCTCCCACCCTGCTACATTGGACTATCAATGAGACCCCTTGGTGAGTCCCAGGGGGAGTCCCCGGTGTGGGGGGAGGGTCGAGTATAATGTATATAGGGCTTCTGCTCATAAGGGCTTCTCCTCAAGAGGAGTTGATCAGGAGGAGGGTTGTTATTGTCAGGGAGCAGTTTATTGGGGGGGGGGGGCAGCAGTAGAATTCTTTAAATAGGTGTTAAAGTCAAGTGACAGATCAAAGGGGCAACTTCAAAGGCTCCCTCTATCAAACCAAGGGTAGGGAATCACCCAGGAAATTAAGAGATTGTCTTAGAAGCACAGATACAAATAGGACATCCCTCCCACCCACCACAAGCCATGGTATTCTTAATAACATCTTATGGATGCAAAAGCTGGACAGTGAAAAAGATAGACAAGAAGAAAATTGATGCCTTTGAATTATGGTGCTGGTGAAGAATACTGTGTATACCATGGACTGCCTGAAGAACAAACCAGTCAGTACTACAGGAGATCAAACCTAAGCTTTCTTTAGATGCTCTAATGACAAGACTTTGATTTTCATACTTTGTACACATCATGTGAATAGAAATCATTAGAGAAAGGCATCATGCTTGGCAAGTTTGAAGGTCAACACAAAAGAGGAAGGCCAGCAATGAGATGTATTGATACAATAACAGCAGCTGTGGGTGCCACTCTGTAAACAATGAGCCGCTTGACTGAAGACTGAACACAGTTGAGGACAGCTATCTAGAGGGTTGCCATGAGTCGACATTGACACGATGCACTTAACAGCAAACCAGTTAAGGGGAAGGGGGTGATCTTACTCAATTTCAGGTTTAACTGATTATCTTCATAAGTAGGTTATTAGGCCTTAGGAGTAGATTAATTAAGTCCTTGCAGTTCACCTTGAGGTGGACACTATAAGTCCTTTATACTTATTAGGTATAATTGTATTGGTTCGAGTAACTCTGTTCCCCTAGGAACTTTACATAACTTAACATCTTTAAATAGCTAAAAGGAATCTTTACTTCTAAGATGCAGACAGCAGTCCAGCAGCGATATGAGAGCTATCCAGTCTTTTGCACTGAGTGTTACATGTATGACTTTTTGCCAGTTGGTGAAAGGTCTTATGTGTGCATAAAGTGCAAAGAGTTCTCTCATCTCAGGGAATGAGTCCAATTTCTAAAGCCTAGAGTAGAACACTTGGAGGTGCTGAGGCAGATAGACAGGTATATAGGCGAGACCTATAGGGATGTAGTAGAGAAATCCCACCTCCAGTATGGCAGCCTCTCTGCTGCCATGGAGGACAGAGGTCATGTTAAAGGGAAGCATCACCTTTGTGTGGCAGAAATTGGTCCTGTAGCTAGAACTTGTCCTCTAGGTGATGTAATTCCCTCTCACATAAAGGATATTTCTCCAGGGCCATGTGCTCATGAGAGAAGGGTTAGGATGGCCATTATAGTTGGTGATTCAATCATTAGGCATGTAGATAGCTGGGTGACTGGTGGACGTAAGAATCACCTGGTAACATGCCTGCCTGCTGCAAAGGTAGCAGACCTTACGCATCACCTAGACAAGGTTTTAGATAGTGCTGCAGAGGAGTCTGCTGCCTTGGTACATGTTGGTACCAATGACATAGGAAAATGTGGGAGAGAGATTCTGTAAGCCAAATTTAGGATTTTAGGTAGAAAGTTGAAATCCAGAATTTGCAGGGTAGCATTCTCAGAAATGTGCAGGCAGGACTCTGGAGTCTCAATGTATGAATGAAACAATGGGGCAAGGAAGAGGGTTATGGATTTGCTAGCAACTGAACAACATTCTGGGGAAGGGGGGCTTTTCCAAAAGAATGGGCTCTACCTTAACTAGGCTGGAACCAGGCTGCTAGCATGAACCTTTAAAAAGAAGATAGAGCAGCTTTTAACGCAGATAATTCGGGAAAGTCAACAGTCGCCTAAGAGCGCATGGTTCGGAATGATGTATCCTTGAAGGATACTAGCAAAACAGGTAAGTCAGGGCACCCCAATAGAGAGGTTTCAATAAAGGTAAAAGTAACCCAGGAGCCTTTAAGTAAAAATCAGATAAAGTTGAAAGGTTCCAAATGAACCCTGTCATCAAATAGCCAGATGGTTAATATTAGCAAAAAACAAATATTGAAATGCCTGCATGCAAATTCTAGAAGTCCAAAAAATAAGATGGGAGATTTAGAATATCTACTGCAACAATGAATGAAAGGTTAGATATAACTGTCATTTCAGAGACCTGATGGAAGGAGGATAATCAATGGGACATTGTGATACCAGGCTACAAACTATATCACAATGATAGGGTAGATCACATTGGTGGTGGACTGGCTCTATATGATAAATAGGGCATTGAGTCAAAAAGGATAAAGGTTTTGCAGAAAACAAAATACACTGTAGAATCTCTATGGATAGAAATTCTTTTTTTAAAAATTAGGGGTATGTTTACTAAACCATCTTAATGTTCCCGGCGCTAGTTGCAGCGATAATGTGAAGGATGACATATAAGGAGTGGGCGTTCCGGTCTTAAGGTAGCATTTCGGGTTATCGAGCGATAAAGTCCGTTATTGCGCGATAGAGGGAGCTGTGGCACGTTAACACGCGTTAGCCTTAATTAGGCACACTGACCTGTAAACACAGCAACAGAGGAGTAGCACACTGGTTAATACATTGAGACTGCTGATACATTGGTCATGAGTTTGATCCCTCAGTGGGCTCAGTTAAAAGACTGTCTGAGGCAATCCCTTTTCCTGCTTGTAACAGTCAAGACACATCCCAACAATTTGCACTGCCAGCCAAAAAAGCCTTACCCCAGTGCCGCAACCTAATGCCCCTTTTAGGGAGCACCAGAAGGCACATCATAAAGCACCACGTCATCCAAGGCAGGTCATAATGTGCCCCAGAGGGCAGCAGGGAAGGTTGGCACCCTCCAAGGCAGCATATAAGGTGCCCCATAAGCTGGCCAAACCTAAGGTGCCACGAAAGATGCCCCAGGGATGCCAAGGTGTCACAGGAGATGGTGCCCAGGGGGACAAAAGTGCCCCAAAGTCACAAGCATGAAATTTATGGCTCAAACACAGATGTAACCATAACACTGCACAGAACACCAGGGAAAGGCAATGAACAAGTGATGGAAGGAAATGGATGACGGAGCTCATGGACCAGACAAATCTGCGTGCAGCCCATGTGGCAGCAGGTAAAGTGGACAAACATATCTGGGACAGCTATACCAATGTACAGGGTGATGGTAATGTGCAGTGCAACAATGACAGTGTGTGGCAGAGGATGGGGATACGTGCCCAGCAGAGGAGGTAGAGGTGGCAGGATAAGTGCAATGACAGGAGGACGGAGGAGAGCAGTGCCATGCAGAGCAGACACAGGAGAGGCAAGCATGAATAGCCGCAATGCAGAAAAGTATGACAGTGCAGGACATGGGGTAGCAGCCTGCACATTAGGGCAGGACGTCACACGGCTGGCACACACACATAGACGGACAGACGGATGGATGGCAACAGTGATGAGGGTATAATGTGGCGGCAGCACAGATCTGCACAGATATGACTGTTACATGAATGAAACATAATTGTGTAGGACAGCCATTAAAAAAAAGGGGAATAGAGAGGAATTGAACCCATGACCTCTGCTACTGAAGTCATTGCATTAACCATTGTGCTATATCACTATGGGAGCTATCATCCCAATGACTGCTACAGAAAGAGTGCACGTCACCATAAAACTGTCTGCTGTGGCTACCAGGATAGGATAAAACCAACAGTACCCATAATGCAATTCACATGCAGAACAGCAGTCTACATCTGCTCACCAGATGGGGTATGCACCTCTACAGCATGTCAGCTTGGTAGGGGGGAATGACCGTGCGTGTTACTGGCACAGAGTACCCACAGGCCATGCCAATGTGCGTGTTCTGTGCTCACCCTGAGGGTGAGGTGGAGTGGCCAGCACCAGGTCCGCAGTACCCAGGTTGGTTGAGGTGGGCTGTGCTGCAGGTTTCCATCAGTGCCAGTGTGTGATAGGTATTTGTTGTAGACACCTTTAGGAGGTCTCTGTGTCCATTTGTAATTGCCAGTCATGCCTGGACCATGATGCACACAACATAGTGCATATCCACTGTGCTTGCTATGGTCACCTGTTTAGGAAGCAAGGGTGTGTCAGGGCTCACATGGTGACAATGTACTTAGCAAACCATCCTCTCTGGGTCAGGGTGGGGGACATGATCTGCCCCCAACAGACCCGCACTCTCAACTTTTGCAAGGGGGGCAGTGGAGGTATATGAGGACAGGCTGTGGGACCAGCAACCCCAGTTCTGGTGGCAAATAGACCGCTGTTGAAGATCTGCACTTGGAACAGGGCCACGGCCACTGGCAGATAGGTAGTGGGCCCAGTCAGCTCAGGTGCCCCCCATTATGATCTGACATTCACCAGCAGAGGGCAGTCAGTGTGCACCTGCTGCACCCTGCAAGATGGTGCAGCCATACAGATGCTAACTGCAGACAGTCTGCTAGCTAGTACATAGTGCATGTTCCTGGAGGAACTGTGTGCACCCAAAACTGGGATGTCAGCACACACACCACACAGGTATATCAGTGATTGCTATGATGAATCTCTACATTTATCAGAAAGGTTGCTATGATGAATCTCTATCAACTAATTGTGTTTAACTTAGGATTTGTTAGCTGACATTAATCATAGCAACCTTTTGATATATGTGGAATGGGTTCCCAAGTTTAGGACGGCATTGCTAAAGTATGCAGGTGCCAGTATTGGGAGATGCTGCTCCATGCAGGGCCCAACAGCCTGACTCTCCATGAGGCTTTGGATAGTGGAGCCTGTGGGTGTGGGTGTTTATGCCCCTGTTGGCCGCTGCTCTAGGGCAGAGGTTCCCAACTCCGGTCCTGGTGGGCCAAACACTGTTCAGGTTTTCATGCTGTCCCTAATGAATATGCATGAGCTACATTTGCATACAATGGGGGCGGCGTATACAAATGCAGCACAGACATATTTATTAGGGATAGCATGAAACCTTAATGGTGTTTGGCCCTCCAGGACTGCAGTTGGGAAACTCTGCTCTAGGGATTGCACATGCTTATGGTGTCTGTGCTCTGTAGGGTAAAATATAGGCGTTTCAGGCATGTTTATTTTGTCTGCAATAAAGGTTTTGTCTTTATTACCACGGTTTAGTACTGGGTAAAATGTGGGGACAGGATTGGCAGGAGCCACAGCTGGGACTTGAACTTGTGACCTTCTGCTCCTGAACACACTGGCTGTGTGTACTGCACCACACTGTTGCCACAGGGTGAGATCATTCCCTGGGGATACCATGACTGTTCGTCAGACAGACCCTGTCTGTTGCAGTGCACGGCACCCACCTAAACGGAGCTTGGCCATGGTCAGCTGTGGGCAGATGCCACTGCCCCCTCCGCTATCAACACCCCTCCGCCACTATGCTGCCATGCCATTATGCTAGTGGTGCTGGTGGTGCGCAGTCCCAGGCCATCCAGTGTGCCAGTAGGCAACTGCCTATGGTGTGGGTTCTTTGGTAGGGGTGCCTATATGGACATGCACACTTCCCCCTGGCACCGCCTGCCAATGTTATGTGCCCTTGGGGGTACCTGCTGGGTAATATCCCCTGTGACACTGTGGGACACACACTCATGTCCATGTTGGACCCTTGTCAGTTGCTGTCTTGCTGCTTTATAGTTTCAGCATTCCTATGTGCCACCTAGGCATCTGCCTAGTCCGCACTGTGCCCCAGCTGGACCACAGCATGTGCCGCCTGCAGCCCCCTGTATCCCATTTACAGCATCAGTACAGTTGCCCTTTCCTATTTGCCCACTCTGCTGTTGCTGAACATGTGCATGCCATAACAAACCTGCCCAATATAAACGAGAAAAAACCCTGATCAGTGCTATTTCAATGTGGTATCATTCACTTTGTAGGGGGACAGAGAATAGACCCTTCCAAACATGTTATCTTCTTTTCTGTGCTTTGTCAGTGGTGTTCCTTTATGTTTATCATTAATATCACTATTGGCCAGCTTGGTTATTGGGCTTTCAAATGTGGTTTTGGTCATTTTCTATGTTTATTTGCCTTTTTGGTTCCTGCACATGTATCACTACTAACATAAGAACATAAGATATGCCATACTGGGTCAGACCAAGGTCCATCAAGCCCAGTATCCTGTTTCCAACAGTGGCCAATCTAGGTCATACGTACCTAGCAGTTTCCCCAAAAGACACAGGTTCCGCAATGCTTGTACTGGGTCAAGCATTGATATCCTGGGTCCCTTCTTAATAATGGTTTATGGACCTTTCCTCCAGGAATTTGTCCAAACCTTTTTTAAACCCAGCTACACTAACAGCCTTTACTACATCCTCCAGTAACAAATTCCAGAGTTTGATTACACGTTGAGTGAAAAAATATTTTCTTTTATTAGTCTTAAATAGTTTACCCTGTAGCTTCATTGCATGTCCCCTAGTCTTTCTATATTCTGATAACATAAACAATCGATCTACGTTTACCTGTTCCACTCCATTCATTAATTTATAGACTTCTATCATATCTCCCCTCAGCCGTCTCTTTTCCAGGTTAAAGAGCCCTAACCTTTTTAGCCTTTCTTCATAGGAGTATCCTTCCATCCCCTTTACCATTTTGGTGGCTCTTCTCTGAACCTTTTCTAATAACTCTATATCCTTTTTAAGATACGGAGACCGGAACTGCACACAATATTCAAGGTGCGGTCTCACCATGGAACGATATAGAGGCATTATAGTATCTTTTGTTTTATTTTCCATTCCTTTCCTTATAATACCTAACATTCTATTTGCTCTCTTGGCTGCCGCGGCACACTGGGCCGAGGGTTTTAACATGTTATCCACAATGACGCCTAAATCTTTTTCGTGGGTGGTGGTTCCTAATGTGGAACCTTGCATTGTGTAACCATAGTTTGGGTTGTTCTTCCTTAGGTGCATAACTTTGCACTTGTCCACATTAAATTTCATCTGCCATTTTGATGCCCAGTCTTCTAATTTATCAAGGTCCTCTTGCAATTTTCCACAATCCTCTTGGGTTTTAACAACTTTAAATAGTTTTGTGTCATCTGCAAATTTGATAACCTCACTCGTTATTCCACTTTCCAGGTCATTTATGAATATGTCAAAAAGCGGCGGACCCAGCACAGATCCCTGGGGCACACCACTATTCACCTTTCTCCATTGGGAAAATTAGCCATTTAGCCCAACCCTCTGCTTTCTATCTTTTAACCAGTTCTTGATCCACTGTAGTACACTGCCTCCTATCCTATGACTCTTTAGTTTTGGCAAAAGTCTCTGATGAGGGACCTTGTCAAAGGCTTTCTGAAAGTCCAGATACACTATATCAACTGACTCACCTTTGTCCACCTGTTATTCACACTTTCAAAAAACATAACAGATTAGTAAGACAAGATCTTCCTTGTCTAAAGCCATGTTGGCTGTCTCCCATTAGGCCATGACTATCTACATGCTGAGTAATTTTATTCTTTATGATGGTTTCTACCATTTTTCCCGGTACTGACATGAGACTCACCGGTCTGTAGTTTCCCGGATCACCACTGGAACCCTTTTTTAAAAATGGTGTTACATTGGCGATCCTCCAATCTTCAGGTATTAGAGATGATTTTAATGATAATTCACAGATTACTAATAGCAGGTCTGCAATCTCATATTTCAGTTCTTTCAACACCCTTGGATGTATACCATCCGGCCCAGGTGATTTGCTACTCTTCAGTTTATCTAATAGTTGTAATACATCTTCCCGATGTATCTATATTTCCTTCAATTCTTCCGCACCTTTAAATACCACTTCAGTCATGGGTAACATCCCTACATCTTCCTCAGTAAAGACCGAAGCAAAGAATTCATTCAGTCTATCACTTTTCTGGGTTTCCCTGGCATGGCTGTACATTGCTGACTGAAATGGTTTCTCTCTCCTGCAAATGTGCCTCTAGCGCGAGGTTTTCACTGGCGTTAGTTTTCAGACCCAGATTTCACAGCGTTAGTGTGCCTGGAGCCTCTCCCCGCCCACTCTCCGCCCATTGACCCCTTCTCTCCGCCCTCTGGGAAGCCTTACTCCACCCTTCAGACCCAGATTTCACAGCGTTAGTGTGCCTTAACGCCGCTGCCATGTTATTGCACGATAAGTGACGTTTTTGCGTGATAATGTTACATTATCGCACGATAACTTCACTTATCGCATGATAATACCACCACTGCGATGTTAAGATGGTTTAGTAAACATACCCCTTAGCGTTTTCAGATAGAAATTCGATGTAAAAAGGATAAGGGAATGGCAGTGGCTGCCTGGACAAAATGAACAGACAGATGATGAAATTAGGGAAGCTAGCAAAGTTTACAATACAGAAATAATGTGAGATTTCAATTACATTGGTATTGACTGGGTCAATGTCACATCAAGACATGCTAAGGAGATAAAGGGGTATGTTTACTGAACTGCGGTTATGTCATTCATGTTAGGTTCCGCGGTAAAGGTACAGATGCCCATATAAAGGCGTGGGTGGGGAATCATTATGGCAAGCCGATAGGTAACGCGCATTATAAGGCGCGTTATAAGGCACGTTATAAGGCACAGTACAAGGCACGTGCCTTAACGTGCCTTGTACTGTGCCTAATAAGGTGCCTTATAACGTGCCTTGTACTGTGCCTAATAAGGTGCCTTGTAATGTGCCTAATTCGGAGCCTTATAACGCCTTATAAGGATTGCTGGCAACTGTGGTGAGGGTACTATGGGCTGGCAGCATGGATCTGCAAAGATATGACTGTCACAGGCAAGCAAAATATCTTCTTGGACAGGAGGGAACAGCGAGGAATCAAACCCATGACCTCTGCCTAGAACAGCAGTGTACTAACCAGTAGGCTATACCTTTATGGCTTGTTGCATAGCAATGGCTGGGTACCGAAGGACTGCAGGTCACCGCACAAACTGTCTGCTCTGTGTGCCAGGATAGGGTAACCCCACAGCACCCATGATGCATTGCACATGCAGAACAGCAGCCTACAGCTGACCACCAAATGGGGTCTGCACCTCTCCGGTACTGCAGTGTGGTAAGACAGACTGACAGTGCGTGATACTGGCACAGAGTAGCTACAGACCATGCCATTGTGCAGGTTCCGTGTTCACCCTGAGGGATAGGATGGATGCCCAGCACTAGGTCCACAGTACATGTGGTGCTAGGGATAGTTCCTGCTGCACATCCCCAGCACTGTCAGTGCATGACAGGTGTCCCCAGCAGTGCAACTGAAGGTACATCTGTTCCAGTTGTGTTCTGCAGTCACATGTGGCCCTGGGGGACCAGACATCACCCAGATTAGTGTGTACCTGGTGTTAAGGTCTGGCTGCCATGGGTACCTGTTATCAGGGCAGTGGGGTATCTAGACTTGCATGAGGGCTGTGTAGCACTGCCACTATGGATCTAAGTGGTATACACTATATACCCTAAAGGGCCTCAATCACCCCTTTTGTAGATGAAAGTGTGGTGGGATAGGTGCCTGCACCATGCAGAATGGCTGTAGTACCATCCACAGTTCTGCTGGTGGATAACAGCCCTCCAGGGCTGCTGGGCCAGTGCCATTCCTATGACCATTGCACACTAGCAGTGATGCTTGGGGTAGGCTCAACTGCCCCACACTACAGTCTGCCATTCATCAACAGAAAGCACAGTCAGACTGCACCTGCAGCATCCTACAAGGTGTTCCCACCATGCACAGGTGACCTGCAGACAGCCCACTAACCAGTCCATAGTGCATGATCACAGGGGGAACCCTGTGCACCCAGATGTGGGATGCACAGCACAGACAGACAAACACCACGCAGGTATCCCTGTGATTGAGCCCCAGAACTGGGAACACACAGGTAGCACTGGAAGCAAATATGTGGCACTATGTGGGAACATAGACATGCCATGGTCATTGCTCAGTCAGAGTGAGAGTGACCCCCCAGCGTGACATGCTGTGGCCACCCTGTCCATGCAGGTGGTGGTCGAGCACTACAGTGTCTCAGCCATTGCCCTTCACCCTGTGCAGATGCATCCTGGCCAATCCGCCCTGTCTGGGCCATACCCACAATACCTTGCTCCTCATTATGCACATTTGCAGGCTAACGCTGGAAGCAGTGTGAGCAATGTGGGCTCAGTGAGGTGCTGGCAGACACAAAACAATGGAGAGACATACGCACACTCCCACACCTATCTCAGCATTGTGCAGAGATGGAGGTGGTTGACAACCCTACCCGCCACACTGGTTCTGATTACAGTGCCGACTTTGCTAATCTGTGCAGGGGGTAGTAGTAGTGCTCTGGTGATAACTGCAGCTCTGTGCTGGGGCTAACAGCCTGACACTCCATGAAGCTGTGGATAGTGGAGCCCTTGTGAGTGGGTGTCCATACCCCTGTGCACCACTGCGTTGGGGTTTGCCCATGTTGTTGTTATGGCTGCATGTACATAGTTTGTTGTTATGGCTGCATGTACATAGTTTGACATGTTCTCCAAGTTCAAATTCCTGTTTATTGTAAGTCCAATGTAGTTTCCCCACACTGGACATTTGTGTTACATGTGAACCGCGCTGATGTAAATAGTGCGGTATATAAAAAATGTTAAATAAATAAAAATTATGGGCTAAAACTATGGGGAGATGCTCTGCAGGATCCACAGATGGGACCTGAACCTCTGACCCTCTGCTCTTGGACATGCTAGCTGGGTGTACTGCACCACACTGTTGCCAGAGCAGCATAGTTGTCCCTGGGGCTACCCTTACGTTCCTCGGCCAGACCTCTTCTGTTGCACTACATACCACGTACTGGTACAGGGAATGGCCTAGGTACACTGCAGGCGGGTGCCACTGCTCCCTCTAGCACAATCACCTACCCCCTCTGCCATGCCACCAAGACCATATGCTGTCAGTGCCAGTGGTACGCCATCCCAGGCCATCCAGGGGCAGGTACATGGCTGCCTAAGGTGTGGGTTCTGGGGCAGGGGTGCCTACATAGATCTCCACGCTTCCCCCGGCATTGCCTTTCAATGTTATGTGCCCCTTGGGATACCTGCTGGGTAATGTCTCCTGGATGGGACACTGTGGGACACAGACTCATGGGCATGTCTGACCCTGGTCAGTTGCTATCTTGCTGGTTTCCATTTTCTGCATTCCTATGTGCCACCTCGGCAACTGCCTAGTCCACCCTGTGCCCCAGTAGCCCCCACTGCATGTCCCGCCTGCAGCCCCCATGCCCCATTTGCACCATCACCATAGTGGCATTTCATACCTGGGCACTATGCTGTTGCTGCAAATGGAGCACTACTATCACCTTTCTTGGGCTCCCTGCCTATGCTGTACATTGCTGACACTTAAATAGTTTCTCTCTCTTGCAAATGTGTGCTAACGCCAGGTTTTCAGTTGCGTTAGGATTCAGCCCTTAATTTCTCCACGTTAGTGTGAAAGGGGCCTCTCCCTACCCACTCCCCATCCATTGACCCCTTCTCTCCACCCTTTCTCCACCCTTTTCTGGACTTACCGCGGCCGGGAATGTTAAGGCACATTATGTAACGTTAAGGCGCCTTAACGTTACATAACGCGCCTTAACGTAGCCGCTGCTACATTACCGCAGTTTAGTAAACATACCCCAAAGTTTCTAGATGAAGTAAATGACTGCTTCATGGAGCAGCTGGTTCAGGAACCAAAACGTGGGGATGTTATTTTAGAACTAGTCCTCTGTGTAAAGCTGGATCTAGTGCAAGAGTTAACTGTTTTGGGACCATTTGGCAATATTGATTATAGCATGATCACATATGATTTAATAAATGGAGGGTGGATAGCAAGGAAATTGACTGCACTAGCATTTAACTTTCAAAAAGGAGACCATAATAAAACAATGAAAATGATTAAGAGAAAACTAAAAGGAGCAACTGCAAAGGTAAAAAATTTATATCAGCCTGTGCGTTATTTAAAAACACTATCTTGGAAGCCCAGACCAGATATATTCCATGCTTAAAAAAAGGTGGAAGGAAGGCCAAATGACAGCCAGCATGGCTTAAAGGTAAGGTCAGAGAGGCTATTATAGCTAAGAGAGAATCTTTCAGAAATAGAAAAAAGAGCCAAATGACTAAAACAGGAAACAACATAAATACTGGCAAGTTAAAAGCAAGGCACTGATAAGGCAGGCAAAGAGAACATTTGAAAACATATTTATAAATGACCTGGAAATGGGAATAACAAGTGAGGTGATCAAATTTGCATATAATACAAAATTATTCAAAGTTTTTAAAACACAAGAGGACCTTGATAAATTGGGAGACTGGGCATCCTAATGTCAGATGGCATTTATTGTGGAGAAGTGAAAAGTTATGTAGTTGGAGAAGAGCAACCCAAACTACAGTTACATGATGCAAGTTTCCACATTATGAACCACTGCTCAGGAAAAGGATGTAGCATCATCTTGAATGATATATTGAAACCTTCTGTCCAGTGTGCAGCGGTGGCAAAGAAAGCAAATAGAATGCTAGGAATCATAAAGAAAGGAATGGAGAATAAAACAAAGGATTTTATAATGCCTCTGTATCGCTCCATGGCACGACCACTCCTTGAATATTATGTGTAATTCTGGTCACCATATCTTAAAAAAGATATAGAAGAATTAGAAAATATACAGAGAATAGTGACAAAAATGGTAAAGGAAATGAAAGGATACCCCTACGATGAAATGCTTTAAAGGTTAGGGCTTTTTATCTTGGAAAAGAGATGGCTCAGGGAAGATATGGAAGAAGTCTATAAAATAATGAATGGAGAGGAAATGGTAAACGTAGATCAGTTTTTTACCCCTTCAAAAAGTAGAAAGACTAGGGGACAAGCAATGAAGCTACAATGTAGCACATTTAAGATTAATCAGAGAAAATATTTTTCACTCAACATGTAGTCAAACTCTGGAATTCATTACCAGAGGATGTAGTAAAAGCTGTTAAGTGTAGCTGGATTTAAAAAAGATTTGGACAGGTTTCTGGAGGAAATGCCCATAAACCATTATTAAAGAGGACTGGGGAAATCCACTGAACATACTAAAAGTCATACTGGGTCAGACCAAGGTCCATCAAGTCCAGTATCCTGTTTCCAACAATAGTCAATCCAGGTCACAAGTACCTATCATGTTCCCAAAAAGGTACGTAGGATCCACATTGCTTGTCCCAGGGTAAACAGTAGATTTCCCAGATTGACCACTGATGGAAATAGTATAATGGGCTTGATTTTTTATTTAACTAGTTTTCCATGCCACCTTATTCTTCAATCAAAGTGGTTTACATTATGCATTAACTACAAACAGGTACTGGATACATTCCTTTGCCCCAAAGGGCTCACAATCTATGTGTCCCTGAGGCAATGGAGGGTTAAGTGGCTTGCTCAAGGACACAAGGAGTGCCTATAGGACTTGTAGTCCCCAGGTGGGAATTGAACCCACAGCCCTAGTTTCTGTGTCCCAACCACTAGGCCACTCCTCCCTTCAATAGGCTTGATGGACCCCTTGGTCTGATCTAGTATGGGATATTTTATGTTCTTATGTTCTAACCCTCTGCCCGGTATGCAGCGGTGGCCAAGAAAGCAAATAGAATGCTAGGAATCATAAGGAAAGGAATGGAGAATAAAACAAAGGATATTGTAATGCCTCTGTATCATTCCATGATGCACCCACACATTGAATATTATGTGCAATTCTGTTTACTATATCATTTAGAAGATACAGCAGAATTAGAAAAGGTGTATAGAAGAGCCACCAAAATGATAAAGTGGATGGAAAGATACAACTACAAGTAAAGGCTTAAAAGATTAGGGGGTATGTTTACTAAACCCCGGTAAAGTGCGGGCCCCAGTAGTGTGCGGGTGCCATATAAGGAGTGGGCGTTCCGTCCTGAAAAGGAAAAGCCGGAATTTACAAATGCGCTAAGGTGCGCGGCGCCCATGTGCGCCCTGCACCTTAGCGCATGTGATAGCTGCGTGGGAGGCATAAGTGGCACGCTGAAGTGCAAGGAAAAGAGCAGAGCCACAGCACAATGATTAAGACACTGACCAACAGTGCAGGGATCAAGGGTTCGATCCACCACAGTGCCCAATGAAGACAGCTGGCTGAGGTGTTAATTTATGAGGCGCAGAAATACTGGGCGGCATAAGGCGGCGTGCTAATGTTTTTGGCGGCATATCAATACTGGGCGGCATAAGGTGGCACGCTGATGTTTATGTAGGCATTATAATACTGGGCGGTATAAGTGGCGCGATGATGTGCAGGAAGAAAAGCAGAGCCACAGCACAATGGTTAAGGCACTTACCAATGGTGCAGGGATCAGGGGTTCAATCCCCCACAGTGCCCAATGGAAACAGCTGGCAGAGGCATTATTTTAGGAGGCATTTAAATGATGGGCGGTAGAAGGCGGCGCGCTGATGGGCATAAGGCAGTGCACTAATGTTTTAGGAGGCTTTTTAATACTGGGCGGCATAAGGCGGCGCGCTGATGTGCAATCACAGGAACAGAGCCACAGCACAATGGTTAAGACACTGACCAATGGTGCAGGGATCAGGGGTTAAAGTGCCCAATGAACAAGGCTGGCTGAGGCAGAACATATTAAGGGGAAGATTGCTTTAGGAGGCATTTTATTCATATTTTAATTATCACTACTAGCAAACGCACTCCCAAAGCGTGTTAACATAAGGTGCCCTATAAGGCACATTTTAAAGTGCACTGTCAGCCAAGGTACCCTAGAATGTTGCTTATAGGGCGTTTAGAGGGTGCCGTATGAGGTACCGCAAGGTCAGTGTACTGTTTTTTATGGCAGCACTATGCAGTTTAAGGAATGAAAAGCATAAGTAGGTGCGCTGACAGGCAAGGAGGAGCAGCAGTGGAGCACAATGGTTAAGGCACTGACTGCTGATGCAGGGGTCATGAGTTTGTTCCCCGGTGTGCCTAATACATAAGGCTGGCTGTGGCATCAGCTTTGCATTGTACATATTTTGTCCTGCAGCACTTTAATTTTATGTTATTAATTGCTGCCAGCAAACACGCCCTCACGTGCCGTAATGGAAGGTGCCGTATAAGGCACCCTATAAGGCACTCCATAGGGCACATTAGAAATTGCACTGTCCGCCACAGCACCCTAAAATGTCCCCTATAGGGCACCCTATAGGTTGCGTCACAGGATATTGTATAGTGCACCGTATATGGATGGGAACCATAAGGTGCCCTATAGGGCGCCCTATAAAGCACCCTCAGAGGCACCTTATGGGTACAGTACGCTGAGGGTGTTTTTGCTGGCATCAAAATATGTACATTAAATAAAATGTGTTGGACAACCCTATCAAATAACCCCACTGGGGGTTTGAACCCATGACCTCTGGCTTCAGAGGCAGTGAAGTAACCATTGGGCTACAGCTGCTAGCAAGCTGCTAGCTGGCTGCAGAGAACATGCACGTCACCAGGATAGGGTTAGCCCACCCATACCCATGATGCACTGCACATGCAAATCAGCTGTCCACAGATTAACACAAAATGGGCAATGCACCCCCACAGCACCTCGGCCCGGTAGAGGGAAGTGACCATGTGCACCCACACACCACCTCGGCCTGGTAGGGGGTACTGACCATGTGTTTTACTGGCACAGAGTAGCTACACACCGTCACATTGTGCGGGTACTGTGCTCACCCTGAGGGTGCAATGAGGCACCCAGGACCAGGTCCACAACACCTTCCATGGCTGAAAGAGGCCATGCTGGAGATCCAAAGCAGTGTTAATGTGTGAGATAGGTAGTTCCTGCACAAACACCTTGGATATTTCTGTCTGACTCAGTCAGGTGTAGTCCCTATGGACCCCTAGGTGGGCTATGTACCACCACCACCCCCCTCCTCCAGGGCTGAGGGTGGCAAACAGGGTCTCCCATCAATAGATCCACATTCTACCTCCCTGCAAAGGTGGCAGTAGAGGGGTCCATCAACCCTGGTCCTGCTGAGGAGCAGACACTCCACAGGGCAGTCAATGCAGCTCTATACACATCCATAACACAATAGCAGACAGATATTAGGCCTGGATATGGTGAGCTGCACTCCACCACTATCTGATATTCTCCTACAGCAAGTCATCAGCCACTGCACCCTGCAAGCTGCTCCATCACAACACATACCAGCTGCAAACAATGTGCTAGTTAATCCACAGTGCATGTTCCCAGTGGAGATGCATGCACCCAGAACTGGGACGTCAGCATACACAGCAAGCAGATAAATCAGTGACTGGGCCCCAAAAGGAAACCCATATCTATCACATGAGAGAAATACTACATAGCACTATGGGGGTGCCTAGCCATGCTGTGGTCACTGCACAGTCAGGGTGAGAGTGATCTCTCAGCAGGACATACTGAGGTCACCCTGTCTGTGTAGGTGGTGGCCAGGCACTAAAATGTCCCAGTCAGTGCCCTATGCCCTGTGCAGATGCACCCTGGCCAGGCCACCCTGTCCAGCCTATACCCATGGTACCTTGCTCCTCATTATGCACATTGGCAGCCCAATACTGGCAACATTGCTGGCAGTGTGGGCTGTGGACGGTGTTTGCAGCCAACACACACTGGATAGGCAGACAGCCACCCCCACACCTATGCCAGCATTGTGCTACTATAGAGGAGTCCAGCAGTCATACCCACCACACCAGTCCTGGGCACAGTACAGGCATGGATATGGTACGCACTACTGTTGGGGGTCACTCCCCAGGGTGGTACACACTGTCAGAGACCAGACCTGCAGCGCACACCGCAGACATCACAATGATAGTTATGGTGGAGATCAATGAGCAAAATGTGCTTAACGTAGGAATTGATATCTGCCAGTTATCATGGGCAACGTTTGATAGCTGTGTACCATATACCCAGGTGTAGGGTGGCAGTGCTAAGGTATGCAACTGCTAGTATTGGGAGATACAGGCAGGGCCCAATGTCCTGCCTCTCCATGAGGCATTGGCCAATGGGGCCTGTGGGGGTGTGTGTGGGGGTGTCTGGCCCTGTTGGCTGCTGCTTTACGGCAGAGTGTCCCAACTCCAGTCCTGGTGTTCCCACCACTGTTCGGGTTTTCATGCTGTCCCTCATAGATATGCATGAGCTACATCAGCATACCATGGGGGTGGTGCATAGATATGCAGCACAGGCATCTTTATTAGAGGCAGCATGGATCCTGAATGGTGTGGGGCCCTCCAGGACTGCATTTGGGAGACTCTGCTCTAGGTAATGCGGCTGTTTATGGTATCTGTGTTTGGTGTGGTAAAATATAGGCGTATGAACCATGCGTATGTTCTCAGCAATAAAGGTTTGTCCGTACTATCACGGTTTAGTTGTAGGAAAAATATGTAGACTGGATTGACAGTAGCCCCAGCTGGGCTTTGAACCTGTGACCTTCTGTTCCTGCATACACTGTCTGTGTGCACTGCACCACTGTGTTGCCACAGATGTGCTGTGTTCCCTGGGGAGTCCATGACTGTACATCCGACAAAGCCTGTCTGTTGCGGTGGACGGTGCCAGCCTGCACAGGCCTAGGCCACTGTCTGCTGTGGTTTGCAGCCACTGCCCCCTCCACCACCTGTACCCTTCCGCCAACATGCAGACATGTCCCTATCTGGGAAAAAGCATATGACCTGATTCAGGGGCGGCCCAAGGGGGGTGCGGGGCCATATGCGGAGACTCGGTGCGGGGCCTTATTTGCATAAAGGGCCTCATTTGCATAAATATTTGCATAATGTTACCATATACTAACTTTTAGTAAACATGCCTCTTAATGAGTGTATGGATAAAGAAAGACTAAAAGATTTCTACATTACTATAATCCAGTGCCAACCACCAGACACATTAGGAACTACTACAAACACTGCCCATTTAGAACCCATAGCAAACCCGCCGTATTCTAACAGCACTACCAGGACTCATAAAGCACCATACCCTACCTATCAAAAAGAAACGCTGCAAATATTAAACCAATACATTTCAGAGAACAACAATACATGACCTACTGGGGAAAGAGAACAAGTGGCAATGTCAAATAGGAATTACATAAACAGAATACCTCAGCTCAGTTACACATGCAGAACATAGACCATCACCAAACAAGGAATCACAATTTAGAAACAGGAAGACAATAATTAAACTGGGAATCCCAAAAGCCAAACTTGGAATGTACAACACTGTAGAAATAAACTATACATTAATTTGCTCTTGTACTAAACAAAGCGCAGACGTTAATGATGCACATTTACCAGAGCTGACATATTCCAATTAATAAATTCAAAATAAAGAGATATTTTTCTACCTTTTGTGCATTTTTTTCAGCTGCAATTGCTCCAGCCACTTTCTTCTGGTTTCTTCTTGTCTTCTGCTAACTCTCCATCGTCTGCTGTCCATTTGTCCTTTCTTCTCTCTCTTCTAGTTTTTTTTCCATTCTCTCTCTACATCTGCTTTAACATACTAATCTTTCTCCTTTTGCTCTTTCCTCATTCCTATTTCATCCACTCAAATTTTACCCCTCCATCCTCAATCCCCACTTACTCTCCCAATACCCGGCCAATTGTAGATTTTTATCCCTCCCACACAAAATATTTTTCCCCTCTCCATTTTACTCTCCCAGCCCCATCCCATTCTAATCCTCCCCCAACATCAGCTCCCTTCTAGTTCCAGCCTCACCCAACATCCATTCCCTTCTAGTCCCTGCATCAGCCCATTTCCAGTCCTAGCCCCCCATCAGCCCATTTCCAGTCCTAGCAACCCCCCAACCCAATACCAGTCCTAGCCCCCCCATCAACCCACTTCCAGTCCTAACCCCCCATCACCCCATTTTCAGTTTAAGCCCCCCCATAACCCATTACCAGTCCTAACCCCCCATCAGCCCACTTCCAGTCCTAACCCCTCCCCATCAGCCCATTTCCAGTCAGCCCCCCATAGCCCATTGCCAGTCCTAACCCCCCCATCAGCCACAGCCCATTACCAGTCCTAACCCCATCAGCCCACCTCAAGTTCTAACCCCTCACCCTGAGCCCTTTTCCTGTCCTAGCCACCCCCATAGCCCATTATCAGTCCTAGCCCCCCCATAGCCCATTACCAGACAGCCCCCATCAGCCAACAGCCCATTACCAGTCTTAACCCCCCCAGCCCATTACCAGTTCTAACCCCCCCAACAGCCCACAGCCCATTACCAGTCCTAAGCCCATCAGCCCACCTCAAGTCCTAACCCCTCCCCATCAGCCCATTTCCTGTCCTAGCCCCCCCATAGCCCATTATCAGTCCTAGCCCCCCCATAGTGCATTATCAGTCCTAACCCCCCCCATAGCCCATTACCAGTCCTAACCCCCCCCAACAGCCCACAGCCCATTACCAGTCCTAACCTCATCAGCCCACCTCCAGTCTTAACCCCCCCATCAGCCCATTTCCTGTCCTAGTCCCCCATAGCCCATTACCAGTCCTAACCCCATCAGCCCACCTCCAGTCTTAATCCCCCCAGCCCATTTCAGTCCTAGCAACCCCCCCAACCCATTACCAGTCCTAGCCTCCCATAGCCCACTCCCAGTCCTAATCTCACCAGCCCATTTCCAGTCCTAATCCCCCATCACCCAATTTTCAGTTTAAGCCCCCCAGACCCCATTACCAGTCCTAACCTCCCCATCAGACCACTCCCAGTCCTAATCCCACCAGCCCATTTCCAGTCCTAATCCCCCATCACCCAATTTTTAGTTTAAGCCCCCCATAGCCCATTACCAGTCCTAACTCCCCTTCAACCCACTTCCAGTCCTAATCCCATCAGCCCATATACAGACTTAGCTTCCCCATAGCCCATCACCACTCCTAACCCCCCCAGCCCATCACCACTCATAACCCCCCCAGTCCCCATATTGCCCATCACCACTACTAACCCCCCCAGCACATCACCACTACTTACCCCCACAAGCCCATCACCACTCCTAACCCCCCCAGCCCCCCCATAGCCCATCACCACTCCTACCCCCCCAGCCCAGCCCAGCCCAGCCCAGGGCTGCCGCGGCAGAATCGAGTGTGCCGTGGGGCCCCCCTGCCCAGCAGAGCCTGCCCTCCCCTGTATCACCTCTCTTTCAGCTGCAGTCAGTCACACGCACCGGCTTTCAGAGCGCGAAGGAACTAGTTTCCCTTTCGCGGCTCTGTTAAGCCCGCGGGGGCTGATGGGAACGTCCCATCAGCCCCCGCGGGCTTAACAGAGCAGCGAGGGAGAAACTCTCCTCTCGCGCTCTGAAACCGGCGCGTGTGACTGCAGGCAGCTGAAAGAGAGGTGATACAGGGGAGGGCAGGCTCTGCTGGGCAGGGGGGGCCCCGCAGCACACTCGATTCTGCCGCGGCGGCCCTGGCAGCGGCAGCAGACAGCTTTTTTTTTTTTTTAAATTTAACTTTTAGATCAGAATGTTTTTTGCGCAGGGCCCCCTGAAACGCGGGGCCCTGTGCAAAAAACATTCTCGCTCAATGGACGGGCCGGCCCTGACCTGATTGAGTTGTAGCACTCCAGGACTGAATTTAGCCACGCTCCTGTGCGGGGAGCCTCTCCCCTCCCACTCTCCACCCATTGACCCTGTCCCTCCGCCCCTCGGGGTCCTTCCTCCGCCCTCCGTACGCCTTTCCCCGCCTCTATCGCACATCAGCGCCCCGCACACGTGCGCGGGCCCGTTAATGTGACGCGCAGGCCTGTGGGGCACTTAAGAGCACTTAAGTGCATCATTAGCGTACGTAATGTGCGCCGCGCACGTGTGAGCGGTTTAGTAAACATACCCCTAGGACTCTTCAACTTGGAAAAAAGGACAGCTGAGAGGAAATATGATAGAGGTCTATAAAAATAACAAAAGCAGGGGCGGAGCCTGATGTCCAGCGGGTAGGACGCTTTGCGTTGAAGCTCCCGAGAGGCCTACTTAGAATCCTGACTTAATACCTATACAAATTTACTATTTCGCTCCGAGCTGACCGGGGCACCTCGGGGGGGATGGCGGCCCATAAACCAGCGCGCTTGGACTTCGGGTCTCCTTCTTCTTCTCACGGAAAACGCTCCAAAACAGAGGTGTCCTCCCCACAGAAGATGGTTCCATTTCGTGAAAACCCCGAAATGCACCTGGAGATTTTGGAGGAAATACGCGGCGTGAAGGAATTGGTGCAGTCCAATGGAGAAGCGCTTCGAGCCATGCGAGAAGACTTTGGAGTGCTCCAGGACCGACTTGAAAGTCTTTCATTACGGCAGGACAACATGGCGGGGGTCCTCGACTCGCACGAGGTGCGCTTGGGCAAACTGGACAAGGCTGAGCGCCAGATACAGAATCTTCAAAAGGAGTTAGAAGATAGCAATAATCGAGCCCGTCGCAACAATGTGAGGCTCCTCGGAATGCCGGAGGGGGTGGAAGCCGGAGATATAAGAGAATTCTTGCTCAAAACTCTTCCCTCCTTGCTGAAGATCACTTTTCACAGAGAACTGGAAATCGATCGAGCACACCGTGTTCCTGCCCACATGGCGCTCAACCCGCACGACCCCCCGGCCTATTATCTTTAGCTTGCTACGATATCAACAAGTGGAACAAATTTTACATGCTGCCCGAGCGAATCATCATTTGGAATTTGAAGGTCGTAAGGTCTCCTTCTTTCCTGATTTGGCAAAGCCTACCATTGACCGTCGGAAGAAACTCCTTGCTTTTCGCCCTCGACTTCAACAGCTACAGGCTCGCTTTGGCCTGTTGTATCCAGCGAAGCTCCGAGTGACTCTCCACAACCAAACCAGGACGTTCGAAGATCCTGATCTACTATCAACATTTTTAGACTCCAAAGAAGCAGAGCAGATGCGCTAATCCCAAATCTTGGACTCTTATCTGCCGGCTCTATCCGCCATTTTGAAGGGCCCGATGCGGCGGTCATAGCCAAGCACAGAAATAGCCTGGACTTTCTTTCTTTCTCTATATGACTTTTGTTTTTTGGTCTCCTATCCCTTCATGATGTGTGCCTCGGTCGGATTCGGAGCACGCACAGTCCTACAGGTTATGTGTTTTTTTCAATTTCGGCCTTCTCTGGGGTTTCTCCCCGCAGACACATGGTCGCCAGTAATTTTGGGGTTTTGCTTCTCCTCTACCGTACTGCGGTTTTCTTTGTTAATGTGGGGCGCTTCATTGTATTATATTAGCTTATTTTTCCTATGTCATGTGTACAGCCAGATACAGTCAGTTTGAGGGACATAGTGAAATTATGTGTGCTATCATGCTCAGAATTTTAACTTCTCTGAATGGCCTTATGTAAAATCTTATCATTCACCGTCAAAGGCATTAATGGTCCACTCAGAGGAAAGAAAATCCTTAGCTATCTTAGCCATGAGCATGTTGATTTAGTGTTTCTTCAGGAAACGCATTTAAACTCTGCTGAAACACTGAAACTCAATGCTAAGCCTCACATGGTAGCTGCCTATTCTCCCACCGTTTCCAAATGGTACGGGATAGCCATTCTGGTTAAGAAGTCTTTGCACGCTACTGTACCTGATATTAGCGCTGACAAGGAGGGTAGATGGGCCCGTGTACACCTTGAGGTTGGAGATAGTGAATTCACGTGTATTTGCATTATGCCCCGAATGTGGACAACCCTGCTTACTATGCAAGTATTGCGCAGTTGGCCTTGGCCTCTGCCAATGCTCCATTAATACTTGGTGGCGATTTTACTCAAGTGTTCCCTCAATCTTTTCTTCTCAAACAAGGTGCTCGTTGGTTGGAAGATCCAGTACCGAGTAGACCTGTGTGGCTAGATATAGAAGCGGGCCTTTGCAAACCGATTCCTCTTACCTTTCTCCCTGGTATGACTCTCCCATCAGACTCCCACTATCCACCAATGCTTTTAGACACTTTAGGTGCCTTTAATACTCTTCTGCAATCTTTAGACTCCCGACTCTGGTCAGTGCAACTTCAGCATCGCCTTCGGAGCACTAGAGTACTCCCGCCATCGGCATTCTCTACATAAGGTTGATTGGAGACTTTCCGATCTCTCGGTAGTTCACCGGGTGTAGCATCCAATTTTACTAAACCTCATGTAATGCTATAACTAGAGATACCCCTATAGCGCAGAAAGTATGGGAGAGAGAATTGCATGTGACTTTGACCTCGGAGCAATGGAGCCTTATCTGGAGTAGAGGGACACGGGTTCCCGATCCGCCTCACTCACTCAGACCCTCTTCTTTCTAGCCCACCGGTGTTTTTACATTCCTCACAGATTAGACAAATGGAACACTACTCAGGGCAATGGTTGCTGGACACGTCCTGCGGCCATTGGTTCATTGCCTCATGTTATGCATGAATATCCCGCACTACAGTATTACTGGCGTCGGGTCTGGGGTCGTATTTAGTCTATCTCGCATTCTCAGGAGCCCCTTTCTTGGAGGATAGTGGGACTTCGCCCAGTTGCGGGGATCCCCTCTCTCCCAAAAATGGCTTATCTCCTTTCGAACTTTATGCTTGGCATTGCTATTTCCCTAATTAAGTAATACTGGAAAATTAGCTCCCATCTGAGCCCCAATGAATGGTGGAATCATGCCTGTCTTTACAGTAAATATGAACAAATACCTCGTCTGTTCGCTTCCTCCATTCAGACTCCTTCTCATTGGTCTCAATGGAAGATGTTCAATGACTATGTACATTTTGCTAAATGCTCTCATCTGACTGTCTAACTTTGTATATATCTCTGTCCCATGATCATGCTGTATTGTAGATACTCTTTTGATCGTTTGATGTATAATCACTGTTAATTGGAAGCGCTCACATGCTGATATAATCGGGTAGAGAAGAAGCATCGGGGTGGGGGGTAATGGGTTTACTTTTCCTTATTGTATACTTGTTTTGTCTCTTTTGGTGTGTTGTTTCTTTTGTTTGTTGCAAAATGAAAATAAAAGTTTAAAAAAAAAAAAATAACAAAAGCATGGAACAGGCAAACACACAGGGGTATGTTTACTAAACTGCGGTAAACGTGAATAACGCACGTTGTACGACGTTAACGATCGTTAACGCGCTATAGCGCACGTTGTAGCGCATTAATGATCTTAAACGCGCTATAGCGCGCGTTATCACGCGCTAACGCGCGTGATGCTCCGCAGCGCGGTAAAACAACGCAGAAGGCGGAGAGAGGGCGGATAGAAGGGGTCAATGGGCGGAGAGTGGGCTGGGAGAGGCTCCCATTACACTAACTCGCTGAATTTCAGAGCTGAATTCCAACGCGAATGAAAACCTGCCGTTAAAGGCATATTAAAGGGGAGAGAAACGATTTAAATGTCAGCAATGTACAGCCTAGGCAGGGAAAACAAAAAAAGGTGATAAGTGTGATACATATGCACAAAACAAAAGGGCACAGAAACACTGAAAATGACCCCAACAACAACCCCCCCCCCCCCGGAGTAAGCTCTATTGAACAGATATTTATGTATTTCTTTATGTTAGTTAAGTATCTATACCCGCGGAAGGGTCCATACCCCGTCCCCATACAAGGTGCACGGGCCCACAGTGAAACAGCACTGTTCAGGGACTTCCCCACCATCGGACAGGGTTCCTATGGCATGCACATGTCCCACAACATGAGGGCAGGCATGTCGGAACGGGTAACCGGTCAGATGCTGGAGAAGGGGATACAGAGGGCTGCAGGCGGCACATGCTGTGGAGCAGCTGGGCCACAGTGGGGACTAGGGTGATGCCTAGCTGGCCCATAGGAATGCTGAAACAGTAGAGCAGCCAGACAGCAACTGCTGAGGGCCCAACATGGGCAAGAGTGTGCTTCCCACAGTGTCACAGGGAATAGTACCCAGCAGGTACCCCCAATGGCACGGAACATTGGCAGGCGGTGCTGGGGGAAAGCGTGGGCACCTATGCGGGCACCCTCACCCCAGAACACGCACCATAGGCAGCCGCCTACCTGCACACTGGATGGCTTGAGACCGCACACCACCAGCACCACCAGCAGAAGGGCATGTCAGCATGGTGGCTGAGGGATACTGGTGGTGGAGGGGGTGCACACCAACAGACAGGCCCTGTCTGACCAACAGTCATGTTATCACCAGGGAACACACCATCTCTGTGAGAACATGGTGGTGCAGTGCACAGAACCAGTGTATTCAGAAGCAGAGGGTCACAGGTTCAGGTCCCAGCTGTGGATTCTGCCAACCCAGTCCTCATATTTTACCCACTACTAGAACGGGCTAATACAGACAGAACCGGTCTTGCAGATGACGTAAACATGCCCAAAACACCCACATTTTACCCTACAGAGCACAGACACCATAAACATGCACAGTACCTAGAGCAGAGCCTCCCAAATGCAGTCCTGGAGGGCCAAACACCATCCCGGTTCCATGCTGCCTCTGATAAAGATGCCTGTGCTGCATTTCTATGCGCCACCCCATGGTATGCAGATGTATCTCATGCATATTCATGAGGGACAGCATGAAAACCCGAACAGTGTTTGGCACCGCAGGACTGGAGCTGGGAACCTCTGCCGTAAAGCAGCAGCCAACAGGGGCAGACACACCCGCACCCACAGGCCCCATTATCCAAAGCCCCCTGGAGAGGCAGGACTTTGGGCTCTGCGTGCATCTCCCAATACTAGCACATGCATACCGTATTAATGCCACCCTAAACCTGGGAATATGTTACACAGCTATCAGAAGGTTGCTATGAGCACTGGCAGATAGCAATTCCTAGGTTAAGTACAATTTCCTGAGTGAGCTGCATCATAGCAACCTTTCTGATGTCTGTGGAGTGTGCTACAGGTCCTGTGTCTAACAGTGTTTACCAACCTGGGGAGTGACTCCAACAGCATTGCGTACCATAGCCATGCCTGCACTGTGCCCAGGACTGGTGTGGTGGCCTGGGCTGCCCAACACCTTTAGTGTTGCACAGTGCTTGCATAGGTGTGGAGAGTGCTTGTCTGTCTATCCAGTGTGTTTTGGCTTCCAACACCCTCCACAGCCCACACTGCTAGCACTGTTGCCAGTATTGGCCTGCCAATGTGCATAATGAGGAGCAAGGTACTGTGGGAATAGCCTGGATAGGGTGGCCTGGCCTGTCCGCATCTGAACAGGGCATAGGGCAATGGCCGGACATTGTAGTGCCCGGTACCACCTGCACAGACAGGTTGGCCATAGCATGTCCTGCTGGGAGGTCACTCTCACCCTGACTGAGCAGTGACCATGGCATGGCTAAGTTCACCATAGTGCTATATAGCATTTCTCTTATGTGATATATATGGGTTTCCTTTTGGGGACCAATCATGGACTTATCTGCTTGGTGTGTATGCTGATATCCCCGTTCTGGGTACATGCATCTCCTCCAGGACTATGGACTAACTGGCGGACTGTCTGCAGCTAGTATGTGTCTTGCTGGAACACCGTGCAGCGGCTGGAGGCTTGCTGCTGGGGAATGTCAGATAATGGTGGTGGGGGGGGCAGCTGAGCATTTCCAGACCTGCCGTCTGTCTGCTCTTGCTGTATGGGTGTGTACTGCTCTGCATTGCCTGCCCTGTAGGGTGTTTGATCCCGAGTGGGACTGGGGTGATGGTCCCCTCTACTGCCACCATTGCAGAGGGTTGGACGTGGATCTGTGGGCGGGAGATCCTGTCCCCCACCCTGAGCCTTAGAGGGTGTGTTGGGTGGTGGTATGTAATCTCCCTGGTAACCACAGCAGAATGTGGGTGTGGTGCCGTGCAGTCCTCCTGTAGCCAGCCATGTTTTTATTAGCAGCTCTAGCCCACTGGTTACTTCACAGCCCATGGAGCCAGTGGTCATAGGTTCACAACCCACAGTGGGGTTCATTGATAGGGCTGTCTTAGGCATTGTCTATTTTTACTGTATATTAGTGCTGCCAGCAGAACCACCCTCAGGGTACTGTCACCTTAGGGCGCACCTTACGCGGCGCCCTATAGGGCGCGATTTACACGGCACCCAATAGGGCGCAACCTACGCGCCGCCCTATAGGGCGCACATTATGTGGCGCCCTATAGGGCGCACATTACACTTCGCCCTATATTATATGTATTATATGCCATTTGAAAGGAATATTTAGGCGTTCCCTATAGGGCGCGCCTTACATTTCGTCTTATAGGGAGCGCCTAAATATTCATATCAACTGGTATATAATACATGACCATGTCAGAGAGAACGTCACTATTGGAACATATTTCATAGGAAGGGTACACTTTTCCTGACATATGCAAACTGTAACCCGCCTGCAGATTGCGAATTAAAATATTATAGTCGGCTTTCAAGGGGTTACACAGGATGCCTCAGCCAGCCTTACTCATTGGGCACACTGGGGAATCAAACCCATGACTCTTGTACCATCAGTCTGTGTAGTAACCATTGTGCTACAGCTCTGTTTCTGTTTTTGGGTGTCTGCACGCTGTCTTAAGCGTGCACGCAGTAGCGCGCTGTAACGATCGTTGCTGCGCGGCGCACAATAACGCGCGTAATTGTGCGTTATTGGTTACGATGTCCCGCCCATGTCCTTTTTTGGCTTTCCTTTCACTAACGCGGCTCCTAACGCAAATTGCACTAACGCAGTTTAGTAAACATACCCCACATTGTTTATTAACTCCTTCAAATAGTAGAAAGTAAAGGGGATATGCAATGAAGCTACAATGTAACCCATTTAAGACTAATAGGAAAATATATGTTTTTCACTCAACATGTAAACAAACTTGGAGATTCATTACCAGAGGATGTAGTAAAAGCTGTTAGTGTGGCTGGGTTTAAAACAGATTTGGACAAGTACCTGGATGAAAGGTCCATAAACCATTATTAAAAAGGACCCAGAAAATCCACTGCTTACCCCAGGACAAGCATTGTGAAACCCTATATACCTTTTTGGGAACATGACAGGTACTTGTGACCTGGATCGGCCACTGTTGGGAACAGGATACTGGGCTTGATGGACCTTGATCTGACCCAGTATGGCATATCTTATGTTCTTATGTCTTTACTGTGCCTTAAGCTTTGCATTTAAGATTGTGATAGCGCAAAAACCTGTACAGCTTTTAAGGTGCACTCATGAACTGATTGTACATTAAAGAATGTACAGCACCCCTACCGTTTGCGTACTGAAAAAAGTGACCTGAACAGCAAGGAGCTAGTATTGCCCTCCACTTGTTTCATTGTAGCTTCTAGAAAGCTCTTTCTCCTTGCAGTGCTGGATTTGAGTTAATTCTGTTCTGGGGTGCTGAGCTTGGAATTCTATCTCATTTTCTTCTTGATATACAGCTATTGCCAGTAGCATTGAAAATTATATTTGGTACATAATATTATGAGAAAGCTATGAGCGCCCTTCTCCATTTTGTGCACTGCCTGAGAGGATGTGACCCGATCAGCAAGGTGTTTTAATTCTTTTTCATAACTTTCATTCCAGTTGAACTGAATAAAAATTATTGGTTATAGCAAAGTTGGTATATGGTTATAAAAAAAGAGAGAAAGAACTGGCTGAATGCCAAGAGGGGAGAAATCCTGTTACTGGAATCTGTGGACACAGAGAAGATGTGAATCTCTCAGAAAAGGACAGCAAAGCCAGTTACAGGCGCAGAAGAGCTCTCAAGTTACCAGTGCCAGGAGTGAAATTTCAGACCAGTTTGGATAACTCCAACCTGATGCAATAAGGGACCAGCCAACTCTGATTTCAGTGGATAGAATCAAGAGCCACTCTGCTTGATTGAAGATCAAAACTAGGACTGAATTGGCCAAAAAGTCTTCCTTCTGGAACTCGGTAATTTGGCAGCTCTGTGGTATTATGACCCCAATCAGAAGTAGAGTACTACAGAAATATAGTTCAGACGTGAACCTTGTGAGCCTGCCTGTCCATCAGGGTTCCAAGCAATGACTTTGATTCCTGTGACTTTGCAGTGATTTTGAGGTTTTTCTTGTAACATAGAATTCTATATTAATTTACCAAGGTTTAAGGTTTCATGGCACCAAACGATAAAAAAAGATAGCTGTGCAACAGACAGAATTTTATAGTAACTTTCAAACCTTTCTTGGTACTTATGGTTCTTTGAGAATGTGGACAGAGATCCCATTAGGCAGGGTCAGAATGCATCCAAAGAAGTCTCTACCGTGCAAGGTGGATGAGCCAGGAATTGTGCAGCTGCCCTCCCCCAAGCTTTCTACCCTGGATCCATCTCCTATACAGTATACTTAAAAGCATGATGGCGTTCAATCCTGACTCTAGACAGAGGGACTCCCAGATCCAGTTCTCTACACAGACATTTCACCAAGAATTCAGTCACAAATCTCAGCCTGCTCTCTGACATTGCCATCTGGTTGTCCCACCAACTTCTTAAACTTAACATGGTCCAGATGGAACTTCTTATCTTTCCCCTCAAATCCACATCCTCTCTTCCCTTTTGTTCTGTCCTTCTGGATTGTGCTCTCATCCTTCTAGTGCTAGAAGTATGTCTTCTTTACTCTTTAACACTGCTAAATCCATTCTCTTTCTTTCTGATCATGCTATTAAAACAATCATCCCCTCTCTTATGCTAGACTACTGTAACTTGCCCTTTGTGGATCCTCCTTTTTCTGACCTCATCTCCCATACCCAGCATCTCCTCTCTTTCTCTCCCTATCCTGCCCCCAATGTTCACCATTTCCTTTCTCTCTCCCCCCAAATGCCCTGGTACTATTGCTGGGTATCTTCTATGGTGAAATTACATATGTATGTTTGTGTTGCTTCTGAGAAAATGCCTGAGCTAAATCCAATTCCCTTTCCTTTTCCCTTAGGAGTCAGTAGCACAGCAAAGACAGACAAACAGTGGAGGAAAGAAGAGCAGCACGGGAAGGGGTGAGAGGATACTAGGCGAAGTGGTGCTTTTCCAGCGTTCATTCAATAAACATCTATTTTAATATTGGGGTGTTTTGTCTACGTTTAACAGATGAAACAAAAATCAAAAAACAAAAAAGTGGAGGAGTGGGCTAGTGGTTGGGGCCAGGTACTTCAGGCTGGAAGGTCGGGGTTTAAATCCCACTAGAGGACAGCAACCTTGGGCTGGAAGGACTGGGGTTTTTAGTCCCACAGGTGCTCCTTAACCCTCCATAGCCCATGTTCCCTGTAAAATAGTTATCTCCAAGTTATAATGTCCTGTTCAATGTAATTTCAGTTTGTTCAATGTAAACCGCACTGATGCAGAATAGTGCGGTATATAAGAGAATGTAAATAAATAAATATATTTAATCACTAGAAAACTCCCTTCTCTATTTTGTGCACTTTCTGTATCATGACAGGATGCAGCAGAGGAGTTACTATCACCTGTATTTCTTTAATTCCAAAAGTACTGTATAAAAATCTTTTGGAAGACAGAGTTGGTGTCCAGTTTTAAAAGAACCAAGTGAACAGGCAGGGACCAGCCCCAGAGTTTGTCTAAGGTGTTGGCGCCCTAGGCACATCTTCAGTCTCATGCCTCCCCCCTCCCCGGCAGTCAAAATCTATTGTTTAGCTGTGAATGCTCTGCTCTCTGCTTCCCTAAGCAGCTGTCTAGTTTGCCTGGTGATTGAATCAGCCCTGGAAACAGGCTAATTGCAGGGCTGGTGCAAGAATAGCAGGTGCCCTAGGTAAACTTTTAATCTGGTGCCCCCTCCCCCTGCCATCCAGCATCTCACTTCCCCTCATACTTGTGCGTCCCCTCCCTGCTTAGTTCATTATCGTCCTGTCAGATCCCTCCACACTGTGGATCAGCAATCTCCCCGCCCCACCCCAGCAGTCTAGCATCCTCTGTCCCCTCCCAGGTTGTGCAGCAGCTCTCTTTCTGTTTTGTCTCAGGTTCTGTTCTGCTGCATTAGTGTCACAGCAGCACAACATCCAGAACTCAGCAGGCAGACCGGCACCTAAACTACTAGGAAGCGAAGGGTCTCAGCGCACGTGCACGCTGAAGGTCTGCAGCATCCATACCCTGTGCTTCCTCGTGATCTGCCTGCTGACTTCCAGCTGTTCCACCCGCCTCAAACTGGAGGGGGTACTGAAAGAATTTAAATACCCGCCTGGGCCGCCTGATGACTTCTGCTCTAGGTGGCCCCCTAGTTTGCCTAATGAAGCGCCATCCCTGACCGATTGCTATGATGGGAGAGGTTTAGTTAGAGGAATCTGTGTGCATACAAAAGGAGGGAATCTCTCTAAATTCAGGACAGCAGAGTGAAGCCAATTATACATAGAGACCTTTGATTCATCTGCAAGCATACTCATTCAGCAAAGCTCTGTGTGAGGCTGTATGGGGAGAGACATGCGATTTCACCTGTTTCTCACTACGACCCATGGAAGAAGAGCGAAGTTCACCCCAGTATCAACTGCTTCTACTTTACTACCCACGAAAGCGTTCAAGTGATGGGTTACCATATCACTTATGCCCAGTGGCTAAGTTCAAATGTGGGGCCCCCAAACAAAATTTGCTGAGGACCACCCATGAAGGCAGTGGCAGTGGCCACAGGAAAGGAGAAACACCTCCCCTTCCCTTCCCTTCCCTCCCCTCCTTGAATGCCAGCCGGCAAACATCATGTTGCTTGAAAATAAGTTGCAAAGCATTGTGTCCCAGCAGCAGAAGAAGCACCACCTTTGCCAGGCTGAACTCTCACGTATTGGGAGGCTTCGCTCCACAGTGGGAGGTGCTTGTCCAGGCCTCCGGCTGCTGGGAAACAGATGCAGTTTGAGGCAGAGTGGCAAACTAATTTTCAATAAGCATGCTATTTGCCACACTTTGCCTCTGCCACTGAAGTGTGGGGATTGCTGGGGCCCACGGGCCCTCTTCTTGCCCGGGTCCTCCGCATTGCAAGGGCTGCTTGGGCAGATTGTATGCCACTGCTCATGCCTCTTCCGTGCCTTTTGCAAAGTCAGCACCACTGATATGTCTAATCTGTTTCCTCTTGTGGGTGAGGTCCTCTGCATAGCTAATCCTTCCTTTAGAAAGTCAGGGGAAACTATGAACCTCCCCCAGGCTCCATCTTTTTGTTCAGTCCCTCTACCTCAATCTCATGAAATATTGCAGATGTTTTTAAAGCCTGGTTAATATTCTGGGCTTTCACTAAAAAAGACAGGCTGTCGATAGCAACTGCGAAACTTATTTTACACTTAGCACAGCACCATGACATCAGTGGACCTCGGAATTGTATCTGCATTTATCAGATGCATCATGTACAGAAATCAAGCCTGCCAGAGCTAAATGAAAGGGAAGCAATACCCTGAGACCACAAGTCTTCAGCAGGATATCCAGGTTTACACTGCAGATCTGCAAAATCAAGTGTCCCCGCTTACATTCCTGCTTCTTGACAGAGCGTCACTGACTGGATTTTCATCTTTTGGTCTGAATACATCAAGAGTAATTCATGATTGTCCTCTGTGTCATTAGGGTGCAATAGGAAGGAAGGACATACTAATTCACACTTGAAATTGTCCTGAGACATCCTGTTATTGCTCTCTTGGTCAGTAGCTTTGGTGAATTGAAGTATACGAAAGAGTTTGAAATATTTGTTTATTTTCCTTCAATAAAGCCTGTAGAAAACTTTACTCTTCTTCTATTTTATAAGTAAAAGCCATGACTACATGGGGTTACCCTGCCCCTTCACAGCTTTATAGTGCCATCGAAAAAAGCTATAGATCCCTACAGTAAAAATGACTAATGAAAATGTACTGCACCGGATGCTGTCTTCACATCTGGTAGGTAATCCATGAAGCTGGAAGCAAATGATTTATTTAGGAAAACTGATGGCGGATTTTGAACAATACCATCCCCGTTGGGAAAAGTCAAGGACAGCTGACTAACTTTTCTTCACTTCAGATGTGTTAACTTGACATTTTGTCATGGATTCCAGATTGCGGATTGACTGAACTCCCTGCTACAGCTGCACTCAGCTTCTACAGCTTCTTATTTCATGCATCCACAGACCTGAGAAAAAGCTTAGTTCGGCTTTTACATCAACTCTATGCACTGGCCTGTTACTCCACTGCCAAACATTCTCTGCAATCCCAGCCTATGACAAGCACCTGCTCTTTGGCAAGAATATCTTGAGCAAAACCACCTCTGTGAGACCCTAGCGCTCCTCCCCCCTCCCCCCTTCATCCTTATAGAGGCTACAAATGATAATGAAAAATACCTTGCATTAAAATTCGCAGAATAGGTTTATTAGAGCCTTGGTGAAGAATAATAAATATTATTGATTCTCCAACACAGCTAAAAACCCAAATAGTCTCAACAGTAACCACATATGCAATCAGTGCCAGCCCGTCCATTAAGCAAGAATGTTGTTTGCACAGGGCCTCGCGTTTCAGGGGGCCCCGCGCAAACAACATTCTGCATCAGCCCTTAGATTTAAAAAAACAAACAAACTGGCTGCTGCTGCCGTTGCCGCCGTGGCAGTGGCAGAATCAAGCGTCCCGCAGGGCCCCCCCCCTTCCCAGCAGAGCCCTCCCAGCATTAGCTCTATCAGCGGCGGCTTTCAGAGCTGCGAAGAGAGAGTTTCTCTCTTGCGGCTCTGTTAAACTCGCCGGAGCTGATGGGATTTCCTGTTTCCCATCAGTCCCGTGGGCTTAACAGAGCCGCGAGAAAGGGAAACGCTCTCTTCACGGTTCTGAAAAGCCCACGCTGAGGGAGCTGATGCCGGGAGGGCTCTGCTGGGAAGGGGGGGGGGCCCTGCGGGACGCTTGATTCTGCTGCTGCCACAGCGGCAATGGCAGCAGCAGCCAGTTTGTTTGTTTTTTTTTTAAATCTATGGGCTGATGGGGGGGAGGGGGGTTAGGACTGGTAATGGGATATGTGGGGGTTAGGACTGGAGGTGGGCTGATGGGGGGGTTAGGACTGGTAATGGGCTATGGGGGGGCTAGGACTGGAAATGGGCTGATGGGTGGGTTAGGACTTGATGTGGGCTGATGGGGGGTTAGGACTGGTAATGGGCTGGGGGGGCTGCTACGACTGGAAATGGGCAGAGTAGAAGGGGGGCTTGAACTGCAAATAGCTGATGGGGAGGGGGGCTTGGAATGGAAATGGGCTGTGAGGGGAGGGAGCTAGGACTGGAAATGGGTTGAGTGGGGGGGAGCTAGGACAGGAAATGGGCTGATGGAGGGGCTAGGATAGGACTGGAAATGGGATGTTGGGGAGTGCTAAGATTGGAAATTGGCTGTGGTGGGGGCTTGGATTGAAATGGACTCATGGAGGGGCTAGAACTGGGAGTAGGCTCATGGGGGGCTTGGACTGGAAATGGACTGAGTGGGGGGGGGGCTAGGATTTGACATGGGCTGATGGTGGAGCTAGGAAAGGACTAGAAATGGTCTAATGGGGGGCTGGGATTGGAAATGAACTGATGGAGGGACTCGGATAGGACTGGAAATGGATGGGGGAGCTAGGACTGGAAATGGGCTGATGGTGGGGCTAGGATAGGATTGGAAATTGGCTGATGGGGGGCTAGGACTGGAAATGGGCTGATGCAGGGACTAGAAGCGAGTGGATGCTGGGTGGGGCTGGAACTAGAAGGGAGCTGATGTTGGGGGAGGATTAGAATGAGATGGAGCTGGGAGAGTGGAATGGAGAGGGGAAAAATATTTTGTGTGGGAGGGAAGACAAATCTACAATTGGCCGGGTATTGGGAGAGTAAGTGGGGATTGAGGATGGAGGGGTAAAATTTGAGTGGATTAAATAGGAATGAGGAAAGAGCAAAAGGAGAAAGATTAGCAGATGTAGAGAGAGAATGGAAAAAAACTAGAAGAGAGAAGAAAGGACAAATCGACAGCAGACGATGGAGAGTTAGCAGAAGACACGAAGAAACCAGAAGAAAGTGGCTGGAGCAATTGCAACTGAAAAAAAATGCATAAAAGGAAGAAAGATATCTCTTTATTTTGAATTTATTAACTGGAATATGTCAGCTCTGGAAAATGTGCATCATTAACATCTGTGCTTTGTTTAGTACAAGAGGAAATTAATTTATAGTTGTATTTCTACAGTGTTGCTGTACATTCCAAGTTTGGCTTTTGGGGTTCCCAGTTTAATTATTGTCTTCCTGTTTCTAAATTGTGATTCCTTGTTTGGTGATGGTCTATGTTCTGCATGTGTAACTGAGCTGAGGTATTCTGTTTATGTAATTCCTATTTGTCATTGCCACTTGTTCTCTTTCCCTAGTAGGTCATGTATTGTTATTCTCTGAAATATATTGGTTTAATATTTTCAGTGTTGCCTTTTGATAAGTAAAGTATGGTGCTTTGTGAGTCCTAGTAGTGCTGTTAGGATACGGTGGGTTTGCCAAAATATCAAACGCTTCACTCTGAGGGATGTTCGTATATAAGGAGACAACATCTAAAGTTACCAAAATAGAATTTTCAGGAATAATCAATCCTGATGTTACAGGCAACAAATGAAAAGAATCTTTAATAAATGACTTGATCGAAATAGTCAATGGTTGATAGAAATGGTCACAAAACTTTGATAAAGGTTCAAGTAATGAATTCCTACAGGACACAATCGGGCGCCCCGGAGGACTTATCGATTTGTGTACCTTAGGCACCATGTACATTATTGGAACTATGGGAAATGCCGGATTAAGAAACTCATATTCTTTTTTAGTTAACCACCTTCGATCTAAAGCTTCTAACGTTAACTCTCTAATCAGCTGTTGTAGTCTAGGAGTTGGATCCGTCTCTAATGTCCGATAGTATTTAATATCTGAAAGATGTGCCAGCATTTTGCAATGATAATCTTCCACCTTAAGAAGTATCATTGCTCCCCCCTTATCCGCTCTATGTATGATCAAACCCTTATCTTGTTGTAATGTTTTCAAAGCCTGAAATTGTTGACAAGTAAGATTTGAACAGTATTTTTTATTTTGAATTTCTAACTCTCGTACATCCTGCAACACTAAATTCTGAAAAGTGTTTAAAGCTGGATCAGAACTCATAGGAGGTCTCCAATTAGAAGAGTTTTTACATATAGAGACATCAATATTCAAAGGTGCCCCACTATTTGCAAAATGCAACATCAGATGTAATTTCCGAAAAAACTGGTGAAGAGCAATTGTCATTCTAAAGGAATCATAACGTGGGGCTGGGACAAAGCCTAAACCTTGCTCTAAAACTGTCATCTGATCTCTAGTCAGCGTTCTTCCTGACAAGTTAATGATTGTTGACGTGTCTGAGAACACGTGGAAGGGCCCCTCCAACCCTCCTGTTGATGTGATCGGGAGGGCCGTCGACCTTGAGGACAGCCCCTGTAAAAACCCCACTGAGATTTATAGCTTTCTCCACCCTTACTAAAACCTGAAGTCCCTTCAGAGGAATCTGAATTGCGATCTTCAGAAGAATCCTCAAAAGTTACACGTTTTTGCTCTTTATCGAAATCTTGTTTTGTTCGTCTCCAAGTGTATACCTGGTCCTTGACATAATCTTCAGTATCCCGCGAGAATTTCTGTAATTTCACTGATTTAATCTGTTCACGAAAATGTTGATTATGTTCCAAAAGCTCCTTTTTACTATTGTTAAAATGTTCTTCCACCATTTCATCTTTCAAGGTAGATTCCAACTGTTGTAACTGCTCCTACAATAAGCTTTCCTCTTTCGACAAACGCTCAATTAACAAAGCAATCAAGTCCAACCCACATTTGTTGAGTATGCTGTTCCAAGTGGCACAGAATAATTTATCATCTGTAAACATGTGAGGTGGTTTAAGCATCCGCAGGCCTCTAGGAATCATGTGTTGTTTTAAATATTGTGTCATCGTAGCTGCATGAAGCTGGACTCTAATAGCTTTTTTGTGTAAATTCCTAAAATCTGACCACGAAGTGGTCGCTGTAGATTGTACACTAGCTACACCCGCTTCGTCTAATAAGGACGGATGTTTCAACAGTTTAGATATTGCCGCTTCCGAAAATGCATAAGTGGCTGTGTTAGATGGTATAATTGCTTCTTCTGACGTGTCACTCATTATTGGGTCACTAAACCTCTAAAGTTATATCAAATTACACCCCTTGAAATCAACCCAACTATATCCCCCCCAATACTTGATTTCACACTATAATCCTTTTGTAACCGTTATGTTTTATATGTATTTTTTGTTGGATAACTCACCATGAGAAGGAATCATCCAACTCCCGAAGTGAGCCCTCCTTTTTAATTAAGTATTAAATGACCCATTACAGATCTAAAAACCAGGTGCTACAGCACTACCAAGCTGTTATACCCATACCGCTGAAATGGACCTCCTCTTCATCCAAAGAAATCTCAGTCAATTGTTGGTAACTTTAGATGTTGTCTCCTTATATACGAACATCCCTCAGAGTGAAGCGTTTGATATTTTGGTAGGTTTAGACATTCAGTTGCCCACGCGATTACCAAAGGATTTAATTTGTGAATTCTTGAGATTAGTTTTATTCCACAATTATTTTGTGTATGAGTCCACTTTTTACCATCAGAAATTTGGGGTGGCGATGGGAGCTACAATAGCTCCCTCGGTGGCAACGCTTTATGTGGTACATTTTGAGGAACAGTTTGTTTATGGATCAGCAGGCTTTTCAAAAGTGTTGTTATGGAAAAGATTCTTAGATGACATTTTTTATTTGGACAGATTCGGAGTGTGAGTTAAAACAATTTTTGGTTTGGTTGAATTCCCTGAATGAAAATTTACAATTTACTCCCAAATATCGTAGGCAGGAGATTGAGTTTTTGGATCTTTTATTATATATCCGGGGTTCTTCTCTCCAGAGTACCTTATATAGGAAGCCAGTACAGAAAAATGTACTTTTGCGATATTCAAGTTATCATCCTCCTTCTTTACGGAGAGGCTTACCTTTTGGACAGTTTCTCCGTATCAGGAGATTATGTTCATCAACAGAGGAGTATCGTCGACATGCTAAAGATTTAGGTCAGCGATTGCAGGAACAAGGATATCCAACCATTCTTAACAACAGAGCATTTAAGCGAGCGTTATATAATCATCCTGGGTGGTGGGAAGAACGGGTTCTCCGATTGCAAGAAGGTACTGGTAAAGTAATTGGGGTATTACCATTTTTACCGAATGCCCCACAGATAGTGTCTATCCTTAAATGCCACTGGTCACTGTTAACACTACATCAGTGTTTCCAAAAACCATTGATGATAGCCTATAAAAGATCCCAAACTATAGATGAACGGTTGATACAAACTAGAGGGCGAGATTTGAATCCAATACTTCAGAAGGGTCATTTTGCGTGTGGCCATTGTGATTTTTATGGTACCTCTTTACAGGGGGAGAGATGGCAAGATCCCGCTACAGGATTACAGTATTCATCGTTGTCCTTTTCCAATTGTCACACTTCATTTGTGATTTATTTACTGATGTGTCCGTGAAATTTGAAGTATGTGGGGAAAATCACACGTCCGGTAAGGAAACGTTTATTGGAGCATAGATCACACATTAATGCTCGACAGGCTTCGGCACCGCTAGTTCCTCATTGTCAACAATATGATCACAGGTTTGAGGACTTACAATGGAGAGTTTTGGATGTAGTTCCGTCTTCATTTATGGGGGGTGATCGTCAAGCAAAACTCCACTATAGAGAACAACAATGGATTTTTTGCTTGCGCTCAATGTCTCCAGAGGGAATGAATATGGAGATTGATTGGTGGGGTTTGAAGATGTGATTGGTCTTACTGTGACAGGAAATGAGGATTGCTCTGATGTCACTTTTATTGACTTAAAGTTGGTAGTTTGGTGCTGGTATGGTTCATTGGCCTGAGGAAGAGCTGCAGAGCTGAGTGGCTTGAAACACTAATTGGTGTTGCATATGAACTATACGATTCTATCACTGATTGGAACATTGGATGAAGAAATCTCGAGGGGTGATTTGTTCCAGACACTCCTGTGTTGAGCAATACAAAGGAAGGCATACAATCAGCAGTCACGCCGATACGGTCTTCTTCAAGATACCGGCAGCGGGTTTCTGCTTCATTTTGATAAGCACCTTGGGAGGATATTATTGTTTGGGGAGTATAATCTGTGGGGACCAACAATTGACTGAGATTTCTTTGGATGAAGAGGAGGTCCATTTCAGCGGTATGGGTATAACAGCTTGGTAGTGCTGTAGCACCTGGTTTTTAGATCTGTAATGGGTCATTTAATACTTAATTAAAAAGGAGGGCTCACTTCGGGAGTAGGATGATTCCTTCTCATGGTGAGTTATCCGACAAAAAATACATATAAAACATAATGGTTACAAAAGGATTATAGTGTGAAATCAAGTATTGGGGGGGGATATAGTTGGGTTGATTTCAAGGGGTGTAATTTGATATAACTTTATTGGTTCTAAATGGGCAGTGTTTGTAGTAGTTCCTAATGTGCCTGGCGGTTGGCACCGGATTATAGTAATGTAGAAATCTTTTAGTCTTTCTTTATCCATACACTCATTAAGAGGTATGTTTACTAAAAGTTAGTGTATGGTAATATTATGCAAATATTTATGCAAATGAGGTCCATTATGCAAATGAGGTCCCGCACCAAGTCTCCGTACATGGCCCGCACCCCCCTTGGGCCACCCCTGTATGCAATGGCTCTCATCAAAGTGAATTGTTTTATTCAAGCAATAAGATGCAAGCCAAGGATCACACTAATACTATTTCAAACAACTTGCATGTGCTAATAGTAACCAGGAGAAAATAAAAATGGAACAAACCAGCAGAACACATTAAATACTATTCACATGGTCCTATCAGTAATCAATAACCAACCAAGTTAGTCTTTATGCAACCCACAAGCTAATTAATCATTAACCATTGGCAACCACTCAATAGTTCTCCAGTCTAAGCCAAATTAACCATCAATGGCAGGTGATAACAGTGGAAAAGATATACAGTTTGCCTGGGAATTGTTTACCTGGAACGACTTCAAAAAGAAATTTTCCAGGACTTTCTTCATTGCAGGGATGCTCAATAACTCTGTTTCCAGGCAGGAAAATTGTGCCCTAAATATAATAAAGGAAAAAAAGAATATTAATTTTTGCAACAATGTAATGCTAATGCACTAGCATATGATAAACAGGACATGCACAGGGCCAATCCAATCATCAAGCCATCCAGGTGATTACCCAGGGCATTGGCTTCAAGGGGGTGTCAACGAGCAGGGCATTCAAAACTAAACAATAGATTCTGACATCCAGGGGGAGGGGCATATGGTTTAAGGTTTGCCTAGGGTGCCAGCACCTTGCATCAACTCTGGGGCCTGCTTGGGTACACAGTATGTTAATGACCTCATTCGTTATCAGCATGGTATGTACTAAGGTACTCTCAGTATAAGATAACTTTAAAGCACTTTCTTAGTGCTTTCAGGGTCTGTTTACTAAGCTTTGCTCCTTTAGAAAAGCCTAAAGACAATGTTTTTTTGAGCACAACTGGTTTCCACCTTCCACTGTCTTAGGGGTGTGGGGGTTCTGGCTCAAGAGGGTCTAGCAGGAGTAGGGTTGCCAACCGGCCGGTTTTCAGCCGGCCTGGCCGGTTTTTCCATGGCCAGGCCGGCTGCCGGCACAGATGTAAAACCGGCCATTGAAAAGCTGTTTTTTTGCTCTGGCCGCAAGATCGGGAGCGGCCAGAGCAAAAAACCGGCTTTTGTGCCGAAGTCTGCGGCACGAACGCGAACGCGATTCCCTATAGCAGTGCAGCCGCTGCTTCTGCTTTGTACAGAGCAGCGGCTGCAATACACTTACATTGAAAACTAAAGATAAACTGTGTGAGGAGCCCTCCGGTCATCGCAGAGCCCGAGGAAGTGATGTCTTGGGGGCGGGCTCCTCACAGGTTGTCTTTCCTTTTCAAATTAACTTTAGCTGCAATAAAGTTAATTTGAAAAGGAAAGACAACCTGTGAGGAGCCCGCCAGCCTCCCCCTTCAGCAACCAACCCTCCATAGTGAACATGCATACTAATTATATTATTATTAATATCCTACGACCTTCTCAACCCAATTGAAGCACTTCATTTCGGACACGAGGCCTCAATATCTGAATATATGGTTCCCAAATTAGCAGGAATAAGGCCCAACGTCGAGCACTTCCTCTAGCCTCTCTCCTTTCCATAAGCATCAGTTGGTGAAAGTTGTTGCGCCATTCCCAATATGTGGGACCTGACGCTTCTCTCCACCTATGAAGTATCGGGCCTTTACCCACCAGACATGCCTTCCTGACCAAAAGGCGTTCCCATTTCCCTTTCGGGTGGAGTGGTCCAAGCTGATCTAACACCACAAGCGATGCTGTCCAACGGACTCGCTGTAACACAATCCTACTCATAAAATCAGCTATCCTCTTCCAGTATAGGCAAACTATCGGACACCCCCACCACATATGTCCTAAGTCCGCCAAAGGGCATGGACATTTTGGGCAACTGCCCAACTCAGTGAGATGGGATCGTAACGCCCGTCTTGGAGAGAAATGTGCCCGTAGGATGCATTTAAACTGTACCTCCCGCCATCGAGCTCCCCTCACCAGCCCTGGCAGATGAAATTTAATATGGACAAGTGCAAAGTTATGCACCTAGGAAAGAACAACCCAAACTATGGTTACACGATGCAAGGTTCCACACTGGGAACCCCCACCCAGGAAAAAGATTTAGGCGTCATCATGGATAACATGTTAAAACCCTCTGCCCAGTGTGCAGCGGCGGTCAAGAGAGCAAATATAATGCTAGGTATCATAAGGAAAGAATGGAAAATAAAACAAAGGATATTATAATGCCTCTGTATTGTTACATGGTGCGACTGCACCTTGAATATTGTGTGCAATTCTGGTTGCCGTATCTTAAAAAAGATATAGCGTTATTAGAAAAGGTACAGAGAAGAGCCATCAAAATTGTAAAGGGGATAAAAGGATACTCCTATGAAGAGAGGCTAAAAAGGTTAAGGCTCTTCAATCTGGAAAAGAGATGGCTGAGGGGAGATATGATAGAGGTCTATAAATTAATGAATGGAGTGGAACGGGTAAATATAGATCGATTGTTTATGTCATCAGAATATAAAAAGGCTAGGGGACATGCAATGAAGCTACAGGGTAACCTATTTAAGATTAATAAGAGAAAATATTTTTTCACTCAACGTGTAATCAAACTCTAGAATTTGTTTCCGCAGGATGTAGTAAAAGCTGTTAGTGTAGCTGGGTTTAAAAAATGTTTGGACAAGTTCCTGGAGGAAAGGTCCATAAACCATTATTGAAAGGTATACGGGATATCACTGCTTGACCCAATACAAGCATTGAGGAACCTGTGTCTTTTGGGGAAACTGCTAGGTACTGTGGTGAACAGCGCCCTCCTGAGCCTATGGAGATAGTAGAAAATCCTGAGGGTCAGCAGGATTTATACCAAAATGACAGGGCAAGGAAAAAGAGAGACTCTATTCCTCAGAGCTGAGTAGGGAGACCAGCCCAGGGGAGGAGCCCTGCAGTTCTGATTGGGCACACCCAGCCCTAGGAAGGGGCGTGTCCAAAAGAGAATGTACATTTAAACCAGAGCATGGCTCTGAAGAGAGAGGACGGATAAGAGACCCGAGTAAGGGAAGGACGAGAGACCCGAGTAGAGGAAGCACGAGTGGAGGTGGTACAAGGAGTACAAGAAGTACAAGGAATACAGGAGGTAAAGGAAGGAAGGAATATTGGAAGAAGAAACAAGGGGATGGTTGGAAAGCCAGTGGAGTGATTAATGATACTTTGGAACCTGGCATAAGAAGAAAACCTGCACAATCCTATTCCAGGGAAATAAGCAGAAGTCCCACGCAGAGAGGATTTAACCTTGAAGTGGATAGCCCTTGGAAGGCATCGCCTTGGGGGAGAAAGACTTCAGGACAAGCACAGGTGAAAGAGCAATCATTCCCTGAAACGTCGTTTGTGCCGGAGAGCAACAAACAGATCAGCTGGAGAGCCTGGGAGCCGTCTGCAGGCAGAAGTGCTGCACAAACAGTGAGTAATTGGCCACCCGGCTGCCAAGCTGAATATAGAGATAATTCTTCCTCCTATGAGTCAATTGCCAAAGAAACTAGCAATTATCCTAATACCTTTATCTTAAAGGAAGAGAAGACAAACAGCCTTGAGCAAAAGGGAAAAGCTATAGCAGATAGTAGTGCCCTCTCTCATAAGGAACAGGCTGAATTGCTACTTCAGAGCTTCCAACAGTTTTTAGACTTACAGGCTAGAAAACAGCTAGTACCACAAGAGGCAAATAATTCAGCACAGCTTGAAGGAGTAACCCAGGGAAATACAAGCATACCTGAGTGTGAACAAATGGACTGTACATTTTGTTGTATAGGAAAGCCAAGCTGAAGGGAACTGCCTTTATCGTGTGTGAGCTGAGTTCTGTAAAGCTGTTGTATTGCCGTGAAAATGAAAGTTCTAATTACCTCCACCTGATTCTCAGCATAGTGAAAGTAACTGTGGCTGTAAGAGGTGCAGTGAAGCCAACTGACCTCTGGAGGCAAAAGAGAGCAATTTGCTGGAAAGTGAAAAAGCAGCATTTGTATTTTGAGTTGCATTTAACCTGAAGTTTCTGTTTGCCTTTTGAAGCACCCTTGTTTGCATTATTATATGCCATGTGATGGAACATTTACCTTTTGCTTTAATAAAATACTTATTATAAAGAAACCACAACTACAGTTTCTTTAATTCGGAGTGAGAAGAACTGGAACTACAACTCCCAGCATTCCTGGGGGCAAAGGATTCCTCCTTCCCTCACGAAGTACAGCGGCTGCTCATGTCCTTAACCCCTTGAGCCGGGCAGGGTCGCCGCAGTACTTATGACCTAAATTCGTCACTGTTGGAAACAGGATACTGGGCTTGATGGACCTTGGTCTGACCCAGTATGGCATATCTTATGTTCTTATGTTCTTATGATGGTTGCTCTATATGTATAATTTATTTATTTTTATTTACATTCTTTTATATACCGCGCTATTCTGCTTCAGTGCGGTTTACATTGAACAAACTGAAATTACATTGAACAGGGCATTATAACTTGGAGACAACTATTTTACAGGGAACATGGGCTATGGAGGGTTAAGTGGCTTGCCCAAGACCACAAGGAGCACCTGTGGGACTAGAAACCCCAGTCCTTCCGGCCCAAGGTTGCTGTCCTCTAGTGGGATTTGAACCCCCGACCTTCCGGCCTGAAGTACCTTGCCCCAACCAGTTTCTGTGAGGCCCATTCCTCCTTTGGCTGTAGGGATGTACAGTCTTGCTATACACCGATCCTTATAAACCACCTTGTAAGCATGGAGGACGTTCCTTGCTCATACAGCACATCTAGTTTCTCAAGATACTTCGAAGTCCAGTCTACAATTCCAAAGCTATAGGAGAGTATGAGGATTGCAAGCTGATTGATGGCTTGTATCATATTCTTTGATGTTAGTGCACATTCCAGAATCAGCTTTAGCCTCCTGTAATACTCTTTGCTGGTCTTTTCTCTCAATACTTTATGCTGAATTGTTGTTCCTTCCTCTATGCCAGTGGTTCTCAATCTAGTCCTCTGGGACCCCTAGTCCAGTCAGGTTTTCAGGATATCCACAATTAATATGCATGAGATAGCTCTGCATACAATGGAAGCAGTGCATGCAGATCTATCTCATGCATATTCATCGTGGATATCCTGAAAACCTGACTGGCCTGGGTGTCCCAGAGGACTGAACTGAGAACCACTGCTCTACGCTAAGGTATTTATATACATCCTGGAGTCAAGGAAGGGCCAACAATTCAGCGTAATGTATTCTCTTGGGGGCAGTTTCTCCAAATGGGTTAGTTTTGCATATACCATAACAGTCATGAACCTTACTTCTATGCCAGGGTAGGAGAAGTATGATCTCAGTCTCTCAAATTTACTGCTAATGCTCACTGCAGTACTTGCATTATATTCTTCTATGTGTAAACTGCTTTGTTGTTCTGTATGAAAGGTGGTGAATCAAAGGAACAAAACTAAAGCAAGCTAAATACAGCTATATACAACAGCCTTCATATATCAGGCCATACAAGGGCTATTATGCCAATCATACATGCTAGTAGTTTACTACATGAGGGAAATTATGTTGTTGACCTTCCCCATGCAAGTATTTTTAAAAATAAAACCAAATACAAACAATTTAACAAATAAATGCTCCATTTCACCTCCCATCCTCTGCATGCTAATAAACCCCCTCCCCGCTTTGCCTACCTCGAGGACCCCCCAATGTTTCCTCATGGCTTCTCAGAAGAAGACAGTCTTATGTCCTACTGAATTGCTCTTCAGCCATGCTGTGGCCCTAATTTCCAAGTTAAGGCCTCTTTCTCTCAGCTTGGCATTAGAAACCTTTGAGAGAGTCCTGGGGATGGGAGGGAGATTGGCTATGGGGAATCAATTTTTTCACTTCCTCAGGGGGTAGGAGAGGAGGTCAAAAAGGTCTTTGCTTTGGATGGGTAGATGGATGAGGGGAATTAGAAGGTGAATGAATGTCATGAGCCAATGAACTAAATAAGCATTTTTAACAGCACAAGCACACTATGCATAGCATTAAGAAGCCTTATTTGTGATTTACATGTATTAATTGTCATTTTAGAAAGTGTTCACTTTACATGTGGATGTCCTTAGTATGTGGAAATTTTTAGGGTCATGACAGAGGTATAGGGGTATGTTTACTAAGCAGCGGTAATTTACACCTGTTCCCTGGCACATGCAGGTTTTCCGAAAAATATGCATTTCAGTCGGCACTCTAAAAGGTGGATTATAGGGATTATCCTCCTTCATCCTCCTAGTTTATTTCCCCCCTTCAAATCAAAATGAGTTAAATCATTATCTGTAGTTAAGCAGAAGAATCTAAATGTTTAATTTTGTAGACTGACTCATATGCATGTATAAGTTATAAAAAGCTGGCGCTTACGTGTGTAAGTTGCCGGGTTTCCTCCATCAGTAATTTTTCCCATGTGTACATTTGTAAAATGTACACATGGGAAAATGGGATTTCCTTTTCCACCTCCACTGACGCCGGAACAGCTTGAGTGGATGCCCTGCAGCAGGAAGGTAAGCTCCTCCTCGCTGCCTCTGTCCAATCAGACGCCCTCTCCAAAGCAGCAGGAACCCTTTACATCATACAGCGCTTACAGGAGTGCCTGCGCCTGCATGCCCGTGTCTGAGATCTTAGGTGATAAGGCTGCCGGCAATCAAAGTGAAACATCAGGCAACACAGCCACAATTCCACAAGCTAATACTATCCTCTGTCCTTCTGAAGACAAGACTTCGGGCTCACAACTCGCAGTGAAACTGCAGCATCCAAATCAATATCTCAAGATATCAGACCGCCGGTCTGCCACTCTCTGCTATTCCGCTCCTCTACAAAACAAAAAAGACCCTCCCAAAGCACTTTGCCATATCACTTCTTTATTTGGGACCCGATACATCGCAGAAGCAAGCAACAAGTAAAGAACACCAACAGACCCTCCAGTCATGCCAAACATCTGTCCCCCCTATGAAGATCTGCTCGAATAGACTGAATCATCCAGTCCATTTTACACAACAATAAGTGTCCTGAAGTCAGCATCCTGCATCTCCAACTCCTCTTGATACTTGATTGATCTGCTGGCCTGCTGACCTCGGACACAACAATTCTGTATCTAATCCTCCACTGAACCCCAAGGCTATAACAGCTCAGAACGCTTTCCCACAACATATGTACGCTCTGCTCCTCCTCCTCATGCAGACACTTCAGGGTAATACTAATAAGCTGCTGTAATGTATTGTCCTCACATATTAATTTAATGATTCGAGATGAACCAGTCAGTTATTAATTGTAGTACGGCAATTATTGCATAACAGTATGATTGTACTAACAATCTTTTATCTATTCCTGTAAGACTACCTCCATATCTGTTTATAAAGAGTACGACATTGACCTGGTATGTAACCGTAACAGAACTCTGCTCTTGAAGTTTGAGCTACTCTCCTTGATAATCACCACAGCTTAACGCCCACTAGTGAACATTACCCCTACTCAGGACACTGTATCAACTCCATTACATTTTCCACTACACTCTTTTGGGTCTAGTGTAGAACTATGACTTTCATGAGTGAACATCTTAAAGAGTAGTCTCCTGTGCAAGCACATCTCACTCCCTCCTTACACCAGTGATACCCATCCCCTTTATAAGATGGATAGAATAATGACAAGGTTCCCAATTTTAACTATACATATCATCATCATCATCATATCAGCCCTACTGACAAACTCAATGGAACTAAAACAAAATATAAAAACACTAATAATCCACACCCACAGACTCACACTCAACAACAATCAAACACTCCAATTTCATCACCACCAATACACTCGGAGATGCTCCCTAGCCAAGATTAACCCCTCCACTGCTCCCATACATATACCTCGCCCGAGCTCTAACAACCCTCCCCCCCTTCGATGTGCTCTAATTAATGTCCAATCTGCCAGAAACAAGGTCCCTCTATTAGTTGACTTAATATATGAACAAGACCTAGATATACTATGCCTCACTGAGACCTGGTTTAATGAAAGTTACCGTCCTTATCAACCAGCCTTGTCCACCATCTTACACAATCCATAATTGTAACCGAACTGCCAGTAGAGGTGGAAGAGTTTGCATTATAGCAAGAAGTGAACTAGAATTCAACACTACCGACTCAAACTCCACCCCAGGAATGGATATTCTCAAAGTGTCCAATGGCTCTATTTTGCTGTGCTTAGCATATAGAGCCCCGCAAGGCGATGCCCTGGATCTATCTACACTACTAGAAGCAACTTGCTTCCCTCCAATCATCCATCACCCCCTCATCCCTCTTAGAGACCTGAACTTATCTTCAACCACCCATAAACAGATTGCCTCCTTCTTAGAAGCTATGGAAGCCCTACATGTCTCACAGATCCTCACATCTCATAAGGTTTAAGGTTTAATAATTTGATAAAAACCGCCTTTCAAAGCAATCAAGGCGGTGTACAATAATAAAATACATAAAAAGTCATAAAATACATAAATCACATGTAATGAAGCTACAGGGTAAACTATTTAAGACAAATAAGAGAAAATATTTTTTCACTCAACGTGTAATCAAACTCTTGAATTTGTTACCAGAGGATGCAGTAAAGGCTGTTAGTGTAGCTGGGTTTAAAAAAGGTTTGGACAAGTTCCTGGAGGAAAGGTCCATAAACCATTATTAAAAAGGGACCCAGAATATCAATGCTTGACCCAATACAAGCATTGAGGAACCTGTGTCTCTTGGGGATACTGCTAGGAACGTATGACCTAGATTGGCCACTGTTGGAAACAGGATACTGGACTTGATGGACCTTGGTCTGACCCAGTATGGCATATCATGTTTTTATGTTCTTATGTTCTTATCTCCAACTCACAACAAAGGAAATACCCTTGGCCTGATTTTCATAACCCAAACTCTCATAGCTAATGGCCAAACCTCACACTCAATCTGCCCAGTACCATGTCCAGATCACTCACTGATCTTTTTTCTACCCCACCTCTACACCACCAAAGGAAATCACCTATAACACCTCCGACAACTCGAAGACTCAAACAGTTTGACAACCTGTTCCTCAAACAAGTCATCCCTAAACTAGATCATCTTAAACATGACAGTCCTAATCTTGACTCCCAGATTGAAGGATGAAATAAGATTATGGCATCCACCGCTCAAGCACCTTCTAGATCTTACTCGATCAAATGCTGCAATAGAGCTCCATGGTTCTTTACATCACTACTAGAACTAAAGAAAGAACTACGATGACTGGAACACAATTGGAGACGATCAAGAGACCCCTCCATCTATGCCATCTATTCAGAAAAGCAATGTGTTTATTGTGGAGAAACACTAAGATGTAAGAGGGAATATCACAAAAACATCATTATGTGTTCTATAAACAAATCCAGAGAACTCTTCTCCATTGCAAAATATCTACTAAATGAACCAAACAAACAGATGCCCCAAGACAAAATATCTCCACAGGACATAGCTGACCATCTTCACTCCAAATATCACTCAACCCCACTACTCAAAATCCACCATCCTGAAAATCTAGAAACCAATATCGTCCCTGAATTCGACCCCCCCATTTCTTGAAAATGTAGTAACTACCATTAAAAATCTTAATGTATCTACTTCAGCCCTAGACCCCTGCCCTGTCTCTTGGATCAATAGTGCCACAGAACACCTTAGTCCCTACTTAAAACCTTCCTCTTCCATGAATACCTTAACACATCTTCAACACAACACCCGTGGTCAAGTGTGACATAAAGTACACTAAAATTAACCATATAAAATGCTTCTGTACCGCACCATACAAGTACTTAGAGTTCCCCCTAAAACGTGATCCACCCCCATTGCAACACATACCCTCCGAGCCCCCCTCCTCTGAATATAGTTGCTATATTCTGGTTCTAGTTGCATAGTTCATTGGATATTATTACATTTTCTAAAGTTCTTGTTCTCTGTACAACAGTTGTATCCTTACACTGTTACCTGTTTTGCTTTATGTAAACCTCCTTGAATGGTAGAAAGGCGATATATAATTTTAAATAAATAAATAAAATGGCTCCTCCTACTGCACATATATGTTATTCCATATGCGTTCTTACTCTTCCTTCTGTGCAGGGGCCACAGAACACTTATCCGATTGGGGGAGCCAAACTCTGCCTTGACTCCGCCCCAAGCTCCACCCCTAGCCCCCATGACCTTCCCCTCCTGTTCTGCCCACGGCAATCCCATCTCCCACAGGCAGAAGAGAAGAGAATGGGACCGAACTTGGTGGACTCCTTCTGTCTGCCCAAGAGAGATTGGATCCCTGTGGGCAGAAAGGGAAGTCCAGTGCGGTGGTGGCAAAGATTCCTTCTGTTTGCTCATGGGAAAGCAAACCTAGCCCGGGAAAAAAACCAGAAATGCTGCATTAAGCTTTTCTGCATTGGTCCATATGAGCCAAAAGAACTAGCTAAAGATCAATTTGTTGCAGTGCAGTTTTCTGGCTCCCATTGTGAGTGCACTGATGATTTCATTGGCTTGTTTAGACCTTTAAATTGGATCTTATTTTGCAGAGAACTTGAAAGATGTAATTGGCTGGAAAATTAAAACTGCAGAGAGGAAGAAGGTGAAACTAGAGGTTAAGGGAAACAAAGAGGCGAATAAAGCATTGGGCTGTGGAAGGGGGGCTTGAACTGCAAATAGCTGATGGGGAGGGGGGCTTGGATGGAAATGGGCTATGAGGGTAGGGAGCTAGGACTGGAAATAGGCTGAGTGGGGGGGGAGCTAGGACAGGAAATGGGCTGATGGAGGGGCTAGGATAGGTCTGGAAATGGGCTGTTGGGGGGAGCTAAGATTGGAAATGGGCTGTGGTGGGGGCTTGGATTGAAATGGACTCACGGAGGGGCTAGAACTGGAAGTAGGCTCATGGGGGGCTTGGATTGAAAATGGGCTGAGTTGAGGGGAGCTAGGATTTGACATGGGCTGATGGTGGAGCTAGGAAAGGACTAGATATGGGCTGATGGGGGGCTGGGATTGGAAATGAGCTGATGGAGGGACTCGGATAGGACTAGAAATGGATGGGGGAGCTAGGACTGGAAATGGACTGATGGGGGGCTAGGACTGGAAATGGGCTGATGCGGGGACTAGAAGGGAGCGGATGGTGGGTGGGGCTGGAACTAGAAGGGAGCTGATGTTGGGGGAGGATTAGAAAGGGATGGGGCTGGGAGAGTGAAATGGAGAGGGGAAAAATATTTTGTGTGGGAGGGAAGAAAAATCTACAATTGGCCGGGTATTGGGAGAGTAAGTGGGGATTGAGGATGGAGGGGTAAAATCTGAGTGGATGAAATAGAAATGAGGAAAGTGCAAAAGGAGAAAGATTAGTATGTTAAAGCAGATGTAGAGAGAATGGAAAAAAACTAGAAGAGAGAAGAAAGGACAAATGGACAGCAGATGATGGAGAGTTAGCAGAAGACACGAAGAAACCAGAAGAAAGTGGCTGGAGCAATTGCAACTGAAAAAAAATGCACAAAAGGTAGAAAGACATCTCTTTATTTTGAATTTATTAACTGAATATGTCAGCTCTGGGAAATGTGCATCATTAACGTCTGCGCTTTGTTTAGTACAAGAGGAAATTAATTTATAGTTTTATTTCTACCGTGTTGTTGTATATTCCAAGTTTGGCTTTTGGGGTTCCCAGTTTAATTATTGTCTTCCTGTTTCTAAATTGTGATTCCTTGTTTGGTGATGGTCTATGTTGTGCATGTGTAACTGAGCTGAGGTATTCTGTTTATGTAATTTCTATTTGACATTGCCACTTGTTCTCTTTCCCCAGTAGGTCATGTATTGTTATTCTCTGAAATGTATTGGTTTAATATTTGCAGTGTTGCCTTTTGATAGGTAGGGTCTGGTGCTTTGTGAGTCCTGGTAGTGCTGTAACGATACGGCGGGTTTGCTATGGGTTCTAAATGGGCAGTGTTTGTAGTAGTTCCTAATGTGCCTGGCGGTTGGCACTGGATTATAATAATGTAGAAATCTTTTAGTCTTTCTTTAGCCATACGCTCATTAAGAGGCATGTTTACTAAAAGTTAGTGTATGGTAACATTATTCAAATAAGGCCCCACATTGAGTCTCTGCACATGGCCCCGCACCCCCTTTGGGTAGGGTTGCCAACTGGCTCCAGATGCGCCCGACAGAGTCAATCCAGTCCTGGGTTTACCCCATTGCATGCAGGGATATGTAGTTCTGATTTCTCCATTGCACTCCATAAGAAATGGAAAACTACAAGTCACTGAATGCAATGGGGTAAACCCAGGACTGGATCAAGTCTGTCAGGCGCATCTGGAGCCAGTTGGCAACCCTACCCTTGTGCCGCCCTTGAGTAGAAGTAGTCATTCAGCCTACATGGTTTCATCTAACAAAGACACACTGATACAGCAATTGTAATATTAAACTAATGTAGCAGTCATTGAGAGCACTCAAAAGCAAGGCCCTATTTCTCCTGATGCAAGCAAATCATTTTTTGTAAAAGTTTCTTTATTTGACAGTAACAAAAGTAAGATTTGAAGGAGATGTAGTAGAATCTGATATCATTAACAATAAATAATTAGATAACTGTTTTACTAGCTAATTAGTAAAAGAAAGATTTTCCTTCCTTGTGCAATGATTTCTCTGTTTTGTTTGGAAATATTCTATTTCATACACTGTTAGATATGCAGAGGCCCAGGACAGAAACTGGTGAGGGGGCCCCAAAGCCTGCCTGCAAGCCAGGTCTCCTTCATATTGAGGCAGACTTGGGGCCCCCTGTGGCATGAGACCCAGCGCAATTGCCTCAATGTTTACCACCCCCTAATGCCCTTGCTCCAAAAGAATTTAAAAAGCAAGCCATAGGTTTCCATGACCATTACCAGAAAATGTAGCACCCAGTCAGTCACAGACTTTGTTATGCAAACACTGAGAATTATTTCTGTACTTGCTGCAGTGTGTGGCATTTTTCCTTGTCCTACTTAGGGTTGGCAACTTTTTTAAAGAGAAAACCCTCCACCTGTGGCTAGCCATGCTCCGGCAACGCACGCTCCCTGCCCTGCCCATAGAGAGGCACCTATTCAGCCACAGTCACCTCTTCAGTACCTATTCAGCCACAGTCTCCTTCTCAGACCCCTCAACACATATTTGCCGTTTCATATGGCATTAAATCCAAACAAATATTCTGCATCCATCGAACCCCACCCGCCAGCCCCTTTCCCAACAATCTGTACAGAGTAGGGCTAGAACAGGGGTGGGCAAACTTTTTGACTCGAGGGCCGCAATGGGTTCATATATTGGACCCGGGGGCCGGACCAAGAGTAGATGGACGGTGTGTATGTGTGAATTAATATAAATTAAATTTAAATTTGTAATATTAAATGTTTAGATTAATTTAAGGTAGAAAGGCATAAAAAGAGTTATTTTACAAAACTTTTATGCAATGTATTTCTTTCATAAAATAGTACCTTCAATTTTAGTGGGAACAGTGTTGTTGGTCTCCCTTTTTTGTTAAGGCATCAAAGTCAGGAGATAGCTTTGTTGTTGCAATTCACAGAATAGATCTGAGGTGTTGGTCAGTTAACTGGGATCTGTGACGGGATTTATTGATGTTCATGACGCTGAACGTCTGCTCACACACGTAGGTCGAGCCAAACAAGGCCAGAATCTTCTGTGCCATCCCCCGGAGGTTTGGAAAACAGTCATCTTTAAGTGAAGCATAATGACATAGTATCGGCGCCTACACTGCTCAATGTTTCTATGAGAAACTCCCACACTACTGACTGCTGTTGCAATCTCTCTCCAGATTTTGTTCTTTGCTGCTCTGGAGGCATTCAATGATTCCTTCCCATAGAGGCCACTGTAGTTATCTATTACTCCCTGCAAAAGCATCTCATCCTCCTGGAATGTAAAGACCACTGCACGAACACGCCGACTGGCCTCCTGGGAGCTAGGACTTGCCTTTGATGTTCCTTCCGTCAAGGTCACTGGTTGAGACTCCTTCCCACTACCTACTTCTCCTGTATTGTTCTCATTGTTTTCCTACTCTGCTTTCTCATTGCTTCCACACATTCTTTTCTGTTTATCTTCCCCCTGTCTATCTCCACTACCTTCCCTCCTTCTGTTATTTTTCCCCTCCACTTGCATGCTGCTGCCCCTATTCTCCAGCTCCTCTTTTTCACTACCAACCCTAGACTCTCTCAACTCTAGCATAATCCTCTCATACCCACTCACCATCCTCTTCCTAGGCACACCCGGATACACAAGTCCCTCACATTTTAAGACATACAGAGAAACAAAGGAACACCAAATACCCCAATAAAAACATAAATAATCAAATTACAATAGACATCACACACCTAGCTGTCTTCCTCCACTTCACAACACTTAACAAAAATTAACAGCGTGAAGAAACCTTTTATAGACCTCAGCAGGTTGGAGCAGGGTGCAATAGCCCGGCGAAAACTTGCAGGCCTTAAAGAATTCCCCGTGCATGTACCTTCATCTGATTTTAACGTGGTTTAGTACATAAACCCCAACATGTAACCTCCCTATCCCTCCCCCCCAAAAAAACCTTAATATAGCTAGCTTTTTACTAAGAAAACTAAAAAAATAATAATCCCCCCTACTGTAAGTTTATATTGTATCTCGCCTTGAAAGCTTCTTTTTTTTTGCTTCCAGCAAGCAATACGCTTAAATAAATAAAATCGTACCTGAAAAGAATGAAAACGAGAGGAGAAAAAGATCGTGGCGCTACGGGTGTGCGCACCGCTAATGACCTGGGAGGGAGCACCCGGCAATCGGAGGTGGAGAAGGAGGCGGAGGCCTAGCCTGAGGCTGCGGATTACAGTGCTGTCCAAAGCAAGGTACAGGTTAGGCCAGAGAATCCTTGAAGCGTGCCCCAGCAAGAAAACCTCGCGGTACATCTAGGCCCCGCCCCCCCACTAGCTGCTGGCCGGCCCAGCCACTACCATGCCGTCCATACAGGCTTATGAATGTTGGGAGGGGCCGGATTAAAAGGTCCGCGGGCCGTAGTTTGCCCATCCCTGGGCTAGAACCTTCCCCATAAAACTTACCATACAAGAAAAAATCCCGTTCAATACCAAGCATATTGTGAATTAATCAGGGCCAGCCAAAGTTGATTCAAAGTATTGGCACCCTAAGCAAATCTTAACCCGTACGTCCCCCCTGGCTGTCAGAATTTATTGTTTAGCTTTGAATGCCCTACTCTCTGCTGACACTCGAAGCAATCTCCTATGTTGTCTGCTGGTTGGGCAAGCCCTAGAATTAATACAAAAAAGTCATTCAGGACCAAGAGCAAATCTATAATGCCAATACTAACTTCCAAAACTCACACAAGGATTCTACCTAGAAAAAGGCAGTAACGTAAATATTGCAGTGAGCCCTAAAACATCACTAAACCTATTAGAAAAAATGAACAAGCCAAATTACTACACATTCTTAAATACAGTAGAAATTCCATGCTAGCCCCACGGGATCAGAATTGCAGCTCCCTCTGTGCGTCCAGTTCAGACCAGGCGCGCAGAGGGCCGCAACATCAATGTCAGAATAGTGCCCTAGAGAAACAGAAAGATATGCATTTCCCACTATAAGAACATAAGATCTGCCATACCTAGTCAGACTAAGGTCTATCAAGCCCAGTATCCTGTTTCCAGCAGTGGCCAATCCAGATCACAAGTACCTAGCAGTTTCCCAAAAAGACACACAGGTTTCACATGGCTTGGCCTAGGGTTATCAGTGGATTTCTCGGGTCCTGTTTAATAATGGTTTATTGATCTTTTCTCCAAGGAACTTATCCAAACCATTTTTAAACACAGCTACACTAACAGCTTTTACTACTTCCTCCGGTAACGAATTCCATAGTTTGATTACGTGTTAAGTGAAAAAATATTTTCTCTTATTAGTCTTAAATGGATTACATTGTAGCTTCATTGAAAGCTCCCTACTCTTTCTCCTTTTTGATGTGTACACAACTGATTTATGTTTACCTGTTCCACTCCATTCATTAATTTATAGATCTCTATCATATCTCTCCTCAGCCGTCTCTTTTCCAGGTTGAAGAGCACTAACCTTTTAAACCTCTCCTCATAAGGGTATCCTTCCACCCCCTTTACCATTTTGGTGATTCTTCCCTGTACCTTTTCTAATTCCTCTATATCCTTTTTAAGATACAGTGACCAGAATTGCACACAATATTCAAGGTGCGGTCGCACCATGGAACGATACAGAGGTATTATAATATCCTTGGTTTAATCCTCCATTCCTTTCCTTATGATTCCTGGTATTCAATTTGCTTTCCTGGCCGCCTCTGCACACTGAGTGGAGGGTTTCAACATATTATCCATGATGACACCTAAATCTTTTTTCCTGGGTGGTGGTTCCTAATGTGGAACCTTGCATCGTGTAACCATAGTTTGAGTTATTCATTCCCAGGTGCATAACTTTGCACTTGACCACATTAAATTTCATCTTTCATTTGAATATCCAGTCTTCCAATTTATCAAGGTCCTCTTGCAATTTTTCGCAATCCTCCTGGGTTTTAACAACTTTGAATAATTTTGTGTCACCTCATTCATTATTCCCATTTCCAGGTCATTTATGAATATGTTATAGAGCAGCGGACCCAGCACAGATCCCTGGGGTACTCCACTATTCACCTTTCTCCGTTCAAAAAATTGGCCAGTTAGTTGAACCCTCTGCTTTCTATCTTTTAACTAGCTCCTGATCCATAATATTGCACTGCCTCCTATCTCATGACTTTTTTATTTCATCAAGAGTCTCTCATGAGGGACCTTGTCAAAGGCTTTCTGAAAATCCAGATACACTATATCAACCAGCTCACCTTTGTCTACCTGTTTATTTACATCTTCAAAAATTATAACAGATGAGTAAGAAAAGACTTTCTTTGGCTAAATCCATGTTGGCTTTCTCTCATTAAACCATGACTATCTACATGTTCAGTAATTTTATTCTTTATAATGGTACCATTTTGCCCAGTACTGAGGCTCACTGGTCTGTAGTTTCCCAGATTACCCCTGGAACCTTTTTTAAAAACGGGTTTTACATTGGCCATTTGCCAGTCTTCAGGTACCACAGTTGATTTTAATGATAGTTCTCATTACTAATATAGGTCTGCAATTTTATATTTCAGTTCTTTCAACACCCTCAGATGTATACCATCCAGTACAGGCGATTTGCTACTCTTCAGCTTATCAAATAGTTATAATACATCTTCCCGGTTTATCGATATTTCTTTCATTTCTTCTGATGCATCGCCTTTAAATACCATTTCAGGCATGGGTATCTTCCCTACATCTTCCTTATTTATTAAAACAAATATGATCATGCTATGATCAGTATTGCCAAGTGCCCCCAAAACTCTTCTCTTGCACCAACTCCTGTGTTCCACTAAGGACTAGGTCCAAAATAGCTTCCCCTCTTGTTGGGTCATGAACTAGCTGTTCCAAGAAGTAGTCATTTATTTCATTTAGAAACTATCTCCCTAACTTGTCCTGCTGCGACACTGACCCAGTTGATATCGGGGTAATTGAAATCACCCATTATTATTACTGTGTTGTAACTTTTGTTAACTTCTCTGATTTCTTTTATATTATACAAAAGAAAAGTATTGGACTGGCATTAAGAAGGAAGCAATCGGGAAGCAAACAGGGCAATTGCCCTGGACTCCCAAGCCAGACAGGGCCTTAGTACTGTCAAACTGAAAAAGGCACAGCTTGCTGTGGGCTTTAGGGTTCCTTCTCAGATTTATGCCTTGGGCCCAGCCATGTCTGACACCAATCCGACACCTGGAAGATGTACTTTCCAAACACTGACATCTTCCAGTTACAAAATAGAAAATAAAATTATTTTTTTTTCTATCTTTGTTGTTGGGTCCTTTTATTTTCCTAAAAGCATTGGTCCCAGTCTCTGGTTTTCATTTTCCTATGTCTTCTCTTAGCTCTCTTTTCATGGTCTCCTCTCCATTTGCCATTTCTTCTCTCTTCACTTCCTCCCTTATATCCGTTTTTAACACTGATCTCTTCTTTTCAGTTTTCTTCCATTTATTTTTCTGCTTCTCTACCCAGGTTTCACTCCTTCTTCTTAACAACTGCTCATCAATGCGTCACTGAGAATCTGCCTCTGAAACAGGAGATACACAGTTCACAAAAGTACGCTTCATGTTCCTTGAGTAGCCGTGCATTAGAACAATGCGTTGAGTTTCAGCACACAGATTCCTAATATGCATGCTAAACAGAACTTTCACAGTGACGTAGTAAACTGGTAATCTGCGATATCTTTTATCATTTGCAGATGCTTTGAAATCTGAGAGTTTAATTAGATGCTTGGAATTATCGTATATACAGGTGTAAAGTGGCTCTTAGAAAATAACTCAATGCATAAAAATTACATGTGGAGACAAAAAAGCGCACACTTTCACATGATCTGGGTATAGGTGTGTTTGGGGGGTAGTTTTCAGGAAGTACAAATAAGGCCACAAAATACATGCATGGGTTATAAAATATGCATCTACACATATACTTCAGCAGCATGCAGTTACTGCTCTTGAGCAAGTGGAAATGGGCGTAGCTCTATTTTAGCCCTCATTTCTGTGGGCATCATAGGTACCTATGTATCTTTATAAAATAGCTTTGTGTTACTAGCTTTTTACTTCATATGTTTTGTTCTAATCCATCAAGAATTCAGTAAATGAATTATAAAAGCATAAAAATAATTACAAAAAAAAATTAAACTCGTAGCTCAAGGCGAGTTATACCCAGACACAGAAGCGACTTTGCCTGTTCCCAAAGGGCTTACAATTTAATGGGCTTATTTACTAGGCAATGACAGTATAGCTTGTCTGCTAGTATTGCAGTTCTGGTCGCCGTATCTTAAAAAGGGTATAGCGTTATTAGAAAAGGTACAGAGAAGAGCAACCAAAATGGTAAAGGGGATGGAAGGATACCCCTATGGAGAGGCTGAAAAGGTTAGGGCTCTTCAACCTGGAAAAGAGACGGCTGAGGGGAGATATGATAGAGGTCTATAAATGAATGAATGGAGTGGAACGGGTAAATGTAGATAAATTGTTTACGTCATCAGAATATAAAAAGACTAGGAGACATGCAATGAAGCTACAGGGTAAACTATTTAAGACTATTTATTTTATTTTATTTATTTATTTAACATTTCTTCTATACCACGCTATTATAATCAGCGCGGTGTACATCGAACAAAAACATACTACAATGCATACAAGCAACATTGAGTTTACAATGAACAGGAAATTAAACATGGGATAAACCGGGAAAACTATGTACAAGTTAACTCGATACTATGTACAATACTCTAACTCATTTGGATGTTGTATGTGCTTTTGTGGGTGGATGGTACATGTATGATGATTAGCGGTTGGGCTTATGTGTAGGCTAACCATTTTCTGTTTGTATTAAGGTGCTAGGGCGGCTGGGGCATGTGGGAAGCTTGCCGGGTGTGTGTTTGCCTCGGATGGTTTCTGGGTAGCATTTTGTGAACAGATGGTGTTTCAAGGCTTTTCTGAATAGGACTAGGCTTTTGATGCCACGGATTTCATGGGGAAGGGCATTCCAGTTTAAAGGAGCAAATATAGAGAAGGCCCTGTTGGAGGTAGCCTTTGTACACTTAGTCATCATCTTGGGGACTACTAAGGTGTTCATTGCAGTAGGCCTCCTGTTTCTATTTTCCAGGGTACTGTGGATTAGCTTGCTGATTGGCGTAGGGGGGTAGTTATTTAGGGCTTTGAAAGTAAGGACTAATGACTTGTATTGGAGTCTGGCATGTAAAGGTAGCCAATGCAGATCTTTCATGATAGGCGTTATGTGGTCAGATCTTGACGATCCAGAAAGGACTCTCGCAGCTGCATTCATAGCTAGGCGGAGCGGATTTAAGGTTGATTGTGAGAGACCATGGAGGATGATGTTAGCGAAATCCAGATGTGGGAGGACTAATGCCTGGAAGGTTGTTCGGTAGTCGGTGAAATCCAGTAGGGGGCGGAGGTGACGTAGAGTTCTGATCTTATGATATATTGCCTTTGTGACGTTTTTCACATGTGTTGTCATATCCAAGTGCTGGTCCAGTGTGATGCCGAGATAACGGATTGTGGATTTGGATTTCAACTCTACATTGTTGGCAAGTAGTGATGGGGGAGGTATGAACTTACGGTTCCTCGTGACGAATAGAACATCAGTTTTGTCATGGTTGATCCGTAGGTTTTGTGTCAACAGCCATTCGGCTACAGCTTCGAAGCATCTGATTATTGGGGTGAGCATTGGTTGGTCAATTGTGAACGGCATGTAAAGGAGGATGTCGTCTGCGTAAGCAAGGCATTGTACATTGAAGGATCGGATCAAATCACATATCGGCTGCATATAGATATTGAACATCGGTGCCGATAAGGACGATCCTTGAGGAACACCCTGTGTCTGCAGAAATGGTTCTGAGGATGTGTGGCCTGCCTTGACTTGTTGCCACCTATTGGATAGGTAGGATTTACACCATTCCAGTGCTGTGCTTTGAATCCCCTTTTCTTTCAGGCATTGTAGAAGTATGTCATGGCTCACAGAGTCGAAGGCGGCAGAGATGTCCAGAAAGATGAGGACAAATCCTTGTTGGATGCTGTTTATTCCTGTGACCAAATCGTTGAATAGGGTTGTAAGGATGGTGTCGACTCCATGTGCTTCCCTGAAGCCGTGTTGGGATGGATCTAGCGGTGCTTCCGTATCGATATGATGCTGGATTTGTTGTTGAGCAGCTTTTTCGATGATCTTGGCAAGCTGGGGGATGCTTGAGATTGGCCTAAAAGATTCAACTTTGGATGGGTCTAGTCTGCTGTTTTTCAGTAGCGGCCTGATAGAGGTGTGTTTCAGACTCTGCGGGAACGAACCCGTTAAAAAGGACTGGTTCAGTATTTTGCTCAGGATTTGGCTTAGGTCATGTCGCAGTTCTCTGATCCAGCTGGCTGGGCAGGGGTCATTGGGTGCTGTGCTGGGATTGATGGAAGCAATAATGGTCTCAACCTCTTTATTGGATACCGTGGTGAAATTGCATAATGGTGTTGCTTGGGATGCTTTAGGTGATACGGAGGGGTTACTGACACTTATGTTTGTGTTGGTCTTAATCATCTTTGATTGTAAATAGTTTGCGTAGTCCTGTGGCTGAGGCATTGGAGGTTGGGCTGAAACCGGCTCTCCTGTTATGGACTTTACTATATTAAACAGGGCATGTGGTTTATTGATGGAGCGTTTTAATATATCAGTGTGGTAAAGTTTCCTACTCTGCGTTATCTTCGCACGGTGGGTAATTAAGTATGAGTTGTATGCAGCATGCGTCTCGGGGGAGTGGGTTTGGCGCCATCGTCTCTCAAGTTTGCGTAGGTGGTGGAGAGATGTTCGTAGGTCCGTGGAGAACCATGGTGCATGTTCCCGTTGTCTTATTTTCTTTTTGGTGTATGATGGACAGGAGGCAGCTCTAAGGTTCTCGTCCCATTTAGATATGAGATCATCTAAGTTGAGGGTTGTGTTGGTCATAAGAGGTCGGAGATTCTCTAGGACTAATAAGAAAAGATATTTTTTCATTCAACGTGTAATCAAATTCTGGAATTTCTTACTGGAGGATGTAGTAAAAGCTGTTAGTGTAGCTGGGTTTAAAAAAATGTTTGGACAAGTTCCTGGAGGAAAGGTCCATAAACCATTATTAAAAGGGACCCAGGATATGTCTGCTTGACCCAATACAAGCATTGTGGAACCTGTGTCTTTTGGGGAAACTCCTAGGTACTTATGACCTAGATTGGCCACTGTTGGAAACAGGATACTGGGCTTAATGGACCTTGGTCTGATCCAGTATGGCATATCTTATGTTCTTATGACATTTAGAGAAGCACTGGAATGTGTATTCATTCACAGTTATTTGATTCATTTGGCCTGCTAAAAATGTTTTTATGTGCATGCATCACTTGTGCACACAAATAAATTAACACAAGTACAATCAATTTGCATGTGCAAAAAAGTTCTTGCATGCCTACAATGTGCATGAAAAATACAAATGTTTGACAAAACACACAAAAATCATAAAGACTTAATTTAAAATGAAGACTAACCAAACTTGTTTTGTCTGTGTTCACTTCTAGTGAACATTCGTCAAGCAGATGATTTTTTTTTATTCAATATATGATAACTGATGTCATTCCTCCTATATCAAACACTGAAAATTTCATGACTGTGCCTCCCTGAAGCAGTCTTAGGTAAAACATGGCCTATACTGGAAGCCTCTACCTTGCATATATACAAGAGAAGTGGAAGAGGTTTCTTCAAATATTGACAGAAGATACATTGCTTTCTTTCTTTTTTTTTTTTTTTTAACCTTTATTTAAAGATTTTCAGAATATATAAACCAAAGAAATAGGAACAAACAATACATGTACACACCAGACAAGCAAAACAACCTACTAAAGCTAATACAGACAGGTGCACTACCAATTTTGACTAACTTGAACATCAAGGTTCACAAGGAAAAAAGGAAGAGGGGGTAAGATCGCGAATGCCACTTCTCCTGTGTAAGATCTACTCTGCAGTCAACTCAATTTCGGGGTGTCCCACTTTCTAAGCAATTCTCTAAATGTGGGGTTCTGTTGAACATAGGCCGTTTCACAAGATCGATGGTAGCAGACTAAATTCCACCAGTATGCACAACTCAGTGTGTTAAACGACTTCCAGTGACTCAGGATGGCTTTCAGAGCCAAGCTCAGCAGCAGATCAAACATGGCAAAGAGTTCCTTTTGCAAATTCGGCACCTCCGCCAACGACTTATAGATGACTATCCGAAAGGATAGGGGTGAGGCGACCCCACAGATCTTCTGTACTCGTTCCCAGACCCTTTGCCAGTATTCCGACAGCAGAGGACAGTAGTAAAGCATGTGCGCCAGAGTTCCCACGTCAGATGCACAGGACCAGCATCGGTCATTTTCCTGTGTTTGCCATTTTGAGACCTTGACAGGGGTTAAATAGGCACGGTGCGCCAGGAAATATAGCATCTGTGTAAGCGAGGCAGATCTTGAAAGCCGCACTTGGGATCCCCAGAAGAATGACCACTGGTCTGAGATTGCCAGGGGACCTGCCTCAGCTTCCCACACTAACTGTGCACCTCTGGGATAGTGTCCACCCGCAGCTCTGAAGAGATCCACGTACTTTGAGATCTGTCCTGCTCCCGCCCTAGATTCCAGTAACCACTGGTACGAGGGACGTCCACTAATTACATGCAGTGGTGTCACGCCTGCCTTACTCAGGCAATGTCGCAATTGCCCCCATTGAAAGAGGCACGTGTAGGGAAGCTGGAAATCTCGTTGCAGCTCTGCAAAGGTTTTATATCCTTGACCACTAAGTAAGTGGCCCAGCGTAAGAATTCCCTTCTTTATCCATAAATGCCACGCAAAGCTTGTACCTCCTATTTTAAACCGTTGATTGAACCACAGCGGGGTAACATCTGTGTATATCTGCGTGTCTTCTAAGAGTGGGAGCAACATGTTGAAAGCCTGTTGGGTGGCTTGTAAAAGCTCTTTGCCCTTGTGGTCAGAGCGTACAGATGCTCCAATGCATTGTCGGAGCGGGAGAGGGTCACTCATTGCAGCCTCTACGCGGAGCCAAATGGGAGCTCCGAGGACGTCTGGTTCTTCTACCCACCAGGAGCCTTGGCGTAAGATGGCTGCGGTGTGGTAACAGTAGAAATCCGGGAAGTGGACCCCTCCCTGCTTCTTAGGGAGCTTTAGTTTCCAAGCTGCTATACGCGGTACTTTCTTCTCCCATAGGAAGGCCAGTAATTTCTTCTCCACCTCCTGATAAAATTTCTTGTCAAAGAGTATTGGGATCATACTTAGCATATAGTTAAGCTTAGGGACAATTACCATTTTGATAGTTTCCAGGCGACCCCACCAGGACAGATGAAGGGGTGACCATCTTTGCATACTGTCTTGCAGGATCTCGTTACATCGGGTCTTGGTACGGGAGATCGTATCTGACAGGGTGGTTCCGTATGCGACCCCCAAGTATTTAAACGATAGTTTTTCGACCTGGAAGGGGTATCGCCTAAGCATGTCTTCTGTTACTGTAGTGGTAAGCGGTATACTTGTCGTCTTGTCCATGTTTAATTTGTATCCCGAAATGCCAGCGTATTCTGAAATAACTCGTAGGGCGGCATCCATCGAATTTACATTGAGGAAGAGTAATAGATCGTCTGCATAGGCTGAAACTTTACAATGATATCCTTCCAGCGGTATGCCCTCTATATTGGACATTTGCCGGACCTTAAGAAGCAGGGGTTCCAGGGCCAGATTAAACAGCATGGGGGATAGAGGGCAACCTTGCCTAGTACCCCTTGTAAGTGTGAATTCTTGCGAAGTAGTGCCATTCGCCGCTATCCGTGCTGCTGGTTGGGCGTATAGCAATTGAACATTCTGAAGGAAACTACCAGGTACCCCCATCCAGCGCATAGTTTGGAAGAGATACGAGAATTCTACTCTGTCGAATGCTTTCTCCGCGTCTAACGCAAGACCGACTATAGGCTGGTCTGTCTCCTGCGCTTTCCGGAGAACATGGGCAAAAAGTCGTCCATTATCCACCGTGGATCGTCCTGGCATAAACCCACATTGATCAGGATGGATTAATACATCTAAGACCTTAGACAGCCGGTTAGCAAGAATCTTAGCATATATTTTGTAATCTGTATTCAATAAGGAGATAGGTCTATAATTTCCCACGTTTTCCGGATCCCTGCCCGGCTTGGGGTGTATCACTATTGTCGCCGTAGCCAGGGCACCAACATCTGGGTACTCCTCCAGCATTCCTTCGTAATAGAACAGTATCTCCGGGATCAGCAGATCAGAGAAGGCTTCATAGAATTCTACTGGCAGTCCGTCCGGGCCACTAGCTTTGCCCTTGGCAAGTTGTTTGAGGGCAGCATGTGCCTCCTTGAGAGTAATCGGCATCTCCAATAGCTGCTGCTGCTGTTGCGTGAGCTGAGGTCCCGTAATTGTAGAAACGAAGTCCAAAAACGCCGATTCATCGCATACAACTTCCGATTGGTAGAGCTTAGAGTAGAAGTTTTCGCATATCGCCAGAATCGCATTGTCTGAGGTTTGCAGTACCCCAGTTAAATCTTTCAAACCGGCAATACGCGTCGCATCCCGCTTAGCTTTTAGGGTATTCGCAAGCAAAGAACTGGCTCGATTACTATCGTGATAACATCTCCCCTGCTGTAGTTTAAAGGATTCCAGGACTTCTGCTTGCAAGAGAGCGTTATACTGGATCCGAAGCTTCTGCAATCGCAGGAGAACTGTCGGATCCGCCCGTCGGGCCAGTAGTCGCTCACCAGCTCGGATTTCAGCCTCTAGTTCTGTCCGTCGCTTTGCCTCTTCCTTACGCTTACGAATTTTGTAGGCCGTCATGTGCCCCCGGGCACAGGCCTTAAAGGCCTCCCACCAGGCCCATGTGGAGGTATCCCCAAGTTGATTCTCTGCAAAGTAATCAGAAATATTTTTCTTCATGGTAGCACGGAATACTTCGTCTGCTAACCAGGCCTTCTCAAAGTAAAATCGCCCCAGCGTCTTTCTTTCAGCACTCACCGTGAGATCCAATACTACCGTGGAGTGGTCTGAGACTGTACATGGGAGCATACTAGCACCTGTCACCTTAGGCAGCAGCGTCTTAGACGTGAGAAAGTAGTCAATGCGGGTTTGTGAGTTGTGGGGTAGCGAGTAGAAAGAGTATTCCTTACCATCGGGATAGAGGAGTCTCCAGGGGTCCAGCAGCCCGACCAAGTCCCGCAAATTCTGAAGCATCAGCGATGCCTGAGGTTTATGCTGTGGCTTATATGGAGTTCTATCTAACAGGGGGTCAGGTATGAGGTTAAAGTCGCCTCCTAAGACAATGCGCGATGAACTGGTGCCCAGGAGCTCTTGAAGAATCTGAGAAAAATACTGCGGATCATCTGTGTTAGGCCCATATACCGTCATAAAAGTGTATGAGTCCCCGTGCAGTTGAGCTGTAACTCTGGCCCAGCGCCCAACTGGGTCTGCTTTAACCTCTTTAACTTCTAGTGGGAGGGATTTCTTTACAAGTATGATTACTCCACCCTTCTTCCGGAGGGCTGGGGCAGAAAGGGCATTCCGATAAATCTTGTCCGCCACTTTGTAGGATTCAGAGAGGGACAAATGAGTCTCTTGCAGGTAGACTATGTCTGCCTTCTGATGTTTACAATAATTCAAAATCTTCTTTCTCTTAAGTGGGTTCGAAATGCCCTTGACATTTAGGGATAACACCCGCACTTGGCAACTAGCCATACTCGATCTTACTGGAATATACATATATGGCATTCACGATCTTTTGCCCCTGAAACAGGATATCACCAGGAAATAGTGTTATGGCCTTGCAACCTAGTAGTGCAGCACTGCCAACTATCATAACTTGCATGGCAAGTCCCTTACCGCCCTTCCGGCCCACCCATCTCCCTCTCAACATTAAAAAAGAATAGAAATACAACATTGGAAACATAATGACAGATTTGGTGAAGCATTTCTAAGTTACTAATTCCCAAGTGCCTTCAAAAACGCTTCTATAAAGTACAGTATTGCATAGCAGAGTATACTGTGACTAAGCATTACTTAAAATAACCAGCGCACCAGTGTTGTAACAAACCGGGCTGCGAGTTGGAAGTCAGGACTCGCATCTCCATAAAGTCCACATTACCCCGGAGACAGTGGTATAGTATAGTAGTAATTCGACGTCACAAACTTCCCTCAGGATCCCACGTCCATCCGGACCCGCTCTTGCAAGAAAGCCCGCAGGGTTGGACCATCTGTAAAAGTACGGGTGCTGTTGTCCAGAGTAACCCTCATGTTGGCGGGATACAGTAAGCCAAAGCGCGCTTCTAACTGTTGCAGTAAAGGCCGGCAGGCCAAAAGCTCCTTCCGTCGCAGGGCTGTCTGCTTACTAAGATCCGGATAGAACGTAATTTTCTGTCCATCCACTTGCACGCTCTGCCGCCGTCTCGCAGCCTGCATGATATGTATCACATGTTGGTATCTGAGCGCTTTAACCACAAACGGCCGAGGCCTCGGAGTATGAGGGGACGGATGTGACGGGACGCGGTGAGCGCGTTCTAATTCCAGGGGCCTTGCAAAAGTGATGTCAAGGATCTCAGGAATCAGCTTTTCGAGGTAGGAGACAGGATCCGACCCTTCTCGGCCCTCCAGTATCCCAAGGATACGTATATTACTCCTCCGGGCTCTATTTGATTGGTCCTCGACCTGCACTTCGAGTGCCGCCACCCTCTTAGCTAGCGGGCCCATCTGCGCCAGTACGGAGGACTGCCGGTCCACTTCCGATTCTACATCCTCTATGCGTTTGGCCAGCTCCCCTGTGCGGTTTCTTAGCTCATGCAAGTCGTCTTTCACCTCTGCTAGCGCCCCGGAGTTAGCAGTAACGATTTCTTTGACTGCTCGGAGCTCCTGCAGAATTTCCCGCAGCCCCTCCGAGGTAGTTTTGTCGGGCCCTGTTTTCTGTGGGGAGAGGAGCTCCTGTTTGGCACGCTTGTTCGACTGCCCCCCTGACTGTTGAAAGTCCAATTTTGCGGGCTTTAGCGCAGCCATCCTTCTATCGTCCCTTCTGAGCGCCGATTAGAAATTATTAGGGGACCCTTTGGCAGCAAGAGCTCCGAATTCCTCAATGCTGAGAGGGAGCTCCGTTCCTAAGCGGCCATCTTCTACCGCGGCAGACTCCGCCCCCAGATACATTGCTTTCTAACGCACAGCCAAATGATACTGAGGAGCCTTCTTAAAAGTTCTGGTGCAGTCGCAATGGAAACAAAGGATCTCCTCTCCTTCCATTCTCCTCCCAGCAAAATTCTCTTTCAAACAGACCTCCCAAAATCCCCAAAGACATTTCTCTGATCCCCAGTCCAAGTCCCCCCCACCTCAGACCCCTTTGGACCACCCAGTCAATGCCCCCACCTTCCCAAAGATTCTTCACTTTCCACAGTCCCCCAAGGCCTAATTCAGCAATCCCTAATGCATAGCAGTATGGAGCAGGATCAATCCTCAATCGTTCCTACCCAGTCTGGCTGGGTTCGCAATGCTGTTTATTGACTCCTAGTGGCAGTCTCATGGTACTACCACTAGGGATCATGGTGCCCTTTAAGGGGGGGGGGGAATCAATGGGAGGGGAATCTAGAGAGTGGGCTTGGACTGGGGCTGTAGAACATATATTTAAAGGGATGGGGATTTATTTAGGGGGATCTTTGCTGGGAAAAAGGGTAGAAGAGGGAGCGACCCATGCTTCTATTGCTACTATATTGGCCCCTTTAAGATGGCGCCCTGGAGCACTGGACCATGTAAGAGTAGCCCGATGCTCCCTGGCAGGAAAAATAATGGCTGCCTGTTTATCACAAATCTTTACTAGACTTTACTTACAGGCCTCCAGATGTTCGATTTAACTCAGGAGTAGTTCCACAGAATGATATGGTAAGACACAAAGGCTGATTAAGTACACTAAAAATTAATTCATGAGCATGTGGTGACAATAAAATAAAAAAATCACATTGATGGTATTAGCTAAGTAGAAGATCCCATAAAAAAATCTTTCGAAAAACTTTAAAAACAAACTTCTCCTTAGATCCATGAAAATGAAATAAAGCATACTAATAAAAAGAGATTCAGAATAATTGTGTCTGCTGTAAACGGTGACTGAAATATTTTAAAAATTATTTTCTGGCGTGGCCGCTATAAGGTTGCTTCAGTGCCTTATTCTGAGAAATGATGGGCAGCATGATTACTTTAGCTAAATATAGTTATGCAAATCTGAAACTTTGAAAAGGAAAGTAATTAGCAGTTGGTATAAGCAGCAGATGTTATTGTGGTATTAAGAGAAGAGAAAAGAAGAGCAGGTTTCCGGAACACAGTTACTTATTTTGTTTGAAGAGATACGTGCACATTTGACCACATTGAACTATTTCCTGCTTGGTTTTTATCCATTGCATGATGCACCAATGGGAAACTACCCTTGAGTTTACTTTCTGACTGCATAAAACATACTTGTTTGATGGGTCATTAGCTTCCAACAATGTACTATGTACTTTATTTCTCTTAGAATTTATCAAATATTGTAGCAGAAAAAAGGTAGATCCTACGAGTATTTTGTGGATGCAGGAGAAGAGTGAAAAAAATAAACTTTGCAAAAATATAGTTGAATAAGGGAGTATTTTGACTAAAACAAAAAAGCTCACAAAAGAGATATTTTCATTAGCCCATTTTGTTGGAAATTATATGGATGTGTTTGAACCACAGATCTTGAAGCTAATTTTCAAAGGGGAATATTACATTTTTTTCTTTTTTTTTTCTTTCTTTTTTTCAGTTTGTTTGTGGTTTGTTTTTATCAAATAAAATAGATTTCAAACAAATGGAAAATTTGAAAAAACTAAAACCCCTGAAAAGAAAAATGCTTTCAAGTCCATGGGATCTTTCTGCCCCTCCTTGCCACTTAGCCTGTCTGGGGTTCCTCTGCAGTCCAAAGAGGGCAGCAGTGATACTTAATTGTTCCTGATCCACCAGACTCCTATTTCAAAATGGTGCTGGATGGCCCTGAGGCCAGCACCATTTTAATGATTGGAAGTACAACAAAATGGCACAGGCCTCAACGTTGACTGGCATCATAGAAACATGACAGCAGAAAAAGTCCATATGGCCTATCCAGTCTGCCCTTCCATACCAACTATAGTCCCTTTTTATCCTTTAGAAATCTTCTGTGTTGGTCCTGTGCTTTCTTGAATTCAGATACTGTCCAGATCTCTATTACATGCACTGAGAGACTATTCCATGCATCTACCACTCTTTCCGTGAAGAAATATTTACCCATATTAGTCCTAAGTCTATCCCCTTTGACCTTCATCCTATGCCCCCTTGTTGCAGCTTTCTTTCAGTTAAAAGAGGCTCTTCTCTTATGCATTTACACCATGGAGGTATTTAAACATCTCTATCATATCTCCTCTCTCCTGCCTTTTCTCCAAAGTATACATATGGAGATCTTTAAGTCTGTCTCCATATGCCTTATGACGAAGCCCACTGACCATTTTGGTAGCCACTCTCTGCACCGACTCCATCCTGTTTATATCCTTCTGAAGATATGGTCTCCAGAATTGAACACAATACTCTAAATGAGATCACACCAAACACTTATACAGAGGCACTATCACCTCCTTCTTCCTACTGGCCATTCATTATGGAATGGGGACTCTGTTGGGCAGAAGTGGCTGGGGATTGCTCCTGTCTCCTTTGGACTTTGGAGACCCCACAGATGGGGTAAGAGGCATGTGAAATGGAGGATGGGAGCAAACTTTGGCTCATGGAAGTTTAACATTTTGATAGCAGGGGAAAGGAGTAGCTGGGAAGGACCTGGGCTGCTATCCAACTAAAATCTATTTCAAAGGAAAGCACATCCATTTATTTCAGACTTGCTATTTCTATGGACTTACTGTGTGTTAGGAGCAAACCCCAATACACAGTAAGAACAAAAGAGGTATGATAACTGTTGGGGGCATTCCCAGCATGTCCCCTGCACTAGCTAGATGGGAAAGTCCCGTATGGTACATTAAGTTCATTCACTATTAGTGTAGATGCGCTTAACACCTCTTCTTGAAGTGAAGTTAAATGCACACCTGCTAACTGCAAAACTGAAAGTGTGTGGTAATTACTGTGCACTGACTGTAATGTGCAGTCCATGACCATAATTTGCTTAGGTCAGACCCCTTGGCGCAATAAACAGTAATGTGTTTATGTTTACTAGTGTGCTTGATATACCGCTCCTTCGTGACACCAGGGTGGTGCACAATTATACAACATACAAGGATGGCTGAAGCCACAAACGAAAGGAACTACCATGGTGGATAGGAAAGAAGACATCTCAAGCATACAGAGCAAAAAGACCAAGGCAGCATGGGTCAGGCGTTTGGGGGAGGGAGGTCATATGTGGAGCAAAAGAGGTGAGTTTTCTTTGGGGACTTAAATCTGGGGAGAGAGGTTTCCAGACGGAGGGTGGTAGGGAGGGAATTCCATAGGGAGAGGCCCAGAAAAAAGAAAGCAGACTGGCGAGTGGATTGCAAGTGGGCATGTGATGGAGAGCGAAGACTTTGTGTGGGAGTGTGAAATTGAAGGACGTCTGCCAGGTATTGCGGGGTGTGGGTGTATATGACCTGATGCACGAGTATGAGAACTTTGCAACAGATGCAATGATCAATGGGACACCAATGGAGCTGAATGAGGAGTGGCGGAACATGATCCAGAATGCACCTGTCCTGAATCTATTTTATAAAGAAAAGCGAGCGCCTACCTTTTCTTAGAAAATAGGGATGTAAGTAGTCAAAAACGTGTGTCTAATCTAGGCATGATAACTTTTACCAAACAGAAACCGTTACTGCAGGCCTGTGCTAATGGTTACCGCATGTTAAAAGGCGCTTTAGCTGCTTAGTGCACTTTAGTAAAAGGGCCCCATTGCATGTACATTTTTGAAAATCCAATACGTCGGGGGGGCGGAGCCTGATGTCCAGCGGGTTAGACGCTTCGCGCTGAAGCTCCCGAGAGGCCTACTCAGAATCCTGACTTAATACCTACATAAACTCAATTTTTTGCTCCGAACTTACCGGGGTACCTCGGGGGGGATGGCGGCCCATAAACCAGCGCGCTTGGACTTCGGGTCTCCTTCTTCTTCACACGGAAAACGCTCCAAAACAGAGGTGTCTTCCCCACAGAAGATGGTTCCACTTCGGGAAAACCCCGAAATGCATCAGGAGATCTTAGAGGAAATACGCGGCGTGAAGGAACTGGTGCAGTCCAACGGAGAAGCGCTTCGAGCCATGCGAGAAGACTTCGGTGTGCTCCAGGACCGACTTGAAAGTCTTTCATTACGGCAGGACAACATGGCGGGGGTCCTCGACTCGCACGCGGTGCGCTTGGTCAAACTGGACAAGGCTGAGCGCCAGATACAGAATCTTCAAAAAGAGTTAGAAGATAGCAATAATTGAGCCCGTCGCAACAATGTGAGGCTCCTTGGAATACCGGAGGGGGCGGAAGCAGGAGATATAAGAGAATTCCTGCTCAAAACTCTTCCCTCCTTGCTGAAGATCACATTTCATAGAGATCTGGAAATTGATCGAGCACATCGTGTTCCTACCCATATGGCGCTCAACCGAACGACCCCCCGGCCTATTATCTTTCGATTACTACGATATCAACAAGTGGAACAAATTCTAAATGCTGCCCGGGCGAATCGTCATCTGGAGTTTGAAAGTCATAAAGTCTCCTTCTTCCCTGATTTGGCAAAGCCCACAGTTGACCGTCGGAAGAGACTCCTTGCTTTTCGCCCTCGACTTCAACAGCTACAGGCTCGCTTTGGCCTGTTGTATCCAGCGAAGCTCCGAGTGACTCTCCACAACCAAACTAGGACATTCGAAGATCCTGATCTACTATCAACATTTTTAGACTCCAAAGAAGCAGAGCAGATGCGCTAACCCAACAACTTGGACTTATTATCTGCCGGCTCTGTCCGCCATTTTGAAGGGCCCGACGCGGTGGTCATAGCCAAGCACAGAGACTGCCTGGACTTTTCTTTCTGTCTTTATATGACTTTCTTGGTCTCCTATCCCTCCATGATGTGTGCCTCGGTTGGATTCGGAGCACGCACAGTTATACAGGTTATATGTTTTCAATTTCGGCCTTCTCTGGGGTTTCTCCCCGCAGACACATGGTCGCCAGTAATTTCTGGGGTTCTGCTTCTTCTCTACCGCACTGCGGTTCTTATTTTTTAATGTGGGGCGCTTCATTGTATTACATTAGCTTATTTTCTATCATGTCATGTGTACAGCCAGATACAGTTACTATGAGGGACATTGTGAAATTATGTGCGTTATCATGTTCTCTTTCAGAATTTTTAACCTTTTTCAATGGCCTTATGTAAGATCTTATCACTTAACGTAAAAGGCATCAATAGTCCAATCAAAAGAAAGAAAATTCTTAGCTATCTTAACCATGAGCATGCTGATTTAGTGTTTCTTCAGGAAACGCATCTAAACTCCGCTGAAACACTGAAACTCAATGCTAAACCTTACATGGTGGCTGCCTATTCTCCCGCCGTTTCCAAACGGTGTGGGGTAGCCATTCTGGTTAAGAAGTCTTTGCAAGCTACTGTAATAGATACTAGCTCTGATAAGGAGGGTAGATGGGCCCGTGCACACTTTAAGGTTGGAGATAGTGAATTCACGTGTATTTGTATTTATGCCCCGAATGTGGATAACCCTGCTTACTATGCAAGTATTGCGCAGTTGGCACAGGCCTCTGCCAATACTCCATTAATACTTGGTGGTGATTTCAATCAAGTGCTAGACCCTTTGATAGATAGACAACCGCCTAGAACGAGTAGTCCACCCAAGAGTCTTGCTACCCTTACAGCTCTGATGCAAGATCTTGCGCTAGTAGATATATGGAGGCTGCTTCACCCCTCCGACTTAGAGTACACCTTTTTTTCTGCCCCCCATCACTCACAATCTAGAATAGATTTCTTTCTCATTTCCAAAGCACTGATTTCTCAAGTGGACACGGCTAGGACTCATCCTCTCCATATTTCTGACCATGCTGCCATATCTTTTTCATTACATGTCACTACGCGAGATGATCATCCCCGTGCTTGGTTTTTTGATAGATCCCTACTAGATCAAAAAGATTTTCAGGTTGACATAAAGGCCGCTATCCAAGATTATTTTCATTTTAACTCACCCCATGACACAGCGAGCTGGGCTTGGTGGGAGGGTTTTAAGGCATCTATCCGTGCTACTATAACCAGCTATCAAATTCGACAGGGGAAACAAAGAAAGCAACACTTACTGATTCTAGAGCAACAGATACAAGCTGGGGAGCGTCTCCTCACGTCCCGTACTGACCCATGTATTTTACTCCGTTTACAACGCCTTCGCTTTCAATACAATCAGCTTTTATATACTGCTGCTGCTAAAAATATTGAATCACAACAAGGGTTGTATTACCGGGAAAATAACCGTGCTGGCAAATTGTTAGCAAATGCCCTGAAAGGTCAAAAAGAAGCCAAGCGTGTTACCGCTCTCCGTAATCCGTCGGGGGGGGGGGGCCTGGTCACTAAAGATACAGAAATCTTAGAACTCTTTCGTGATTTTTATGCTCGGCTTTATCAATCTGAATGTGATTTTGAGCCAGAAGTATTTGAACGATTGCTCTCAGGGGTACAACGACCGACCCTATCTGACGAAGATAGAGAGGCCATGGACAAACCATTCGCTTTATCAGAAATTCATTCTGCTCTCAAGAGATGTGCCACAGGTCGAGCTGCAGGCCCGGACGGTCTCCCTGCTGAATTCTACAAAACCTTTAACGCTGACTTAGCTCCAGTTTTGAAACTTTATTTTTCTGCTCTGGCCGAGGAGGGATCTCCTTCTGGGTCCTTTTCAATGGCAAATGTAGTAGTTTTTGAGAAAGAGGGGAGAGATCCGCAACTAACAGCTAATTATCGTCCAATTTCCCTCCTAAACGCGGACTATAAAATATTTGCCACCATTCTCTCCACCCGGCTCTCTGATAGGATGTCTACTTTAATACACCCAGATCAATGCGGTTTCATTCCCGGTAGATCAACTGCTGACAATGCTCGGACTCTATGTCATGTACTGACTACCGCAGTTAATCTTGATCGACCATTTGTTGGCCTCTCACTTGATGCTGAGAAGGCCTTTGATCGCTTAGAATGGCCTTTCCTGTTTGCAACTCTCCGCTGGTACGGATTCGGAGAAGGTTTTCTCCGTTGTCTCCACACCATGTACGCACAGCCTACAGCCAGTATCTGTGCTAATGCTTTAAAGTCTCAGCCATTTCCCCTTCAACGCGGTACTCGCCAGGGATGCCCACTGTCTCCACTTCTTTTCGATCTTGCACTCGAACCCTTAGCTTTACTAATCCGGCAATCGGAGGAGATTCATGGAGTCCCCTTCTCTCATAGGGAAATCAAAATTTCAGCATATGCTGATGACCTTATGCTCTTTGTCTCTCTAGACTCAGTGCCGGCTGTCCTAGAGCAAATCGGTAAATATTCACAACTCTCGGGGTATAAGATAAATTGGACCAAATCGGTAGCCTTTCCACTAAATCCTCTGATTCATCAAGCAGATATGCAATCCTTTCCCTTTTTATGGCAACCTCGCATGGTCAAATACCTTGGGGTTCACTATTGCTCTCCTTTGGAAGACGCTATCTCCTTTAATGCCAAAGACTTAACCTCTAAAGTCCGGGCGCTTACTCACCGTTGGACTCCTTTAACACTTACCTGGTGGGGTCGCCTAGAAACCATAAAAATGATGATTGTTCATAAAGTGAATTACATTTTAGAAATGTTGCCCTGTCTCCTACCTCGACGTACATATAAAGATTTAGAGGGCCTTCTGACTAGATACTTATGGCAAAACAAGACACCTAGGATAGCGAAGCATAAGTTGCAAGCTGATAAGGAAAATGGGGGTGTCAGATTCCCTGATTTCCTGAAATATCACCACTCTTTTCTTCTCAAACAAGGCGCTCGTTGGCTGGAAGATCTAGCACCGAGTAGACCTGTGTGGCTAGACATAGAGGAGAACCTTTGCAAACCGTTTCCTCTTACTTCTCTCCCTGGTATGACTCTCCCATCAGACTCCCACTATCCACCAATGCTTTTAGACACTTTAGGTGCCTTTAATACTCTTATTCAATCTCTAGACTCCCGATTCTGTCCGTTAGACAGACTCCCGCTTTGGTACAATACTCGATTTCAAATACAAAATAAACCGATGGCGTGGAGCCCCTGGTACACTAGGGGCATTTGGACCCCTACCCAGTTGTTCCATGATGATCGCTGGAAAACTTTTAGTGAATTGCAAATTGAATTTGGTCTCCCAGCGAAACACTACTTTCAGTTGGTGCAACTACAGCATTGTCTTCGGAGTGCTAAGGTGCTCCCGCCATCGGAATCCCATACCCAAGACTTGTCGGAGACTATCCGATCTATCGGGAGCTCACCGGGTGTAGCATCTAACTTTTACAAAACCTTAAGTAATGCTGTAAATAGAGGTACCCCTATAGCACAGAAAGCATGGGAGCGGGAACTGCATGTAACTTTGACCCCGGAGCAATGGAGCCTTGTCTGGAGTAGAGTGACACGGGTCTCCAGATCCGCCTCACTCACTCAGACACTCTTCTTTCTAGCCCACCGGTGTTTCTATACTCCTGACAGATTAGCCAAATGGAACACCTCCCAGGGCAATAGATGCTGGACATGCCATGCGGCCATTGGTTCACTAACTCATGTTATGTATGAATGTCCCGCACTACAGTATTATTGGCGTCGGGTCTGGGGTCGTATCCAATCTATTTTGCACTTTCAAGAGCCCCTGTCTTGGAGGATAGTGGGACTCCGCTCAGCTGCGGGGATCCCCTCTCTTCCAAAATCGGCTTACTTCCTTTTAGACTTTATGCTGGGCATTGCTATTTCCCTAATTACGAAACACTGGAAAAATAGCTCCCATCTGAGCCCCAATGAATGGTGGAATCATGTCTGTCTCTACAGTAAATATGAACAAATACCTCGTATGTTTGCTTCTTCCGTTCAGACCCCCCATCATCTGTCTAAATGGAAGATGCTCAATGACTATGTTCACACCGCTAAATGCTCTCATCTGACTGTTTAAATTTGTATAAATCTCTGTCACATGATCATTCTGTATCGCAGATGCTATTTATGTTCGTTTTGATGTACAATCACTGTTGTTTGGAAGCGCTCACATGCTGATACTGTCGGCTTAGAGAAGAAGCATGGGGGTGGGGGGTAATAGGGTTTGCTTTTCCTTATTGTATACTTGTTTTGTCTCCTTTGGTGTGTTGTTTCTTTTGTTTGTTGCAAAATGAAAATAAAAGTTTAAAAAAAAAGAAAATCCAATACGTCGATATTTAAATGTCAAAGCCAGTGTTGTTTTTAAAACTCTGGCTGCTGCATTTAAATAAGCCACATATATTGGGCACCGCTGGCGCTGAATATAGGCGGAAGCAGTGATCACCGCCTTTCTATGGATAACAGTGATATTCAGTCTGCTAAGCAATGAAAGTTAGGGCAGCCTTTTTGCTGTTTTAAAGTAAACCTCACAGCTATAGAGCCAGTGGCTGAATATCATCAGCTGTCGGTAGAGTTAGGTAGAATGTGTGCGCTCTGCCCTTGCTGCACTCCGGCACCATAAGAATTTTCAATGGCGCTAGCCATATAGTGCTGCTGAAAATTCACGCATAGAGGACTTCCCCATAGAGCAGCATCTGCTAAACAGAAAAGTCTTTTTGAATATCAACCCACAAATGTGCACATATGAGGGTAATTTTATAACTAGGCACCTAGTATTTTGGTACCCAGAATGCACCTGTCTTGACTCTATTTTATAAAGAAAAGTGAATGCCTACTTTTTCTATAAAATAGGGGGTGTAAGTAGTCAAAAACATGTGTCTAATCTAGGCGTGAGCACTTATGCCAACCCTAGGGCTGATGTAAATGTTTAGATGTTTCAATTTATGCCTTGGGACATTCTATTGAAAACTGGCTCCAAAATTTTATTTATTTATTAACCAGACTTTTATACCGCCTTCTCCTGTAATCAAAGTGGCTTACATTGTAACTCAAATTTAAAACTGGATACAGTGAACTAGGATCGAAAAGGTTGGCATGCAGGGTACTCAACAGGTATAACCTATTTACAACTGGCTTGACTTACTTACAGTCATGTTATTTACAGTTTGGGCAGATTATCAAAATGCTTGTACATTGTGTACATGAGAAGCAGACTATCTAATGTATTCTGGGCTTAAGTTTCTTAAATGTTTGATCTCTAGAATGATTACTGTAAAAATCCAGAATAGCAACTTTCATAAGAAATATTTGGCAAAAAAGAGAAAAGAGGGAGGAGGGGGACAGAGGTTTTCTTGAGGCATCTATAAAATAGTTTTTTAGGAATTCGTTTTTTTGGAAAATCCATATTCTGTAGTTCAAAGGGTGCAGAATGCACACCTTGATGTTTGTGAAACCTGAAGTGGAAAATATTCTTTATTCTGTCATGATGTTCATCTATTCAGAGCTGATTTTGCAATCCTTTACCCTGTTATCTCTAGCTAATTATGACTAATTGTGGCAAAACACATGTTCTTGGACCATAAGTGAGTGAAAGTTAAGCATGTTGGAATAGACACTGGATCTGATGTAGATTAATCTTATCTTGCATCACTGTTGGAGCTTTCTTTACTTCACTTAAAGCTAAGGGATCTGGTTACTAAAATGCGGTAAGCTTTTGTAGCTCACGCTGGGCATTAGTTGCAAAAGCGCTACAGTAACTGCTAAAGTCAAGTGCTATCTGCTGGTGCAGTACCCAGCGTCTCTCCCGCAGATGACTGCAGTGAAAGCTAACGCCACCCACAGAGGTGGCATGAGCTGCATCCGCGATGTCTGCAAAATCTGCAGCCACCAGGTGCTGTCAATGCCCGCAGTAACCATGTGTTACTAGCATGCTCACTCTCTGCTTACCCCCACCCTCTTGCGCTGCTAACACGTGAAATGCAGCTACCATGGAAAATTGACTGCAGTAGCTGTCACCGCAGTGTGATTTTTCCACGTTAGTGCCATGATGAAAGGTAAAACCCTTTAGTAGACATATCCTGAAGATATGATATAATTGCCTTTATTGAGGTCATGTTAATTTTGCATATGTATTTGAGCATGTGTTTATATATCTTGATTTCTTGCCTACTTGTATGCAGTATTTATACAACCTGTATATCATTGTTTTCTGAAACAAGAATGGAATTTTATTAAATTTTTTTAGAATTACGGGGATCTGTCCAACACACTTTTTGGACTCTTCCAAATGGGATTAAGAAAACTATCTATGACTTGGAAGATCTAAAAGTACCACAAAAGTGGCATGGGCTCAGAGTCTAAGCTGATTTTCCTCCCTTTGGTTTTTCTTTAATAACAAATAAGAACTTATGGCCCTTTAGTAAAGGTGTGTGTTCACTTACTGCACAATTTGTGGCAATACCATTGTGTGGTAAGTGCACCCTTTTTATGCTGTTGGGGGCATGCCTGACATGTTCCCGGAAGTTAGCACACAATTGTGAACGTTAATACACTATACGTTTAGCGTGGGTGCACCTAATGACAGCCATAGAAGTGTCATTAGCTATACTCACACTAAAAGCCAATTGCCCTCGCGCTAGAGGCAATGGGCCCAATTCTGTCCCGGGGAAGTTATTCATGGGCAGGAGAAGGCATGAATGGCAGGGATGAATGTCCCGTTGGCTCAGAATAACCCTGAATGTGTCCTTCACACCCACACTCAGCATATTCCCCATTCCATCACATGACGGCCGATTACTGTGCATTTTAATGCATGATAGCTAGCATGGCCCCAGCTGCCATTTACTGCGTTTTAAAATGTATGACCTAGTCTTTAGTAGAAAGGCACCTTAATATATTTAAGAACATCTAAATACTGTGACATATGATCAATTTGCTCTTGCTCCCTAACCATGTGATGTGTTTCCATATTTCTTTGTGATTCTTCTCTTCCGCCCTCTTCATTCAAATGGGCAACTGTTTTTTTCTGTGTTAATTTGTTCTCCTTTTCTGCATTCTTCATATTGCTTTGCTCTTCCCTTTATATCCTTCATTTATTCTCTGTCTTCTTTTGCTTTCCTTGGCTGCTTGGACTCAGCTGAAAATCCTTCTTTTCACTGGTCTGCTTTGTGGCATGTGCAAAATACACATTGAGGCCCATTCTGAAGGTGCATGACCGGGCCATGAAATCTGGATGGAAAGGAGATGCATCTGATTCTGCTCCTGCGGGGGTGTCTGCAGAATTGCAGCACAATGGCTGGACATCTGGGGAGTGCCCCAATTGAGGCACCCCAGACATCCAGCCACCTGCCTGGCTAACTCAGCCAGGCACCTTAATGGAGCCGCAATGCCACGGAGTGTATATAGTTTTCCCGGTTATCCAAGTTACTTGTTCCTGTTCAATGTAATGACCTGACTTTTGTTTATTGTCGGATACTGTTTGTTTTATGTAAACCGCGCTGATCGCAAATAGTGCGGTATATAAGAAATGAAAATAAAATAAATAAATAAATAAATAAAATAAATGGCACCATGGTTCCTTAATAGAGCCGCAATCCCCAGCCACCCGCAACAACTTTCTTTCACTGCAGCCCAACCCCCGATAAGGCCTTCCAAAGGCAGGGTAGGGCTGCAGGGTCGCTCCTGCACCCCCTCGCCCTGCAGACCTAGCCTTGCGCTTCAGTCCCCCAAAGTCCAGGGGGACTTTTTCCACCTCCGAGGAGGAAGAAGTCCCCCGTCAATTTTGGCGACCCCGAATGTACAGGGCCGACCTCAGGATTGGCCCTGTATGCCCAGGGTCGCATCCTTGCCCACCGCCCATCCTCACTCCTCACTCCTCCCTCGGCCCGCCATCTCCCACCCACAAACAGAGCTCTCTGTACAATGGGTATCAACATGCGGGAGCTCTGTTACATCTAGATCGGACATCCAACCCCCGAACATCCAGATCGGACATCCAGCCCCGTTAAACAACCAGATCGGACATCCAGCCCCGTTAAACAAAGACCGGAATGACCCCCTTACAAGCTAGAGTAACTGTTACCAATTAGCGGGTGTTAACATGGATAGCATATTTTGGGGTATGTTTACTAAACTGCGCAATGTTAGCATCTGTTGAGGCTCAAAAGTCAGCACAGAGGTCTGTGCAAACTTTTAGGATTGTGTCCGCATGTCACCCTGCAGTTACGATGTTGGAGCCATGCCTCTCCAAACTAAACTGAAAACACTCTTAATGTGGGTACATATACTGCCACCCTTTGATGAGGTAGTAAGTGCACCCATGCTGATGGCAGCATTTACATTTAGTGCACGCCAGTGATGCATGCACTAACCACAATGGGGGTCACTTTGGAAGCCCTTTTCTTGCTTTGGATGTCCAAAAATGGGCATAGCCATTTTAGAAGCCTGGTCTGTGGACATCTCCACATGAGGACGTCCAAGTCTGAATGAGGGTGTGGTAGAGGCATGACAGAGATGCTTCCAGGAACCTGGACATCCCCACCTGATCTCAGAAAAGTCCCAGATCTCCGGTATCGCGTCTAAGGTTAGACCTGTTCCAGGTGCTTGTTTTGACTGAAAAACATCCAGAAAGTGTAGAGGAGAAAGCACTCCATGATCCTCAGTACTCAGCATAATTTCAACAATAGCAGCAGTATGATTTGTACTGTGGCTTCTCTGTTCCTAGCCCACCACTCTAATTATTAGGCTATTCCTAGACATCCAGGTTCTGACATACTATTCTGGGGATGTCTATGTAGACTACCCACAGACATCCAACAAGGCGCATGCCCTACTGCCACGAACACCCACCAGCAACCCAATACGCGCATCTACTATCAAATGCACACTAGTAAATGCAAAATCAATTCAAAACAAACCAAATACTATATATGACTACATTTTGGACCAAAAGCTGGACATCATATGCATCACCGAGACTTGGCTTATGAACATGGACTAGGACATCCTGAACCAAGTTACCCCACCAGACTTCACAGCATTCAGCTGCCCTAGAGAGCACAAGAGAGGAGGAGGAACCCTAATACTAGCCAGAAAAAGCTACAAGTTTAAAGTAATCGCCACTAGCAACTCAACTGAGTCAAACACAATCATCATATCCAACCAGCATGTCAGCATTTGCCTCACCTACAGGCTCCCTAATGCCACGAAGAAGCATCTTTCAGCAATACTGGAATCAATATGTGCACACAGTGCCCAACATAAGTGTTGATTGCCCTGGGTGACTAGAATCTAACCTCCACACCCACTAAAGAAACCAGAGCATTTCTCAAAGCCATGGAATCACTAAATTACCAACAGATGGTCAACACGTCGACACACCAACATGGAACCACACCAGACCTTGTCGTCATCCCAATACAACTAATAAAACAGAACCAAGTCACAGCCTCAACGACCACTCCAGTTCTCTGGTTAGATCACCATGTACTTTCCTTCACCTTACCAGTCTGTCAACAATGAGCCGCCTGACTGAAGACCAAACACAATTTAGGATAACTATCCAGAGGGTTGCCATGAGTCGACTCCGACTCGACGGCACTTAACAACAACAACACCTGGAAACCCCTCCACACCACACAGAAGTGGAAAACAAATCAAGAAGATTCAGAGCCTACCAAAAGGAAACTTTCCTAAAGGAAATAATGCCACAAATACAACAAGAATGCAGTGGACTAGATGAAACCATAAAGAAATGGAACTCCACCATATCCAAAGCCGCATCAGCTCCAAATAAGGAAAAAATGCACACACGCAGGAAAACCAATGCTCTCTGGTACTCAAATGCAGTCAGAGAAGCAAAACATACGCTCAGAAGACTTAAAAGAAAATGGAGACAAAGCAAGTCACAAGATGCGGCGCTCCAATACAGAGCTAAACAACTAGCATACAACAACCTGATCAACGATCACAAGCAACGACACCACACCAACCTAATCATGAAATCAGCCAACAAACCAAGGGAGTTATTCAACATTGTGCAACAACTCACTGGAGACACCCCTCTCCACAATATCCATCAAATAGACCCCAAAAATTTGCAAATTACATAATGAACAAGAACTCCAATCCAGCACACACCATACCCTCCAGAGAATACAACCCAATAACGATGGAATCCCACCAACCCTGCAAAGAATTTGACCAAACCTGGAATGATCTCAATATGCCAACAACCCAGCAGATAGAAAATATAGTGGGCACCCTTAATACAACAACCTCCCCATCCGGCCCATGCCCAGTGGAATGGATCAAAGCTGCCAAGAACCAACTAATCTACCACCTACACAAAATCGTGAAGGAGTCCTTCCAACAAGGACACCTACCACAAATATTCAAGAAAGCCATGATACGACCAATCCTCAAAGGCAACACACTGAGCACTTCCGATCCAAAATCTTACCGCCCTATCTCAAGCCTACCATTTATCTCAAAAATCATCGACAAAGCAGTACAAAGGCAACTACAGGATCACGTCGATCTTCATGCTCCGCTGGAATGCACCAATATAGTTTCAATCCACATCACAACGTAGAAACTCTACTCACCTCCCTCTTTGACAACCTCCTGAGGGATCTAGACAACATAAAGAATGGATTCTTACTGATTTTCAATGACATCTCGGCTGCCTTTGGCACGGTATCACACTCTATACTCCTACAGTGCCTACAAGAAATCGGACTACACAAAAACACACTAAAATGGTTCACCTCCTACCTGAGCAATCGAACACAGCAAGTCAAACGCGGTGAGAGAAAATCAACTCAGTTTCCCACCACGCAAGGAATACCTCAGGGATTGGCACTTTCATCAATCCTATTCAACATATATAGCCAATCCATATGCAGCATCATCAAACAACATGGAATACAATATCACCTCTATGCAGATGATATCATGGTGTATACACCAATTGACCTGAGCGCAACTGATATAACCTCAATGACCAAGTGCCTCGACAATATGAATGCCTGGCTCACCAACAATAACCTGAAGGTGAACTTTGATAAGAGAAGAACCTGAATCTACAATCACACATAAATAAGACTGCAGCAAAAGCATACCACCGTTTAAAACTCATCAGGAAACTTAAACCAATCCTCAGCCAGGAACATTTCCGCACTGTATGCCAAGCAGTCATTACCCAGATACTGGACTATGGAAACTCATTATACCAGGGTCTACCCAAGCAGACTCTCCATCCACTTCAACTGGTTCAGAATACTGCAGCACGCATTAACTAACCGCTTTGACCCGGTGAAAAGCGGGATATAAATACAGTTAAATAAATAAATAAATAATCACAGGCACAGCCAAATTATTTTATTTATGTATTTATGTATTTATTTATTTATTTAACATTTCTTACATACCACCTTTCATGATATCAAGACGGTTTACATTGAACAAACTGAAATTACATTGAACAGGGCATTATAACTTGGAGATAACGAACACATCACCCCCGTACTTCAACAGCTGCACTGGCTACCCATAATTGCACAGGCGAGATTCAAAGCAACACTAATCATATTCAAAATCATACATCATTGCTCAGCAGATGTATTACAGGCCATAATAACCAAAGACACAAGCAGCAGGCCTAGGCGAACTTAAGGCAACAACAGACTCCGCACTCCCACAGGATACCATAAGACAAAACAAGCAACGTCCAAAAGGGCTATTTCACTTTCGGCGCCGGAGCTATGGAACTCCTTCCCTGAAGAATTAAGAGCCCAAAATGACCTCAAGGACTTATGCAAATCCCTCAAAACCCACCTGTTCATGGATTCCTATGGACAAGTAACATAACTTTCAAACACCACAACGCTGCCACATGCAGCCATCAACAGACTGCATGCCCGACTGAGAACTGAGAACCAACTCCTGATAGTCTATGTGTATGTCCTGTCATCCCCCCCTCCTGTTGAATGTAGACCCCCTTTTATGTTCCTAACCACTTTGATTGAAGGATAAGGTGGTATACAAAACTGGTTAAATAAATAAATATTGTGTACATCCACATTTGTGAAATCATTCTGCACCTGGATATGCCTGCTTTTTTTTTCAGACATTCTGGTTTAGATGTCCCAGAATGCACTTGGATTTCCTTTCTAAAATCCCCCTCAATGTGTCATCAATGCCCACGTTTCATCCCAACCCGTCCAGTCCCCACCCCATCATATACTAATGGTTAGTGCGGGGCTTTTACTGTACTGCTCCATGGTAACTGTTAGCATGATTTATGCAGTGGAACCTAGTTATTAATAATGCATGTTAGCGGTATGAACACCTGCAAAGCCAGTGGTGCAGCTTAGTAAATATGGCCCTGCATTTGATCCTTTACTTTAATCTGTGAGTGTTACCTTGCAATCTAGATTCAATATAAAGCATAAAAAATATACAATAAAAACTTAGACAAAACAATAGTGACATAAATCTAAAATAGATCAACATGCTACATTTTCATTTCCAGACAATAATCAACCTAATATAATCACAACAAAAAATGGAATCATGGCCCAAATTAATTTTGGATGAAAAGACCAGTGGTAGTTATAAAATATGCTGGCATAATGGGCATCTATGATAATAAATCCTGGAACAAGATATCATCACTAAGAATGTCTCGGTCAAATGGGGAACCTTAGCAGTGCTCATGCCTTCACGTCTGTGTGAGTTAATTTAAGAATTCCTAAGGCGACCAGATACTTTATCCTTTAGAATTCACATTCAGCACTATTACCTTTGTGTGGTTCAACCACATTAGTTAATCTAATTCAGCCTTTTCCAGAACACAAAATCTCTTTACAACAAGTTTAAATCTGGCCTGAAGACCTTTTTCTTTACACAGGCCCTTGGAGGGGGCCCGGACAGTAGAGATGTCTATCCTCTCACTCTAATGGGAATGCTCTCAGCTATATATATATGTTAGCTAACTCCCCCCGCCCCCCTCTTTCTTTGCCTAATCTCCCACTATCACAGGAATGTTCATTGTCCTCTATTACTCTTGTAAGCTTTCATTACTCTTCATTATATAATTTAGTGTGATGTAAATTGCCTTGCTGTACTGACTACGGAAGGTGGCATAGAAAGAACCAAATAAATTAAACTAAGCTATGTAGGAAAATGACAGGGCCAGAGCTACATGGTAAGTATGGGAAGTGCGGCAAGGAGCGCTGATGGCAAGAGATGTAATCAAGCAGATGAGCTGCCATTTAAAGTAAAGGAGTGCGGTTATTGCAGCATCTGCTTACCTAACCTGTCGTCAGTTTTAATGGCAGATGATTGGATCAACAGCGCCCCCAGCCTTCCCTGCTTCCATTCTGGCTCTTTACCCCATCTCCTGTCCCCCGCCCCCCCCCCCCACTCCAGGCTCTGGCATAGTATTTATTTCAGAGTAGTCATCTACTTAGGGTTCAGCCTTGGCTCCCACTTTCTCTCAGGGTAATGCAACCTTGCCTCTCTCCAGCATCCCAAGGGAGGGACGGTACTGCTGATCACTGAAGGTTCTTAGTAGATTCCATGACAATATATGCATAGTCCACAAAAATATAAACATAATAAATTCCAAGCAAAATGCTCAATTGTGTTGTTTCAACACGTTTACCACCATTAACAAAAATGTCAACATTTATTATCTCCATATTGACATAGCAAGCTCTCTGATCTTCAGAGACTGCATATTTGGCTCTGGCTTGTAAAAAGGCCTTTGACTGATCTGACTCAAAAAATACCCATACGTACTGGAAAGATATCTTCTTACTATACATTTACAGGGACAACTCCATATAAAGGTAGCCCCTAATGCTTGCCCCTGAGATCTTAATGCAAGAAATTGACAGCTAGGAGATTGGGTTTCAAATGAACCATCTGGAAACATCCCAATCACACAACCAAGAAATTTATTATCATCTTAAAAATCCAATCACGGAAAGATTCTAGTAACAAGGTAACCAATAAGATAGCTTTCCCAATGGATTCAGGCAATAATTGTGTATATAAATCCACAGACAATATATTTTTCCTTAAAAAAGAGGTTCCAGGTTTAGTCCACAACACCTGATGACTCAAATTTATTTTTATTAGGTAGATAGAATTGGTGGAAGATAAACTTCTGGAACTTCCAAAACATCACAGAAGTAACTCAAACAAATTTAGAGTAGTTACTCACCTGTAACAGGTGTTCTCCAGAAGCAGCAGGAATCAGTCCTCACATATGGGTGACGTCGGCGCCGACGGAGCCCCCGTGCGGAGCATTTCCCCAGCTTTCACAGAAAGCCTTTGGGAATGCAGCGCGCATGCGCGGTCCCCTTCCCGCCCAAGGGTGCCATCTTGCTCAGTCTGATGACATAGCTAAAAGACAGCAAAAAACAAAATAAATCATATGACTGCAAGTCCAAGGGGAGGAGGGAGGGTTGTGAGGACTGATTCCTGCTGCTCCTGGAGAACACCTGTTACAGGTGAGTAACTACTCTTTCTCCAGGACAAGGAAGTCAGTCCTCACATATGGGACTCCCCAGCTTAAGGCTACCGGAGACCCAAAGCTGAAAAATGAGCTCCCTCTAGAGCAGCGATGGCGAACCTATGGCACGCGTGCCAGCTGTGGCACGCGAAGGCCTTGCAGCTGGCACGCGTGAAGGTCCGCAAAAAAAGAAAAAGCGGGCTCTGGCTGCTGCCGCGGACGCGGCAGCATGCAGTGTCCCGCGGGGCCCCCTCCGCCCGCTAAGCCCCTCTGCAAGGGCTTTCAGATTCGCGAGGGAGACAGCGTCTCCCTCGCGTCTCTGTTAAGCCCGCAGGGGTTAATGGGAAATTTCCCATCAGCCCCTTTAGACGCGAGGGACTGATGGGAAATTTCCCATTAGCCCCTGCGGGCTTAACAGAGACGCGTGGGAGACGCTGTCTCCCTCGCGAATCTGAAAGCCCTTGCAGTGGGGCTTAGCGGGCGGAGGGGGCCCCGCGGGACACTGCATGCTGCCGCGTCCGCGGCAGCAGCCTGAGCCCGCTGGTTCTGTGTGTTAAGTTGCCGGGGGGGGGGGGGGGGTTAGGACTGCTAATGGGCTGGGGGGGGGGGGGTTTGGACTGCTAATGGGCTGGGGGGGGTTAGGCCGGCTAATGGGCGAGGTGGGGGGGGGGTAGGACAGCAAATGGGGTAGGGGGGGTTAGGACAGCTAATGGGCTAGGGGGGGTTAGGACTGCTAATGGGCTGTGGGCTGATGGGGGCTGTCTGGAAATGGGGTGATGGGGGTTAGGACTGCTAATGGGCTAGGAGGGGGGGTTAGGACTGAAAATGGGCTAGGAGGGGGGGGGGGTTAGGACTGCTAATGGGCTGGGGGGGGGGGTTAGGACTGCTAATGGGCTAGGAGGGGGGGTTAGGACTGCTAATGGGCTAGGTGGGGGGTTAGGACTGCTAATGGGCTAGGAGGGGGGGTTAGGACTGCTAATGGGCTAGGGGGGGTGAGGACTACTAAAAGGCTGTGGGCTGTGGGGGCTGTCTGGAAATGGGGTGATGGGGGTTAGGACTGGTAATGGGCTATGAGGGGGGGTTAGGACTGCTAATGGGCTAGAGAGGGGGGGTTAGGACAGCTAATGGGATGGGGGGGTGTTAGGACTGCTAATGGGCTGATGGGGAGGGGTTAGGACTTGAGGTGGGCTGTTGGGTGGGGTTAGGACTGGAAATGGGCTGATGGGGGGTTAACACTGGAGGTGGTCTGATGGGGTTAGGACTGGTAATGGGCTATGGGGGGGTTTAGGACTGATAATGGGCTATGGGGGGGCTGGGACAAGAAATGGGCTGATGGGGAGGGGTTAGGACTTGAGGTGGGCTGATGGGGTTAGGACTGGTAATGGACTGTGGGCTGATGGGGGGGTTAGGACTGGCAATGGGCTATGGGGGGCTGACTGGAAGGGGGGGGTTAGGACTGGTAATGGGTTATAGGGGGGGGGCTTCTTAAACTGAAAATGGGGTGATGGGGGGTTAGGACTGGAAGTGGGTTGATGAGGGGGGGATAGGACTGGTATTGGGTTGGGGGGCTGCTAGGACTGGAAATGGGCTGATGCAGGGACTAGAAGGGAATGGATGCTGGGTGAGGCTGGAACTAGAAGGGAGCTGGTGTTGGGGGAGGATTAGAATGGGATGGGGCTGGGAGAGTAAAATGGAGAGGGGAAAAATATTTTGTGTGGGAGGGATAAAAAATCTACAATTGGCCGGGTATTGGGAGAGTAAGTGGGGATTGAGGATGGAGGGGTAAATTTTGAGTAGATGAAATAGGAATGAGGAAAGAGCCAAAGGAGAAAGATTAGTATGTTAAAGCAGATGTAGAGAGAGAATGGAAAAAAAAACAAGAAGACAGAAGAAAGGACAAATGGACAGCAGATGGAGAGTTAGCAGAAGACACGAAGAAACCAGAAGAAAGTGGCTGGAACAATTGCAACTGAAAAAAAAATGCACAAAAGGTAGAAAAATATCTCTTTATTTTGAATTTATTAACTGGAATATGTCAGCTCTGGGAAATGTGCATCATTAATTTTTGCGCTTTGTTTAGTACAAGAGGAAATTAATATATAGTTTTATTTCTACAGTGTTGTTGTATATTCCAAGTTTGGCTTTTGGGGTTCCCAGTTTAATTATTGTCTTCCTGTTTCTAAATTGTGATTCCTTGTTTGGTGATGGTCTGTTCTGCATGTGTAACTGAGCTGAGGTATTCTGTTTATATAATTCCTATTTGACATTGCCACTTGTTCTTTCCCAGTAGGTCATGTATTGTTGTTCTCTGAGATGTATTGGTTTAATATTTGCAGTGTTGCCTTTTGATAGGTAGAGTATGGTGCTTTGTGAGTCCTGGTAGTGCTGTTAGGATACGGCGGGTTTGCTATGGGTTCTAAATGGGCAGCGTTTGTAGTAGTTCCTAATGTGCCTGACGGTTGGTACTGGATTATAGTAATGTAGAAACCTTTTAGTCTTTCTTTATCCATATACTCATTAAGAGGCATGTTTACTAAAAGTTAGTGTATGGTAACATTATGCAAATATTTATGCAAATGAAGCACCTTATGCAAATGGGGCTTTAATTGACGTGCTGGCACTTTGAGGAAATTCTTTGGTTTTGTGCGGCAGTTTGGGCACTCGGGCTCAAAAAGGTTAGCCATCACTGCTCTAGAGCCTCAGCATGCAAGAAAAAAATCTTCTCTGATAGCGCCTCCGAACGGTAGCCCAACACCAGGGCTGGAGGGTAGGAGTTGCCTAAACCCCAAAGAGATTATGGAGTACCGCCTGCCCGAAAGCACTGTCCCTGCGGGACTCCCTCTCAAGGCAGTAGTGGGCTGCAAAGGTCTGGCTTGAAGACCAAGTAGCGGCCCGGCAAATGTCTGCCAACGGAACAGAGCGGAGATGAGCCACTGACGCAGCCTTCGCCCTGACACGGTGAGCCATAACTCGACCCTACAAGGAGAGGCCGGCTGCCCTGTAAGCCCAGGCGATACAGTCGGCTACCCATATGGACAAAGTATGCTTGGAGACAGCCAACGCCAACTTATTGGGGGTCAAAAGAGACGAAGAGCTGAACAGCCCTCCGGTGCTCCCGCGTACGGTCAAGGTAGAAGGACAACGCCCTCCTACAGTCCAGGGTATGCAAGACCATCTCAGCCCGGCTGGCATGAGGCCTGGGAAAGAAAGTTGGAAGAACCACCTCCTGATTGAGGTGGAAGGAGGAGACAACCTTTCTTTGGAAGGAACTTAGAGTGAGTCCGTAAGACTACTCTGTTCCTATAGAACCTAGTATAAGACGCCTCTGATACTAGGGCCTGAAGCTCACTTACTCGCCTTGCTGAGGTAAGGGCTACCAGAAACAACGCTTTCCAGGAGAGAAAATGCAGAGGGCAAGTAGCCATAGGTTCAAATAGTGGGCAAGTAAGCCGTTGCAAGACCACATTTAAATCCCATTCAGGGGCAGGTGGACGCACTGGAGGCTTAAGCAAAAGCAGGCCTCTGAGGAAGTGAGCCACCAAAGGATGGCTCGAGAGAGTCTGACCCTCCACTAGGAAGTAGGTGCTGAAAGAGCACTAAGATGAACTCTAACAGAATTGGACCTAGGTTAGACAGGTGAAGCAAATATTGCAGCACCACTGGTACCAGGCATGAGAAAGGATTCTCGTTTTGTTGAGTACACCAGGTAGAGAATCTACGCCACTTAAGGGCATAAGACTTTCGGGTGGACTGCCTCCTAGAGGCTAAGATCACGTCCTCCACCCTTTCAGCAGCCAGGCCATCAGATTGAGGGACTGGAGATTGGGGTGTAAAAGAGACCCCTGCTCCTGAGACAGGAGATCGGGTTGCATCCCCAGAGGGAATGGAGTGTCCACCGCTAGTTGCAAAAGAAGTGGAAACCAGGGTTGCCTTGGCCACCTGGAGGCCACCAGGATCATTGAGGCCTTGTCCCGGATCACTTTGAACAGTGTCTTGGACACTAGAGGCATGGGAGGAAACGCATATAGGAGGCCTGAAGACCATGGAATGAGAAACGCATCCGCTGCTACTCTGAGAGGATGCGGTTGTCTGGAGCATAACCTGGGTAGTTGACGGTTCAGAGGACTGGCGAGATCCATGGTGGGAAGACCCCATCTCAGGAAGATCTGTTGAACCACTAAAGGATTCAAATGCCATTCGTGCAGCTGCAGGATCCTGCTCAATCTGTCCGCCAGGTAATTCTCCTGACCTGGGAGATAGACCGCTTTGAGAAGAATTCCGTGATTGACTGCCCAGGAGCACAGGTTCTGCGCTTCCTGACATAGAAGGGGGGACCCTGTGCCCCCTTGTCTGTTCACATAGAACATAGCAACTTGGTTGTTCGTCTGAACTAGGACGGACTGGTAAGAAAGGAGATGAGAGAAAGCTCTCAGGGCCAAGCGGATAGCTCGCAGTTCTAAGAGATTGATTTGCTGTGTGGCCTCCCAAGGAGACCACAGGCCTTGAGTGCATGCTCCTTGGCAATGTGCACCCCAACCTTGAAGAGAAGCATCGGTTGTCAGCACTTGAGAGTGTGGAGGTGTTTGAAAAAACACCCCTTGCACTAGATTCGGAAGATGAAGCCACCATTGTAGAGAAGACTCTAGTAGTTTGGACACCCTCACTCTGTCCGTGAGGCTTCCCGTGGCTTGGTGCCACTGAGTTCTGAGGCCCCATTGAGCTGGCCTCATGTGTAGATGGGCATTTGGAATTACATGGACTGTGGAAGCCATGTGGCCTAAGAGCCTCAGGAATTGTCTGGCAGAGACCAGAGAATTGCTGTGGAACTGCCTAGCTCGATCCATCAACCTGTGGGCCCTGTCTACGGGTAAAAAGGCCTTTGCCTGAAGGGTGTCCAGTCTTGCACCTATGAACTCCATGTTTTGTGAGGGGTGCAAAGTGGACTTTGCGAAGTTTATAACAAACCCCAGATGCTGAAGCAGAGCGACAGTGCGAAGAGTGGCTTGATTGGCCTCCTGTGGGGATTGACCCCTGATGAGCCAGTCATCCAGGTATGGAAAGACAAAGAGGCCTTGAACCCTGAGGTAGGATATCACCACCACCAGGCACTTGGTGAATACCCTGGGGGCGGAGGTTAGGCCAAAAGGCAGTACTCTGTACTGATAGTGGTTTCCTCCCACTACAAATCTGAGATATTGTCTGTGGTCTGGATGAATGAGGATGTGAGTATAAGCATCCTTTAAGCCTAAGGAGCGTAGCCAATCTCCCTGCTGGAGGTAGGACAGCAAGATTCCAAGGGTAAGCATCTTGGACTTTTCCCTCTCCAGGAACTTGTTCAGATTCCGCAAGTCTAGGATGGGCCTGAGGCCTCCCGTTCTTTCTGGTACCAGAAAGTACCTGGAATAGAAGCCTTGACCTCTCAGGTGGTGGGGCACCGGTTCCACTGCCTGCTCCTGCACAAGACTTGCTAACTCCTGCAGGAGTAAGTCCCTGTGCAGAGGAAGTCTTGGAGGCTCCCCTGGAAAGTAGGAGGGGGTACCTGGTGGAAGTGGAGGAGATAACCCTTCTGGACTATACTTAGTACCCAGGTATCCCTTGTTACGGCTGGCCACCTGTGGGCGTGCAGGGCCAGCCGGCCTCCTGTGCTGATAGGGGCCAGCTGAGGAGGAGAGGCTATGCCACTGGAGTCAAAACCCCGCTCCCTGCTGTGCAGGAGCCGGAGCTGGTGGCTTGGGGGTTTTCTACCTATGGGGACCATGTCCCTGCCCCTTGGCCTGCTGACCCTGTTGGGGAGCTACAGAGGCCTGAAAATGAGGGTACTGTTTATAGGCAGATGACTTCCTCGGGTAAAAGGTGTTTTTCCCCAAGCCCTTCTTCTTCTAAGAAGGGGCAGAGGTTTTCCTGGACAGCCTTGTCCGGGTAAGAGTCTCGGTCTCGAGTTCTGCAGCCTTTTCAGCCATGGGCTTGCCAAAAAGGTTTTCACCTCGGCAGGGGACATCGACCAACTTGTCCTGCACCCATGGCTCGAGGTCCGATGACTGTAGCCAGGCCTGACGGCGTGCACTGATGCCGGCCATGGCTACTCGGGCCGAAGCCTCGAAGCCATCATAGGCTGCTCGAGAGATAAACTTCGAGCACTCACGAATACCCGATGACAGAGCATTGAACCTCTGCAAAGGTTCCTCGGAGAGACCAGCAGAGAACCCGGCAATCTCCTTTGCCAGGTCTCGAAGATACATGCCCATGTACAGCTGGTAGGTCTGGACACGGCAAGCAAGCATAGAGCCCTGGAAGCACTTCTTACCGAGGGCATCCAGGTTCCGGGCCTCCCGACCGGGAGGCACCGAGGAGTGCATCTTCTAACTCTTTAGACGATTCATGGCCGATTCCACAACCATGGAGTGGTGCGGTAATTGTGCCTTTTGGAACCTGGGGCTCTTGCAGACTCGATAGATGGAATTGACCCGCTTGCTCAAAACCGGCATTGAGGCCGGCGCCTCCCACATGCGGAAGAGCAACCGTTCCAGCATCGGAGGAACCAGTACAGTAAAGGCCTCCTTTGGGGGAGAGTCATACTGGAGGGCCTCGAACTCCTCGGCTCCTCCTCGGGATCCGCGGGGAAGGCCAAGGCCTTGGCCATATCCCGCATGAAGTCCGAGAACCAGGTATCCTCCGGTGGGGACCGTCTCCGAGGCTCGGACTCCGGCGAGTCCGATGGGACACACCGAGTCCGAAAGGTGTCGGGTGACTCCTCATCCTTTGTTTCCCAGCCGGACCCCTCGGAGGAGGAATCAAGAGGCTCCGGTCGGGCAGGCACCGATGCCATCCGCCCCGACGCCGAGGGTACCGGCGTTGACGACCTTGGTCCCGAGCGGGAGGCCGAGGGAGACCTTGGCCGAGGATCGACTCGAGTGTGCATGGACTCGAGGATCGGCTCGGCCTCCGGGGTCGACTTGGATGTCGATGTCCCGGTGGTCGGGGCAGATGCACTGGTGAGACCAGCGATCAGTCCCTGCTGCTGTTCCATGAAGGCAGCCAAGCTGCACTCCAAGGCCGTCAACCTGAGTCCGAGCTCAGGAGACTCAGCAGCCCCCGACTCGGGCCCCGTCGGTGTCGGGCCCGACATTGGCTCCCCTGGAGGAGAGTCCACGAGGACTACAGTACTCATGTGACCCGGGGACTCCATCTCCACACGAGGTTGTTTTGCAGGCCTCTCCGACTCCGAAGACCCAGGACGACACTCGGGGCTAGGCGACTTGGCCCTCGAGGAGCCAAGTGCGTCCACCGACGCCGCCCTCGTGGGTTTTTTCTTCTTGCGATGCTCCCGCGAGGGAGACCCCCTCTCAGAGGAGCCTCGGCGCTGCTCGGGGCCGGAGTCCCGAGACGTCGAGGCCTCTGACGAAGTCCGGGCCCATCCGGACGCGGAGTCAGAGAAGATTCTTTCCTTTTGGTGCTGCCAACTCCTCAACACCTTTGAGGACATTTTCCCACACGGGCCACAGATCATCGGGTCATGATCGGGTCCGAGGCACCGGAGGCAGCAGTCATGTGTGTCGGTGAGAGACATAAATTTCTTACACCGATCACACTTTTAAAACCCACTGGCAGCCATCGGGGGAAAAAGGGCCCCTGCGAGGTCAAAAGACAGGGCTGCCAGTGAAAACAGAAAAATGGCGCGTACGCTAGTCACTAAGGACAAAAAACGAAAAAAAGAAGTCCTGGCTTGATACGATGTATCGGGCCCAGGCGGGAAAGGGAAACCGGCGTCGAACCGAAGAAATCAGGTCCACGTAAAACAAAATCAACTTTTTCCTCGGGTGAAAACAAAACACGTCCGTCGGGCTCCGTGAAAAAAAGAAGACTGAGCAAGATGGCACCCTTGGGCGGGAAGGGGACTGCACATGCGCGCTGCATTCCCAAAGGCTTTCTGTGAAAGCTGAGGAAATGCTCCGCACAGGGGCTCCGTCGGCGCCGACGTCACCCATATGTGAGGACTGACTTCCTGCTTGGTCCTGGAGAAATAGCAGAAACACTGTCTAATTTAGATAAATTAATAATTATAATACTTTAAAATTTAAGCCATTTTCGATATTCTCAGATTTACGAGTTATAGACACTGTTGACCTGAGAAGTTGATCAGACATAGTCTTAACCTACTCAACCTCTTTTTCCATTCCTTGAGAATAAGTTTTAATTTATTTGTATATTTTAGGATTATTTATTATGTTTGATGAACTATATTTATAATTTATTGTAACCTGCTTTGAACTCTCCAGGCTTAAGTGGAATATGAAAACCAGATTAAATTAAATGAAATATCTTGAGTGAAAACAACAGCCTTTAGGTAGCATGCCGGGGACAGAGCCCCCCACATGTATTGCCGGTTTGTGTGGGGAGCTCTATTCGTGGGTGGGAGGGGGTGGGCCGGGGAGAAGCGAGAGCAGGCAGTGGGCAGCAACTGACCTCGGACATACAGGGCTGATTCAGTGGTAGGTCTTGTATGTCCGGGGCCTTCAATGTAGATGAGGACTTATTCCACCTCGATGATGGAATGTCCCCCTGGATGGCAGGAGATTGCGGAGAGGGACCCGGAGGAGCAGGTGAGGGGGCGCAGGGGGTTCCCCACAGCCCAACCCTGGCCTTGGAAGGCCTGATCAGGGATCAGGCTGCGGGGAAACACATCTATTTGTCAGCAGGTGATCACGGCTGCTGAATGGAGGAGCTTGGCTGAGTTAGCCGGGTAGGTGCAGGATGTGTGGCCAATTAGAATCAGGGCCCGGCCTGCACGTCCAGGATGGTAGACCTGATTCTGATCCCGTGGACATGTTTATCCCTCACAGGATCAGAATCAGTTCTACTGCTGAACGCACTGATTCTGACAAGTTGTATAGGGGGTGGACGGCCAGCACAGAATGACCCCCTTAGTGTGTGTAGCACAGGTCGTACGACAAAAAATATTGTGTTACCTTGGTAAGGCGCTTCGGAGTGGGGACTGGGCAGGATAGTGGTAGAACACAGATATTGTCAGCGTCTCATGGCCATCGCTGGCATTAGTAACCTGCACAATCTTTACTTGATGCCCTTAGGGTGGATGCACTTAATGCCATCTCAATAGGTGATGAAGTACACCTGTGTGCCAGTTTGCACGGTGCCATGTCCTGGGCCCGTGTTAACGGCAGGAGGAGGAAGCATACGCCCCCCGAAGTTAGTGCTGACCCTCTCCCCTCATGCTAGTAACACAGCCCACACGCTCATTTCTGGCATGAGACTTAGTAAACAGATCCCTTCATTTTTTATGAAAATGGAGGTAATTTTTTCCTCCCTAAGCTATAAAGTGAACACATTTCAAAACAGGGGCTAAAATAACTAAACACTTGGAGGCCACTTCTATATTAGCCGTCCAGCCCCTATATGGCCGATCAGAATTGGGGCGTACAGAGGTAGACCCGATTCTGATCTCACAGGCACATCTAGCCCCTGCGGGATCAGAATCGAGTCTACCAGCCTGGATATGCAGGCCGTGCCCCGATTCTGATCAGCCGCATGTCCTGCTGATCCCCATCTAGCACAGCCAGGTTCCTGAATGGAGCCGCAATGCCATGGTGTCCTGTTGTCATGGCACCGCAGCTCCATTCAGGAGCCGCCAGTGAAAACATCCTTTCCCTGCAGCCCGACTCCCTATCTGGCCTCCAATGGCCAGGGTCAGGCTGTGGGGATCCACCTGCACCCCTCACCTCTTGTCTCCACCTGGCACCATGGTCCCCCAAAGTCCAGGAGAACTTATTTCACCTTCAAAGTGGAAAAAGTCCCCTGTCTCTGTGGCCAACCCTGGACATACAGGACCGACCTCAGAATCGGCCCTGTATGCCAGGGGTCACTCTCCACCCACCGCCTGCCCTCGCTCCGCCTCTGTCCTGCCTCCTCCCTCCCATGAACAGAGCTCCCCGTACAAATCGCCTGTTCCTACAGGGATCTCTGTCCACGGCAGGCTACCTGGCTGTTTAGCAGGTCTGGACCTTCAGATTGGATTCCAGACTGGCTAAATGGAGTTCAGAACGATTCCCTTGTTGTCTTGATTGTCACCAACTTAACTTTAGATGGAGAAAGAAACTCTAGTAATCCTTTCTGAGATGAAGGAAGAGGCCTGGCTCCCTTATATGGCACCAAATCTTTAACCATATGCTGCGAAATGCCCATGTAACAACATCTATGGTTCAAACACAAGATTTTAATATAATTCCTTCTTCCACAGGAAGCCAGTGCTATTTCCTCAACAAAGGAGTCACATGATTGTATGTTCACTTCCTTGCCAAGAATTTGACTGCAACATTCCATGTAATTGCTCTCAAACAATAAGCCTCTGAGTCTAGCTTACACAGTAACATAGTAAACGATGGCAGCAAAAGAACAAATTGGCTTCATCTAGTCTACCCAGCTGCAATTCCCGCACCTTGGGCAGATGAGCATTTAAATCTATTTAGTTAATTTATTAGCTCTCCTTTGTACCCCCCATCTTTCTAAATTAACACCCAAGATGACTTACACATAAAGGGATATGTTTACCCAGCCCTGTGCTTGCAACACATGTGTGGACCGCATTACCAGCATGGGGCTGTAGTTACCATGCTTCAGCGTGGTAAAACAGCTACAGGTGCAACTAATGCTATCCATTGAGGTGGCATTAGTTGCACTGGCATTACTTGTACCAAATGCAGGTAGTAAAGGCTAGCTGACCTACCACAAGAATGTCCCCATCCTGCCCCTTTCACCCCCCCCCCCCAAGGTAGCATGGGATTTTCTATGCATGGCCCCATGCTAATTTTTAGTTTGGTGGCCAAGCCTTGCACTAAACCCCACGCTACCAAGTAGCATGTTTTAGTGAATATGCCCCCAAAATTAAAATATATAAAAAAATCAAAACTAAACTCACAACAAAACCAAATTACTAGTAACATAATGTCAGTTCCAGGCAGATATCTGTTAATACAAATCCACAAATTCCCATAATCAATCCATCATCAGTTCTATGCTAATTTTCAAAGAGAACATATCTACCTGTAGCAATACCCAGATGGGAAGGATCATGTCACAGCACAAGCATTCCCGCTGAAGCACCCATCAATCGATTGCTAATTTTTCTAACACTTTCAGTCATGTTTTTTGGTGTTTTTTAACCCAAGTAATTTTTGGTCTGTCAAATGGCCTTTCACATTCGGTCCAGATTTTGTACTCACATATTTACACATCAATCCACAGGCATATTATGCCATGCAAGAAAACACCTTTGCTGCAGTGCCTTCTAGATAAATATCTTGGAATATGAAGAGGTAATTTAAAAAAGATAAACACAAAGGAAAATCTTTTTTTCAGCATAATGATCTGCACCTGTGTGTCTGTTTATAATGAACATTCTGGCGCACATATATTTAAAAATAATGAGTGCACCTTGCTCTGTATTGGAACATTGGCTGGGCAGAGAGATGCTATCTTCAGCTGGAAAAATCAGAGCCGTAATTAGCTAGATTCGTGCAATCACAGGGTGCCCCTACAAGAAAGCTGATATGATGCTAGGCAAAGGCACGGCACTAGAATCTTTGGTTCTGTATGTCTACAGCAATTTGCCTTGATTTCTAAGTTCACAACATCTGTGTCCTATGAAGAAATATTTCCATGGCAATAAACCTGTGAATCTACAGCTCCTGTCCTATTACTACCTGTATCGGTTTACTTAATATTTGAAATTCCATCTTTTCTTCCCTATAGCAATACAACCAAATCTCTGCTTTATGAAAAAGATTGTTTTATGTTGCACTTATTGACCTTTAAGATCCTAAAATTCAGCAATGACCTAAAATCTCCTTTCTTGAATTGTGCCATGTGGCAGCTCAGCTAACAGCAGTAATAACAGTAGGTAGCATTTGTAAGGGACCACGAGTCATGGCCAGCATTCTGTAAAATGCAATGTTGGTCAAAACTATTCTTTTAATATGTTGGGGCTAGTTCCAAGCTCGGGTGGTAGCACTTCTTTTCCATCTGTTATCTGTCAGTAGTAGCCCAGGCACGCTTCAAGAGCTATGTATTCAATCCCTGGGAAGGAAGAAAGAGTGTCAACTACTACTGTGCTGGCCTCTGCTGGTCATAGAGTGTAGTGCTGAAAGATTTCTCAGGGGAGACAGCTCGCCCTTTGCAGTTGGCACCGTCTCCTGATAACTCTATTTATTTTCATTTATTTAAAACCTGTATATTCCATGCAGTCCCAGGATCTTGGCATATCACAATAAAACATATACAATATTATCATATTCAAAATAACATAAAATACAAAAGACAATAAACTACCTCGGAAGGGCTCTATTAACACTGTACTGGGTCTAAGCAAACCTCTACTACAGAGCCCCATTTACTTCTTTTATCAACACCCCATTCACATTTTCTCTACCCTTCCCCCAACTCCCCCTCCTCCCTCCACGGTCTTCATTCATGTTTCAGGCTATAGGGATTCAGCAAGCACATGCTTCTAGTGAAATGGCCTGGTGGTTAGAGTAGTGGGCTGAGAAACTTGGCAAATCATCTTCACCCTCCATTGCCTCAGGTACAAACCAGAGATGCTAAGGGTGGACCATGCCAAAGAGTGAGATTTACGAGCCATGTGTCTAAGGTACAAGTTCTAGATGTCAAAAAGGCTTCACAAAGGAAGCAAGTAAATGAAATGATTTAGCTATCTTTGGTGCATCTAAAAGGATATAGACAGAGTGGAGGCAGTTATCAAAGAAACTTGCCAAGGTAATTAAATAGCTGGGCAAATTCCCTTGGCTGAAAAATTCTCCTGTCATTAGACGCTTGCATACACACACAGAACCTTTGCCTTTTAGACGCATGCATGCACCCTGTCACTCTTCAGACACAAACACACATGCACACACACTCTTCTGATGCTGCCAACTGCTCATGTGCCCGTTTAGTGAGTGCCCCCTCCCCCAGTGAGCTCTGCTCATCATTATGGCGTTTGCTGCCATCTATTCCTCAGCCTCCCCCAGCCTCCCCCTTAACCTCAGTCAACTGTACACATGTTAATTTGTAGGTATATGAGTGCACAAGTGATTTGCATACACTTTCGCTTTTAAGTCGCCCAGACGTACCAAATGCGCGCTCACAAATGCACACCCCTAGCTGCAAGCGACTCTGGCAGCAGGCAGAGCAGGCTCACTCACAGAGGGGAGGACTGGAGAGCTACAGAGGCCCAAATTATGAAAATTATCCAGACAGTTTAGCCATCCTTCTGGCTGCTAGACCTTAATGTAAAAATCTGTACAGCACTGAAAATTTTCAGACAGCTGACCACCCTATTCTACTGAATGCTAAGCACATGTCACAGGGCCGCCTTAAACATTTGGTCATATGCTTAGTTCGCCTATGCCTGTTCCTTAATGCAGCCCTGCGCCTGGCTATATCACCAGATGTTAAAAAAGAACATGACTCAATAATTATTTTCACTAACACGTCCATCATTTTCCTACTGCTAACCACAGGATTCCCTCGGCAGCATCAATGAAGACAATACAGTCCTGGCCTGTTTCCTTTCACTGACCTAGGCAGACCCAGTGAGAGACCATTGGAGACCCCACTTCTAGACAGGAAGTGCTGAATAAATGTCTGGCTACAGTGCTGTTGTAGGTAAGTGCAGTTGACCCATGGTGACCCTATAAAATGTGTTCCATCTTCAGTCAGGCAGTTAATTGTTGATAGAGTAGCATCCATAGCTGGAGCTGGCACAAGGAGATGAGGTGCCCAAGTGAACCTCATCCTTTGTGCTCTGCCCTCCCCAGCCAGCTTCCCATTGCCACTGCTGCTGCCCCTTTATTTATTTATTTAACAGGTTTTATATACTGCTTTATCATTTCAATCAAAGTGGTTTACATTGAATCTTAAACTTGGTAATATACATTAAACAGGGACATTGATAACCTGGATTTTTCTGAGGCAATGGAGGGTTAAGTGACTTGCCCAAGGCCACAAGGAGTGCTAGTGGGAATTGAACGCTGGTCTCTGGGTTCCTAAGCCAATGACCTTAACCATTAGGCTGAAACAGCCTCATAGTGCTCACCTTAAAATGTTGGCATTGCAGGGTTGTCTGCATCTACCCCCACTGACGCCAATTTCCTTTGTATGGGGGCAGAAGAGTCTTCCAGCCCCATACAAATAGGAAGTCGGCATCGGGCATTGGTGGGGGCAAAAGCAAACAGTCCTGCAGCTCTGTAGTTTTAAGGTAAGTGCAATGGGACTGTAGGTAATGGGTACCCCAGAGATCTGGCGCTCTAGACAGCCACCTAGTTCGTCTAATGGTAGCACCACCTAATGGTAGCTGATGTTTTTGTATCTTTCTCTTTTGCATTGGCCTTCAATCTTGTCAAGCAAGATTTCTTTCTCTAATGATCTTTCTCTTCACATGATGTATCCAAAGCATAAAAGTTGAAGTCTTGTCACTTTAGCTTCCAAGGAAAACTCAGGTTTGATATCCTCTAATACCAATTGTTTTGAAGAATCCTAACTGGCTTTTGGTAGCTTTCAAATTCAGAACTCAAAGCCTCATTTTTAAGTTCCTTGCACAGGGCAGTACTTTTTTTCAATTCCTCCGAGTCCTTACATTTAAATAGCATTTCTGGCATGGATATCTCCCCTACATCTTCTTTGTTAAAGACAGAAGCAAAGAATTCATTTGGAGGTTATTTTTAAAAAGTGAATGTAGTGCCAGAAAAACATGGAAGCTGAACCTACATCCAAAACACCATTTTAGAAAGACCATGATGTGGACATTTCTGCATTGGGCATGTCGATCTCTTCATGTCTCCACAGGATATATTCCAGGGGCATTTCTGGACATGGCTTGGGCAGCGCGGGCACCTGTACATCATTGACATATTTCATATAGGCCAGTGGCGTGTAGAGCGCTTTTTTAAAAATGTGCCAGTCTACACCTGCTGTAAATCTGTTGTCTGTTGGGAATGCTAGTGGCATTGATGACTGGAGGAGTGTTTGGCCTGACTGTTGTCTGTGTCCTCGCAGGTATCTTGAGCTACTGTTTGTTTCTCTGCAATGTATCCTGTGCCTATCCTCCACCCCCTTTCCAAGACCCCTGTAAACTCCCTCTCCCTCATCCTTTCCATCCCTTCCAGCTGTGCCAATCCCTAACCCCCAGTGACCCACTCCCAGGCCCTTGGTTTCTGTGTGTCCCTGTTGGCCATTTCCCTGTTGACCACTGTCTGTGCATATCCCAGTGTTCCCGGCATCACCTGCATCTCTGTGTGGTTCCCTGCTTCCTGTCTGGGTGTTTGCCAGTGTTCCCTGTAGACTATGTCTTTGTGTAGTCCCTGCTGCATGTGTATGAGTGCATGGATGGAGGTACATGTGCAGTGCTATGGGTACTGGTTTTGGCAGTCACTGAGTTGTAGGGTTGGAAATCATTGGGTGCTGATGATGAAAGGCAGGAGCCATGGATGAGATGAACAGATGGTTTGTGCTGGCCATGCTACAAGAGGCCCATAAAGAGCACAGCACAGCCACCACAAGGTATCCATATCAGGACACAATTCCTGGACCTTACAGATTAGCAGTGCCTCATCAGGTTCTGCTTTGATAAGACAACCATCCACCATCTCTGCCAAGAGCTAGAGCCTCTCTTCTGCTTCACTACACGTTCAGCCCCTGCCCATCCACTTCAAAGTGACTAATTTTTTCTCCTTCTCTGGCTACATGCTCTAATGTAATTCTGAACTGTACTGTAGGTCTCTCTGTGCCAAGACCATCTTCCTCTCAGACCTAGTCTCGCAGTACTCTTTAGATCTTCTGTTACTGACAGAGACATGGCTCAAGAAAGAAGAGGAACTCATTTGCTATCAATACCTCCCTCCCATCTGTGACACTCTATCCACTTTATACACTTCTAGATTGGGTGGACGAGTAGCTATAATTTAGAGAGGATCTCTAAGCATTTCAGAAATTAAATCACCCACTCTGCTTTATCCCCAAATTGATATTGATTTAGTTCCTATCCAGCCCTTCCATTCACATTCTTCTTCTCCAAGTCCCTCCAACATTGAGCTCCTCCCTCTGGGACTCTACTACTACTGAGCATTTGTATAGCGCGACAAGTCGTATGCAGCGCTGCTCTAGACAAACTCAAAAACCACCATTAGATATACCAATTTAATCATATTAGGAGACTTTACCCTCACTTGGTTTGCAGCTTGTCGTGCTGTGAGGGCTTATGTGCATCAGTGATGCTGAGGGTTAAGCTATTAGTAGCTTAACTACTGGCAAGGTCTCCCAAGATGAACAGGTCTCAGCTGAGGTGCCAGACCAAGACAATCCACCTAGCTCGGAAACAGCAGAATAGGATGGTGTTGTTGGTGGATTATCACATTTCTTCACTTGGTCTCACAGCCCTACTCATACTCTTACCCATTCACCTTGTCCCCATTGTCCTCTTATTCTCTGGTCAATTTATTAGTCTCCACTATTCCCCCCAAGCAACTCCAATTTCCACTCACAATCCCGCTGAAGCCCCGAGTTCCCACTTCAAATCCCAATCTTAGAATCCTACTTCTGTTTTCTCACCCAATCTTAGAGTCTCCACCTGTCAGAATTCTTGTTTTACCACATCCTATGCCCCTAGTACCTGCCTTCCTGCCTCCTACTCTCCTTCCCCAGCACCCACCCATTTATTTCCTTCGCCAATATTCATTAACCATGTCTTTCTTCCTTCTTTCCCCAGCATGCATTCGTATAATCCCTCCTTTTCAACCTTCACTTGGTTGACTTTGCTTTTTCCCCACTTCCCACAATATCTGTTCTCCTCTCATTTCTTACTCCCCCAGTATCACCCTCTTTCTTCTATGACCCCAGCATTTGCTAGCATTAGCCACATTTCATTCCCAGGATCCCAGCCCATCCTTCCAGTCTCATCCCTTTTCCAGTCCCATCCCCCAGCCCCAATATGTTTATTTTCTGTATCAGTCCCTAGTCCCTGTATCAGCCAGCCTTCCAGCCTCATTATCAGCCCATTTTGAGTCTCAGCCTCCCATTCCCAGTATTAGCCCATTGCCAGAGTCAGTCAGCCACCCCCCAGCCCCATATCAGTCCATTTCCAGTCCCCACCATCCCCAATATCACCCAATATCAGCCTATTGCTAGTCCCATCCCCCTCCCCCAGGCCTAGTTCCCCCAAATATCAGCCCATTTCCAGCTTCCCAATCCAGTTCCTGCCCCTCCAGCCCTAGTGTCAGCTATCCCTCCCTCCTCCTTCCCTGTAGCAACAAAGACACAGGAGCAAAAGCAAATGCTTCTGCGGCTGTGCTATACTCAAACCACTGGAACTGCATCTTGAGTATAATACAGCCAAGGTGACCAAAAGTAAATGTTCCCTTGACTGTGCTGAGCATTAATACAGTCACAGGAGAAAAAGCAAATGCTCCCACAGCTGTGTTAATGCCGTGGTTGGGTGGGCAGAGGGCAGGCTGGAAGTGATCCAGTGAAGCAGGCTTCCTGCACCCCTATTGTGGTGCACCCTGAGCCAGTGCCTCATGTGCTTACATCTTAAGCCACCCCTGCTCTTAATTCTCTAGCCTACCTTCACCCCAGAAATATCAGCATACATTGTATCATCCTGGATTACATCTCATACATTGGCAACTATGTAGGGCAGAAAGAATCTGGCGTAGGCTACACACTGCTGAATCACTAACGGCCTTTACAGATCTCCACTCCTACTACAGACCTATGATTACCACTGCAAAAAAGACTATTTTTCCGAGCTTATTTCTGCTTCTTGCAACCGCCTAAAAATTCTACTTGGTTGTTTCATGCCTGTTGCATTCCCCTTCCACTATAAGTTCACAAGGTAATACTCCCTCTTCGGAGCAGCTTGCTCATTTTTTCATTAAAAAATTGCTGACCTCTAATCTGAATTCTTCCTACATTCTCCTATTTCAGATACTAGCGCAACACCTCCTCCCGCAGCATCTCCTCCGTTAGTATCCTTTTCACATACCTAGAGCTCCTTTGTGGGAGGGGTAGCCTAGTGGTTAGAGCAACAGGAGATCAGGGTTTGATTCCCACTGGCACTCCTTGTGATCTTGGGCAAGTCACTTTACCCTCCGTTGTCTTGGAAGAAAAGGTCTGGCAATCTATTTCCAGTCATACCTTGCCAAGAAAACCCAGGGGCTGCTGGGTTGCCAAGAGTTGGTATTGACTTAACGGCACTTAAAAAAAAGAGCTCCTTTAACTCTATCGGCCTGATATTCAAAGGCATTTACATGGTTTACAGACCTGTAAACTGTGTAAATGCCTCTAAGCAGTATATTCAGCAGCAGTAACATGGTTAGTGCTGCCACTTGTGATAAGGAAGTTTATCATAGCTCAGGAAGGAGCTATAGAAAAGGTGAAGTGACTCTGAACAAGCAACCTGTCAGTTCTGGTAGAAATATGAAAACAGAATTTTGCCATAAAAGACTACCAGTCCCAGAATGTACCAGGTTTCCAACAGCCATTAGAGGAGCTGAAGTGAGGAAACGTGTGTTCAATCAGGAGGGCTATGAGGTAATCCCTAAGCACTCATCTCAAAGGGCAGGGCCTGATTCAGCACAGCTGCGCTGTGTTAGGGAGGATCACTCATCTAAGCAGAATAAGAGTAGAGTTTATTCTACAGATGACCATCTTCATGATCACCTTGGATATATAGAGAAGGATCATCAGTTTCATCTGAAGGATCATCAGAAGCAGAAGCCAAACCGGACAGACAGAGAGGCCAGGAAACCCTCTGGAAGAAAGAGGAGAAAAGCCTTTGAGAGGTCTAGAAGAGTCCAAAGCAGTACGTATAATGGGAGGTATTCCAAGGGCCAGCATACACCATTGGACTGGAGAAAGCCAGAGGAATGGTGCTGCAGAGCTAGGAATCACCAGAGGCTACCTGTGAGGGAGACGGCTGCACGTGGAAGGGACCCTAAGACCTGTGCCAGAAGGTATGTGAAGAGAGATCCAGTGTCCAGGGATCTGGATTGGAAGGCTGGACATAAGAACTGGACTACATACTGGCCAGGCTATATAGAGAGGAACTCTAGCAGCAATGGAAGCTCAGGTATGAACACTGATCTATGCCCTAGCTATAACCTTGAAAGACAGCAGGGAAACAAGTATTCTTCTGAAAATGCTCCATTGAGAGGTTCATCTGTGCCAATCCATGATATTGAACCCATGCTTGTTGAACAAGGGGGAATAATAGCAGATGAGGATCCTGTTTATATGGACCCTCTCTATCTAAACTCCGTTGGTAACTTTCTGTTATAAAGTACAGCAACCATCACAAAGTAATACAAATTTGTTCTTTAATCTACCCAGAAAAGCTCCTGAAGCAGGATTTGACCCACACAGTAGAAAGCAAGCCAGCTAAGGGGTTTCAGCTGGTAACTGCTAGCAATTAAGCCTTACCTAATTGCTTGTGAGCTAGGAGAGAATCACTTCTGTATCTATGTGGGAAGTAATCAGAAGTTAACCTGAAAAGAACAGTTTGTTTCTTGCTTTGTGGCTTTTCATTTGTTGTTTTCCTGATTTTGACTTTGTTTTTCCAAGTTAACACTGAAAGCAAGTAACCTAATTTATGTGCTACCAAGCATATCTGTGTTGGGAGAAATAACCCCATAAATAAATATCTTATTGGCTTTACCCAAGAGCACAACTAAATTATTGTCAGCAGCTGTGTCTGGTGTGAATGAACTACATTGCCCACAATACCTTGCAAATCATATAGATATATGCACTTGTCAAGACTGTGAAGATTCTCACCCAGGCAGCCGTCTGACACACTATAACCCCAGATGCTGACTGCTTTGCATCGGAACTGGAGGCAGTACTCGTCACTAACTGGTCAGCGGCAATATCGAGCCACTGCTCGGTTAGCGACCCATGGGTAAATATATGCATAGCGAAAGCTGGCCTATCTTTACCCATGGGAGCCAAGCGAGCAGCAGCTCATTATCACCGCTGCCCGGTTAGCTTCTGGGCTGTGTGGCTGACCCAGATATTCAATGCTGGTGGCCGGATATGTCCTTGACATTGAATATCCGGGTTTTGTGTTCAGCGGGGATGGCTAGGTGCTGTAATCGAGTTAGCTGCCTTCATTGAATATCGGGCCCTTGAAACTCTTACAAGATTCATTACTACCACTTATAAACTACTTGCCCATTAGATCCTATTCCCTCTTCCTGGTTCTCCTTTAGTTCATTGGGCCTCCTCCCTCAAGCTCTTTCTATCATCGGCAAAAGTTTGACCACCGGCACTTTTCCACTCTGTTGGAAAACTGCTCTTGTCCTACCTATCCTTAAAAATCCATCTTTGGACAGTACTTCCCCCACACATTACTGCCCTGTCTCCAATCTTCCTTTTTCTATCTGAGATCTTAGAAAAGTTTGTCTTTTCCTAGTTAAGCTATCATCTTGAAAAAACTGATATACTCCACAACGTCAATCTGAATTCTGCCCCGGAAAAAGTACCGAGACCGTTCTACTTTCTCTACTTAGCACATTTTTTGAATCTATTGTTAATTGTAACATCTCCTTGGCTATTTCCCTTGATCTTTTCTCTGCTTTTGACTTGGTTGACCATTCCATTTTGTGCTTCTTTCTTCAAGATATAGATCTAGAAGGCATTGTCCGTCAGTGGTTCTATTCCTTTCTCTCTGATTGCTCCTACACTGCTGCTTTTACATCTTTGACTTCTACTAATAATCCCCTTAACTGTGGTGTCCCTTAGGGTTCTGTCCTTGCCCCTCTCCTCTTCAATGCTTTCCTAGCACCACTGACCATTATTATTCAACAGTTTGGAATCTCTGGTATTACTATGAGGATAATGTTTATGTTTATTAAGCTTGATATACCACCCTTCACATTAGCAGCAGGGCAGTTTACAATTAAAACAAGTCAAGAGAGAAGGGGAAAGGAATACTATAAGTTACAGGAAAGATTACAACATTCAACCCTGGGAAGGAATGAGAGCAGCAGTCAGAGAGACACTGACTAGAAGAGTCAGGCAGAGGGTAGATCAAAAGCTTTCTGAAAGAGATAGCTTTTGAGCTGTGATTTGAATTTGACATAGGACAGTTCTAGGCTGAGGTTAGGAGGTAGGGCATTCCAGAGATTGGGACCAAGAAAGTAAAAGGCTGTGCTATGAGTGGTTTCAAGCCTGGCTTGAGTGGCGGATGGGAGGTAAAAGCGTTTGGCATGAATGGAGATAAGTATCTGGTGTGGCGAGTGTAGGGTTTGAGAGGTAATGGGGAATGTCAGTATGGAGTGTCTTGTAAACCAAGGTGAGGAGTTTACATTGAATATGGTAGGGTACTGGGAGCCAGTGGAATTGGATTAGGAGAGGGGTTACATGGTCAAAATGGGAGGCATGAGAAGTATTTTCATGGCTGTATTCTGAATAAGCTTTAGGCGCTGTGGTTCATAGTGTAGAAGCCCAGAAAGGACAACATTACAATAGCCTAAGCCGAGTGGCTCAGATATGGCGAAGTGAAAAGAAAGAACAGTGGACAATAGCACTGATATGATCGTGGAAGGTTAGGGAAGAATCAAGAATAACACCAAGGAAGAGAAGCAAAGAAACCAAGGAAACAGGAGTATTGAAAAGTGTTGGGGAAAGTGAAGGACAGGGACTTGAACCATAAAACCAAACTGTAGAGGTCTTAGCAGGATTAAGAAGGTGGTTAGATGTCATCCAACTGGCAATTTGAGTGAGACAGGCATTGAGAGGAGCAAGATCGGGCAATACAGAATCAGTGTGAAGGAGCAGAAATATTTCATCAGCATAGTAATATGCCAAGATCCGGCACTGTTGTACAAAAAGAGCGAGAGGGATGAGGAAAATATTGAATAATAATAGGGCCAGCATTGAGCCCTGTGTTACCCCACAGTGTAAAGGAAAGAAACGTGAGGATGCCGAGTCAGATGTGACAGAGAAGGAGCAACCCGAAAGGTTGCTTCTTCATATGCATCCCACTTCCCACCAATGTTGCCGTACTGAATGACTGACTCTCTCAGGTTGCTATTTGGCTGAAAACTAACCATCTTAATGCAACCAAAACCTCTGCCATCTGGCTAACTAGTTCCACCACAGTTCCATCTCTCTCTACATTATTCAATAGCACACCTATTCCACTAGCACCTTCTTTTAAATATCTTCGTAATACTCGATTCTGCCCTCTCTTTTCATAAACACATAGGTTCCATTGTCAAATGTTCTTTCTACGCTCTTCGCCAAATCAGAAGCATCCACCCATTTCTCTCCATTTCAGCACTAACCAAATTACCTGTATCCCTAGTCCTTTCCTGTTTGGATTACTGCAACATCATCTAGGCTGGTCTTCCGGAATACAAACTCAAATATCTGCAAACTGTTCAAAATACTGCTGTAAGATTATTAGCCTAATTTAGACCACGTCATGCTTATACTAATACATTTTCACTGGCTACCCATATGCTATTACATCCAATATAAAATTCTTATTATAATTTTTAAGACACTCCATACTGGCATACCCTCTTATCTCTTGTCATATCCCATCTTATCTCTTGCGTTCCATCCACATTAACTGATTCTACCTTTCCCCTGCATCACGGGACAGATACAAATGCACTGGACGTCCAGCTTTCTATTTTCTTGGCCCCAGCTTATGGAAAGCTGTACCACCTGGCCTTCACTTAGAACATTCCTACACAAATTCAAACCCTTTCTTAAAACCCACTTGGTTTTAATCAGCGTATGAACTTTCTCCTCAGTGACATGGGTGACTGTTTTCCCTCCTCCTTTGTTGTTACTGCCCTCTCTTTCTGATCCACTATATATTAGATTTAATAATAACCCCTTTTCTCCCCATTATGTCTTGCATGCTATGAGAGTAACTATCCTCTTTCTCTAAATTATTGCAATTCCTTTTTGCTTTTATATTTTTATTATGCAAACTGCCATGCTGGACTGAAGGGCGATATAGCAAGATTTTAATAAAGTGTAAACCACCACAGCCCTTGCTTTCGTAGTCACTGGCAGTTTGCAGTCTGTGGTGGCCACTACTGTGGGTATGAGCCAGCCAGGCCATGCATCAGCATATTTCACAGTTCCCGGGGGCCTTTCTAACTCACTTTTCACAATATGCAGCATTCCCACAAACTGTGCAGCAGAAGCAGCAAACCATAATGCAGTTCCATGAGGTAGCCTGCTATCTATCGGTACTGGGGATCATCGATTGTACCATGTGGCCCTCAGTCCCCTGCGAAGGAAGGAAACCACCTACCACAAGAGGAAGGCATTCAACTCACTCAACATGCAGGTGATCAGCAATGCACAGGGGGAGATAACTGAGGTATTTCCAAGTTTCCTAGGCTCCTGCCACAACTCATACATCCTCATCCACTCTGGAATCTACAAAAGCTTTGTGAGTGGAGATAGCACTGATGAATAGCTGCTAGGTAAGCTCTGCACCAGACCTCACTATCATCTATACATGCACATGCTTGGAGGTTGTACTGTATCCTGGGAGCTGCAGCACTTGGCCAAAAGTGCCAAGGGATGCAATGCCCACTCAGCACATGAAAGACCCTGTTGCAGTGTCTTAACATGTGTCCACTTCCCCTCTACCTATGCAGGTGAAAGAGGTTACCCATTGAGGCAGTGGTTCTTGACCCCATCGTGGTGCTTCATAGAGAGGCAGAAGAGTGGTACAACAGGGTCCACAGGCACATGAGTGCCATCATCGAGAGGACATTTGGTCAGCTCAAAAGCCTCTGCTGGTGCCTTGACTGATCTAGGGGGGGGGGGGGGGGACCGCTGTACAGCCCTACCAGGATATGTCAGATATTCATGGCCTGCTGCATGCTACACAATCTGGCATTGAAGCACCTACAACTGTTCCCTGAAGAACAGCAAGCAGCAGATCCAGACCTTGATGCAGAAGCAGGCAGAGGAATACTAGGTAACCATGTCAACTAGATGTGACTGCAAGAAATGACTTCATACACAGGCACTTCATGTGAAGGTAGGTGTTTATTAGCAAACACACAAAATATGTACAGCCTCATGACCCATCTTCCACCATCCCTCCTCTGCAAACACCCCCCCCCCATTTCAACACCAGCCCCATACAACAACCCTCCCCTGCCACCATCCCAACTCTTCATGGGGGGCCCAGGTACTTGCTACTGGCCCTCTCCCCTTCTGCTGCCACTCCATGTGCTTGGTGATACCATGTCCTGCAGTACACACCTTGGATCCCCTCTTACACACACCTTGGGTCCCCTCTTACACATATGCCAGCAGCTATGCAGTGGTCTCTTATGCATGTCATCATTCCAGCCTATGCCCTGGCTGTTGCAGTAGTGCATATGGTGTCTCAGTGAGGCACTCCATGTCGTGAATGCATGGTGTTGGCATGCATCACATGGCCTTGCATATTACAGATGGCAATCTGAGGTCTCCTCCCTACATGTGACATCTATGTGATGTGTGCCATGACTTACCTTGTAGCTGTTACAACTACTGCAGGAGGTACTCTAGCAGTTGAGTTAGGTCCTCCACATGGCCACTTAATGTGGGTGCATGTAATGCAATCTCAACAGGTGGCATTAAGTGCATCTGTATTAATTGCAAATGCACTTCTCTTAGCATGGTGAGGTACTTCTCAGAATTGTAACTGCCAGGGAACATTCATGCACACCTGCAAAACATAGTGTGCTCCCATTTTCCTTCCCAAACTATTTTTTGACTCCCAATGTGCTTTAATGTGTGAAACCTTAGTGGAATTTAATAAACATGCCCAGTGGTCTTTTTCTGCTCTTAGCTTTTATGCTTCCATATTTCTATTAAAAGGGCTTAAGCAATGTACAACAGCAATCAAAACTACATAAAAATCACATAAATCAAAAAATGTAAAACATGTAAGAATGAATAAAAACTAGTAGCATTAAAACAACAGCTTTAACAATAAGAAAGGTCCCTAGAAGAATAAAAAAAAAAGCTTTAGTAAACAAGAAGTGTTTTACGGTTTTTCCTAATCAATAAATAATCCGTAATGGATCAAATATCACTCTAAAGAGAGCTGTAAAGTTTTGGTGTGAAGCAGGAAAGGCTCTATATTAAGTCTCGATGCATTTAATCATAGACACTGAATAGGTCTGCAGTAACTCACAGGAGGACCATAACAACCTTCCTGGAACATAAAGAGGCAGAATTTCCTATAGGTACAAGGACTAGCCCATGCAAAGGACTTAAAAATGAGGATTAGAGTTCTGAATCTGAAAAGCTACCAGGAGCTGGTGAAGATTATTCAAAGCCAGGATGATGTGTTCCTGCAATTTCAAGCCTCATTAAAATTCTAGCTGCAGTATTCCGAAAACGCTGCAGCCCCCAGCCTAGCTAATTCCTTTTCCTGCAGGCTCATGTACAGTGCATAGACAATCATTCAAATGACTGAAAATGAAGATATGAATAACAGTTGCAGAACTGTTGTGGCATAAGTAGGGGGGCATTTTGAGCAGTGGCAGCGGCCAGCACGGTTAAAGCGGCTAGCTGTCATCACTTTAATTTATGCCTGGGCCATATCTAGCCAGAGGCATTGAAGATCTGGTTTGGCTGGATGGCATTTTAGCCATTTGGTCAGCAGTGATATACATTCAGTAGAAATATTCACTAATAAGGAGGAAGCATGAGACCCCACAATCCATAAACTGAGAGAAAGGGAAATCTCAACATGTTCACTGGGGCTCTGAACAGGCATTCCAAGAAAACCCTAGCATAATGCTAACACCACCAAGGGCACGAAGACATGACAGTAAGACCTTACAGTCCATGGTATCAAAGGCTGCTGGAAGGTTAAGAGCAACCAAAACCTAATTTCTGACATCTGAATTCTTATGCAGTGAGTTAGTTTAAATCAATAATTTGCCCTCTGCAACATAACCAAATCCAAATTCCAGCTGACACAAGTCCAAAAACCTATTATCATCCTCAGCGTCTAGCAACCGGGCCAGAGCTACTATCATTAGGGGTCAGGCTGTCATACTACCTCTAAGTGGCCTGTGGCTGTGTCATTTGCAAGTGGGAGTCACCAGGGTAGGAACAAGTGGGATCATTCCTGCCCTCCACTAGTCAGTAGGGACACTAAATTTTTTAAAAAAGACATTGGGTGGGTGAGGTGTTTGGGGAACATCATTCTTACATCTAAAAGGGCTTGGGGGCTCAGTACCGATCATGGCCAGTGGGTGGCAGTCTCTATTTTTATAAGGGATTGGGGACTGTGGCTGAGTTCATGTGGGTGGGGCTTTGATAAGGATTTGGAGAGGGCATGGGGGAGTGCACATTTTGTAAAAAGGACTAGGGGTGGAGGGACTGCTTTTTATATATTGGCAGTGCTTTTCAAGTGCTCCTTGGGAGTATCAGCTTGCATGTTAGTAGGATGATGTTCCAAAGGGAAAGTTACTGTAACAACACCGGCTAGCGAACCTTATGTTTTGATATTTCTGCTCTAATGTCTATTGTACTTAAGCAGCTTTCTGAAATCTGAACTTGCTCTTAACACGTGAAGGGTTTTTACATCTGTACATGTCACTAGTTACATGTGTAAAAACATGGACCTCCTCAGTGTGCTAGCACGTAGGACTCACATAAGAGAGCTAACACACTGAAGGTTCGCATCTAGATTTAGCATGCATTTTCTACCACTTAAGCCCCAACTTTATACAGTAAAGTATGTGTGTACTTCACATTATAAAATAGGTGTTAGTGATGCTCAGAAAATTACCCTCCCTAAGCTTCAAGTGAATCCACCTTTTTGTTCTTAATGTCCTTCTGTCTGAAACGTCTGCTCCTGCCGGAAGTCCTGGAATTTAAACGTGCATGTCTCACGTGTCCCCGCATACATTTTATAAAAGCCGCTGTGTTCAGCGGGGTACATGTGAATATCGCAACTTGAACATCCCCTATGTAAAATCGGCTGTCATGCAAGGTTGACACACATAAGGTTTTTTACTGCTTATTCCTACCTCCCTGTTCTCTTCTTTATTCATTTTTTTTAACTTTGTGATTGGGAGAATGTTTAACACATTTTTCTGTATAGGATAATTATTATTTATTTACTTTGAATGTACTTGTACTGGATAAAAAATAATTTAAAGGAGGTATAAGTTACCAAACACTTAATTTGTTTTTGAACCCCCATGACAATAGTAACATTTCGGTGCATTACCAGATTAAGCAGTCACCCTATGTCTGTGTCTGAAGTCATTTTATCTAAGGCATATTTATAATTCACCTACGAGCATGACTGCATCCAGTAGGGACATGATAAACTAAGAGAATGGCTAGTTTGTTTATTGAGCCACTTCTATCAACACAGTCAACACCCTGAGGCTGGCAAACAGAAATTTTGAATCAAAATAGCTAATCCACCACCCTTACATAGAAACATAGAAACATGATGACAGAAAAAGACCACAAGGCCCATCTAGTCTGTCCTTCCATAACAACAACTACAACAGTCCACTTTTAACCTTTAGAGATCCTCTGTGTTGGTCCCATGCTTTTTTGAATTCAGTTACTGTCCTCATCTCTACCACCTCCACTGGGAGACTATTCCACGGATCCACTACTCTTTCCGTAAAGAAATATTTCCGCATATCACTCCTGAATCTATCTCCCTTCACCCTCATCCCATGTCCCCTCGTCGCAGAACTTGCTTTCAATTGAAAGAGGCTCTCTCCCTGAACATTTATGCCACGGAGGTATTTAAACATCTCAATCATATCACCTCTATCCCGCCTTTCCTCTAAGGTGTACATATTAAGATCCTTAAGTCTGTCCTCATATGCTTTATAATGAAGACCACTAATCATCTTAGTAGCAACCCTCTGCACCGACTCCATCCTGTTCACATCCTTTTGAAGGTGCGGTCTCCAGAATTGCACACCATACTCCAAATGAGGTCGCACCAAAGACTTATACAGAGGCATTATCACCTCCTTTTTTCTGCTAGCCATTCCTCTCCGTATGCACCCAAGCATCCTTCTAGCTTTTGCCGTCGCCTTTTCTACCTGTTTAGCTACTTTAAGATCATCGGACACAACTACGCCTAGGCCCGCTCTTCTTTAGTGGACAAAAGTACTTCACCTCCTATACTGTATTGCTCCCTTGGATTGCTGCAGCCCAAATGCATGACCTTACATTTTTTAACATTAAATCCCAGTTGCCAAATTCTAGACCATTCTTCAAGCTTAGCCAGATCCCTCCTCATGTTATCTACACCTTCCTGGGTGTCTACTTTATTGCAGATTTTGGTATCATCCGCAAAGAGGCAAACCTTACCCGACAGCCCTTCCGCTATATCACTAACAAAGATGTTAAAAAGAATCGGACCAAGGACAGATCCCTGGGGCACACCACTGGTAACATCCTTCTCCTCAGAGTGAGCTCCATTTACTTGTACTCTTTGTCGCCTCCCACCCAACCAATTTCTAACCCAAGCAGTAACTTTAGGGTCCATCCCTAGGGTGCTCAGTTTGTTTATAAGTCGCCTGTGAGGAACAGTGTCAAAGGCTTTACTGAAATCTAAATACACCACATCTAGAGCTCTCCCTCGGTCCAACTCCCTGGTCACCCAGTCAAAGAAATTAATCAGATTTGTCTGACAAGACCTGCCTCTGGTGAATCCATGCTGCCTCGGATCCTGTAATCCGCTGGACTCCAGAAACCTCACTATTTTCTCTTTCAACAGCGTTTCCATTAATTTACTCACCACTGAAGTTAAACTAACCAGCCTGTAGTTTTCAACCACATCCTTACTTCCGCTTTTGTGTAAAGGCACCACATGAGCCTCTCTCCAGTCCTTTGGCACCACTCCCGACTCCAACGAGGCATTGAAAAGGTCAGTCAGTGGAGTTGCTAGAACGTCCCCAAGTTCCCTCAGTATTCTAGGGTGTATCCCATCCGGTCCCATGGCTTTGTCTACTTTAAGTTGAGTTAGTTTCTCACGAACACAGTCTTCTGAAAATTGTTCAAGATGTCCCTCGCTTCTGTTCTTATTTGTGGGTGTTTTCTGAGGTCCTGCTCCTGGTTCTTCATCTGTGAACACAGAACAAAAATATTTGTTAAGCAATTCCGCTTTATCCTTATCAGCTTCTACATATTCCCCCCCTGTACCCTTGAGTCTGACAATACCACTTTTGCCCTTCCTCTTCTCACTAATATATCTGAAAAATGTCTTATCCCCCCATTTTATTGCATTGGCTATTTCCTCCTCCTTTTGAATCTTTGCCTTCTTGACTACTTTGCTAGCTTCTCTAAGTTTTTCCAAATACAGATGCCTGTCTTCCTCTCTCTGTGATCTCTTGTATTTCATGAAGGCATCCCTCTTTTTCTTCACTTTTTCAGCTACTTCCTTCGAAAACCATAGCGGTCTCCTGTTCCTTTTGCCTTTATTTACCATTTTAACAAAAAGGTTGGTTGCCTTTAAAATACCCCCTTTCAGTTTTGCCCACTGTTGTTCTACATCCCCCAGCTGTTCCCATCCCACTAATGACTCCCTGAGGTATTGGCCCATCTTCGCAAAGTTAGTCTTCCTAAAGTCTAAGATCTTCACCTTGGAATGGATTCTAACAGCCCTAGTCCTAATACTGAACCACACCATCTGGTGATCACTGGATGCAAAATGATCTCCCACTACAACATCAGAAACACTTTCACCATTGGTAAGCACCAAGTCCAGTATGGCCCCTTCACGTGTGGGGTCTGTTACCAATTGCCTGAATAGTTCTCCCTGTGGAGAATCCAGGATCTCCTTACTCCTAGATGATACTGCAGCAGGAATGTGCCAATCAACATCTGGCATATTGAAATCTCCTAGCAGTAGCACTTCCCCTTTCCTAGCAATGCTGCGTATGTCTTCAATTAACTCTCTGTCCACCTCTTCCTCTTGTGAGGGAGGTCTGTATATCACACCAATGCAAATAGATTTCTCTTTCCCTCTTTCTAGTTTAACCCACAATGCCTCCTCTCTCCCTTTTAAGCTCTGTAATTCCAAAGCTTTAATAGTAGTTTTTACATATAGTGCTACTCCTCCTCCCCTTCTTCCTACCCTGTCCTTTCTGAATAAAGTATAGCCAGGTATAGTTACATCCCAGTCATGGTTTTCTGTGAACCATGTTTCTGTAACTGCCACTAAATCTAAGTCAGCCACTCCCACCAAAGCTTCAACTTCAGAGATCTTATTTCCCATGCTACGGGCATTAATACACACTGCTTTCCATATGTTACCCCTGTTACATTAAATATCTTTATGGAAATGGGTATCACTTACCTGGGGGCTTTCACTTACCTGGGGGCTTTCTTCACCCATCCCCAACGAATCTAGTTTAAAGCCCTCTTCAGTAGATTAGCCAGTCTACTACCAAAGATGTGTTGACCTTTCTTGGACAGATGGATGCCATCTCTGCTCTGCAACCCTTGGAACAGCATCCCATGGTCTAGGAAACCAAAACGCTCTCGAAGACACCATCCACGCAGCCATGCATTAATCTCCAGGATGCGAGCCTCTCTGCCTTGGCCTTTACCCTCAACAGGGAGGATTGAAGAGAACACCACCTGTGCACCTACCTGCTTCACCCTCTGTCCCAGAGCCATGAAGTCACTTTTGATACGTTCCGAGGTATACCTGGCAGTATCATTTGTTCCAACATGGATTAGCAACATTGGGTAATAGTCAGTGGGCTTGATGAGTCTCGGCAAACTCTCCGTAACATTTTGGATCCTGGCACCAGGCAGACAGCATACCTCTCTGGACATCAAGTCTGGTCGGCAGATGGACGCCTCAGTACCCCTCAGAAGAGAGTCTCCAACCACTACTACCCTTCGTTTCCTTCTGGTCACTGATTCCGCAACTATGGGGTACTTGAACTCTGGTTCTTCCCTTTCCAGGGATGCTTCCACCTCCTCCACTTCCAGGGCAGCATAATGGTTCTTCAATTCAAGGGCTGGAGAAGTTGGATTGGTGATTTTGCAGGCTCTGGTGACTTTTGTCCAACCATCGACATTCTGTTGGCACCCATCTTCTCCTGTGCTGGAGAGCCTGGTTGCTGCAAGCAGCATCTCATCAATGTACTTCTCACTGTCTTGAATGCTCCTCAGCCTCGCCACCTCCTCTCTGAGTTCCTCCACTTGTTTCCTCAGAGCTTCAGCATGCAGGCACCCTGCACATGGAACCGGTTCTTCAACTGGCAATAGGACCTCTGTCTGGACTGAGGCAGAAGCTGTAACGGGGGCAACAGCTTTAGCAATATGATTTTTCCCAGCCATTGTTCTGTTTGTGGAGCTTAGGTATCTGTTAAAGCAAAGAGAGAGATCTACCAAGTACCAGCTGGTTTCGCAGCTGTCCTTTCAGAGAAAAAGCAGTTAAATCTATTTAATTATATTCAAAATGTGCTGGTCCAATTCACTGTGATTTGTTAAGGGGGGAGGTGCCCTATAAAGCAAGACTGCTCACTAGGGGTGGGTGGGAGTCGGGGTGGGTAGGGAGGGAACTAACATCTGATGAGGTGTTAGCAGTTCCTGAACCTGAGGAGGTTACAGAGTTCAGCAACCTACTGTGCTCAAGTACAGTTCCCCTAAAACAGCAAAAATGAAATTAACCTTGCTTTAAAAAATATACACAAAACCCTTTTAAGAGCTCCCAGTCAGAGAGCTAGCAATGTAACAAAAAAAACCCACCAAACAAAGAAACCCTCAAATCCTTACTTACTGTGTGATGTGTGGAGCCCTGGTTAAGAAAGCCTCTAAAGGGCAGGGCAAAGCAGCCTTTTTATGCAGGCTTCAATTGCACTCAGGAAACAGGCCCACTAACTCCTGATGAGGTGTTAGCAGTTCCTGAACCTGAGGAGGTTACAGAGTTCAGCAACCTACTGTGCTCAAGTACAGTTCCCCTAAAACAGCAAAAATGAAATTAACCTTGCTTTAAAAAATATACACAAAACCCTTTTAAGAGCTCCCAGTCAGAGAGCTAGCAATGTAACAAAAAAAACCCACCAAACAAAGAAACCCTCAAATCCTTACTTACTGTGTGATGTGTGGAGCCCTGGTTAAGAAAGCCTCTAAAGGGCAGGGCAAAGCAGCCTTTTTATGCAGGCTTCAATTGCACTCAGGAAACAGGCCCACTAACTCCTGATGAGGTGTTAGCAGTTCCTGAACCTGAGGAGGTTACAGAGTTCAGCAACCTACTGTGCTCAAGTACAGTTCCCCTAAAACAGCAAAAATGAAATTAACCTTGCTTTAAAAAATATACACAAAACCCTTTTAAGAGCTCCCAGTCAGAGAGCTAGCAATGTAACAAAAAAAACCCACCAAACAAAGAAACCCTCAAATCCTTACTTACTGTGTGATGTGTGGAGCCCTGGTTAAGAAAGCCTCTAAAGGGCAGGGCAAAGCAGCCTTTTTATGCAGGCTTCAATTGCACTCAGGAAACAGGCCCACTAACTCCTGATGAGGTGTTAGCAGTTCCTGAACCTGAGGAGGTTACAGAGTTCAGCAACCTACTGTGCTCAAGTACAGTTCCCCTAAAACAGCAAAAATGAAATTAACCTTGCTTTAAAAAATATACACAAAACCCTTTTAAGAGCTCCCAGTCAGAGAGCTAGCAATGTAACAAAAAAAAACCCACCAAACAAAGAAACCCTCAAATCCTTACTTACTGTGTGATGTGTGGAGCCCTGGTTAAGAAAGCCTCTAAAGGGCAGGGCAAAGCAGCCTTTTTATGCAGGCTTCAATTGCACTCAGGAAACAGGCCCACTAACTCCTGATGAGGTGTTAGCAGTTCCTGAACCTGAGGAGGTTACAGAGTTCAGCAACCTACTGTGCTCAAGTACAGTTCCCCTAAAACAGCAAAAATGAAATTAACCTTGCTTTAAAAAATATACACAAAACCCTTTTAAGAGCTCCCAGTCAGAGAGCTAGCAATGTAACAAAAAAACAAACAAACAAACAAAGAAACCCTCAAATCCTTACTTACTGTGTGATGTGTGGAGCCCTGGTTAAGAAAGCCCTGGTTAAGAAAGCCTTAGAACAGACACATGACATACTGTAGCTTAAGATATAAAATCCAAATAACTGGCCTGTACTAATAACACATCAGCATGTTTATGCAGCCTTGGAAAAACAGAAAGAATATTCTGGGTCTCTGCTCCAGAGAAGCGCCGTTCAAAGTAATGAAGGGTGGGCTATTGTAGGCTCTGGCGAGGGGTGTTTCTTCCTAATCGGAGGGTACTATAAAAGTGTTTGTTAGGAGGCACTCCGAGTTCTTACACACACAGGGGACCAAGAAAGAGAGGGAAGCGTGGGGTTTTCCTCCCCAGGAGGCCAAGGGGATAGAGACTAAGAGAGAAGGCGAGGGGAGCCAGGAGGAAAAGCTTTGTCCCAGTAGAAGACGACATGGTGCTGAAGTGAAACGGCCATAGCAGCCTCAACATGCTAAAGAAGTACAACAGGCATCAGGAAGAGAGATCCTGGTGCTGCAATGCAAGAGAAAGTCAGAGTAAAAAAAGCTGTCTGCAAGTTTCAAATCCTGAGGGGAAGGGGAGTAGATCTGTGGCCAATGAGAGCCCAGGTGAAGGACCCAGGAGGCAAGAAAGTTAGGACTCGAATCCCATGTACATTATCCATGACAGGTCTGTCAGAATTAGTCACTGGAGGGAGGGGGGACTGCACGCTTGATGTTATGGGGTGGTGCTGCCTGTACTCAAAGGAGAGGACAGAAGAAAAAGGCATCCTACCAGGGTCCCTAACTTCTAATTGCACTGAGGAGGAGGAACAGAAGAGATACTAGTCAAGCAACTGACTGCAGAGTACAGAGCAGCAATGTGTGTGATGAAAGTCAAACACCTGCCTATTTGAGGGGCCTTGCTAGAAGGAGATGCTAGAGAGGGCATTTAAGGATCGTGAACATATGTGAAACTTTCTGCCATCATTTGACTACCTGAGGCTGTACATCAGGCTTCTTCTCTGGCCCTTCCTTACCATTTCTCCCAAATGTGTCCTGTCCAGAGCTGCTGTGTTGTCTGTCTTGATTAGACTGTAAGCTCTGCTGAGCAGGGACTGCCCTTTATGTGTGGCTATGCAGTGCTACGCATGCCTTGTACTGTTATACAAATTCAGTTGTGGTAGTAGTAGTAGTACTATGTCCTTCTGGTTATGGCCTCTGTTTCCCACCTATCTGGATGCTGGCGTTCCTCACAGAAGCTACACCTGTCCCATCATGGTATATGTCGGTCTGTATACATCCTCTATCTGTGGGGCAGCCCTGTCTGCCTTCCCACAGTCTGCTTTGAGGCACTGCTTCCCTGGTCAGGCCTGTGTGGGCATGGAAGGTGATCCCTGTGCCATCATACTCAGGCAGCCAGCCTCCAGATATATCACCACTCTTGCAGCTTTCATAGAACCTGGACTGGCAAAGGACATAGGCCTCATGGCACAATCTGGGGAATGTTGGCACAACATCAGTCATGTCTCCTAGTGCCTGGCACAGCTGATATCTGGCTGCCCTGTCACACTGGCACCTGATGATTGCAGTCATCCATGTGGTCCAGGTACCGGCCAGCCATACATGGCCTCCCTTAATTGCAGATCTGCACACTAGGTCCTCCCGTGCTACCTCCACACTACATACTCTCACTTGCAGTCACAAAGGACATCACTCTGCCAAACCAAACCTATGGCTAACAGATGCTGTGCCATAATGGCATGACATCCCAGGACTACACCTATGATCTCCCTTTCTCACTGCAGCATGATTTGTTTGCAGACTCTCACATACTATTCTTACATCAGCAGTCCCAGTTTTCAGAACACAGGATTTGTTAGGGACCCCTGGATTAGCTCTTTTACCACAAAAAGCACATTTTAGCCTGAATAAACACTATTGATCTTCTTAACATTTCTGTACGGGTGTTTATAAATGTTTCTTTACCTTACAACATTCCCTCACCTCTTCTTTCTGTTCTTTGTAACTGCATCTTATATTTTTCCAGACTGTAGTCACATCAGTTGAGCACATACTTCTCACAACCATTCTTTTATGTGAATCAAATTGAAGAGCACAGCTGAATATTTTTAAGTCCAAGCCTTATTCCACATTTCAGCAGGAATAATGTGGATATTTCCAGGAAACACTTAAAACGTACACGGGCCTTTCCTAAATATACTTTATACATCTCCGCGGCTGACCACACTTCCATTCCACTCTTTCTGGGCATATTCTGAGATTCCTGTGCTAACGCCGTATACATGTATGATAACAATGTTTCAGAATACAGTCGGGGCAATTTTTGGCACATAAACATCCCTGTCGCATGTGCAAACTCCTTATCCATGTTCTGGAATGACCCCCCATAGCCTAGCATAAAAAGGATTAAGATGAGTTCCTGGAGGAAAAATCCATAAACATTAATCACGTAGATTTGGGAAAGCCCCCATTTATCCCTGGGAGTGCACAACAAGGAATGGATATACTTTTTGGACCTTGTCAGTGCTTATGAACGGCTTAGATTCTTTCCATATGTTTCCATTTAGGGGTCGAATAGCACTTCTAAATTGCTGGCCCCACGTTTGTACTTTTCCAAAACCATCTTCTTAGTATATGGATAAAATTGGGCTGCTTTTCAAGTTAAAGACAGACTTTATCCATATAAGGGCTGAAAAGATAGAGATAGTCGAGTTATGCATTTGCTGCTTGCCGCAGCAATCTTTTGCCTATATTTATTTATTTATCTGACGTGGGGTTGTTGTTTTTTTTAATACCACCTTTAAGCCAAAGCAGTTTACAGAGAACAAACTCACTCAGCTGAGTTGTAGTTACATAGAACTTGGGGGTGATACCAACTTGGAGTTAACAATAACAGGGGATATGTATATTTCAGCAGGAGATGGTAGAGGTTAGGTTAAATAGAGCTATGTGATTTCATTGGCACCATATTGTTCAATGAAAAGATGAGTCTTTAGTAGTTTTTTCAGGTCCTGTGTAGAATGCGTGGGAGTGACTTCCAGAGTGTGGGGGCAAACACAGTGAAGGTTCTATTGTTCATTTGCTGGGTGCATCTAATCTTGAGGAGAAGGATGGCAAGAAGGTTCTGATTCACTGATCTTCTTGCCCTTTTAAGCATGCACTACTGATTAGTATATCAAGACCAGGAGCTGATAAGTTGTGTAGGATTTTGTAGATAGTAGCTGTGACTTTGTACTTTATCCTTTGAGCTATTGGAGGCCCGTGTAAGCTCTTGAGGGTGGGTGTGATATATTGACATCTTGAGGTACCTGTTAAGATTCTAGCAGCAGTGTTTTCACTAGTTGAAGCAGATATAATGCTTGCTTTGGTAGCCCCTGATAAAGTATGTTGCCATAATCGAGGTGGGATGTTATGATGGATTGGAAAACTACTCTGTAGTCATTGTGGTGGAATAGTGGCCGTAAATGTTAGAGTGATTTCAATTTCAGGTATGTAGTATTGGCTGACTTCTAGATATGGAGAGCATGTTGAGGTTACTATCAAGGGTTATTTATTTATTTAGACAGATTTGTATACCACCTTATCCTACAATCAAAGTGGTCACATCACAATTGGAGGGCTACATCTAACATGAGGGTATTTAACAACCCAGGTATTTGACTTTGTCTTTTACCGTGATCTCTGTGTGTTGGAGCCTGAACTTTGCTGGTGGAACGAAGGATGGGTCTCTTGTGACTGGTAATGCTTTGGTCTTGCTGCTGTTCACTTCTGGGTTAAGTCTTGTGAGGAGTTCTGTGGTGACTGTGAAGCAGTCTGATATGGCTGCGAAGTCTGGAGATAGGGTGTGGAAGGGCATGTAGAACATGATATCGTCGGCGTATAGATGAAAGTGCATGTTGAATTTTCTGAGCAGGCTGCAAATGGGTTGGGTGTAAATATTAAAGAGCAGAGACTATAAGGCTGATCCTTGTAGTATGCCTTGCCTTAGGATGAAATGGTTGGATTTGAGGTGACCAATTTTAACTTGTAGCTTTCTATCAGAGAAGTATGAGGCAAACCAGTCTATCGTGCTATTGTGGAGGTCTATGTCATCGAGTCTTGTAAGAAGCGTGTAGTGCGAGTTGCAATTGAAGGTGGCACTGATGTCCAGGAATATCATCATGACACCTTGATGTGGCCTATCGAGACCCCTGATTAAGGTGTTGAAGAGTGAGGTGAAGAGGGTCTCTATATCATGCTGAGGGCAGAAACTGTGTTGTTGTGGGTCCAGGGCTGCATGAGTATCGATATGCTTTTAAAGTTGATATTGTATTGCTTCTTATGTTGGCCAGAAAGGGGATGCTTGTAATAGGGCAATATGAGACTGGTCCATTGATGATTTCTTTAGGATGGGTCTTATTGAGGCCTGATCCAGGGCAGGTGGTACATATCCTTGAGAGAGGGAGGTGTGAATGATATTTTGAATTGTTGAGAAGAATTCAGTTGGAAGTGATTTTAACCAGGAAACTGGGCATGGGGCAAGTGGGGAGGTAGTGGTATTGATACCTCTGATAATGTCTGAGAGCTCTTGCAGTGAGATCAGTCTGAAGGTGTCCCAGTTGCGTACTTGAGTTGGCTTTGGAATGGAGTGCTGTGGAGGATTGTCTGCTGTATAGGTAGTCTGCCATGATCTGTGGGTTGAGTTGTGATTTTGTTTGCGGGGCAGGCTGATGTGGGTTCTTTGGTGAGGGAGGACACTATGGAAAATAGTTCTCTGGGACAGTTAAGGGATTTCATAATGATATTAGAGTAGTATTCCTTCCTACAGCTGTTGGTGAGGTTGCAGTATTCAATTTGTTTGTTGATGAACTGCTCCTTGATGGATCTATCCTGTGTTCTTTTCCATCTTCTTTTGATGTGTCTGAGCTGTTGTCTGATAAGTCTGAGCTTGGGGGAGTACCATGGTGGTTGTGCATAATTAGGAGATGCAGTGGAGCATCGTGGTGTAAAGATAGCGGCATTGGCAATCACTGTGTTCCATAAGTGTATTAGGTTGTCAAAGTCATGTGTGTCAGAGGCCAGGTGTGGGATGACGTCATCTAGGAAGAATTGCTTGTTGAATGCTTTGAAGCGGCATATGCTGGGCTGCTGCTGAGGGAAGTGGGGGGGGGGGGGGTCTGAGATCTGGCTGAACGTTATGAGGGAGATCACTGTGTGGTCTGACCATAGCACAGGGTCGATCTGGGTATGGAATTCTGTTGCAGGGAGATGTCTAGGTGCAAAAACAAGGTGAAATGTTGCTCCTTTGGAATGTATAGGCTCTTTGACTATCTGGTGTAGTTGAAGTGCTTCCATGGCATTGGTGAATGAACATGCTTGCTTAGTGGAAATGGATGCGAGGTTTAAGTTTTCAAGAAGGAAGAAGTGCTTGTTGGATGCTGTGTGTGTGCATGCTTCTTCTAGCAGGTCTGATAGATTTTCTGTCTTCGAGAAAGGTGTTGGGTATGCTAGACAGATAATGTGGTCAATAGTGGAGATTGTGAGGAAGTCCAGAGTTTCTAGGGAGTGTGAATTGAGAATGATGAAGTTTAGATGCTCTTTTGCCATGATTGGTATATAACTTTTAAAGACTATGGTGGTCATTCTGGCAGGTATGGACTGTATGCTGCAAACCAGGCTCCCCGCATGTACAGGGCTTCTGTGCAGGGAGCACCAGATGGGAGTGGGACAGAGGCAAGTCAAGGAAGGGGCTATGTGCCCAGATGTACAGGCCTATTCTGGTCCAGGTCCTGTACGTCTGATGGGCTCCATTAGGATGCCCCGCTTATTTCACCTCGGAGATGGAATAAGTGCAGGGCGCCCCTGAGATCTGGTCCGGCAGCTTCCCCCCCCCCCCCCCCACCCAAGACATGGAGCCACAGGAGGTGAGGCCCCACCGCCTGATCCCAGCCCTGGCAGACTCCTCCAAGGGTTGGGAGGTGGGGAAAAGACCTGTGCTGGTGAGTAGTGCTTTCAGCGCTCCTAATGGGTATCCTGGTGCCATGGCGATGGAACTCCACGGCACTGGCACACCAGCAGAAACATAATGCAGGCTGGATGGGCTGTAGATGGATGTCTCCTACAGTGGGATCAGGGGCATTCCAGGCCACCTATGTGCCCAATCCTACACCCGCGGGAACATCTAGCTCCCACGGTGCAGAACCAGGTACGATATGGCCCCATCCATATTGTGGACGTTCTGACAACCCAGACGTGCCCTTTTGTGAATTGGGGTCCATGGGGGGATTTTCAGTGGTGGTGGCCAGCAGAGTTAAAGCAGCTGGCTAGAGCCACTTCAATTTTGCCCTGGCATTGAATATCTAGGTTGATCGGATTGTAATCTTCTAATCTGGTCTCCTAACTTTAGCCAGTTAGGGTAACTGGACAGCGGCTAAATATTGCTGCTGCCCAGTTTAATGTTCGGTGCCACCCCTGTTCCATCCTGGAATGCCCTGATGCCAGCCGGCTAATATCGGGGTGTGCAGTGGCAGCACCTGGGCATATTCAGCAGCACCAACCGAGTTAGTGCCACTGAATATCCCGGTGACTGCGATTCACGTGTTTAGCAGATTTGCTAACCAGGTTAATCGCATCGAATATCCCCCTGCCCCCCCCCCCCACACACATAATTCTACAGTTTGCAACTGGACCATATGTTTTTATTGCTTAAGATAAATCTCACCATGGAAAGTAGAATTCAATGCAAAAGGTCTGAGCTAATGAAATATTAACTGAAACTGAGGCGTACAAACAGCAAAATTAACTTCAGTTTTTTTAATGAAGGTCTTCAGCCTTTTGGTGTACACATCTAATTGAAGTGCTTGGCATGGCTACTGTATACTGTATTGCATGCGTAACAAAAATATTTCCATTTGCGGGTTACTATGCACCGGGAACTCCGTCTCCTTTTCCTGGCACTGCTCTAATCCCCTCTTGGTATATCAAGGGAAATAAAATCAATGCGTGGCTTTGTGATAAACATAACTCTGGATTAGGGAGCTGCCAGGTGTGCAACATCTGGAACCTACCGCACATTTACAAAGAAACTGAGAAAACAACTGAATTAACAAGGCTTCCCAGAGTTAGTATATTTTAAGACGCTAAAGCTTTGGAAATGTACTCTTTCATTCATGCTAGCACATGTTCGGAGGCCGGTGCTGCAGCATATAATTGATAGAGAATGCTGAAGAAACAATCAGGTTAAAATTCCAAGGAACAAAGAAGTCGAACTATTACAAGCACATCAAGAGGATTTAAACTCAATTCATGTGAATGCAAAGGCTGCAGATTTCCTAATTCTTTGTGCAAGGCAGTCAAATTCTCCCTTACTACCTTCGGGGATCCACAACCCTTAGCAATAATGTATTTGTTGTAGAAGGAAAAGGGAGGGGCCCTGCTTGTCTACCCTTTCTGAAGGCTCGAGGAAAGAACCTGGGCTCTGGGAAATAGGTCAGTAGAGCCATGGAGACCTAGAGTTTATAGAGGCAGTTCAACTGAAAGAAATGCCTCATGAGAGTTGAATTTGTCTTGCAGCAAATCCTAGAACAGTGGTTCAAGGAGTCCTAGGGAAGAGAGGAACACGATTTGAGAGAAGGAAGCTGGCAAAGTGTATGCTGGCATAAAAACAGACATGGAGCCCTGCAAGTCAACCAAAGCCATGCGGTCACTACCTTGTGAATATTCCCACAGAGAGGGAAGTAGTATTGAAGGATCTCAGAAACCTAGTCTGAAAATTGCCTAAATTTATTTATTTATTTACTTACTTCTCTTATATACCGCGCTATTAAAATCAGTGCGGTGTACAATTGGAATAAAAAACATACTGCAATGTCACACAACTGAGTTTTTACATTGAACAAGGACGAGATAACCTGGAGGTAACAGGGGTAACTAATTACAGAGTAATTATTCATGGAGTATGGTGAGAAATTATACATATAATATAGCTTGGTTTCAACATATTTATAAGAGGTTTAATCAGTAAGATGTGTGATCAGTACCAATAATAAATAAGAGAGGGGATATGGTGGTAGAGCTAGTCATTTTCTTTATGGTGTTGGATTTTGGGTGGGGTGGAGTAGGGTGTAGGGCAGGGCCGGATTTACCTTGAGTGAGGCCCTACGCCAACAAAAATTGTGGGCCCCCAGCAGGGGCGGCCCAAGGGGGGTGCGGACCTCATTTGCATAAGGGGCCTCATTTGCATAAATATTTGCATAATGTTACCATATACTAACTTTTAGTAAACGTGCCTCTTAATGAGTGTATGAATAAAGAAAGACTAAAAGATTTCTACATTACTATAATCCAGTGCCAACTGCCAGACACATTAGGAACTACTACAAACACTGCCCATAGTAAACCCGCCGTATCCTAACAGCACTACCAGGACTCACAAAGCACCATACTCTACCAATCAAAAGGCAACACTGCAAATATTAAACCAATACATTTCAGAGAACAACAATACATGACCTACTGGGGAAAGAGAACAAGTGGCAATGTCAAATAGGAATTATATAAACAGAACACCTCAGCTCAGTTACACATGCAGAACATAGACCATCACCAAACAAGTAATCACAATTTAGAAATAGCAAGACAATAATTAAACTGGGAATCCCAAAAGCCAAACTTGGAATGTACAACACTGTAGAAATAAAACTATACATTAATTTGCTCTTGTACTAAACAAAGCGCAGATGTTAATGATGCACATTTACCAGAGCTGACATATTCCAATTAATAAATTCAAAATAAAGAGATATTTTTCTACCTTTTGTGCATTTTTTTCAGCTGCAATTGCTCCAGCCACTTTCTTCTGGTTTCTTCGTGTCTTCTGCTAACTCTCCATCGTCTGCTGTCCATTTGTCCTTTCTTCTCTCTTCTAGATTTTTTTCCATTCTCTCTCTACATCTGCTTTAACATACTAATCTTTCTCCTTTTGCTCTTTCCTCATTCCTATTTCATCCACTCAAATTTTACCCCTCCATCCTCAATCCCCACTTACTCTCCCAATACCCGGCCAATTGTAGATTTTTTATCCCTCCCACACAAAATATTTTTCCCTTCTCCATTTTACTCTTCCAGCCCCATCCCATTCTAATCCTCCCCCAACATCAGCTCCCTTCTAGTTCCAGCCTCACCCAGCATCCATTCCCTTCTAGTCCCTGCATCAGCCCATTTCCAGTCCTAGCCATCCATCAGCCCATTTCCAGTCCTAGCAACCCCCAACCCAATACCAGTCCTAGCCCCCCCACCACCCCACTTACAGTCCTTAACCCCCCATCACCCCATTTTCAGTCCTTAACCCCCATCACCCCATTGTCAGTTTAAGCCCCCCCTATAACCCATTACCAGTCCTAACCCCCCATCAGCCCACTTCCAGTCCTAACCCCATCAACCCATTTCCAGTCAGCCCCCCATAGCCCATTGCCAGTCCTACCCCCCCCATCAGCCCACAGCCCATTACCAGTCCTAACCCCATCATCCCACCTCCAGTTTTAACCCCCCAGCCCATTTCCAGTCCTAGCCCCCCATATCCCATTACCAGACAACCCCCATCAGCCCACAGCCCATTACCAGTATTAACCCCCCCAAAGCCAATTACCAGTTCTAACCCCCCCAACAGCCCATTACCAGTCCTAACCCCATCAGCCCACCTCCAGTCTTAACCCCCCAGCCCATTTCCAGTCCTAGCCCCCCCCCCATAGCCCATTACCAGACAGCCCCCATCAGCCCACAGCCCATTACCAGTCTTAACCCCCCCCAAAGCCCATTGCCAGTTCTAAGCCCCCCCAACAGCCCACAGTCCATTACCAGTCCTAACCCCATCAGCCCACCTCTAGCCTTAACCCCCCCCAGCCCAGCCCAGCCCAGCCCAGCCCATTTCCAGCCCCAGCCCCCCAATAGCCCATTACCAGTCCTACCCCCCCCATAGCCCATTACCAGCCCTACCCCCCCCCAGTCCATTTCCAGCCCCAGCCCCCCCAATAGCCCATTACCAGTCCTACCCCCCCCATAGCCCATTACCAGTCCTACCCCCCCCCAGCCTAAAGTAAAATTTAATTTAAAAAAAAACCTGGTGGCTGCCGCCGCGGGGCCCCCTCTGCTGCCGCGGGGGCCCCGTCTACAAGCTGAAGCCGTCGGGTCGGGTCGGGTCTCTCTCCCTCCCTCGCTGCAGGCTGCGAGAGACGCGAAGGGAGAGCGTCTCCTCGCGTCTGTGTTAAGCCCGCAGGGGCTGATGGGAAATCCCATCAGCCCCTGCGGGCTTAACACAGACGCGAGGAGACGCTCTATCTTCGCGTCTCTCGCAGCCTGCAGCGAGGGAGGGAGGGAGAGACCCGACCCGACCCGACCCGACGGCTTCAGCTTGTAGACGGGGCCCCCGTGGCAGCAGAGGGGGCCCCGCGGCGGCAGCCACCAGGTTTTTTTTTTTTAATTGTGTTTAAAAAAAATTACCTGGTTCTTTTTTTGTGGGCCCCTGCCGGCTGTGGGCCCTACGCCATGGCGTACATGGCGTATAGGTAAATCCGGCCCTGGTGTAGGGTGTGAGGATGGGTGGTTGTTTCTGGGATTGGATTCTGGGTAATGGATGAGGAAAAGGTGCTGTTTGAGGGCTTTTCTAAATGACGATAGGTCTGGGGTGGAACGGAGCTCAGTAGGGAGGGCATTCCAGGTCATGGGTGCAAATAGGGAGAAGGCTCTGTTGGCGGTAGCCTTTTTGCACTTAGAATGTTGGGGATCTCTAGAGTGTTTGCTTGATTAGATCTCCTGATCCTGTTGAATGGCCGGCTTTGAATGAGTTTGCTGATGGGTGAGGTGATCTGGTTCCTTAGGGCTTTGAATGTTAGTACTAGGGACTTATACTGGATTCTAAATACCTTTGAATATCCCCCTCCCCTAGCTTTACTGGCATGCCCGCTATTGCATCTGAATATGCTGGTGTGCATTCCACAGAGAAGAGTGCTGAGAGACATCTTCCCTCCCACCCAGCATAGTCTCAGGGGTATGGGATGTGTAGTCTAAGGGGGTCATTTTAGAAGCTCTATTCATGATTTCCACATCTGGAAACACTCATTCGGATGTGGATATCACAAAGATGTCCCGGGAGCTATTTTAGAAACCTCCGATTTTACATGTGTCCGATGTGATCATGTCCACGTCGCACAGGAGCATAGCAGAGGCATGCCCGGGATGGCCTGAAAAGGTTCATGCATATGCCCCATTTTAGAAACAGCCTGTAGGTCTCTACAGGCCAGAGGTGATGTCCATGTCTCCAGGGCACGAAAAGGCATCAGAAAAGTACTCATTCCAGCATGAAAACTGGAGGAAGTAGAGAAGGTACTGTGATTTTCCTAATACTTTCCACAACCAAAAAGAAAAATTCAGGAAATGAAGACACTTGTTTTGTGGCTGCTGCACCACTGTAAATTGACACTTGTAAATTCACCGACTGGGACATGTATGTAGCAGTGGACTGACACTCCCGTCCTGGAAATACCTTCACGGGCACATCTGTGCATCTGTGTCTGCCATTGTCCATTTCGGACATGTCCAAGTTTCTCAAATTGACCTGAAACTTATACATGCTGACCTATCCAAATGCGTAGGCCCATCGCGATCGCTGAATGCATATCTTTTGGGGCTGAGACGGAGCAATTTTAGAAGATGCCTACACATGCCCACCTGCACTGCTGCCACTCCCATGACATTTGGAACCTTTTGGCCTGGACGGTCCAGTTTGAACCTAGGCGCACCTTCTAAAATCTGTCTTGAACTGCCCTCTCTATCCCTTGCCTAGACGATATGCTATGTCAGGGTTACATTTGCCATGAAAATCCAACGGCATTAAAGTCTCAGTGTGGCAACAATTTTGTGTCCGACAACAGAGGAAAATAAAACAAATGAAAATACTAATCTTAATGAGGATTTGTGTTAGGCACAAAACAGATCGTTAAATCACTGAACAAGTGGCAGGTTTTGGCAGTTTTGCTGTGTGTACACTATAGACAGATTTATTATGACTTCTATCTTAAAATATTTATGCAAAAATCATCTGGATGCAATAAATTATCCTGGTTGCAAAAGCATCCTGTTGACGGCTGATCAATCAAATGCAGTAGTAAAAATGTATCAGACTTACAATTATCATCAATTATTTTGCACATCATAGCCCTTTTAATTGGTTTCCTACTTCTGCCCTGAATGCTTCCAGACAATTCTGCACCTGGCAGAAGAATATGACCTTGTAAAGATGGTATTTCATATTTTATTAGCATGTCACCTGCTTTTATCTCTGACAATAACTGTGCCCTGCAAAGCATTTAATTATAAGTAGAGGCAATTAGTGCTTGCGTTCGGTTGCAGAATACCCTGAACAATTAAAAAAAGGAACAAGGCCTATTTTTTCTTATGCCACGTAAAGACCATCTAAGGCGAGTGCAAAGCAATTAAAAAAAATTAGCAAGTGGGATCTGCATTTTGCAAGACAACGGCAGCAGCTCACCACTCTTATGGTCCTTGGACTTGTCTATTTTGATATTTCTCTGTTTGGAAATCCTGTCTCTTTCTGAATTTTGAAAAACAATGCAAGCACCTCTTTTGCTGTTCAGACTGACCACGCTACATTTTTGCCCAGATTGCTTCTGGATTTTGAATAGAGTTATTGAATATGTTATTACATCACCTCAGACCTGCGAGACAGGTGCTGAACTAAAATGAAATAAAGAAAACTGTCTGGGAACTCTAATTCATTTTTGAAGGGAGTCTTTAGAAATATTGTAGAGATGATCTTTCTATACATCAGTTTTTATGTCAATAGGGTAATAGGGAGGCACTCTGACTCCACAGTCCAAGGAGACGTCTTTTTATAAATGGTGCAGTCTAGAGATTAACACTGCACTATCGTGCTAAATTTGAACCATTTGAGATTACTGTTTGTTGGGATGGCTTAGGCTGGAAAAGGGTTATTTTATAACAGATAGCCCATGTTGTGAGCACAATATTGGTGCCCAGTTGTAGCATAATAGGTGCCTATGTGTCTGTATAAAACACTAGCCAAATTCTGCAGAAATAACACCTAGATTGAGGGTGCTGCAACTGAGGCCTGCTCAGGAGCAGATGTAAATGTTAGTGAATAAAGTATGTGCATATCTGAATATGTTATAAGGTATGCATATAAGCTGTGACTCTGCCCAAAGTCCTCTCCTAAACACCCCTAATCTAAAGTCACATACAAGTACACACCTAATTGCGCCATGCATATTTTTACACATGATCTTATTTTATGAGGCCTTTTATAAGTGTAAAACAACATTTTATGTGCAGAAAAGGTTTATTACACTAGTCTACAATTTTTTAAAAGCTGTCTGCTTCAGAGACAAAATCTGCCAGTTTTTATAGATTTTGATGTGCTGAATTCAAAATTGACAGTTAAAATTGCTGATTGGCTACCATTTCCAAGATATCTAAGCCGTTCCATTGTATGTGTATATGTAGCATGTTGGTAGTAGAGTTTTAATCATAAATTATTATAAACCTAGGTCTTTTCATGTGTTTAAGGTTGCCATATATACCATCTTGATAATATTTCACCTGTTGTCTTTGTTTAAAAGTTTAAAAATCAGCCAAAGGGTTATTTAAATACAATTTATTTAAAAAGTTAGAATGAAACAACAGAAAGCAAGAAAAGACTATGTACGCATTAGTATTCATGTCTGACCTTATTTAGTGTATACACAGTGCTTCTTGGCTTGTCCCTTGTATTCTGTAAATGGAGTATCTCTTGTCACTGTCCAGCAATAGTCTGCAAACATTGAGGGGCTCCATTTGCCTTGATATCTTTTCTCTGTCGCTGCAATGTCCTGATGAAATCGCTTGCCATGCTCATCGCTCACTGCTTCGGTGGGAAAAAATCAAGATGAGTGCAAAAATGTATCTTTAGTGACATGTTGCAGCCAAGACTTTTGAATGCATGGAGGAGTTTTTCCACCAACTCTGTGTAGTTGTCTGCCTTGTTGTTTCCGAGAAAACTTGTTGCCACTAACTGGAAGGCTTTCCATTCCACGTAGTGCATGGTTAAATGCATCATCTCGAAGAAGTTCACGAATCTGAGGACCAACAAAGTCACCTTCTTTTATCTTAGCTTCACTTAGGGGTATGTTTACTAAACTGCGGTAAACGTGAATAACGCGCGTTGTACGACGTTAACGATCGTTAGTGTGCTATAGCACGCGCTGTAGCGCATTAACGATCGTAAACGCGTTATAGCGCGCGTTAGCACGTGCTAACGCGCGTGATGCTCCTCAGCGCGGTAAAACAACGCAGAAGGCGGAGAGAGGGCGGAGAGAAGGGGTCAATGGGCAGAGAGTAGGCGGGGAGAGACTCCCATTACACTAACGTGCTGAATTTCAGAGCTGAATTCCAACGCGAATGAAAACCTGCCGTTAAAGGCATATTAAAGGGGAGAGAAACCATTTAAATGTCAGCAATGTACAGCCTAGGCAGGGAAACCAAAAAAAGGTGATAAGTGTGATACATGTGCACAAAACAAAAGGGCACAGAAACACTGAAAATGACCCCAACAAACTGGAAAAAAACAGCAACCAAGCTGGCCAATAGTGGTATCAATGAGAAACATCAACCCCCCCCCCCGAGTAAGCTCCATTGAACAGATATTTATGTATTTCTTTATGTTAGTTATGTATTTATAAACCGCGGAAGGGTCCATACCCCGTCCCCATACAAGGTGCACGGGCCCACAGTGAAATAGCACTGTTCAGGGACTTCCCCACCATTGGACAGGGTTCCTATGGCGTGCACATGTCCCGCAACATCAGGGCGGGCATGTCGGAACGGGCAACCGGTCAGATGCTGGAGAAGGGGATACAGAGGGCTGCAGGCGGCACATGCTGTGGAGCAGCTGGGCCACAGTGGGGACTAGGGTGATGCCTAGCTGGCCCATAGGAATGCTAAAACAGTAGAGCATCCAGACAGCAACTGCTGAGGGCCCAACATGGGCAAGAGTGTGCTTCCCACAGTGTCACAGGGAATAGTACCCAGCAGGTACCCCCAATGGCACGGAACATTGGCAGGCGATGCTGGGGGAAAGTATGGGCAGCTATGCGGGCACCCCCACCCCAGAACACGCACCATAGGCAGCCGCCTACCTGCACACTGGATGGCTTGAGACCGCACACCACCAGCACCACCAGCAGAAGGGCATATCAGCATGGTGGCTGAGGGATACTGGTGGTGGAGGGGGCAGTGGCAGCTGCCCAGAGCAGACCGTGGCCTAGCCCCCTTCACGTGGGTGCAGTGCACTCCAACAAACAGGCCCTGTCTGACCAACAGTCATGTTATCACCAGGGAACGCACCATCTCTGTGAGAACATGGTGGTGCAGTGCACAGAACCAGTGTATTCAGAAGCAGAGGGTCACAGGTTCAGGTCCCAGCTGTGGTTTCCGCCAACCCAGTCCTCATATTTTACCCACTACTAGAACGGGCTAATACAGACAGAAACGGTCTTGCAGATGACATAAACATGCCCAAAACACCCACATTTTACCCTACAGAGCACAGACACCATAAACATGCACATTACCTAGAGCAGAGCCTCCCAAATGCAGTCCTGGAGGGCCAAACACCATCCTGGTTCCATGCTGCCTCTGATAAAGATGCCTGTGCTGCATTTCTATGCGCCACCCCCATGGTATGCAGATGTATCTCATGCATATTCATGAGGGACAGCATGAAAACCCGAACAGTGTTTGGCACCGCAGGATTGGAGTTCGGAACCTCTGCCGTAAAGCAGCAGCCAACAGGGGCAGACACACCCGCACCCACAGGCCCCATTATCCAAAGCCTCCTGGAGAGGCAGGACTTTGGGCTCTGCGTGCATCTCCCAATACTAGCACATGCATACTGTATTAATGCCACCCTAAACCTGGGAATATGTTACACAGCTATCAGAAGGTTGCTATGAGCACTGGCAGATAGCAATTCCTAGGTTAAGTACAATTTCCTGAGTGAGCTGCATCATAGCAACCTTTCTGATGTCTGTGGAGTGTGCTACAGGTCCTGTGTCTAACAGTGTTTACCAACCTGGGGAGTGACTCCGACAGTATTGTGTACCATAGCCATGCCTGCACTGTGCCCAGGACTGGTGTGGTGGCCTGGGCTGCCCAACACCTCTAGTGTTGCACAGAGCTTGCATAGGTGTGGGGAGTGCTTGTCTGTCTATCCAGTGTGTGGTGGCTTCCAACACCCTCCACAGCCCACACTGCTAGCACTGTTGCCAGTATTGGCCTGCCAATGTGCATAATGAGGAGCAAGGTACCGTGGGAATAGCCTGGATAGGGTGGCCTGGCCTGTCCGCATCTGCATAGGGCAATGGCCGGACATTGTAGTGCCCGGTACCACCTGCACGGACAGGGTGGCCATAGCATGTCCTGCTGGGAGGTCACTCTCACCCTGACTGAGCATGGCATGGCTAGGTTCCACCATAGTGCTATATAGCATTTCTCTTATGTGATATATATGGGTTTCCTTTTGGGGACCAATCACGGACTTATCTGCTTGGTGTGTATGCTGATATCCCCGTTCTGGGTACATGCATCTCCTCCAGGACCATGCACTATGGACTAGCTGGCGGACTGTCTGCAGCTAGTATGTGTCTTGCTGGAACACCGTGCAGGGTGCAGCGGCTGGAGGCTTGCTGCTGGGGAATGTCAGATAATGGTGGGGGGCAGCTGAGCATTTCCAGACCTGCCGTCTGTCTGCTCTTGCTGTACGGGTGTGTACTGCTCTGCATTGCCTGCCCTGTAGGGTGTTTGATCCCGAGTGGGACTGGGGTGATGGTCCCCTCTACTGCCACCATTGCAGAGGGTTGGAAGTGGATCTGTGGGCGGGAGATCCTGTCCCCCACCCTGAGCCCTAGAGGGTGTGTTGGGTGGTGGTATGTAATCTCCCTGGTAACCACAGCAGAATGTGGGTGTGGTGCCGTGCAGTCCTCCTGTAGCCAGCCATGTGTTTATTAGCAGCTCTAGCCCACTGGTTACTTCACTGCCCATGGAGTCAGTGGTCATAGGTTCACAACCCACAGTGGGGTTCATTGATAGGGCTGTCTTAGGCATTGTCTATTTTTACTGTATATTAGTGCTGCCAGCAGAACCACCCTCAGGGTACTGCCACCTTTGGGTAGCTCAATAGGCGCCCCATGGAGCGCCCTATAGGGCGCGCCTTACGTGGCGACCTATAGGGTGCGACTTACGCGGCGCCCTATATTATATGTATTATATGCCATTTGACAGGAATATTTAGGCGCTCCCTATAGGGCGCGCCTTACACTTCGCCTTAAAGGGAGCGCCTAAATATTCCTATCAACTGGTATATAATACATGACCATGTCAGAGAGAACGTCACTATTGGAACATATTTCATAGGAAGGGTACACTTTTCCTGACATATGCAAACTGTAACCCGCCTGCAGACTGCGGATTAAAATATTATAGTCGGCTTTCAAGGGGTTACACAGGATGCCTCAGCCAGCCTTTCTCATTGGGCACACTGGGGAATCGAACCCATGATTCTTGTACCATCAGTCTGTGTAGTAACCATTGTGCTACAGCTCTGTTTCTGTCTTTGGGTGTCTGCGCGCTGTCTTAAGCGTGCGTGCAGTAGTGCGCTGTAACGATCATTGCTGCGCGGCACGCAATAACGCGCGTAACTGCACGTTATTGGTTACGATGTCCCGCCCATGTCCTTTTTTGGCTTTCCTTTCACTAACACGGCTCCTAACGCGAATTGCACTAACGCAGTTTAGTAAACATACCCCTTAGTCTTGGAAATTTCCCACTGAGATACTTGAAAGCTGGTTTTGTTCTGTCCATGGCCTTGAAAAAATTTCCATTAGACCCAGCTTAATGTGTAAGGGTGGTAACAAAATCTTCCTTAATTCAACAAGTGGTGGATGCTGCACACTTTTCTTTCCAGGTTGTTTGAGTGGCCAATCTCACTTGACATAGTGGGACTCTTTTTCATACGGCTATCCCTTTCACAGAGAAAACAGCAGTACTTTACGTCTCCAGTCTGCAGATCGAGCTACAGAGCACCGACTTTCAAATCATCACAAAGCTGCTACTGATATGGGTCAGAATTTATGCATCTCAACAGCTGTCTTATATTGTCATAGGTTTCTTTCATATAGACTATGTGACCAATTGGAATCGATGAACCATCCATAAGACAGACAGTTGAAGTGCAAAAATATTATGTGTCGGATATACCCTCAAGAGAGGGATAATCCACTCACCAGAAACAGAACCTCCTTTTGATTACTTTTTTTATTCAAGGAACACTCTGTAAAAATAATTTATCCTATGAAGCGCATTAAAGAGCAGGCAGTCTACAGTCCTCATACGATGTGCGTCATGTTTCGAGCTACAGTCACTCTGCTTCAGGTGTTAGAAGAACTCCTGCTCCCAAGGAGTCAAAGTGCTTATGAATGAATGAATGAAGTCAAAGTCTACCCTGATTAAATACATGGCGTCTGACATCACCAAACAATAGTAAAGCTTGACTTAACCAATGAACATAGGCGAGAGACCATCAAAAGGAAACTGCCAAATACAATTGGTTCAATCAAAAGAGACTGGGCCAATCCAGTTTCAAGTTTAAACCTGACGGAGCGACAGTGTTCAAATTAAAGATCTAGCACTGCTCAGCCCATTGAAGTCTGAAAGTGCGATCGCCTCCTTGGGGATCAATAGGGACACGGTCAATAATACTCCACTTTGGATCATAGAATTGATGTTTGTGATCTAAACAATGCTTTACTATTGGAGCTGAAATAGTTGAAGTATGTAACTGAGAGGCACGCTCCCCAAAGCATGACACACATTGTGTGAGGACTGTAGATTGTCTGCTCTTTAATACAATTCATAAGTGACTTTTTTAAATTTAATTTTATATTTATGAATCTTACATAATTATCAAGACAAGCTTGTACAGAAAGGTATAACATTAACTAAAAAACACATAAAAAGGAAAAAGAAATGAGAGGGTATGTTTACAAAGCAGCGGTAGTGGCCTCCGTGCGATATTGGAGCCGTGAATCCATTGACTTCAAAGGGGCCGTGGCTCCGATATTGCTCGGAGGCCACTACCCTGCTTTGTAAACATACCCCTAAGAGTAAATATCTGACAGTAATATCTGTAATCCACAAATCGGAGGCTGCGGGCCCACGTGCCCGAAGGCCGCCTGTAACCGGGGGGGGGGGGGGGGGGGGGGAGTGGCGCGGGTCCCCGTAGTCGGGGTGAGGCGCGCGCCCGAGGGGAGTTGACATTCAAACTCATTGGCTCCCACGGGCCCGGGCGGCTACGGGAGCCAATGAGGTCGTCGGGCGCGAGAGTGATAGTGAGGGAGCGAGCAGGCAGATGCCAGTCCTTCGGAGCCGGGGAAAAGGATGGGCGTCTGGCTGCAGCTCATGGACGGCGGTTACCAGTAGTGTGGGTCCGAGGCTGCTGCGCGTTCGAGGCCTGCGGTGGTCAGTTCAGAACGGACAGAGGGACGAGAAGCCTGGCATCGAACCTATGAGCTGTACCGCGAGCGTCATCCTGTTCCTGTCAGCGGCGGCTGGCTGATCAGGTGCTGGGGGGGGGGGTGCTCCGTTTGCTGTTTCTATCGGCGGCAGAGCTTTACACCTTCAGTGCTCAGTGCAGCTCGAGTAGGGGGATGACGGGGACTGGGGGCAGTGGAAGAGGGGGCAGGGGAATGAGGGGCGGTAGGCGGCCCCTGGGACAGGCTTCGGGAGGCTCAGGAGGACAGGCTAGGGAGAAGAAAGGGACCCCACGGCAGGCTGGACCCAGAGACCCAGGCAGGGGAGGTACTTCCGTGCCCCCTGGCACTTATGGGAGGCCCCGGGGGGGTAGGGCAGGCCGTGGCCGGGGGGTGGCACAAGGGGCCCTGCGGGGGCCCGTGCAAGGTGAGGGTAGGGTGGCGAGGTCCACAGGGGGGGCGGCAGGCAGTGCTGCTCTGCCCCAACCGGTTGCGGACCCCTCGGGGGTGGTGGGGGCGACACAGTTCCCGGCGGGGTGGCAGTGTCCAGCTGGGGGTCAGGAAGGGTGGGTTGGGGGGGGCCCTGGGGTTGGCCTATGGTTCCAGGGGGTGGGGGGCTTTCGGGTTGGGACTATTGGCGGGGAGGGGGACAGGGACCCTCCAGGGTGGATTGGGCAGGGCCTTGGCAGCTTCCTTGGGGTTTGTCGGGTTCCCCTGCCTTTTTGCCGGTGTCTCCACAGGTGCAGACCGGTGATGGGAGGGGAGCGGCTCCGATCGGTGAGGTGGCGGCGCAGAGCGCAGGACCGGCTTCTGCTGAAGTACCCATTGCGGAGGGTGAGGAACTGCAGGAGGTGCTTGCGGCGCATTCATCTACTTTCTCAGCTATTGTGCCACCCCGGAGTTCGGCTGCTGGTGAGTTACAAGAGCATCTGGCATAACAGAGCGGGGCGGTTAGCCAGGCAAGGGGGGTGGGGGGCAAAGTGAGAAAGAAGAGCCGTCACTCGCGTAAGCGACGTCGGAGGGGGGGGCTCCTCTTCGTCTTCCTCTTCATCGTCCTCGTCGGGTGGTGGGGGGGGCGATCAACCCGGAGGGGGTGGGGGGGTGGTAGTGGGTGGGGGTGGGGGTGCTACGCTGGCTTCGTTTTTGGAGCTTTGGGAGGGGGTTCCGCGTAAGCTTCGGCGTAGGATATGGAAGCGGAAATATATCGATATATTCCGCCTGCTGGAGGGTAGGAAGCGTTCGGGGGAAAGCAGGCATAAACGGAAGGCAGACGAGAAAGCGGGCAGGGTCAAGAAGACTTCTCGGAACGTCATCAACTGGACGAGGGCTTTCCTGCGTTTAGCTAGCGTTTGGGGGCAGCATTACCCGGGGAAATACGGGATGTTGCTTGCCTATGCCGACTCGATTCTTGAGGCGGCTCAGACTCATGATGGTTGGGCATGGCTCAACTATGATGAGAAGTTTCGGGATAAGATGGAGGAGAATCGCGCCTTGTCATGGGGGACACAGGACATCAGCCTCTGGTTGACGCAGATGTCTGCAAAAGGGGGGGTTGGTGCTGGGGGGCAAAAAGGGGCACCCGGCGCGTTGGCGAGTGCAGGGCGGCCCTTTCGGAGCGGCCCGGCTCCCGGATTGCAAAAAGGCGCTGGCGAGGGGGTCGGGGATGTCTGTTGGCGCTTCAATAAGTCGTCTTGCCCCTTTCCGGACTGTAAGTTCCGGCATAGTTGCTCCATCTGTGGGGGAGGGCACTCCGCCCTCCGTTGCATCAAAAAAGTGCCTAACCCCCCTGCCACGAAGCAATGACAGTGGGATGGAGTTGGCCCCTACCCCTATTCGTTTCTCAACGCTCAGGCCTTGGTTACGGTGGTATCGGAGGGTTAGGGCTCGGCGGGTATTAGAGGGGGGTTTCCAGTTCGGGTTCCCCATACCAGTGGTGGGGGCTGGGGGCCCGGAGATGGCGCGCAACGCCCCATCGGTCAAGCGTCTGGCGCAGGTGGTTAGGGGTAAGCTGGCCACCGAGCTGGCCTTGGGAAGGATGGCCGGGCCCTTTGTGGACCGGCCGTGCCGGAATTTCGTGGTTTCACCTTTGGGCATTGTCCCGAAGAAGGAGCCCGGGAAATTCAGGCTCATTCACAATTTGTCTTTCCCTGAGGGGGCATCGGTAAATGATCTTATCCCGAGGGAATTGTGCGCGGTGCGGTACGCGTCGTTTGAGGCAGTGCGGTTGGTGGCACAGGTGTTTGCTAGCGAAGGTGGATATTGAGTCCGCTTTTCGCCTGCTGCCGGTGCATCCGGATTCCTTCCACTTGTTGGGTTTTGTGTTCGAGGACCACTTTTACTTTGACAAGTGCCTGCCGATGGGCTGCTCGGTCTCTTGTTGTTACTTTGAGATGTTCAGTTCCTTCATGCACTGGGCTCTGGAGGTGTCTGTCGGCTCTCGGAATGTGGTCCACTATTTGGACGACTTTCTATTCGTTGGTTCGGCGCAGTCTGGGCTCTGTCGGGAGCTGCTGGATGGTTTTACGCGGCTCACGTGGGAATGGGGGGTGCCTCTGGCGGAGGGCAAGACTGAGGGCCCTTCCACACGCCTCACTTTTCTGGGGGTAGAATTGGATTCCGTTGACATGGTAGCGCGCCTGCCTCCTGCCAAGGTGGTGCGTTTGCGGGTGTTAGTGGCGAACATTTTGGGGTCGGCGAAAGTCACATTGCGGGAGATGCAGGTCTTGTTAGGCTCCCTTAACTTCGCCTGCAGGGTCATTCCGATGGGCCGGGTGTTCCTACGGCGACTGGCGGCGGCTACCTCAGGAGTGCGGCGTCCGCATCATCGCATTCGGGTTTCACGGAGCATGAGGGCGGATTTGGGGGTTTGGGACCAGTTCTTGAGAGACTTTAATGGGGTTACGGTCCTTCTCGCAAAGGAAGTGTCTACGTTTGATTTGCAGATTTTCACGGACGCGGCGGGTGGGTTCGGACTTGGCGTCTATTTTGGGGGTGCATGGTGTGCTGAGCCGTGGCCGTCGGCCTGGCGGGCGGCGGGCTTAACTGACAGTATAACGTTCCTGGAGCTGTTCCCCATTTTGGTGGTTCTGGAGCTCTGGCCAGATAGGCTTCGTAATAGACAACTGTTGTGGTGGTGCGACAATGAAGCGGTGGTACATGTTATCAATCGCTACGCTCCACGTTGCATGCGAGTGGCGGCTTTGATGAAGGAGGTGATTTTTGCCTGTCTGCAGTTGAATGTGGTGGTGAGGGCCCGGCATGTGCCAGGATATGCTAACCAGGTCGCTGATGCTCTTTCTCGTTTCAAGTGGGATCTGTTTCGGCGCTTGGCACCAGAGGCGGATCTGGTGGGGCGGTCGGTCCCCGAGCGTTTATGGCGGCTTGCCCTCCAGGTATCCTGACCTTGCTACAGTTCTCTGTGTCGTCGGCGACCTGGCGCTCTTACTGTAAGGGCTGCGACAGTGTGGTGGATTTCTTGGTGACGCGCGGATGGTGTCAGGGCCCGGTGTCTGATCATCTCATCGGTGCCTACATCGTGGCAGCAAAGGCTGCGGGGTTTGCTAAATTCACTGTGCGGTCTCACCTGGCCGGTTTTGCATTTTTCTCAAGGTCGGTTGGGTGGGCTGTGCACCATTGGGGATTTCTTTCTCGCCGACTCTTGTTGGGGTGGGAGCGCATTACCCCTCCCCAGGTGGACGCCCGGCGGCCAATTACCCCCGATCTGTTGGTGCTGATGAACGCGGCTTTGCCAGCAGTAGTGGAGTCCGGATACGAGACCATGCTGTTCCGGGCGGCGTTTTCTCTGGCTTTCTTTGGAGCCTTCCGGTCGGGGGAGTTGGTGGCGTCCAGTCGGGCTGATGGAGGTGCGGCTCTGCAACTTCAGCATGTGCGTTTGGCGCAAGGGCAGCTGAGCATATGGCTGGCTAGGTCTAAGACCGATCAGAGAGGGCGGGGGGTGTGGGTGCATTTAAGACCGCTGGCGGCTTCTGCTATTTGTCCCGTGGCGGCAATGGCGGCTTACTTGTGGGTACGTCCGCCAGGTGGCGGACTGCTCTTTGTGCATGCGGATGCGCGGTGTTTGATGCGTTTCCAGTTCACGGCCGTGCTGCGGTTGGTAGTGCGGCGGATTGGCTTATCACCTGGTGACTTTGCCCCGCATTCCTTCCGGATTGGGGCCGCTACTAGTGCGGCGGTGGCAGGTTTGCCGGCGGCGGAGATTCAGCGGATTGGCCGCTGGCGTTCCAATGCCTTTAGGGGATATGTACGTTTGTGAGCCTGGCGGTCTGGGTACTGGGTACTGGGTGCTAACTGTTTTTTCTTTTAGATGGGATTCCGACGCCGTTTGCCTGCTGGATAATCGGCCACTCGTTTGTGTATTGGGCCGGCCAGCAGGCAGCTTTACGGCCGCTCGGGGCAAACCTTGGACTGAAGGCTGAAGAGGTGGCATTATCATGGCTGGGCGAGCGCGGTCTTCGCTGGTTGCAGCTCCTGCCTTTGCTCCGGCACCATCAGCGCGTCAGAGGATCCCCGGAGTGCTTGTTGCTGCATCTCGGCGGCAATGATTTGGGGTCTTGGACAGTCAAGCAGCTGATTAGAGCGGCTCAGCGGGATTTGGGGGAAGTGTTGTTAATGTTCCCCGGTATTGTATTGCTCTGATCCGACCTAATTCCCAGGCCTGCTTGCTGGGGTCACCGGCGGTGGTCCCGTGGGTTGGTTAAAGTTAATCCGCAAATTGGCCGTTGGGTGGGGGCACATGGGGGTTACCAGATTTTGCATTCCTGGGTGGAGGTCGATTGTGCGGGCCTGTATCGTTCGGATGGAGTACATCTTTCCCCGGTTGGGATAGATTTACTCCTGAATGATTGGCAGGAGGCTTTGGAGTTGACTGTGTCGGGCGGGGTGGCTGGTCACAGCTTTGATTTTTGTGGGGGGGGGGGGCTCAGGGACAGGTGTCACTGAGCCCGTGGCGGGATCCAGGAGGTGTCCGGGGTCCGGAGGCATGGCAATATGCAGGGCGGGGGTGGGGGTATCCCCGACCCGGAGAAGCCCTCGGCTTTTGCTAGTAATATGGCGAAGCCGGAAGAGAGGGATGGAATTGCCGGGGAACGGTTCTCGGCGGAGGCGGGAAGGAACTCACTTTGCTACCCATATGGCTGGTGAGGGATTGTCCCGCTGCCGGAACCGTAAGTTATGCATTTATGGTTGTAAGGTTATGTTGTGCTTGTTCAATAAAGCTGTGACCAGTTAATTTGCCAATAACTGATTCTGTGGTGGTTATTTGAAGGGAAAAGGGGTGGGGGGGGAATGTTTGGGGTGGAGAGGGAGAGGGCCACGTCCACCATACCTAGTTACAAAGGAGAATGAAACAAAACAGCAGGAGGATAGGAGAAACTGTCCAGTTACAAGATTAGAAAAAATATATAAGACTATCAAGATGGTCACGGAGGGACTGAGGCATTCTTACAATTTACACACGGTCAGATAACCGCACCACCATCAGTGGGGGTAGAGGTTACAGGCAACCTGGCACTAATAAATGCCGACAGATCAACAGATTGAAAAAATATAAATCTTTGAGACTTATAAAATGACTAGGTATTTACATGGAAATTGCAAATGATAAGTGGCTCCCAGCTGCAGTACGCCGGGTCTTAATAGAAGAAACCGCTTTCACCGTTTTTGAGTTTCCCTAGATATATCTGGGAACATGGAAACTTTAGCTCCATAAAAAGGTTGCAACTGCTTCTTATTATAAAGTCTGAGTAGCCGGTCTCTGTCCAATACTAATGCAGTGTTACTAATAAAGTAGATACCTTTAAAGCTACAGGACTAGGTGAACTCAAAATTTCTGAAATATTAAGCACATCCATAATTATGTCCACATTAGCAGATCCCGGCTCCTTCTTTCCCAAAGGTAGATAGAATGCTCTTGAAATTGATGGCATCAACTCTTGCGGAAAGCACACAGGAGAGCAGGGCTCCTGCAAAATCCAGTAGAGTACACAAGGAGCAGAAGCGATAGATGACCCAGTGGCTCAATGGTGTTTATGTGTTCTTGATGTATGATTTTAATTATTTATTAAATCAGTATGAATGTCAGATTTTACTGTATATTTATATATCTTTTTAACAGTTTTGTTTTAATATATATTTTTCAACATATATATTTTTTTAACAGTTTTGTTTTAATGTTTTAAAATCATTTTTGTGATGCACATATGTTTCCCGGTTGCCTTTTTTAGAGATATGTTTATGCATGTATTTAATATATTTATATTTAATTTTTCTTTGCAAGCATTTCTCCCCTTGAGAAAGGCGCAAGCCGAAACGCGTGGGGACCTTCAATAAAGCATTTTGATACTACTTTTGAGCCACTGGGTCATCTATCGCTTCTGCTCCTTGTGTAATCAACTCTTGCGGAACCAAGAGAATCTCACTCAAATATTTCTTAAACAAATTAATCTGTGAAGTGCCTGGAATTACAGGAAAATTTAATTCTCGTAGATTTGAGGCCCGAGACTTCTCAAGCAACTCTAATTTAGCTCTCAGAGCTATATTATCTTTAATTAGAGCCGCAGTGGTATCGACAACAGAATTCAACTTCTGATCATTCTCATCCACATTTAACTTCATGGTATCAGTCAAAGTAACAAATCTTTCCATCTTTTTAGCAACTTGTGTTACCTTGGCAGAGATTCCAGCAGTCTGCTGAGAACCAACTGTTCCACTGTTCTCTGCTGAATTTCTCCACTTAAGTGCAGACCGAGCATCGCCCTCCAATGCAACAGAAATGCAGACCAACAGATGGGAAGTAAACACACCTGGAGGTGAAGACAGATGCCATACCTCGGGAGAGAAGGTAATATCCAGGCCAAGTAGTTGAGCAGGTTCCTCTAGTCAGTCAACAACAATACCTGCTCATATCTCCCTTTTTTCTGCCTCAGTCACTTTAACAAATTGGTCCATAGGACCAGTTATGGCAGGCTGCGGCTCAGCAGGGTACACCTTAGCCTTGCCCTTTCTCTTTGGCATGTGTGCTAGGAATAAGCACAGCCCTCACGCATCTATCTTGGAGGAAACCATCCCCCCATCAGCAGCTAAGTGATTTTTACAGAGTGTTCCTTGAATAAAACAAGTAATCAAAAGGAGGTTCTGTTTCTGGAGAATGGATTTTCCCTTCTTGACAGTACATCTGACACAATATTTTGAATTTTGGGTGATTCCCTTTTTTCTGTATTGTTTGCAGTGGGTGACCTGGTTCTGGGTTCTTTTGGTTAAAAGATCAACTGGAATTGATGGCAAAACATTGCCATTATGCAGCAAAATAGCTTTTAAACTCGTCTTCAATGAATTGATGAACAGTTTACAGTCATCTGAATGATAAATGATGTTGAGGGCTGACATCAGACCAATGATATGGTTGTAAGCTACAGGATCACCTTCCATGAGAAGAATGTAACAAGATCCTTTTGATGTTCACGGAACATGGAAACCCTAACATCACCTGACAAGAAATTCCACTGCTGCAATCTGGAGTCCAACAGCTCTGTCTTACTCTTAGGTAGTTCCAAATTCCTGAGAAGGTTACTCAATTCACCTTGTGTTATGAGGTGTGGTTCAGAGAAGGAAGATGGGAGAAAAAAAATCTGAGTCATGTGACACTGATGGTTCGGGACCAGAAATTTCATCCCCTTCCTCTTCCTCATCTGACTCAAGTAAGAATGATTCTGGAGCATCAGGAACCGATAGTCCTTCTCTGTGGGGTGGTACTGGGCAGATAGCTAATGGAATGTTTGAATATTGCACAGTTCACTAGTTCTTCTTCGACAAACCTTTCCCAACAGGAGGCACCATGCAGAAGTAACAATTGCTGATATGATCGGTCGGCTCTCTCCAATCATTGGCACTGCAAAAGGCATGGATTTCCTTTTTCTATTCAACCACTGGCAAAGATTTGTTGCACAAGTGTTGCAGCATATTTGTGGGGACCAGTTCTTGTCCTGATCTTCAAATCTACAGCCAAAGTAAAGGTGGTAGGCTTTCTTAGTCAAAGCAGTTATACTATGTTTTTGTGATGCAAAAGTCATTTCACCACAAATGTAGCAGAAGTGATCTGTATTGTTCAAACAATCATGAGGCATCTCTCACTTTAGCTAAATGGAAAAAATCAAACACTGAGAAGACTGATCTACAGCCAAAATACTACTGACACATCATGTTCATTAAAAAAATGTTGCACAATTTGTTCTGCAGAGTGATATAATTAAGTTGAGTTAGGATTGCACCATCTAAAACTTCTAGAAAAAACATGATGCAATTCATAGCATATATGATGCAATAACACCTTCAAATTGCATCATTTATTGTTTTGCCTGAAAAGCAAGTACTGCCCAAACAAAAACATAGATGTATCACAAATCCATTTGAAGATGTGCATGTATTTTAGTAATTTATAGTTTAAATTTGGATTTAAATCTTATGTTCAGTTCTCTGTACAACAGGATGCATTACTGCACTGTTAGACTTTGTTATATGTAAACCGCCTTAAATTTTAGAAAGATGGTATAGATATGTTTCCAAATAAGATCCCTTCCCACTATAACTTGCATATCCTTAGCACTTCCGAAGTCGAGGTCGTATCTACTGATCCAGTAGTGTAAATTGAAAACTAGAGCCAATAAACAATTTTAAGCATCATTTTCGTTCTCAGCAACCCAGACTTACTAAAGTGTGACTGAATTTATTTCAGAAGCATTGTGTGTGTAGAATGGTATTATCTATTAAATGTTGCAGCTGCACTTTTAGCCCTTAGGAGGAAGAGAAGGAGAAAATTCTGATGATAATACTTCATAGCTAAATCACAGCGGCATTAAGAATTGCTGTGAAATAACTGGTATGTTGCATTTTTGACCACAGAAGAATCTATAAGATTTGATCCAAAGTAGTCTAGGGTCAATATTCAGAATGATTTAGCTGTTCAACTTTGGGAGCTAATTGATTACATCTTGATATTAAAACTTGGGGGCCAGCGATTTATTAACTTTTGGTCAGACATCTCAATATTCTACTTAAAGATAACCAGTTAGGAAGAAGCAGGATCCGGGAGTGCTCAGAATGTGCTTTTCTTTTAACCAGATAGTCGATATTCAGCTTTATCCACTTAAATTGACTGGGTAAGCTGGACTGCACAAATAGCAGGTGAAAGTTACCTGGATAAGTAGTCTCTTCGGCCTGCAAAGCCTCTTCTAATCACTCTGACGGTGTTCATTTCGAATAAGTATATATATTTGTGTAGACAGGGCCCAACTAGCATAATGGAAGGACAGTCATTCTTAGAACAGATTACCTGTGGCATTGGTAGAAAACCCCCCAGCATTTCCAGCATCATATCACTGTTGCAGAAACACTAGATCTTGCTTTTTCTCCCTCCCCAATGTGGGAGACTCATTTTCCTTTCCTATGAACCCGCTGGTTTCCTTATCCTCCCATTCTATTAAGTCTTCTCATTCAATCTCCTTCCTACACTGCCTCTTCCTTCTCTCTCTGCACTCACTACATACACTCCTCCCTGCTCTTTAGCGGGCCAGAATTAAACATATAAAGCCAGATTTTTAAACACTGCAGTCAGCATGTTAGTTACAGCCAGATATTCAACAACAGTATCTGAACTGGGACTGGCACTGAATATCCAGATAGAGTGGCGATATTCAGACCTAAACCTATCCGGCTAATTATCCTGATAGCGGATCTGAATCCAGCCGCTCCCAGGTCTCTTCATGTACCGCCTCGGGCCTATTGGGAGAGTGTCAGGGAAGTCTGTAAGGACATTCAGCAGCACTGTACAAATCATGCCACTGAATATCCACAGACAGCAGCACCTAAGGTCAATATCGGGATAAAGGTAGCCGTGATCTGCATATTGCCCTCTGATTAGTGGCCAGACGGCTTCTCTGGACCATGACTGAAAATCACCACTAACCAGATAACACTGCCGCTGTGCCCTTTCTCTGCCCTCCCTCCACTGTACAGACAGTGACGGAGCACTGAGTGGCTGGACATATTTTCAGCCTTCGCCTATCCATTCAGTAAGCGGAATACATCTATTGTAGACTTAACCGTTTCTGTCTATTTTATAAAGTCAAGGACCTCTTCTTGGGTCATAAGCCGGTACTGTCCTTCTTATTTAGTCAGGTTTACTGAGATGTTGCTTAGGTTAGCGATGATTCTACCAACACTGGTTGCTCTAGATTTTGTCTGTCTATATGTAGGTGGCAGGACTAGCTCTTTAAGATCTTTTCGAGAAGTATATGACTGAAATGTTAACGATTACATCTGAAACTTTACCCCTCTGGCCAAGACTACCTATATGGGAAGAACACAACTATATCTGACAGAAAAGCACAGTATTTATGTACAGTCAGATATTTCATGTTCTACAGGAGCACAATGCAAATCTTTCTCTCATCCCACTACTAAAGCAGCGATGCACTGGCGCTTATAAATTTAGAAATAAAGATATCACTTCTCTAATGACACTTCTTCTTTTCAGTATTACATTAATGGAAATATTGTGCTCAAAGGAAGCAGCTTGTCTCATTAGCCTTCTTTGGAAAGAAAACATGCAGTAAAGTTCCTTATAGTAAGTAGACGACGCATTCCTGCTATTCAAATTAACAGGCTTCGCTTCCCATCATAAAGCTGAAGTTGATTTTTGAGTTGCAACCCCTCCCCCCTTTACAAATCAAGATTGGCGCTACAGGTGCTCCTTGTGGTCTTGGGCAAGCCACTTAACCCTCCATTGCCCATGTTCCCTGTAAAATAGTTTTCTCCAAGTTATAATGTCCTGTTCAATGTAATTTCAGTTTGTTCAATGTAAACTGCCTTGATATCATGAAAAGCGGTATATAAGAAATGTTAAATAAATAAAATAAAATACCATCACCTCCAGTGCTGTGGTGCTATTCCTGCTTCTACCCCTCAAATTCCACTTCCTGTTTGCATCGGGTTACCTAGGGAGCCTCATATCCTTGCACCGGCCCTGTCTGCAATGATTGTAGCCCCTCCAAAAAGTCACAGTATTGGCTTTCTATTTAAAATCTGTATCTTTTTTTTTTTTTTTTTAAACTTTTATTTTCATTTTGCAACATACAAAAGAAACAACACACCAAAAGAGACAAAACAAGTATACAATAAGGAAAAGTAAACCCAATTACCCCCCACCCCCACGCTTCTTCTCTAGCTGATTATGTCAGCATGTGAGCGCTTCCAAACAACAGTGATTATACATCAAAACAAGCAAAAGAGTATCTACGATACAGAATAATCATGGGACAAAGATATATACAAATTCAGACAGTCAGATGAGAGCATTGAGCAGAATGTACATAGTCATTGAGCATCTTCCATTTAGACCGATGATGAGGAGTCTGAATGGGGGAAGCAAACATACGAGGTATTTGTTCATATTTACTGTAGAGACAGACATGATTCCACCATTCATTGGGGCTCAGATGGGAGCTATTTTTCCAGTATTTCGTAATTAGGGAAATAGCAATGCCAAGCATAAAGTCCAAAAGGAAGTAAGCCGTTTTTGGAAGAGAGGGGATCTCCGCAGCTGAGCGAAGTCCCACTATCCTCCAAGAAAGGGGCTCTTGAAAGTGCAAAATAGACTGGATACGACCCCAGAACCGACGCCAGTAATACTGTAGTGCGGGACATTCATACAAAACATGAGGTAGTGAACCAATGGCCGCATGACAAGTCCAACAACTATTGCCCTGAGTAGTGTTCCATTTGGCTAATCTGTCAGGAGTGTAAAAACACCGGTGGGCTAGAAAGAAGAGTGTCTGAGTGAGTGAGGCGGATCGGGAGACCCGTGTCACTCTACTCCAGACAAGGCTCCATTGCTCCGGGGTCAGAGTCACATGCAATTCTCTCTCCCATGCTTTCTGCGCTATAGGGGTATCTCTAGTTATAGCATTACATAAGGTTTTGTAAAAATTGGATGCTACACCCGGTGAACTACCGATAGATCGGATAGTCTCCGACCAACCTGGTGTAGGGGAGGCCGATGGCGGGAGCACCTTAGCACTGCGAAGGCAATGCTGAAGTTGCACCAACTGAAAGTAGTGTTTCGCTGGGAGACCAAATTCAATTTGCAATTCACTAAAAGTTTTCCAGCGACCGTCATGGAACAACTGACTAGGAATCCAAATGCCCCTAGTGTACCAGGGGCTCCACGCCATCGGCTTATTTTGTATTCGAAATCGAGTATTGTACCAAAGTGGGAGCTTGTCTAACGGACAGAGTCGGGAGTCTAAAGATTGCATAAGAGTATTAAAGGCACCTAAGGTATCTAAAAGCATTGGTGGATAGTGGGAGTCTGATGGGAGAGTCATACCAGGGAGAAAAGTAAGAGGAATCGGTTTGCAAAGGTCCTCTTCTATGTCTAGCCACACAGGTCTACTCGGTACTGGATCTTCCAGCCAACGAGCGCCTTGTTTGAGAAGAAAAGATTGATGATACTTCAGGAAATCAGGGAATCTGACACCCCCATTTTCCTTATCTGCTTGCAGCTTATGTTTCGCTATCCTAGGTGTCTTGTTTTGCCACAAGTATCTAGTCAGAAGGCCCTCTATATCTTTATATATACGTCGAGGTAAGAGACAGGGCAACATTTCTAAGATATAATTCACTTTCGGAACAATCATCATTTTTATAGTTTCTAATCGACCCCACCAGGTAAGTGTTAAAGGAGTCCAGCGGTGAGTAAGCGCCCGGACTTTAGAGGTTAAGTCTTTGGCATTGAAGGAGATAGTGTCTTCCAAAGGAGAACAATAGTGAACCCCAAGGTATTTGACCATGCGAGGTTGCCATAAAAAGGGGAAGGGTTGCATATCTGCCTGATGAAGCAAAGGATTTAATGGAAAGGCTACCGATTTGGTCCAATTTATCTTATAACCGGACAGTTGTGAGTATTTACCAATTTGCTCTAGGACAGCCGGTACTGAGTCTATAGAGACAAAAAGCATAAGGTCATCAGCATACGCTGAAATTTTGATTTCCCTATGGGTGAAGGGGACTCCATGAATCTCCTCCGATTGCCGGATTAGTAAAGCCAAGGGCTCGAGTGCAAGATCGAAGAGAAGTGGAGACAGTGGGCATCCCTGGCGAGTACCGCGTTGAAGGGGAAAAGGCTGAGACTTTAAAGCATTGGCACATATACTGGCTGTAGGCTGTGCGTACATGGTGCGAAGACAACGGAGAAAACCTTCCCCGAATCCGTACCAGCGGAGGACTGCAAACAGGAAGGGCCACTCTAAACGATCAAAGGCCTTCTCAGCATCAAGTGAGAGGCCAACAAATGGGCGATCAAGATTAACTGCGGTAGTCAGTACATGGCATAGAGTCCGAGCATTGTCAGCAGTTGATCTACCAGGAATGAAACCGCATTGATCTGGGTGTATTAAGGTAGGCATCCTATCAGAGAGCCGGGTAGAGAGAATGGTGGCAAATATTTTATAGTCCGCGTTTAGGAGGGAAATTGGACGATAATTAGCTGTTAGTTGCGGGTCTCTCCCCTCTTTCTCAAAAACTACTACATTTGCCATTGAAAAGGACCCAGAAGGAGAACCCTCCTCGGCCAGAGCAGAAAAATAAAGTTTCAAAACTGGAGCTAAGTCAGCGTGAAAGGTTTTGTAGAATTCAGCAGGGAGACCGTCTGGGCCTGCGGCTCGACCTGAGGCACATTTCTGAATAGCAGAATGAATTTCTGAGACAGTAAATGGTGTGTCCAAGGCCACTCTATCTTCGTCAGATAGGGTCGGTCTTTGTACCCCTGAAAGTAAGCGTTCAAATACATCTGGCTCAAAATCACATTCAGATTGATAAAGCCGAGTATAAAAATCACGAAAGAGTTCTAAGATTTCGGTATCTTTAGTGACTAAGCCCCCCCCCGACGGATTACGGAGGGCGGTAACACGCTTGGCTTCTTTTTGACCTTTTAGAGCATTTGCTAATAATTTGCCAGCACGGTTATTTTCCCGATAATATAGCCCTTGTTGTGATTCAATATTTTTAACAGCAGCAGTGTACAAAAGCTGATTGTATTGAAAACGCAAGCGTTGTAAACGGAGTAAAATACATGGGTCAGTACGGGACGTGAGGAGACGCTCCCCAGCTTGTATCTGCTGCTCTAGAATCAGTAAATGCTGCTTTCTTTGTTTCCCCTGCCGAATTTGATAGCTAGTTATAGTTGCGCGGATAGATGCTTTAAAACCCTCCCACCAAGCCCAGCTCGCTGTGTCATGGGGTGAGTTAAAATGAAAATAATCTTGGATAGCGGCCTTTATATCAACCTGAAAATCTTTTTGACCCAGTAAGGATCTATCAAAAAACCAAGCTCGGGGAGAATCGTCCCGCGCAGTGACATGTAATGATAAAGATATGGCAGCATGATCTGAAATATGGAGAGGATGAGTCCTAGTCGTGTCTACTTGAGAAATCAGTGCTTTGGAAATGAGAGAGAAATCTATTCTAGATTGGGAGTGATGGGGGGCAGAAAAGAAAGTGAACTCTAAGTCGGAGGGGTGAAGCAGCCTCCATATATCTACCAGCGCAAGATCTTGCATCAGAGCTGTAAGGGTAGCAAGACTCTTTGGTGGACTACTCGTTCTAGGCGGCTGTCTATCTATCAGAGGGTCTAACACTTGATTAAAATCACCACCAAGTATTAATGGAGTATTGGCAGAGGCCTGTGCCAACTGCGCAATACTTGCATAGTAAGCAGGGTTGTCCACATTCGGGGCATAAATGCAAATACATGTAAATTCACTATCTCCAACCTTAAGATGTACTCGGGCCCATCTACCCTCCTTGTCAGCGCTAGTATCAAGTACAGTAGCTTGCAAAGATTTCTTAACCAGAATGGCTACCCCGCACCGTTTGGAAACGGCGGGAGAATAGGCAGCCACCATGTAAGGCTTAACATTGAGTTTCAGTGTTTCAGCAGAGTTTAAGTGCGTTTCCTGAAGAAACGCTAAATCAGCATGCTCATGGCTAAGATAGCTAAGGATTTTCTTTCTTTTGATTGGACTATTAATGCCCTTTACGTTGAGTGATAAGATTTTACATAAGGCCATTCAGACAAGTTAAAAATTCTGAGCATGATAGCGCACATAATTTCACAATGTCCCTCATATTGACTGTATCTGGCTGTACATATGGCATAAAAGAAAGTAAGCTTAGATAATACAATGAAGCGCCCCACATTAAAAAAGAAAAACCGCAGCGCGGTAGAGAAGAAGCAAAACCCCAAAAATTACTGGCGACCATGTGTCTGCGGGGAGAAGCCCCAGAGAAGGCCGAAATTGAAAAAACACATAACCTGTAGGACTGTGCGTGCTCCGAATCCGACCGAGGCACACATCATGGAGGGATAGGAGACCACATAACAAAAAAGTCATAGAAAGAAAGAAAGAAAGTCCAGGTAGTCTCTGTGCTTGACTATGACCGCCGCATCGGGCCCTTCAAAATGGCAGACAGAGCCGGCAAATAAAAGTCCAAGTCGTTGGATTAGCACATCTGCTCTGCTTCTTTGGAGTCTAAAAATGTTGATAGTAGATCAGGATCTTCGAATGTCCTGGTTTGGTTGTGGAGAGTCACTCGGAGCTTCGCGGGATACAACAGGCCAAAGCGAGCCTGTAACTGTTGAAGTCGAGGGCGAAAAGCAAGGAGTTTCTTCCGTCGGTCAACGGTAGGCTTTGCCAAATCAGGGAAGAAGGAGACTTTGTGACCTTCATATTCCAAATGATGGTTCGCCCGGGCAGCATTTAAAATTTGTTCCACTTGTTGATATCGTAGCAAGCGAAAGATAATAGGCCGGGGGGTCGTTCGGTTGAGCGCCATGTGGGTAGGAACACGGTGTGCACGATCGATTTCCAGTTCTTTATGAAAGGTGATCTTCAGCAAGGAGGGAAGAGTTTTGAGCAGGAATTCTCTCATATCTCCCGCTTCCACCCCCTCCGGTATTCCAATGAGCCTCACATTGTTGCGACGGGCTCGATTATTGCTATCTTCTAACTCCTTTTGAAGATTCTGTATCTGGCGCTCAGCCTTGTCCAGTGTGCCCAAACGCACCACGTGCGAGTTGAGGATCCCCGCCATATTGTCCTGCCGTAATGAGAGACTTTCAAGACGGTCCTGGAGCACTCCAAAGTCTTCTCGCATGGCTCTAAGCGCTTCTCCATTGGACTGCACCAATTCCTTCACGCCGCGTATTTCCTCTAAAATCTCCAGGTGCATTTCGGGGTTTTCCCGAAATGGAACCATCTTCTGTGGGGAGGACACCTCTGTTTTGGAGCGTTTTCCGTGAGAAGAAGGAGACCCGAAGTCCAAGCGCGCTGGTTTATGGGCCGCCATCCCCCCCGAGGTACCCCGGTCAGCCCGGAGCGAAATAGTAAGTTTGTATAGGTATTAAGTCAGGATTCTAAGTAGGCCTCTCGGGAGCTTCAGCGCGAAGCGTCTTACCCGCTGGACATCAGGCTCCGCCCCCCTAAAATCTGTATCTTGAAATAAAGAACCTAATAAGAACCTTCAAGGCCCTAAACAGTATGGTCACACCGACCCTAAAAAATCTCATATCTAAAGAATCAACCAATAAACAACACAGAAGAGACCAAACAAACAAATTAAGGACCCCAAAAGAATACATAAAAGCTAAAAAGACAACAAACAAAAAAGCATTTTCCCATGTGGCCCCCATTATCTGGAATGACCTCCCAGAGGAAATCAGATCAATAATCGAGATCAAAGAGATCCGTAAGAATCTAAAAACACATCTGTTTAAGGCACACTACAGGCTATCAACAAACTCCCTCTCCCAACAAGAAAACGGATAACAACACTGTTTGACAGAGTGACACAAAATTGACATGACCTAGGACTGCTCACTGCTAAGATTTTCACTAGTTTAGAAATTTATAAAGTTTTTATACACATATCCCAATTTTGTATATAGTTCTCAAAATGTTGTTTGTTATTTCAACTTTCCTTTGTTTTAAGACGTTCCTTGTAAACGATTACGGACTGTTTTGTTGTATAATAGTTACACTGTTTCAGACGTTCATTGTAAAACAGACAACAGCCTGTTATATTGTTGTTAAATGTAAATCGCTTCTGATCTCTGGAAGGTGCGGTATATAAGCGACTGTTAATTAAATTAAATTAAATAATCCAGCACCTGATTGTTCCTCCTCTTTACCACATTAATCATAAGTGCAGCACTATTATTTAAATATTTAAGATTTCCAATTCCTCCCCCCTTAATCTCTCCTACCATACCAGGGAGTATAGAAGGTTATTCAGAGCACATAATTTATAACTTTCTTCAGCTAATCTCCTATTACAATTTTGGAATACAATCTTATTGCGGTGCATTTCTTTATTCGGCTATAAAACAGTGATAAACAATACTGAAGTGAATAGAAATCATTATCTTGCCCCCATTTATCCCATGAGAGCAACATCACTTTCAAGCAGACAAAAATCGACAGAGACAATGGTTGGAGCACTGGCTTGGGAACCCAGAGACCAGGGTTCAATTCCCACTAGCACTCCTTGTGGCCTTGGGCAAGTCAATTAACCCTCCATTGCCTCAGAAAAATCCAAGTTATCAATGTCCCTATTTAATGTACACTACCAAGTTTAAGTTTCAATGTAATCCGCTTTGATTGAAATGATAAAGCAGTATATAAAACCTGTTAAATAAAATTTTAAAATAGGGGCCCGATATTCAGCCTGTGGCAGTCAGCACTTGTTAAATCACCCAGCCACTGCAGGCAACAATAAACCTGGCTATTCAACACTGCATGATGGATATCCACTGAATATCTAGTTTTGCTACCAACTTCATTTGCTATCTGGTCAGCGGCAATATCCAGCCTCTAACTGGATAATAAAACCGCATAAAGGTATGACAGTCATTGACCTGTCCTAACTTTATGCAGTTGCGATCCAGTTAATGGGTGGGAATCGCCATTGATGGATTCAGTATGTTTATGTTTATGTAGGTGTTGGGACTGCCCCAACCCCACCCAGAGTCCACCTTAACCCCACCCAGAGTCTGCCCTAACCCCACCCAGAGTCTGCCCTGGCACTATCCAGATTGTGCCAAGGGAATCTGCGAGGAAATTCAGCAGCCTCTGCCACTGAATGTTAGGCCCTAGATTCTTCTAAAGATTTCATTGTGAAGAGGTTTTCATCACTATTTTCTAACTCCTCCTATGTTTCTTGTTCCTTTCAGCAGGTTTCTCATGCAAATCAAACGGCATGCTTCTTTGATATATACAGAGGATAATTTCTCCACTTGTGTAGGAGAGATCATCATTTATAACAGTAAAAGATATTGTTCCAAAATGCTGCCCCCTCCCCGCCAAGCCTTGGTGATAGCATTGTTCAATGTAATATTGGAAACCCAGGTTTGGGGCCGCCAATGGGGTATGGGTTAATTTACTAGATGTGGTATACTCTGGCTCCTATAGGTGAAGCATCTGCTCACATGGGCGTGGCATTAAATGACTCAGGCATAGAGTAGGATAACGTTCCAGCCCTCATACCATCAAGGAGAGCTGAATTGTTTTGACAATTTTCCTAAATGACAGAGAAAATATATGGAAAATCCAAACTTGAACTGATTTCCAGATAACAGTATCTTTGATGCATTGCAACTCATTTCTATTTTTACTATTATATGTAGTTGTTAAGTGAAGTCAAATCAGGGTTGACTCATGGCGACCCTCTGGATAGCTGTCCTAAACTGTGATCAGTCTTCAGTCAAGCAGCTCATTGTTGACAGCGTGGCACCCATAGCTGCTGTTATTATATCAATCCATCTCACTGCTGGCCTTCCTCTTTTTTGCATTGACCATCTACCTTGCTAAGCATGATGTCTTTCTCTAATGATCTCTCTCTTCGCATGATGTGTCCAAAGTTGAAGTCTCGTCATCTGAGCTTCTAAAGAAAGCTTTGGTTTAAACTCCTCTAGTACTGACTGGTTTGTTCTTCAGGCAATCCATGGTATACAGAGTATTCTTCACCAGCACCATAATTCAAAGGCATCAATTTTCTTCCTGTCTATCTTTTTCACTATCCACTTTCACATCCATAAATGTTATTGGAAATACCATTGCTTGGAGAAGACAAATCTTTTTATGGAGAGAGAATTTGAGAATTTTGTCTGGGTCCTTCATAGCCATTCTGCCAAGAGCAATGCATTGTTGGATTTCTTGACTGCTTGTCATTTCTTCTTTTTTTTTTTAGTATTTATGAATTTTACAAATAATCCAAGAATTACATCTTGTACAGAAATAAGGAACAATTAATGTAACAATAAATGAGGAAAAGAAAAATGCATGGGTAAGTATAATCAAAACCATCCCTTTACCAGCCCACAATACAGGGAGAATCCAAGAAAAACAAGGAAAAGACACACTAATTGAGTACTCTTAGGAAAAGGAAGCAGGCCCTACCAAACAGCCCTACTAAAATCATGGAGGACCCAAGGGAAAGGAATCAGGGGCTGTATGCCACCAGGAATTAAGGAAGACCAGCAGCTAGAAAGGCTTGTAAAAAATATAGGAAAAAGATTGATATTTCACCATGCACTTGCATGAATATTTAAGGGAAAAACAAGACCCCCAGCTGCTGGACCCAAGATGGAGGAGAAGAAATTCTCTTTACCTCTGTTATTGTTCCCTGGACAAGTCTGGGAAAGTACAGACTTACAAGTCCTTAAATGATAGCTATCTTTTCTTAGAAAACATTTTCAAAAGCCATTCTCTATCCAAGATTAAAGCAAAAGAGGGTAACATTGTACAAGGTGCAACCAGCTCATCCTCAGAACTGTGTAACAGAGCAGAAAAATCAAGAGAATCTACCTGCTGAAATCCCGCCACTTCCCCTACAGCCGTTGATTTTTTAACAGTCAGCAAATAATAGACCTTTGTCATAGGAAGATGTGACTCAGGGGAACACCCACAACTTATGTTAAATAAGACAGAAACATGTCCTTTGCAGAAACGAGCAGACCTAGGAAAGTTGATAAATCTTAAATTAGAAGATCGGGCAGAGTTATCAAGTTGCTCAATTTTAGCTTTGACTGCAATAAAGTCCTTGATGGAACAGTCAGAATGTTCTTCTAAAAAACTTTCAATTGTGTCTCTAATAAAGAATTCTGAAGAGAAACCACTTTCTCTGCATTTTCTTCAATAGCAGCAGTTGAAGTGTTAGGGCTTGTACCTGTGGAACCAAAGCTTCACCTAACTTCATGATGGCAGACCATGTAGTTTCAAGTGTGAAAACCTCTGGGCAAGCCAGCAGAAAAGACAGGGGCCCTCCAGCTGACAATACTTTGCCTTCCATGCTGCTCGATGCCAGACCCGGACTCAGTATGATGGCAGAATTTGCAGCACGCCCTCCTCCAGATACCACTGGTGAAATGGTGACACCGAGAGGGATGCCAACAAGCTGCTACTACTACTACTACTATTACTACTGAGCATTTATATAGCGCTACCAGTCGTACACAGCGCTGTACAGTCCCTGCTCATCAGAGCTTACAATCTAGTCAAGACAAAACACAGAAGGTGTAGGCAGGGATAAAACTAGGGGAAAACAAGCTGAGAGCCCTCCTGCCACAGATCTCCAGAGCTTGGTGACAACAGCATCACCTTTGGTGGTCTCTGCAAATCAGGGGAGAGAGAATTGATGCCCGAAGCAGGCGCTGACCCGCCCAACTCCAGCGCCTGCACAGCTGGGCTCACCTCCTCCGACAACGCTGGCTGCCGCTGCAGATGGAGAAAGAAAGAGTCCAAAGGACTGATACTCTGTGATGATGTCTCTCATTCCTCACCCTTTCCTGAACCCTGCTTGCACTTTAGGCAGTTCTCGTTCCAGGTATGGTTATAGTCTCTGATGGATGATGTTGAGTAGAATCTTGCTGGCATGTGGGATTAGAGCGATTGTGTGATAATTTCCAGTCTGCCAGATCACCCTTCTTCAGGATTGGTATAAACACAGATCTTTTCCAGTCAGTTGGCCATGTTGTTTACTTCCAAATTTCCTGGCAGAGCCTTGTAAATATGGCAACGGCCGCATCCAATTGCTATAACACTTCAATGGGAATGCCATCAATGACCAGTACTTTGTTCTTTGATAATGCTTTCAATGCTGCTTCAACTTACATATAGTAACATAGTATATGACAGTAGATAACGACCAGTATGGTCCATCTAGTCTGCCCAGCAAGGCGGCAAGAGTAGATGCACCTGCCGCTCCGTGCATATATGTCGACACAGTTGTGCAAAGGCATAGATCGGGGGAGGGATACTAAAGAACTGCAAAGTCCTTAAATATTCTTCAGATCATGGTCAGAACACAGCACTTCCAAGACTTTGCTGGACAAAAGGTTTGTGGGTTGTCAAAATTAAAAAATAAATTTCTGGCCTAAATGCAAACTCTTGCATTTGACATGAACTGCTTGCTTTCTATTTGTGTATTGTGAGTAATTAGTTAAATGTAACTCAGATCACTCATTTGTAGTAAAAATCTCTGCAAGTTAAGTTAATTGTACATCACTTTGACTCTAATATAAAGCAGTGTAAAAAATGGTTAAATAAATAGAAACATGACGGCAGAAAAAGACCATATGGCCTCTCTATGGCCTTCCATATCAACTACAATTGTCCCCTTTTTTCCTTTAGAGATCTTCTGTGTTTGTCCCATGCTTTCTTGAATTCAGATACTATCCTCGTCTCTACTACCTCCATTGGGAGACTAATCCACGCATCTACCATGCTTTCCGTAAAGAAATATGTCCACATATTACTCCTGAGTCTATCCCCTTTCACCCTCATCCTACAGTATGCCCCCTACTATTGTGAAGCATGGTGGGGGCAGCATCATGTTAAGGAGTGGTTTCTAATTGACAGGAACTAGAGCACTTGTTAAGTTAGAAAGGTGAATGAATGGAGAAAAACAAAAAAAAATCCTTGAGGTAAACCTACTGCTCTCTGCAAGAAAGCTGGCAAAGGTGGAAAAGTTCAACTTTCAGTATGACAGTGACCCGCAGCACAAAGCAGCATCTACAGTATAGCAGAGTGGCTAAGGAGCAAACAGATAATGGGCCAGTATTTAAAACTAAATTCAGTGTTTTTCTTTTACTGTAAAATGCTGGCAAAGGTGCTAAAATATATTATGTCCTTGAGTGGCTCAAACAGAGCCCATACCGCAATCCTTTGGAAAATCTGTGGCATGACTTGAGGATTGTTGTATATCAATGCGTTCAAGGATCCTGAAAGAGCATCAACAGTTTTGTAACTTTAGTATAGTCTCGTATTGACAGATCTGGGTATGCAAAGTTAGTGGAGACCTATTCCAAAAGACTCCTATCTGTATTTGCTGCCAAAGATGCTTCGCAGATATTATTAATCAGGATTTATTAATCGTCTTTAAGAAGAGATTCACTCAAGGTGGTATACAACAGGTCTCTCCTAGAAGAGGAAACTTACATTGCAGTAGCAACATAACAATAGCAAAATGGCCCCATGTAATCATAATAGACAATAAGAATAGTGAGAAATACTTGGAGATAGGTAATGACAGATAAAATTATGATGTAATGTCACTAATGTACACCTTAAAATGGCATAGTAAAACATTCAAATAATAGAAATATGATACAATGTAGCCAAAGATAAATGTTGTCCCTTCCATCTGCCATATCCTCAACCTATCGCTTTCTACCAAACCGTTCCTGCAGTCTTCGAGCATGTTGTGGTTACACCTTTCCACAGGAAACCATCCCTTGATCCTACCTGTCCTAATTATTGACCCATCATTCTCCTCTCCTTTATTTCTAAACTACTTGATCATGCGGTTCACCGCTGCTGTCTTGATTTTCTCTTTTCAATCCCTTCTGGATCCAGTCCAATCTGGCTTTTGCCCTCTACATTCTACTGAGATGGCTCTTGCCAAAGTCTCCAATGACTTGTTCCTTGCCAAATCCAAGGGCCTTTACTCAATTCTCATCCTTCTTGTCCTTTCTGCTGCTTTTGACACTGTGGGTCACCACCTTCTCCTTGACACCCTGTTCTTGCATGGATTTAGGGGTTTGGTCCTGTCCTGGTTTTCTTCCTATCTTTCCCACTGTACTTTTAGTGTATGTTCTGCTGGATGCTCCTCTACTGCTATCCCTCTGGGCTCTGTCTTGGGACATCTCATTTTCTTTCTCTCTACACTCAGTCCCTTAGTGCACTCATCTCCTCTCATGGTTTTCAGTACCATCTCTTCGTTGATGACTCTCAGATATACCTCTCTGCACCTGAAATCTCTCCAAGAATCCAGGCCCAGATCTCTGCCTGCTTATCTGACATTAGTGCCGGGATGTCTCACTGCCATCTAAAACTGAACATGGCCAAAACTGAACTCCTGATTTTCCCCCAAGCCCATTCCCCCCCACCTCCTTTCTCTATTCTGTGGATAACACTCTACTACTCCTTGTTTCCTTGGCTCACAACTTTGGGGTCATCTTCGACTCCTCCCTTCTGCACACACATCCAACAGATAGCTAAAACCTGTCATTTCTTTCTCTATAACATTGATAAAATTTGCCTCTTCCTTTCTGAACACACTATAAAGACCGTTATCCAGTCTCTAGTAACTTCCCATCTAGACTATTGCAACCTCCTCTTTGCTGGTCTTCCTCTGAATCATCTCTCCCCTCCTCATCTGTTCAAAACTCAGCTGCATGACTAATCTTCCACCAGTGTCACTGTGCTCATGTCACCCCTCTTCTCAAATCACTTCATTGGCTCCCTATCCATTTCCACATCCAGTTCAAACTTCTACTACTGACCTATAAGTGCCGTCATGCGGCTGCTCCTCACTACCTTTCCTCTCTTACTTCTCCCTACACTCCTCCTCAGGAACTCTGCTTTTCTGGCAGATCCCTTCTATCTGTGCCCTTCACTTCCACTATCAACTCCAGACTTCGATCTTTCTATCTTGCTGCTCCTTATGCCTGGAACAAAGTACTTGAGTCGGTATGACAGATTCCATCTGCGGCCCTGTTCAAATCCAGGCTAGAAACATACTTTTTTGAGACTGCTTTTGAATCCTGATCCACCTAGTCTCCTGTTCACTTCCTATGTGTTTCCTTACCATTCCCCTAGATATATCCTTGTCCCTAGTTGTGTTGTCTGTCTTGACTGTTGTGCTGTCTGCAGGGCTGGCACAAGGAGATGAGGCATCATAGGCAAACCTGACCCCATGCCGTTACTGCCGCCCCTCAGTGGTGGTGACAATGAGTGTAAACAGCCCTGTGGTGCTTTACCTTAAAGCTTTTGTGCTGCGGGGCTGTATGCTTCTGCTCCTCTCTGATGCCTGATGCTAACTTCCTGGAAGTCAGCATCGGGCATCGAAGAGGGGCAGAAGCGAACAGCTACATGGCGCTAAAGCTTTAAGGTAAAGCGCTGCGAGGCTGTTTGCACCCACTGCCACTGGTCCTGAGAGAGGCAACAGTGGCAGGAATAGGTGCTCCTGCAGGTCCAGTGCTTTATGCAACTGCCTAGTTTGCCTAATGGTAGCGCCGGTCCTGGTTGTCTGTCTTAACTATTTTGTAAGCTCTTATGAGCAGGGACTGTCTCGTACAGCATATGCCTTGTAGCACTATACAAATGATAAGCAGTAGTGTAGTAATACATATGCCTCAATAGACAGCACATTAGGACACTCAGATAGCATAGATAGGATATTCACAATGTCAACACATTACAAATGATGCATCATAAAAGGCAACACGGTAGAACATTCATATAGCATAAATACTATAGGATACTTAAAATGTTAGCATTATACAATGAAACATCCTAATAGGTAGAAGAGGAGGAAGGTGCAGTTGGGATATACAGTATAGACAGACAAGATGGATAAGACAAAGGCATAGGGATAAATAAAAATGTGTAACCAAATGGAGTGTAAACTATATATACAGACAAATAAGGTATGTGGATCTGGTCTCATTTTCAGGATGTGTAGCAAGATACTCCTGAAACAGTATGAGTGAATGGAAAGTCAGTCAACACAGCCATCAAAGGCTTGGGAGAACAGCCATGCTTTTACATTCTTCCTGAAGTAGACTAAGGCTGAGTTAGGCGTAGCCCCTCTGGGAGTGAGTTCCAGAGTTTGGGATCTGCTCCTGAGAAAGCTCACTGGTGAGTGTCACAATGTGTGAGTTCTCTTGGTAAGGTGGGTCACTCCTCATGGCGAATAGTGGGGTTAGATGTCTGGGTTGGACGTTCAACCCGTGTACATATTCTGGACCCGATTCTGGTTCCAGCGCTCCCGCACGTACACAGCATTTGTGAGGTGAGTGCTGGATGTGGGCAGGAGGGGATGGGGCAAGGTGGCAGGACGCACAGAGGCATTCAGGACAGACCTCTATACATCCACTGTCAGTGAGATGGACATCTGGCTTATTCCATCCCAATGATGGAATAAGCTCCTGGGTCCCCACTGCATGGCGCTGCACACCTCCCGCAAACCATGCCACCAGCCGCGCTGTGCCCCTGCAACTGTGATCCGGTCCATGGGGGCCTCCGGTGCCAGATGGATCGTGGTCTGCAGAAGTGGACATGGGCCATGGCATTCAGAGTCATCAGATAGATGGCTCGTTGCCATGGCACAAGAATACAGTAGCTCCCATGCCCCAACCGTGGCGTTCTGGCATCTGGATGGGCAGCTCCCCATACGCTGATCTCTTTGGCATATGGGGCGTGCCCAGACATCCAAGTCCCCGATTCTGCCATCACGGGTACACCCGGGCACCATGGTGCCAGAATCGGGTCCATTTCCTGCATGTTTGGCTTTTGCATGGCCAATGAGGCTGGATGCATGGGAAACAGAATCACCTCCACGTGTACAATTAGGGATGCTCCCTGAGAGGACCTTAGAGGCCTCAAAGGTTTGTAGAGGGCTAAGTTCTTCATTAGGTATTCTGGTCCATTTTATCTGAGGACTATGATATGAGTGTCTCTTGGATCAGAACTGCTACCTCTCCACCCCATTTCTCCTCCACCCTGTTTGCTCTTCACCCCTCGTTTTATCCAGCCAAATCTCAGTTATTCCCAAGATATTTTGGTGGAATTCGCTGATGACATCATGAATTATAGGAAATTTCTTATCAGCCGACTTGGTATTCACTAGGCCTAAGTTTCTGGTATTGATAAGTGTAACTAGTTGGAGATCAGGGCTCTCTCCAGGTCTGTGAATCCTCCTCTTGATCTCAACAGCAATTCAGTTAGGTGTTAAGTATGCTGACAGACCATAACGGGGCTCTGTCTTGTTGAGACTCTAAAGTGGTTGCTTCCTGGAAGGCTGAAATTCTCTGTAAAGGAATATCTGTACTGTTCTTTGTCCTTTTTTTATTTTACTTGAGAACTTGTTGATACAAACTGCAGCTTTGGCCACAGCTGTCATCCAATTCATTGGAAGCTCTCACTTTAGTCCTTGGCAACAAAAGTAAAAACGTGAGTCATGTATCTATAAAGGCACTTACAGAATTATTCCTAATCTCTGTCGTTGGAGGGGATATTCAGTTGAGAAAGCTGCAGTACAGGTAATACAGTTTCCTGCAACTCAACCCCCACTGTTTTTAAATCCCTTCTATTGTTGTAGCAGATGACCAGTGCATAGAAACTGATTCATACTGATTCGAGAACAGCCTTTTCAGACTTTCTTAAATCAGACAGGGCTTTCCTCCGGGCTAGCTAGTATGAATAGCTTTTAGTTTCACAGAAAGCATATCACAGGTCTTTAGCACAACAGACTGTCCTTATTGTTCCCACTTTTCAGTCTGTGTAAGACAGAAAGGGTTTTGCTGAGATGGGTTCTAGGGTTACCTAAGCAATTTTTTTTTATGTGTGGGTCCTGAGGCCCGGGGAGGGAGGGTCGGGGGGGGAAGAGATGGACCCCTCTCCAAGGCCCTATTCCTCTACCTGCTACTGCCCACTCACGCTCTCTGTTCTCAGTGAGGATAGGGCAAAAAAAAGTTCACGGCACATGGGGATGTATTTTGAAAATCCAACTTTACTGATCAACTTAGAACAAATCCAATTTGGTGCAGTACCTTCTTGGAAGGCAATTGCAAAAATTAGTGTAACTCTCATCTAGGTGGGTGGAGAATGCAGTCTGGGCTCCCCTGTCTCCTCTTCTCCAAGTCACTGATGGCTGAGCTTTTTCTTGGGACCCTATCACCTTCCCACCTGGCGAGGTACAGCAATGACACCCCCCCCCCCCCATGAGGTTACAATAGACACCCATGATAGGCTGCCCCAAAGGTAGGGGCAAGAGGCTGGTGCTAAAACGAAAAGTGTCTTGATTAAACCAAAGGAACAAAAAATGATAATGGAAGGGCGCCAAACTTGAATAGAAAATGTTAACCAAATTTATTGGAATGTAAAAATAAGTTTGAAGAATAAGGAATAAGAATTTCTTATTCAATAAAAAACATAAGTTGACTTAATATGCACAACAAACTGAGGGAAATGCAATGCAGCACTTTCAATCAATAGCACCAATATAAAATATACAAATTTTTTTGTGTCTGCTTGCAGTGAAACATGAACACTCATGGTTAGCATCCCAAAGTCTCTTGACAGAGTCCCATCCTGAGGGAGTATAATTTTCTACCCCTGCAAGTCTTATCCAACTGTAAACCGGCCCTTGACTAATTAGTGTTCTTTACCTCTTGGATTGCAGTGTCCTACCCTCACTTTTCTCTTGCTGTTTTTTTAGACTAATTGAGCTCAATTAGGTAAGTGTTCTAGCCAGGATGTGTGGTGCTGCATATCTAATCTCACCAGTGGGTGTCTTCTTTGAGATCCACACTGAGAAGCAGATGCCTTCACCAGCAACTAAGATCCCAATCTCTCACCGTTCTGTGGTGCTCCCATGTTGCAGGCAGTCACACCCTCAGGTCCCGCGTTTCACATAACTATAAAGTTAACCAAAAACCTCTCTGGGCCCTAGGCAAAAGTAAACACTAGACTGTGATCTATAGTATCTAAAATAAAAAATAAAATCAACTTAAGAATTCTGTCTGACTAGAGCTACAACACTTTCAGTCCCTAAAAGGCAAAAGGATATGCAGACTTCTTGGCTTCAGTATTTTTCAAGTGAAACAGGCACACAGAATTACAAACTGCTCCAGTGGCACTACAGTAAAACCTGGCATTCAGGTCTAGTCCAGACCACTGTTCCCTCTAAGCTGTGCGTGTGTGCGTGCGCACACACCTCGCCGAGCGACGCACATACTTTACAACAGAGCGCACAAAAATTACGGTTCTGATTCTGATAGAAAACAACACAGACGTCTTAAAATTTAAAAGTTGTTGTGTATTTATGGTTTTCACAAGTTCTACAATATTTTCTAGTGCAATCTTATAGGCCTTCAGGATATAAGATCATTGGTCTTAAACTTTAATTGGCGCATTGAGAAACTTCCGGTTCCGTACTTTGGCTTGTGACATGCATGAGTAATCCAATTGTAATCTGTAATTCGAATTGCATTATTAAAAGATAATTTTTAAAATGTCGAAACCGATAGCGATGAGAGGTACAAAACGTAAGAGAACAGCCGGAGCTTTTAAGCCTGAATGGCTTGAAGAAATTGTTGAAACGGAGACACCGAAATCTCGGGATAAAACGTGCGTTCAACTGCATGAAATATTCACTTACGAAGAGGATGACGGAGTAGTCTGTTTATACTGCCGAGATGCAAAAACCATCGGAGAGTTTTCGAGTGGCAAATTCTAATTGATAAGTGTTTTGCTGGCTGTTCGGATAAATATTTCCATGCTCTCTGTTCAAGATATTAATGGACACATGTCCAAGTACATAACCATACCTGAAAGCTGGAGAAGCAAAAACTATTTGTTTGAATTTCTTGAAATTATAAACATCAATGTCCAAGATAAGCTCATAGCAGATGTTGCATCAGCAGCGTATCATACATTGATGAAAGCACAGACATTTCTGTCAACAAATACTTAATGCTGTACTTCAAATATCGGCCAGTAAATTCATGTCTGTATAAAACTTCATTTGGTGGGATGCTACAGTTGGAAGTATGTGATGCTGCATCAATAGTCAGTGCACTCCGGGAATTCTATGGGCAATACAAGCTTGACCTTAACAAAATGGTCATGTTTACTTCGGATGGTGCCTCTGTCATGTCAGGCAGAATAAATGGTGTTGCTGCACAGCTAAAAAAAAAAAAATGTTTCGCATTTAGTTCAGCAGTATTGTGTTGGCCATCATGAAGATTTGGGGATCTCTGAATCATGGAAGGAAGTAAAGTTGATGAAGGAAGTTTAAACTTTCATGAGAACTGTTTACACAACCTTTTGTCGATCTTCTACTAAAAGGTCACAATTTAAAAAATTAGCAGATGCTTCTGAATGCGAGTCAATTGCTTTTAGACCTCTGAACGAAGTGCGGTGGTTATCTAGACATGTTGCTCTTCAAGCAATTATTCAAAATTATGATCCATTATTAAAATACTTTGAAGAAGAGAAGGATAATGATCCCATTGCAAAGTACTGTTATAAAAAGCTAAACAGCTATCAATTCCATATAACACTGCAAATTTTGAATGATGTTTTATCTGAACTAGCTTCATTAACAATGGCATTTCAAAGACGTGTGCTAACACCACTGGAAGCATGTCATCTTGCACAGGGTAAGCTGAACAAAATCCGAATGCAATACTTGGGTGACACCGCAAAATGGAGTGATAATGTTAAAAATCTTCTCGACAAGATACCTGGAGACGTTTAAGTGGATACTGGTTCCACACTTATTTTCATTAATATGCTGTGTCTTCATTTAGGGGAAAGATTTCCTGAAAATGAAATTGAGGAATGGTCTGCTTTTGACTTGACAGCAATAGCACAGTGTGATTATGAATTTGGAATTGAAAACGTCCGATCACTCTGCTTAAAGTACAAAAATTTCTTATGGAGGAACATATTGTTATTCAGCAGTACAATGACTTCAAGTTCTTAGTCACAGAAAAAATCAAACACAAACTGATAAACAGTTTTCCGGATATGGTGACTGGCGTTTCAGAATGCTCACTTTGCAGATTTAGCGAAATTGATGGATATTGGTGGAACATTTTTGACTTCTAGTGCAGATTGTGAGCGTGGTTTCAGCTTGATGAACAGTTTAAAAAACAAAATAAGGAATCGCTTACAGTTAGAACATTTGGAAATGCTGATGCGTGTTAAGAGTCATCTTAAAGATGGCGGATCGGTAGACCTTGATAAAATTTATTCAGACTGGTTAAATTTGAAAGATCAAAGAGAAAAATTTTGAGAATGAACTGTTAATAGTAAGCTCATTCTTTTCTTCCATACATACATTATTTACATGAAATAACAATGACTTTCAATAAAAATTAACTGAAATAATACCGCATTTGTGATTGTAATTACTAGAAATTTTCCGCTTCATTTAGTAATCGTCTATTTTCATTTAATTTGATTAAAATCAATGTGGTGTACATACTGTATTCTGCCGTGTAGTCAAATTTTAAAGTATATAACTCGAGTGTCATTATGTGGCGCACAAAAATTTAACCTTCCTTCAAAAGCTGCACAGCTGATATTTTATGCGCACACAGCCTACAGAAAATTAGAGGGAACATTGGTCCAGACGCTGTGTCAGTATGAAAGCTCTGGGGACAGATTACTGCCTTAGCCCGACTCTAGCTGCAGTCTTTGTGCAGGGCTCAAGCTGGTCTCTGGCCTTCAGTAAATCAGGGTGCTACCTTAATGGGACGGGTCTTCACTAGGAGCTTGGCCTGCCTGACTCATGGATTTACTGATGTCTCCTAGACTTGCTTTCCCAGGTTTTCTGATGCAGTCTTTCAAAACTATCTCTGTTACCTCTAGACCCTCAAAACGCAGGGCTTATCTTCTGGCCATAAGTTCTGTTCTTGCTTCCTTAGCTTTCTCTCTCTCTAAAGGTGCTTTTCCTCTACTGCAATCCCGGCTGTTTCTTTGGAAAAAGTAGCTAGGATAGTCCTTCTTTTTCTTCAGTCTCACTTCTCACAGTTTTTCTTCTGTCTCGCTCAGCCTTCCAGCCACATGGTAGTCTCCTGAGAAAGAGGGAAAGCTCTGTTTTTAATTCCTCTGGCACAGCTCCTCCTACTTTCACGCTTTCTGCTTAGAGCACATGGATTCCTTTTCATCTTTTGCTCTCAAGATTAACCCTCAACATGAGCCTGCACAAGTCCTCTCTGTGGAAGTCTCTGAGCCAGAGATGCCTGTCAGTCATTTCTTTGTCTTTCCTTATATGGACTGTAACATTATTCTTCCTCTTTTGTCAGGGGGGGGGGGGGGGAGAGCCTCCTGCTCTGCTGAAATCACTTCCTCTAGGGCTGTGCAGCACAAGGCTCTTTATGTTTTCTGCTTGGCTGTCTAGAGTCCAATTTCCGCCCCTTACAAGTACTTTAAAACTTTTTTCTATACATAATAACATAAGAAATGTCATACTGGATCAGACCAAGGTCCATCAAACCCAGTATCCTGTTTCCAACAGTGGCCAGTCCAGGTAAGAAATGCCTGTCAGGTTCCTAAAAGGTGCACAGATTCCACAATGCTTATCCTGGGGTAGGCAGTGGATTTCCCTGGTCCTCCTTAATAATGATTTATGGACTTTTCCTCCAGGAACTTGTCTAAACCTTTTTTTAAACCCAGCTACACTAACAGCTTTGCCTCATCCTCTGGTAATGAATTCCACAGTTTGATTACACGTTGAGTGCAAAAAATATTTATCTCATTAGTTTTAAATGGATTACACTGTAGCTTCACTGTATGTCCCCTAGTCTTCCTACTTTTTGATGGAGTAAACAACCGATCTATGTTTACCTGCTCCACTCCATTCATTAATTTATAGACCTCTATCGTGTCTCCCTCAACCGTCTTTTTTCAAAAGCAAAGAGCCTTAACCTTTTACGCTTTTCCTCATAGGGGTATCCTTCCATCTCCTTTACCATTTTGATCACTCTTCTCTGTAACTTTTCTAAATCTGCTATATCCTGTTTTAAGATACGGCGACCCGAATTGCACACAATACAGTATTAAAGGTGTGGTCTCACCATGGAATAATACAGAGGCATTATGACATCCTTGCTATTATTCTCCATTCCTTTCCTTATGATTCCTAGCATTCTATTTGCTTTCTTGGATGCCGCTGAACACTGGACAGAGGGTTTCAATGTATTATCCATGATGAAGCGTAGATCTTTTTCTTGGGTGGTGTTCCTAATGTGGAACCTTTCATTGTGGTTTCTAATGTGGAACCTTCCATCATAGTTTGGGTTGTTCTTCCCTAAGTGCATAACTTTGCACTTATCCACATTAAATTTCATCAGCCATTTGAGTGCCCATTATTCCAATTTATCAAAGTCTTCTTTCAATTCTTCACAATCCTCTTGTGTTTTAACAACTTTGAATAATTTTGTGTCATCTGGAAATTTGATCACCTCACTTGTTATTCCCATTTTCAGGTCATTTAGAAGTATGTTAAAAAGCAGCTGGTTCTGCACAGTTCCCTAGGGTACTCCACTATTCACTGTTCTCCACTGAGAAAATTGGCCACTTAGCCCTACTCTCTGTTTTCTGTCTTTTAACCAGTTCCTAATCTACAATAGTACATTGCCTCCTATTGCATGACTTTTTAATTTCCCCAAGGTTCTGAGGGACCTTGTCAAAAGCTTTCTGAAAATCCAGATACATTATGGGGGTCATTACGAATGACAATTAGTGAGGATGTATATCCGATTTGGATGTACATCCCCGCTATTCACCTGGGCTTCTATTCATACCCAAAGCTCCCTACATCTACATAGGGGATGTGCAGGGAGCTCTGGAAGGGAGTGGGCAGGAGCGGCGATGGGAGGAAAGTGGGCAGGCCGGGGGCAGGGCACACAACCCGGACATACAGGGCCAATTATCAATGCCTTGCATTTAACTTGCCAGTACTTACGCTGTTTCTTGCTTTCGTCATTTTGGCTCTTTTTTTCATTTTCTGAAAGATTCTCTTTCAGCTATAACAGCCTATCTGACTTCACCTATAAGCCTTGCTGGCTGTTGTTTGGTCTTCCTTCCACCTTTTTTAAAGCATGGAATACATATGCTCTGGGCTTCCAAGATGTTGTTAAAGGCCATCCAGTCACTGTCAATTCATGGCGACCCTCTACATAGTTATCCTAAACTGTGTTCAGTCTTCAGTCAGGCAGCTCATTGTTCATAGAGTGGCATCCATAGCTGCTGTTATTGAATTGATCCATCTCATTGCTGGTCCTTTTCTTTTGCTTAGACCTTCAACCAAGACCATACGTAGCACTGTGCGAGTGGTGCAGCCGCACGGGGTGCAAAGTTTTAAGGGATGCATTTTGGTTGCCTGCTGTTGCCCTGCTGCCGCCACTTTTCTTCTCTCAGCAGCAGCAGGGCAACAGCAGACAATCAAAATGCACCCTAAACCTTTTCACGGCACTTTAAACAGGTCGGTCCCTCCCTCCTCTGACATGACGTCAGAGCAGGGAGAGACAGATCTGCTTAAAGTGACGGCGACTTGCAGATCAGGCACACGCCCTCTCCTCCACCTCCATCCATCCACTTTCTGCTTTTTCCCTGCTGCCGGCGCTGCCGTGGAGAAAACAGAGGGCGGCAGCAGCAGGGCACGAGCAGACAGCGGCTGGACGGAGGTTTGGGGAGGAGGGGGGGCATGTGCCCAATGTGCAAGTTGCACAGGGTGTGATTCTAGCTTGGTACATCCCTGCCATGGTACACACAGTATTCTTCGCCAGCACCATAATTCAAAGGCATCAATTTTCTTCCTGTCTGTCTTTTTCACTGTTCAACATTTGCATCCATAAGATGTTATTAAAAATACCATAGCTTGGGCAAGTCAAATCTTTGTATGGAGAGACACATCACATCGCTGCTCTTGAGAAACTTGTCTAGCTCTTCATATCCCAGCTATTGCCCCCAGCTTCTGCCTCTGTCCAGACAAACAGCCCAATGCCAGTCAGAAGACTGGTTCCACCTGCGAGATGTCTGCAAGCTGAAGCCCTAATGAAACAAGTGGAGGAGCTCAGAGAAGAGATGGTGAGGCTGAGAAGCATTCAAGACAGTGAGAGGTACATTGATGAGATGCTTCTTGAAGCATCCAACCTGTCTGACAGAGGTGAAGATGGTATGCTACAGAATGAAGAGAGTTGGACATGAGTCATCAGAGCCTGCAGAACTGAAAATCCAACTCCTTCAGTCCTCAAACTGAAGAACCAGTATGCAGCCCTGGAAGTGGAGGAGGTGAAAGCATGCCAGAAAAGGGAAGAGCCAGAGCTCAAGCACCCCAAAGTTGCAGAATCAGTGACCACAAGGAAACGAAAGATAGTGCTAATTGATGACTCTTTCTGAGGGGTACTGGGGCATCCATCTACTAACCAGACTTGATGTCCAGGGAGGTGTGCTATCTGCCAGGTGCCAAAATCGGAAATGTTATGGAGAATTTGCAAAGACTCATCAAGCCTAATGATTTATCTGATGTTGCTCATCCATGTCAGGCCAAATGATACTGCTAGGTATTCCTCTAAGTGTATCAAGAGTGATTTCATGGTTCTGGAACAGAAGGTGAAGCAGACAGGTGTGCAGGTGGTGTTCTCTTCAATCCTCCCTGTTCAGGACAAAGGCTGAGGCAGAGAAGCTCTCATTATGGAAATGAATGCATGGCTGTGTGGATGGTGTCATCAAAAGTGTTTTGGTTTCTTGGACCATGGGATGATTTTCCAAGGACTACAGAGCAGAGATGGCATCCACCAGTCCAAGAAGGATCAAAATCTTCTGCAACAGATTGGCTAATCTACTGAAGAGGGCTTTAAATTAGATTTGTTGGTGATGGGTGAAGAAAGCCCACAGGTAAGTAAAAGTCCTAAGGTAAGTAAAACATTAAATACATGTGTAGAAATGTTATGCTGGGCTATATTTTATTCAGGAAGGACAGGGTAGGAATAAGGGGAGGAGGAGTGGCACTATATGTAAAAAATAATATTAAAGCTATAGAATTACAGGGCTTAAAAGGAAGCAAGAAGGTACTGTGGGTTTAACTAGATAGAGGGAATGGGAAATCCATTTGCATTGGGGTGATATACAGATCTCCTTCACAAAGAAAAGAAGTGGACAGAGATTTTATGGAAGACATACGCAGTATTGCCATGAAAGGAGAAGTGCTACTGATAGGTGAGTTCAATATGACAGATTCTGATTGGCATATCCCTAATGCAGTATCATCTAGAAGTAAGGAGATGCTAGATTCTCTACGAGGAAAACTATTATGTCAACTGGTAACAGAACCCACACATGAAGGGACCATACTGGACCTGGTGCTTACAAATGGGGAATGCGTTTTGTGATGTTATGGTGGGAGATCATCTTGCATCCAGTGATCATCAGATGGTGTGGGTCAGTATTAGGACTAGGGCTGATAAAGTCCAATCAAAGGTGAGAATCTTAGGTCCCGATATTCAAAAGGCATTTACACGGTTTGCAGCCCAGTAAACCATGTAAATGCCTTAAATTAGGATATTCAACGGCACTTACAAAATTAGTATCATTGAATATCGCCTTCTAACCCTGCTACATGCCCCAATGCAATGCGATTAGCATCGGGGCATGTTGGGGGCATTCTGGGACAGAGCAGAGGCGGAGACTGTAGCTAACCAGCAATCGGCGGGTAAAACTACATATAGCAAAAGCTGGGCTTGTTTTACCCACGGAAGCTAAACGGGTAACGGTGCAATATCGTTGCTACCCAGTTAGCTTTGGTGGCTCCGGGACATGTTCAGTTACTTTGGATATTCAATGCCATTGCCATGGCATTGAATATCTGGGGTTAAGAGTAGATGTGTAGGACTATGTGCCACAGCAGCACATAACCTGTCCGATTCAATATCGGTCCCTTAGACTTTAGGAAAATGAACTTTGCCAAGATGGGACAATACCTCAAGGAGTCTTTGGCATGATGGGAACAGCTAGGGTATGTAGAAAAGCAAAAGGCAAAAATGAAAGGAGATATTTTAATTTTAGTATTTATTAGAGATGCCAAAAAAGAACAAATACACAAAAGTAAAATACTCAAACATAATCAGCATCTTCAGGAATAAGGTGAAAGGGGATATTTTAAGGGCAACAAACCTTTGTGTTAGCAAGGTAAATGAATGTAAAAGGAAAAGGAGGCCACTATGTTTCTCCAAAGAAGTAGATGAAAAGGTATAGAAAAAGAGAGTGACCTTCATAAAATACAAGAGATCACTGAAAATGGAAGACAAGCATCAATATCTGGAAAAAACCTAGAGAAGCTAGGTAAATAGTCAGGAAAGCAAGTATATATAGAAGAAGAAAAAGCCACTGAAATAAATGGGGGACAAGACATTTTTCAGATATGTTAGTGAGAAGAGAGAGTGCAAAAGTGGTATTGCCAGACTCAAGGGTGAAGGGAAGGAATATGTAGAAGCTGATGAGGATAAAGAAAAATTGTTTAACAAATATTTTTGTTCTATGTTCGCAGATGAAGGGCTTGGAACAGGGCCTCAGAAAACACCCACAAAAAGGAACAGAGGTGAAGGGGATCTTGAATGATTTTCAGAAGACTGTATTTGTGAGGAACTAGCTAAACTAAAAGTAGACAAAGCGATGGTGCCAGATAGGATACATCCAAGATATTGAAGGAAATTGGGGAAGTTCTACCGGGTCCATTGTCTGACCTTTTCAATGCTTCTTTAGAGTCAGGAATAGTCCCAGAGAACTGGAGAAAGGCACATGTGGTCCCTTTACACAAATGTGAAGTAAGGATGCGCTGAGAACTACAGGCCGGTTAGCCTGACCTCTGTGATAAGTAAATTAATGGAAACAGTCCTAAAACAGAGGATAGTGAAGTTTCTGGAGTCCAATGAATTACAGGATCCAAGACAGCATGGCTTTATTAGAGGAAGGTCTTGTCAGACAAATTTGATTGTTTTTTTTTGACTGGGTGACCAGAAAGTTGGACTAAGAGAGAGTTCTAGGTATGGGGTACTTAGATTTCAGTAAAACCTTTGACACCGTTCCACACAGGTGGCTTATGAAAAAAATGAGAACCCTAGGAATGGACCCTAAAGTGACTGACTGGGTTAGAAATTGGTTGAGTGGGTGGTGACAAAGGGTACAGGTAAATGGAGCTCACTCTGAGGAGAAGGATGTTACCAGCAGTGTGTCACAAGGATCTGTCCTTGGTCTGATTCTTTTTAACATTTTTGTAAGTGATATTGTGAAAGGGCTATCAGGTAAGGTTTGCCTCTTTGCGGATGATACCAAAATCTTCAATAGAGTAAACACCCTGGAAGGAGCAGATAACATGATCAGGAACCTAACTAAGCATGAAGAATGGCGAAGAATTTGGCAGCTGAGATTTAACACAAAAAATGCAGGGTCATGCATTTGGGCCACAAACATCCAAGAGAGTGGTACAGTATAAGGGGTAAAGTACTTCTGTCCACGAAAGTAGGACATGGACATGATTGTTTCTGATGATCTGGGACAGACTTAAAGATTTCAATATGTATACTTTAGAGGAAAAGTGAGCTAGAGTACATATGATAGAGATGTTTAAATTCCTCCTGGCATAAATACTCAGGAGAAGACCCTCTTACAATTGAAAGTAAGCTCTCTAATGAGGGGACATAGGATAAGGGTGAAAGGGGATAAACTCAGGCGTAATATACAGAAATACAGTACAGAAAGAGTAGTAGATGCATGGAATAGTCTCCCAGTGGATGTAGTAGAGATGAGGACAGAATGAGGCCAATTCCATTCATGCACGTCCAGCCTCCTGTGCATCCTGGCAGAATCAGGTATGCAAAGATAGACCCGATTCTGATCCCGCAGCCCCCATGGGATCAGAATTGGGTCTCCTGCCTATACATGCAGGCCCGGACCAGATTCTATCCGGCCGTACCTCCCAGCAACTACCCGAATAACTCAGCCGGTCCTGTGAATGGGGTCATGGTGCATGGCATCCCGTCACCATGGCACTACGGCTCCATTCACGAGCTGTGATCCTGGCCCGCCAAACCCGCATGCCTGTTCCCCGCAGTCCAACCCCCAATCTGGCCTTTCAAAGCCTGGGTTAGGCTGCAGGTAACCCCCTGCGCCCCCTCACCTGTGTCTCCGGGTCCTGTGCTGCAATCCTCCTCCATCCAGAGGGACCTATTCCACCTTCGAGGTGAAATAAGTCCCCCATCTAGATTTGAGGCCCCGGACATACAGGGCCGACCTCTGAATCGGCCTTGTATGTCTGGAGTCACGGGCCATCCATGTCCTGCCCTTGTTCCACCTTCGGAACGCCCCCTCCCACTCCGTCTAGGCTTCCCTGTACAACTCTGCTGTACGTATGGGGAGGGTATTGACGGGGCCAGCAGGAGGACGAATAGCAGGGATGACTGTCCCGATGGGACGTCCATCCCCACTATTTGTGGGACAGAATGACCCCCTATCTGAATTCCAGAAAGCATGGGATAAATACAGAAGATATCTAAAGGAAAAACAGAGACTATAATAGTTGATATGGAAGGACAGACTAGACAGGCCATATGATCTTTTTCTGCCATCATGTTTCTCTGTTTCTATAGCCATTCTATCAAGAGCAATGCGTCATTGGATTTCTTGACTGTTTGTCATTTCTTTATTGATTATTGATCAAAGCAGGTTAAAGTTGTTTACTACTGTATTTCAATTTCTTCTCCTTCAGCAATGAATTTATTGATTTTGGAAGTTGTCAGGATCTTTGTCTTCTTCATGTTAAGGTGCAGGCCCATTTTAAGACTATGTTCCTTGATCTTGAGAAGCAAATGTTTCAAATCATCTTCACTTTCAGCCAATATCATCAGCATAGCAATGGTTGTTGATAAGACTTCCACCAATTTTCACACCCCGGTTTTCTTCATACAGTTCTGCTTCTCTGAAGATTTGTTTTGCATATAAATAATGCCCAGGCCTGATGTAAACTCTTAACCTTTGCAGATGCTCCTTTTATTTTTTTCTTAACCATTTTCCTCATTTTATCATGTTCTCCTTTGTGGCTAGTGCAGTCAATTTCCTTGCTATCCTCCCTCCATTTATGAAATCAAATGTGATAATGTTATGATTGCTATTGCCAAATGTCCCCAAAGCCATTACTTTTTGCACTAGATTTTGAGTTCCACTAAGGACTAGGTCTAAAATAGCTTCAGAACCAACTGCTCCGTGAAGCAGTCATTTATTTAATCTAGAAACATTACCTCCCTAACATGGCCTGATGTGACACTGACCCAGTCAATACTGGCGTAATTGAAATCTCTCATTATTATTGTGTTGTAAACTTTGCTAGCTTCCCTAATTTCTATTAACATTTCATCATCTGTTCGTTCATTCTGGCCAGCCGGATGGTAGTACACCCCCACTGTCATTCCCTTCCCCCTTTTACATTGAACTTCTATCCATAAAGATTCTGCAGTGCATTTTGTTTCCAGCAAAACCTTTATCCTGTTTGATTCAATGCCCTCTTTAGCATGTAAAGCCACCCTCCACCAATGTGATCTACTCTATTATTGTGATTTACTGATATAGGACACACACACATATATCTTTTAGTGATATGAACATTTTCAATACATGCAGACCTGTCCACAGGACATACCCATTAGAAAGTAGGGGACTTTATGTATTTAACAATTTTTTCAAAGACACAAAAGAAACCATTACTAGACTATCTAACTATTACTGTTAAACTTTAACCCTTTCCACTCACTGTCCAACCCCGTGGGACATTTACATTTTCCCATTCCGATAGTCTGTCCCACTCTGTGGAATAACATGGTAGTTTATGGTCCATAATACTTCATGACTGGTTACTGTAGAATGTGTATGTCATGTTGGTCGTAATTTGGCCAGTTTTTGTTAGAATTTATTCTGATCTGGCATGAGCAATATAGAAAATTTATTTGAGTGGAAAGCATTAAGACTATTTCTAGCAGTGCTTTACTGTTCTTTGTCTTTAGGTACATGATGCCCTTGCAGTCAAGAAATGTACTAAGTGGGTAAATTTTATAAGGGGGCATCTATGTTAAGCCTAATTTATAAAGACAAATAGGTACTCGTGTTTATAAAATACTAGCATAAGTGGACTAATGTATGACTGACTACCTTGCAGGTGCAGACATTTACACCAGCCTCTAGAGCTGGTGTAAATGTCCATGCCTATATTTTTCAAGTACATGCATAAATTACAGTATTTTATAATCTACATGCTTACTTGTGCACTCAGCCCAAATTCCACCCAAACCCCGTCCCTCTGCATTTTGCAGGCACAGTATACACCTTGATGCCACAGGTTAGTATACAGGTCAGTAGTTTGTAAGAGGTCATTTGGAATGACTTTAGAAAATTCCTTCTATAACTTCAATGAAGCACATGTTAAGCATTTAAATATTGTATTCCTAGAATAATCGCAAACATCTATCACAATTAAAGCATTTTCAGTTACAGACGGGGCTGCTTGGAATGGAAATCATGATTTTTGCCATTTGTTATGATTTTCCTGAAATCAGACCATTTTCTTCTTGTCTTACAGGGTGTTTGTTGGTTTTTGGGATTTCCCAAGACCTCGTCATGCTCTGAGATTTTGATACCATTTGTTCTTCTTGGAGTAGTCAGCTATCTGCTGATCTAAAGCTTAGTTCTTATTTTTAAAAAATCTCTCCAACACAAGGCATCTCAAGTCTTAAACATAGTGGGCCTACTATTAAAAAGAAATCAGAATACCTCAATGTAGGTTCCTAATTTAGGTTCCTAAATGTGTCCCCTATTTGCAGTCAAATGTAGGAGCCTGTTGCTGTTATTGTTGTGTGCAGTCGAGTCAATGTCGACTCCTGGCAACCCCGTGTTGTGACTGTCCCTTTTTGGCAAAGGGGTCAATATTTAAAATCTGCTATCCATATAATTGGTGCTAGCTGGAGCTATCTGGCAATTTTCAGTGGCACTATGCAGATAGTGCCAGGAAGGAGCATGGACAGAGTTTGGGTGGTCCTTGGAGTTATCTGGTTAGTGGCGACATTCAGCCTGCTATTTAGATAAACTATCCGGATAACTTAGGACAACAAAAGAGACTGTCCTGACTTTCTTGATAGATAACCAGATGCTGTTGTTGTTAAGTGCCATCGAGTCGGCATCGACTCATGCAGACCCTCTGGCTAGTTGCCCTAAACTGTGTTCAGTATTCAGTCAGGCGGCTCACTGTTGATAGAGTGGCATCCATAGTTGCTGATATTGTATCGATCCATGTCATTGCTGTCCTTCCTCTTTTGTGTTGACCTTCTGCCTTGCCAAGGATGATGTCTTTCTCTAATGATCTCTCTCTTCGCATGATGTATCCAAAGTATGAAAGTTGAAGTCTTGTCATCTGAGCTTCTTAAGAAAGCTTAGATTTGATCGCCTCTAGTACTGACTGATTTCTTCTTCACGCAGTCCATGGTATACATAGTATTCATCGCCAGCACAATAATTCAAAGACATTGATTTTCTTCTGGTCTATCTTTTTCACTATCCATCTTTCACATCCATATGACGTTATTGAAAATATGACTTGAACAAGTCAAATCTTTGTACAGACAGAGATATCTCTATTCTTGAGAATCTTGTCTAAATCCTTCATAGCCATTCTGCCAAGAGCAATGCGTTGTCGGATTTCTTGGCTGCTTATCTTTTCTTTATTGATAGATGATCCAAGTAGGTTAAAGTTGTCAACTATTTCAATTTCTTCTCCATCAACGATGAACTTATTGATTTTGCCAGTTGCCAGGATTTTTACATTAAGGCGCAGACCCATTTTAAGACTATGTTCCTTGATCTTGAAAAGCAAATTGATTTATTTATTTAGCTAAATTTATATACCGTAAATATAAAAGTCTAAAACAACAAGGCCAGTGAGGCTTTACATAGAACAAGAACTTAAAAGAAAATGTTACATAAAACTATGATAGACAAAGTATGAGATCTGGCCCAAGTATGATAGACAAAGTATGAGATCTGGCCCAAATGCCCTCAAGCATGGAGCAGACTGAGCTTAAAGATCCCAAATTACCCATGTCTAACAATAGCCAAATTAATATGAGTAAAATACATTCTCTAAAATGCTTGTATGCAAATGCTAGAAGTCTAAAAAATAAGATGGGAGAGTTAGAATATATAGCACTAAATGAAAGGTTAGATATGATTGGAATATCAGAGACATGGTGGAAGGAGGACAACCAGTGGGACACTGTGATACCTGGGTACAAACTATATCGTAATGATAGAGCTGATCAAATTGGTGGAGGGGTTGCTCTCTATGTTAGAGAGGGCATTGAGTCAGAAAGGATTAAAGTTTTGCAGGAAACAAAATCTGCTGTAGAATCTATATGGATTGAAATTCCATGTAAAGGGGGAAGGCAATGGCATTGGGGGTGTACTATCGAGCGCCTTGCCAGAATGACCAAATGGATGATGAAATGCTCAAAGAAATCAAGGAAGCTAACAAACGTTACAGTGCAGTAATAATATTGGGTGATTTCAACTACCCCGGTATCGACTGGGTCAGTGTCACGTCAGGACATGCTAGGGAGATAAAGTTCCTAGATGAAATAAATGACTGCTTCTTGGAGCAGCTGGTTCATGAACCGACCAGAGGGGAAGCCATATTAGACCTAGTCCTTAGTGGAACACCAGATCTAGTGCAAGAGATAAGGTTGTTGGGGCCACTTGGCAATAGTGATCATAGCATGATCGCCTTTGATTTAATTAGTGGAGGAGGGATAGTAAGGAAATCCACAATACTACCTTTTAACTTTCGAAAGGGAAATTATGATAAAATGAGGAAGGAAAACAGTTAAGAAAAAACTAAAAGGAGCAGTTGCAAAGGTTAAAGACGTACATCAGGCTTGGCTGTTGTTGAAAATACTATCTTGGAAGCCCAGACCAGCTGTATTCCACGCTTTAAGAAAAGTGGAAGGAAGTCCAAAAAACTGCCAGCATGGTTTAAAGGTGAGGTCAGAGAGGCTGTTGTTGCCAAAAAAGTATCTTTCAGGAAATGGAAAAAAGAGCCAAACGACGAAACCTGGAAACAGCACAAGCACTGGCAAATCAAATGCAAGGCATTGATAAGGCAGGCAAAGGGAGAATTTGAGAAGAAGCTTGCTGCGGAAGCAAAAACGCGAAGAAAAGACCTTTTCAAGTACATTCGTAGCAAAAAGCCTGTGAGAGAGTCAGTTGGTCCATTAGATGATAAAGGGGTTAAAGGAGCACTAAGAGGCGACAAGGCAATAGCGGAGAGATTGAATGAATTCTTTGCTTCAGTCTTTACTGAGGAAGATGTAGGGATGTTACCCATGACTGAAGTGGTATTTAAAGGTGTGGAAGAATTGAAGGAAATATTGATACATCGGGAAGATGTATTACAACTATTAGATAAACTGAAGAGTAGCAAATCACCTGGGCCGGATGGTATACATCCAAGGGTGTTGAAAGAACTGAAATACGAGATTGCAGACCTGCTATTAGTAATCTGTGAACTATCATTAAAATCATCTCTAATACCTGAAGATTGGAGGATCGCCAATGTAACACCAATTTTTAAAAAGGGTTCCAGGGGTGATCCGGGAAACTACAGACCGGTGAGCCTGACATCAGTACCGGGAAAAATGGTAGAAACCATCATAAAGAATAAAATTACTCAGCATGAGTAGATAGTCATGACCTAATGGGAGACAGCCAACATGGCTTTAGACAAGGAAGATCTTGTCTTACTAATCTGTTATGTTTTTTTGAAGGAGTGAATAATCAGGTGGACAAAGGTGAGTCGGTTGATATTGTGTATCTGGACTTTCAGAAAGCCTTTGACAAGGTCCCTCATCAGAGACTTTTGGCAAAACTAAAGAGTAATGGGATAGGAGGCAGTGTACTATTGTGGATCAGGAACTGGTTAAAAGATAGAAAACAGAGGGTAGGGCTAAATGGCCAATTTTCCCAATGGAGAAAGGTGAATAGTGGTGTACCCCAGGGATCTGTGCTGGGTCCGCTGCTTTTTGACATATTCATATATGACCTGGAAAGTGGAATAACGAGTGAGGTTATCAAATTTGCAGATGACACAAAACTATTTAAAGTTGTTAAAACCCAAGAGGATTGTGGAAAATTGCAAGAGGATCTTGATAAATTGGAAGACTGGGCATCAAAATGGCAGATGAAATTTAATGTGGACAAGTGCAGGGTTATGCACCTAGGGAAGAACAACCCAAACTATGGTTACACGATGCAAGGTTCCACATTAGGAACCACCACCCAGGAAAAAGATTTAGGCGTCATTGTGGATACCATGTTTAAAACCCTCGGCCCAGTGTGCAGCAGCAGCCAAGAGAGCAAATAGAATGCTAGGTATGATAAGGAAAGGAATGGAAAATAAAACAAAAGATATTATAATGCCTCTATATCGTTCCATGGTGAGACCGCACCTTGAATATTGTGTGCAATTCTGGTCGCCGTATCTTAAAAAGGATATAGCGATTTTAGAAAAGGTTCAGAGAAGAGCCACCAAAATGGTAAAGGGGATGGAAGGATACTCCTTTGAAGAAAGGCTAAAAAGGTTGGGGCTCTTTAACCTGGAAAAGAGACGGCTGAGGGGAGATATGATAGAAGTCTATAAATTAATGAACGGAGTGGAACGGGTAAACGTAGATCGATTGTTTACCTTATCAGAATATAGAAAGACTAGGGGACATGCAATGAAGCTACAGGGTAAACTATTTAAGACTAATAAAAGAAAATATTTTTTCACTCAACGTGTAATCAAACTCTGGAATTTGTTACCGAAGGATGTAGTAAAGGCTGTTAGTGTAGCTGGGTTTAAAAAAGGTTTGGACAAGTTCCTGGAGGAAAGGTCCATAAACCAAGAAGGGACCCAGGATATCAATGCTTGAACCAATACAAGCATTGTGGAACCTGTGTCCCTTGGGGAAACTGCTAGGTACGTATGACCTAGATTGGCCACTGTTGGAAACAGAATACTGGGCTTGATGGACCTTGGTCTGACCCAGTATGGCATATCTTATGTTCTTATGTTTTTATGGTAATTAACTTATGTTATTTAAGAAATGTTCCATATATACAGTAGGTGTGTTTTCAGTTTCCTTTTGAAGCCCAAAAGATTATTGATGGCACGAAGTTCATACAGAGCATGTTCCAAAGAACTGGAGCAAAGAATAAGAGAGCTCTCCTTAATGTTGCAAAATTAACCCTGGCGTAAGCTGGAAGCACATGAAGTGAGTTGAGGGAACATGTCCTTCTGCTCCTATCGTCTGAAGTTTTCAGAATCAGAGTTTGAAGGTGGGAAGTAGGCAAATCATGACAGACTTTGAATGTAGTTAATACAAATTTGAATTTAATTTCCTGTGAGATAGGCAACCAGTGTAGCTGTTTGAGAAGCGGTATAATGTGCTCTGTCTGGAGGCATTACAGAGGGGACGAGCAGCTGTATTTATTGCAAGTTGGAGAGGATGAATAGCGTAGTTAGGCAGGCCCTAAATCATGATATTGCAGAAGTTGAGGTGTAGGAATATGTGGGTCTGAAAAATAGAGTGAAAGTCATGTGGCTCTAGGAGCGGCCTTAGGTGTTGGATAGTCTTGAGCGTATAGTAAATGTTTCTTACTGTGCCACTTTTGAATACCATCAATGGTAATATAGAGAGACAGAGTGAAACTGATATCCTTAAAAATATAGAGGACTTCAGTCTTTTTGTAGTTAATACTGAAGTTTTGCCCTATAAGCCAATGTGTGATGGAGCTGAAACACTTTTTTAGAGGCAAGATAGCGGGGTTGTTGGTGTCAATAGGAGTATACAACATAATGTCGTCAGCATATAGATGGTAAAAGATGTTGTGCCCCAGTATGATCAAGCATATTGGTTATAGGAAAATGTTGAATAGTAAGGAGGATAAGGTGGAACCTTGTAGGACACCTTGCAGCTGTGCATACGTGGATAATTTTTTGGGGCCGATTTTGACCTGTAACTTGGTTTGCAAGGTATGACTTAAACCATCCAAGTGTGGTGTCTCTTAAGCCTAGAGCATGAAGGCGTTGAATGAGTAAATTGTGAGGGACAGTGTCAAATGCCCCTCTGATGTCTAAAAAGATGAGGACAAATCCTGAATTAGGTTTATCTAAGCCTGTTATAATGTTATCAGTTCAGGCTACTAGTAGAGTATCAAGTAAAGTAAAAAAAAAAAAAGCGCTGTTTCAGTGCAGTTTTTTACATTGGGCACAATTACAAATTCAGTATTTTGCATGTGATTAGCATGCACACTGAGCTATGGTTTAGCGCAGTATTTTTTCTGACGATTTTCTCATGCTAGCTTGCCTTCGGCATTGAACAGCAAGCTTAGCATGGGAAAAGTGCCAAAATATTCTGCACTAGAGAAAATACAGGATTTCTGCATCGGCCCATAAGGTTGTTCCTGAAGCAATAGAGGTTTAAGGGACTTGCCCAAGGACCCAGCCAACATTAGTGAGATTTGAACACTGACTTCTCTGGTTCCTAGCCCAAGGAAGCACTAGGCCACTTCTCTGCTCCATTCTCAGTTGTGGACCATACTGTATCAGAAATTTTCAGCACTAAGACTAAGGTCAGTATATGGGCTCAGCACTGGAGTTCCCAAAATGCTTGTCAAACCACACTGGGCTTTATGAACCTTAGCTGCGTCAGCTTAGCGTGTGACATATGAACCGGGAACATATTCCAATGAAAACCTTTTTACATTAAACATATGTAAATTTCTTGGTTACACAAACATTGATTACTGTCCTTTTCTTAATAATGTGATATGATATATTTCTCAATGGTAATAACCCTCTGGAATGCTTGTAAATGAGTGGGTTATACATTTTAATAAATAAAGCAAACATGATTACTGAACTTGAAATCTAACCTTTCGACTGTTTTTGCCTCTAGTGCTTGGGGTCCAAAGATAATTTTTGTCTTTGCTCTGATTCTTCAGTAATCACATATTATTGTCCAGTTTTATGAGATATCTAGCTTATTCCATTCAATAGTACAGATATGCTTTATAACCTACAAATCCTAAGCTCTTCCGATTGGGTTGCTTTATCATGAAAACTATATTTCAAATAGACCAAAGGATCTGTCAGAATAACAGAATCATTTCTGTAATAATGATAACACACCAGAGAATAAATTGTTGTCCTAATGTACTTCTGACACAGTCGAAATTAGATGCGTTCAGTTTGATGCATTATAAAACAGCTGATTCATGTATTGTAGGACCTAGGGACAATTCATTATCATGCATCACTGCTACATTGGGAACCACCTGCCTTATAATAAACTCCTGTTTGTCATGTAACGTGTACAAAAATGACCCACTGGTTTTAATAAAACTATTTATGGCACATATATAAGTATGCACCATCTGGTTGCTGTACATATTTACACACTGTGCAACTTTATAAAAATTGGACTTCGCATGTAGCAAGACTTTGCATTCTATATTCCTACTGGGATTATTTGCATTTAAGATCTGCTAGAAAAATAGCAGTGACACTGCCAAGAAAACCCAGGAGCTTCTGGGTCGCCAGGAGTCAGAACTGACTCGAAGGCACACATTGCATTTGCATTTTGCACGTAGGACATAAAGCTTTTCTCCCATAGATTACTCGTAGACTTTTACATAAAGTTGGTGGGGGGCTATTCAGCGGCAGAGGCTAGCCGTCCTCATGCAGCTAGATATCGTCGCAGAAACTTAAACCTGGGTATTCAATGCCGGGATCACGTCTGGGCCCTGAGCATTGAATAGGCGGGTTGTTCAATAACCAGGCAGTGGTGATATTCAGCCACTGCCTGGTTAGCTTCTGCGGTAAAAGTTAGACCAGCCTCTGCTGCGCCTGACATTTGCTGCTTTGCCATAACCGGGCAGCGGCGATATGCAGCAGCAATGTCCCGGATATTAATTCAGTTAGTTAGGGTTGCCAACTGGCTCCAGATGCGCCCGACACGCTTGATCCAGTCCTAGGTTTACCACACTGCATGCAAGGACATGTAGTTCTGATTTTTCCATTGCACTCCATAAGAAAAGCAAGACCACATGTCCCTGCATGCAATGGGGTAAACACAGGACTGGATCAAGCATGTCGGGCGCATCTGGAGCCAGTTGGCAACCCTACAGTTAGTAGATCTGCTAACTGTGTTAATCCCTTTGAATAATCGCCACTCTTCCCCCCCCCCCCCCCCCCCCCCCACCCCCCCCCCCCCCCCCCCCCCCCCCCCCACACACACTTTCCTGGTGTTTTTCTGAGTTTTCTCTCCCAGCAGTTGTTTTCCCCTATTCATTGCTCATTCTGTCATCTTCCTCCCACTTTCAACAGTGGAGCAGGCCAGAGGAAGAGGAGAGCAGAGGCCCACTGGCTGATAAAAAGTTGTGCAGCTCAGGGGCATCAAATGCAAAGGCAGAGCAGTATTCCAAGGCAGGCAAGCAAAAGGAGTAGGGACTAAGAAAATGCTAAGGAGACAATGTTTTTCCAGTGTTCAATAAACAATGAAAACCTCATTTATTTTTAACTTGTATTAATGTGTTTATCTTGGAATCAGAGTGTGCTAATGTGCATTAAAATGTTTAAATGAAGCCCTGAGATGGTTGTTTTTCCCCATCAGGAGTGTTTTATTACTATGGATCTGTTTACACCTAAAACAGAAGCGCTAAACACAGGCAATGAAAATGTAACATATGCAAAAGTTTTAGATGGGGGGTGGGGCGGTTCTTTAGTTAGTGGGAAATATACTAACCTGCAGGAAAACAGTAGTCTTGCAGCCAGAGGAAAGTAAAAGATGGATTTCAGGTAATGGGTGCATCAGAAAATGAGAATAAAGCTATTCTTGGCCGAACAGATGTGAATAATAACATTTCTGCATTCCGAAATACTGAACATCTGTTACTTATGCTGGGCAAACCACAACTGCAAGGCCACACACCCTCAAAAGCTTTTTTTTTTTACATTTCCTGCTAATGGTTAGAAAAAACAAACAAATGAAAAGCTGAAAAAATGTGATGCACAGCTTAATAGGTGGTAACAAATAGCTGCGCAATAACAAGCAGTATCTTGCAGACACCAGCCTTACCAATGTTGCCTTAAAGGATTGCTGCATTAAATATAAAACCTTTAATTGCACTTGCTGACTGACTGCTGACTAATGCAACCTGGCTAAGGTGGATGATTAGAGTCTAACATTCATGTTTGGAAGTTGTTTAGCCACCACTTTTGGGAAACGCATCTAACAGTAGATGCTCTGAAGTGGGAAAACATGAACAAGTTGAAAGGTGCACATAGCATTGTGATATAGTGCTCCTTTTCCAGACTCGGGCATGCCTGCATGGAGGCTGGACGGTAAAAAGTGGTAGAGCACGTCTCCGAGCACCAGGGGCGGGGCGGGTAATGTGCTCTCTGAGTGTCCTGAGTGATGGCGGATGTGAAGTGTGCGTATCTGTGAGTGCTCTGTCTGCACAGAGTGTAGGTGCATAGTCCATCATGTCTAGGTGTGTGGTGTGTGATGTTGGGAAGAACTGGGAGGTTATGTGGTGTGGGACTGCATGGGATGTTAGTGGGAAGGGGGGGAGGACCGTGTGCCACTGTGTTTGTACAAGGGTTGGCTAATAGAGGAGTTGTATGTGGTGTGGTATGGACAGGGGCGGCCCAAGGGGGGTGCGGGGCCATGTGCGGAGACTCGGTGCAGGGCCTCATTTGCATAAGTGGCCTTATTTGCATAAATATTTGCATAATGTTACTATACACTAACTTTTAGTAAACATGTCTCTTAATGAGTGTATGGATAAAGAAAGACTAAAAGATTTCTACATTACTATAATCCAGTGCCAACCGCCAGGCACATTAGGAACTACTACAAACACTGCCCATTTAGAACCCATAGCAAACCCGCCGTATTCTGACAGCATTACCAGGGACTCACAAAGCACCATACCCCTACCTATCAAAAGGCAACACTGCAAATATTAAACCAATACATTTCAGAGAATACTGGGGAAAGAGAACAAGTGGCAATGTCAAATAGGAATTACATAAACAGAATACCTCAGCTCAGTTACACATGCAGAACATAGACCATCATCAACCAAGGAATCACAATTTAGAAACAGGTAGGCAATAATTAAACTGGGAACCCCAAAAGCCAAACTTGGAATGTACAACAACACTGTAGAAATAAAACTATAAATTAATTTCCTCTTGTACCAAACAAAGCGCAGACGTTAATGGATAAGGCGGTATACAAAACTGTCTAAATAAAAAAAATAAATAAATAACGATGCACATTTCCCAGAGCTTTCAGATTCCAGTTAATAAATTCAAAATAAAGAGATATCTTTCTACCTTTTGTGCATTTTTTTTCAGTTGCAATTGCTCCAGCCACTTTCTTCTGGTTTCTTCATGTTTTCTGCTATCTCTCCATCGTATGCTGTCCATTTGTCCTTTCTTCTCTCTTCTAGTTTTTTTTCCATTCTCTCTCTCTACATCTGCTTTAACATACTAATCTTTCTCCTTTTGCCCTTTCCTCATTCCTATTTCATCCACACAAATTTTACCCCTCCATTCTCAATCCCCACTTACTTTCCCAATACCCGGCCAATTGTAGATTTTTCATCCCTCCCACACAAAATATTTTTCCCCTCTCCATTTTACTCTCCCAGCCCCATCCCATTCTAATCCTCCCCCAACATCAGCTCCCTTCTAGTTCCAGTCTCACCCAGCATCCATTCCCTTCTAGTCCCTGCATCAGCCTATTTCCAGTCCTAGCTCCCCCATCCATTTCCAGTCCGAGTCCCTTCATCAGCTCATTTCCGATCCTAGCCCCCCATCAGCCCATTTCTAGTCATTTCCTAGCCCCACATCAGCCCATGTCATATCCTAGCTCCCCTCCACTCAGCCAATTCCAGTCCAAGCCCCCCCATGAGCCTACTTCCAGTTCTAGCCCCTCCATGAGTCCATTTCAATTCAAGCCCCCACCACAGCCCATTTCCAATCTTAGCTCCCCCAACAGCCCATTTCCAGTCCTATCCTAGCTGCTCCATCAGCCCATTTTCAGTCCTAGCTCCCTTCCCTCACAGCCCATTTCCATTCCAAGCCCCTCCCCATCAGCTATTTGCAGTTCAAGCCTCCCCTTCCACTCAGCCCATTTCCAGTCCTAGCCCCCCCCAGCCCATTACCAGTCCTAGCCCCCCATCAACCCACTTCCAGTCCTAACCCCCCATCACCCCATTTTCAGTTTAAGTCCCCCCTATAACCCATTGCCAGTCCTAACCCCCTCCATCAGCCCACAGCCCATTACCAGTCCTAACCACATCAGCCCACCGCAAGTCCTAACCCCTCCCCATCAGCCCATTTCCTGTCCTAGCCCCCCATAGCCCATTATCAGTCCTAACCCCCCCATAGCCCATTACCAGTCCTAATCCCCCATCACCCCATTTCCAGGACAGCCCCCATCAGCCACAGCCCATTACCAGTCTTAACCCCCACATAGCCCATTACCAGTCCTAACCCCCCCCAACAGCCCACAGCACATTACCTGTCCTAACCCCATCAGCCCACCTCTAGTCCTAACCCCTCCCCATCAGCCCATTTCCTGTCCTAGCCCCCCCATAGCCCATTATCAATCCTAACCCCCCCATAGCCCATTACCAGTCCTAACCCCCCATCACCCCATTTCCAGACAGCCCCCATCAGCCCACAACCCATTGCCAGTCTTAACCCCCCCATAGCCCATTACCAGTCCTAACCCCCCCAACAGCCCACAGCTCATTACCAGTCCTAACCCCATCAGCCCACCTCAAGTCCTAACCCCTCCCCATCAGCCCATTTCCTGTCCTAGCCCCCATAGCCCATTATTAGTCCTAACCCCCCATAGCCCATTACCAGTCCTAACCCCCCATCACCCCATTTCCAGACAGCCCCCATAGACCATTACCAGTCCTAACCCCCCCCCAACCCCCCACCGCCCACCACAAGTCAAGTCCTAACCCCCCCCCCCCCCCCATCGGCTCATGGAAAATTAAAAAAAAAAAAAGCTGGCTGCTGCCGCTGAATGGAGTGTCACGTGGGGCCCCCTCTGCCCGGCTGAGCTCTCCCGGCCTGGCTGAGCCCCTCTATGCCGGCTTTCAGATACGCAAAGGGAGAGTGTCTCCCTCGCGTCTCTGTTAAGCCCGCAGGGGCAGGGGAAATTTCCCCTCAGCCCCTGCTTCCCATCAGTCTGAATAAATGTTTAAGGATGTACTCATGCCTTCCCCTTCCCCCACTTCCCTTTCTCCCATACATTCTCCTCCTTCCCCTTTTCTAGCACCTTTCCCCTCATACTCTTCACATCCCTTTAAAATCTTCCCCATCCTTCCCCCTCCCAAAACATTCTTCTGCCTTTCCTCTCCCACTCTTCTTCCCCCTTACACGTTGCTCCTCCATTTCCCCACTTCTTTTTTCCCTCATATTGTTCTCCTGCCCTTCCCCACTTCTATTCCCTCTTATGCTCTCCTTCCACTAACTCCCGTTCCCTTCCTTCTGCCCTAAGCTTCTTTGTATCTTTGTTCAGGGCCCAGCTCCAGTCCTCATAGCCCTGCTCTCCGCGGTCTTCACGCAGCCACCTCCTGCAGTGCTGCATGTCTTGGGCATGTAATCTTTGCCGTGGCTCCAGGTTTTCTGCTCTTAACTGGTGGGGAGTTAGATCCTCTGTTGGCTCCTGAGCTGCCACCGCTGCTTCAATTTTTCATTCTTCACCAGCGGGAGTGGCATCTTCTGCTGTCTCATCAACCACTGCCGCCATTTGATTTTTTTCTGAATCTTCGCTGGTGGGGGAGTGGGGTCCTCCACCAGCTCCTCAGTTGCTACGACTACTTTTATGTTTTTTTCTCTTCATATGCAGGGGAGTGTGATTCTCCATCGCCTCTTCATCAACCACTGCTTAGAAGTATGTATCTACTTGTTTGCACATGTGCAAAGAGAGAGGTAAAGATCAGCAGTTCTTAGTGTATCATAAAATTCTAGTGTGTTGTGAACTATAGGTGGGTGTGTCACCAGGTCCTGAAGACTATCACACATTCCTTCTCTGATTGGGCCTATGGGATGTAGCTGACTTCTCCTCAACTCCTGATACATTAACACTTCTCTTCTGGGCTGTGAAAGTAGACTGTATGGTCTCCCGCTGGCCCCATAGGACAACCATGTTATCCTTCTGCCTCTGATGGGACCAATGTTTCCTTTAAGTTGGGTACATGTGCAGCAGTGCATACTGCCTACCTGTTGCAGAGGACCTGCAGGAGTCCTTGCTATTGCAGCCACTGCCTCTGTTCACTCCCGATTCCCCCTCTTTGCCTTCACAAGAGCATGCCCAATACGCACAGAGGTCTGACTTTCAATCTGATCTCATTGACCATGACATCAACATCAGAGACAAGTCTGTCCATGTGTACTGAGCATGCTCTTGTGCAGGGATTGGATGGGGTGTAGAGTGGGAACTCAGGGTAGAGTGAGAAGGAAATGAGAGGGTGGAGAGATTTGGGGAAGTGAGAGACTATTGGGGGGAGGACTTAGCAGGACCTAGGAAATGGGATGGGAAGAAAGGGATATCTGGGGAGGAAAGAACAGTGACTGAGGGATTCAGGAGAGTTTGGGAGGGTAGACAGAGAGAGAGAGAAGACACTCAAATTGGGTGGTAGAAAAGTAGAGACTGGTGTATTTTGGGAGAGGGCTAGAGGAAAAGAGTGTCCCCAGATAGGAAGGGGAGAATGGGGACTAGTCAGAGAAAGAGACTTGGTGTTGGGACAGGGGGGTTCTGTGCACTGTTTTGCTATTTTAATTTTAAAAAGAACATGCATTCCAGATTACTCCCTACCTTGGCTCCTTGACTTGCGTGCATTCAGTCAGTTAAAGAAGACATAAACCACTTAAGCAGTGTAAATCCTAGGCCATAACTTGCCAGCCACCGTTTGTGATCTATTGTATGAAATGCAGCAGTGATATCTAGAAATGCCATCACGACCAGCCTAAAGGCTTCTAACTCAGGCCTTGATGAATTCTCTTGGAATCTCGGAGCCAACTTAAACTTAACATTTAGGAGCCATTTGCCGATATCTTGATCATAGTGCCCTCCCTCCAACCCCCCAAAGTATATCACAGCTCATTTTTAAGAGCCTAACTTACTGTTTTCCTATTTTCTACAGGAAAAGAAAGTTTAATAAATCAGGTCCTTAACATGCCATTAGACTGTGCCAACAGAAGACAGTGACCCTTCTCCCCCCCCCCCCTTCCCACTATCCTCAATGAGAACGTTGTCAGCAGCATATTGGTGATCCCTAATAGCTGTACTCAAGGCAACTTCCTTTTTTGCTTCATGTATCACCATGGCCTGGTAATACGTAAAGCAAAAAAATCTCCCATAGCCCCTGCATCATGCCTTCACCTAGTCTTTCTCTATTATAGCCCTCCAGCCATTAACCAATGTCTCTCTCTCTCTCATAGCCTCCTCCAGTTATCACCCATTGTCTCTCACTCTTCCCCTCCCCCCAGCCATTACCCAATATCTCACCCTTGTTCGGCATTTCTTCACTCTCCCCCCCCCCCCCAATTGGCTCTGCATGTAGTTAGAGCTGAGGGGTGAAGGAAGTTTTCTGTTCTTGCTGTTTGCCAAACTCGTGAGACTTGAAACAGTGAGATTAGCAAACTTCCTCCACCGTGTGGCTGAAAGTACACGCAGAGCCAAATGGAGTGGAAGAGCGAAAAACCACGGAACAGTGAGACACTGGGGGAAGAAGACAATCAAATCCCAGGTGCCAGGGTGTCCTTTATAGTCACCATGGTGACCTGGCACGCAAGATTTGTCGAGTCCTACTCTAAATGTCATGGCCAAGTATCTAAGGCTGATACTACAGTGACTTCGTTTCTCACAGATAATCACATGTCTGTCGCTTTTTCACATGAACTATCACTTCAATACTGAAACTGTTTCCACTTTATTTAATCATACTAACACTTGAAAAAATACTACTGCAAAACACTAACGGGGGGGGGGGGGGATATTCAGCGGCAGCGGCCAGCACTTTTGAAGAAGCTGGCCATTGCTGCTTTAATTTAAAACCAGATAATTCATTGCTGGGCCATATGTGGTGATCAGCACTGAGTATCTGGTTTGTCTAGACTGCATTTTTCAAATCTGGCTAGAAATGATATTGAGCCACTAGCCAGATTGCAAAATCACCTAAGTTAGGACAGCGTTTCACCTGTCCTAGTTATAGGAATTTTAGCTAGCCAGTTAGAAGCTCAATTTCGCTACTGGTGCCTCCCCTGCTCTGCCCCCAGAATGCACTGTTGCTAACCAGTTAGCAATGGGACATTTAACCTGATTGTGTGGAGGGTATTCTGCAACATTAACCGTGTTAGTACCACTGAATATCCCGGTGAGCAGGATTTATGTGGTTTGCACGTCTGCAAAATGCATAAATTCCTTTGACTATCCCCTAAGGAATTAAGAGGCAGATTTACTAAGGTACCATAAGGCTTTCATGCAGAAGACTCACATTACGCGTGAATAGTCCCCATTGACAAAAGTGGGATATGCAGTAAATAATGTGTGTTTTCCATATTAAGGGGGCAACTTTACAAGCCTGTTTTACACACAGTAAAGTGTTTTTGTAAAATGGCATGACCCCATACGTGGGTAGAATATACACATATGGAAAGGGTGCACCTACTTTGAGGCTGTCTGCAAATTGGCATTCTAAGGAGTGTAGTTTGGGCAGAGTGGAAATGGGATGGAAATATAAGTGTGCATAGAATACAAGAACAAGCTTAATGCACACACTTAACACTAATTTAGAAGCATCATTTGCACACTACTGGGGCTGGATTTATAAAATGCAAAGAGCAGCCTGTGCTGCCTTTATAAAACAGACTTAAAATAGGCATCTTTTTGGACTCCTCACGGAGGTGTCCTGTTAAATAATCCTCTTAATCTGAAGCCATTCAGTGACTTCCCTCATTTATCCAAACAGCTTCTAAGTGCTCAGCTATTATTCTTGGCATGGATTTCAAGTCTGTAACCTTAAGAGTGGAACAGGCCAAATGTATTTAGGGTAAGCTATATATATTTGCATTTTAAAAAAATGTAAACTCTGATTAAACATGGAATTATAAAAGAGAACTGCTGGTAAATTTAGTTATCCTGACAACTCTGGAATTTGTTACCGGAAGATGTAGTAAAGGCTGTTAGTGTAGCCGGGTTTAAAAAAAGTTTGGACAAGTTCCTGGAGGAAAGGTCCATAAACCATTATTAAGAAGGGACCCAGGATATCATTGCTTGACCCAGTACAAGCATTGTGGAACCTGTGTCTTTTGGGGAAACTGCTAGGTACGTATGACTTAGATTGGCCACTGCTGGAAACAGGATAGTGAGCTTGATGGACCTTGGTCTGACCCAGTATGGCATATCTTATGTTCTTATGACAATGAACTTTCACCCCAATTAATGATGATTACTGTAAATGCAAGGAGATATGGGCATTTTCTCATGCCTAACCTCTCTTAGACTCAGGCCTTTTCAAGAAAGCTGGTGCTAAATATTTTAGCATGCAAGTCATTAAAATATTTAAATGCACATTAAAATCCCACTTAGCATGCTATGTAATAAATTGGACTGAAGGCTTGCTTAAAACGTACCCTCAGTCATGAGATCACGGAATTCCCTTCCCCCAATGACTCTGCTAGAAATTGTATTCAATGATGTGCTTCACCATACAAGGTAATGCACCACCCAGAACGGTGGCTCCCAATCTTTCACATGTCGTGGCACACTCAGGACCGTTTCACCTCATCCCGGCATACCAGCAACTTCCATTCTCTCTCTCCTCGTGTTTCTGGCAACATGACCTTCCCCTATCCTCTCCCCTCCCCCATTAATCCCCTGAGGCTTTAAGTAGCCCCTTCTCCCAGCCCACCCCCCATGATCTCCTCCCACCAGCAGATGTAGTAAGCAGTACTTACCTGCTGCTTCTTTCTCTTTTACTGCCTTCCCTCTTATTCTCAAGAGACCTGCCAGCTCCTTCCCCTCCCCCATTCCCATTTCTAAATGTATAGGAAAGCCTGCAAAAGAGGAAGTAGCAATTTAAGAACTGCGCGCTACATCCCTCTGCTGGTTAGAGAGAATACTGCAGGTCAAGAGGGGTGGAGAGAAGGGTACGGTAACTTGGCCTCCAGGCGAACCAGCCTTACTTATACCTGCTGGATGTTAATGTAGTCATATAGCCCTACCTCAGGCTGGAACACCCCTGAAAGGGGCACAGTGGAAAAACACTACCATCCAGGAAATTTAGTAGCAGAAAACTGATAAAATCACGAGAGCAATAAAAAGCTAATTTCAGGATACTTGTAAGATGTTAAAGCCTAGGAGGTTATTATAGTTGTATCTTCAGATAAGATGACACAAATCTTTTACAATGTGTAATTTTAAAGAAGGATTCAGAGTCGTTTTAAAATATTAAATTTAAATATTTTTTTAGCTAGCATAAATATATTTTAAAAGTAGGATCCTGCCCAATTAGATAACACTAGTCAAAATAAAGTACAAGAATGATAATGGCTAAGTAGCAGCAATTTAACACAGCTAGTATTAAAATAATCTGTCTTGTCTTTCTTGTTTTACAGAATTCATCTCAGCAAGACAACAGTATCTCAAATGAGTATTCTTTCTTACAATTATTCATTTCCTAATATAATATATATCTTAACTTTTGGAATAAGATTCATTCCTTAGAATTATATTTATTTTTGTTTCAGGTCAAATGGTCTCAGGTAAGTATTTCTTTTTCAACTTAAAATTGCTATAAGAATTCCTTTAAAGCAATTTAAATTTACTAGTTGTATTCTTTCTCTCTTTTGCAGGCTTTTCAGGAACACACACACACACACACAGGAACACACACACACACACACACACACAGGTAAGTATACCTGGGTTCCCAAAGTTTAAAAAAATATATATATATTTGAGCTCAAATAAAAAAAATAAGAGTGAGACTGCACGCTAAACCAAAAAGAAAAAATGTATACTTCTCTTCCAACCAAAAAAATTCTGTCTTCAAGTTGGGGCCCATGTCCTCGCTGGTTCTGGTTCCCTACCTCAGTTCTTCTGATCTCACAGTTGGCTCTTCATTAGATGGATCTTCAGCTGATTCTGTCCCTACTCCCTGACTTTTAAAACTCAATAAGACAAAATCCTAACTTTTTCTCTTAAATTGCTTTATGTAATAAGACAGTGGCTAGACAGCTAAAGCTTTTTCACCTTTGCTACTCTCAAATAAAAAGATAATTAAAAAAATCCCTATTTAAACCCCTCCCCCACACACAAGCACACACACACACACACACACTCATCTAGCTGCGACACACTTCTCTCAAAAATTCTGCTTCTGTTGTCACTTCAAGCTGTCAGAGAAATAAAAACGATTTGTTTTTAAAAGCAGTGCTGCTGAATTAAAATCAGCTTCCTTCCAAAGCTGTAACTGAACTCCAGATGAGCTGGAACAACAGGATCACAGTCCCTTTCTCTGTTAAAGCAAGCTCAAATCTGCAACTAAAATTTTAAAACCAGAGATTTTTCTCCAACAGTGACTCCTTAAACAACAGGTTTATCTTCCCAAGCTGTCAGAAACACTAAGAATGTCTTTTTCTCTAAAAATGCAGTAAACCAGTTTTAAATTGACAGAGTTTTCTAAGAATTTACACCCCTGAAGAGTCTTCAACCAAGTTGTCAGCTTCAAACAAATATGACAGCTATCTGACATTTTATTCCATTCAGATTTTTCTCAAATTAATTCCTACTACTACTACTGATCATATGTATGGCATTACAAGGCGTACACAGCACTGTACAGACACATGTTACACCCAACAGTGATTCCCAGAATCACTTCAGTCACTGGTCACCAAGGATCCAGCTCTGAGAGCAAAAGGATCAATGCAACAGAATCAACTACTCACCCCTGCTATAAAAACCAGGGCAAGGCAAGCAACATACAGTAGAATATGATGGCAAATAAAGACCAGTAAGGTCCATCTAGTCTGCCCAGCAAGGCGGCAAGAGTAGGTGCACCTGCCGCTCCATGCAAGTCACCCCTCCTCATGCCTTTGTTTAGGGGTGTACCCACCGCTCTGTGTAGGTCACCCCTATTTGTTGAGATATAAGAGATAGTTAAGTTTATTTTGATTTTATCTTGTTGCTCTAAAGGGATTCACTGTGTCTGTCCCATGCCATTTTGAATTCTGTCACTGTATTTGCCCCCACCACTTCCATCGGGACGGCATTCCAAGAATCCACCACCCTTTCAGTTTACCCCCTTGCAGCTTCATGTTATGCCCTCTAGTTTTACAGCTTCCCCGTCTTTGAAAGAGGTTTGTTTGTTCATTAATATTCTTTAAGTACTTAAAGGTCTGAATCATATCTCCCCTGTCCCTCCTCTCCTCCAGAATATACATATTTAGGTCTTTAAGTCTCTTCTCATACGTTTTCTGATGCAAGCTCCAATTCATTTTGATCACCTTCCTCTGAACCATTTCCAGTCTTTTTATATCCTTCGTGAGATATGGTCTCCAAAACTGAACACAATATTCCAAGTGAGGCCTCACCAACGATTTGTACAGTGGCATCAGCACCTCCTCCTTTCTGCTGGTTATTCCTCTCTGTATGCAACCCAGCATCCTTCTGGCTTTTGCCACCGCCTTGTCACATATAAGCAGGCATTCTCAATATACGCTCCGGAACACACTCCCTGTGAACATAAGAGAAATCAAAGCCCTAATGGACTTCAGGAAGCCCTGAAACCCTTTCTTTTCCAGGTGCAATATGAACCACCAATGAATCCTTACACTAGTAACTGATTTCCCCAGATTGTACAGCCTCATTCCTCCAGGGTTGTACAATCACCCGGCCAACCAATTCACCTACTAGCACCTGAGAATTCCCTTCTACAACACCTTATACTTAACACACAAAGACATATTTTCCACCATTGTCCCTGTGTACCCTACCCCCCTGCATTAATTGTTTCTCCCTATTGTAAATCTTGTACAGCATTAATTGTTACTCCCTGTTGTAAATTTTGTGCAGCATTTTCCCTTTAATTCCAAGCTCAATTACCTGTTCAATATAATTTCTAAAAGTTGCAATGTTTATACGTAAAACACGTTGAATGTAAGAAAGGTGGTATATAAAACTTGTTAAATAAATAAAATAAACATGTAAAAGATGGTCCCTGCTCATCAGAGCTTACATTCTAGTCAAAACAGACAACACAACAGCTGAGAACAAGGATATATCTAGAGGAAAGGTAAGGAAACACATAGAAGACTAAGCAGATCAGGATTCAAAAGTGGCCTCTAAGAGGTGAGTTTTCAGCCTGGATTTGAAAATGGCCAGAGATGAAGCCTGATGCACAGACTCAGGTAGTTTGTTCTAGGCAAAAAAGCAGCAAGGTGGAAGGATTGAAGTCTGGAGTTGGCAGTAGTAGAAAAGAGCACAGAGAAAAGGGATTTGCCTGCAGGGATGGCCCAAGAGGGGTGGGGGCCATGTACAGAGATTTATTATGGGGCCTTATGTGCATAATGAGCCTCATTTGCATAAATATTTGCATAATGTTAACATGTGCTTTTAGTAAACATGCCTCTTAATGAGTGTCTGGATAAAGAAGACTACCAGATTTCTACATTACTATAATCCAGTGCCAACCGCCAGGCACATTAGGAAGTACTAAAAACACTGCCCATTTAGAACCCATAGCAAACCCACCATATCATAACAGCACTACCAGGACTCACAAAGCACCAAACCCTACTTAGCAAAAGGCAACATTGCAAATATTAAACCAATACATCTCAGAGAATACCAATACATCTCCTACTGTGGAAAGAGAACAAGTGGCACTGTCAAATAGAAACTACATGAACAGAATACCTCAGCTTGGTTACACATGCAGAATATAGACCGTCACCACATAAGGACCTTTTGACCTGGTCGATCACCGCACTCTTCTGACACGTCTTCGGGAAGCTAGTTTCTCTGGCATGGTTCTTGGTTGGTTTCATTCCTTTCTCTCCTGTCGGTCTTTCTCATTTGTCTCTGGGTCCTCTTCTTCACCCTCCACCACCCTCCCCTGCAGTGTTCCCCAGGGTTCTGTTCTCGCCCCCCTTCTGTTCAATGTTTTTCTTGCACCCGTTTGTCTTCTGATTCAACAACACAGTGTTTCTGCTTACTACTACGCGGATGATATCTTTCTCTTGCACCACACAGATTCTTCCACTCCTGATATTTCAGTTCGCAACACCTGCCTTTCCGTGGTTGCTTCTTGGCTTTCTTCAAACTTTTTACAGATTAATCTCTCTAAGACCTCTGCAATCTGGTTCACCTTTGGAAGCCCCCCCCCCCCCCCCCATATCTCTTGTTCCCTCATATTCTTCCTCACCTGTTCCTATCGTTTCCTCCCTTCAGTATATGGGCATCACACTTGACTCTTCTCTTTCTTTCAAAGATCATATCTCTTCTGTTGTAAAGTGTTCATTCTTCTCCCTGAAACAACTTTGTGCAGTCCGTCCTTTTCTTTCCCTCTCCGCTTTAACCACTCTGCTTCTGTCTCTTGTCATTTCATGCCTCAACTATTGTAACGTCTCCCTGGCTGGTCTCCCTCAGTCCCAGCTCACTCGTCTCCAACATATCCAAAATACTGAACATAAGGACATAAGAACATAAGAGATGCCATACTGAGTCAGACCAAGGTCCATCAAGCCCAGTATCCTGTTTCCAACAGTGGCCAATCTAGGTCATACGTACCTAGCAGTTTCACAAAAAGACACAGGTTCCACAATGCTTGTACTGGGTCAAGCATTGATATCCTGGGTCCCTTCTTAATAATGGTTTATGGACCTTTCCTCCAGGAACTTGTCCAAACATTTTATAAACCCAGCTAAACTAACAGCCTTTACTACATCCTCTGGTAACAAATTCCAGAGTTTGATTACACGTTGAGTGAAAAAATACTTTCTTTTCTTAGTCTTAAATAGTTTACCCTGTAGCTTCATTGCATGTCCCCTAGTCTTTCTATATTCTGATAACGTATACAATCGATCTACCTTTACCCGTTCCACTCCATTCATTAATTTATAGACTTCTATCATATCTCCCCTCAGCCGTCTCTTTTCCAGGTTAAAGAGCCCTAACCTTTTTAGCCTTTCTTCATAGGAGTATCCTTCCATCCCCTTTACCATTTTGGTGGCTCTTCTCTGAACCTTTTCTAATTTATAGACTTCTATCATATCTTTTGTTTTATTTTCCATTCCTTTCCATATGATACCTAGCATTCTATTTGCTCTCTTAGCCGCCGCTGCACACTGGGCCGAGGGTTTTAACATGTTATCCACAATGACGCCTAAATCTTTTTCCTGAGTGGTGGTTCCTAAAGTGGAACCTTGCATCGTGTAACCATAGTTTGGGTTGTTCTTCCCTAGGTGCATAACTTTGCACTTGTCCACATTAAATTTCATCTGCCATTTTGATGCCCAGTCTTCCAATTTATCAAGATCCTCTTGCAATTTTCCACAATCCTCTTGGGTTTTAACAACTTTAAATAGTTTTGTGTCATCTGCAAATTTGATAACCTCACTCGTTATTCCACTTTCCAGGTCATTTATGAATATGTCAAAAAGAAGCGGACCCAGCACAGATCCCTGTGGTACACCACTATTCACCTTTCTCCATTGGGAAAATTGGCCATTTAGCCCAAACCTCTGCTTTCTATCTTTTAACCAGTTCCTGATCCACAGTAGTACACTGCCTCCTATCCCATGACTCTTTAGTTTTGCCAAAAGTCTCTGATGAGTGACCTTGTCAAAGTCTTTCTGAAAGTCCAGATACACTATATCAACTGACTCACCTTTGTCCACCTGTTAATTCACACCTTCAAAAAAACATAACAGATTAGTAAGACAAGGTATTCCTTGTCTAAAGCCATGTTAGCTGTCTCCCATTAGGCCATGACTATCTACATACTGAGTAATTTTGTTCTTTATGATGGTTTCTACCATTTTTCCCGGTACTGATGTCGGTCTGTGGTTTCCCGGATCATCCCTGGAACCCTTTTTAAAAATTGGTGTTACATTGGCGATCCTCCATTCTTCCGGTATTAGAGATGATTTTAATGATAGGTCACAGATTACTAATAGCAGGTCTGCAATCTCATATTTCAGTTCTTTCAACACCCTTGGATGTATACCATCCGGCCCAGGTGATTTGCTACTCTTCAGTTTATCTAATAGTTGTAATACATCTTCCCGATGTATCGATATTTCCTTCAATTCTTCCGCACCTTTAAATACCACTTCAGTCATGGGTAACATCCCTATATCTTCCTCAGTAAAGACCGAAGCAAAGAATTCATTCAGTCTCTCCGCTATCGCCTTGTTGCCTCTTAGTGCCCCTTTAACTCCTCTATCATCTAATGGACCAACTGACTCTCTCACAGGTTTTTTGCTGCGAATGTACTTGAAAAAATCTTTATTTCGCATTTTTGCTTCCGCAGCGAGCTTCTTCTCAAATTCTCCCTTTGCCTGCTTTATCAATGCCTTGCATTTGACTTGCCAGTGCTTGTGCTGTTTCCAGGTTTCGTCGTTTGGCTATTTTTTCCATTTCCTGAAAGATGCTTTTTTTGGCAACAACCTCTGACCTCACCTTTAAACCATGCTGGCAGTTTTTTTTATTTCCTTCCACTTTTCTTAAAACGTGGAATAAAGCTGGCTTGGGCTTCCAAGATAGTATTTTTCAACAACACCCAAGCTTGATGTAAGTCTTTAACCTTTGCAACTGCTCTTTTTAGTTTTTTCTTAACTGTTTTCCTCATTTTATCATAGTCTCCCTTTCAAAAGTTAAAAGGTAGTACTGTGGATTTCCTTACTATCCCTCCTCCACTAAATAAATCAAAGGCGATCATGCTATGATCACTATTGCCAAGTGGCCCCAACACCCTTATCTCTTGCACTACATCTGGTGTTCCACTAATGACTAGGTCTAATATGGCTTCCCCTCTGGTCGGTTCATGAACCAGCTGCTCCAAGAAGCAGTCATTTATTTCATCTAGGAACTTTATCTCCCTAGTATGTCCTGCCGTGACACTGACCCAGTCGATACCGGGGTAATTGAAATCACCCATTATTATTACTGCGCTGTAATTATTGCTAGCTTCCTTGATTTCTTTGAGCATTTCATCATCCTTTTGTTCATTCTGGCCAGGCGGTTGATAGTACACCCCACTGCCATCGCCTTCCCCTTTTTATATGGAATTTCAATCCATAGAGATTCTACAGCAAATTTTTTTCCTGCAAAACTTTAATCCTTTCTGACTCAATGTCCTCTCTAACATAGAGTGCAACCCCTCCACCAATTTGATCAGCTCTATCATTACGATATAGTTTGTACCCAGGTATCACAGTGTCCCACTGGTTGTCCTCCTTCCACCATGTCTCTGATATTCCAATCATATCTAACCTCTCATTTAGTGCTATATATTCTAACTCTCCCATCTTGTTTTTTAGACTTCTAGCATTTGCATACCAGCATTTTAGAGACTGTATTTTATTCATATTAATTTGGCTATTGGTAGACATGGGTAATTTGGGATCTTTAAGCTCTGTCTGCTCCATACCCGAGGGCATTTGGGCTACTTTACTCTTTTTTGGAACCTCTCTGCTTTTGGTAGTATCCTTCAAGGATACATTCTTCACTCATCTTTTCACTCACGCCTCTCGCTTTGACCATGTAACTCCCCTCCTTCTCCATCTGCGTTGGCTCCCTATTTCCTTCCGGATCCAGTACAAGTTCCTCATATTTGTTCACAGGTCAATTCACACAGGCACCCCCCTTTACCTTGCCGATCAAGTTCACCTTCACACCCCTCACCGTTCCCTTCGGTCCATTCACGCCAATCACATGTCCCTTCCTTCCCCATCCCAAGCCCATCTGGAATCCACCCGCTCCTCTGCCTTCTATTTCCTTGGCCCACATCTTTGGAACTCGCACCCCCCCCCCCTCCCTCCGTTAGAATCCTCATTCAAAACCTTTAAGGTTAAACTAAAACCTCATCTATTTTGCTCTGCCTTCAACCTCCCCCCCTTCTGTTCCTATCCCCCCCCCTCGTTAATTTCCAGCTTTTTACTTGTTTCTTGGTTTTATCTTGTCTGTCCTTTTGAAATTTTAATGGTGTTCCTTTTCTTTTCATTGCAGCCTTTTTAAAATTTTGTTTGTAAACCGCCCAGATGTCCTGGTTATGGGCGGTATAGCAAGTTTTTAATAAACATAAACATAAACATAAACAAAGAACAAGAGATCACAGTTTAGAAATAGGAAGATAATAATCAATTTGGGAACCCCAAAAGCCAATCATGAAATGTACAACAACACTGAAGAAATAAAACTATAAATTAATTTCCTTTTGCACTAAACAAAAACGCGAAGATGCTAGCGATACACATTTCCCAGACCTGACATATTCCATTTAATAAATTAAAAATAAAAAGTATTTTTCTAACTTTTGTTTGGACATTTTATTTTTCAGTTGCAATCGCTCCAATCACTTTCTTCTGGTTTCTTCGTGTCTTCTGCGAGATGTCCATTTGTCCTTTCTTCTAGATTTTTTTCTATTCTCTCTCTATATCTGCTTTAACATACTGATCTTTCCCCTTTTGCTCTTTTCCCTATTTCTTTCATTATTTCTTAATCATCCACTCAAATTTCACCCTTCCATTCTCACTTCCCCCTTACTCTCCCAATACCCGGCCAATCATAGATTTTTCTTCCCTCCAAACACAAAATATCTTTTCCCCTCTCCATTCTCATTCCCCATCCCCATCCCCTTGTAGTCCTCGATCAAAATCAGCTACATTCTAATTCTAGACCCACCCAGCATCCGATCCTTTCTAGTCCCATTCTCCCATGCCCCCACATTAGCCCATTTCCAGTCCTATTTCCCCATCAACCATTTCCAATCCTATTCCAGCCCATCAGCCCATTTCCAGTCCAAGCTCCCCCATCAGCCAATTTCCAATCCTAACCCCCTCATCAGCCCATTTCCAGCCCTATTCCAGCTCCTATCGGCCTATTTCCAGTCCTATTCCAGCCCCAATCAGCCCATTTCCAGTCCTATTCCCCCATCAGCCATTTTTAGTCCTTTTCCAGCCCATCAGCCCATTTTCAGTCTTATTCCAGCTCCCATCAGCCCATTTCCAGTCCAAGCCCCCTCATCAGCCCATCTCCAGTCCTATTCCAGTTCCCCATCAGCCCATTTCCAATCCTAGCCCCCCATCAGTCATTTCCAGTCTTATTCCAGCTCTCATCAGCCCATTTCCAGTCCAAGCTCCCCCCATCAGCAAATTTCCAATCCTAGCCCCCCATCAGCCCATTTCCAGTCCTATTCCAGCTCCATCAGCTCCAGTCCAAGCTCCCCCCCATTAGCCCATTTCCAGTCCATGATTCCCCTCATCAGCCCATTTCCAGTCCTATTCCAGCTCCCCATCAGCCCATTACCAATCCTAGCCCCCCATCAGTCATTTCCAATCCAAGCTTCACCCACCCATCAGCCCCTTTCCAGTCCCAGCTTACCCGCCCATCAGCTCATTTCCAGTCCTAGCCCCCCCCCATCAGCCCATTTCCAATCCTTGTCCACTCATCTGCCCATTTCAAGTCCTATGCTAGACTAGGGTTGCCAACCTTTTCACCGAGAAAAACCCGACACCTGTGGCTCGCCATGCTCCACCCATTCTCTGCCCCTAGTCCCACCCCTGCCATGCCCCACCCCGCCCCCAGCCCCACCCACAAAAATTACCGAGGATACGTGTAGGCTAACTTCCTTGGTCAGATAATAATTAAACTGGGAACCCCAAAAGCCAAACATGAAATATACAACACTGGAGAAATAAAACTATAAAGTAATTTCCTCTTGCACTAAACAAAAACGCAAAGATGTTAGCAATACACACTTCCCAGACCAGACATATTCCAGTTAATAAATTCAAAATAAAAAGTATTTTTCTACCTTCTGTTTGGGCATTTTATTTTTCAGTTGCAATTGCTCCAGTCACTTTCTTCTGGTTTCTTCGTGTCTTCTGCGAGCTATCCATTTGTCCTTTCTTCTCTTTTAGATGTTTTCCATTCTCTCTCTATTTCTGCTTTAACATACTGATTGTTTCCCTTTTGCTCTTTCCCCCAATTCTTTCCTTATTCATTTATCATCCATTTAAATTTCACCCTTCCATTCTCAAGCCCCTCTTACTCTCCCAATACCCGGCACATCATAGACTTTTCTTCCACACAAAATATCTTTTCCCCTTCCATTCTCATTCCCCATCCATTCTAGTCCTCCCCCAAAATCAGTTCCCTTATAGTTCTAGACCCACCCAGCATCCACTCCCTTCTAGTCCCATTCTCCCATGCCCATCAGCCCATTTCCAGTCCTATTGTAGCCCCCATCAGCCCATTTCCAGTCCTATTCCAGCTCTTCATCAACCCATTTCCAGTGCTAGCCCTCACATCACAGGCCATTTCCAGTCCTAGCCCCCCCCCCAATCACAGTCCATTTCCAGTCCAAGTCCCCCATCACAGCCTCTTTCTAGCCCTAGCCCCCCCCATCACAGCCTATTTCCAGTCCTAGGCCCCCCCTCCATCAGAGCCCATTAGCAGTCCTAGTCCCCGACGCACCATCAAAGCCCATGTGCAGTCCTTGCGCCCCTACTCACCGCCTAGGTCCTGACCAAGTTCCCCCTCCCTCCACCAAAGCCCATTTCCAGTCCAGGTCCCCCCCCCCCCCATCACAACAACATTTCCAGTCCAAGTCCCCCCCCCCCATAGCCCTTTTCCAGTCCAAGTTCCCACCCTCATAGCCCTTTTCCAGTCCAGGTCTCCCCCCCCCCAGCCCATTTGTAGTCCTAGCCCCCCCCATCACCGCCCTTGCAGTCCTTGGCCTCTCCCCCCCCCCCCGACCAGCACCGCGGCTGTCTGAGGGGCTTCAGAAGGAGCCAGAGAAGCCTGCGCGAGGCCCCGGCTCCCTCTGTACAACTGCCAGCGTGAAGATCCTTTTCCTTCACGCTGGCGGTTGTTTCTGTGAAGCCGCGAATGCTGGGAAAGGTTAAAGGGCATTGCCTTTAACCTTTCCCAGCAATCGCGGCTTCACAGAAACAGCCGCCAGCGTGAAAGAAAAGGATCTTCATGCTGGCAGTTGTACAGAGGGAGCCGGGGCCTCGCACGGGCTTCCCCGGCTCCCTCTGAAGCCTTCCGGTGTGCGGACTTCTTCGGATCGGAAGAAAAGCCGTTTTTTTGCTCAGGCTGCTTCCAATCTTGCGGCCAGAGCAAAAAAACGGCTTTTCAAGGGCCGGTTTTACCTCTGCACCGGCAGCCGGCCTGGCCATGGAAAAACCGGCCAGGCCGGCTGAAAACTGGCCGGTTGGCAACCCTATGCTAGACACCCCCCCCCCCTCCACCGAAGAACCCCGTGGCCATCTAAGGATCTTCAGAGGGAGCCAGGGAAGTCCGCACGAGTCCCTGGCTCCCTCTGCACAGCTGCTAGAATGAAGAGTGTTTTCCCTCATGCTGGCGGCTGTTTCTGTGAAGCGTGTTGAATGCTGGGAATGGTTAAAGGTCATTTCCCGGCTCCCTCTGAAGCCGTCCATTTGTGCGAGTATGAAGTTCGTGCAGGCCCAATGAAGCGCGGGACCCTGTGTGAACAACATTCTTTCACAATGGATGGGCCGGCCCTGTTTGCCAGAAGAGTTGAGTTCCAGAGGACGGGATGTAGGGAGATATAAGAGAGGAAAGGTAGTGAGGAGCAGCAGAATGAGTGCACTTAGAGGGCAGTAGGAGAAGTTTGATGTGGATACAGAAACGGATAGGGAGCTAATGAGGCGACTTGAGAAGAGGGCTATATGAGCAAATCAATTCCTTCCTTTCAGCACTTCAATACAGTCCAATTAATTACAAGACAATACTAAAAGCAGTTGTGCAAAGGTGACCAAAGGAAATCCTTCATGGAAATCCTTTTTCCCAAAATTTTCACCTTTCCTCTGTCTTCTTTACAGGAATCCAGATAGACATCCAAAACCTGCTAATCACTTATGAACTATATCTCAAAAATCCCTAAAATCCAGCCTTTTCTTACTATTACAACCAGCACACTTCCACACTCTTCACAAACAAAACCCCAACTGACTCTCCACTCAAACACCAACATTCCAATACATCCAGAAAAGTGTTCTTCCACCTCTTTCTAAAGAAATAGTCCCAAACACCCTTTAAAACACACTTTCTCCTATAAAATAAAGACCCCCTCCTCCCCCTAACAAGAGTCCAAATCACACTTTAAAGGAAATTTCAGTACTGTCTCTTTATATCTAAGATATTAGAAATAAAAATGACCAAACTGAGTCAGTAAAATTCTATCTTCCAGCCTGTAACAAGCTGCAGCAGAACCGTCTGGGGAAATCCCTACTCTTCCTTTTCACCATCAGTCTCATGCTCCTATATCTGGGTACTCTCAAGAATTAAAACTTTTTTAAAAATTTTATTTAAGCTCTCCTGAGTCTTCCCAACACACTGCATCTGGTTTTATTATAAGCTGAGGCTCCAGTGCCCACCCAGAGCTTCAGGTAGTCACACCCCATTTCATCATGACTTAAAATTTATTTTTAGGCTCCTCTAGCCTTAACATCCCTTCATAGCACCTCCAATGCTGCCCTCCATGCTTCTCAAACCACCCCTTCAAACTTCACACATAATAGGCACTGGCCCCTTTAAGGCCTGCTCTACACCCTCACTAGCTAGGCCTAAACCAGGTTAGCAGTTCTCTGCCTGCCCCAATACTGCCAAAGCCCTGATGCTGCTTACCAACTCCCCCCATTCTCCTGATGCTATCTGCTAGCCTTTGGGGCAGGCAAAAAGCAAACACAATGCTTGCAGACAGCATCGGTAGAACTTCCTGCCTAGCACAGCTCTCACCGGCGCTACTGCGATCCGCGGTGCCCACACCCAGGGCCAGCCTGTCCATTGTGCGAGAATGTTGTTCACACAGGACCCAGCTCTTCAGGGAGCCCCGCACCAATAGCATGACGCACATGTTGTTCGGCTCCCAGCAGGCCCTGGCTCACCTCTCTACAGCCGCCAAAGTGCACTGTTTTTCATCACTTCGGCAGCTGTGTTCTAATGTAAGCCAATGGCACACCAGAGGTCAAAGGACATTTCCTGTTTATCAGGCCTCAGTGCACCAGCAGCCTACATTAGAACACAGCTGCCAAAGTGAAGAAAAACAGCGTTCTTCACTTCGGTGGCAGTACAGAGGTGAGCCGGCTCCCTCTAAAGCCAATCAGACAGGCGCAGGGCTCTTTGGAGAGGGGGGGGGGGCTAGGACTAGAAATGGCTGATGGGGGGCTCGGAATGGAAATGGGCTGATTGGGGGGGGGGGGGGGGCTAGGACTAGAAATGGCTGATGAGGGGGCTAGGACTGGAAATGGCTGAAGAGGGAGATAGGATTGGAAATGGGCTGATGGGGAGGCTTGGACTGCAAATAAGCTAATGGGGGAGGGCTAGGATAGAACTGGAAATGGCTGATGGGGAGGCTAGGGTTGGAAATGGGCTGATGGAGGGCTAGAATAGGACTGGAAATGGGATGATGGGGGGCTAGGATTGGGAAAGGGCTGATGGGGGGCTTGAACTGGAAATGGGCTGATGGGGGACTAGGATAGGATTGGAAATGACTGATGGGGGGGGGCTAGGAATAGAAATGTGCTGATGGAGAGGCTTGAACTAGAAATGGGCTGATGGAGGGCTAGGATAGGACTGCAAATGGACTGATGGAGGGTTTAGGATAGGACTGGAAATGGGCTGATGGGAGGGCTAGGACTGGAAATGGGCTGATGGGGGGGGGGCTTGGACTGGAAATAGACTCATGGGGGAGCTTGAAATTGACTGAAGGGAGCTAGGATAGCACTGGAAATGGCTGATGGGGGCTTAGACTGCAAATGGGCTGATATGGGGCTTGAACTGGAAATGGGCTAATGGGGGGCTAGGATAAGATTGGAAATGACTGATGGGGGCTAGGATTGGAAATGGGCTGATGGAGCCAGGGGCTTGAACTAGAAATGGGCTGATGGGGGGATAGGATAGGACTGGAAATGGGCTGATGGAGGGCTAGGACTGGAAATGGGCTGATACGGAGGCTTGGACTAGAAACAGACTAATGGGGGGCTTGGACTGGACTGGAAACTGACTGATGGGGGCTAGGATAGGATTGGAAAGGGCTGAAGTGGAGGCTAGGACTGGAAAGGGCTGATGGGGGCTAGGACTTGAAATGGGCTGATGGAGGGCTAAGACAGGGCTAGAAAGGACTGATGGGGCTAGGATATGACTGGAAATGGGCTGATGGGGGGCTAGGACTGGAAATGGGCTGATTGGGGGGCTAGGACTGGAAATGGGCTGATTGGGGGGCTAGGATAGGGTTGAAAAGTGCTGATGGGTCTAGAATAGGAATGGAAATGGGCTGATAGGGGGACTAGGATTGGATATGGGCTGATGGAGTGGGGCTTACACTGGAAATGAACTGATGGGGGGCTAGGATAGGACTGGAAATGGCTGATGGGGAGGCTAGGATTGGAAATGGGCTGATGGGGGACTAAGATAGGACTGGAAATGGGCTAATGGGAGCTTGGACTGCAAATAGGCTGATGGGGGGCTTGGACTGAAAATAGACTGATGGGGCTAGGATAGGACTGGAAATGGCGGATGGGAAGGCTAGGATAGGACTGGAAAGGGCTGATGGGGAGGCTAGGACAGGAAATGGACTGATGGGGGGGCTTGGATTGGAAATAGACTGATAGGGGCTAGGATAGGATTGGAAAGGGCTGATGGGAGGGGCTAGGATAGGGCTGGAAAGGGCTGATGTGGAAGCTAGGTTTAGAAATAGGCTGATGGGAGGGGCTTGGACTAGAAATGGTCTGATGAGTGGGTTAGGATAGGACTGGAAAGGGCTGATGGAGGGCTAGAATTGGATATGGGCTGATGGAGTGGGTCTTGCACTGGAAATGAGCTGATGGGGGCTAGGATAGGACTGGAAATGGTTGATGGGTCTTGGACTGAAAATGGGCTGATGGGGAGCTAAGATTTAACATGTGCTAATGGGGGGTAGGACTGGAAATGGGCTGATACGGGGGGGATTGCAGAATGGGAATAGAAGGAAGCAGATACTGGGTGGGGCTGAAGAAGAGAGCTGATGTTGGGTGAGGACTAGAAGAGGATGTGGCTGGGGGGGGGTGAGGACTAGAAGAGGATGTGGCTGGGGGGGGGGGGGGGTGAGGATGGAGAGGGGAAAAGATATTTTATGGGGGAGGGAAGAAAAATCTACGATTGGCCGGGTGTTAGGAGAGTTAGTGAGGATTGAGGATGGAAGAGTGAAATTTGAAAGGATGAAAAATGAATAAAGAAAGAGATGGAGGAAAGAGCAAAAGGAGAAAGATCAGTATGTTAAAGCAGATATACAGGGTGGCCCAAAAAAAGTGAGGACATCTCGTAGCATATAAGTTATTTTAAAATTCAAAAAGACAGATGTAAACGATTCACAAATTTAAAAAAAAAAGATGGCGACCGGAAATGGTCGAAATAAGACGTTATATAGCTAAAAAGGGTAAATAAGTAAACTATTTAAGCTTTTAATTTACGAGATGTTCTCACTTTTTTTGGCAAACAGTACAAAGACGTAGGCAGTAGATTAAAACTCACAACTTTTTATTGGTCCTTATAAAATGTGGGGGGCTCACTTTTTTTGCGCCACCCTGTAGAGAGAGAATGGAAAAAAACTAAAAGAGAAGAAAGGGCAAATGGACAGCGGACAATGAAGAGTTAGCAAAAGGCACTAAGAAACCAGAAGAAAGTGGAGCAACTGCAAATGAAAAATAAAATGTGCAAACAACAAAAGGTAAAAAAATACTTTTTTATTTTGAATGTATTAGCTGAAATATGTCAGCTCTGGGAAATGTGCATCATTAATGTCTTTGTGTTTTGTTTAGTACAAGAGGAAATTAATTTATCGTTTATTTCTCCAGTGTTGTTGTACATTCCAAGTTTGGCTTTTGTGGTTCCCAGTTTAATTATTGTCTTCCTTTTTCTAAACTGTAATCCCTTTTTCTATGTTTGGTGACGGACTATGTTTTGTATGTGTAACTGAGCTGATGTATTCTGTTCATGTAGTCTCTATTTGACAGTGCCACTTGTTCTCTTTCCCCAGGAGATGTATTGGTATTCTCTGAGATGTATTGGTTTAATATTTGCAGTGTTGCCTTTTTGATAGGTAGGGTTTGGTGCTTTGTGAGTCCTGGTAGTGCTGTTATGATACGATGGGTTTGCTAAGGGTTCTAAATGGGCAGAGTTTATAGTACTTCCTAATGTGCCTAGCAGTTGACACTGGAGTATAGTAATGTTGAAATCTTTCTTTATCCAGACACTCTTTAAGAGGAGTGTTTACTAAAAGTGCACATTAACATTATGCAAATATTTATGTAAATGAGGCCCCACAATGAGTCTCCGCACATGGCCCAGCCCCCCATTTGGGCCACCCCTGTCCACACCCCTGCAGCTCTACCCTGTAGCCCCAGCTTACACTCTCCTACAGCTCCCGATGGCTCCTTTTTATTTAAAAAACACGGCTGCCGGCTCCTCTGCTATCTGTGGTGCTGATTGCACACCCACGGCTCTCCTCCAGCCCTCAGCCCCTTGCTCACAGCCAGGGCCGGCCCGTCCATTGAGCAAGAATGGTTTTTGCACAGGGCCCCGTGTTTCAGGGGGCCCCGCGCAAAAAACATTCTACATTAGCCCACGTAGATTTAAAAAAAATGTCTGCTGCTGCTGCTGCCGCCGTGGCAGCGGCAGAATCAAAGTCCACGCCGCGGGGCCCCGACTGCCCTGCAGAACCTCCCTCGAGCATCAGCTCCCGAATCCCTCCCAAAGCACGGGTTTCAGAGCCGCGAGAGCTTCTCTGACCTCTTGCGGCTCTGTTAATCCCGCTGGGGCTGATGGGAAATCCCATCAGCCCCGGCGAGATTAACAGAGCCGCGAGAAGAAAGGGAAACTCTTGTGACTCTGAAAGCCCGTGCTTTGGGAGGGATTCGGGAGCTGATGCTCGAGGGAGGTTCTGACGGGCAGTCGGGGCCCTGCGGCATGGACATTTGATTCTGCCACTGCCACGGCGGCAGCAGTAGCAGCCGGTTTTTTTTTTAAATCTATCTGGGAGCATTTTAATAGCCGCGAAGATCAGCGATCTCATTAATAATAGTTACTTTCGGAGGATAAGCAAGATAAGTGTCTATAAGCTTCACACAACTTTAAGCGATTATTTATCTACGACATACGGAAGTAGCAAAATTACTTTGAAAGGAGATCGCGATATGAATATAGCACACGTTATTTAAAGAAGAACATTGGTTTTTAGAGAAAAGATAAAAAAGAAAAAATAATAACAGACACGTGTTTTTGATATATATATAAAAAAAGGGTACTGCAAACAGGTCGTTGATGTAAATAGCAGCTAAATTTGAAAGCATTGATTTCAGGTTTATACTAACGCTGCACAGTTGTTGCTGAGACCTGCGTACCCGTGGCATTTATCAACGTTTTCACGTTGAATTCCATATGTTGTAATTTGAGCACATATTAGTTTTCAAGTCTTACTAATGATAAACTCATAGAATAAAGCCCAAAAATAAGTAATGGGTTCTAAATGGGCAGTGTTTGTAGTAGTTCCTAATGTGCCTGGCAGTTGGCACTGGATTATAGTAATGTAGAAATCTTTTAGTCTTTCTTTATCCATACACTCATTAAGAGGCATGTTTACTAAAAGTTAGTGTAAGGTAACATTATGCAAATATTTATGCAAATGAGGTCCCTTATGTAAATGAGGCCCCGCACCGAGTCTCCGCACATGGCCCCACACCCCCCTTGGGCCGCCCCTGCTCACAGCAGCTCTCCCCAGCTCAAGTTCTGATCATGTTTGTGATCGCAGTTCCAATTTTAAGTTAATTTACTCTCTCTGCTCTCTCAAGCAACCTTGGAGCTTAAAAACAGCCAGCCTTCTCCCCTGCAACCCAAACTTAGTTTATTTTATTTTAAAGCTGCAATTAGGCTTTTTCTTCTGTGGCAGCAACTTCAAACATTATTTTGCTTTTAATTTAAATCATGACCAAACTTTTTTCTACTTGCTGCACTGAACTCCAGCAAGTCCGGCCAGCACCATGAAATCAGAAACTGCAAAGCCCAGGTAAAAACCTTAATTTATTTATTTTTTACTTCTGGTTACAATATCACAGAAGAATTTATCATTGATGCATGGGCAGAATTTGGGGGGAGGCAATGTCCTGCATACACAGTGCTGAAATTAAGAAGGGCTCGTACAGGGTGACTGCCCAAGTGCGATGTTCCTCTAGTGCAGTTAACAGAAATTCAGTGGGGGATCTGCAAACTGAACCGGCCCTGCTGCAGTCTTCTCCTCTTGCATGAGTTTCCCAGGAAACTTGTGGGGAAGGAGGGAATGATAAGGCCTGTGCGTCCCATAGGCCCTGCTGAATTTCTGTTTGCTGCAGTTGCAATTAGAAGGTTGAAGCATACTGAATAGCCAAATGAGTAGGAAAAGAGAGTGAGGAAGATAGGGAAGATGTTGCAAGACATAGTGGAGAGAAGGTAGAGGAAAAGAGAGAGAGAATATGTTACATGACAGGGTTTAGGGGAAAAGAAGAGACAGAGGAGAAAGATATTGTAGAATAGGGAGCAGAAGTAATATGTGGAAACGGAAAGAGTGGTAGATGCGTGGAATAGTCTCCCAGTGGAGGTGGTAGAGACGAGGGCAGTATCCGAATTCAAACAAGCATGGGACAAAGAGGATCTCAAAAAGAAAAAAAAGGGGATTTTTGTAGGATATGGAACGGCAGACTAGATAGGCCATGTGGTCTTTTTCTGCCGTCATGTTTAAAAAATAAATAAATAAAGAGATGTTGGTTAGAGAGCAAGGGGGAAGGGAGAAAGATGTTGCAGAACATGGGATGGAGTAAATAGAATAAGAGAACTCATCTCTCTCCTTCTCCACACATATCCAACAGATAGCTAAAACCTGTTGTTTCTTTCTTTATAACATTATCAAAATTCACCCCTTCCTTTCTGAACACACTACTAAAACACGTATCCATCCTTTAACCACATCCCTTCTCAGGTATTGCAGCCTCTTCCTTGCTGGTTTTCCTCTGAGTCATCTCTCTCCCCTTCAATCTATTCAGAATTCTGCTGTGTGACTAATCTTTCGCCAGCCCTGAAATACTCATATAACCCCTCTTCTCAACTCATTTCATTGGCTCCCGTTCTATTTCTGTATCCAGTCCAACTTCTCCTTCTGACCTATAAATGCATTCATTCTACTGTTCCTCACCACCTTTCCTCTCCCCTCTCTCCCTATACCCCAACTCGTGAACTTTGCTCTTCCACTGGCTTTCTCCTCTCTTTGCCCTTTTCTTCCACTGCCAACTCCAGGCTTCGATCTTTTCACCTTGCTGCTCCTTATGCCTGGAACAAATTACCTGAGTCTGTATGTCAGGCTCCATCTCTCCCCCTTTTCAAATCCATGCTAAAGGCTCACCTCTTTGAGGCTGCTTTTGGATCCTGATCTGTTTTCCTTGTGTCTTGTCTCTTTCCCTTCCCTATTATACCCTTATTCTTACTGTATCTATTGTATTGTCTGTCTTGATTAGATTGTAAGCTTTGACGAGCAGGGACAGCCTTTATATGTGTCTATACGGTGCTGTGTATGCCTTGTAGTGCTATATAAATGATCAGTAGTAGTAGTAGTAGATGTTGTAGGGCAGGGTGTGGAGGGAAAGAAAGAGAGAAGAAGGCTACAAGGAAAGAGGTGGAGGATAAAGAAAGAGAAGAGGGATAAGTTATAGGGTAGGCAGTAGAAGGACAGAGAAAAAAGAGGGAGATGTAGGACAGGGGTTTGGCAAAAAGAGATGGATAGATATTATATGACCGTGGTTTGGGGAAAGATGTTGTAAGATAGGAGGAAAAGAGGGGGAAGATCTTGCAGGACAGTTGATAGGGGAATGAAGGTAATGCATGCTAGTGTTGGAGAGAAGAGAGAAAAACGGGGAGAGCATTGAGAGCAGAGGAAGGGAGCAAATGGCGTGGAAGAAAGGAGGAGAAAGTTTGCACCCCTCCAGCTGCTTCTGCCCCCATTCAAAAGGAAGTTGGCACTGGGCATCAGCGGGAGCAGAAACTCAACAGCCCTGCGGTGCTGAAGTTTTAATGCAAGCACCGTGGGCCTGTTTGAGGCCGTTGCTACCACTGCAGGTCTCAGAGAGGGGCAGCAGTGGCGGCAATGGGGGCTAGAGGGGGGGAGGATGTAAGAAATGAGGTTTGGCTGGGGCACCTCATCTCCTTCCACCGGTCCTGGTCATGGAGTCTTGGTGACTGAATGTAGACTCCGTTTTGGTGAATCAATTATACCCACTAGAGTATAACATTTTAGCCAAGCCATACCTGAATAAAAGAGGTGGAGATTTGCCAGTGGTTCATCAATTAAAATTAAATTTTTGAGAATTTGCTATAAAGATTGATCCACAATCTGAGATATTGTTTTTAACAATAAAAGAACAATCTTTGGCCTGATATTCCAAAGCAGTTGCACAATTTACAGTCTGTTCCAAAATAGTGCAGCAGGGCAGATGAGCTTTCCAAAATGTGGAGCCAGAGGACCCACTGTTCAAATCTACATGTGAGAAAAATCTCACTGGGAGACACTAAGCAACTTCCACATGTAGGTGCCGGTACTTACATGTGGATATTAGTATTTCATAACTTCCACGTGCAGCTACCGGCACTTCTTTATTTATTTAACAGGTTTTTATACCGCTTTATCATTTCAGCCTAAGCGGCTTACATTGTAACTTAAACTTGGTAATGCATATATCTGCCATTTTGCAAACCTACATGTATATACTGTATGCTGCCAATTAACTCCAGATGCTGCTATTTTTATTTAATTTCAATTTGGAAGGGGAAATAAACAATGGGGGATTAAAGAGGACAACCCCCTTATTTCTTTTTTTAATTTGTCTCATATACTGCCTTTCATAGTTATCAAAGCGGTTTACATTTAACTCAAACATTATACATGGAACCAATACAGAGTCAATTATGATACATCGAACAGTGGCAACTATTACATTTAGGGGTTGTGAGGTTTACATTCGGGGCAGGTTTAACGTAAACGGAGATTATTTACAAATTCAACCAAGGGTAGAATATAGGTGACAGTCAGAAGATTACTGAGTGGGAGTGGATACTTAGTGGTGGGAGTGGGTACTAGGTGAGTTTTTAATTTTTCCTAAATTCCAAGGTGTCATCAACTGATCTTAGTTCAGATGGGAGCAAGTTCCAGAGTGTCGGTCTGTAGATTTTGAAAGCTCTTTGGCAGGTTGTTTGAGAACTTCTAGTTTAGTGGGCTGGGATAGAGAGGATGTTTTGATGTTGTCGTCTTCTTGTTCAGGATTATTACTCTCTCTCTTATAAAGGGCTGGATGATATAAGTACTTTTGAAAGACCTCTATGTGCAAGGAGTAGCTGTAAATCCCGACATGGAGAACCGCACATACATGTGCATTTCCTGTATAAAGTGGAGAATACATGTGTAGAGTTTTGACCTGCCCAGGCCAATCCCTAACCACACCCCCTACATAATAAGGACAAACATGTGTAAATTCAGACCTTTCTAAAATCACAATTTACACATGGATGCCATTTTCACATATAAATACCTCATTTTATAGTGGAATTTGTGAATAAGGTTCTAAAATTATCCCCATTAATGTCTTCCTTGAGGTGCATGCAAGTAGTAGCTCAGCCTACTTAAGTTCCTGTACATACATTAGAGTTAGTGTTTTTAAGAAATGGTTTGGTGAATTAAAGAATATGAATTTTAAATCTAAATGTGATCCTTGGTCAGATCATCATGTTATTAAAGTAAATGTTATACTTTCCCTTACTGGAGTTACTGGTGAATGTGAAGGAATGTCATATGGTATGAAGGTCCTATGATGTAACTAGCTTAAAGGAATTTTGGATTCATCAGATAGTTGACATGTCCAATTTAGCTGCATCAGATGCAGTACAACACTGGTATGATTTGTTGAATAGGCTAACTCCATTAAGAAAAGTTATGTATCAGAGATCTAATAGTGTGTGTTGGTACTCAGCTCAATTATGACAAAACAAAAGAGTGCTGAGATGGCTAGAAAGAAAGTGATGTAAAGCACATGCCTCGGCTGCAATGAAAGACTATAAGGAAGGCATAGCTAGATATGGTGATTTCACTGTAACAGCAAAAAATAATATAATTTGTCAAATCAGAAGGCCACTTCACAAGTCCATTGCTTCGTTTGCACATGGGCATCAGTGATGCTGAGAGCTAAGCTATTGGTAGCTTAACTACTGGCAGGGTCTCCCAAGATGAACAGGTCTCAGCTGAGGTGCCAGAACAAGACAAACCACCCATCTGGGCAGCAGCAGAATGGGACTGCGTTGGCAATGGAGGATCAAATTCCTGTGACAACAGCAACAACACTAGCATTACCTGAGCGGAAGAAAGGCCTGGCAAACTACTTCTGTATCTTGCCACGAAAACCCAATGGATAGACACAACAAAACAAATTGTGCAATAGCGTAAGTTACATGAGGGGTCCCCAAGCAAAATTTTGCTGAGGGCCACCCATTGTTTTGTGAGTGGCATGCACCTCCCATGTGCCTGCCCCCCCCCCCCCCGATTGTGCAATGGACACCCCATGTGGCAGCAGCAACAGCAGCACAGAAAACTTATTTTATCATGTTTGCCGCGCTGCTCTGCTCTTGTAGGTTTTCCATGGGGAATGCAGGCCCAAAGGCTGTTCCCCGCTAGACCAGTCTCACAGACTTTGGCCTGGTGGGGAACAGCCACCAAGCCAGCATTCCCCGTGGTGAACTTACAAGAGCATAGCAGCGTGGCAAACATGTTAAAGTAAGTTTGCCACGCTGCCTCCCTCACCACTGTGTAGGCCCCTTTCTACCCGGGCCTCCCTTGCATTGCAGGAGCTGCTTCGGCACAATTTACACCAGTGAAATTGTGATATGTTGCTGGGAGATGAGCCCCCAGGTCTGAAGGCATTTAATAGGCTACTGGGAATGAGAAAGGGGAGAAAAATACAGCAACTAGGGTAAAAGGAAACATTGTACTTGGTCATGAAGGGAGGGAGGTCAAAGGCCAGGTGAAAGAGGTGGGTTTTTAACATTGCTCTGAATCTTTAAAAAGATGGTTCCAGTTGAAATGTGTGGGGTAGGGAGTTCCATAGTGTAGGACCAATGAATTAAAAGGCGGAGGTACAGGTGCTTTCCAGATGGGCACGGGAAGCAGGTGGAAGGAATAAATGGTTAGCATGAACTGAGTGAAGCAGGCAGGGGGGAACGTGAAGGTGGATAAGGCCAGCTAAGGACTGTGGGTTAGAGGTATTAATGGTTTTGTGGACAAGGGTGAGGATCTTGTATTCTGAATTGTAGTGGGAGCCAGTGGAGATGAATGAGGAGAGGGGTGACATGTTCTGAATGGGAGGAGTGAGTAATAAGATGCACCGGGGTATTTTGAAGAAGCTGTAATCATTTTAGCTGATAATGTAGAAGGCCTGCTAGGGCAATATTGCAGTAATCAAGTCTTTGAATGATGAGAGATAAAATAAGGATGGTCACGAATGAGGGAGTCAAAAAGGGCCAAACTGCACAGATCTGACATAGGGAATGAAAGGAGTAGTGGAAGTGGGATGAAAGGTGTTCATGGAAGGATAAGGAAGAAGCAAGATAACAACAAGGTAACGGAGGGACGATACCAATGGGACAGGAGTGCACACATACTTGAGAAAAGTGATCTGATTGTGGACATTATCACACAATCGCTGTGATCCTACACGACAGCAAGATTCTCCTCAAGATCATTCAATGGAGACTACAACCATACGTGGAATGAGAACTGCCTGAAGTGCAAGCAGGGTTCGGGAAAGGGCAAGAAATGAGAGACATCATTGCAGATGTGAGATAGATACTTGAAGAGACAAAAGAATATCAAAAGGATATCTATGTGTTTTGCTGACTACAACAAGGCCTTTGCGTAAATCATGAGAAACTCTGGGCCATATTAAGAGAAATGGGTATACCAGAACACCTGATAGTTCTCAAGCACAATCTTTACATTGATCAAAAAGCAACAGTTTGAACGGAACAAGGAGAAACAGAAGTGTTTAAAATCAGCAAAGGTGTACAACAAGGCTGCCTACTTTCCCCATATCTGTTCAATTTATATACAGAGCAAATTATCAGAGAAGCAGGACTATATGAAGACAACAGAGTTGTGAAGATTGGTGGAAAACTCATCAACAACCTTCACTATGCTGACGATACCAGATTACAGGCTGAAAATAAAGACAATCTGAAACACTTGCTTATCAAGATCAAGGAGCATAGGGCTCGAAATTCATTAGTGTCAACTGGTACAATTACAGCGTCTAGCCGTCACTGCTGAATGCTAAATCTAGATGTTCAATGCCAGGGCCATATAGGTGAACACTCAAGGCCTAGGCTCAGGGCCTCTGGTATTCCTTGTAGTGTTTGACTCGGTCTTGACATTATCCAAGGGCTACCTTGAAGCCTGGAGATGTTCCTATTTCAGCTATCCTTCATACAGCAGCTGTTGTAGCACCTTCTCTGGTCAACCTTCCAATGATTACAAGGACGGCACAAGTAATTGCAGTTCTGCAATGGGCTGTCATGATACCTGGAGACATTCCTGCTGAGGCTGTTCCTAATCTGGCAGCTGTTGAACCACTTCTGCATGATTTCCTGTACTGCTCAAGCAATTGATGATCTGCAGAGGAACATGTCTGATATCTTATCCCTGGTCAGACAACCGTCTGCCTAAGATACTAAAGTACCCTTCCATGAGTGTTTCTCTGTGGATAAGAGCATCTTTGTACTCTATGACTGGAGAAATGGCCTAGTGGTTGGGGCAAGTTGCCTCAGGCTGGGGGTTCAAATCCCACTGGAGGACAGCAACCTCAGGACAGCAACCTCAGAAGGACTGGGGTTTCTAGTCCCACAGGCACTCCTCCGTTGTCTCAGGTACAAAAAATACATAGATTGTGAGCCCTTCAGGGACAAGGGAAATATATACCATACCTGAATGTATACTGCTTTGACCTGGTGAAAAGCAGTATATAAGTACAGTCAAACCTCAGTTTTCATGATTAATCCATTCGAAAAAGTCTGACTAAAACCGAAACGTATGAAAACTGAAGCAGTATTTCCCATAAGAAATAATGTAAATCCAATTAATCCGTTCCAGACACCCAAAAATATTCACAAAAATACATTTTATAGAGAATAACTATATTTTTACATACAGAAAACAATGAGAAATAAATATAAATGACTAATGAAATGGATAAATGAACATTTAACATCACTGAAAGCAAGCTAAGTTCAGTACTGTACAGTACAGTATGTTAACATCTGGCCTTAGCCACCCCTGACAAGCTGCTGTGCCCAGCTCTCTTCGGAATCACATTGGATTCAGCCCATTAAAATACCTTTACATTATCTGCTCAATTCTTCAGAATGGCAGAAAATCTTAATGATATAGCTTCAGACGTACCATGCAAGAGAAAGAACTGCCTCCCACATTCATGCAACATCTCCTGCTTACGTTGACAGCTTTTCTTCCCTGCTACCTACCTCCGAGCCTGAGGGGGTGCTCCAGAGAAAGGGCAGGCGGTGGACGAGATCGGGGCCTTCCTCTCTGTGCAATCCTTGCCTCTCTGACTCTGACCAGGCTCGAGGATGTGTTTCATTTACGTGCTCAGCTGGCTTTTGCTTCTCATCACGCTGGCGATCGGTGAGTCCGGGGGCAGTGCTGCCGGGACCGGGCAGGCGTTCTGGCAGTGTATACAGAATGGTGTGCAGCGCGAGGGTGTATGTATTTACAGTACTGTACTTTACGAAAACCGAGGCGATGTACGAGAACCGGGACAAAATCTCAGTCAAAAGACGTTGAAAACCGAAGCGATGTATGAAAACCGGGACAAAATCTCAGTCAAAAAAGATGTTGAAAACCGAAGCGTATGAAAACCGGGGCAAATGAAAACCGAGGTTTGACTGTATTGCTAAATAAATAATTGTAAACTTCATTTTTTATGAGGCTTATCTCATACCCTACTAACCAAATAAAAGTAGGGTTTGTAGTGTCCCTTCTGCGTGATGGCCTTCAGGCATGGCTGCTTGATTTATGGGAATGAGGGAATCCAGAAGTCACTACCCTTGATTCATTTTTACAGGTAATGGCTATAGTATATGATAACTCTGACAGAAAGTCCTCTGGTGCAGAAAGGAAATCCTTCACGTTAAGTATCTGAAAGTGAAAAGGCTGGTTAGCACATGGGATTTTGGACATTAGTGTACATAGTAAAAATGCAATACCTCAGATATGCTTTACTGCATTCATAGTACAGTAAATAGTATTGTAGAAAACAGTCTATGCTATTTACCTTGGGCCCAATAAAGCTTCATTTACTCACAGGTAAAAGTGCATAACCACTATTGTGCTGTTGGACCCTTTTAGCATGACTGATAAGGTTCCTTTGTATTGAACACTATTTTCTAATTTTCCTTAGCAACTCCAGCAACTGCATTCTGTCTTTCTAACCCAAACAAGTGGTTTGATTATTCAGAACCTCTTTTATTCTGTGCTTGGGAGGAGGGGGGCCTTCAACAAATCTACCTTAATTATTTGAAAGAATTACAATTTCATCTATCCCTTTAAGAAATACAGCAGCTCTGACAGGAACCACATAATTTTGTAAGACTGTGGTGTAAGGTTAACTTTATATGCCAGAACAAAAATTTAAAGAGAAATGTTTATAACCTACATTAAAATTTCAAATTAGTAGCATGGCAAAGTTGGCAACAATTTTCAAGGGATTTCCATACGCAGATATGTGTTTACCCAGAAAATAAAATCCTTTGAACATTGCTCCACATTACCCCTAAGAGAGGAAAATTAGACATGCAGTCCATTTATTCAAACAGAGAAGAATTTTCATTTAGAGGAAAAGGAGGCACTTAATGTTTTGCAGGGCTTAGGGTATTAAATATTTTCTTCATAATGCATTCATGTGCCTGGAATTTGCTACTCTTTGACCACCCAAATGGGCCCTGCACTGGGAGTGAACTGCAAATATTAGTATTTAATTGCTGGCCCGAGTAGCTAGTCATGCCTGGATGATTTGAACATTGGGATAAAAAAATCATTTCATTAATGCTCTTTTTTTATACATTGTATACATTATTATGTATGCAGAGCTTGTTTTTAATGGGAAATGCCAGTTTTGATCTGTTAAAATCTTCTCTAAAGGCTAAAGCAACCTAAACCTATCGATGCTGTAATTAAAATGATCTGACTTACAGATAACAATTGAATTTCTAATCTCCCCCTTTCCCCCTAGTTCCCCCTCCTCCCTCCTCCCCCAATATCTGAAAACAAAAGCTAGAGCTACTTTTTGCATTGTTTACTGTTTTGCTCTTCCAATCTAAAAAAACTGGACAAGAGGAAAAGTAAACTGAAGATAATTACCTTAGATAACCATCTGTCTGTCTGCTTGCTGAGTAAACACAAATTAAACCATTAATCATCCCAGAATAACAAAGCAAAGACCAGATGAGTTTGGGTCATTTGGAAGCCTGTCATGTATTTTTCCCTGTTTTATACCAATCTAAACAGGATTTGAAGGTGTTGGATTGGGGTATCTTAACTCAGTGCACTTAGGGCACTTTATCAGCAAACGTTAATGTGTGAGAAGCACAAAAGCTGTGCACTAACTGTTGGGAGTGTGCCCCACATGTCCCCTGCAGATACAGAAATATTCTTTATCACGCATTAAGTTTATTCACAATTAGCGAGGATGCAATTAACACCTCCACTAAGCCCACGCTAATTCCTCAAATGACATTTAGCACTTAATAATTAACCCGCTTTAATTGCAATGTGCATTCCACACTCTATCTCCCACCAAGTCCAGGAGTTTTAGCATGCTGGCTATTTTTAGTCTGCGGTAGCCATTAGTGTAGGCCAGCACTAACAGTGGGCACTGCATCGCATGCTAACTGCTTAGCCAATTAAGATTGCTTAAGACTTGCAATGTGCATTCATTAGCACACATTCAGTTTATTAGTGCACCTTAAAAACTTTAGTGAAACATAGAAACATGACGGCAGTAAAAGACTACATGGCTTATCTAGTCTGCCCTTCCATATCAACTACAATAGTCCTCTCTGTTGCTTTAGAGATCGTCTGTGTTTGACCCATGCTTTCTTGAATTCAGATACTGTCCTCATCTCTACTACCTCCACTGAGAGACTATTCTACCACTCTTTTTATAAACAAATATTTCTGCATATTACTCCTGAGTCTATTCCCTTTTACCCTCATCTTGTGTCCCCTCATAGCAGAGCTTGCTTTCAATCGAAGGAGGCTCTCTTTTTGTGCATTTATGCCACAGAGGTATTTAAATGTTTCCATCGTATCTCCTCTGACCTGCCTTTCCTCTAACATATTGTGATACAGAGGACCCTCTTCTGGAGAGAAAAATAGTTTTGAAGTCTGAAAGAAAAAGAAATTGCCTGCAATTTCCAGAGGATTCACCTAGAGGGAGCAGGAGAGTTAGGACAGAGACCACAGAACCACGCCCTTGTGGGCAGGACTCATGTTCCAAAAGCTCACATTTAAGAGGAAGCAAGCAAGAGTCAGGAGGAAGCTTATCTGCTAGGAGCTTACCTGCAAGAAGCTCAGCTGCTAAAACCTCGTCTGCTTGGAGAGCTACTACTCAGGGAGCTGTGGAAAGATCACCCTCACCAGTTGGGAGAGACCAAGCGAATGCGTGTTCCAGAGAAGGACCAAAGAGATGCTATGAAGGTACTAGCTCAAGAGTGGGATCTAGGCCACAAGTGAGGCAGTCATGAGGTTTAGCTGTAGGTAACCCTTCCCCCCAGCCATGCGGCAAGCCATGAGGCTCTGATCAGCCTGACCCTTCCCCCGCAAGCCATGAGGTAATCAGCCTGCTAAGAGAAAGGCATTGAGATTTCACTAGGCACCCTTCCCCCCACTCCAGGTCTGAGCACAGTATCCCCTAGCCCAGAAACCAACAGACCAGAGCATACCGGTTTCGACAGGTCACCCAGGTACCTCCCCAGGGGCTGCTGATTGGTGGGCAGGAAATACCTGTGGCAAATGGGATTGTAGAATGAGTTTAAAACTGTACTGTATATAAGGCATTGTAGGCCGTCCCTCGGGGCTCAGACTCTTGTGGAGGTTGCTGGTATCTCTGTCTGATCCTGTGTGCACATTAAAAGTTCCTGTTTGCATTCCAGCCTGTCTGAGAGTTTTCCTTCTGTGGGTGAGTGATTGAATAAGAGCTTTTCAAAGCGCTTGCCACTACATATGGCGACCCAGATGGGACCCTTTTAAATTAAAAAAAAAAAAAAAGCCTCTCTCATCACACCCACGGTGGGAAGACTACTGCTTTTTGCAGGATCGGGGCCTCCACCAGTCAGGGACCGGCCCCTCCAGGTGATTAACAGTCCTTGGCGCCCCCGGGCCACTTTGTGCTCGGAAGGACACCTTGATTTAACTGGACAGCCGGTCCCTGCGGTTGAATCCCCGATTGAAAAGCCAGCTGGATAGACTGGCATCCAAACTTCCTGCCTGATCAGAGTTCTGGTGAGTACTGCTACCTTACTGTTTGGGGCTAGTTCTGTACTCTATCTGTGAGTCCTGGTAATTTCTGGGAACCTGTAGCAGCCTGATCAACTGCACGAGCAGTCCTAGTAGGGGCCTTAGTGGCCCTGAAGCCATTGCTCGTCCTGTATCTGAATACCGGTAAATCTGAATATCTGAAACTGCAGTAATATCTGAACTGCAGTAATCTGAAGTCTTTTAAAAGCGCTGCCGAAAACTTCTAAAAGTAACCAAAATATAGCACTTGATAAGCTAAACATACCTGAGATAAAGAATAGATCGCTGTTTCTCTTCTTTCCTTTCTGCTTGTGGAGAGTTTTCTGAAGTGTGACTGCAAGGAGAGAGTTCTCTAAGATGCTCCCGTTGTGTTCCGTTGCTAATTTATACTCTCCCCATGCTCCCGTTGTGTTCCGTTGCTGATTTATACTCTCCCCATGCTCCCGTTGTGTTCCGTTGCTGATTTGTACTGTCCCCATGCTCCCGTTGTGTTCCGTTGCTAATTTATACTCTCCCCATGCTCCCGTTGTGTTCCGTTGCTGATTTGTACTGTCCCCATGCTCCCGTTGTGTTCCGTTGCTGATTTGTACTGTCCCCATGCTCCCATTGTGTTCCGTTGCTGATTTGTACTGTCCCCATGCTCCCGTTGTGTTCCGTTGCTAATTTATACTCTCCCCATGCTCCCGTTGTGTTCCGTTGCTGATTTGTACTCTCCCCATGCTCCCGTTGTGTTCCGTTGCTGATTTGTACTGTCCCCATGCTCCCGTTGTGTTCCGTTGCTGATTTGTACTGTCCCCATGCTCCCGTTGTGTTCCGTTGCTGATTTGTACTGTCCCCATGCTCCCGTTGTGTTCCGTTGCTAATTTATACTCTCCCATGCTGCCGCTGTGTTTCCCGCTCCTGATCTGTGCTCCCCCATGCTGCCCGCCGTTAATGTCCGCTCCCCCATGCTGATCTGTGCTGTCTCCATGCCTCCCTTGTGCTCCGGTGTAAATTTCTGCTCTCCCCCTTGCTGCCGCTGTTAATGTCCGCTCCCCCCTTGCTGCCGCTGTGTTCCCGATGTTAATATCCGCTCCCCCATGCTGCCCGCTGTTCCCGTGCCTGATATCTGTGCTGCCCCGATGTCTATCCTTGTTTTCCCTTTGGACCCAGAGTCAGCAGAGACAGAGTCATTAAAGGAGAAAACCTGGCCTCATCTGTGAGTGGAGAGCTGAAATCTGGTGTAGAACGCACGTGGAGGCAGCCATCTTGAAAAGACCACGTGTAAGCTACACTGCAATATACTTAAAGCGACTCTGGAGCTCCATCTAGTGGTCATTTAAAAACTAGCTGTATTTTTATCCTTATGGTTAAAGTGATCCTGGAGCTCCATCTAGTGGACATTAGAAAATAGCTAGCTATATTTCTCATATTTCTAATATCCTCATGGTAAAAGTTAAATCCTATGATACAGCTAGAGAGAGACTGTGTGTAATGTATTTGTAACAGCTGCTACTGAGGAAAGAGAGTGTATGAGTATTCGCTGCTGAGACGTCTCTGTTTTCTGTTTTCCCTTTTTCTTTTTCCCTTTGTGGTCCTGTGTGTTTTGTGCAACCAAACTCTGCCTGTTACCTAGATTATATTGTATATTGTATTCCCAGAAGTGAGATTAGAAAATTTACACTGAACATTGTGATTTGTAAATTGTGATTAGAGCATGGGGTCCGGAGGCTAAATTATAGTGAAGGAGCATCCGGACCAGTTCTCCCTATATAGATTCATGGCTGGCCCATATAGTTAATGTACTGTTATGTAAAAATTGCTAGTGGCTTTGTGTTTGTTAGAGTGTCTCTGTGTTTAGTTGTGACATTAGGGAAAGAAAGTTTTTGTCCAGACATTAGGTCTTTATATTTCAGGATTGATTTTGATACTCTATCAGTAAAAGGTGGAGTTATTGACGAGTCGCACCTGTATCCCCAAACAGTGAAAAACACCAGGTCTACTGATTGCAGGGAAGGGGACAGTTTGGAAAGGGGGGTGGGGTTTGCTGTGTGTGGACTGTAGTACTGGTATAGCATTGAAGGAAGACAATTGCTTTGTTTGATGCATATCCAGTTTCATTGCTATATTTCATGCATGATCAGTGGTCAGGGAACCAGGTGTTTTGGTCACACCTCTCAGCAGTGAGTGGGGGGTGATTGAAACTGCTGAAATAGTTTGCATAGCTATAGAAAGATACTGGGAGGAGTTCCTTCTTCTAGCAGATGAATGGAGGCCCATTAGAGAGGACAAAAGAAAAAAATCACCTAGGAGTCTTTTCTCCTAGAGGACAAAGAACCCCAATTCACCTAGCCACACCTAGCCTGCAAACAATCCTCTTGTCATCAATTTTAATTGTAGAGTATTCAGCTTCTAGAACAATGAGGTGCCTCCTTTGAGCATCCTCAAATGTCTGCTGGAAGCAAACAAAGGCTGAAGAAAAATCCTTATAAGATCTTGAAGAAATGAAGATTTTTTTTACTTGTCCTTTAAAGCCTGGATTTTATCTCTGGTACATATATTTGGTTTTGACTGCACATACAAACTTAAGCAAGTAATACTTCTGCATGATATGCCATCTTTGGCAGTTTATTCTGCAGACAGTAAATGCTGTGCTGATGATTGCGTTCTTTCCTGCTTGGTACATTAAACTGCCTTGATCAACTGTATTCATTTTTCTGATACTACAATGATATTGCATTCCAGATATCCACCAACCTTCTTATAAAGTATCAGTTTCATGCCTGTTTGAACTATAAGATACAAGGTAATCACTTTGCCTTGTTAAGCTCTGTGCTGATGAATGATGAACAGGACAGTAACATCATAGGTGCTATTTAGAATAAATTCACCTGTCCTGCTGTATTTGAATTTTACATGTTGGTGTCCAGAGTTCAGGAGCACAATATATTATAGCACTGTGAGATACAAATCTTTTTAGTTTATACATTTGTACTTTGTTACCAAATATACTGGTAGGAGTACATTATGTAGAGGTCCAGTATACACAGCAATAAGATGAGTAAATATTAAATTTTGGAAAGGGGCTGATCTGAAATCGCTTGGTTCCCAAGTATATAGAGCAAATTTAGTGGAAAGATGGAACTGTGTTTCCCAGAAATATGGAAATATTTGTAAAAAATATTATTTACAAATATAATGATAACATTAACTTGAGTTGGTTGGATAAAACTAAATCTTACTTGTCAGCAATGATCCAGGAGAGCTTTGAGAAAATGAGAGAGAGAGAGAGAGAGGGGCAGAAGGTGAGACGACAGCCTAGGAAAAAGGCAATAAAACGTGCTACTCCAAGTGTGATGATCTGGGCCACCGGAATTCTGACTGCTCTAAGACTCCTCGAGGACCCACAAGGCCTGAGAAAACACGAACCTTGTACATTTATGCCTCTGAAGAGACATGAATAGGCAGGGGGGAATAGGCCAAGAAGAACCCGAGGAAGTATTGCCATGAGGCCTATTCACAAATGCCTTGCAGGCCAAGAAGAACCAGAAGGAGTATCGCCATGAGGCCCAACCACCAATGCCTTGTACCCTCTTAGTCTCTCACCTCAAGAGGATCTCTTTTGACACCATAATTAATGGATAGCTTACATAAATCCTTGTGGACACTGCATTTTCAAGATCAGTCCAAGTATTTTTAAGTTTCCTACAGTACTCTCACTGGGAACCAGGTATACAATAGACTCTAGTCATACATGAGAGATATGTGGCTGTCATGTTAGGAGCCATATTTCTTTCTATTGGAATTGATGTATAGTTTTATATTGAAGATTGTTTAGACAGTCGCTATTTAGAATGAGCACCCATGCCAATCTAGAACTGCACCAATTAAGTTAGTGGGAAATGGACACTGTTTACAACAATACTATGTTTCTAACAATTGTTTTAGCAGCCTTGCCAGATAAGGATACATTAGTATGGTATAAAAAAATAAAAAAAATAATAAATAAAAAAAGAAAAAGAAAAATTGAAGGACCTATGTATGTAGTTGGTGGAAAGTGTTGTGAGGGATAAAGTGATATATTAAGAGGAAGGACTCTGATGGACAGTAAACTGATGAAGGAAATTTAATGATGTGGAAGGACTCTGATGGATAGTAAACTGATGAAGGAAATTTAATGATGTGGAAGGACTCTGATGGACAGTAAACTGGTGAAGGCAATTTAATGATGTGAAGTGATGTATCTGGCTAATGAATATAAAAAAATGATGAGCATTTTATTCAACTATGCCATCTCCAGTATCTTCAATTTAGGAAGTCATCTAGGCCGAACCACAATACTCAAAGATTGTAAGTAGGCACCTGGAGACAGGCTGGGTGCACCTTGCATCCTGATGAGCTTTGGAAAAACCCCGCACTGACCATGTGGTACTTCCAGATGCTTTTTTTGCCTTACTTTTCCTCTGTGTGTCCTGGCCAGGCATGCAGAGGCAAAGGGGGATAAATTGTTGACAAATCAAGGGCATAATGGAATATTTCCTACCAGCAAAGGAACCTCCAGTGATAATGGATCAAGGAGTGGAAGCAGGATCTGCTGACCCCCCAGTGGCGAGACCCGTATACCGTTCTGCGGACCCCCCCCCCCCCCACGGCTGTCAAGGTGGCTGAAGTTGCTCCGAGGATCCATCACTCTCGTGTCAAGGCCGCTGCACCAGAAATTGTTCCAGCCTGGACTTCTGTCACAGTTCCAAACCAGCCCCTGCGCTTTGACACTTCTGCCCAGTACGGGGTTCTAACAGACTGCCGACGAACTCTGGACCACCGGAGAGACTGATTTACAGACACCTTTCCTGGAACCGGGATCAGACTGAGAAAAGGTGCCTTAGCTGATATGGACTTGCTTTCAAACAAGTGCAGAGACTACTAACACAGCAGTATTACTTGCCCAAACTGCTCTGAACATGACAGACCTTTGTATACGTAACTCTCTACTTTAACTTGTCCCATTGCTGTACCGTACATTTTAACCAGGTGCCTTTTTCCTTACAGGTTGTTTCCACCCTTGACACCCTGGTAGAATGCAAGGTGGTTACCACTGTCATGGCCCCGTCCCAAATACAGCCCTCAACCGCCTCTAGCGTCCCAAATACAGCCCTCAACCGCCTCTAGCGGTTGAGGTCTCACTTAAAAAGGGGGGAATGAGGCAGTCATGAGGTTTAGCTGTAGGTAACCCTTCCCCCCAGCCATGCGGCAAGCCATGAGGCTCTGATCAGCCTGACCCTTCCCCCGCAAGCCATGAGGTAATCAGCCTGCTAAGAGAAAGGCATTGAGATTTCACTAGGCACCCTTCCCCCCACTCCAGGTCTGAGCACAGTATCCCCTAGCCCAGAAACCAACAGACCAGAGCATACCGGTTTCGACAGGTCACCCAGGTACCTCCCCAGGGGCTGCTGATTGGTGGGCAGGAAATACCTGTGGCAAATGGGATTGTAGAATGAGTTTAAAACTGTACTGTATATAAGGCATTGTAGGCCGTCCCTCGGGGCTCAGACTCTTGTGGAGGTTGCTGGTATCTCTGTCTGATCCTGTGTGCACATTAAAAGTTCCTGTTTGCATTCCAGCCTGTCTGAGAGTTTTCCTTCTGTGGGTGAGTGATTGAATAAGAGCTTTTCAAAGCGCTTGCCACTACACAAGCAAGCCTGAGTAAAAGGACAGGCTGGGAAAGGAGAACCAGTCCTGTAAGAGAGAGGACAGGCCGAGAAGGCCGAGAAGGCCGAAGCCAAGCCAGACCGGGCCCTGAAGCCCACAAGAGAACAGGCCTCAAAGGCCAGAGGAGGAAAGACTGGGAGAGCAGGAGGAATATACCTGAGAGCACTGATACTGAAGGCAGCAGCCAAGGTAGGCCTCCAGCCCCACCCCAGAGAACCAAACGGAAACCTAAAGGTAAAGCTTTTAACCTTTGTTATTGTGTGCCTGAAGTCAAGCTAAGAGAAGAATCCTGGGAAGGTGGTTCTCCTTATCCAAAACAAGAGCCAAAGCAAAAGTTAAAAGATAGTTTGAGCAAGAAAAGAACTTTTAGAGGAAAACATTATAGAGAGAATGTTTTTAAACCCCTAGAGCAAGAAATGCCATTTTGGTATTCCACCACGCTAAACCGTGGGCCCAAACAAACTGCCAAGCCTTGGGAAGCAGTGAGACGAACTCACATGAAGGACACTTACCTTGATCCCTCAGAGCAGTCAGAGGAGGCCATGCAGGTGGAATCTGTGCAGGAGGACATTGATAGTCCTATGGAATGTATATACTGTGCTGGAAATGATATAGAAGCGTTCCAGAGCTCATTGAGTGAATGAAGTAATTTGCTATTGGATGTTTTTGATACTGTGAAGTTAACAGTTTTTGGTTATTCCATCTCTTACTTTCAAAATCTGCTGTAAAGACTTGTTTTGCTACGTACCGGAGTGTTTATCCTATGTTATGAACCCTTAGTGCTAAAAGGGGAAAATAAAGCCTTTTTCTTTTCCCTCCACTTTTGTGCAAGACTGTAGTCTCTTTGGGAGTTGGCAACGAGGCTGGCACAAGGCTCTGGCCCTTGACCCTCGCACCTGGCCAACCCTGATCACAAACCTCTTGGTGACCCCCGGTCCCAGCTCTTCGGTGGAACCACTACGCCGCCACCAGGGGGTGCTGTGCAACCGGGGCGCGTCACAATATACATATTAAAATCTTTAAGTCTATCGTCATATGCTTTATAATAACGAAGACCACTAACCATTTTAGTAGCCACCCTCTGCACCAACTCCAACTTGTTTATATCCTTTTGAAGGTGCAGTCTCCAGAATTGTACACAATACTCCAAATGAGGTTGCATCAGAGACTTATATAGCGGCACTATCACTTCCTTTTTTCTGCTGGCCATTCTTCTGCCTATGCACCCAAGCATCCTTCTAGCTTTTACTGTCGCCTTTTCTACCTGTTTAGTCACTTTAAAATCATCAGAAAGAATCACACCCAGGTCCTACTCTTCTTTCATGGACTTCGCCCCCTACACTGTACCACTCCCTTGGATTTTTGCAGCCCAAATGCATGACCCTGCATTTTTTAGGATTAAATCTCAGCGCCAAGTTCTCAACCATTCTTCATGGGAGATCCAAGATGGCCAATGCACCATAAGGCCGTTCAGCATGGTTTTTACCTGTTCCATTGATTTCTTTTGATATAACACGAGAAAAGGGAAAACACGGTCCTTACCCCCTCAGGATGCACAGAAACCTTCCTCTGGTCCGATGATGTTTTTCTTAACCATCCAGCAGCTGCCCCTGTGAACTTCGGTGAGGTCCACATTCATTGCCACTGGGTGCAGGAGCAGTCAGCGGTGAAAATGGGCATGGCATCTCTTTAAGCTTGGATGTGCGTGAGCTCCCATCACAGCCCTGCCCGACAAATTCTCCTTCTTCTATGTCCAGCATCCTGACATCAGAAGCCAGCATCAGACCATTGGTAGGGGGTGGGGGGTGAGAGGCGGCGACTTGGGATGGAGCCGGCAAAAAGCAGCCAGCATATCTGAGTCAGCAGGAGCAGGTGAAAAGAGTCAAGCAGTGGACGACCTTGCATGATAAGGAGAAGCAGATTTAACTTCTTGGTTGGGTGCTTTGTCTTTGCCCGATACATTTCAATCTCATTTTTTTTCCCTGGAATTCATCTGGCAAGCAATAGTAGACTTGGGCTCTGCACTAGTTCTCCATGTAAACCATCTTACGGAAAGTTTAACAATGGTGGAGGTAAGCTTCAAGAGAATGGGGAGGATATTTCATCTTTAAGATCTGATTTTAAAGTGTTCGAAAAGAAGTTGGAGAGCTCTCAGATTGTTCAGTCTTTAATTTTGAAAGACGTTTCTAATATGTGCTTCAGAATGTCTCTAAGAATTGTAATTTATGTATTTTGACTTTCCCGTGTTTGGATTCATCTCTAAAAAAGGATACTTTTAATAAATACTGTATTTGAGACTTTGGGACTCTGTGCTAATAAGATTCCTGTTATAAAAGCTGCTTATTATTTGCCCTCCCCTACACTGTGCACCACCTTGCTACAGGAGGGTTCACCTTTAGCTGGGGATTCTTGTTTGTTGGATGTATCTCAGAGAGGATATGTTCAGGGATGTTTGGCGAAGCATCTTTAACAGTTGTAACTATGCTCGTGATGTGTCTGACTGCAGTGTTAAAGAAAGAATATTGAAATTATACTTTAGGAAACGTGATGTGAAGTTTATGGACTTTTAAATTAGAATTTATTCTGATGTGACTAGGGAGATGCAGAAAAGGAGGAAGCAGTTTATATTACTGCTTTCTGCCATCTTACAACTGGCTGCTCTGTGTTTTTTTTTTTATTTCTGCGCAAATGTATTATCAAATATCAGTCTGCCTATGGGTAGTGATAGGTGCGGCAAATGTTACCCTATCTTTACCCGTAGGTCGCAAACCAGGCAGCAGTTCAACATCTCTGCTGCTCAGTTAGTGATGGGCTCCACCCCGGAACGCCCACAACATGCCCTGATATTACATGGGTAACATCGGGGTGTGTAGCGGCATTAGTCTGGGATATTCAGCAGCACTAACCATGTTGGTGATGCCGAATATCCCTCTAAGTGGCATTTACATGGTTTACAGGTTTGTAAACTGCGTAAATGCCTTTGAATATCTGACCCTAGGCTCCTAAATGTCTAAGTCACTCTTGATGTTGTTGTGCCATCAAGCTGATGTCGATGTCTGGTGAGCCTGTGGATGGTTGTCCAATTGTAAGTATCGTCTGGGTTTTCTTGCATGGTGCAAACATAAGTAGGTTGCCAGACCTTTGACACAGTAAGCCTACAGCATTTGGCATTCCAAAGTCATCTCCCATCAAAGTACTAACCAGGCCTGATCCTGCTTCACTTCTGAGATCAGAAGAAATTGGGTGCACTCAGCTGGCATGGCTATAGGTCATGCCAGGTACAGGTTTATAAAATTATGAATGGGGTGGAACAAATCAATAGAGAATTGTTATTTATCCTTTCAAATGGTACCAAGACTAGGGGAATCCATGAAGGAAACTCAAAGCTGTTTTAAAACAAATTGTATCAGTCAGTGCCCAGTTAAGCTGTGGAATTTGTTGCCAGAGGGTATGATCAAGTTATCTTGAGGGCTGATCCATTAATAATTACAGTATTAGCCAGTATTGCCACCTGTTAGTTCTGGATGTGAGCAAGATGAAATGGGCTTTTGTATTTGGGATCTGCTAGGTACTTCCTAGATGGCCACTGTCGAAGACAAAAAGATGAACTCCATGAATCACTAGCCTTACCCAGCATGGCATATATTATGTTTTAACACTGGCCAGTCTGATACAAGGAAGGTGATATACTCAGATTCATATTCAAAACCAGGAGACAGAGCATATATTTGCTGTTTTAAAGCACTAAGCTGAGTTTGCAAAAGGTATTGGCATGAAGAAAAAGTAAAACCGCAGGGGAGAGGTGCTGGGGGAAACCCTCTGTCATGTTTAACAGCAAAGACACAGTGAAGTCTAGGGACATTCTCAGCAAAACCCAACTGCATTGTGATAGCATATCACTTCACCCCAGAATCAACCATCCCTCCAACACTCATAAACACTGTACAGGTGGAATCACAGATTACATTTTATGAGACAGTATTTTCTCATCTGAACAGTAGACAATCTATCAACATTCACTTCAATCCATGTAGGACAAGGAGGATATAGCAACCTTTCACTCTGATGGATCAACCAGCGCAAAGGACATGAGTGAATATTCACTGTCTGTAAGTCCTGCTGAGTTATATATCAGAGCTATTTTTGTTGTTGCAGATTGTGCCTCTTATTTATTGAGAGGCCTTCACCCTCCACCTCCTATGCAGTTCACCCATTACAGCAACAGCACTTTGGCCAGGCACTACAGTGTGCTGCCTTCTTAAACCTATTTAGCTACTCTAAACCTGTAACTATATCCCACAAAACGTATTTAGCCAACTCCAAGAGATATACCTGTAAGAAATAAAGTATTTTGTCGGAACTAATGCCTTGAAGATCCAATATCCTCTTGTAGCATAATGTTCCTTTTTTTATTTAATTGTGTAGGGACGCAACCCTAAAAAATTACCCAAAGGATACCACACATCCACAGGGTATATCCGATTTAGTATAAAAGATAAATCCAACAAGACTCACAGAGCTACTTAATGAACAGAGCTCCAATATCATACTAGGACGCTATATCTTATTCCGCTGCTCCCTGCTGGCTAAAGCCAAACTTATATACGATCACCAGCATTGAATAGACATTAAAGCAATACTTAACTGTCAGATGGAGGCCAAGCACCAGAATGATATTTGAAGACAATCGCAGTCCTTCAAAAATAGTGCAACAAGCGTCCCAGAGTTGTAGAGGCAGATCTCTGTAATCCAGCTTCCAATTTGCAACACAAATATAGTTTTTAAGTTAACCCAATGTTGTGTTTTGGGCTTTAGAACCTCCTAGCCCTTTTTCAAAATTTTGTTACAGATGTAAAGAAGCCGAAGGCCCGCCCATGGTTTTCAAGCCCCCGGTCAAAATCACATGACTAATCGGCAGCCATTAAGACAACCTGCTTTGGTATGAATCACATCCCGTTTAAATTCTCTCAATCATTCACAAAATACTCCACCAATCCAAAGAAGAGTTCAAACCCTCAGGTGTTAGTGAATTCAGAAGGAAGATCCAATATTGCTCATGGTAAAGGAGATGGGACTCACGATCACCGCCCCTAATTTTTTCTGGGACATAATCCAAGATACGCCACCGTAGATCCTGGAAAGAATGATGGTAATCGTCACAGTGTTGGGCCACAGACTTTTAAGTATATATTTGGGAATACCTATTATCAGCAAATTTACAGGATAGCGATGGGAGCCACCATGGCCCCATCAATAGCAACCTTCTATATGCACCAGTTTGAAACGCAGTATGTATATCCATCGGAATGGTTTTCTGACATTCGTATGTGGTCTAGATATCTTGATGACATCTTTTTCTTTTGGACTCAAACAGAAGCTCGTTTGCAGGCTTTTTTTGACTGGATAAATTCCATATCGGAAGATTTAAAATTTACCCTGAAGTATGACTATGCATCTATAGATTTCTTTGACTTGCGATTGTTTAAAGATCGATCTTCAATAAGATCCACGTTGTTTCACAATTCAGTCCAACGTAACACTCTATTCCATTTTCAAAGCTATCATCCTGGCTCATTGTGACAGGGGTTACCAGTTGGTCAATTTATTAGATTACATAGACTTTGCTCTACGCTTGAAGATTTTCAAAGGCAAGCTTCTGATTTGAAACTTCGGCTTTGTGAAAGGGGATATCCACAATCTATTATTAATAAAGCTTATCGGAGAGCATGATATAACTACTCCTTCAGAGGAATTGGCTGAATCTCCCCCTTTTGTAGGGGTTTTACCTTATATGCCCCAATCTAAGGAAATTGTATCTATCCTTAAGAAGCATTGGGCAGTGCTCTCACTACATCCATGTTTTGATAAGCCTTTAATGCAAGCTTTTAGAAGAGGCAGGAATATTGCGGATTGGATTGTGCATACTATGGAAGATATCCCTATAGTACAAGACAAAGGCCATAACCGAGGCAGGTGGACCCGGTGCTTTGGGCCCCTTTTCCCACCCCCCCCACCCCACCACCCCTTTCACCCCCAATCCCCCCAACCTTGCAAAATACACCACACCAAATATCATGGAATGCAACTGGTCGCAGCTTTATTAACCTTTAACAATTTAACAATAAGCCAACATCATAAACCTTCCCAATCGATTAGCGTAGCCCGGCCGCACGAGCCATACCTTAGCAAAGTGCCTTGCCACCACTAATGCCATAACTTGCCCCCCGGCAAGTTTCCTACCCCTTTCCCCGACTTCGCCATGCTATTAGCAAAAGTCAGCCCGGGTTTGACAGGGTCAGGGGCACACCGCCCCCACCCAAGACCTCCGGGCTCCCCCCCAACCCCCCCCCCAACCGGCAACACCCCATTCTCCGACCCCACACAACATGTATGGGTGGGCGGGCGGGAAGGCGGCACCCCGAGCAGCCTCTGCCGAGAATAACAACGCAGAGGCTGCCGGCTAGTAGCTCCGCCCCCTCCACGCTGCCAAATCCTCCCCTGATTGGCTCCTGCGTGGCCGCATCAGCCAGGAGCCAATGAATTTAAAATTACCCCTCCCGCGCGCCTTAGCCGTGGCTGCGCGCAGGGTCCCTGCACCGGGCCACGCACTCGGTAAAGGTCGGCCGCCGGGACCCTGCCCGCAGCCTCGCCACTTTTAAATGTCAAAAATGTGATTTTTGCATTTCAACATTGGAAGGCTATGTCTGGGAGCATCCTACGACTCATCAGGTGTTTCATAGTAAATTTCATACCACGTGTTTAACTACTTTTGTAGTTTATATACTGATATGCCCATGTAATAAAATTTACGTTGGAAAGACTACGAGGACGATGAAAAAAAGATTGCAAGAACATCAATCCAGGATTTCTACCAAAGTGTTGTCTGCGCCTACCATCATTCTTTCCAGGATCTATGGTGGCGTATCTTGGATTATGTCCCAGAAAAAATGAGGGGTGGTGATCGTGAGTCCCATCTCCTTTACCGTGAGCAATATTGGATCTTCCTTCTGAATTCACTAACACCTGAGGGTTTGAACTCCTCTTTGGATTGGTGGAATATTTTGTGAATGATTGAGAGAATTTAAACGGGATGTAATTCATACCAAAGCAGGTTGTCTTATTTGCTGCCGATTAGTCATGTGATTTTGACCGGGGGCTTGAAAACCATGGGCAGGCCTTCGGCTTCTTTACATCTGCAACAAAGTTCTGAAAAAGGGCTAGGAGGTTCTAAAGCTCGAAACACAATGTTGGGTTAACTTAAAAACTATATTTGTGTTGCAAATTGGAAGCTGGATTACAGAGATCTGCCTTTACAACTCTGGGACGCTTATTGCGCTATTTTTGAATGACTGCGATTGTCTTCAAATATCGTTCTGGTGCTTGGCCTCCATCTGACAGCTAAGTATTGCTTTAATGTCTATTCAACGCTGGTGATCGTATAGAAGTTTGGCTTTAGCCAGCAGGGAGCAGCGGAATAAGATATAGCATCCTAGGATGATATTGGCACTCTGTTCATTCAGTAGCTCTGTGAGTCTTGTTGGATTTATCTCCTATACTAAATCGGATATACCCTGTAGATGTGTGGTATCCTTTGGGTAATTTTTTAGGGTTGCGTCCCTACACAATTAAATAAAAAAAGGAACATTATGCTACAAGATGGTATTGGATCTTCAAAACTTTATTTCTTACAGGTATATCTCTTGGAGTTGCCTTCTTAAACCTGGCACGCAAGTACTATGAGTTTGAAGCCATATCACTGTTGCGCAATGTTTGGACTGCTCTTCCTTCGGCAGCTGTGAACGCTGCCTTTGCAGTACCTCAGCCCCAGAAAGTGTTCATACTCTTCATCATAAAGGCAATTAAATCTACCAAAAATGACAGACCCAGGTTGCACGTTATTGGCTAAACAATTTATTGAGCATAAGCTTTGAGGACAGGAGTCCACTGTCATCAGTCTGTGCTGGTTTTCCTGCCATAGCAAAATCCTTTTGGCAAATAACAATAAATCCTGGTGCCTGCTTTCACATACAAAGTACCAGAACACACACACACTCCGCTACTAGCTCCTCTTTCACACAGCCCTCAGTCATCTGGCCTTCTTTCATATAACTCTCACCCAGTCTCTGTTTCACACAACTCCCTCTTTTTTTATCTTATTTATTTGTTTGTATACACTTCCATACTGCCTTTCTAAAATTCAAAGTGCTTTACATATAACAATGTTTAACATGTACTGTTGTACATGGAACTGAACACAAGGGAACTGATGGAAGTAATACATGAACTTTTACAGCATTAACTTATAATATCATATAACTATGGCATGCGTCCATAATATTTTAAAGCATACTTACAATAATATATTGTTGGACAACGATGTACATTATGTGGTTTTCAAAGAAAATCTATCAACAGGACAACTATTGAGAACAAACTCAGAAGATAAGGGCCAAACCAATACTAAAAGTTGGCCCTAATAGCCAAATCCATCACTTATCATGAGATACACAGAAAAAGCCACTGGGAGGAAAAATAAATTAAGATATAAGGTTACGAAGTTGAAAAAATGTCAAATTTACAAGTGATTCCAGACCTTTGCACAACACTGTACAAGGGAAATGTGATATATTCATTGCAGGACCAATGTGACTGTCGGTCTGGGTTCTGTAAAAGGGTCCATTTGTTCATAATATTCAGCTGGGAAGTACATTTCAGATGGTGGAGGCTACTAAGGGAACTGGTAAATGTCTGCTTGTAAATTAGAAGATAAGTCCAGTTTATAGTGGTTCTAGAATAGGTATGTTTTCAATTTTTTGCGGAATTCTGTAAGGTTGTGACATCCTCTTAGGGTAGGGTGTAGTATGTTCCATATTGTCGGGGCGAAAAGAGACAATGTGTGATTACAGTTAGTTTGCTTGCTTTTCGCTTTGTATGTGGGGATGGCCAAGAGGGTCAGGGAGCTCTGTCTATGAAGTCTGTTGTTTTTTGGAGTTGAAATTAGTTGTTGGAGGCAGAAAGCTGAATTGTTGCATATGATTCTGAAGATGATAACGAGTGCCTTGTATCTTATTCTGGCCAGAATGGGTAGCCAGTGGAGGTGAAAGAGTGGGGGTGATATGCAAATGTCTTGGGGCTCCTGTGATTTTCTTGCAGCTGTATTCTGGGCCAATATCCACCATCTCCTCTGTTCAGGAAACTGCAAACCCATTTCACACCTCCAAATTCCAAACCTCTCTTTTCCATATTCACCCATCCCATTTCATATAGACCTTGACAATCTGCCTTCAACACCCTCTCCTGGTGACTGAGTGACAGGAAAAGAACGAGAGTGGCAGCACCTTGGACCATGTGACCTTACCCTACTGCCTGGTGTTGATTGTTGGTTCAAGCCATTCAGGACACCATATTGTTCACGCATTTTGAACTCCTCCTCTTGGTACCTGATCAGCATATGGGAGCATAGAGTTACAAGGTACTGCTGATGATGCTACCAGAAAACACTTTTGCCTCACTGAGTCAACTCGATCCTGGTCTCCTGTGGTGATTCCACAGGGAACAGCCAATTCTACAGGAGGGGCTGCATTTTATAGCTCTTTCCATGGCTACAGAATTGATTATGATGTACATTACCTTTTTTATTATTCCATTTCCAGTATGCAGGGAGCAGGGCCGACCCCACAGTTGGTTCAAGGTGTTGGCGCCCTAGGAAAATATTAAGCCTTATGCCCCCCCCCCCCGACTGTCAGAATCTATTGCTTAGCTGTGAATGTTCTGCTCTTTGCTGTGCCCCCAGAAGTTGTCATCATAGGTGAGCCCAGAGTTTGCCTAATAGATGGGTTGGCCCTGGTGAGGTGGCTCATCTGATATCATCAGTATTGGGATGGTTGCTGAACTGTGCCATTTTTCTCAACAGATATTCACTAAGGGCCCCATTCACAAACATGGGTTGCGGAGCTGCACGCCCAGTGAGACGTGCAGCCCCGCAAGCTACCTGGACCCTATTCCCCCTCCTGCCCTCCCCACTTGCCTTGTGCTGTAAAACAGGGAGAGCCAGTGGGAGACAAGAGGGGGTGGGGTCTGAGCGGAATGGGGGCATACCAGCTCAGCAGCACAGACAGGACTGATTCAAGTCACGGCCCTGTATGTTCTGCTGGGCCCATAGGGACGTGCTGCTTATACCACCTCAGAGGTGGTATAAGCAACGAAAACCCGGCAATCGGGCCTGGGGACCCTCCCCCTGGGGCTAGGGCCAGGTGCAGGGGGGTCCCTGCCACTCAACCCAGGCCAAGGCAGGCCAGCCGTGGGTCAGGCAGCAGGGATAAGTGAGGCTGGAGCCATGGATGTCAGGGGTGCCTGCAGGGAGGATGTCCTGCAGACCATAATCAGGTCCAAATGGGCTTATCTTGCCTGGACATGCCCCTACGAGAATCAGGCTCCACGTTTGCAGACTAGAAGACATGCAGATAAGTGACTACTTTGGAGGCCCAGGTATGCTCTCTTTAGGCTAGTGGTACATCTTATATTTATTTATTTATTTATTTATTTGCAGTCTCTTTTATACCGCGCTATTCGACATCAGTGCGGTTTACAATGAACATAAGAGTTGCACATCTCAATTTCGTGATTTGTGCTTACAGTGAAACAGGTATAATAACTTGGGTATACATTAAACAGGAAAATTAAACTTGGGTATGCATTAAGCAGGTATAACAGGTAAAATAGGGTATAAATAACCAGTCCCTTAACAAGGAGACACGATGAATAAATACAGTCTACTTTATGCAATAATATAATGAGTTATGCGGCACTGCATAAATTTCTCATGGTGGTTGGAGGGGAAGGTGTGATTGCGAGTGATCAGTCTGGGAATGTGACGTGCATGAGTTTGAGGTGCTGCATTGAGATGTGAGAGTGGGTGGGTGTGGGGGGAAGACTGCAACATCGTAGTGATGAAGAAAGAGGTGACGTTTCAGTGCCTTCCTAAATTGGGAGAGTTCACTGATGGTTCTGATAGTTGCTGGTAGTGCGTTCCAGCAGGATGGAGCAAAGAAGGAGAAGGCTCTGGATCTAGTGAATTGAGAACACTTCATGCTTGCCTTAGGTAATATGAGAGTATTTGCGGCATTCGATCTCCTTGCTCGATTGGGAGGTGTGATTGAAATTAGGTCAGTAATGGCAGTAGCAGGGTATTTCTTGATGGCTTTATGGGCCATAATTAGGATCTTGAATGAGATCTTGAATGAGATCCTGGCTTGTATGTATTAAGGACAATCTTTAAATTGATCATAAAATGGAGGTTTTTTCTTTTTAAATCTGACCAGATCAAAAAAATTAAGGATTTTTAATCTTCTGAGAACAAGGCTTTGGAACTGATGAAGAGGTACACATGGGATATATTGAAGATCAAGAAAGGGAAGGATTCAGGGCTTTCTAAGATTTAGTATATTCCATTTGGAGTGAGAGTCAAAAATGAGGAGTGAGGTGGAGGGCATCGTTTGGCAGGATTTTGGATCTGCCTTTTTTGAAATCTCACAAGATAATATATTCACCCATATTGGACCTGCTACCCATTGTCTGCGTAGAACTGCTATCCATTGTTGCTTAGAGCTGCTACCATTGCCTGCATAGAACTGTTATCCATTGCCTGCGTAGAACTGTTATCCATTGCCTGCGTAGAACCGCTACCCATTGTTGCTTAGAACCGCTACCCATTGTTGCATAGACCAGCTACCCATTGTTGCATAGACCAGCTACCCATTGTCTGCATAGAACTGCTACCCACTGTTGCATAGACCTGCTACCCATTGTCTGCGTAGAACTGCTACCCACTGTTGCATAGACCTGCTACCCATTGTCTGCGAACTGCTACCCATTGTTGCTTAGAGCTGCTACCATTGCCTGCATAGAACTGTTATCCACTGCCTGCATAGAACTGTTATCCATTGCCTGCGTAGAACTGTTATCCATTGCCTGTGTAGAACTGTTATCCATTGCCTGCGTAGAACCGCTACCCATTGTCACTTAAAACCGCTACCCATTGTTGCATAGAACTGCTACCCATTGCCCGCATTTAACTACTACCCATTGTTTGCTCAGACCTTGCTGCCCACTACTATGGTCCCACATCTCATTGTCCTTCTCTTCCTCTTCCTCCCCAACTGCCTCCTCTCCTATCAACATCCTCCCTCCTCTCCCCCTACCCTCCTCCTATCTTCCTTACTTCACTCTGCCCCCTAGCCTAGCACCTTCTCTTGAGCCTCTCCACACCATCCCCCGCATTCAACCAGTCCCCCTCTCTACCTTCCTTACTTCTCCCTCCATTCTGCCCCCTAGCCTAGCACCTGCTCTTGAGCTTCTTCACACCATCCCCTGCATTCAACCAGCCCCCCTCTCTCTAAGGCAACCCCATCCTCGCTTCCGCCATACTTTCTCCACGTTACCTCGCTCTCTAATACTCATTCTCCTTCTCTCATCAGGTAATATCAACCCCAACCCTGGCCCCCCCCCCCCCCCCCGATTTCTCTCCCACACTAAAGAAAGTTCCTCACGTATCCTATCCAATCTCATCCACATCCTCTCTCCTTCCGCCCTCCCCCATCCATCCCACAATCATTCATCCATAGATATCAACTCCAACCCTACCCCCAAAAATAATCCCTTACAAAACCTACCTGACACCATCAATTTATCCCTTACTTCCCCTCCCTCATGTCCCTCTTGGAGAGCACATACACCCAAACATACCCACCCAAACCCTACTCCCTCTAAATCTTAGTACTACCCTAGAAATAGACCCTCATGCTATTCTGATAAGAAATCCACACGTAACTTATCCAATCTTATCCATATCCCTCTCCTCCCCCCCCTCCGCTCTCCCATTTACTTGCGCCCTAAGGAACGCATGCTCAGTCATTAAAAAAACACTTTTATTCACAATCTTTTCATCTCTAACGCCCTAGACTAGAAAAAGAGACTGTTACTTCTGGAGAGAGATCTGCAACTGTGAGTATATACTTCTGGTAATTTTCTAAAAGGAATTCTTTGTATTAAAGCTAATTAATCTGTGAACCCACTATTTTTTGTTAAATCAGTCAGGGCCTAGTAGCAGCAGTTTAAGTTTAAATTTAAAACACAGAGGAGAACTTTCTGGTTACATTTCATACCCAGCAGAGAGCTTGTAGTTTAAATTTAATAGTCACTCAGGGCCTAGCATCAGCAAAGTACTTTTAGCTTAAATTTAAAACACAGAAGAGAGATTTCTGGTTAAATTTAGAACCCAGCAGAGAGCTTGTAGTTTAAATTTCATAAGAAGTTAGAGCCTAGCAGCAGCTAAGAGCTATAATTTAAATCAAATCAGAATATAGCTTACCTCAGCAGCACAAGACAGGGTACTGTGTAGCAGCCCTCTTTTAATAAGTGTTATTTCCCTCCCTCCCTCCCCACACCCACACACCCCTGGGATAATCGTAGCTTTATATGTACTTACACATCTTAAAAGGCAGGAGGTGCTCTCAGGTGAAGCTCGTTACCCAAATCAATCATACACTAAGGACCTGAGATTAGTTAAGCTTCAGGTGAACAAGGTATATTACACGTATTAGGTACAGTTTTATTAGTATAAATATCCATAGCAACCATTAGTAAGTAAAGAACTTAGATCTAAACACAAACTTAAAACTAAGATGCAGACAGCAGTCCAGCAGCGGGATGGGGGCTTTCCAGTCTTTTGCATTGAGTGTCACATGTACGATTTTCTCCCAGTTGGCAAGAGGTCTTACGTGTGCACTAGGTGAAAGGAGCTCTTTGCTCTCAGGGAACGAGTCCGTTCTCTAGAGGCTAAAGTAGCAGACTTGGAAAGCATAAGACAGACAGAGAGGTACATAGACGAGACCTACAGGGATATAGTCCTGAAGTCCCACCTCCAGTCTGGCAGCATCCCTGTTGCCATGGAGGAGAGAGGTCACGTGACAGGAGAGCATCACCCTGGTGTGGCAGGAAGTGATCCTGTAACTAGGATCTGTCCTTCAGGTGATGTAAAACCCTCTCGCACCGAGGACGTTTCTCCAGGGCCATGTGCCCATGAGGGAAGGGTTAGGACAGCCGTTATAGTTGGTGATTCGATCATTAGGCATGTAGATAGCTAGGTGGCTGGTGGACATGAGGATCGCCTGGTAACATGCCTGCCTGGTGCGAAGGTAGCGGACCTCACGCGCCACCTAGATAAGGTCTTAGATAGTGCTGGGAAGGAGTCTGCTGTCTTGGTACATGTTGGTACCAATGACATAGGAAAATATGGTAGGGAGGTTCTGGAGGCTAAATTTAGGCTTTTAGGTAGGAAGTTGAAATCCAGAACTTCCAGGGTAGCGTTCTCCGAAATGCTTCCTGTTCCACGCACAGGACCCAAAAGGCAGGCAGAGCTCCGGAGTCTCAATGCGTGGATGAGACAATGGTGCAGAGATGAGGGTTTTGGATTTGTTAGGAACTGGGGAACATTCTGGGGAAAGGAGGGGCTCTTCCGAAGGGATGGGCTTCACCTTAACCGGGATGGAACCAGGCTGCTGGCATTAACCTTTAAAAAGGAGATAAAGCAGCTTTTACTCGTAAACTAGATATTAGGGGAAAGCCGACAGTCGCCCAAGAGCAGATGGTTCGGAAGAATGTATCTTTGAAGGATACTACCAAAAGCAGAGAGGTTCCACGAAAGAGTAAACTAGCCCAAATGCCCTCAAGTATGGAGCAGACAGAGCTTAAAGATCCCAAATTACCCATGTCTAACAATAGCCAAATTAATAGGAATAAAATACATTCTCTAAAATGCTTGTATGCAAATGCTAGAAGTCTAAAAAATAAGATGGGAGAGTTAGAATATATAGCACTAAATTAAAGGTTAGATATGATTGGAATATCAGAGACATGGTGGAAGGAGGACAACCAGTGGGACACTGTGATACCTGGGTACAAACTATATCGTAATGATAGAGCTGATCAAATTGGTGGAGGGGTTGCTCTCTATGTTAGAGAGGGCATTGAGTCAGAAAGGATTAAAGTTTTGCAGGAAACAAAATCTGCTGTAGAATCTATATGGATTGAAATTCCATGTAAAAGGGGGAAGGCGATGGCAGTGGGGGTGTACTATCGACCGCCTGGCCAGAATGACCAAATGGATGATGAAATGTTCAAAGAAATCAAGGAAGCTAACAAAAGTTACAGCGCAGTAATAATAATGGGTGATTTCAACTACCCCGGTATCGACTGGGTCAGTGTCACGTCAGGACATGCTAGGGAGATAAAGTTCCTAGATGAAATAAATGACTGCTTCTTGGAGCAGCTGGTTCATGAACCGACCAGAGGGGAAGCCATATTAGACCTAGTCCTTAGTGAAACACCAGATCTAATGCAAGAGATAAGGTTGTTGGGGCCATTTGGCAATAGTGATCATAGCATGATTGCCTTTGATTTAATTAGTGGAGGAGGGATAGTAAGGAAATCCACAGTACTACCTTTTAACTTTCGAAAGGGAGACTATGATAAAATGAGGAAAACAGTTAAGAAAAAACTAAAAGGAGCAGTTGCAAAGGTTAAAGACGTACATCAAGCTTGGCTGTTGTTGAAAAATACTATCTTGGAAGCCCAGACCAGCTGAATTCCACGCTTTAAGAAAAGTGGAAGGAAGTCCAAAAAACTGCCAGCATGGTTTAAAGGTGAGGTCAGAGAGGCTGTTGTTGCCAAAAAAGCATCTTTCAGGAAATGGAAAAAAGAGCCAAACGACGAAACCTGGAAACAGCACAAGCACTGGCAAGTCAAATGCAAAGCATTGATAAGGCAGGCAAAGGGAGAATTTGAGAAGAAGCTTGCTGCGGAAGCAAAAACGCGAAGTAAAGACCTTTTCAAGTACATTCGTAGCAAAAAAACCTGTGAGAGAGTCAGTGGGTCCATTAGATGATAAAGGGGTTAAAGGAGCACTAAGAGGCGACAAGGCGATAGCGGAGAGACTGAATGAATTCTTTGCTTCGGTCTTTACTGAGGAAGATGTAGGGATGTTACCCATGACTGAAGTGGTATTTAAAGGTGCGGAAGAATTGAAGGAAATATCGATACATCGGGAAGATGTATTACAACTATTAAATAAACTGAAGAATAGCAAATCACCTGGGCTGGATGGTATACATCCAAGGGTGTTGAAAGAACTGAAATATGAGATTGCAGACCTGCTATTAGTAATCTGTGAACTATCATTAAAATCATCTCTAATACCTGAAGATTGGAGGATCGCCAATGTAACACCAATTTTTAAAAAGGGTTCCAAGGGTGATCCGGGAAACTACAGACCGGTGAGCCTGACATCAGTACCAGGAAAAAATGGTAGAAACCATCATAAAGAATAAAATTACTCAGCATGTAGATAGTCATGACCTAATGGGAGACAGCCAACATGGCTTTAGACAAGGAAGATCTTGTCTTACTAATCTGTTATGTTTTTTTGAAGGAGTGAATAATCAGGTGGACATAGGTGAGTCGGTTGATATTGTGTATCTGGACTTTCAGAGAGCCTTTGACAAGGTCCCTCATGAGAGACTTTTGGCAAAACTAAAGAGTCATGGGATAGGAGGCAGTGTACTATTGTGGATCAGGAACTGGTTAAAAGATAGAAAGCAGAGGGTAGGGCTAAATGGCCAATTTTCCCAATGGAGAAGGGTGAATAGTGGTGTACCCCAGGGATCTATGCTGGGTCCGCTGCTTTTTGACATATTCATAAATGACCTGGAAAGTGGAATAACGAGTGAGGTTATCAAATTTTCAGATGACACAAAACTATTTAAAGTTGTTAAAACCCAAGAGGTTTGTGGAAAATTGCAAGAGGATCTTGATAAATTGGAAGACTGGGCATCAAAATGGCAGATGAAATTTAATGTGGACAAGTGCAAGGTTATGCACCTAGGGAAGAACAACCCAAACTATGGTTACACGATGCAAGGTTCCACATTAGGAACTACCACCCAAGAAAAAGATTTAGGCGTCATTGTGGATACCATGTTAAAACCCTCGGCCCAGTGTGCAGCAGCGGCCAAGAGAGCAAATAGAATGCTAGGTATGATAAGGAAAGGAATGGAAAATAAAACAAAAGATATTATAATGCCTCTATATCGTTCCATGGTGAGACCGCACCTTGAATATTGTGTGCAATTCTGGTCGCCGTATCTTAAAAAGGATATAGCGATTTTAGAAAAGGTTCAGAGAAGAGCCACCAAAATGGTAAAGGGGATGGAAGGATACTCCTATGAAGAAAGGCTAAAAAGGTTAGGGCTCTTTAACCTGGAAAAGAGACGGCTGAGGGGAGATATGATAGAACTCTATAAATTAATGAACGGAGTGGAACGGGTAAACGTAGATCGATTGTTTACCTTATCAGAATATAGAAAGACTAGGGGACATGCAATGAAGCTACAGGGTAAACTATTTAAGACTAATAAAAGAAAATATTTTTTCACTCAAGGTGTAATCAAACTCTGGAATTTGTTACCGGAGGATGTAGTAAAGGCTGTTAGTGTAGCTGGGTTTAAAAAAGGTTTGGACAAGTTCCTGGAGGAAAGGTCCATAAACCATTATTAAGAAGGGATCCAGGATATCAATGCTTGAACCAATACAAGCATTGTGGAACCTGTGTCCCTTGGGGAAACTGCTAGGTACATATGACCTAGATTGGCCACTGTTGGAAACAGAATACTGGGCTTGATGGACCTTGGTCTGACCCAGTATGGTATATCTTATGTTCTTATGTACACCTTCTTGCCCTGACCGAGACCTGGCTCCCCCCAGATGACACCGCATCCATTGCCTCTCTCTGCTATGGGGGCTACCAATTCTCCCATACACCTCGATCTACTGGTCACGGTGGTGGCGTTGGCCTCCTATTCTCCCCCTCCTGCCAATTCCAACCCCTCTTGCCACCCCAATCACACTCCCCCCTCTCCTTTGAAAACACTCCATTTGCCTCCTCACACCACTTCCCCTCCAAGTAGCTGTTATTTATCACCCACCCAACAACTCCAAATCAACCTTCCTTAACGACTTCGACTCCTGGCTTTCTGCCTTTATGGATCCCTCCTCCCCCACTCTTATTCTTGACGATTTCAACATTCACATCGACAGCCCCTCCGACCCCCACGCCTCAAAATTCCTCACTCTTACCTCCTTATTCAACCTCCAACTTTGCTCCACTGCCCCCACACACCTACACGGCCACTGCCTTGACCTAATACTCTTCTCCAATTCCTCTCCTTCAAACTTCCACAAATCAATCCTTCCCTCATCTGACCATCACCTCTTAACATTTACTCTTCAGCTTCCGCCATCACAACCTCGTCCTGTCTCCTCTGACCTATTTAGGAACCTTCATAATATTGACCCCCTGACTCTCTCCTCCACCATTTCTCCATCTCTTTCCTCCATTTTATACTCTGAGTCCGTCAACGAAGCATTATCCTCATATAATGCTACGCTATCCTCAGCCCTTGACACTCTTGCCCCTCCCACCTCATGTCCTGTAAAACAATCTACTCTCCAACCTTGGCTTTCACCCACAATCCATTACCTACGCATCTGCGCCCGTTCTGACGAATGAGCCTGGTCCAAATCCCGCTCCCAGGAAGACCTTCTACACTTTAAATTCATGCTTGGCTCCTTCCAGTCAGCCTTAGCACTTGCCAAACAAGATTACTACATCCACCTGATTAATTCCCTTGCCTCTGATCCTTGCCGTCTCTTTAACACCCTCAATTCTCTCCTCAAGATCCCCCGCCCCCGATCCCACCCTCCCTCTCTGCCCAAACCCTAGCCGATTACTTCCATGACAAAATCCTCAAAATTACCCTCCAATTCCCTACCCCCTCATCTACCTCCCCTCCCCTTATTTCTCCTCCCCCATCCATACTCCCCGTGCCACTCTCTCCTCCTTCTCCCCGATCTCTGAAGAAGAAACAGCACTTCTTCTTTCCTCCTCCAAACCCACCACTTGTTCATCAGATCCTATCCCCACCCTTCTCCTACGTTCCATCTCCCTCACCATTGTCCCCTCCATCACTCATATCTTCAACCTTTCACTCTCCACTGCAACTGTCCCTGCTGACTTCAAACATGCTGTTGTCACACCCCTCCTCAAGAAACTCACTTGATCCCACATGCCCTTCTAACTATCGACCCATCTCCCTCCTTCCCTTCATATCCAAACTGTTAGAACGAGCAGTCCACCATCGCTGCCTCGATTTCCTCACCTCCCAGGCCCTCCTGGATCCACTACACTCAGGCTTCTGCCCCCTAACTCCACCAAAAAGGCACTCACAAAAGTCACCGATGACCTGTTCCTGGCTAAATCTAAGGGCCTCTATTCTATCCTCATCCTTCTTGACCTTTCTGCTGCCTTTGACACCGTTGACCACGACCTTCTCCTCACCACCCTCTCCTCACTTGGCTTCAAGGACTCTGTACTATCCTGGTTCTCCTCCTACCTCTCCCATCGCTCATTCAGTGTATGCTCTGGAGGCTTCTCCTCCTCCCCGACCCCGCTTGGGCCCCCTCCTTTTCTCTCTCTATACCCAAAGCCTTGGTGCGCTTATCTCTTCCCATGGCTTTCAGTACCATCTCTATGCCGATGACTCCCAAATCTACCTCTCTACACCTAATATTTCTCTGGCAACAGAGTCCAAGATCTCTGCTTGTCTTTCAGACATCGCTGCCTGGATGTCTCATCGCCGATTGAAAATGAACATGGCCAAGACTGAACTCCTTGTCTTTCCACCAAACTCCTCCCCCCCCCACAACCCCCTCAGTCCATGTGGATGGATCTACTATCCTTCCTGTTCCCTCGGTCCGCAATCTAGGGGTTATCTTTGACACCCCCCTCTCCTTCTCCGCCCATATCCAGCTTGTAGCCAAGACCTGCCGCTTTTTCCTGTACAACATCAGCAAGATCCACCCCTTCCTCTCTGAATACACTACCAAAACGCTTATCCACTCCTTAATCTCCTCTCGCCTTGATTACTGCAACCTACTCCTCGCTGGTCTCCCCGTGAGCCACCTCCTTCCCCTTCAATCTATACAAAATCACGCTGCTCGACTAATCTTCTGCCAGCCTCGCCATGCCAACATTACTCCCCTCCTCAAGTCACTTCACTGGCTCCCTGTCCAATTCCACATCCAATTCAAGCTTCTCCTGCTGACCTATAAATGCACTCACTCTATGGCCCCTCAATACCTCATATCTCTTATCTCTCCTTACATCCCCTCTCGAAATTTGCACTCTGCTAACAAATCGCTTCTTTCAATGCCTTTCACCCACACCGTGAACTCCCGACTGCGCTCCTTTCACCTTGCTGTGCCACACGCCTGGAACGGCCTACCTGCGTCTGTGTGCCAGGCGCCCTCCCTGGCCCTCTTCAAATCTAGGTTGAAGACCCACCTCTTCACCGTTGCATTCAGACCCTGACTTCCATCCTCATCCTACCCTAATCCCCATCAACATTTTGACCAAACTATAGACCAAGCTGTACCAAACTGTACCACACTGTATCTTCCGCAGAACGGACTAATGCTCTGTACTGTTCTAACTAGATTGTAAGCTCCGATGAGCATGACTCTGACGGGCAGGGACTGTCTCTTGTTTGTTAGCCACCGCTTGTAGGTTAACTGTGCAGCGCTGCGTGCATGGCGCTCTATAAGTGCTAAATAGTAGTAGTAGTAGTAGTAATATTATACTAGTGGTTTCTTTCTCCTCAAATATGGAAAGGAACTAAGGCCTGATATTCAAAGGATTTATGCTCCTAACTTTGACATTTATGCTCCTAAGTTGGCCTCTTTGAAAATTTACTAGGACTGTGTGCCTTAATTTTTACTTAAAATGTCACTAAAGACCTAATGTAAGAATTTTTTTTAACATGGATTTAGCCAAGGAAAATCTTCTCTCACTAATATGCTGTATTTTTTGAAGGAGTGAATAAACAGGATTTTCAGAAAGTCTTTGACAACGTTCCTCATGAGAGACTCTTCAGGAAATTAAAAAGTCATGGGATAGAAGGCAGTGTACTATTGAGGACAGGGAACTAGTTAAAAGACAAAAAACAGAGTAGGGCTAAATAGCCAGTTTTCTCAATGGAGAAAAGGTAAATAGTGGAGTACCTGAGGGATCTGTGCTGGACCTGTTACTTCTTAACAATGAACTGGAAATCAGATTTGCAGACGACACAAAATTATTCAAAATTGTTAAAACTGGGCGTTGAAATGGCAGATGAAATTTAATATAGACAAATGCAAAGCTATACACTTAGGGCCCGATATTGAAAAGGCGTTTGCATGGTTTATAGCCCAGTAAACCATGTAAATGCCTTAAACAGGAATCTTCAACGGCATCTACATGGTTAGTGCTATTGAATATCCCATTCTATGTTCCCAACGTGCCCCGATCATGTCCGGTTAGCATCGGGGCGTGTCGAGGGCGTTCCTGGGTGCAGTGGAGATAGGGAGTATCGATAACCGGGTAACCGCGATATTGCACCACTACCCAATTAGTAATGTGTGGCTAAAACCAGGCAAACTTTGACTCGCTTAGTTTTAGCTGTGGATGCTAACCGGGTAGCAGTGTTACTACCTGGTTAGCCTCAGTGGCTCTGGGGCTTGTGCAGCGACCCCCGGATATTCAATGCTGTCGCCATGGCATTGAATATGTGGGGTTAGGGGTTGGCAGACAGGGCTATGTGCTGACACAGCGCATAGCCCGCCCAAATGAATATCGGGCTCTTAAGGAAGAACAATCCAAAAGTACAATTACACAATGCAAGGTTCCACATTAGGAACCACCACCCTGGAAAAGGATCTAGACGTCATTGTTGATAATATGTTGAAACCCTCTGCCCAGTGTGCAGCGACAGTCAAGAAAACAAAGATAATGCTAGGAATCAAAAGGAAAGGAATGGAGAATAAAAACAACTGCACCTTGAATATTGTGTGCAATTCTAGTCACCATGTCTCAGAAAGGATATAGCAGAATTAGAAAAAGTACAGAAAAGAGCAACCAAAATGATAAAGGGGATGGAAGGCTGCCCCTATGAGCAAGGGCTTAAACGATTAGAGCTCTTCAGCTCATAAAGAGATGGCTGTGGGGCAATATTGTAGAGGTATATAAAAGAATGACTGGAGCGGAATCAGTAAATATAGATTCGTTGTTTACCCCTTTAAATGGTAAAACAACTAGGGGACATGCGATGAAGCTACAATGTCAAACATTTAAGACCAATTAAAGAAAATATTTTTTCACTCAACATGTAATCAAACTCTGGAATTTGTTGCTGGAGATGTAGTAAAAGCTGTTAGTGTAGCTGGATTTAAAAGATATTTGGACAGGGGGGGCGGAGCCTGTGCGAAGACGAGATGGCTGCTTGAGTGATTAGCTCCCCGGACCCCGGCAAGTATCCTGAGAGAAACGGAGAGTAAACGGAGCAAAGTGGAGGATAATATTAAGCTGGTTGTTTAGAAAGTAATGGCCAACCTCAAACCTGCGAAATTGGATTTCACGCCTGGGAGTAACTCGGGCTCCAAGAGGGCAAAGTCAGACCCCCTATCTCCGCACAAGATGGCGGCCACCCGGGAATCGGAGGAGCTGATGAGAGAGTTACTGGGGGAGATGCGCTCAGTGAAGGAGTTGGTGATGGCGAATGGAGAGGCGTTGGGGAAAGTGCAAGGCGAAATGCAGGACATTAGAGAACAAATGGAGAGGCTTACCAACAGGATGGATTCCATAGGGGCGTCGGTCACTGTGCACGAGGAAAAGCTTGCACGTGTGGATAGGCTGGAGAGAAAGCTGGAGAAGTTGGAATTAAGCATGGAAGATGTCGCAAATAGAAATCGGAGAAATAATGTGCGCATGCTGGGAGTACCGGAGGGAGCTGAGGGGTCTGACATGATAGCGTTTCTAATAAAAACTTTACCCTCGTTGCTGCATCTGAAGCTCCATGGCCCTATGGAAATTGAAAGGGCACATAGGATTCCTGCGCAACCAAATCTACATGCACGGGGCCCGCGACCGATTATTTTTTGCCTGCTGCGATATCAACATGCAGTGCAGATCCTGGAGGCATCTAAATCTTTGCGGACAGTTGATTTTGAGGGGCACAAGGTCCTCTTCTTTCCTGATTTTTGTAGAGGGACCGTGGAAAAGAGGAAGCAGTTTCTCGCCCTCCGACCCCGGCTTCAACAGCTTCAGGCCCGATATGGGTTATTTTACCCCGCGCGTTTAAAAGTAACTCTCAATAACCAGACAAAGTCCTTTGATGTCCCGGCGGTGGCGGCTCAATATATTGAGGAACAAGAGGCCTTGCAGATGAGCTAGCCATCTTCTTCTGGCTGAAGGACTCAGTGTTTTGCTTTCTACTGGGACAGAGGGCCTGGAGAGTGAATGGAACTTGGTCTGGGCTGTCTAGTGAAATCAATGGTACATCGGGCTGCCCCTAGTTTGGAGCTGCCTGTAAGGGGTGCATGTGGCCCGATACTGGTGGGATCAATGTGCTGTGGTATGGGGAAACTGTATGATATGTTGAGGGAAGGGAGATGGTCCCTTCTCCTTCTCATTTCTATTGTGTATTGGCTGGGATGGTTGGTGGAGTATTAGGAGGGAGGGGGGAAGCATGATATACTCTAATATAATGCTATACTATATTACAAAGTATATAAGTATCCCTGGAGGCTGTCTATGGGGGATATGATATGACTGTATGTTTGGATGCAGGGGGGGTTGGCTTAAAAGTTGATAAGGGGATCGTATTCATAGTTGTGGATGTTGTATTTGTGTCATAGCCAGTTAGTAATGACTGTTCAAAAAAGTAGTGTTTCTCGGGAGAAGCAAGTGTGGTACTGTAATATGTAAGGGGGGAGGGGGGGTTTTGGTCTTCGAGGGCCATCTGTTTTTTTGTGTTTGCTCACCCATTATATTCATCTTGATGGAGACACAGGTGACACCTTGCAAGCCTAGTTCTGATACTCTCCGCTCGGTTGCCTCTGCAAATTGGGGGAAAAGGGGTGCAGACCAGAAGGAACGGGGAATGGCTTTACCTTGACAACAATGGGTGGGGTTCGATGCCTATCTCTGAATGTTAAAGGGATAAATCACCCGATCAAGCGCAAAAAGATATTATTATATTGCCAGAAGCAAAATGCTGATGTAATTCTTTTGCAAGAGACACATCTGTCGACCTGTGAAACACAAAAGCTTGCACAAGGCAAACACAGTCTAGTAGCCCATGCCCCCGCCTGCCTGAAAAAGAATGGAGTGGCGATTTTAGTCAGGAAGTCGCTCAAGCTTCAGGTTCTGTCCTCACGGGCTGATACGGAAGGCAGGTGGGCTGGGGTGCATTGTCTCATAGAAGGTCGACAGGTGTGTATTTTTACTGTATATGCTCCTAACAATGATAACCCTTCCTTTTTTAAGAAATTAGCAGTGGCCATTCAGGAATATGCCAGTTATCCCTTAATTATAGGGGGAGATTTAACCTGGTTCTTGATCCTTTAATTGACCGGAAGCCTAGCCGGCCGCGAAAAAGAGAAAGAGCCTTGGAAGTATTGCATTCCATCATGGACTCCTTTGGGCTGGAGGATATCTGGAGGTTGCATCACCCTACTGAGGCTGATTTTACATTTTTTTCATCTCCACATGGCTCACACTCGAGAATAGATTATTTTTTGGTATCTCAAGCGTTAGCTCAGAGTGTGGGTGAAGCGGGAATCCTCAGTACGAGTGTCTCAGATCATGCGGCGGTAGTGCTGGACTTCAATCTTGTGGATGATTCCTGTAAGAAGGCGGCGTGGTTTTTTCCCAGATATTTGTTAACAGATGAGTCGTTTAAAGTATATCTTCGGGACGCCTTGCATGAGTATTTTGCAAACAATCGGGTCAGTGATACCCCAGTATGGGCCTGGTGGGAAGCTTTTTTTTTTTTTTAAACTTTTATTTTCATTTTGCAACAAACAAAAGAAACAACACACCAAAAGAGACAAAACAAGTATACAATAAGGAAAAGTAAACCCATTACCCCCCACCCCGGTGCTTCTTCTCTACCCGTTTATATCAGCATGTGAGCGCTTCCAATTAACAGTGATTATACATCAAACGATCAAAAAAAAAAAAAAAAAAAAGTATCCACAATACAGCATGATCATGAGACAGAGATATATACAAAGTTAGACAGTCAGATGAGAGCATTTAGCAAAATGTACATATTCATTGAGCATCTTCGATTGAGACCAATGAGAAGGAGTCTGAACGGAGGAAGCGAGCAGACAAGGTTGTTGTTCATATTTACTGTAGAGACAGGCATGATTCCACCATTCATTGAGGCTCAGATGGGAACTAATTTCCCAGTATTACTTAATTAGGGAAATAGCAATGCCAAGCATAAAGTTCAAAAGGAGATAAGCCATTTTTTGGGAGAGAGGGGATCCCCGCAACTGGGCGAAGTCCCACTATCCTCCGAGAAAGGGACTCCTGAGAGTGCAATATAGACTAAATACGACCCCAGACCCGACGCCAGTTATACTGTAGTGCGGGATATTCATGCATAACATGAAGTAATAGACCAATGGCCACAGGACGTGTCCAGCAACCATTACCCTGAGTAGTGTTCCATTTGTCTAATCTGTGAGGAGTGTAAAAACACCGGTGGGCTAGAAAGAAGAGGGTCTGAGTGAGTGAGGCGGGTCGGGAACCCGTGTCCCTCTGCTCCAGATAAGGCTCCATTGCTCCAAGGTTAAAGTCACATGCAATTCGCTCTCCCATACTTTCTGCGCTATAGAGGTATCTCTAGTGATAGCATTACATAAGGTTTAGTAAAATTGGATGCTACACCCGGTGAACTACCGAGAGATCGGAAGTCTCCAATAAACCTTATGCAGAGAGTGCCAATGGCGGGAGTACTCTAGTGCTCCGAATGCAATGCTGAAGTTGCACTGACCAGAGCCGGGAGTCGAAAGGTTGCATAAGAGTATTAAAGGCACCTAAAGTGTCGAAAAGCATTGGTGGGTAGTGGGAGTCTAATGGGAGAGTCATACCAGGGAGTAAGGTAAGAGGAATCCGGTGAGCAAAGGCCCGCTACTATATCTAGCCACACAGGTCTGCTCGGTACTGGAGCTTCCAACCAACGAGCACCTTGTTTGAGAAGAAAAGATTGAGGGAACACTTGAGTAAAATCGCCACCAAGTAGTAATGGAGCATTGGCGGAGGCCGAGGCCAACTGCGCAAAACTTGCATAGTAAGCAGGGTTGTCCACAGTCGGGGCATAGTGCAAATACACGTGAATTCACTATCTCCAACCTCAAGGTGTACACGGGCCCATCTACCCTCCATGTCAGCGCTAATATCAGGTACAGTAGCGTGCAAAGACTTCTTAACCAGAATGGCTATCCCGTACCATTTGGAAACGGTGGGAGAATAGGCAGCTACCATGTGAGGCCTAGCATTGAGTTTCAGTGTTTCAGCAGAGTGTAATGCGTTTCCTGAAGAAACACCAAATCAACATGCTCGTGGCTAAGATAGCTAAGGATTTTCTTTCCTTTGAGTGGACCAGTAATGCCTTTGACGATGAATAATAAGATTTTACATAAGGCCATTCAGAAAAGTTAAAATTCTGAGCATGATAGCACACATAATTTCACTGTGTCCCTCAAACTGACTGTATCTAGCTGTACACTTGACATAGGAAAAATAAGCTAATATAATACAATGAAGCGCCCCACATTAACAAAGAAAACCGCAGTACGGTAGAGGAGAAGCAAAACCCCAAAATTACTGGCGACCATGTGTCTGCGGGGAGAAACCCCAGAGAAGGCCGAAATTGAAAAAACATATAACCTGTAGGACTGTGCGTGCTCCGAATCCGACCGAGGCACACATCATGAAGGGATAGGAGACCAAAGACAAAAGTCATACAGAGAAAGAAAGAAAGTCCAGGCTATTTCTGTGCTGGGCTATGACCGCCGCATCGGGCCCTTCAAAATGGCGGACAGAGCCGGCAGATAAGAGTCCAAGATTTGGGATTAGCGCATCTGCTCTGCTTCTTTGGAGTCCAAAAATGTTGATAGTAGATCAGGATCCTCGAACGTCCTGGTCTGGTTGTGGAGAGTCACTCGGAGCTTCGCTGGATACAACAGGCCAAAGCGAGCCTGTAGCTGTTGAAGTCGAGGGCGAAGAGCAAGGAGTTTCTTCCGACGGTCAACGGTAGGCTTTGCCAAATCAGGAAAGAAGGAGACCTTACGACCTTCAAATTCCAAATGATGATTCGCTCGGGCAGCATGTAAAATTTGTTCCACTTGTTGATATCGTAGCAAGCTGAAGATAATAGGCCCGGGGGGTCGTGCGGTTGAGCGCCATGCGGGCAGGAACACGGTGTGCTCGATCGATTTCCAGTTCTCTGTGAAAAGTAATCTTCAGCAAGGAGGGAAGAGTTTTGAGCAAGAATTCTCTTATATCTCCTGCTTCCACCCCCTCCGGCATTCCGAGGAGCCTCACATTGTTGCGACGGGCTCGATTATTGCTATTTTCCAACTCCTTTTGAAGATTCTGTATCTGGCGCTCAGCCTTGTCCAGTTTGCCCAAGCGCACCTCGTGCGAGTCGAGGACCCCCGCCATATTGTCCTGCCGTAATGAAAGACCTTCAAGTCGGTCCTGGAGCACTCCAAAGTCTTCTCGCATGGCTCGAAGCGCTTCTCCATTGGACTGCACCAATTCCTTCACGCCGCGTATTTCCTCCAAAATCTCCAGGTGCATTGCGGGGTTTTCACGAAATGGAACCATCTTCTGTGGGGAGGACACCTCTGTTTTGGAGCGTTTTCCGTGAGAAGAAGAAGGAGACCCGAAGTCCAAGCGCGCTGGTTTATGGGCCGCCATCCCCCCCGAGGTGCCCCGGTCAGCTCGGAGCGAAATAGTAAATTTATATAGGTATTAAGTCAGGATTCTGAGTAGGCCTCTCGGGAGCTTCAACGCAAAGCGTCCTACCCGCTGGACATCAGGCTCCGCCCCCCCTGGTGGGAAGCTTTTAAAGCATCAATGAGAGCTCAGATAACGAGTTATGTGATTGCTCAGCGCAGGGCTACTCGAGCTGAAGTGAGGGCCCTGGATCAACAGATACGGGCCGGAGAGCGGATCCTACAGAGGAAGTTTAGTACTAGGGTTTTGACTCAGTTGCAAAAACTCAGATTTGCTTATAACACGGCTCTCAGTGCAGAAGTGGAAAGAGCTGTTTATCCTAGGCAAGTGCGATATCATGTGGAGGCAAATAAAGCGGGAAAAGTATTGGCTTCGCAACTCAAGCCCCGGGAAGAAAAAGCTCGTATTGCGGTAATAGAGGATGAACACGTTGGCCCCCTTTATAAGGATCAAGAAATTTCAGATGCTTTCTCTGAGTTCTACCGCCAACTATATGCGTCTGAGGGAATGTGTGAGAAGGCTGAGGCGCGGCGTTTTCTGGATCAGATTGCTCATCCCTGTTTATCGCTGGAGCAGCAGGCTGCCTTGGGCGCACCGATTTGACTGGAAGAGCTTACATTGGCTATCACCGCAATGGAGAATGGGAAAGCAGCAGGTCCAGATGGTATTCCAGTTGAGTTTTACAAGCTGCTGGTGACAGAACTTGGGCCGCAGCTGTTATTCTTCTATCACCAATTGCAAGAGCTAGACTGCCATGCTGGGGCCTTCACGGATGCTACAATAATTGTGCTGCCCAAACCCGGGAGAGACCTGAGCAAAGTGGGCAATTATCGTCCTATTTCACTCCTCAACGCTGACTACAAGTTGTACTCTTCTATTCTGGCGGCCCGCCTTAAGAGGGTTATGGAAGTGTTGATACATCCGGATCAATGTGGTTTTGTAGCAGGAAGATCCACTATGGACAATGCAAGGCTGCTCTGTAATGTCCTGGAGATCACTAATGGCTTGGACTCCCCTTACATTGGCCTCTCATTGGATGCTGAGAAGGCGTTTGACAGGGTGGAGTGGTCTTTCATGTTCCTAGTGCTGGAATGGTTCAAGTTTCCTCCTTCCTTCATCCGAATGGTACAGCTCTTGTACATCAAGCCGGTAGCTCGGATTCTGGCAAACGGGGTGCTGTCTCAAACTCTGACATTGTCCCGAGGCACAAGGCAAGGATGCCCTATGTCACCCCTGCTTTTCAACTTGGTGCTGGAACCATTGCTGCTTAAGTTGCGACAGGCCGATGAGATTAAAGGAGTAGCTCTTGCTGACCTTCAGGTGAAGGCTTCAGCTTATGCTGACGATCTGTTGCTGTTCCTTACGCCGGAATCCATTTCGCCGGTGTTACATCACATAGGAAGCTATGCTACTCTCTCTGGCTATAACGTAAACTGGACGAAGTCAGTAGCGTTTCCCCTGAATAAATATGGGAACCAGTCGATGGTACAGCAGTTTGGATTTCAGTGGGAATCGTCGACGAGCAAGTACTTGGGTGTGCAAATTGGAAGTCATATTGATGAAATTCTTAACATAAACGGAGAACGTATGAAAGAAACAGCGCGTCTTTTCACAGTGAAATGGTCCCCTCTTCATCTCAGTTGGTGGGGAAGATTGGATTCTCTCAAGATGGTGTTGGTACCAAAGATAAACTACATTTTGGGAATGATTCCAATATTTTTCCCAGAGTCGCTATATAAGGAATTAGAGAGGATCCTGACCCGCTTTCTGTGGAATGGAAAGACCCCAGAATTGCGCTGAAGAAGCTGAAGGCACCCAAAGAAGCCGGCGGGGTACAGTTCCCGGATTTTCTTCTATATCATCGGGCGGCAATCTTAAGTCAAGGGGCCCTATGGACAGGGGCCGCTGGAAATGCCCAGAGACCCATTTGGTTGGAAGTCGAAGAACGCTTGGCCTCTCCGGTGCCCTTGAATCTATGTATGGGGATGTACATGACGAAGACCCCGAAACTAGGACGAGTATTTTTATCCACGCAGAAGGCCTATCATGATTTGTCGCTTTGCCTAGGGGGGGACAACCCCATCTCTCGCAGAATGCCACTGTGGAATAACTCTGATTTTCGAATAAATAAGCAGGTGGTATCCTGGAAAACCTGGCAACACTGTGGAATCTGGCGACTGGGGCAGCTGTTCAGGCATGATAAGTGGAAGAATTTTCAAATGCTCAAGGAGGAATACAACTTGCCACCGGCCTGTTTCTTCCAATGGCTACAATTGCAACACTGTGTAGGACAAAAGATAAAAAAACTAGCTTCGGTATCGGACAAGTGGGGTCTGGAGGAGTTTATCGGAGAGGTGGTTGAGCGGCATGGCCGTGTGTCCAGTATATATGGATTCCTTCGGGGTAGGCTGCCAACGCAGCTTACCAGGCTACGGCAAACATGGGAAGAAGAGCTGGATGTCCAACTTCCTAAGGACCTTTGCTTTGTAAAATGGGGGCCGTTAGTGAGGCCCTCTCGCTCAGCCTCCCTCACTCAATCAATGTTCTTTTTTGCGCACCGGGCTTTTTTGACACCGATCAGAGTGGCCAAGTGGGGTGCTGGTGCGTCTCCACACTGTTGGAACTGTCATAAGGAGGTTGGCACATTGCGACATATGATTCTGGACTGTATAACCTTGCGGGAGTATTGGGGGGCTGTCTGGAAGAGGATCCAACAGGTGCTGCTCTTTACTTATCCATTATCCTGGAAGATTGTAGTGTTGCGAGCGGCTGCTGAGATACCTAACATGAAGAAGGACAATTTTTTGTACTGAACTTTATGCTGGCCATCGCTATAAAAGTCATACTTATGAGGTGGAAGGACCCAGTGAAGTTAAGCTGGGTACACTGGTGGAACTTAGTATGTCTATATAGTCGATATGAGAAGGCTTATGATCATATTTATGCCTCTAGGGGTATACAGGGGGGTGATGATAAATGGTCTGCTCTAGATAGATATTCGAATGTTGGCGGTTGCTGAGCGGGGAAGGGGGCGGTCTGGGCTTGCAAGGTGTCAGGGGGGGTGGCGGGGAGGGGGGTACAGGGGGAAAGATGGGTATGCAAGGGTGCCGTGCTTCTGGCACCCTTTTGAATGATAGTGTATTTGTATTCTTTTTGGTTTAAGTTCTGTTTTGTTGTTTTTTTTATGTATGTGCTGGAAAATGTAAAAATATTGAATAAAAAAAAAAAAAAAAAAAGATATTTGGACAAGTTCCTGAATGAAAAGTCCATAAACCATTATTAAAGTGGACTGGGAACATCCACTGCTTACCCCTGGGACAAACAGCATGGAATCTTTTGGGAACCTGACAGGTGCTTGTAAGCTCGATTGACCACTGTTGGAAACAGGATATTGGGCTTGATGGACCTTGGTCTGACCCAGTATGGCATTTTCTGTGTTCTTATGTGCCTTACTTGTTTCTCCAGGACATTGCAAGGGCCTGGCAGCCTTGGTGAAAGTCCTTTTCCAGCTGAAAGAATAGACATTTGCAGCTGGGGCAACTTTTTTTCTATAGCTTCTGTGGGAGTGTCCAGTAAGTTATCAAGATAATAGATTTCTACTTACGCATTTAATTGTTTATCACATAGCTAGTCAAATCTATATGGTTTACAAGTTCAGCTTCTTTGACACTCTCCATTTAGAAACTTGTTTGAGGGATAAGTACTAATACTATGGAGAAGTTTACTAATTACTGCTGATACTGGGGCTTGGTAGTGAAGGCGATGGAGTTTGTAACGCAACAATAATCTAAGAGCTAGCACATCTGAAGCCTAGTGGCCATTTGACAACCTATGAAAAGAACAGAAATGCAAATTTATTTTATTTTTATTTTTATTTTTATTTATTTATTTACATTCTCTTATATACCGCGCTATTCTGCATCAGTGCGGTTTACATTGAACAACTGAAATTACATTGAACAGGGCAAATAATTTTATGGTTTCCAGTAATCACAGGATTTCTGTTATGGTGCAATCAGGGCTGGCCCATCCAATAGGTAAGCAGGGTGGCCAGTCCGGGTGACCGACTGCGCCGCCCCCCCTCCCCCAGCTGCTACCGATTCCATTTTGGGGGGAGGTGGGCAGCAGCGGCAGCAGTATTTCTAAAAGCAGTGGCTTTTTGACGCTGCTTTCTTGCCCACGGCAGGCCATATCCTGCAACACACATGGCCTGCTGGTTCTGACCCCTCTCCAACAGTAAGTTGGGTTAGAAGGGGATCAGCAGTGGCAGGCCATGTGTGCGCTGAAGGATATGGCCTACCGCGGACAAGAATTGCTGCCATTTTTTGAAATACTGCAGCTGCCGCTTTCCTCCTCCCCCTCCTGAGACAGAATCAGCGGCAGCAGGGGGGGGGGGGGGCTGTGGCGAGGCTGGGGTTTCTGCCTAGGACAGCAGACACCTCTGGGCTGGCCCTGAGTGCAGCTGAACACCACTGTTCACATGGCCAATAAGAAGATGCTGGACGGGGAGGGGGGAGGCTAGGACTGACTGACAACCACATGCCAAAGTATCTGCATATATTTCCAGAATACTACAAATACTATTCTGTTTAATATGCTTTATTATTTTTAGTATATAGCTCATGCAAATTTAAAACCAGAACTGGCTTAAAATCTCACTCCTGGAACTAGGTAACCTGGCAATTCTGCCTATGGAAAATTCACACCATAACAGCTTGATATGAAAGGCAGACATCCAATTTACTCATTACTGAAGATTACATTTTTAGAGGTTCATTTACTAATGGTTGTGCTTGCTAACACTGTTATCACGCATTGTCAAAAGGTCCATTTTATTCTGTGCACTGAGCATTAGTAAATGACCCCCTTACAGTATGGAAATAGTAGTCTAGAATGATAATTTTAACAATAAATATCTTAATTCATGGTTTAGGACACTGTAAAATGATTATCTTCTTATTTGGATGGATTAGAAAATAAAACATAATCAGTGGGATGAAAGCAGTCAGAATAGGCTAGGATTTGACAGTAAGGTTACCAAAATGTTCCCGATTTTCAGGGATTGTCCACGATTTTAGAGCTGCGTCCCCGACTCCCACCTGTTTGGCAGCCTCCTGTCCCTGATTTCAGCAGTGGGGGCAGAGGAGGTAGAAAAAAATATTTTAAATTTAGTGATTTGCATATGTCAGTTTTTAGAACTTACATCCATTATCTTTATATTTTGCACAGTACGGGGAAATGCATCACTGCGTCTATTTCCCTGTCGATTTGTCTGCTTAGAAATGTTATTGCTGCTGTCATGGGACGGATGGGAGGGGGCAGGGTAATGACTCCTCTTCCCTCCTCCACACCTCATTGCTTTAATCTGGAACTAAATGTCCTGTCCTACAATGGTACAATAAAATGATCCCACCTGCTAATAACCCTCCTCTTGTATCTAGGTAGCAATTTTCTGCATTATGACTCCTTCAGGCTTCGAGGCTGCCTTTGGATCCTGACCTCCTTATTCTTCTGTCTGCACTCATATGTATTATTCATCCTTTTCATTAAGAATTTCCTAGTCCCCTGTTACTCTGTCTGTTTTAGCAGATTGTAAGCTCCGTGGAGCAGGGACTCTCTTTTAGACATATTTATACAGTGCTGCATTTGCCTAGTAGTGCCATATAAACAATAAATAGAGGAGTAGTAGTAGTATTTATTTTGAAAAACGTATTTTAACATCCTGTCTCCTTCCATTTCTTTTAGCTGTACCTACAGTATACTTCTATAGTAGGGGCACAAACTTATGACTGGCAATTTTTAGTAAGTTAGATCAGTGGAAGATGTAAAATCTATATTATTGTCATCTTTCCTAATGAGGTCAAAGACAAATATGTCACCTACAACACTATGGGGGTTATTTTAGAAGCATTCCCTCATGTAGAGTGGCATGTCCATGTCAATGCTAATTTAGAACAGGGACTCTACACAGGCGCACTTACTACATTTAAATGTCAATGAGGCATGCTTAGGGAAGGGAGAGAGAGTAATAAGGGTGGGCCTACAATATCAACATGAATTCCACTACGGAGAAATGTTGATGTCGGCATTTACAGCAGTCCTATGGCAATAATAACTGCCTGCTCTAAGGGGCAGCAGTCATTGCCAATGTATGGCCTCCCAGTCACCTTCCCCAACAGTGATCCCAACCTCAATCATCACCGCAACACCCCCTTAGGCTCTCTTTTCACTTCCACTCCCTGACAGGTGATCCTCCCAACCCTCACCTCACCCCTAAGTCATTTGAACCCCCTTACATATGATCCCACCTGCAAGAACTCTCCATCTGACTCCCCTCCCCAGGGCTAGGTAACCCCCCTCCCCCCACACCTACTTTCCATCCCATCCCCGGCCTTACTGATGGTCCCTGGTGTCTAGCAAGAGCAGAAGCCATCCTGAGTCATCCTTGTTCATCGTCATCCCAGGTTCGAAATGATGGTGAACCTTAGCAGTAATTTTGCAATATTTTGCCCTTATTTAATAGCCTGGCCCCTAGCATTACTGCCATGATTATCATTAGCAGTCACCACTGTCATTTTAAACCTATGACAACAAGCAGCAGTGACTAGGGATTGCGCCTGCTCCCACTAGTTACCTGGGACTCCCTGGGGATGGGATCGGGAGGTGGCAGTGGGAGATCTTGCAGCAGGGTTATTTTAGCTGTTGGGGGAGGGGGAGATAGTTCTTACAGGGTGGATCAAATGTAAGGGTGGGGCCCAATGAATTAGGGGTGGGTTAGAGGAGATGCCTATCAGAGGGATGTGTGGTCTGGGAGACAAAGGGGGGCGGGAGATCAGATGTACGCAGAGTGATTCCAATGGGTAAAATCAGGGGCTACAAATACTATACTGCATTGCAATGCAAATTTAACACTAGAACTAGCAAAAAATCTCACTCCTGGAACTGGATAACTTGGCAGCTCTGCAGATGATCAAGAAATCGAGGAGAACATGACAAAGCCAGACTAAAAGTTTCAACAATTATATTTTATTTAAGGTTTTCTTTTGTTCAATGGCCCCAAGCACACAAGATTTGTCCTCTGTCAGAACACACAATCTTGTTCTGAATCTTATGGAAATAAACTGGAAGAGTGACTTATATCCAGTGCTGTACAGTTTTATTACCACAGAGAAATACACAAATTCTTACAAATTCAGCATCAGATCTGCAACCTGCTGGGAGCAATAGCTTCAGTGTGTTTGTCACAGCTTCTGTACACCGCACCTTGGCAAGTTTGAATTTCAAAAAAGGGCAAAATCTCTCAAAAGGGATAGATTTAAGGATCAGTCAAAATGACGGCAAAAATAACTTGCACTCTGTTGAAATAGCACGTCTTTTTACAGTGCTGTCACTTCCTACAACTTTTAGAAGAGAAAAACATTTGGCAAGGATAAAGTTAGGCACGAGAATACTGGATGACTTTTGCCAGCAAAGAATGGGCAGAGGTCCCGCAGCGCTTGTTTGCAGTTTTATTCCAGCCAGATGTTTGCTATTCATTTATTTCTTCTTCTAGAGGTAACAGTGAATTAAAACCTTGTTTTAGGCCATTCAAGTTAATTGCAGGTGGAGCCTAGTCTAACTTTAGTATAATCTCTCCGAGAAGAAACAACATCTAGTTAAAGACATGTTGCATAAGATGATATACTGATGTAATAACCCATGAAAAATTAGCCTTCGTGTGTCAGTGACACCCCCCCCCCCCCCAACAATGTCACCTCGTAGCCCTTAATCAGGACTCAAACTAAAAGAATGGGGGCACCCTGAAAACCCCACTTATGTCTGCAGCTTCATCCCTTCTTAGCCATAAACCCAAATATTGACTCCCCTCCCCCACGAAGAAACCTTCCCAGCTCCTAATTTACTCCCAATTATTGAAATCCAGTAGGAGGCAGGAGCCCCTGTTTCAGGGCCATCATTTTGAAAAATGACCTTTCCTGACCTCTAGTACACCATATCTTTTGTGAAAATGATTAAGTGAAGTCTTTTGCAAGCAAACACTCATTGATGAGCAGCTTGGCATGAGCTAGCATCACACTAGATCATTAATGCAACATACAAAAACTTTCACCAAACATTATTCCTATGCTTAGAGGACATTTTCGATCTACAGCCTAGGAGTGCCCTCACAAAAGTGAGTTTTATGTGGAAACTTAGCACAAGATACAGGAATTCTAGCATATTTGGGCATCTTGTGCTATATTCTGTGCAGAGTCCACATTTGTGCTATTACTTTGCACTTTCATGCATCCGCCTTCTAGAGTGAAGATCCGGAATGCACTCAGCATAGGAATAATGTTAGCCTCAGTACTATGTTTTATAAATTCAGAGCTTTGCCTTTGCAAAGCAATTGAAAATTCAGTTCATCAGGTAGGCCTCAGGGGCGTACAGCCGAGTCCTAGGCGATGAAGCTTTCCCAGAAATGCTGAAGTAGTGTCCCTCAGCAGTGCACTTCAGGAGAGCCCATCACTGGAGAGGAGTAGACACTAATTTGGTTTTCATGCCCCTTCAGTGTTCGACCTTACTACCAAATCCACTCCAATTATTTTTACTGCAGTGTGTTGCCAAAATTAGTTCATAAAGTACAGCTCATGGGGAGAACTGACATATTTGGAAATGATACCCAAGCTGGAAGCAGCTTGCCTAGAGCATGTAGCAAAGGAAATTTAGAATCTCCTGATAAAATTAAAGCAATTAGATGGTTAATATCACATAAGCTGTTCTCTGCTTTCTGAACAACTGAGGTATAATTTAAACTTGGACTGATGGTATCTGAATTTGGTATCTGATTTTTGAATAATGATTCTGCAGGCCAGCCAGGAAATGAACTTGGCTGAAAACATATAATTAATATGAGATTCTTATTCTCAAAGTTTTTCCTAGCTAGCCCTATGGGAAAGGCACTTACAGACATTTGACATTCTAACTCTTAACCCCAAAATAATTATATCCAAAACAGATACTCTTTTTTGTAAGAATTGTTTATTTTTATTTGTTTAAAAATATTATATGCCGCCTTCTCACAAGGCCCAAGATGGACAACAAATATTCACAATAAATCAAGACAAAAAACAATAGCAACTGTTAAATTTCAGAAAGCTAAATGCCTGATGGAAAAACTAGGACTTCAACAGTTCCCTAAAACTCAGTATATCATCGTAGATGAATATTAGCATGTAACTGATTTCAGAAACTTGGCGCAAAATACCTAAAAGCACACGCAGAAGTAACATGCAAACAACTAGAAGAAGAGGATGGCAGAATCAGCGTTCCACATACTAATGCGAGTTGGCCAATCAGAAGAATACAATTGCAACAGGTCAGCAAGACGTATCGCTGAAAGCCCCAAACGAATTTTCAGGGAGACACATAATACTTGAAAATATTTGCTTCAAAGGGAAGAAAGATAGTACTGGCTGTACACAGGATCTTTCAGTAGTTTTGTTTGTTGTTTGCCTTTGTACCTGTGTGTTTAATCCTTGGCATTTTTTACTTGGAAAAGATCTATAAAATTACCTCCTTAAGGGATCATTTTATTAAACTTTTTCTGCACAAAAGGGCTATTATAAAATCGTGCAACTGCATAAAACATGTGCCCGTGGAAATCTTGCACCAGAACATAAGAACATAAGATATGCTATACTGTGTCAGACCTTGCATCGTGTAACCATAGTTTGGGATTTTCTTTGCTAGGTGCATAACTTTGCACTTGTCCACATTACATTTCATCTGCCATTTTGATGCCCAGCCTTCCAATTTATCAAGATCCTCTTGCAATTTTCCACAATCCTTTTGGGTTTTAAAAACTTTAAATAGTTTTGTGTCATCTGCAAATTTGATAACCTCACTCGTTATTCCCTTTTCTAGGTCATTTATGAATATGTCAAAAAGCAGCGGACCCAGCACAGATCCCTGGGGGTACACCACTATTCACCTTTCCCCACTGGGAAAATTGGCCATTTAGCCCTACCCTCTGTTTTCTATCTTTTAACCAATTCCTGATACACAATAGTATGCTGCCTCCTATTCCATGACTTTTTAATTTCACCAAGAGTCTCATGAGGGATCTTGTCAAAGGCTTTCTGAAAATCCAAATACACTATATCAACTGACTCACCTTTGTCTACCTGTTTATTCACACCTTCAAAAAAACATAACAGATTAGTAAGACAAGATTTTCCTTGTCTAAAGCCATATTGGCTGTCTCCCATTAAGCCATGTGTATTACTAATTAAAGATTTATTTGGATCAGCAAGGAATATTGAACTTTGCAGAGAAATTGCAAAGAAATTGAACTCATGAGCCATTCTGTATGTGAGAAATCATGATGAACCAGCCTGCTAGCCCAGAGATCAAAGCTTGGGGTTACTTTAGGTCAAAATCTCTGGGCAAGCAGGCAGTTTTAACCAGACAGAACTGAATGAGTGACTCATAGACAATTGACACCCTACAATAGTAGACCACGGGTACAGTGTTAACCCTAGCCAATCCTGATTTGAGCATGCAGCATGTTAACCTATGAATTACCAGAGCATGCAGCAAGCACGAGTCTAATTAGAGTACTTAGGAGGAGGATTTTCAGCAGGACTTTGGGACTTCAACTGACATACGAGACAGACGTAGTTCTTGTGGTCTCCTGGATTTCCTCTAAGTGATCGCTGAAAAGTCCCCCGACCTGAAGTGAGCTATAATATCCGGTGAAGTATTAATGCTTAACTTTTACTTATTATTCTAAAAGGACTTAATTTAATAAAAGCATATTGTATTTACCAAAGTGTCTATGCCTAGTCTGTGAGCTAGTGAGTGACAGGGTTAACTCATATTGTATTTGCCAAAGTGTCTATGCCTAGTCTGTGAGCTAGTGAGTGACAGGGTTAAAGAAAAGCGTAAAATTTGGCAATACATAAATGGCGACGAGGGTGGGATGGCCTAAATTATTACATAATGGGTTAGCAGAGTCCTGGGATAATAAGCTTAAGGAAGCAACCCCCGCCGATGTGGAAAGAGTACTCGGCGGGCTCCGGACCCTAGGATGACAGACCTGGGTGTTGTTAACAGAGAGTAGATCTGCTTGGCCAGGCATGAAGAATCCCAGACTTCTGCAGCTTTCGGGGCTGTATGATGGCAAGTTTGGTGAAGTTTTTTTTGTCTTAATTACAAGGTGTTAGCCTTTGATGTAGTAAGATATTTGGTACCAGGAGTGAGGTTCGAGAAAAGATAATGTTGAGAAGAAGAGTGAAGAATGCAAATAGTGTAAAAAATGTGAATATTGTAAATATTCAAGGTTGGCATCAGGTGTTTTATGAAATGTTAGCTAGAGAATGGTCCTGTGGGTCATGATTAAGTGAGAATTGGGTGTTTGTTTTAAAAGTGGATGTCCTTACATGTTTGCAAAAAATACCTGTTGAAATGCTTTTGTTGCCTGCATATCGTAAGATGCATCAGACAAAATCCAGCAAATTAGATTACAATGTTACAATGCCAGACCCGTTTGACAGATAAATTAGATGCCTATCCTGTAGAGTTAGTATTAATTGTTACTTGGTTTTTTTAAGATCCCTGGTTAAGAGAAACTCTGATCAGATAGGTATAAAGCACTTGTAAGCTTTGATTTGTTCTGTGTTCAAATGTCTGTTTGTAGTAAAAACTGTTTTTCTTTCATTACTGGCTACTCCAGTAGATTTTATGGTCCCTGGATGCTGAAGTGACTAGATCAAACAAACAAGGCATGAAACTAAGGAAACTGTTTTTGTTTTTCTTTGACCTTCAAAGTAGAGGTTGAGAGCCCTGACAGGACAATGGGGCATCCTGAGCCAGTTTGCAAATGATTTAAATCCTGAGTAAATAAGAAGGTAAATCCTGGTTAATCTTTATCATTAAGTATGTTATGCATCTATTCTTTGTCTTTGACTGTATATGCTATCAAGCAAACTTAAAAGTTAAAGGAGGATTTTATATATTGTGGCAAGCACCTCAGAGGGCGTAGTTATTGTTTATATTCTACAGAACCATAAACAGCTATAACTATAGGTTAATTGTTCATCTACATAGTAATCTGCATTTGCCTGAAGGAATCTGGACACAAGACCTATTGTTTGCTCTGCTGTCTGTGTTGAAGATAACATTTCAGATTAGTTTGATATCAGTTTCAGGTATAAGGTTTTAATTTAAATGTGACAAAGCATGATTTTGAATTCACCTCTTTGCAGCTTCATGTCATTTGAGAATGCCTGTTTCCTGAACTGTAAGATTCAAGATAATTACTTTGCCTTGTTAAGCTTTGTGCTGATGACTGATGAACAGGACAGTAACATCACAGTTTTATTTACTACAATATTGGATTTTAGGATAAATTCACCTGTTTTTCTGTATTTGAATTTTACGTGTTGGTGCCCAGAGAAAAAGTGTACTTTGTTCTGAAAGTTTTTATTTCAGTTTCAGTACAGTTCCTGAGAAAATAGATATATGTTGCAGAGAAAACAGATATATGTTGCAGCACTGTGAGATATTAATTTTCTTTAGTTTATACACTTGCACTTATGTTACCAAATACACTTGTTGTAGTAGTACATTATGCCGAGGTCCAGTACACACACAGCAATTACAAGATGAGTAAAATATTAATAAGTTTGCTGAAATTTTGGACAGAGGCTGATATGAAATTGCTTTGTTCCCAAGCATATAGAGCAAATATAGATTAAAGATGGAACTGAGTTCCCAGAAAATAATGAGAACTTGAGTTGATTGGATAAAACCAAATCTTGCTTGTCAGCAATGATCCAGGAGAGGTTTGAGAAAAAGAATAAGAGAGAGAGAGAGAGGCAGAAAGGTGAGGCCACGGCCTAGGCTAAGAAAAAGACAATAAATGTGCTGCTTCCAGTGTGATGATCTGGGCTACCAAAATTCTGACTGCTCTAAGACTCCTCGAGGACCCACAAGGCCTGAAGAACAGGAACTGTGCATATTTATGCCTCTGAAGAGACATGGATAGGCAGGGGAGAATAGTCCGAGAAGAACCCGAGGATCGTCATGAGGCCCAGCCACAAATGCCTTGCAATCCAAGAAGAACTTGAAGACGTATCGCCATGAGGCCCAACCACCAATGCCTTGTACCCTCTTAGATCTCTCACCTCAAAAGGATCTCTTTTTGACACCATAATTAATGAGTAGCTTACACAAATCCTTGTGAACACTGCAATTTTAAAATCAGTCCAACAGCACTCTCACTGAGAACAGTATATACGATAGATTCTAGTTATACGTGAGAGATATGTGACTGTCATGTTAGGATAAAATGCTGCAAAATAATAGTTTTATATTGTAAGGATTTTACCCAAATTGTTCCTATTTAGAATGAGCATATGTCCACTTAGCATTGGACCAATTAAGTTGATGGGAAAGGGACACTGTTTACTCATACTGTTATCTTATTGAGAAGAATCTAAATGTATATTCTCTGCCTACCATTTGTTTACACCAATATTAAGTTTTTAACAATTGTTTGACGTCCTTGGCAGCCTTGCCAAATAAGGATACATAAGTATGGTATAAAAAACATGCAAAGGACCTATGTACGTAGTTGGTGGAATGATGCAGGTGATGAAAAAGTGTTGTGAAAAAGTGTTGTGAGGGATGAAGTGGAATATTAAAGGAGAAACTGTGATAGACAGTAAACTGATGAAGGTAATTTGAAGTGACATATCTGCCCAATGAATATGTAAACAAAAAAATATGAGCACTTTATTCAACTATGCCGTCTCCAGAAGCTTCAATTCAGGAAGTCATACTCAACAATTGGAAATAGATACTTGGAGACAGGCTAGGTGCACCTTGCACCCTGATGAGCTTTGGAAAACCCACACTGGCCATGTGGTACCTCCAGATGCTTTTTTTGCCTCACTTTTCCTCTGTATGTCCTGGCCAGGCATGCAGAGGCAAAGGGGGATGATTTGATGACAAATTCTCACACAATTGGTATAATTCTAAAACTTGCCAAAATTGCAGAACACGTGTGTGCAACTTGTCTGATCTGTAAACATGTAAAGGTCAGTCAAGGGCATAATGGAATATTTCCTACAAGCAAATGAATTTCCAGTGACAGAGAGACAAGGAGTTAATCAAATTGCGAGACAAGATCGACACCATACGAGATAGTTGCTGGTAGACCATTGAAAGTTTATAAAGCAATATTTATTATTTATAGGATATGATCTTAGTAAATATAGATCAAATTAAGTTTATCTTATTGTGAAATCTAATCTAGAATATTTAGTCTTTTCATTTAATATTGGTGCTGCTCTTCTGAATGAGGCCTGGAGCCATGTCACCTAATGCAATCCAGAGAGTCCAGCAGAGGGTATTGGCCAGAGTCCAGATGGAGCAGACCATCCCGAGAAATCTGAACTACACACCGCAGAAATGTGTGAAGGCGTTCCTACCTGGTTCAGTGTGTCCCTTTGAAAAAGGGGCCAAAATATCCGCCCACGAGAATAAGAGGTTCAACTTTTGAGAGAAACCAAACTTAAACTTCAGAGAAAGGTGAAAAACACTACGGAGTCCTGAAGAACTGCTGAGAAGCAGGCCAAATTATCTGAAAATAGGAAGAGGACTATTGGACTGATTGGGGGTTTTTTATGAATGCTTTTTTGTTTTATGTATTGTTATTCTTTTATTATTGTTTCCTTGGAAAGTAACTGTAATTCTAGTATCTCAGATTTTTTCTGCTGAACATCATGTGCCCAATTGCTTATGTTACCTGTTCCTCAGATCTTAGTTATTGCTGTGGTTTCTCTTTCTCCTGCTTATACTACTTTTGAATCCACGGGTGGTTAACGTTTGGGTAAAATATGAAAGACCAGATTCATAGCTGGTGGAAGGAGAAGTAGTTGCAATATGATTGAGGTTGTTAGTCCCTCACCACTTGCTCCACTACCCTCAATATATAACTGGTACATTGAAGTCCATGGGGAAGATGTACAGTGGAAAAAAGTTCTGAATGTGCCGGTGAAATGAGTCCCCCACTGTATGGGGAGCTGATAAAGGTAGCTGAGACCTACAAGCCATTTGGCTTTGAATTTGTAATGCCGGTGGGAATGGTATATTAGATATCTTGGAAAAATATCACCTAATTTATACCGTGACTTCTTGTCCCCTCAAGCATTTATTCACTATGTTTTAGCCCATGTTACTATTACTGTATTTCTAAATGAATTACAAAGGCGATTCAGCCATTCCTTACGTACAATATCCTTGTTGATCCACGGGTGGAATGTATTACTAATTAAAGATTTATTTGGATCAGCAAGGAATATTGAACTTTGCAGAGAAATTGCAAAGAAATTGAACTCATGAGCCATTCTGTATGTGAGAAATCATGATGAACCAGCCTGCTAGCCCAGAGATCAAAGCTTGGGGTTACTTTAGGTCAAAATCTCTGGGCAAGCAGGCAGTTTTAACCAGACAGAACTGAATGAGTGACTCAGACAATTGACACCCTACAATAGTAGACCACGGATACAGTGTTAACCCTAGCCAATCCTGATTTGAGCATGCAGCATGTTAACCTATGAATTACCAGAGCATGCAGCAAGCACGAGTCTAATTAGAGTACTTAGGAGGGGGATTTTCAGCAGGACTTTGGGACTTCAACTGACATACGAGACAGACGTAGTTCTTGTGGTCTCCCAGATTTCCTCTAAGTGATCGCTGAAAAGTCCCCCGACCTGGAGTGAGCTATAATATTCGGTGAAGTATTAATGCTTAACTTTTACTTATTATTCTAAAAGGACTTAATTTAATAAAAGCATATTGTATTTACCAAAGTGTCTATGCCTAGTCTGTGAGCTAGTGAGTGACAGGGTTAACTCATATTGTATTTGCCAAAGTGTCTATGCCTAGTCTGTGAGCTAGTAGTGACAGGGTTAAAGAAAAGCGTAAAATTTGGCAATACACCATGACTATCTACATGTTTAGCAATTTTGTTCTATATGATGGTTTCTATCATTTTTCCCGGTACTGATGTCAGGCTCACTGGTCTGTAGTTTCCCGGATCACCCCTGGAACCCTTTCTAAAAATTGGCGTTACGTTGGCCATCCTCCAATCTTCAGGTATTACAGATGATTTTAATGATAGTTCACAGATTACTAATAGCAGGTCTGCAATCTCATATTTCAATTCTTTCAACATCCTTGGATGTATATCATCCGGTCCAGGTGATTTGCTGCTCTTCAGTTTATCACATAGTTGTAATACATCTTCCTGATGTATCGATATTTCCTTCAATTCTTCCGCAGCTTTAAATACTACTTCAGTCATGGGTAACATCCCTACATCTTCCTCAGTAAAGACCGAAGCAAAGAATCCATTCAGTCTCTCCACTATCGCCTTGTCGCTTCTTAGTGCCCCTTTAACCCCTCTATCATCTAATGGACCAAATGACTCTCTCACAGGGTTTTTGCTACGAATGTACTTGAAAAAGTTTTTATTACGTGTTTTTGCTTCCTCAGCAAGCTTCTTCTCAAATTCTCCCTTTGCCTGCCTTATCAATACCTTGCATTTAACTTACCAGTGCTTGTGCTGTTTCCAGTTTTCGTCGTTTGCTTCTTTTTTCCATTTCCTGAAAGATGATTTTTTGGCAACAGCCTCTCTGACCTCACCTTTAAACCATGCTGGCAGTTTTTTGGACTTCCACTTTTCTTAAAGCATGGAATACAGCTGGTCTGGGCTTCCAAGATAGAAACATAGAAACACAGAAATATGATGACAGAAAAAGACCACATGGCCTATCTAGTCTGTCCTTCCATATCAACAACTACAACAGTCCCCTTTTTACCTTTAGAGATCCTCTGTGTTTGTCCCATGCTTTTTTGAATTCAGTTACTGTCCTCATCTCTACCACCTCCACTGGGAGACTATTCCACGGATCCACTACTCTTTCCGTAAAGAAATATTTCCGCATATCACTCCTGAATCTATCTCCCTTCACCCTCATCCAATGTCCCCTCATACCAGAACTTGCTTTCAATTGAAAAAGGCTCTCTCCCTGAACATTTATGCCACGGAGGTATTTAAACATCTCAATCATATCACCTCTATCCAGCCTTTCCTCTAAGGTGTACATATTAAGATCCTTCAGTCTGTCCTCATATGCTTTATAATGAAGACCACTAATCATTTTAGTAGTCACCCTCTGCACCGACTCCATCCTTTTGAAGGTGTGGTCTCCAGAATTGCACACTATACTCCAAATGAGGTCGCACCAAAGACTTATACAGAAGCATTATCACCTCCTTTGTTCTGCTAGCCATTCCTCTCCGTATGCACCCAAGCATCCTTTTAGCTTTTGCCGTCACCTTTTCTACCTGTTTAGCTAATTTAAGATCATCAGACACAACCATGCCTAGGTCCCGCCCTTCTTTAGTGGACAAAAGTACTTCACCCCCTATACTATATTGCTCCCTTGGATTGCTGCAGCCCAAATGCATGACCTTACATTTGTTAACATTAAATCCCAGCTGCCAAATTCTAGACCATTCTTCAAGCTTAGCTAGATCCCTCCTCATGTTATCTACGCCTTCCTGGGTGTCTACTCTATTGCAGATTTTGGTATAATCCACAAAGAGGCGAAACCTTACCTGACAGCCCTTCCGCTATTTCACTAACAAAGATGTTAAAAAGAATCGGACCAAGGACAGATCCTGGGGCACACCATTGGTAACATCCTTCTCCTCAGAGTGAGCTCCATTTACTTGTACTCTTTGTCGCCTCCCACCCAACCAATTTCTAACCCAAGCAGTAACTTTGGGGTCCATCTCTAGGGTGCTCAGTTTGTTTATAAGTCACCTGTGAGGAACAGTGTCAAAGGCTTTACTGAAATCTAAATACACCACATCTAGAGCTCTCCCTCGGTCCAACTCCCTGGTCACCCAGTCAAAGAAATCAATCAGATTTGTCTGACAAGACCTGCCTCTGGTGAATCCATGCTGCCTCGGATCCTGTAATCCGCTGGACTCCAGAAACCTCACTATTTTCTCTTTCAGCAGCGTTTCCAATAATTTACTCACCACCGAAGTTAAACTAACCGGCCTGTAGTTTTCAACCACATCCTTACTTCCGCTTTTGTGTAAAGGCACCACATGAGCCTCTCTCCAGTCCTTTGGCACCACTCCCGACTCCAACGAGGCATTGAAAAGGTCAGTCAGTGGAGTTGCTAGAACGTCCCCAAGTTCCCTCAGTATTCTAGGGTGTATCCCATCCAGTCCCATCGCTTTGTCTACTTTAAGTTGAGCTAGTTTCTCACGAACACAGTCTTCTGAAAATTGTTTAAGATGTCCCTCACTTCTGTTCCTATTTATGGGTGTTTTCTGAGGTCTTGCTCCTGGTTCTTCATCTGTGAACACAGAACAAAAATATTTGTTAAGCAATTCCGCTTTATCCTTACCAGCTTCTACATATTCCTCCCCTGCACCCTTGAGTCTGACAATACCACTTTTGCCCTTCCTCTTCTCACTAATATAGCTGAAAAATGTCTTATTCCCCCATTTTATTGCATTGGCTATTTCCTCCTCCTTTTGAATCTTTGCCTTCTTGACTACTTTGCTAGCTTCTCTAAGTTTTTCCAAATACAGATGCCTGTCTTCCTCTCTCTGTGATCTCTTGTATTTCATGAAGGCTTTCCTTTTTTTCTTCACTTTTTCAGCTACTTCTTTCGAAAACCATAGCGGTCTCCTTTTCCTTTTACCTTTATTTACCATTTTAACAAAAAGGTTGGTTGCCCTTAAAATATCCCCTTTCAGTTTTGCCCACTGTTTTTCTACATCCCCCAGCTGTTCCCATCCCACTAACGACTCCCTGAGGTATTGGCCCATCTTCTAAGATCCTTTGAATGGATTCTAACAGCTCTAGTCCCAATACTGAACCACACCATCTGGTGATCACTGGATGCAAAATGATCTCCCACTACAACATCAGAAACACTTTCACCATTGGTAAGCACCAAGTCCAGTATGGCCCCTTCACATGTGGGGTCTGTTACTAATTGCCTGAATAGTTCTCCCTTTAGAGAATCCAGGATCTCCTTACTTCTAGATGATACTGCAGCAGGAATGTGCCGATCAACATCTGGCATATTGAAATCTCCCCTTTCCTAGCAATGCTGCATATGTCTTCAATTAACTCTCTGTCCACCTCTTCCTCTTGTAAGGGAGGTCTGTATATCACACCAGTGCAAATAGATTTTTATTTCCCTCTTTCTAGTTTAACCTACAATGCCTCCTCTCTCCCTTTTAAGCTCTGTAATTCCAAAGCTTTAATAGTAGTTTTTACATATAGTGCCACTCCTCCTCCCCTTCTTCCTACCCTGTCCTTTCTGAATAAAGTATAGCCAGGTATAGTTACATCCCAATCAAGGTTTTCTGTGAACCATGTTTCTGTAACTGCCACTAAATCCAAGTCAGCCACTCCCACCAAAGCTTCAAGATCAGGGATCTTATTTCCCATGCTACGAGCATTTATACACACTGCTTTCCATATGTTACCCCTGTTACCCATTTCCATAAAGGTATTTAATGTATTTTTCAACAACACCCAAGCTTGATGTAAGTATTTAACCTTTGCAACTGCTCCTTTTAGTTTTTTCTTAACTATTTTCCTCATTTTATCATAGTCTCCCTTTCAAAAGTTAAAAGGTAGTACTGTGGATTTCCTTACCATCCCTCCTCCACTACTTAAATCAAACTCAATCATGCTATGATCATTATTGCCAAGTGGCCCCAACACCCTTATCTCTTGCACCAGATCTGGTGTTCCACTAAGGACTAGGTCCAATATGGCTTCCCCTCTGGTCGTTTCATGAACCAGCTGCTCCAAGAAGCAGTCATTTATTTCAACTAGGAACTTTATCTCACTAGCATGACCTGCCGTGACACTGACCCAATCGATACCAGGGTAATTGAAATCACCCATTATTATTACTGTGCTGTAACGTTTGTTAGCATCCTTGATTTCTTTGAGCATTTCATCATTCATTTGTTCATTCTGGCCAGGCGGTCGATAGTACACCCCCACTGCCATAGCCTTCCCCTTTTTACATGGAATTTCAATCCATGGAGATTCTACAGCAAATTTTGTTTCCTGCAAAACTTTAATCCTTTCTGACTCAATGTCCTCTCTAACATAGAGCGCAACCCCTCCACCAATTTGATCAGCTCTTTCATTACGATATAGTTTGTACCCAGGTTTCATAGTGTCCCACTGGTTGTCCTCCTTCCACCATGTCTCTGAGATTCCAATCATATCTAACCTCTCATTTAGTGCTATATATTCTAAATCTCCCATCTTATTTTCTACACTTCCAGCATTTGCATACAAGCATTTTAGAGACTGTATTTTATTCATATTAATTTGGCTATTGGTAGGCATGGGTAATTTGGAATCCTTAAGCTCTGCCTGCTCCATACTCAAGGGCATTTGGGCTACTTTACTCTTTTTTGGAACCTCTCTGCTTTTGGTAGTATTCTTCAAGGATACATTCTTCTGAACAATGTGCTCTTGTGCGACTGTCGGCTTTCCCCTATTATCTAGTTTAAAAGCTGCACTATCTTCTTTTTAAAGGTTAATGCCAGCAGCCTGGTTCCATCCCGGTTAAAGTGAAGCCCATCCCTTTGGAAGAGCCCTTCCTTTCCCCAGAATGTTTCCCTATTCCTAACAAATCCAAAACCCTCATCCATGCAGCATCGTCTCATCCACGCATTGAGTCTCCGGAGCTCTGCTTGCCTTTTGGATCCTGCAGGTGGAACGGGAAGCATTTTGGAGAACGCTACCCTGGAAGTTCTGGATTTCAACTTCCTACCTAAAAGCCTAAATTTAGCCTCCAGAACCTCCCTACCACATTTTCCTGCATCATTGGTACCGACATGTACCAAGACAGCAGACTCCTCCCCAGCACTATCTAAGACCTTATCTAGGTGGCGCGTGAGGTCCACTACTTTCGCACCAGACAAGCATGTTACCAGGCGATCCTCACGTCCACCAGCCACCCAGCTATCTACATGCCTAATGATCGAATCACCAACTATAACGACTGTCCTAACCCTTCCCTCATGGGCACATGGCCCTGGAGAACCTCCTCGGTGCGAGAGGGTTTTACATCACCTGGATGACAGGTCCTAGTTACAGGATCACTACCTGCCACACCAGGGTGATGCTGTCCTGTCACGTGTCCTCTCTCCTCCATGGCAACAGGGATGCTGTCAGACTGGAGGTGGGACTTCAGGACTATATCTCTGCAGGTCTCGTCCATGTACTTCTCTGTCTTTCTTATGTCTTCCAAATCTGCTACTCTAGCCTCTAGAGAATGGACTCGTTCCCTAAGAGCAAAGAGCTCCTTGCACCTAGTGCACACGTAAGACATCTCACCAACTGGGAGAAAATCATACATGTGACATTCAATGCAAAAGACTTTAAAGCCCCCATCTCGCTGCTGGACTGCTGTCTGCATCTTATTTTTAAGCTTGTGTTTAGATCTTTAAGTTCTTTATTTACTAAGGGTTGCTGTGGTACTTATCCTAATAAAAGTGCACCTAATACGTTTAATATACCTTGTTCACCTGAAGCTTAATTAATCTGAGGTCCTTAGTGTTTACATGATCTGTGTGCAGCCATTCCCAGAAGTGCAGGCTGGGCAGAGTAGAGGTGGCACATAGACATTTCCACCCTTCTTTGGAGCAGGTATAAATGGGTGCTACTGGGACTGGATCTGCCTATTTTATATTTTAGAAGGCATATTAGGCCTTACAATAGGTGCCTTTTTTGAACTTCTCACATACAGTACATGATGGCCTGTTATAAAATCAGGCCCTTAAGGGATCATTTTCTAAACCATTTCCATGCATAAAACATTTGCTCATGGAAATGGCTCAGTATAAAAATGCCAAAACGTTATTGAAAGCAAAAGTATGCTCATGATGTCACTTTGCATTCCCTTTTATCTATGGTGAGTAGAGGTCTTCCTGCGGCAGGATTTGGACTTATGTGCATATTTGGGATTCTCAAAGATAGATGCATAGATAACCATGGGCCCGATATCGGCTAGCTGCCAACACTGAACCTCAGATCTCTGGAAGGAGCGGTGTATAAATGTATGCCAAATAAATAAATAAATAAATTCAATATCAGTGCCATATCCAGCCACCAGCATTGAACATCCAGGTCAGCTGATAGCTGCTTAGGGGTAACTGAGCAGCAGCTGAATATTGCCACTGCTTGGTTATCCCTGGGTGCCATTTCTGCAATGCTCTGATGCTATCTAGTTATTTAACATTTCTTATATACTGCCTTTCATGATATCAAGGTAGTTTACATTGAACAAACTGAAATTACATTGAACAGGGCATTATAACTTGGAGATAACTATTTTACAGGGAACATGGGCTATGGAGGGTTAAGTGGCTTGCCCAAGACCACAAGGAGCACCTGTGGGACTAGAAACCCCAGTTCTTCCGGCCCAAGGTTGCTGTCCTCTAGTGGGATTTGAACCTCTGACCTTCTGGCCTGAGGTAACTCGCCCCGACCACTAGGCCACTCCTCCCAATATGACTAGCACTGGGGTGAAGCACCCTCAGATATTCAGTGGCACTAACTACATTAGTTCCACTAAATATCCATTCACCATGATTAACGAGGTTAACAGGTCTACTAACTACACTAATCGTTTTAAATATTCGGCCCCATATTCTGAGTGCATTTGTGTGCAAGTATTTTGGGTGTGATCATTTTCAAAGGGAACATTTGCATAGAGTTTCTCGTTTGAGAATTGGTGTAACATGTGTGCAAAGTGATGTAATGGAAGTACAGGCTAGGATGACTGTTACAAAACATCCCCCTTTCTGTGTGTGCTTAGGAACAGCCTGATTACGGTTACAAAGCAGCATAGCTTAGTGTGGCTTTAGGGAAGCAGCCACACACAGAGGCATATCTGAACACCAAGAGGACTGAGAACCCGTACAGCTGTTTCTGAAACCGCAAATTTCTTGGAGCAGAATTCTACTGATAAACCAAACTCCGTGGGCCTGATTTTACATCAGGATATTCATATGAGAAGCTCCAAAAGGTGCCTATGTTACGTTTATTTTGTAAAGACAATATAAGCGCCTATCTGCCTTTATAAAACAGAGATCCTGAACCAGCCAATGCACACATCTACAGTAACTTCGAAGCTGGTGTAAATGTCCACATACACTGTAAGGGACCTTTTACTAGCTGTCGGCGCATGTTCTGGTGCCTGCTGAAGGCACGCTAGCACACACATTGGCAGCTATCCAGAGCCGTGACAGAGTGGGCCATTTCCACACTAACTGTGACTCATGCATTGGGGTGGTAAGGAGGTGGGTTAGGGGTAGAGAGTGTGTGTGGTACGCATGGCACAGTTAGCGTGGGGGTAAACACTGTGCGCTAGCCGCAACCCTTGCGATTAGCATGGGTACACCTAATGCCGTGCTTTTGTCATGCTGCGGCACAGTCGCATGCACTTCAGTAACTTCTGGGAACAAGCTTTCCATGCTCCCAGCACTTAACGCTGTGGCGTTGCCCTAACACACCATGGATTTGTGCATTATCAGCACATTTGGGGCCACACCATAGTGCCCTTTAGTAAAAGGGCCCCTAAGTGCGTCCTCACATATTTCATATTATATGACATACACACGGCTTCATCCAAACTGCACCTCCAGGAATGCCGGCACAGAAAGTGTGCAGAAGTAGGTGCACGGTTTCCATACGTCAACTTTAAGCATGAAAGTAGGAATCTATTTCTGTTTGCAAAATACTAGCTTAAGTGGCAGAAATCAGGCTTTACTTTAAGGCGCGGGCATGCATACCAGTCCTAGAGTTGGTGTAACTGCCCATGACTAGATGTTTCCAAGAATATGCCAAAATTATAGTCTTTTATAATCTATGGGGGGTATTTTAGAAGCTCTATTCGTGAGTTGGAAGTCTGAACATGAGCACTTAGACTTGCAAAACCTGCAGATGTCCCCAGAGCCTTTTTAGAAATAAAGTGTAGAGACGTCCCTGATGCAAGAATGCCCATGTAATACGGGGCATGGTAGAGATATGCCCTGAGTGGAGCAAGGAAGATGCGCATCACGGTGTGGTTTCAGAACAAAACAAGCATGTCAGGCCCTGGTTGTTCAGGCATCCTTCACAACAAATAAGGTGCAAAACCTTGCATATTTCATGTCTGCAATGCTTCCAGGGAAAAGGGCAAAATGTGCTTATATCGTCACATTTAATATTTCCTGGCCAAAGAAACCAGCTCATAAATACATACTCCAAACATATTACTGGCTTGCCGCCACACATCTGAGTATCTGAAATGGCATGGCAGGATATGCTAGTCTCATAACATACATACCCCTCTTCTGAATTACCCAGGCTGAGGCATCTAAGTATCCAGTTCAGCAGTCATGCAATTTGGAGACATCCGCATTTGTAAAATAGCCTGTACCCGGACTTGCTATCTGCACGCAGCCCATCTCCATTTTTCAGGGTGGAGATGGAGGGACTGCAGAAGGCATGGTTGCCACTCGCCTGGTTTTTGGAGGTTCTGCTGTGGACATCCCTGATTTTTCCACAAGTAGCGCTGGCACATGGATCCCGGCCAGACTAAGAACAGTGTGAAGAAGGGTGACAATAAAATAGGGGAGAAATCCTTAGGTAAGTTGCCAATGAAGCCTCATGGCCCCAGGATCTAAGCTCTGGTTCTGGTAGGGTTAGAAGACATATGAGCAAAAAAACCCCCATTTCATTGTGAAATACCTTTGTGCTTATTTTTGGAAAAAACTTAAGAAATAGCCTTTTGCAAATTTTACACAATGAAATATTAAGAAGATAAGGAAGCGAGAGGAGAGAATTATATCAGAATTTTTCAGCTTTGGTCATGAAGCACTAGCAGTTTGATTCCTATAAACTGAATCCAAACCTCTGTGAGGAACTGGGTGTGACAGTTGGTCATGAAGATTCGGAATGCATAAGCACATCAATAACATGTGTGACTGAAACAGATAAAGAAAGATCCAAAAAGGGTCTTTGAGACAAAAACATGGAGTGGGGCTCCCAAATGTTTTATTTAATTAAAGTAGTGCGATAGCTATGTTAGTCCACCTTAATGGCAGTTAAATAAAAAGGAAAATAAGGGGGTACCTTTTTATTGGACTAACTTAATGCATTTTTAACAAGCTTTTGAAGGTTAAAACCTTCCTGACCTGAAGAAGCATGTATTAAGTTTGTTCAATAAAAAGGTCGACCATTATTTCCCTTTTCTGTTTCTCTTTTTATTTAACTTGGCTGTCATTTTTATGAAAATGTAAACATTTGTCTCAATCATTTGTGAAGCTCAAAATGTAGTTTTTGGCCCATGCTACATAGCAGCGTAAATTACCCTGTATGTGGCAGGTTTAAAATCCTGTTTGGACGATAAGAGCCAGTCCCTAAAATATTTCTCTCTCTTTATTGGTCTCTTCTCGCCTCTATGCTGAGTCAGGCCAGAAAAGAAGGGACTGGAGACAAATGTGCTTTTCATTGCCTTGCTGGCCTTTGGCGCTCTCGTTTCACCGATTTGCCTTTCTCGACCAGCAGTGCAATAAGGGAAGAATATGTGTCATAAAAAGTAAATTTGTAGGCATGAACAGACGGCACTGCTGAGCAGCTTCTACCCTGTGTGCTCTTCATTCCCCGCTCATCAGTCTCATGGGCAGGATGCTTCATTTCATGACTCTTGCGAGGGAATAAAGGGTCGCAGGTGGAATAAGTGATAGCATATAACATCTCTCCTTTTGCTTTGCTGTTTGCTTTTTGGACAATTAACCCAGCGACCCCATTTGATTTTGGAAAGAGAAACTAATATGTATAGGAAGGAGCTTCAAAACTTGTCAAGACAACGTGACCGACATGAATCTTAACTATCACATCCTGACCCCTACCTAACTAGCTGAGATAAAAACTGCAGTCATTCTGCAGGCTGCATATAAAACCCATATGAATCATCTCCTTCCTTGAATGCATAAAACACAGGCACAAATGCTGAAAATACTCACCACCTGGACAGGAATCAGATGGATGAGAACAGAAACAATTCATAATTACATTGGAAAGCAGTTAGGAAAACATAATGAATGTGATTTTGTTTCCTTGTTATTCAAGAAGAGAATCTTACTCAGCCTAATACAGATCCCTTTTAGACCACATACTGCATTGTTGCTATGCCGTGTTTCCCTCGTGTTTCTTATTTTAAGTCACAAAAGAGCAGAATGCATGCAAGTGTTAGTCCTGTGACCCTCCCCCCCCCCCCCCCCCCCATTCAGCTTCAGAAACTCCAATCTTTTTCTCTTTTCCAGTCTAATAAACTGTAGGGAACATGAAAGTCAAGATTTGTAAGCTTTTTTTTTTTTTTAATTGTGTTATGTTTTTCTTTCCTCCTTACAAGAAACCATTTTTGCTTTGTGGCTGCCTTATGTGTGAAGGCCAAGGAGATGTCAGTGTCAAGCTTATTTTATAAACACAGAAAGGCACCTGCAATACACACGTAAATCACACCTCTGCCCCTAGTCTGCTGAAACGCTTCCCCTGAACATGCCTATACCTGAGCTGTGTCAAAGTACACATGTTGATCACACCTATTTTGGCACGTGAGGCAATTTAGTAAGAACCATTTTACATTGACATATACATGCAAAAAGCCTTCATAAAATTACCCTCTAGCTGACATTTTAAATCATCTGTTTTTTAAAGTGAGTCTACTCTAGATGGTTTTGACTTAGGTCTGAGATGAAAATTTGCAACGCTTGCTCAGTGAGGATTTTGCATGAGGAAAGGTTTGTCATTAATTTTTGGGAAATGTAATAATGTTTTATAAAGTGCAAAGTCCATGGTGTATTTCTTTTATATGTAACCTGAGTAATGACAGAAGGTTTAATCTAAAAGATAAACAAAATTTGCAATTTCTCTAGCATGCTGTTTAAGAAGCATATCTGGACCTTATTTACTAAAGTGTGACAATGTGATTTAATGGACATTAAATAATGCAATAATAGGCCCTATTTACTAACAATGCACTTAACTTGAATTAATGCACATTAACTTGAACACACATTGGTCAATAAGGTCTTCAGTTTGCTAATTGATTGATATGGGACAACCTTTCAGTAGAGCTGCTAACTGCTGCTCTACACATTAGGGGCTTGTTATTTAAGCGTGGCAAGGGGTCTTTTACTAAAGGGTGCTAGCTAGCAGTGCATGTCTGGTGCACGCTAAAAGTGCATTTTGGGCACACATTGCTGGCTAGCACAGGGCCAATACTGTGCTAACTGTGCAACCTGCGTGATGGTCATGATGAGCGGGATATAGATGGAGAGTGGGTGTGGTGAGCTCAGTGCTGTTAGCATGGGGTTCACACTGCGTGCTGTCTACTGCATGATTAGCATGGGTGCACCTAATGCCACCTCAATAGGTGACGTAAAATGCATTCACACTAACATGGAACTTGCTAGGGGACAGTATCCCTTGTTAACATGTGGGAAAATGCTTTCCACACCCCAACCGTTAACGCAGTGGTGTTATACCTAATGCGCCATAATTTCAGCACATCTAGTAAAAGACTCCCTTAGTTTTTAGCCTGTAAATTCAGCAGATTTTCAGAAGGTTCCAATGTACATTACATCTGAATACCTACCCATTTCTATTTTGTGTGTGTTTGTGGTAGGCGAAGGACTATGATCCATGCTGCTTGAACTGAACAGACAGGCCTAAGTAGCATGACCTGTAAATGAAGCTTGTGGTTAGGCCCAGAGGAGTTAACCCCCCCCCCCCCCCAATACTGCTTCCATAGAATCGAAACTTAACTAAGCATAACTGAACATAGCTAAGCAGAATCGAAACTTAGAAGAGATAGAAAAACAACTTTAATTGGAACTGATAAGATGTGTGAAGCTTCTATGGAATTAATTAACTCTGCTGAAAGAAAAGTTACAGTGCCCTGCTTTCCCACATGTTTTAGTTAGACAGTGACCTTGGAGGTAAAATGTAACGAGAGCCTAAGAAATGACCATTGTAATGAGGACTGTAAGGGGGGTAAGCAGGTGCTGAGCCCAGACCAAGGTCCTCATTGGAGCTACGTATTGGTACCGGGGACCAATAGATGGGGTGAAAGGGGTTACCGGGACCAATGAGAAGTTTGCCTATACCTAGAATGGACAAGAACAGTATAAAAGTTGTTGTTTTACTAACAGCCATTGCTCAGCCATTTTGAATGTGATTCTGCTTGAGTCTTGTGCACAAATAAATGATTTGGACCTTCTGAACAGACTCCTGGTATTATTGGATTGTTTGCGCTCTGCCGCTACATATTCTTGGTGCGTTGGCCGGGAACGTGTGGTGAGTAGAGGGTATACGAGCTGATATACCACGACTTTCCGCCTCTACAGGTTTGGTCCTGCTGGGCTCGTGCCCTTCCGACGTGGGCTCGGCTCCCAGGCGCCACCGGTCCAGTTGCTTCGGAGGGAGCTGGGCCAGGCCTCGGTGGGTGCTGGACCCAGTCGGAGCCAACACCTCGAACCCGTGAGGGGAGTCCGAGGTCCAACTCATGCGCTTGCTTGGGAACGGGGACCGGATCCGGTGAGTATAGTGTTTGGAATGTCTAGACAGATGAGTCAGATCTGCAGCTTGGAAATTGTTAACTTGTAATTTGAAAGGCCTTAAAACTTTGGACTTTTGGTAAGAGAGCCTGATCACCTCTCGAAGGCGGTCCAAGTAGCCTTGCATGAGTATGCGCGAGGTGAACCCACTGCCAATTTGGAATTTGGAATTTGAATTTGCATTTGGTAAGAGAGCTCTCAAGATGGTCCGACTAACCCTGCATGAGTATGCGCGGGGTGAAACTATCGTCTTTTTGATTTTGACTTTGATTTTGAATTTGATAGCCTAGTCAGAAGAGACAGGACTGGGTTTTTTGTGATACGTTGCTAGCATGTTTGTCGTTCTGTGTGTCTTTAGAATGCTAGCATGTTTGTCGTTCTGTGTGTCTTTGTTTTTTGGTATTTGTTGAAACCACGAGTTTCCCTTCTAGTATAATGTAAGATTATATTCTGTTGGGTAATTTATGACAATTTACCGCTTGACTCACTGTAAAAATCAAGAACATGTCTCACTCATTCAGCCTTCCTACAGTGCAGAGTGAGACTGACAAGGGGCGTGTCTGTGCAGAGGTGCCTTTTTAACCCTATGAAGGCATGTTTCCAACGTTCTGCTGCTGGGCTAATTGGAGCTTATTTTAGGACAATTATACCTGTTTTTATTCACTTTGTTTTAATAGGGATGTTCCTTCTACTATGGTCAGGTATTATATACCATTCGATAGGAATATTTAGTCAGAATTTTAGTTTTGAAGGTCGTATTAACCTCATCGGAGCTCCGTAAACTGTTTTTAGTTATATTCTCTGCTCTGTCAGTAAAGTTTTAGTGTGCAGGGTGAGATTACTTACTCTGGTCAGATAGGCTGCTAGGTATCATACATTTGTGGGCTTAGCTTTGCCCTGTGTTTTATGGTTCGAACAGAAATGACAGAGAAACTAAGCAAACTGTTTTTGGGGGTTTTTTTTCCTTTGACCTACAAAGTAATTATTAGATCACGACTTGACACTGATTTAAATGATTCTTGCTAGCATGTCTCTGTGTGTCTGTGAAACTAAGTTGTTTCATTTCGTTTTCAGTGAACGAAGGGGTGTGGCTTTCACACAGCTTGCTAGGGAAAAAAAAAATGAGACAGCCGCTCCCGATTGAACAGTCTCTTGCTTGTTAAAATAAAGGACTCATTCAATCAAAGTGTGATAGGAGATGAATTTATAATTAGTTTTCTAGTTATTACTTTACAGCTGTGCATTCCAGATATTTACCAACCTTTTTATGAACAAGTATAAGTTATTTGAATGCATGCTTCCCCATATTGTAAGATTTAAGGTAATTACTTTGAATTGTTAAACTCTCTACTAGTGACTAATGAAGACCTTTACAATTCAAGATAAATTCATTTGTTTTTCTGTATTTGAATTTTGTGTGTCCGTGTCCAGAGGAAAAGGGGGTATTTTGGTTTTTTTTGAAAGTCTTTTAAATTTCTAGACGTTATTTCCTGATATACTGTGGCAAGCACCTGATAGAAGACATATTTATTGTTAAAAAAGAGGGTGTATATGCATTCTAGATATCCACCAACGCTATGGAAAAGTATCCGTTTCATGTCTCTTGAATATCTGCTTTCTGAACTGTAAGATTTAATAAAAATAAAATAATAATTTCTTTTGCATTGACATGCAGACTACGGCTGGCAGTTAGTTTCCATGCTAAGTAATTTCATTCCAGTTAATAGATGTTATAACATGTTGCAAAATAATAGTTTTATATTTTAAGAACTGTATCTAAATTGTTCCTGTTTGAAAGAAAAAGAAAAAATTGCAATAAGCTTATGTTTTCTGCCTGCCCTATGTTTACAGAATTTCAGTAAGGGATTTACTGAAGACTATGGTAATAAAATGTCTCTGTCCCAATTAGGAATGCTATGTGAAAGGGAGTGGCTTCTGCTAGTTGCTCCATATTTCCTTAGTTCACCATATTTTGCCCCAGAATCTATAGATACAGTTTCTCTCCCTGTAAGTAGCTCCCTAAGAAGCCCCGGCTCCGTTCAGAGTGCTTGAAGGGGGGGGGGGGGAAGGGGGCCCAGTCCACCGATGATGTCACCCCCCGGTAGGCGTGAACTAATGTGCCCACAGCAGAGAAGTAGAACATTAAAAAAAAAACAACCCTCCCGGATAGAGCGTTGTTAGGAGAAACAGTGTGGGCCTAGGGCAGGGGGGGGGGGGAACTCCTCCCTGTAGATTCCCAAGTAGTTTGCCAGCCAGTCAGCTGACCAGACTTGTTTAGGTGCCTTTCCCTCTGCCACTGATTTACTGAACTGAATGTTTTAGGATTCAATTGAACTAATGAACAGTATTATTCAGACCCATCAGTTCTGATAACCCCAAGTGGAATCCAAATAGTGGAGGCAGCCCTCACTATAGGCCCCAATAGATCTAGCAGCCCAGGAGAATTTGCATTTTTGTCAGTCAGTCCCAGAGAGATATAAAACAGAAATTACAGAAACTGGATGGATTTGCGGGCATGATAGTTAATGGAAGTTGATCAGAAAGTATGTGAATTGTTGAATGTGACAGAGAAAGTAAGTGTAAAGATGGAAAAGAGAATAGATCTTCTTGCTGATACTATAGTTGAATGATGTGGAGGAGGTTATCCTGATCGAAGGAGCAGAGGAAATAAAAACTGGGTGCGAGTCAGTGCGCCCATTGCAGAGAAGGACATTAGAGAAGTGAATGCCCGTATCTTGACTCCATCCCAGGGGGGAGGAGGGAGTACTTGATTTAAAAAAATAATATTAAACCGAGCACAGTGTTCTAGCAAGAAAAGGAAGCAGCTATAAAGTAAGTGGTAGCCTGAGAGGGCTACAGCATGAATGAAGACTAGGCCAGACCAGACTCTTAAGTTTTCCTGGGTCCCCAGGAGCCTATGGTCAGTTTGGAAATAGGGGACCAATATATGGACTTTATAGAGGATACAGGAGCAGAATACTAAAGCCAGTAGCCCCTGTGTTTTTCTCGATGCATCACCATTATCAGAGCTACTGGGGCTAAGGCCACAAAGCCTTTTCTGCAGAACTGCATGTGTGAACTAGGGGGACAGAAAATAATGCACCAGTTCCTGTATATGCCTGAGTGCCCTATTCCACTTTTTGGAGCCGAGATCTGCTTGCAAAGCTTCAGGCACAGATTTCCTTTGCTGAAGAGAGAGAAATGCAAATGACTGTGAACCCAAAGCCTGCTGGATTGATGGTGCTGACTGTTCCCCGAGAAGAGGAGTGGCGGTTCTATAACACACCTCCAGTCAAGTCAACAAGTTCCTGTATACCCGCCAACCTTATAGCCCTACCTGAAGTATGGGCAGAAGATAACCCACCTGGCCTAGCGAAGAACATAGCCCCTGTTATCGTCACCCTCAAGCCAGAAGCGGAACTAGTGCATGTGAAGCAGTATTCTCTTCCCTGACCAGCCATTGCAGAATCCACTGCCATTTAATGAAACTGCTGAAGTATGGACTTCTCAAGGAATGTCAGTCACCTTGGAACACTCCCCTTCTCCCAGTGAAGAAGCCTGGGACAGGGGATTATCGTCCAGTACAGGACCTGAGCCCAAGACCCCACTACAGGAAGGCGGGGCCAACTCACCTGGACAAGATTACGTCAAGGATTCAAGAACTCGCCTCACTCAGCAAAAGATTTGACAAGTTATCCAGTAATTCCAGGAGAAAGAATTCTACTTCAATATGTGGACAACTTGCTCATAACCACCAACTCAGAAAGTGAATGTCTACAGGCCACCAGTGAACTCTTGCACCTTTTTAATGAGGCTGGATACAAAGTCTCAAGAGCTAAGGTGCAATTATGTCAAACAAGTTAAATACCTAGGATTCCAGTTGTCCAGCGGAATTCGACGCCTGGGACCAGAATGCAAAGAAGCTGTATGCAGTATTCCTACTCCAACCACCAGGAGGCAAGTGAGAACCTTCTTGGGTGCCACAGAGTATGTTGTATATGGATCCCCAATTTTGCGCTGCTAGCAAAACCATTGTATCAAGCTACCAAAGGAATGGAAAAGTCTCCATTGGAATGGGGACTTGAACAGGATGCAGCCTTTTGATCTTTGAAAACCACTCTGATGTTGTCACCAATTCTGGGTCTACCAGATGTCCAGAAAAACCTTACAGTCTCTATGTTCATGAGTCACAAGGAAATGTTCTAGGAGTGTTGACTCAATCTCTTGGACCTTATTTGAGAAGCTGTTACAGCTACAGCCTTCCTAGTGAGCAAAGCTAACAAGATCACTTTGAGACAGAATCTTCCAGTTACTGTACCACACTCTGTTCTAACCAATATGAAACACAAAGGAAACTACTAGCTAACAAATCCACGAATGTTGAAGTATCAGAGTATGTTGCGTGAAAACCCCCAGATACAACTGAAGGTCAGTCAAGCTTTGAATCCTGCTATGTTGTTACCAGTTGGTCTTGATCCCTTGATCATGACTGTTTAGAAATTATGGACACTGTATTCTCAAGCCGCCTGGATTTGACTGATGTCCCTCTGGAGAACCCTGAACAGACTTTCTTTGTGGCTGAAGGCAGTTTCATCATCAATGGACATTGTTGTGCTAGATATGAAGTGGTGACCCCTGATTTGGTAGTTGAGTCCTCAGCCCTGGCCCCAGAAACTTGACCACAGAAAGCTGAACTGATAGCCCTCACTAGAGCACTAACAATACGAAAAGGGCTCTGTCTAAATGTGTACCCAGATTCCAAGTATGCCCTTACAACCTTGCATGCACATGGGGCCCTGTACAAATAATGAGGATGGATAACCTTAGGAAGCAAGTCCATTAAGTATGGCCCCAAGATATTGACATTATCAGGTGCATACTACCTACAGCTTTAAAAACTTTAGGAAAAGTAGAATGTATGAATAGAACCTTGAAATCTCAGTTGTCCAAACTTTGCCAAGAGGTTTACCTGAAGTGGCCCCAGGTTCTTCCTATAACCCTTCCTAGGATATACTTAGCCCCTGCTAAGTCTTTAGGAGTTTCCCCTTTTTGAGATTCTGAGAATCTGTAGCCTATTTATAGGGAATAAAAGGAGATGTGAGACAGATAGGATCTGAAATTATTAGACATGAACTATTGGTTTTAAGTTCTGTTTTGCAGAGTCTTCATACCTGGGTACAAAATCGATCACCCATCAATTTGCCTGAACCCCTGCATCCTTTCAAGCCTGGAGTCTTGGTGTGGATCAAAGAGTGGAGAAGGATACCGTTAGCCCTACATTGGAAGGGACCCTATGTTGTCATCCTGTCATCTCCAACTGCAGTAAAAGTCGCAGAATTCGAACTTTGGATCCATCATAGTCGAGTAAAGCCAGCAACTGTTTCTGAACCTGATCACTGGACTACTGTACAGCATCCTGAGACTCCATTGCGCCTCACCCTACGACAACAGCCACGGACCTAAGACTTATTGGTCCCTCGGAAACTGCACTATTTCAAGACTGTCCGTTTATCTGAAGGTAAGCCTCGCATCTGGAGAAAGCTGCAATCATCAGAAATAGACTGTGTTGTGTTAAGAAATTGAGTCTTCTAAGAGACTGTGTTCAAATGCTCTGAGAACAAAAACTGTTTTGATCTCCTAAAAAGTGAACTGCTCTAAGGAGGCAATAATAGCCTGAGAGACTGTACTATGATATTTTAAGAACCTGAAACATCCCAGAGGACAGTGATACTTTGGAATCTACAGCCCTACTCCTGCCACAAAGCTGGTAGGTCTACGTACGGCAGAAGCTCGAGGATCTACAATCAACTCTACATCTGTTATCTATTGTGGAAGCCGACAGTTCCACCAATTTTCCAGAGACTATGCCCATTATGAATTCTTATTATTGCTTTATTCTGGCAGCAGCCTTGGAGTGCTTTGAAATGACTTTTGCCTTACCTCCCTGTGCAGCCTGTATAAGTGCCACACGACCTTCAGACCGGACCACCACTTACTATGAAGGTTGGACAGCTGGACTGTCTAAATCAGATGTTTTACAACAGCACAACAAAGAAGACATCTTGGTGGTCCAGCATAAATGCTCCTGAACCTTCTAATCCTTTAGTTCTTTTTCCCACTCTTGCCAAACTATGAACTCTGACTATCTGCTTGTTGCTCCCTTGTTTCTTGCCACTTTGCTTGCGAATGATAACTTCAGTTATTAATAGCACTGTAGAGCGTAAGGCAGCTACAAAGATACTAGCTATGTGAAACTACTACCCTATCCCACAGAGTGATACCTTTACCTAGTATTATGTGATTTGATTCTCACCCTTTCTCACTTGCGGGTGAGAATAATCAAAGGGGGGAATGTGATAGGCGAAGGCCTATGATCCATGCTGCTTGAACTGAACAGACAGGCCTAAGTAGCTTGACCTGTAAATGAAGCTTGTGGTTAGGCCCAGAGGAGTGAACACCCCCCCCCCCCAATACTGCTTCCATAGAATCTAAACTTAACTAAGCATAACTGAACATAGCTAAGCAGAATCGAAACTTAGAAGAGATAGAAAAACAACTTTAATTGGAATTGATAAGATGTGTGAAGCTTCTATGGAATTAATTAACTCTGCTGAAAGAAAAGTTACAGTGCCCTGCTTTCCCACATGTTTTAGTTAGACAGTGACCTTGGAGGTAAAATGTAACGAGAGCCTAAGAAATGACCATTGTAATGAGGACTGTAAGGGGGGTAAGCAGGTGCTGAGCCCAGACCAAGGTCCTCATTGGAGCTACGTATTGGTACCGGGACCAATAGATGGGGTGAAAGGGGTTACCGGGACCAATGAGAAGTTTGCCTATACCTAGAATGGACAAGAACAGTATAAAAGTTGTTGTTTTACTAACAGCCATTGCTCAGCCATTTTGAATGTGATTCTGCTTGAGTCTTGTGCACAAATAAATGATTTGGACCTTCTGAAAAGACTCCTGGTATTATTGGATTGTTTGCGCTCTGCCGCTACATGTTCAGAGCAAATGCTAAAGTATTAGGCACCCTAGGTGAACCTTCAGTGTTTCCCCCCTCCCATCACACACACATACACAAAAAAATAACTTTTCAGTCATAGATACCCCTTCCCCTCCTCGCAATTTCTGCTTTTAGACTAAGATTTATTATACTTGAAAAAAAGGAGATTATTGCCTCTCTAAATCATTCCCTTCATCCTCCTCTTTCCCATTGTTGAGGCCTCATGGTCTTGAATGGACTGTTTTGTAAGGAGGGTTGACTTTTTAAGAGCCAGTAGCCTCAGAAGAACAAGGGCTTACTGGTCTTTTCAGCCTGCATCTCAGAGGCCAGAATGAGTAGCACCTGCCAGTAGGAGCTCTTTCCTGGAGGAGGGGGGCCACTCAGGACACTGGAATGAAGCAGCACTACTGGTAGGAGGAGCAGCATCAGCAACACAGGTCAGATGCAGCCGCAGTGTGCAGCAAGGCTGCCACTCTTATCAAGTCTGCTTGAAGCAAGGCTCTGAGAGGTGAGCAGTGGCAGTACGACTGGAGCTCCCACTGGAGGCCCAGCTCTTGTTAGCTTCTAGGCCTCTTTTTCTATCCCCTGTTTGTAGGCCTGGTCGATTCTTTCCATGCTGCTTACACCTCTCCTCTCCCTCCCCCATGGTTCAAACTGCTCCTGAACTGTGGGGGAAAGGAGAACAAAAGCACAGGCTGGAAGGACTACCAAGAGGGACTGCTACTGCTGGGAAGAAATCTGAATTTATAAGTATTGACACGCTGGGAAATACTGTAAATCTTGAGGAAAAGAGAATTATTTAGGTTAAAGCTGATAAAATCTGTGTATTCTAGAATTCAGTGTTTTTGTTAAGTCACTCAGGGCTTAGTACCAGCAGAGAGCTTTCATTTAAATTTAAAGTCAGTCAGGGCTTAGTACCACGAGAGAGCTTTTTATTTAAATCAAAATAAGATAGAGTATAGCTTAGCATAGAAAGAAGAGTAGGGTAAATATTCTTTGAGTCAAAAGAAATAAATTCTTTCAAGAGACCTTTACAAAAAGCCTTCCAGTTAGGAGGCAAGTGACCTATGAAATTGTTATAAATAGGTATTAAAGCCAAGTGAAAGATCAAAGGGACAATTTAAAAGGCTCCCTCTATCAAACCAAGAGTTGTGTGAATCACCCAGGAAATTGTTAAGAGATTACCTCAGAAGCACAGGTCAGGGCACTGTGCAGCAAGCCAATTTTTACTTAAAACAGGCACTAAAATTCAGCCAAGGGACTGTGTAGCACGCCAGCTTTTAATAAAGATTTTCTTTCTCTCCTACTCACCCCACCTCACACCTATCCTAGGCATAATCTTATATTTATAGATTCTTAAACCTATTAAAGGGAAAAAGGCGGTCATATTTCAAGTTTAGCGGGTTATCCTCATCAGGAACAGATTAATTAAAGTCCTGAAATTAGTCTTAATTAATCGTATTAGGTATAATTGTATTGGTACAAGTATCCCTAGCAACTTGAAGTAAACAACTTAAATATCTAAACAATCCTTAAAACTAAGATGCAGACAGCAGTCCAGCAGTGAGATGGAGGCTATCCAGTTTTTTGCGCTGTCAAGTGTACCATTTTCTCCCAGTTGGTGAGAGATTTTACATGTGCAAGGAGACATTTGCTCTCAGGGAACAAGTTCAATCTCTGGAGGTTAGAGTAGCAGACTTGGGGGAGAAAAGGAAGACAGAGAGGCATACAGATGAGGCCTACAGGGATGTAGTACTGAAGTCCCACCTCCAGTCTGGCAGCCTCTCTGTTGCCATGGAAAAGAGAATTAACGTGAAAGGAGAGCATGGCCTTGCTATGGCAGGATGTAATCCTGTAGCTAGGACCTGTCCTCCAGGTGATATAAAACCTTCTGTCACTGAGGTGGTTTCTCCAGGAACATGTACCCATGAGGGAAGGGTTGGAATGGCCATTATAGTTGGCAATTCAATCATTAGGCATGTAGATAGCTGGGTGGCTGTGGACGTGAGGATTGCCAAGTAACATGCCTGCCTGGTGCAAAGGTAGTGCAACTCACGTGCCATCTAGACAAGGTTTTAGATAGTGCTAGGGAGGAACTTGCTGTCTTGGTACATGTTCGTAGCAATGACATATGAAAATGTGGGAGGAAGGATCTGGAGGCCAAACTTAGACTTTTAGGTAGGAAGTTGAAATTCAGAATTTCCAGAGTAGCATTCTCAGAAATGTTTCCCATTGCTTGCACAAAACTCAAAAGTCAGGCAGAGCTCTGGAGTCTCAATGCATGGAGGAGACGATAGTTCAAGTAAGAGGGTTTTGGATTTGTTAGGAATTGGGAAACATTTTGGGAAAGGGGGAGGGGACTTTTCCAAAAGGATGTTCTCCATCTTAACTGGGGTGGATCCAGACTGCTAGCATTAACCCTTAAAAAGGACATTTTAAACTAGATAAAAGGGGAAAGCCAATATTCGCTCAAAAGCACATGGTTCAGAAGTATGTATCCTTGAAGGATGTGAGCAAAAGAGGGAACTTAGGGCATCCTGATAGGGAGGTTCTAATAAAGATAAAAAGTAATCCAATGTATTTATTTAACTTTTTTAATTATTACAAACAAATTCCAGAATACAATCTGAAGCGAAATACACACATGATAAAGAGACAAATATATCTCTATGAAAATACACCCAAAGAAATACACATGAATAACTCTAGACCACCATAAATACCACTATAAGATCCAAGAAAAAAGAAACTCATACTTAGAAACTAAGTTACTAAACAAATAATCACAGGAGCATTGATATCATTGTATGGCAGCCGATATGGGAGTCCCCTCTGTCCCTCCCTCCCTACTTTGTATAAATTGCAACAATTTCCCGAGGTCTCCCTTGCTCGCACCGTTGGACCTGGTCCGAAAGTACTTTTTGGAAGTTTTACAGATGCCCCAGGCTTCGCTACCCCCCCTGACAAGGACCCAATATGTCTCAATTTCCTTGGGGGACCCGCTTGGTCAGCAGGGCAATGCTGCAGGACCAGCGTCTCCTACATTGAACTTGACTGAATTTCTTGAAAGCTCGCTGGAGGTGGTGACAAGCCGGGCTACTCTTGTGGTTAATTTTGCCTTTGAATCAGATAGGAATGCTGTGTTGAAATTGTATTTCCTAAAAATGTCTCAATCTCAATTTATGGGAGCAAAAATTCATATTTTTCCTGATCTTTCTCGAGACACCCAGAAAAGGAGGCGAGACTTTCTGGCTTTACGCCAGAGAGCCCTCTCTCTGGGAGTTCAATTTAAACTAAGATATCCGTGTAAATGTGTGGTTTTGTATTGTGCTAAACAATATGTGTTTTTTGAGGCAATGCAATTGTTGCAATCCAATGTATTTAAGTACAGAACAGACAGAGCATTGTGGAACCTGTGTACCTTTTTGGGAATCTGACAGGTACTTTTGCCCTGGATCGACCACCACTGGAAACAGGATACTGGGCTTGATGGACCTTGGTCTGACTCTTGGAAGCACCAAACATGTACTGGCAGACCGACAGAGGGAGTGGGTAGGGCAGCAGCCTAGCACAAACAGGACTGAAGACAACATTATTTGTTTTTACTGGCTTAATGTTTGGTTACTGTGTAGCTACTGGGCCTCTCAGGGAGTATGATTTGTTAAGCCACCCTCTCAAAAATCTGTAATTATTCCTACCATGGAGTGGAGAAATAGCCTAGTGGTTAGAGCAGCAGTGTGGTGATCGAGACCAGCATTCCATCCCACTAGCACTCCTTGTGGCCTTGGGCAAGTCATTTAACCCTCCATTGCCTTGGAAGAAAGGTCTGGCAATCTACTTTGGTTCACACTGCCAAGAAAACCCAGCAGCTATTGGATTGCCAGGAGTCAGCATTGACTCAAAGGCACACATTGCATTGCCTTGGAAAAAAAAGCCTGGCAATCTACTTCTGGTTACACCTTGCCAAGAAAACCCAGGACTGGGCCACCAGGAGTCAGCATTAACTTGAGAGGCACACACATGCATTCTTACCATGCAGTAAAGTTTTTTTTCAGTACGAGAACATGCTAGGAACTCCAACAATAAACACACAGACTTCGCATTTACTGCAGAAAAAGTGCAAAACTTTACCACACTTTAGTAAAAGGGTCCATAGAAGATCCCTAAATGTTCAAATGCATGACCTTCCATATTTTGTTATGTAAACCCTAGAAATGATGGTACTCAGTCAATAGTTCTCTAATGGGTATATAAATTACCCATCTCTTTCACGCTCTTGATTCTTAAAATAGACCAAGGGAAGGGTTGTAGACTTCTGTCATGCACAGCAGACCCTTAATTTGTTATGTTTCTGATGCTTTTACTTGTAATGCGTATTGTATTGAATTTGGGTTGTACCTTGCTTGGAACACTACTATGTGCAAGCAAAAATTAAGTCTAAGAAATTAAATGAACCCTTCCACCTGGCTCATTATGCACATTCACATGCATTGCGAGTGAAAAGTTTCCAAGTTCACAGACTGACTGTGCCGATGTGCAGGTGGCATGAGGAATGGGTGAAGGGAGTCGTGTGGCAACAAGTCTGATTCAGAGGGACTCCTGTCAGCATAGCAATTAGGCTTCTTCAGCGGATCCCTTTTCCAAGGCAGCAGAATATTGCTGAATCCCTCCACTGCTGTGTTTTTTGGTCACATGGCCAAAAAAACTGCCATATTTTGTTTTCAGGTAAGATTCACCGCCTGCTGCTGCTGCTTGTCGTCCAAGTTATTTTTTTAAGATGATGGTGCTACTCTAATCTCTTTTAAAAAAGCTGCCAGCTTTCCAACCCCCGTCTCTCACCCAGTGTAAGTCTCATTTGTTTATGTTTGCCTTCTTGCCTTCCTTTTTTCCTTCCTCTGACATACTAAGCGCAGCGCCACTCACAGTCTGGATCATGGCACTGAATATTAGGATTTTATTTAAAGGCTGCGGCTAGCATTTAAAAAACCTGAAAATTTTAAATATTGACCCACTGATTTATAAGACACTTCCTGGTACATAATCCCTCTCAGTTTTTAAAATTAATCTGTGTCTTGTCGCTAGTAAATGGTTCACAGAGGTTTCGGATAGCACTGAGGGGCTGCTGCTTCAGGAACTGGAAAGGGCAATAGGCTGCCCTTGTGGCTTTGTCACTCTAGGCAACCATTTAATTCACCCAATGGCCAGTCTGAAGTTGCTGCCCCCTTGCTTGCTTCCACAATAGTCACCCCTTGCAGTTCTTTGGGATCACTCCTGATTCTAGAGAAGCATTGGAAAGGTCAGCCAGGAGAGCCGCCAGTTCTTCCCTAAGTTCATTCATTACCCTCACATGAACCCCATCCAGCTCCATTGCTGTGTCCACTTTTAATTTGGTCAGCTCCTCACAAACGCAGTCGCCTGAAAATCGTCTGAATGCTGCCTCACTTCCATTCCTATTTGTGTTCGTTTCTGAGGTCCCATTCCTGGCTCTTCATCTGTGAACATGGAACAGAAATATTTGATAAGCAATACCACTTTATCCTCAACAGCGTCTACATATTCCTCCCCTTCACCCCTTGGCGTCTCACAAAGTCACTCTTGCACTTCCTCTTGCATTGCCTTATCCCCATATTTTACTCTATTGGCTATGTTTTCTTTCATGAGCATCTCTGCTTTCCTGACTACTTTACCAGCGTTCCTGAGCTTCGCCGGTTTGTATTTGTCTTCCTCTTTATGGATCACTTATAGTTAATGAAGGCTAACCTATTTTTCTTTACCTTTTCAGCTACCTCTTTTGAAAACACAGCAATCTTCTTTTTCTCTTACTTTTCTCTACTTTCCTAACAAAAAGCTTTGTTGCCCTTAAAATATCTCCTTTCAGTTTTGCCCATGGTTGTTCCACTTCCCCCAGATGTTCCCATCCAATTAAAGACTCCTTGAGGTATTCCCCAGCTTTGCAAAGTTCATTTTCCTGAAGTTTAGGACCTTCACTTTTGAATGAACCCATGTCCTAATATCACCATCACGTCACTGTACTGCATATTCTGCAACATCAAAACCACTCTTCTCATTTGTAAGCACCAAGTACAGTATTTCCTCTTCCCGTGTGGGCTGTTACCAGTTGCCTTAACAGTTCTCCCTAAAGAGAATTCAAGATCTCCCCTTCTGCTAGGTGACACTGCAGCACAGATATCCTAATCAGCCTCTGACAAAATGAATCTCCTTCCAATAGTAATCCCCTTTTACAGCAATATTATGAATGTCTTCAATTAAATCTCTATCTAGTCCATCTGCCTGTGATAAAGATCTGTATATCACGTGTAACTTGATTTTCCATTCCATCATTCCTGAATAACACATACCGCTTGCACCTTCCCTCATAAGCCTTGCAGTTCTGTGGCATTAATATTATTTATTTTACATATGTTTTTCCCAAATAGATTATGGTCTTGTATAACTACATCCCCGCCATTGTTTTTTTATGTACCATGTCTCCGTGACTTCTACTAAATCCAAGTCACCCTCTTCCATTACAACTTTTAAATCTGGAACTTTATTTTGCATACTATGGGCCATTAGTATATACAGCTCTCCAGATGTTGCCCTTATTTTCCTTTTCTACACTATTTTTTTAATTTTTACTTATCTGGTGGCTTTGTTCACCCATCTCCAATTATTCTAGTTTAAAGTCCTCCTCAGTAGATTATGTAGTGTGTTTTTCCCTTCTTTGATAGGTGGATGCTATCTTAGCTCAGTAGTCCTTGGAATATCATGCATGGTCAAGGAATTCAAAACACTCTCAATGACCACCATCCATGCAACCAAGTGTTCATCTCCAGGATATGAGCCTCTCAGCTTTGGCCCTGACTCTCAACAGGGAGGATTGAGAACACTACCTGCACGTATAACTGCTTCACCTTCTCTCCCAGAGCCACAAAGTCACTTTTGATACACTCAGGTGGTAATCTTGCAGTATCATTTGTGCCAATATGGATGAGTAGTATTGGATAATAGTGAGTAGACTTGAGGAGTATTGGCAAACTCTTCATAATGTCTCAGATCTTGGCATTAGGCAGATAGGACACCTCCTGGGACAGCTTGTCTGGATGAAAGGTGGATGCCTCTATATCCTTCAGAAAGGAGTCACGAACCACCACTACCCTTTGCTTCCTAGTGGTTGCTAATTCTACAGTTTTGGGAGGTCATTGCCAGGACTGTATAATAGTTCTTCAGTTCTAGGAAAGATGGAGTAAGGGTGCTGGAGATCTCAGATGCCTCTAGAAACACCTCATCAATGTACCTCTCATTGTCATGGGTGCTTCTTAGCCTTTCCACCTCCTCTCTCAGTTCCTCAACTTGTTTCCTAAGGGATTCAACCTGCAGACATCTTGCATACAAAAATGGTTCTATACCCTGGATCTGGATGTCCATCTGGATAGATGTAGAAGAGGTAAAGGGAGTGACAGCTTCTTTCTACCTCCTCTCTCAGTTCCTCAACTTGCTTCCTAAGGGATTCAACCTGCAGACATCTTGCATACGAACATGGTTCTATACCCTGAATCTGGATGTCCATCTGGATAGATATAGAAGAGGTAAAGGGAGTGACAGCTTTGGCACCCCCATATTTCCCAATGATATTCCTGCCGTTGGAGCTCTACTACCTTTCTTGAAATGAGGCAAAGTCCCTTTAAGGATGGCAATGTAGTGTAGACCTTTCTACAACACTCAGCAACCTGACTCTTAAGCAAGTTAATTAAGACCACTCACACCTCAGTAGCGAAGTGGCTTCAAAGAAAATTTGCTACCTTTCCTCCTCTTTAAACTTGCAGGCTAGAGGAAAGAGGAAAACAAATCTCAGCAGCAAAACAGAAAACCTTGCCTAAACAGTAAAATCACCTTCTTCAAATTGCTATGAAAACTAAACCAGTAACTTTAAGCAGAAAAAAATGTTATCTAACAAAAATAGCCCCCTTTTTAAAGAATTTTCAAGCAAAGAATTTGTATCAAAAATTACAAAATTACCTTGCTTGAAATGGAGCCTTTGCTCTATTCTATAAGCTCAAGGGGTCACTAAAGTAATATTCTGTTAAAGGCACATTTAAGAAAAGACGTAAAGGTTGGAATTCAGACATCAAGATCAGGACATATTCAATTCCAACGGTATTTTAGGAACAACTCTGCTAAATGCATGTGGGAAAAAGAGACGGAGGAACCCTGGCTCCTTACACATTCAAGTTCTGGCATGTCACAATGCACATATGTAAATGGTGGCACTTACAAACGTATCTCAGCCATTGGGGAAGTCTAGACATGCAAGTGTCACTAAATAACTGCAGAAGATTCTAGCTTCAACTCATTTCAATTCACAGGGGAAAATAAACATTGAAGGGTTAAGGGAAATAGCCCCCTTAATTCTTTCTCTAAAGGGATGTCTAAAGTAGCACTTCTGAAATACCTGTTTCTCTCAGGGAGTAAGTGTAAATCTGGACGTGGGCAATTTTGGCCTTACAGGTGCATTCCCTATATGAAGTGGGGAACACATGTGTAGAGTTTTACCCTGTCCAGGCCATGGCCCGGAATACCTCTGTGTAAAACCTTTATAGAACAATGTATCCGGTGTAAAACACGTAAATTGAGGCCTTTCCAAAATTGGGTTTTTCACATGGATGTGGCATACATGCTGTATTTATCTGCCATTCCATCCACATTTGAAATGCAAATAAGGCTCTCTTCAGACTTATGGGGTTAATAGTATTGTATCATCTGAATTCTCTTGTATGGTATCTGCTCTTTGGTTTTGTGAGGAGAGGTATTGCAGTATATCAGAGCATGGAGGCAGTGGCGTACCCAGCCTGACACCTGGAGCGGACATATCAACATCCCCCACCAGCAATGCCCCCCCTCCCCCCGTGATACCCATCCCCACATGTGGCAATCTTGCTTTACTTTGTTTGATGGCATGCCACGCTGTCTCCACTCTAGGTCCGGCAGTTGTTCTCTCCTGGGCCAAAGTCTCAAAGTGTGTCTGTTGTCGCGAGACTTTGGGAGGTAACAGTTCTGGGCCTGGAGAAGAGGCAGACATGCAAGCCGGCAAACAAGTTAAGTTTGTCACATGCAGGATGCCACCGTATGAACTTGGATTTACTGACTGCACCACCCCTTCTGACCAGCACAATAACTGTCTTAAGTTGACCCTTGGTACACCACTGCATGGAGGGGATTTTTTTTAAGTTCACAAATTTTATTGATTATTAAAACAGAGAAAAAAATATAAAATCAACATAGAGAAAAAAAAAAGAAGACTTCAACAATGGAGAGCAATACAATCCAAAATGTTTGTTTAAAATACAGAAGGGACAAAATAAAAGACCCTCAAGGGCACAGGCAGGGAGAAAAGCAAATTAAACATGAAAAACATCTTCTGAATATAGCTTTGAAGAGGATCCAAAACTTTAAGCAAAGCAGGTATAGAACAGGTCTTAATAGCCAAACTCTTCTCATACTTATGTACCAAAAAAGTGGAATTCCACCAAAAATGGAAAGACAATAGGAAGGCATTCTTCCAATCAGCCAGAGTCATTTGGAGAGTAATAGCTATTAACAAATCAAATAGCTTACATTGATTCACATCAGACAACTGTAAGGAGTGAAACAAAATAAATTCCACACTTAGTTTATGGGAAACAGAAGTTATTTTAGAAATACGTGTCTACTTCATAAAATGCAAATGTCATATGTACACCTACTCCGAGGCATGCACCATTTTTAGCTAACTCATTGGACCAGAGGTTTGGAGGACCCGGGAATGGAGGGAAAAATTGTACTAGCCTTGTTGACATTAAACACCACCTTAAAAATGTAGGGCCTGATGTTCAGCGGCTCGCCATCACCACTGATCACTAAAGCAAGATATTCAATACTGGAACCATATCTGGCCACCGGCATTGAATATCTCGATTAGCAGCTGAAGCAGGAAGCTAACCAGGCAGAAACAATATTCAGCTGCTGCCTGGTTAAAAGGCAGCAAACATTAGAACAGCCTTTGCTGTGTCTGACTTTCACTGCCGAGGGATAATCAGGCAATGGCTGAATATCACTGCTGACCAGTTATTCCTGGGTACCGCCCCAGGACGCCTGATGCCAACCCGTTAGCATGGGGGCATGTACCTACAGATAGTAACTGTATTTATGCCACTGAATATCTGCAAACCGTGTACATGCCTTTGAATGTTGGGTCCGTAAAACCTAGCGGATCTTTTATTTTTTTTCTTTGGTCCATAATTAGCTCCCTTGGACACTCAATTTTCTCTAATCCAGGATTGACGTTGTGCATGTACCGGCACTTACAGGCAGAAACTGCAAAATTGCCACTTACATGATCATAATGCAAAATGATGTAGCTCTTTTTTTGAAAGTGTTCCTGTTGGGTGTGCTGCAGACTTTGCATATTTCTCCTGCAGCCTTGGAGGCAGTTTACAAAAGGCTCTACCTATAACGAGCCTTTTGTAAAGTACTCTACAAATTGTGAACATCTTGATTTGGACATCACTTTTTCTACTTACACACCCTAAGCAAGATCAACTTTTGTGGGCAGTAAGTTACTGCAAATAAAAACAAATCTTTAATAGAACTGTGAAATGTGACCTTTTAGATTTCAGAAAAAAAGAAAAGGGATATAGAGGAATGTAAAGAAAAGAAAAAATAATTCAGGAAGATGACAGAATTAGGAAAATAGCCACAGTATATAGTGATGGAGTAAAAATGACAACAGGAGATTTGTATTTTTAGGAGTGTCATAAGAAATGCACAGCCTGGGCAATTCAGAATTATTGCAACAAAAAACTGACCTTTTGGGCTTCAAAAAAGACTTCCTTTAGCCTCTAAGCTGACGTTTTGGGCACTATATTCCCACTGTTAATCATTTTTGAAATCTGTGTATTCACAGTTTTTATATGAAAGGTCCAATATGCACTCTGTCTCTATGTCTACTGTCTTTGCCTTTTCCACAGGTTCTTCTTGTATTTAGAGTGATAAATTAAGTCTCATACAATTTTTAAGTGAATATACCCTATCAAGTCTTCTGTCTTTAAATGACTTTTCATTGGTAGCTAGAGGCAGGTTGCATTCAGATATGTTAGGTATTTCTCTGTCCCCAAAGGCCTTATGGTCTAAACATTTTCACCTGCGGTACTAGAGGGTCATGTGATTTGCCCAAGGTCACAAGGAACATCAGTGGGATTCAAACTCTGGCTTCTACTTGATCTCAGCCCACTGTTCTAACTGCTAGGCTACTCCTGCACTCTGGCAAGCAACTCACCATATGGCCAGTATTAAGGGAAAAAACATATCATTGTAACATGCACACAGGCAATGAAAGGGACTGGCATTTTAGAATCCAACTACAGGACCACATTGATACTTTTGCGCCCCTTGATGAACATCAATATGGGTTCCACCCTTTCCACGAGGTACAAACCCCATTGATTGCATTATTTGACAACCTAGTACGTGGATTAGAGAATTTCAAATAGGCCTTTATATTCCTATTTTTAGATATTAAGGCCACTTTTGACCACACCCTAATGATCTCACGATTGCAACAGATAGGACTAAAAAACTCTACTCTCAAATGGTTTCAATCTTATCTCTCAGACAGAATCCAACAAGTGAGAAGAGGTCACCTTACTTCCAGTCAATACAATCAAAAACAAGGACTGCCCCAAGGGTCCGCCCTATCTGCCCTCCTTTTCAACTTATACCTACAGCCGATTTGCTCTATTTTCAAAAAATTCAACATTTCATGCCACATATATGCGGATGATATAATGTTCTCTCTCTCTCTCAACATAGCAGACCCCATTCCTCAACAAATTATCAACTGCTTCAAAGAGGCCTCAAATTGGCTGACTCCCCACAATCTACACATAAACTACAGCAAAAATGAAGCCTTATACATTACAAGATGTCAAGATTTTTCCCCACCTACTACTATCACTATCCATGACATAGACATATCCATCAAGAATGAAGTAAAATATCTCGGGGTCATACTTGACCAAACCCTCAACATGTCCCCCCACATAAATTATACAACCAAAAAAATCTACTTCAAACTCAAACTGTTAAAACATCTACATCCCCTTCTACCTGCCCAAGATTTCAGATCAGTACTTCAAGCATTAATTGCACCACATTTTGACTTTTGTAATAGTGTATTAAAAGGATTAACCAAACAAAACATCAGATCACTTCAAGTTGCTCAACATGTTGCTGCTGGTATTGTCTCACTTACTAGCATTTCTGAACACATTACACCGATTCTTTATGATTTACACTGGCTCCCCATACAAAGCAGAATTCACTACAAAAGAATTATAACAATCTTAAAGCTGCTTACACAAAAAGCCCCATCTCATCTCGCTACCCTAATCAACCCACAAGAAGAAAACCGTCCAAAGCAAGAGAATAACAAAAATAAACTAAAAGAACAATCAGAATTCTGTAGCTCTAATAAAGTGACTAATAATAGAGCCTTTTCACACTATGCCCCAATAATCTGGAATGAACTCCCAACTGAGTTAAGAGAAACTATCGACCTTTCCTCCTGCAAAAAACTAAAAACCCATCTATTTAGGAAACATTTTGATTTCCTCACATCCCCCCTAATAATATCCAATTCCAAGCTACACCATAAACCCTTCCCCCCCACCCAATATTTACTCTCCTATTGCTCTTCTCCCAATTCACAGTCCAGTCTGGCCCTTATTGTTTAATTGGATACTGTAATATAGTTATAGCAATTACTCTCTGCACATAGTTAATCTGTTATATGTAACTAATTCTGTTCTATGTAAACCGCCTTTGATCTATTTGGAAAAAGTGGTAAAAAATACTAAATAAATAAAAGAGTAAACACAGATGCAAGAAAGAAACTATCGTGCAATTCTTCATTCACAATATGACACTGAGTCAGTCCCTTTATCTCTTCGCTCTTCAAACTAATAGAGTAATAGTATTGTAACCATCTGAATTTTCTTGTATAGTTCTGGATATAAGACTTGCCCTACCATAATTCTTCCCTTCATCCCTCCCCCATTCCTCTCATTACGAGTGCTTCTATAAGATGGTAGATGGAAGGAAGTTGTGAAACGATTGTTAATCACTCTGTCTATATTCATTCCCATGCTATATCTTTTTATGGTAGACACCTTTGCCTTTCTAATAACATAACTATGTTATTGCAGGTTGGAGAGTTATGTTTCACATTTTGCTATAATTTGTGCATTTGGTGCTTTGCCCTTTAGGTCTGCTGAGAAATGGAGCAGCTATTCTGTTTCCCCATGTTACCATGATTCCCATATATATAAATCTCCTTCCAAATGCCATGTTGCAATGTCCTATGCATAGAATTATAGAATAGGATGGAAGATTCTGGGTTCAGGATTTTACTTACTGCAATATCAGAGACTCTCTTTAATCTCTCTCTCTCTTTCTGTGTTCTTGTTTGTACCTTGCTAAAGATAGGCTGTTTTAGGGGCATGCAGCAAATCTTTTCATTTCATTTGTGTATATTTTGTTTCATTTTATTTGAAACATTATCAACAAGTACAAAACAAAACTAAATAAAATTATAAAGCAGAATAAAAAGTATGGACATGGGTACCCCTTCTGCTGCCAAAATTTATCCCCCCATCCCCTTTCTTCCCAGGCCTTGCCCTACCTTTCGGATCCAGCTTAGGTCATCTATTGGGTCTGCAAGTTCAAATGAGGCAGGAGTGATTTCCTTCCTCACAAGGTCGATATTTTGGGGAAGCAGTTACATAGAGTAGTACCTATAAGCAAAGGAAGGACTGAGAACCAATTTTCTGAAAAAATGAATTTCTTGGATCAGAATTCTACTGATAAACTAGACTCTGTGGGCCTGATTCTGACCCGCAGATACATTCTCTTTTTACATCCGGTCTGAGCCGGACATACAAAGGGGAGGGCAATTCTGATCCCGTGGGGCACGTCTAGCCCCACGGGATCAAAATCGTAATCAGGCCTGTATGTGCAGGCTGGGACTGTGATGCAGTCCCGGCCTGCATGTACAGGCACTGCCCGGATAGCTCAGTCAGGCTTTTAAATGGAGCTGCGGCGCCATGGCGTCATGTTGCCATGGCACCGCGGCTCCATTTCAAAGCCACAATGCTGGCCGCCAGAATCTAAAGTTTATTCCCCACAGCCCGACCCCCGATCTGGCCTCCTAAGGCCAGGATCAGGCTGCGGGGAATAAACCCTGGCCCTCCCAGCCCCTTCTGCGCCCCGGGCCGTGAAGAAAACCACGTCCAGGGAAGTTATTCCACCTCGGAGGTGGAATAACTTCTCTGGCCATTTTGCTGGCCCTGGATGTACAGAGTCGACATTAGAATCGGCCCTGTAAATCCAGGGTCAGTAACCGCCCACTGCCTGCCCACTCTCTGCCCCCGGGCCGCCCATTCCCTGCCACCGGGCCGCCCATTCCCCGCCCCTGACATGAATAGCAGGAATAGATGTCCGTTGGGACAGCCACCCTCGCTATTCATGTCTCAGAATAACCCTCTGTATGTTTACTTTGGGGAATAGAAATGATAAGCCTGTAAGTTTCTTAACACCATAGGGCTTCTTAAAAACATATTTTACTCTATAGAAACCTAAAAATTAATCAGCTTGCCATGGCTTTCAAAATCATTTCATGGGCCTGCAGCAATGCTGAGCCAGACCAGGATCCATCAAACCCAGCATCCTATCTCCAAAGTGGCCAGTCCAGGCCATAAGTACCAACAGACAAGGCAGGCCCAATAGTATCTGACACCCTAGGCAAACATTCAGCTATGTGCTTCTTCCCTCATAGGCATCTCAAGGTCTTGTTCTCATGTCCAGCATTTCTTTTTTCCTTCCATACCCCACAATTGTCCAGCATCCCCTTTCCCTTCTCACTATCAGGCTTACCACTATCCCTTGTCGCTGCCGTTGCTACCCTCCTCAGCAGCACTCAAGCCCCGCCCTTTCCAAATTTCCTGTTTTGAGGGGGGGAGTAGGCCTAGAGCACATGCATATGCTCAGAGGCCCCATGCCAGCTGTCCCGAGTCATCTTTAGTGTTGCCAAGAGGGACGGCTAGTTTGCTATAGCTAACTCGGGCACATAAACACATCTTTCCATATCAGATTACTTACAAGGAAACCTTCTCTACTTGGCACAAAGGTCTCTAGATGTTTGTTTCATCGTAATATTAGCAAAATTCATTTCAGTATAAAGCTGTCTATCAAATTCTACAGAAACAGGGAGCTGTGGGAGATGCATAGCCTCTCCAGCTTTGTTTTTATTTTAAATAAAAGGAGGCCAAGCAGAACCAGAGAAGAGAGAGAACTCAATTGAATAAAATAAAATAATTAATATACTTACGCTGAATAACCTGAGAACTGTTTTCTCGTTGCATTGGAAAACTCCCATCTTGCTTTTTCCCAGATCAGGGACTATACGCCATCTGATTGACATGAGAATTAAATCAGCTCCCTCCAAGTGAGTTTCTGCTTGATTTGCACTCTATACATGCTCAAAGTGGACTACCATACTGCTAAAAAAGACCATGTTTATGCACATATTTGGTTTAAGAAACATCTCACATGCATTCGTGGAATTTCTGAATTTCTAGGATGGACCTGCACCAGGAGCCCTCGAAGTGTGCCACTTTTGTCCTTCACATTTTACTGAAACGGCTCTTGCCAAAGTCTTCAGTCACCTGTTCCTGGCTAAATTCAAGGGCCTTTACCCGATCCTCTTCCTTCTTGACCTTTCTGCTGCTTTTCATACTGTTGACCATAACCTTCTCCTCGATACCTTGTCCTGCCTTGGTTTTAAGGGCTCTGTGCTACCCTGGTTCTCCTCTTATCTCTCCCATCACTCTTTCGGTGTTTGTTCTGGTGGATCCTCGTCTACTGCTATCCCGCTCTCAGTTGGTGTACCTCAAGGATCTCTCTTGGGTCTACTCCTTTTCTCTCTCTATACCCAGTTCCTTGGTGCACTCATCACTTCCCATGACTTTCAGTACCATCTTTACGCTGATGACGCCCAGATCTACCTCTCTACACCTGAAATCTCTCTGGCAATCCAGGCCAGGATCTCTGCCTGCCTTTCTGACATTGCTGCTTGGATGTCTCACCACCGCTTGAAATTGAACATGGCCAAAACCGGGCTTCTTATTTTTTCCCCTAAACCCTCCTCTCCCCCTTCCTCCTTTCTCAGTCTCTATGGATAACTCTCTACTCCTCCCTGTCTCCTCAGCTTGCAACCTTGGGGTCATATTTGCCTCCTTTTTGTTCTTCTAGACACATATCCAACTGATAGGTAAAACCTGCCATTTCTTTCTCAACAAAATTTGTTTCATTTCTTTCTTTCATCAACAAAATTTGCCCAGTCCTTTCTGAACACACAACTAAGACACTTATCCACTCCTTAGTCACCTCCTGTCTAAACTATTGTAACCTATTCCTTATTGGTCTCCCTCTGAATCATCTGTCTCCCCTTCAATCTATTCAGCACTTTACTGCACGGTAAATCTTCCGCCAGCCTCATAATGCTCGTATTACCCCTCTTCTCAAGTCACTTCATTGGCTCCCTATCCATTTCCACATCCAGTTCAAACTTCTCCTGCTGAGCTATAAGTGTATTTACTCTGCAGCTCCTCATTACCTTTCCTCTCTTATTTCTCCCTACACCGCTCCTCGGGAACTCCGCTCTTGTGGCAAATCGCTTCTATCTGTGCCCTTCTATTGCCAACTCCAGATTTCACTCCTTTCACGTTGCAGCTTCTTATGCCTGGAACAAACTACCTGAGTCTGTACTTCAGGCATCTTCTCTGACTCTTTTCAAACCCAGGGTGAAAACTCACCTCTTCTCTGTTGCTTTTGGATCTTGACTCACCTGATCTCCTTTGTGTTTCCTTACCATTCCCCCTAGATGTATCCCATGTCTACACCTACTGTGTTGTCCATCTTGACTAGATTGTAAGCTCTGATGAGCAGGGGCCATTTTTTACATGTGTCTATGCAGCACTGCGTATGTCTTGTAACGCTATACAAATGTTCAGTAGTAGTAGTTTGCAATATGGTATAATGGAGGCTGGACTTTCTTCTCAGTGACTGGGTAGAAAGAATCCCCTTTTTAAATTGAAAGGAAATATAAGAGGACCTCCATGCAAGAGCCTATGTCTCCCTTCCAGCAAGGGGCCTTGGTAAGAAGGAATGGCTACATAGCCAAGAATGCTGCATCTAAGGTGAGCTACTTAGCCACTTCAACAGAGATAGCAGCTCTCCCATCAGCTAGCTAGGTTTGGACCAGAACTATGCTGAACAAAGAGAGAAGGTCACAGAGAGGACTATGAGGACAAAGGTATATGTCAATAGACGGGAAAAGGCCAACATTTGTTCATCTGCTGGGAAGAAGGGAAAAGGAGAACAGACCCAGAGTGGCAAGAAGGACCTGCTAACCAGGTGCATCCTTGCTTTACACATAAGAACTTGGTACTGTGGTGGAAGGAACCTGTTTCCTGGGTCCATCCCGATTCTCACCTCTCAGTCAAGTTGTTTGCTTTAAACATTTTGCTGCCTAGTTTTTACTTGAAGTCTTGTAGGGGAGAAAATTGAATCTCCTTATCCATATCTCCACCTAGGGGATAGAATGCTTATAAATTAGAAGACTGACAGAGTTTGGCATTTTATTGTCCAGCGTGCTATTACACTGGTGTCTATACCATCCTTCCTTGAGGAAGAATATTTTAACCTCCAAAAATGTCTTAAGCTAGTCCAATAGAAAAGTATCACATTAGTTTATTTTTATATATTAGTCATTAAAGTGGATAACACGGCAACCATCCAATTTTCTGTTAGGTACTTCACCCATCTGAAGGGAAGTTACAGTCTCTTTCAGAAAGAACTGCTGCATTGATGAAGAGGAGGAAGTAGGTACCCTACTAGGAACTCAACTGACAAGGAAATACGTAGGAAGAGCACCTGCCCTGCTTTATAAAGGGCAGTATTTCAAGAGAGAAATAAACGATAACCGATAAACTTCAAGTCCAAGGACTATGAGCTACCGTTTCTCTTTTTTGACTTTGCAATGCTTTTGCCTTACTTTAAAGGGTTGTAGGTACATTACTTTGGGGGAATTGCCTAATAAATGTGTTTTAGCTGAATATACCTAGTGGTGTCCATGTGTCTACTCTTGCCTTTTTGTTTTAAAAATTTTTCTAGTTTAGACCTTGAGCTCTGCCTCTCTCTATCCACCAGCCTCTTTATTTTACCTGTTGGTGCACTGATTTGCTCTTTGTTATTTTCCCCCTATTTAAAACAACAGTCACCCCTATGCATGTCTTTTGTGCAGGACCTTCGGGGCTACCCTACTCCTTGGTGGGAATCTGACTATACATCATTGTATGTCCAGTGAAGTCCCATTTTGCATAGGAGCTATAAGTGGGAAAGGGGATATCCAGGTTGGGATATTCACATTTCACTGGTCTTTTACAAATGATTCTGATGAACACAGAGCCTTTTGTAAAATACATACAAGGATGCTGGCAAAACACATGTATATTTGCCGACACATTCAGCAGGATCAATGATTTTTTTAAAATATACACATAGAAAAAAAGAGCAGCATCACTCAGCAGTTTCTACATATTTGTGGAATTTGGATTTTGCAAATTCCACCTATAAGTACTGGTACGTATACGTATAGTGGCCAAGTTTCAAAAAGCTGTTGGGTCAGTATTTAAACACTGTGGTCAGCACATTTTTTAAATGCTGGCCGCAGCATATATTCAGTGCTTCTATCCAGATTTCGAGCGCTGCTGAATATATGTACAGTACGGCGAGTGTTGGAGTTAGCCATATAGTGGTGACATTCAGTTTTCTATGCAAATAACATCAGAACCGTTATCGAGTTAGCAGACTGACCATGGCCACTATCCTGATGTTCCATCCACACACCGCTCTGGCACTGTCCAGAATGCACCACCGAATATCCACACATACTGTAATGGCGGCTAATGGAATTATACCAATAACGGCTGTCATTATCCAGATGATCTCTTTGAATATCAGGCTGTAAATAGATTAGGGGTGCCAATTTACCAGAAAAGACATAAACAAAGAATAGGGGAAAAAAGAAATGCATACCTCTTAATCCCTCATTTAAGGCCCTGGGTGAAATGAGAACTTTTATGAAATCTATGTGTGCCTCAGAGCTGGTGCAACAGCTGACATAGAAAATTTTAAAGATATACCTGCATTCCTGTTGTAAAATGGGAAATGCTGTACATGTATACATTTGGACAGAAACCAAAAGGAGCAAGGAGAAAAAGAGTCCTTTATTAAGAAGCATCCCAACACGGCCGTATTTTGGCCTTTCTCAGGGAGACCTCAAAGAACAAAGATAAATAACAATAAACACATCAGTTAGATGAAATGAAATAAAATAAAAGCATTAACATATATACAGAACTATAAAAGGCTCATTGGACCATCTTAAAACATTCATATGCATAATATAAAAATCCACACGAATAATTATAAATATAGTTATTTGCTTGCATGGTTCTAAGCATATTCTTTTTATATGGGTATCCCCTTTATGTTTTTAAACATCCCTTTGCCTCTCTTTATAAGTTTTATCATTTGGTATATTCCTCCTTTGTAATGTATCTATATTTACATTTATAACTATTTATATTTATATTTATTTTTGTGTAGGTTGTCCTAATATATTATACGTGAATGTTTTAAGATGGTCCAACGAGCCTTTTATAGTTATTTTTATATGTTAATGCTTTTATTTTATTTTATCTAATTCATGATTTTATTGTAACTTATCTTTATTCTTTGAGATCCCACTGAGGAAGGCAGCCATGCCGAAACACAGCCATGTGGGGGTGTTTCTTAATAAAGGACTATTTTTACTCCTTGCTCCTTTTGGTTTCTGTTTGCATTTGTGCAAGGGATGGTGTTCCCTTGTGGACTCATGTATAAGGTTGGCCCACCCAAAACCTGCCCCCTTGAACTCTCCACATCCTGGTGCATTTACCCTTGCAAATGGCAGCGTTCTAAAATCAACCACAAGAAAAAGGGAAAAAAACTGGTGATAAACTGACCACACATCAAACTAATCACCAAACAATAAATTTAAATCCTTTTTTAAAATGATTTTTCAGTATGCAAGTTGTATATTAACAGTGACTAAAACAAGGGGAAAAGACCTCAGAGATGACCCTCTGTGTGGAAGCATTTGGCTGGAAGACACTTTAAGATATGTTTTAGCACGTCTGGCAACATGTGAAAATGTTTGGCTATAATGATGCCTCAAGATAAGTTTAAGGGACATTAAATGGTTTATCACTAAACCTTAAACATTTTGAAAATATTTAAAAAAAAAAAAACCTAACAAGGGGTTGTTATGAGCTATGAGGAAGAGTTCCTGAAGCCTATTTTTAAATTGCCTCATGCAGCAATAGAGGGACATCTCTGAGGATTTTTCTCCTTGTTTTGTATACTGAAAAATTGTTTAAAAAGGATTTAAATTTACTGCTTGGAGGTTCTCTTTTGAAGCGTTCTGAAATCACCATTTACACATGTATCTATCTACACATTCAAATGCTGCTATTAGAAAAGGGCACGGGCGAAGTCCTGGTGCCCGAAGGTAACCGGGGGCGAGCGTCAACGCGCCCCTGGCCTGGACAAAAAAGCCGGAGGAGAAGGCAGGGGAAAAGGAAGGGGGGGGGGGAAGAGCTCGGAAGCACGCCTGTGTGCTGACGCAGGAGCGCATCATTTGAATTGATTGGTTCCGCCGCGAGATGCGCGCGGCTGGAACCAATCAGGAGGGTGGAAGAGCCATGAGCAGCGGCTGCCCGAGCGCACGCTAGCACATGGTTTTGGAAGGGCGGCTGGCCGGTGTCCCGCCCTCCCACCCGGTTATGATGGTTGGGTGTTGTGGGATTTGGGGGTGTTGCAGCTGGAGGGGGTTGGGGTGGGTTGCGGGATCCCGGAGGTTTCCGGGGTCCGGAGCCATAGCTGATTGGGGCGGGGCAGGGTGCCCGCGGCCCGGTGAACCCCTAGCAGACTTTTGCTAGTGACATGGCGAGGTCGGGCAGGGGTGGTACTAACTTGTCCGGTGTTTGACCGGCCTAGGTGCGGTAGTGTTGTCACCTTGCTATTCATATGGCCGGTGAGGTAACGCTTCGCACCGGGATTGGGTGTTGGGTTATTCATGTTAAAATGTTAATATGTTATGGGGCAAATAAAGCTGCGACCTGTTGTTATACCAACTCATGTGTGGTCTAAGTTTGTTTGAGAGGGGTAGGGCCGGATTAAGGTGTGGGTGTGGGGGGGTAATGACAGGAGAGTGCTTGGTGCGGCTCCCCGGTTATTACACGTCTAGAGGCTTCTAAAGTTTCATTAATCTACTTCCTTCCGATACTGTTTCTTTGGAAGGAAGAGCATGAGTTGAATAGATTCAAAGTAAATAAGGAGACAACTAAAAGAATTAAAGAACTGAGGATCATATTTTAAGTGCTGAATTTCTTTATGTATGTATTTATTTATTTTCACAAACTTGATATATATGCCTTCTCAGAACATACAAGGCAAATTACAATACAATACAGTAAGGGGGTTATTCGAAACCACGAATAGCAGGAATAGACATCCCAACAGGACATCCATCTCTGCTATTCGTGTGGCTGCAGGCCCCCGAATCTCTTCCCCACCGGTTGTGCGGGGAAGTTAGTCGGGGCGGGGAAGAGGCAGTCCGGGGGCGGAGAGTGGGCACAGTGGGTGGTCGCCAGCCATGGACGTACAGGGCCGATTCTAATGTCGACCCTTTATGTCCAGGGACGGTGAATTGGCCAGGGAGGTTATTTCTTAGGAGGCTGGATTGGGAGTTGGGCTGCGGGGAATTAACGTTTTGGGGCAGCAGCTGTCATTGCAGCTTTTAAATGTAGCCGCAGTGCCATGGCAACGGGACGCCATGGCACCGTGGCTCCATTTAAAAACCCTGGCTGAGTTAGCCGGGCTAGCGCTGTACATGCAGGCTGGGACTGAATCGCAGTCCTGGCCTGCATGCACAGTGCTGTTCCCGATTCTGATCCCGCAGGGCTGGACGTGCCCCACGGAATCAGAATCGCAATCTCCTTTGTATGTCTGGGTCAGCCTGGACGTACAAAGGAGATCTACGTTGTGAATAGAATTGGGCACTATAGAAAAAAGAAAAATACAACTTATCAAGAATACAATTAAACTTTATACTTCTCCCTTTGCACCAGCAAATGTTTTTTTTTTAAATTTATGAATGTGACAAGATCAAAATGACGCAGATAACAAACATGTATTGCCAGGTATTTGAGGCTTTCAGTTGTGGGCATTTTGTTCAGGGACTGCAGCAAGACCTGATTGGGCTGGTAATACTGCAGACCGATAGGTCACATATCTTTTCATGAAACCAATACAGCAAAATTACCAAAGCACACACCAGCCGCCATTTAAAACTTGGCTATAAATCCCAATTAAATTTCTGCTGTCAGTTGATCCCGTTGTCAATTGAACATATACTTGCACTAAACCTTTCTCACATTCTATCTTGTTTTGGAAAATATTTATTTTTATTTTATTCCATATAGCAAATCCACTCACTGTACCTTGTAGTGATTTGTATAAAACATTTCAAACTAAAGTATTCCGAAATATCTCATAGCACAAATACAAATATATCCCTCATAACGTCGGCATGTTTGCCCAGTGAGATTCATCTTTTGGTTTTCTATCATTCTGTGTAGGTGAACACCAAAATCCTGAAAGAAAACATTTGCTCTATATTGAAAAATAAGGGATAACAAATAGGTAAACGAATGCTCTCTGGAATATAGTACGGTAAGTGATTCATTGCTGTAAGTACAACACAGGGAGGGTAGAAAGGGGCAGCAGACAGTAGTGCTACATCTTTTTGAAATAACTCCCTCCCCCCGCCTTCACTTGACTTTCCAGGTGGAGGAAAAGATTATTCTTTAGCTGAATTGAACTTTAAAGCACAAAGGAGCAGGACTTGCAATTTCTTGCGATGCGATGTAAGCCAATATCAGTCCTGGGAAGGAATGCCTGAGAGGTTTCAGAAGAGGGGGGATCTACATACTGGTGGGACATGCAAATTCCTGACTTTCACTCATAGGTTGAAACCCATCTTATTATTTTAGTATGGCAACACAAATAGTGATACAACTCTAAAGCTCAGAAAAGGAGAGAGAGAGATTGGAATTTGGGTTGGAGAGAGTGAGACCAGGCTTCAGGAATGCATTTGCTGGGAATGTAGATTATCACCCCAACCAATAAATGTAAGATTGACTGAAAACCTGGACAGACAGGGTTCAGCTTTTAAAAAACAGAGTAGAATATGAAAGAAAACATCTTCTTTTTGCCTGGCACTTGGCCTTGTACATGAAGGAGGAGGTTATCCCAGGTAAAGAATTATCCCTTTCTTCCACCCTCCAAACTCCAAGGGGGGGGGGGGGCATTTTCTCTAAGTGTTCAATGTCCAAACCAGGTTTCACCATTAAATATAGGCAACACAGGTAGTGGAGGAGTAGCCTAGTGGTTAGAGCCAGTACTTGGAAGATCAAGGGTTTGATTCCTGCTAGCACACTTTGGGCAAGTCATTTTACCCTCCACTGCCTTGGAAGAAAAGGCCTGGCAATCTGCTTCTGGTGATGGGTTGTCAAAAGTCAGTACTGACTTGACGGCACAAAAGGAAAAAAAAAAACCAGCAACCTGATTGCAGACTTATACCAAGTGAAGAATGGATTGCTTTCTGCCCCTCTGAGGAGGGCTTTGTCTTTTCGCTTGCATATGTTCCAAGAGCTCTCAGGCATATATTAGATATTTTATGAGGGTCTCTATTATGGCGGACTGTAATTCTTCTTGTTTTGCACAGTACTGCAAAGTTGCTACTTTTCAGCTGCAGTGTTATCCGTCAACTCAACTTACTTTAAAATAAAATATGGAACTGATTAATAGAATATTACAAATAAAAGATGCTGCTGAAGGGGAGAAAACATGGAAATTTGGTAAACTATGGCTAATAAATATTCCATTGCTGCAAAGCAAATGATGCAGTCTTTCAGAATGTGTTGAAAATGAATTGAAATGAAGAACTCTTAGCCCAACTGATAGAGTCAACCCCTCTGTTTTTCTATATTAGACCTTTAAAATAAGACCCTCTGAAACAGAACTGCCACTTCATCATATCTTATTAATTCTGGGTTGCTTTACATCCTTAAAATATCGCACCATATGTTACTTTTTAAAATTAAAGGTGGTACCTACTCTGAATAAGTAGCACTACATAAGTCATTCAGATGGGAACCAAGATGTCAAGGTCGAAACATGCCACCAAGCAAAAACAGCACTCCGCCACACAAGATAGCAGGAACAAAACCAATCCAATTGAGTGTGCAGCAGTTATTTTATTAATTTATTTCTATTTTAAGGTTTGTACATGTTTTTATCATTTAAGTTGTCATGTGATTTTCTTTATTTAATTATTAAGGCACATTTTTTAACGTTCTAGGGTGGTTTATTTATACATATTTTTACTTATAAGTTTTGTGTCCATTTACACTAATATCTAAGTATTTATGTTTTTATGTCAACATTTGATTTAATATTGTCTATGAACATGTGCTTTGGGTGTTTTTTAATGTTCATTTTTTAATTATTATTATTTTTTAATGTTCATTTATGCTTTTAGTTTAGTTTATGATGTTTTAATAGTATATATGTTTTGTTTTTAAATTATTTATGCTGTTTTTATGATTTCTAGTGAGCCAAAAAAAACCCTGACGAAGTATTATATGAAACACGGCCTGTGACGGGTTGGCCTCTTCTGTTAAAGATTAATAAAAATCTTTTCGTGCATAAGGTCGAAACATGCTTCATGACCAACTGTATTTTACAAAAGATTCTGCTGAATATAGAACCCTTTATATAGTACTTACAAGGATGTGCCTGAGTGCACATGTATTTGCCGGAATGTCCAGCGGGAGCAGAGATTTCAGGAATGAAGACACTGAAAAACAGTGTGTCCCCATATCACAAATGATGTGTTGCTGCAGTCAGGAACATTGAGATTCCTGGCCTCAGTAATACAGATAGTGGGCACCAAATTAGGTCTGCTTATTCTTAAAGAAGACAGTGGTAGGATAGAAACCCCCACTCAGCACTCCATACACCCCCAGACTCCCGTCATCACTCCACCAACTCCCTACCCCCGAGATCACTCCATACACCCCAGTCCTCCATTCCCCTTGACATTACTCCATATGCCCACTAGTTCCCCTGGTTCTTACTGGGGGTTTCCCTGGTGTCTAGTGAGGTGCGGGAGTGATCCCCAGATCCTCCTGCCTTATTGACTTCCAGGGTAGTGTCACGGTCCTACTGTTAGGGGCCAAGCTACCAAATAAGAGTGCTTCCCTCCCAGTCAGTCATCACCAACCTGTCCACATTCTCTCTACACTGGACCTCCCCCCAGGTAGTTAATGACTCCTCACTTTCCTTTGAATACTGCTGTTAATGCCACCTCTGCCATAGTTATTCTCTTTTCTTCCAGTATCAGATTGAACTGGATGGTGTCCAAACTCCTTCGCTGTTGACACAGTCTCATCGGAATAGCAGGAGAGTTTGTACACTGCCTGGTTCAACCTGACTGAGAGCTACGCAGTCCCAAAAGAAACAAAAGCATAGCGTCTGTGGGGGTAGTGGCAGCAGCAAACCTCTGGAGGTGGTGTGCGGAGTGTATGTTCTTGGGGAAAAAGAGTCAAGGCGGCATAGCTAGGTCATCAGTGGGGCTTGCCACTGACTTTTGGGCCTTACAATGAAGAAGCCTGGCCTATACCCTGATCTAGCTGTTGCCAAAAGGAGCTTTGGACCCACCCTCTTTCCTAGAAACCCTGCTCCAGATATTCAACTAAATATGTGTATTACTTTCTGCAAAATAGAAAGATCACAGAAAAGAATGGATACTGGCGAACGATTTCACAGTTGCAAATTATATATCTTAATACATGCAAATGTTACATTCTTTCTTATGAATGTTTTTAAAAAGCTTAAGAGAAGGGAAAGTGTCAGAGATTAATCTGTTGACATGACCTGAGAGGCATGCTTACTGAAGATTAATGTGCTCTAAGTGTCACTGCACCCCTATAAATAAAAGGACTGTGGAGACTTAATTAACATCTTTAGTAAATATTCACCTAATAGTCACTATTTGTCTCACTTTTCTTCTTATAATATGCTTAAAAAACTTCTTATTAGATTTTTATCAACATTTTTCAATTCATTCTTGCAAAAAATTCAGAAATTCAATTCACTCTAAATTAAACAACAAAATATCTTCTTAACTGGAAAAGACAGGTTATTTAATTTGAATGAGTTGTTCCAGTCATGCACGTGCAACTCCTCATTCACCAACCTTTACTCTACTTCTATCTTCCACTCTCGATCATCTTCTGAATTCATCTTCCTCCTTCCACTTCCATCTCTCTCTCTCTCTCTCTCTAATGTCTATCTTCTCCAGCCACCATATACCCTTCTTGCTTCTTCAGATCTACTCAACTTTAACCCTATGTTAGCACCTCTTGTAATTCCAGAAAATGGCAGTGATTGTGCAACAGCCCAAGAGCAATACCAGAACCACATCCCGCAATTCTAAAGTTGGTAGCTCAGGCAGATTGAGGAACAGTAACACAGTTGTGCTTCGTTGCTCCTACAACTTCTACCGATGTTCCCTTTCCCCATGGCGCATGCTTCTGGATAGGCCTGCTATGCAAAAATCAAAGAAATATGTAATTGAAGAAACCCTATGCTTTTTCTTCAATTAAGTACGCCTTTAATTTTTGCAATAATAATGCTGGACACTGGGTTGTTACAGTGGTAAAAAACAGTTTCATAAATATTTATTGTAACTATGATAAAAAAAATACAGTGATCTCCCTGGACACAACTGTATTGGTAGTGTCTATATCTGATTTCTTTAGTATAACTTGATGACATATCCTCTGTCTAGAAACTCAGTTAGTCAGCTGTGATAAGAATGGCGTGTGGTGGGAAGGGGTTCTTTTTAAAACACAGGCCAGACGGGGGCGGAGCCTGATGTCCAGCGGGTAGGACGCTTCGCGTTGAAGCTCCCGAGAGGCCTACTTAGAATCCTGACTTAATACCTATACAAATTTACTATTTCGCTCCGAGCTGACCGGGGCACCTCGGGGGGCATGGCGGCCCATAAACCAGCACGCTTGGACTTCGGGTCTCCTTCTTCTTCTCACGGAAAACGCTCCAAAACAGAGGTGTCCTCCCCACAGAAGATGGTTCCATTTCGTGAAAACCCCGAGATGCACCTGGAGATTTTGGAGGAAATACGCGGCGTGAAGGAATTGGTGCAGTCCAATGGAGAAGCGCTTTGAGCCATGCAAGAAGACTTTGGAGTGCTCCAGGACCGACTTGAAAGTCTTTCATCACGGCAGGACAATATGGCGGGGGTCCTCGACTCGCACGAGGTGCGCTTGGGCAAACTGGACGAGGCTGAGCGCCAGATACAGAATCTTCAAAAGGAGTTAGAAGATAGCAATAATCGAGCCCGTCGCAACAATGTGAGGCTCCTCGGAATGCCGGAGGGGGTGGAAGCAGGAGATATAAGAGAATTCTTGCTCAAAACTCTTCCCTCCTTGCTGAAGATCACTTTTCACAGAGAACTGGAAATCGATCGAGCACACCGTGTTTCCTGCCCACATGGCGCTCAACCGCACGACCCCCCGGCCTATTGTCTTTAGCTTGCTACGATATCAACAAGTGGAACAAATTTTACATGCTGCCCGAGCGAATCATCATTTGGAATTTGAAGGTCGTAAGGTCTCCTTCTTTCCTGATTTGGCAAAGCCTACCGTTGACCGTCGGAAGAAACTCCTTGCTTTTCGCCCTCGACTTCAACAGCTACAGGCTCGTTTTGGCCTGTTGTATCCAGCGAAGCTCCGAGTGACTCTCCACAACCAAACCAGGACGTTCGAAGATCCTGATCTACTATCAACATTTTTAGACTCCAAAGAAGCAGAGCAGATGCGCTAATCCCAAATCTTGGACTCTTATTTGTCGGCTCTATCCGCCATTTTGAAGGGCCCGATGCGGCGGTCATAGCCAAGCACAGAAATAGCCTGGACTTTCTTTCTTTCTCTATATGACTTTTGTTTTTTGGTCTCCTATCCCTTCTTGCTGTGTGCCTCGGTCGGATTCGGAGCACGCACAGTCCTACAGGTTATGTGTTTTTTCAATTTCGGCCTTCTCGGGGGTTTCTCCCCGCAGACACATGGTCGCCAGTAATTTTGGGGTTTTGCTTCTCCTCTACCGTACTGCGGTTTTCTTTGTTAATGTGGGGCGCTTCATTGTATTATATTAGTTTATTTTTCCTATGTCATGTGTACAGCCAGATACAGTCAGTTTGAGGGACATAGTGAAATTATGTGTGCTATCATGCTCAGAATTTTTAACTTTTTTTTTTTTTTGAATGGCCTTATGTAAACTCTTATCATTTACCGCCAAAGGCATTAATGGTCCACTCAAAGGAAAGCAAATCCTTAGCTATCTTAGCTATGCGCATGTTGATTTGGTGTTTCTTCAGGACACGCATTTAAACTCTGCTGAAACACTGAAACTCAATGCTAAGCCTCACATGGTGGCTGCCTATTCTCCCACCGTTTTCAAATGGTACGGGATAGCCACTCTGGTTAAGAAGTCTTAGCACGCTACTGTACCTGATATTAGCGCTGACAAGGAGGGTAGATGGGCCCGTGTACACCTTGAGGTTGGAGATAGTGAATTCACGTGTATTTGCATTATGCCCCGAATGTGGACAACCCTGCTTACTATGCAAGTATTGCGCAGTTGGCCTCGGCCTCTGCCAATGCTCCATTAATACTTGGTGGCGCTTTTACTCAAGTGTTCCCTCAGTCTTTTCTTCTCAAACAAGGTGCTCGCTGGTTGGAAGATCCAGTACCGAGTAGACCTGTGTGGCTGGATATAGAAGCGGGCCTTTGCAAACCGATTCCTCTTACCTTTCTCCCTGGTATGACTCTCCCATCAGACTCCCACTATCCACCAATGCTTTTAGACACTTTCGGTGCCTTTAATACTCTTATGCAATCTTTAGACTCCCGACTTTGGTCAGTGCAACTTCAGCATCGCCTTCGGTGCACTAGAGTACTCCCGCCATCGGCATTCTCTACATAAGGTTGATTGGAGACTTTCCGATCTCTCGGTAGTTCACCGGGTGTAGCATCCAATTTTACTAAACCTTCTGTAATGCTATAACTAGAGATACCCCTATAGCGCAGAAAGTATGGGAGAGAGAATTGCATGTGACTTTGACCTCGGAGCAATAGCGCCTTATCTGGAGTAGAGGGACACGGGTTCCCGATCCGCCTCACTCATTCAGACCCTCTTCTTTCTAGCCCACAGGTGTTTTTACACTTCTCACAGATTAGACTAATGGAACACTACTCAGGGCAATGGTTGCTGGACACGTCCTGCGGCCATTGGTTCATTGCCTCATGTTATGCATGAATATCCTGCACTACAGTCTTACTGGCGTCGGGTCTGGGGTCGTATTTAGTCTATCTCGCACTCTCAGGAGCCCCTTTCTTGGAGGATAGTGGGACTTCGCCCAGTTGCGGGGCTCCCCTCTCTCCCCAAAAATGGCTTATCTCCTTTCGAACTTTATGCTTGGCATAGCTATTTCCCTACTTAAGTAATACTGAAAATTAGCTCCCATTTGAGCCCCAATGAATGGTGGAATCATGCCTGTCTTCACAGTAAATATGACCAAATACCTCGTCTGTTCGCTTCCTCCGTTCAGACTCCTTCTCATTGGTCTCAATGGAAGATGCTCAATGACTATGTACATTTTGCTAAATGCTCTCATCTGATTGTCTAACTTTGTATATATCTCTGTCCCATGATCATGCTGTATTGTAGATACTCTTTTGATCGTTTGATGTTTAATCACTGTTAATTGGAAGCGCTCACATGCTGATATAATCGGGTAGAGAAGAAGCATCGGGGTGGGGGGTAATGGGTTTACTTTTCCTTATTGTATACTTGTTTTGTCTTTTTTGGTGTGTTGTTTCTTTTGTTTGTTGCAAAATGAAAATAAAAGTTTAAAAAAAAAAAAAAACACAGGCCAGACAGCAGTTCAGGGAAAACAAAGGCAGTTTTTTATTCTGTCCTAGCTTGTTAAACCTCCACAAAGCAGGGGGTTCCAGTGACATCAGCAGGCAGGATAGCCACATGGTGAAGGAGCTCTGCAGCAGCCGGCCTCTAATAGAGCTATAAAGGTGTCACGATTCAACCCCGCCAGCCCTGAGCAGCAGTAGAGCGATGGAAAAGTCGAAGGGAGGTCTGTCGCCGAAAAAAAGATTGGCGGTGTATCGCTCTGCATATGGCACTACTGAAGCCCCAAGGGGAAAGGAAGGAGATGGAAAGATGGCCGTCAGGAGGGTGAGTGACGCTGAAGAGGAAGTGGATGAGGCCTTGAGCTTCGGGGCAGCAGAGGTGCTAAAAGTATGGCTTGATGAGCTGAAAGAGGAGCTGAAAGCTGAAATCAATAGGATTAAGACTGAAATTAAAGAGATCCCAGGAGCATTGAGGCAAGACATAGTGGACCTTGGAGCTAGAGTGGAGGAAACGAGAACCAAATAGAACTTCAGTCGGACATGCTTGGAGACCTACAGAGTGGGTGGGAGGCCTTAAAGCAGGCACAAGAATTTTTGAAAGAAAAGACTGAGGACCTAGAGGATCACTCCCAGAGGAGCAATATACGGGTGAGAGGAATCCCAGAAGAGCCTAAATATAGAGACTGTGATGTGGTGCTAAAAGAAGTATTTGGGTCATTGTTTCGATCAGCTGAATCAGAGTCAGCAAGAGAGGAGATCCCGGTACAAATGCAGCGGGTGCATTGGAGGGTCTCTTAAAGAAAATCGTCCCCACGATATAGTGGCATGCCTGAGCTCCTATAAACTGAAAGAGCGGATTCTGGCTGAGGCTCAAAAATAGTGGCCTTTTCAGTGGGACGGCCAAAGAATTTAGATGTACCAAGACCTGTCACCAGGAGCTCTACAATGTTGGTGGAAAATGAGGAAAGTGATGGTGCTCTTACAGAGCGAGTGGTTGAAGTACAAGTGGCTGTACCCCTTTGGACTGGCAATCACAGTGAAAGGTGTAACATGGCATGTGAAGAACAGCGGAGAAGCGTGGCAAGCATTGAAAGAATTGGGAGTACAGAATATCCCGGACAGTTCTTTGGAATAATTCCAAGCCAGAGCAAACTGTGGTTCCAAAGAGTGCAGGTTTGAGGTGGCAGAGAGTCAATACCAAAGGCCGGAGGTTGACTAGATTATCCAAGAGAAGAAGCGGGGATGGTACCCCAGAGAAGGATAACTCCTGAAAGATACTTGATGAGTAGAGAAAAAACAGTGATGGCTGGGGAAGGCTTGAGGTCGGCAGGGCGGTTGGTCCTGGCAACCTTATGTGAGAGCTCAAGTCTGAGTCCAGGTGGTCATGGCTTTCCAGGATGGTTAATTGTTAATTGTCAAATTTGAAATGTGAAATATCAGGTCAAAAGACTACAAGTTGTATAGTTGTCTAGGAATAACTTTGTTACATGTGATAGTTAAATGTATGTACACTGTACAGGCATGGATGGTGGAGGTGCGGATTTCAAAGTTAGTTAAATTGCAAATGATAAGACAAAGGGGAAAAACAGTTAAAGTTCTTGAAAGTTTAATAGGAGGGCTAACTGCACTCCAAACGGCAGATTGGGGGAAAGAAGGGAAAGGGTCGGACCCATTGGGTAGCAGGGGATGGGGGGGGGGGTAAGCGAGTTAAGGCTGGGTTCCAAGCTCATGTAAGTGGGGTAAAATGGAAGGGAGGAGGTGCAAATGGGTTCATAAGTTGGGGTGGTGGGGAGGAGGGTGGAAGCAAGTGGAGAAAGAGGCCGGAAAATTCATCATTCCCCAGGATGGATAAGTCTTCAGGAGGAGATTGGAGGTTCAGGGAGGGGGGAGGGGAAGGGTCAGGGGTGGGTGCAGTAGGGAACCAGTATGTAATCAACAGGCAAGATAGTGGTGCAAATAGGTACTGTAAATGCTAAGAGGGTTAATACGCCACAGAAAAAACAACACCTCTTTAAGGAGGCAGAGAGATTGAGGTGGGATATCATATTGGTACAGGAAACCCATTTATGATGTAAGGATGAGGGGTTATTATCTAGTAGTCAGTATGCATATCAGTTCTTTGTGAGCCCCAGAGGGGGGCTAAAGAAAGGGGTGTAGCTATTTTGATAAGGAGAGGGTTCCCATTCCAGCTGGAGGAGGTAATTCGAGAGAAAGCAGGGAGGGTGTTGCTACTAACAGGAGAGTTGATGGGGGAAGCTTTCACCTTGGCAAATATTTATGCTCTCAACATGAGACAAGTCCCCTTTTGGAGGGAGGTTCGTGAGCTACTGGGTCGGTCAGTGCAAGGGAAACTGGTCATGGGAGGGAATTTCAGTTTGGCATTGCAGCCCCGATGGGACCGGCAGGCCGGGGGGGGGGGGGGGGGGGGAGGGGATTGCAACACAAAAAGGCTTCAAATAATGAAAGGAATAATAAAGAAATTTTGGCTTTCAGATGCTTGGTGATCACAAAATAAAGACAGTAGAGAATATACTTTCTATTCACATCCACATAAAAGCTTTAGTCGGATAGGTTACATACTAATTGATAAGATTATGGAAACTAAAAGTGGGGATGGCAGAAATTGGTAATATAACATGGTCTAACCACGCCCCAACTTGGGTGGAAGTTAGAAAAGCTAGAGGGGAAGGGGAGTACACTTTTGGAGACTTAATGAAAGTCTCCTTAGAAGGGAAGAGGTGGTCAAAGATATTAGGGAATGCCTTCAGGAATATTGGGAGATGAGTGACAATGGGGAGGTGAGAGATGTGGGCCTATGGAAAGGAATGAAAGCTGTGATTAGGGGATGTTTAGTTATGTGGGCAGCTCGGATTAAAAAACAACAAAGGGAAAAAGAAGAAAAACTGCATGAGGAGATTAGAGAAGCTCAGAACAGTATATTGTGATGGGGCCCGTGGGTAGAGCCCTTTAACCCTATATAGGCGGTTGCCTAGGGTCTGTAAAACAAGTAATCTGCTCTTGCTAGGTAAATGAAAGAGTCTTTCAGAGCAAAAAGTGAATGAGAAAATAAGATGGGTTTTATTCCCCGTCCCGCTCGGACTATCAACAAGATCAAAAAAACTTCAGATACAAGCAAAGAACAAAAATATAGTATCAGCAAACTTATATTCCTTTGTTTAAATTCACAAAGTTCTTTTTGTCATCCAATTAAACAGCAGGGCTGCACTTGTAACAAATGCTACAGTCCATGGGAGAGGGGTCTGGAAGGCTGCTGCTATCTTCCCATAATATACTCTCTCCAGCACTCCCCAAACTCCCTGTATCACACTCTTCCTGTGTGGAGTACTCAGGCACGTCTCCTTGTGATAACTCACTATAGCTTTCAGTGAAGGTTCCTCTTTCTTCAGGTTTATACCTGTCTGGCATGCAGTAGCTTCTCTCTGGGTTTTCCTCCCAGAACAAAAGGTCTGAATCTCCTTGCTTCCTGTATCTATGCTCAGGACCGCGCCCTTGGCACTTATATGTTTTAAACCTTTCTCTGTAAGCACATGGATGCCTCCTTTTATCCGTAGGGATTGTCTTGGCACTTGGCTCCCTGTATCTCTTCTCTCTAGCCTCCCAGGCTGGTTGTGCAGTAGTGAAGTTAGTATTAGCTTTGCAGCTATTTCTTAATGTGCACGTGTATTTGGAGTTCCCATCCCCCAACACTCTTTCTGAACTGACCTGTGCTTAGTGCTGGCACATACCGGTCTCCTGTGTGGTAGGACACTCCTGGCTTCTCTTGAAGACTAACTCGGGTGGCATGCCTTCTCCCAGTGCAGCTTGCCTCAAACCTCTTCTCCTGAGTGCTGGAGCTACCTTCACTTCCTGGTTCTCCGACAGGAAACTTTCCTCCCAGCACTCCTCTGGGGTTTCTGTTCAGCTGACTGTAGCCACACCTCTTGCTGCTCTCTCTCTGGCTTCTGCCCTCCTCCTGGGTTGTGTCCTGTCTCTCTTTCCACTGCCTGGAACCCTGTCTTATGTAATCCCTAGCCCTGCACGTGACGTGGGGATTTGCAATCAGGTGTTCCTGATGATCTTTCTGTTTGGCACGTAGTAACAGTTTTCCCTGCTCAACTGTTTCAGTGTGCCTAGTGCCTCTTTTCAACGCTGAATCTAAGGTAAGCTCTTCTTTTACCTGCACTTCCATGGGCTGTGTATCCTCTGCTGCACCACAATATAACAAAGGGTACGGCAAGGAGACTGAGGCACTTAAACCAACTCAGGATGGAGTTGAATAAGTTGCAATTGGAATTAATTGCATTCCACATGCAGAGGGTGAAACAGAAGTTCTATGAATGGGGGGGGGGGGGGGAAAAAGCAGGGAGATTGCTTGTGTGTAAGCTACGGAAAAGAGAAACAGATAGTGCCATTGTGGCAATTAAAGGGAAGGAGGGGGAAGTATTGAGGACAGAGAAATTGATTGGGGCTAGATTCTGTCAGTTCTATAAAGAATTGTATACCCAACAGAGAGGAGAGATAGCAACTAAAGTCCAGAATTATCTACAAGGAATAGAACTGACAAAGGTTGGGGGGGGGGGAGGACCTGAAGGAAATGTTGGAGGACGAGTTCCAAAAGTAGGAAATTGAGAGGATCCACCCTATCAGCCATGTTGTTCAATATATATCTCCGTCCGCTATGCTCAATCATACGCACCCACAACATCAACTTCCACATATACGCACCGATTACAACCACCAACCCAAAAAACGACCAGCTATCAGCCTGCTTCACCGACATGGCCAACTGGCTACAGGAGAACAATCTATCCATCAACATAAAGAAAACTGAAGCCCTTATAGTGACAAAAGAACCGGACTTCAAACCACCTACCCACCTCAACATGGGAACCACGCAAATCCAAATCCAGCCCCAAATAAGATATCTAGGGGTCATCATTGACCAAGCTCTCACCTTTAAACAACAAATCAACAAAACCGCTGGGACGATATTCCACAAAGCTAAAACTGTTCAACGCCTCCGACCCCTCCTAGAACCTCATGACTTCAGGACAGTAATGCAAGCTGTGACACTCCCCCATCTGGATTTCTGCAACATAATCTACCATGGACTTCCTGCCTCACACACCAACCCCCTCCGAACTGCCTTAAATACTACAGCAAGGATTATTCAGAATGCAAAAAAAACGGGATCACATCACCCCAATCCTAAGAGACCTCCACTTCCTTCCAATACAAGCAAGAATCAAGTACAAAGCTATCCTACTCATCCACAAGACTATCCACCAAACACGGAACACCTCACTCCACCCCCTACTACCTCGCCCATCCCACAATAGATCAACCAGACATTCCTCCAATAACTCTATCGTCGTCCCCCACAAAAGAACCAAATCCACACAACGGACCTGCAACAGAGCCTTTGAACTTTACGCTCCATCCATCTGGAACTCTCTACCAAACCACATCAGGAACAACGCTGACATCACATCATTTAAGAAACAGCTGAAGACAATCCTATTCCGTGAACATCTCTGAACAGAAATACCACCCTATCCGCATGATCTAATACCTAGATTCAGCAGAAATATACATGTCTATGTCTATGTCTATGTCTACCCAAATCATTAATTGTTGCCCCTTGGTGATGGCCCCACCCTGAAAAATTGCCCCCCCCCTTATATTATATGTTACATCGCTTTGACCCGGTGAAAAGCGGTATATAAATGCAGTTAAATAAATAAATAAATAATTAAAGACATGCCCTTAGGGAAAGCACCAGGATTAGATGGGCTACCTAACAGTTTTTATAAGACTTTCAGAGAAGAAGTGGAGGAGATAATGGGGGGGGGGGGGGGTGGTATTCAATGGGATTTTAGTGGAGGGAGGATAATTGTCAGCAGACATGTTAACTGCTGGAATTATGATTTTACCAAAGGTAGGGAAGGACCCTCTGCTGTGCAGTTCTTACAGGCCAATATCGTTACTTAATACAGATGTAAAGATCCTAGCAAAAGTACTGGCTAATCGATTAGCTAAAGGGATGCCCACACTTATAAATATAGATCAAACTGGCTTTATTAGTGAACGACAGGCCTCGGATAATATAAAAAGAGTATTGGAAGTGGTTTGGGCAGCACATCAAAAGCAGGAGAAATCGATGCTATTATCAATAGATGCTGAAAAAGCATTTGATCGTGTTAAATGGAATTTTTTTGTTTGCGGTGATGCAAAGAATGGGATTCGGGCCCCATTATTTAAGATGGGTGCAGGCCCTGTATCAGGACCCTCGGGCAGATACTCAGAGGCCTTTAAGTTAGAGAGAGGTCCAGGCAGGGATGCCCACTGTCTCCACTACTTTTTGCACTAGCAGTTGAGCCCTTAGCGCAGACTGTCAGAATGAAAACTGGAATCCAGGGACTAGAAGTGGAGGATCAGCAACATAAAATATCCCTCTTTGCAGACGATATACTATTAATGATATCACAACCAGAGAAAACGTTGCCAAGAACTGTGGAAGTAATGGGGAGCTATGGAGATGTGTCAGGCTTTAAAGTAAATATGGAAAAGACAGATGCTCTTAACATTAACTTACCTAACACAGTGGTATCCAAATTAAAGCAACAGTTCCCCTTCAAGTGGGCTCACAAGGCTATTAAGTATTTGGGGGTGATGATAACGGCCCATCCCCAGATGCTCTATGAGGTGAACTACCCCTCACTGTGGAAGAGGGTGGCTCAGGATTTAGGGGATTGGATGGAGACCGAAATATTGTGGATGGGACGTATAACAGCAGTCAAAATGAATATTTTGCCTAGGGTGTTGTATTTTTTTCAAGCACTCCCTCGTGATTTCCACAGGGCACATGAGAGATCTCCAAAGAAAAGTGTATAGATTTATATGGAAAAAAAGGCCACCATGAGTTACCTGAGCAGTACTGTATAGGCCCAGGGAGGAAGGGGAACTATGGGTGTCAGATTTTCAATCTTATTATTGGGCAGCGCAGGTTAGACATCTGATGGATTAGCGAGAGGAGGGGGAGGGGGAAAGGATTTTGGAGAGTGTGACCAATGTGGGGCGGCCCTTGGGTGACCTTCCATGGATGGCTAGGGAGGAACGGGGGCATCAAACACAAGTGAACCCCTTTGTGTGATATACCCGAAAGATATGGGAAAAGGTACGGAGGTCAGTAGAGAGCACGAGAGATACAGATTTCTCAGTAATGAAGGCTCTATGCTATACAAGGGACTTTGTCCCGGGACAAGAGGGAGGCATATATAAAAAGTGGGAAAGATCGGGATTAAGATGGTTTTATCAGTTTCTAGATGGGTGAGAGTGGGTTCCATTGGGAATTATAAGAGACATACCTGTTAGGGGCAGGGAATATTTTTCATTATGGGCAGGTGCTCCATTATTTAAAGCAGAAATTAGGCAAAACTGGATTAGAGCGGGACTATACATATCTAGAAACTATATTTATTTATTTATTTATTTATTTATTTAACAGTTCTTCTATACCGCTCTATTTTAGATCAGAGCGGTTTACATTTAACATCAACTATACAACACAAGGAACTTTGAGTTGTATTTACAATAAACAGGGAGATCAACTTGGAAGTAACTGGGGGAAACTATGTACATTCTTAATTCTATACATTGTATCACACTGGTACCTGATTTCAGGCAGAACATATCTACATTTTATTTACACTGGGGTACATTCTGAGCGATCATTTGATTATCCTTTTTCATGCTGAGTCTGATTGTTTACTTGTAATGAGAGATTGTCTGGGGGGCCATATGTATGGTTACTAAGGCTAGATTCAGGGTAGTATGTAGTGAACAGATGCTGCTTTATTGCCTTCCTGAAGTGGGTTAGGTAAGTGATGTTCCGAATATAGGTAGGGAGAGCATTCCATGCTCTGGGAGCGTAAATCGTAAAGGCCCTATTTGTTGTTGTTCTCGTGCATTTTGTTATTACTTTTGGGACCTCTAGGGTGTTTTGCATCATGGGTCTTCTATTTCTGTTCTGTGGTACTTTATGTATCATCTTGCTGAGGGCTGTGGGGGTCAGAGTGTTTGCGGCTTTGAAAGTTAAGGTTAGAACTTTGTGGCGGATTCTTGCTTGAACTGGTAGCCAATGGAGGTTCATCAGTACTGGCGTTATGTGCTCTCTCCGTGAAGCCCCTGTTAGTACTCTTGCAGCAGTGTTCATTGCAAGCTGGAGGGGAGCTAGGGTTGCTTGAGGGAGACCGTGTAGAATTACGTTGGCATAGTCGAAATGAGGTAATATTAATGCCTGATAGATCGATCGGTAGTCGCTGAAGTCGAGTAGCGGTCGGAGATGTTTTAAGGTCTTTATTTTCATGTATACTGTTTTTACTGTGTTTTTTATGTGAGTTTTCAGATCCAGGTGTTGATCCAGTGTAACGCCAAGGTAGCGGATTGTGGATTTGGTTTTCAGTTCTGTGTTGCCGATTTTTAAAGAGAGTGGAGGGGTGAAGTCCTGGTTCCTTGAGATGAAAAGGACATCTGTTTTACTGTAGTTGATTCTCATGTTTTGTGTGCTGAACCATTCTGCTACTGCCTCAAAACATCTTGTTAGAGGGGAGAGGTCCGGTTGGCTAGTCCTGAAAGGGATGTATAGGAGGATGTCATCTGCGTAGGCTAAACAGTTGACCTTGAATGAACGTGCTAGGGCACATATGGGCTGCATGTAGATGTTAAACATCAATGCAGATAGTGACGAGCCCTGTGGTACACCCTGGTTTTGTAAAAATGGTTCGGAGGTTGTGGAGCCTGACCTTACATGTTGCCATCTATTAGTCAGGTATGACTTGCACCACTTTAGGGCTGTTCCCTGAATTCCTTTCTCGCTGAGGCGTTGTATGAGTATCTTGTGACTCACTGAGTCGAAAGCCGCAGCGATGTCGAGGAATATGAGGGCGAATCCTTGATGAATTTTGTCGGTTCCAGAGACTAGATGGTCAAATAGGTTGGTGAGGAGGGTTTCAACCCCATGTGCTTCTCTGAACCCATGCTGGGAAGGATCCAATGGGGCTTCAGTATCAATATGCTGTTGGATTTGGCGCTGTACTAACTTTTCGATTACTTTGGCAAGCATGGGGATACTTGAAATTGGTCTGTATGATTCCACTTTCGATGGGTCCAGCTTGTTATTTTTTAGCAGTGGTCTGATGGATGTTTGTTTCAGACTTTGTGGAAACGATCCGGTTGTAAGAGATTGCTTTATTAATTCGCTCAGATATTGGCTTAGGTCACATCGTAACTCCTTTATCCATAAAGCAGGGCATGGGTCATTGGGTGCGGTAGTAGGGTTGATTGCAGCGATTGTGTCTTCAATCTCTCTGCGTGATATTTTTTCAAATTTGTACAGTGGTGATGGTTGGGGCAAGGTATGCTGAGAGCTGTTTTCCGCGGAGTTCGAGGTTGTACCAGCCTGGGTCACTTCAGGTTGAAGGTAGTTGGTTGCAGATGTAGTAGTCTGGACCATTTTTGACTGTAAATAGTTGGAGTATGCCTGGGGGTGTGGCATCTGTGACTGGTCTGCAGGAGGTTCTCTAATGAGAGATTTCACTATATTGAAGAGGTCGTGGGGCTTGTTTAGTGACAGCTTCAAGATGTCGGAATGATATTGTTTCCACTTTTTTGTTAATTCATCGCGGTGTACTCTTAGGTGAGCGATGTAAGTATCTTGTGCAACCGTAGAGTGAGACCGACGCCATCTTCTCTCTAGCCTGCGCAGGCACTTGAGTGAGTCTCGGAGATCTTTGGTATACCATGGTGCATGGTCTCGTTTCTTTGTTGTTTTATTTGTGGCTGGTATGCATGAAATGGTCTTGAGGCTCTCGTCCCAGGTGGACACCAATGCATCTAGGTCGTGTGGTATGTTGTTGAGGAGTGGGAGGATCTTCTCTCGAAGCTCTTCTTTATTAAAGGGGCGGAAGCGCTTCAAAGAGGGTTCGTGGGCAGTGTTGGTTTTGTTGGAGTTTTTATTGTGTGTGTTAATAGGTATCTGGAATTGAATCAGGCTGTGGTCGGACCATGGCACAGGAGTTATGGTAGGTGGTATTAGTGGGGTGGTATCCTTATCCGTCTGTGAGGCAAAGATCAGGTCAAGTTTGTTTCCCTTGACGTGGGTGGGGTTAATGACTAGTTGCTCATATCCTAGATCTTGTAATGCTTCTAGGAAAGCAGAGGCTTGAGATTCATGTAGCGTAGGCAGGTTGAAATCACCTAGGATCCAGTTCTGGGATCGTGGTCTGTTTGAGTTGCAGGTGAGGCCCATTATCATTGCAAGATCCTCTGAGGATGGTGTTGGTGCTCGGTACAGTAGGTTGATCGTGCAGGTGTTATTTGTTATGGTGAGGGAGTCCAGGTGGGCTGTGCTGGTTGAGTTGCACATCTGGAAGCCTAGGGAAGTTTTGACAAGAATGAGTGTTCCTCCTCCTCTCTGATTGGTTCTATGGCATGTGTGGACTGAAAAACCTGTGGGTAACATCTGGTTGATGATTGCGTTGTCAGATTCTGATAGCCAAGTTTCCGTGATCATGATGATATCAAGGTTATGGGTCGTGACCAGATCGGTAATTATTGGCCATTTTGTACGTATTGACCTTGCGTTGATGAGTGCACACTTCAGGGCTTGGTGGTGTTGCTGACGGTCCAAATGTGACTTCTTGAGATGTTGAAGTGGGATGTGTAATAAATGTGAGTAAGGCGTGTCGTTGGGTTCTCTTGGGAGGTGTTGGTGATTCTCCGTCCATCTTTTCCCGTCACTGTGGAGTATTGGGATGTGGTTAGTGTAAGTGTGAAAAGCTTGGGCTGTAAGGGGGATCCAGGAGGCTAGGTGTAGACATGCCAAGGCTAGAAATGGGTGCATTTTGTGATGTTTTTGTGAACTGTTTGTTGCTGGGTAATTAGTGGGACTGGTATTGACTATTGTTCTAGCTATCCGCAGTGTATAAACTTACTGTCTGGCGATGAGTAGGTATTTGGAACAATGTGGCAGCATATAAGACAGGAATAGTACAGCATCGAGCAAGCAATGGAGCACTGTGTCCGTCAGCGGATAATGAGACACCTTGACCCTCAGCAAAGAACAAAACAGAGTAATATACTGCCAACAGTAATAAGTTCACACTTTTTGGGTAAGGATGAATTACTGGCAACAGTAATGAGGTATGGCACAGTTGTCAGTAGTAGGATTAGCACTGATGCATGGAAATGGGTTTTTGGCAACAAAATAGCAGTTGAGTGATACTAGCAATAGTATGAAATTAGCATTGATACATATAATGTAAAGTCTGGCAGTAAAGTGCTACTGGCTACAATAGTAAGATTATCACTGATACATGCGAATGTATTATTGGTAACAAAATAAGGTCTAGCAGTTGGGTGATACTAGCAATAGTATGAAATCAGCACTGAAACATGTAGATGTACAATCTAGCAATGTACACTACATTGACACATATAAATGTAGAATATTAGCATGGTAATAAGATTAGCGCTGATACATGAACATGTGTTATCGGCTGTGGAAATATAATCTATCAGTTACGTTGACTGTCAGCGTAGTGCTAGTGAATGAGTGTTAATCAACGGGCAACGGAGTTACTGGGTAAATATTACACTTCTTATGGCATTTCGTAATACTTGCGGTTCGGAAAGGGAACAGGAACAACTGGAAATGTGTCCCAACTAGAAGTAGATCTTGTTGAATCTTGGAGTTTTTCGACGTGCCACCGCCTAAGGGCCACGCCAAAGGGCCCTCTGGCGAGGCCCTCAGGCGCGGGCCCGCCAGTCGCGGGTGCACCTGAAGGCGCGAAGTTTAAATCTCCCTTGCTGGGCCCGGATTGGGCGTCGGGAGTCAGCAGGCCCCTGCTGCTGCCGGTGGCTCGATCCCCGGGAAGGGGAGAGCTGCTGGTGGTGGTGGGGGCTCCTGGAAGTCGGCGCCTGAAGGCGCGAAGTTTAAATCTCCCTTGCTGGGCCCGGATTGGGCGTCGGGAGTCAGCAGGCCCCTGCTGCTGCCGTTGGCTCGATCCCCGGGAAGGGAGAGCTGCTGGTGGTGGTGGGGGCTCCTGGAAGTCGGCGCCTGAAGGCGCGAAGTTTAAATCTCCCTTGCTGGGCCCGGATTGGGCGTCGGGAGTCAGCAGGCCCCTGCTGCTGCCGGTGGCTCGATCCCCGGGAAGGGGAGAGCTGCTGGTGGTGGTGGGGGCTCCTGGAAGTCGGCGCCTGAAGGCGCGAAGTTTAAATCTCCCTTGCTGGGCCCGGATTGGGCGTCGGGAGTCAGCAGGCCCCTGCTGCTGCCGGTGGCTCGATCCCCGGGAAGGGGAGAGCTGCTGGTGGTGGTGGGGGCTCCTGGAAGTCGGCGCCTGAAGGCGCGAAGTTTAAATCTCCCTTGCTGGGCCCGGATTGGGCGTCGGGAGTCAGCAGGCCCCTGCTGCTGCCGGTGGCTCGATCCCCGGGAAGGGGAGAGCTGCTGGTGGTGGTGGGGGCTCCTGGAAGTCGGCGCCTGAAGGCGCGAAGTTTAAATCTCCCTTGCTGGGCCCGGATTGGGCGTCGGGAGTCAGCAGGCCCCTGCTGCTGCCGGTGGCTCGATCCCCGGGAAGGGGAGAGCTGCTGGTGGTGGTGGGGGCTCCTGGAAGTCGGCGCCTGAAGGCGCGAAGTTTAAATCTCCCTTGCTGGGCCCGGATTGGGCGTCGGGAGTCAGCAGGCCCCTGCTGCTGCCGGTGGCTCGATCCCCGGGAAGGGGAGAGCTGCTGGTGGTGGTGGGGGCTCCTGGAAGTCGGCGCCTGAAGGCGCGAAGTTTAAATCTCCCTTGCTGGGCCCGGATTGGGCGTCGGGAGTCAGCAGGCCCCTGCTGCTGCCGGTGGCTCGATCCCCGGGGAGGGAGAGCTGCTGGTGGTGGTGGGGGCTCCTGGAAGTCGGCGCCTGAAGGCGCGAAGTTTAAATCTCCCTTGCTGGGCCCGGATTGGGCGTCGGGAGTCAGCAGGCCCCTGCTGCTGCCGTTGGCTCGATCCCCGGGAAGGGGAGAGCTGCTGGTGGTGGTGGGGGCTCCTGGAAGTCGGCGCCTGAAGGCGCGAAGTTTAAATCTCCCTTGCTGGGCCCGGATTGGGCGTCGGGAGTCAGCAGGCCCCTGCTGCTGCCGGTGGCTCGATCCCCGGGAAGGGGAGAGCTGCTGGTGGTGGTGGGGGCTCCTGGAAGTCGGCGCCTGAAGGCGCGAAGTTTAAATCTCCCTTGCTGGGCCCGGATTGGGCGTCGGGAGTCAGCAGGCCCCTGCTGCTGCCGGTGGCTCGATCCCCGGGAAGGGGAGAGCTGCTGGTGGTGGTGGGGGCTCCTGGAAGTCGGCGCCTGAAGGCGCGAAGTTTAAATCTCCCTTGCTGGGCCCGGATTGGGCGTCGGGAGTCAGCAGGCCCCTGCTGCTGCCGGTGGCTCGATCCCCGGGAAGGGGAGAGCTGCTGGTGGTGGTGGGGGCTCCTGGAAGTCGGCGCCTGAAGGCGCGAAGTTTAAATCTCCCTTGCTGGGCCCGGATTGGGCGTCGGGAGTCAGCAGGCCCCTGCTGCTGCCGGTGGCTCGATCCCCGGGAAGGGGAGAGCTGCTGGTGGTGGTGGGGGCTCCTGGAAGTCGGCGCCTGAAGGCGCGAAGTTTAAATCTCCCTTGCTGGGCCCGGATTGGGCGTCGGGAGTCAGCAGGCCCCTGTTGCTGCCGGTGGCTCGATCCCCGGGAAGGGGAGAGCTGCTGGTGGTGGTGGGGGCTCCTGGAAGTCGGCGCCTGAAGGCGCGAAGTTTAAATCTCCCTTGCTGGGCCCGGATTGGGCGTCGGGAGTCAGCAGGCCCCTGCTGCTGCCGGTGGCTCGATCCCCGGGAAGGGGAGAGCTGCTGGTGGTGGTGGGGGCTCCTGGAAGTCGGCGCCTGAAGGCGCGAAGTTTAAATCTCCCTTGCTGGGCCCGGATTGGGCGTCGGGAGTCAGCAGGCCCCTGCTGCTGCCGGTGGCTCGATCCCCGGGAAGGGGAGAGCTGCTGGTGGTGGTGGGGGCTCCTGGAAGTCGGCGCCTGAAGGCGCGAAGTTTAAATCTCCCTTGCTGGGCCCGGATTGGGCGTCGGGAGTCAGCAGGCCCCTGCTGCTGCCGGTGGCTCGATCCCCGGGAAGGGGAGAGCTGCTGCTGGTGGTGGTGGGGGCTCCTGGAAGTCGGCGCCTGAAGGCGCGAAGTTTAAATCTCCCTTGCTGGGCCCGGATTGGGCGTCGGGAGTCAGCAGGCCCCTGCTGCTGCCGGTGGCTCGATCCCCGGGAAGGGGAGAGCTGCTGGTGGTGGTGGGGGCTCCTGGAAGTCGGCGCCTGAAGGCGCGAAGTTTAAATCTCCCTTGCTGGTATATGGTATGGGAAGAAACAGTCCTTGGGATTAGTGTCCATATTATATAAAGTGATAAGAGGGGGGAAAAGAGATGATAAGCTTGGATATATGGTGGCTTGGGAGAAGGAGCTGGGTGTAAACATAGAAATACAACATTGGAAGGCCATCTTTGATCAAGCCCAACACCTACCCATTTTGGTGGCTATTAGAAAAAATTTGTATAAAGTTTTAATGAGATGGTATTACACACCAGTTCGATTGAATAAAATGTTCCCATCAGCGTCAAAAGAGTGTTGGAGAGAATGTGGAGAGGAGGGGTCGATGTACCATATTTGGTGAACATGCCCCCTGATTAAACCTTTCTGGGAGCAGGTCCAAAAATGGATACAGCAGGTAGTAGGGGTGGAGGTAAGCAGGGAACCTGAACTATTTCTATTGGGATGGTGGAGAGAGGGAAGCTCAGGTAAGGTAAGGAAGCAAATTATGGCCTGCTTAAGTGCGGCGAAATGTGACGTAGCATATAGGTGGATGCAGATGAGACCACCTTTAATAGAACACTATGTGGAGAGGCTCCATCATATTTATCTTATGGAAAAATTGACAGCTATTCACAGGCAGAGGAGGAGTAAGTTTGAGAGTGAATGGCAAAACATGCTGGATTACTTACGTAAGGAAGCAGTGGAGGGAGGGAGGGGGGAGGGGGAAAGTACAGTTATAGTAGAAAAGAAGCAATACATTAATAATGTTGTTGATGTTCCATTGATTAATGCTGTGTGTAGTTTTATTGATACTGTAGTGTCAAGATTTATTTATTCTTTCAATAAAAATTTAAAAACAAAAAAACAAACCTCCACAAAGCAAAACCCAGAACAGACAGCAGTTTAGGGAAAACAAAATCAGCTGTAATTCTGTCCTAACAAGCTGGTTCTCCCGGCCCTTTTTCTAGCCCCAGTTAAAGTTCCTACCTCAGAACTCTTTTGCACGCTTGCCTTGGAAGGACTTCTGGCTCCTATGGCCTCTCTCCCTCCTGCAGCCTGCTGGATTCTTATTCTCTCCCTGAACTCTGGGCTGCAGATTCTCTGAAAGGCGATGATAATCCCTTTGAAGATGGATGGGTAGCATTCTATATAGCCTCCCTCTTAGCTCAACCATGCCCTGTGAGCACCTGCCTCACCTGGGACCCCAAACGGGGAATGGAGGTCTGCATTCATGTGAATTTGATCAATCCTATGGCAGACCTGGAACTGGCAGGGTTGAAGATTCAAAAAACAACACATAATATGGCTGTTGGACTCCTTATGTCAAGCCAGTCGTTTGAGGGGTTGGTGGTCTGCTATCAGTGTAAATGGATGGCCAAGCAGGTAGCATTTGAAGGTTTCAAGTGCCCACTTGACAGTCATGGCTTTCTTCTCAATCATCTCATAATGCTTCTCCTGAGGCAGCAGTTTCCTGCTGCTGAATATTATAGGATGTTCTTCATTCTTGACTTCCTGGGCCAGAACAGTTACTAGGCCCACCTCTGAGGCATCAGTTTGCACAATAAATGATAGAGAGAAATCAGGGCTAATCAGGATGAGTTCAGAGCACAGGGCCTTCTTGTGATGCTGGAAGGCCAAGTCAAGGTCTGGTGACCACTGAATCTATTCAGGCATTCTCTTCTGGAAGAGATTAGTTAACGGCTCCATCACCTCTGCAAAACTAGGGATGAACCAGCAGTTATAGCCAATCAATACAAGGAATTCATGGACCTCTTTCTTGGATTTTAGGGTGGGGGCCTGAGCAATGGCATCCACCTTTCATAGTTGAGGTCATATCTGCCCATTCCCGATTAAATACCCCATGTCTTAAACGTCCCGGCCTCCCAGATAAAATTTCTTGGGATTGGCCATCAACCCGGCCTTCTGCAAGCTGGTCAACTTGGCTTGTACTTAGGCTAGATGGGTGGCCAGTCTCTGCTGCAGATAGGGTTGCCAACTGGCCGGTTTTCAGCCGGCCTGGCCGGTTTTTCCATGGCCAGGCCGGCTGCCGGCGCAGATGTAAAACCGGCCCTTGAAAAGCCGGTTTTTTGCTCTGGCCGCAAGATCGGGAGCGGCCAGAGCAAAAAACCGGCTTTTCTCCCGACCCGAAGTCCAAAAAAACCCCCACCCAGGGCCGGCCCACACACCGGAGGGCTTCAGAGGGAGCAGGGTAAGCTTGCGCAATACCCTTTAACCTTTCCCAGCATTCGCGGCTTCACAGATACAGCCGCCAGCGTGAAGGAAAAGGCTCTTCACGCTGGCGGCTGTACAGAGGGAGCCGGGGCCTCGCGCGAGCTTACCTTGCTCCCTCTGACGCCTCTCAGACAGCTGCGGTGCTGGTCGGGGGGGGGGGGCAAGGACTGCATGGACTGTGATGGGGGGGGGACCTGGACCGGAAAAGGGCTATGGGGGGGGGGGACTTGAACTGGAAAGAAATGGGATGTTATGGGGGGGGGGGGACCTGGACTGGAAAAGGGCTCTGGGGAGGGGGACATGGACTGGAACTCGGTCGTGATGGGGAGGGGGACCTGGACCGGAAAAGGGCTATGGGGGGGGGGGGGACTTGGACTGGAAAGAAATGGGCTGTGATGGGGGGGACCTGAACTGTAAAAGGGCTATGGGGGGAGGGACATGGACTGGAAATGGGTTGTGATGGGGAGGGGGACCTGGACTGGAAAAGGGCTATGGGGGGGGGGGGTAACTTGGACTGCAAATGGGCTGTGATGGTGGGGGGGGGGACTAGGACTGCAAATGGGCTGTGATGGTGCAGGGGGACTAGGACTGCAAATGGGCTGTGATGGTGCAGGGGGACTTGGACTGGAAATGGGCTGTGATTGGGGGGGGGGGCTAGGACTGGAAATGGCCTGTGATGTGAGGGTTAGCACTGGAAATGGGCTGATGAAGAGCTAGAATAGGACTGGAAATGGGCTGATGTGGGGCATGGGAGAATGGGACTAGAAGGGAGTGGATGCTGGGTGGGTCTAGAACTATAAGGGAACTGATTTTGGGGGAGGACTAGAATGGATGGGGAATGAGAATGGAGAGGGGAAAAAATATTTTGTGTGGAAGAAAAGTCTATGATGGGCTGGGTATTGGGAGAGTAAGAGGGGCTTGAAAATGGAAGGGTGAAATTTAAATGGATGATAAAGGAATAAGGAAAGAATTGGGGGAAAGAGCAAAAGGGAAACAAACAATCAGTATGTTAAAGCAGAAATAGAGAGAGAATGGAAAACATCTAAAAGAGAAGAAAGGACAAATGGATAGCTCGCAGAAGACACGAAGAAACCAGAAGAAAGTGACTGGAGCAATTGCAACTGAAAAAATGCCCAAACAGAAGGTAGAAAAATACTTTTTATTTTGAATTTATTAACTGGAATATGTCTGGTCTGGGAAGTGTGTATTGCTAACATCTTTGCATTTTTGTTTAGTGCAAGAGGAAATTACTTTATAGTTTTATTTCTCCAGGATTGTACATTTCATGTTTGGATTTTGGGGTTCCCAGTTTAATTATTATCTGACCAAGGAAGTTAGCCTACACGTATCCTCGGTAATTTTTGTGGGTGGGGCTGGGGGCGGGGCAGGGGTGGGACTAGGGGCGGAGAATGGGTGAAGCATGGCAAGCCACACGTGTCAGGTTTTTCTCGGTGAAAAAGTTGGCAACCCTAGCTGCAGATGATGTTGTCAAGGTATCTAGTTACATACTCCTTATATAGGTCTCAGTAGGCAGTCCACTAGGTGTTGAAATGTGGCAGGAGACCTATATAATCCAAAGGGCAGCACTGTAACTAGAACAGACCTTGCAGTGTTAAAAAAGCAGTCTTCTCCTTGGCAGTATCCCTTGATCAAATCCAATGTTGATATAAAGCATGCTCCAAGTCACTCGATTAGCTTATCTACCCTGGTCATGGGATACGCTTCCAGTTTAGAAGCTGCATTGACTCTGGACGTCCATGCAGAATCTGATACTTCCGTCAGGTTTAGGAACCAGTTCATCTTCTGCCATCGTTTTAAGAAACACTTGTGTTGGAGGGTGGAGTTGCGTTCTCTGCAGGGCCTTGATCAACTGAGCTAGGGAACGTTTCTGTAGCTCCTTCTGCACTTGAACAAGTTTCTGTATCTGCTGCAGCTGTTGTTGCAGCCCTTCCAGGAAGGCACATTGAAACTGCTGCTGACATTGTTGTTGCTGCTCTTGATACTGTTGTTGTCACTCCTGATACTGTTTGTTTGCAACACCACCACAGCTTCCTCTTCTGCAGCTGCAGTATTCCAGCTCCAACAAACTTTTAGCATCCTCTAGTGGTCAAAACAAAATCTGCCTGTCTGGCACTGACTATACCTTGTTCAAGCTCCCTAACTAGGGTAAGATTAAGCCTTTTAGCCCATACAAACAAAAAAAATCTGACCTGCTGTAGAGGCCCAGCCCTGGAGGAACATGGATTTGCCCTCAGTCATGTGGTTAGAGGAAATCCCTAAGTTGCCACCATATGTGACACATTTTATGAGAGGGCTGTTATTAACCAAGCCCCCCATCAGGCCACCACCGGTCACATGGGATCTTAATGTCAGCTCCTTAAGCCACCCTTTGAACCTTTAGCCATCACCTCGCTAAAGTTTCTCTCTTGCTTATATTGGCTAAGAGGCTACCTGATTGTCAGTCTGGACCAGAAGTCTGTGGTCCCGAAGTTGTTGTTTAAACACTTTGAAGGCATTGAAGATTGCATGAAGCTCCAGCAAATTTATTTGGAGTTGTAACTCCTGCTCTGTCCAGAGGCCCTGAGTGGAGAGAGTGTCCAAGTGGGCTCCCCAACACAGTTTGGAGGCATCTGTTGTCAGGATGCATTGATGTGAAGGCATCTGAAAAGGTGACCCTACGAGGAGATTTCCCGGGGTAGACCACCAGAGCAGGGAGTTTATGAGAATGTCTGTGACTTTGATTTTGTCTGTGAGGGTACCAGAGGCCTGTTTCCACTGGGAGGCAAGAGTCCATTGAGTTGTCCGCATGTGCAGATGAGCATATGGCACTACATGAACCATAGAGGCCATATGACCTAACAGTTGTAGCATGTCTCTGGCCGAGAGATTGTTTTTGAACCTTACTTGAGATGCTATCTGTACTAGGCGGATACAACGGTACTGGGGTAGAAATGCCCTTGACCGATGAGTTCTAGAATAGCCCCTATGAACTCTAGTGTTTGAGTAGGAACTAGATGGGGTTTTGGAAGATTTATCACAAATCCTAGATCCTATAGTACTTGAATTGTACGAAGGAGGGATAGGTGAACTTCCTGAGAAGTGGCTGCACTTATTAGCCAATCGTCTAAGTAAGGGAAGACGAATATTCTGAGAGGCCTTAGATATGCAGCTACGACCGCCATATACTTTGTGAAGACTCTTGGGGCAGAGGTGAGTCCGAAGGGAAGGACTCTGCATTGAAAGTGATTTCCTTGGAAGATGAAGCGTAGATACCTCCTGTGTTCTGGATGAACGATGATATGGGTATATGCATCTTTGAGATCTAGAGAATAGAGCCAGTCCTGACTCTGGAGATAAGTTAGAATGGTTCCTAGTGACATCATCTTGAATTTCTCTAGAACTAGAAACTTGTTGAGGCTTCTGAGATCTAAGATGGGTCTATGCCCTCCGTTCTTTTTTGGAATGAGAAAGTACGGCGAACAGAACCCCATCCTATTCTGGGATGTTGGAACCTCTTCTATGGCACACTCTGACAGAAGAGAGGTGATCTCTTGCTGGAGGAGAGCAGTGAGTGAGGGTTGCAAATGATATTCGCCCACTGGAGTGGTGGGGGATATGCTTTGTAGATGAAGCTTGTACACCTCTCACACTATAGTTAGTGTCCACTGTTCCGAGGTTATGAGATGCCATCTGTGGGCATAATGTCAAAGCCTGCCTGCTATGTGGAGGGAATGGGGGTTCTCCAGAGGCAGGGTGGCAATGTTCTCTAGGAAGAAGTAAAAAACCAGGCGTAGATTGAGTCTGCGCTGCTGGTTGCAGTTTAGGAGCCTGTGGCCTCTTCTGCTGCTTACGTGGCTATTGCTTCCTCTGTGTACCCTGAGGCTGGTATTGAGAAGTTGAGGGATAAGAAGAGTAGAATTTCTTCTTCTTACCATAGAAAGGCTTCTTAGCAACTGCTTTTTTCTTGGTAGGGTAGGCAGTAGCCTTTGAAAGCCTATTGGAGGATGGTATTCTCAGACTCTATTTGAGAAGCCTTATCTTGCCAATACTTTCCAAACAGATTTTCTCCTATACTGGAAATATTTCCCAGCTTATCTTGAACCTACTGTTCAAGGTCTAATGCCTGAAGCCAGGCAATCCAATGGGCACCTATGCAGATAGAAGATGTTCAAAACAGTCAAAGGTTGCCCTATTGACAAACTTGGAAACATTTTGGGCATGTTTGATTAATGTAAGGTAGTCCGCCCTCTTGTCATCTGGGAGAAGAGAAGACATCAACTCCAGATCCCTAGTCACTTCCATAAGGAACATACCCATGTAGAGTATGTATGAACCTATGCAGGCTGAAAGTATGGAGGCTTGAAAGCACCGGCGGTCAAAAGCATCAAGGGTTCTCAACTCCCTGCCTGGGGGATTGGAGGTGCATTTTAGAACTCTTAATTTGACGCATAGCCAATTCCACTACCATTGAGTGGTGTGGAAGCTACGTCTTCTGGAGCCCAGGGCTTTCCGGTACCCGATACATGGCATCGAGTCACCGGGTATAGGGAGAAATGGTGAGGGGCGTCTCCCACATCTGGAACATAAGGTCCTGGAGTATATGGTGTATAGGGAGAATAGTCACCTCTTTAGGAGCTGTAGGATATTGAAGAATTTCCAACTCCTCTGTTCTGGGTTCTTTCTCAGATGCAGGAGTAATGGACAGGCCCCTCACCATATCCTTGATAAACTCCTGGAAAGACATGTCTTCAGGAGGGGACATGCGTCATTGTGGAGACGGAGAGGGATCCTCGGGAGATTCCTCATTTCTCTGGTACTGATCGATTCATTGTCCAAAGAATCGGAATCGGTAGATTCAAAGTATCGACGAGAGTGATACTCTTGTTCTTGTAAAGGCTGATACCGATCGAGATCGGTATCAGCGTGAGAGACCTGCCATGTCGGTACCTCAGAGTGGGAGTGTGCCGAGAGGCATGAAGCCTGATGCCGATTGTATTGGCATCGTCGGCTGTATCGGTACTGACGATGCCGGCGGTAATGTCTTGACTAGTACTGTGGGACCTTAGCCTGGGTCCTAGGGCTTACAGTCTTAGGGCTGCCTTGTAATGTCCTTAAATAAAGCTTTCCTGACTGTCCCCAGTGGAATTCTGGGACTTGTAGTTAGGCTTTTCTTGAGCAAGGACAAAATGTAGTGTGAGACCGTTGGTAAGGCATACAAGAATATTTATTTTTCTATGGGGATTTCCAAGGCATTAAAATTCAAACACAAGGCATTAGGATACTTCTCCAACACAAAGGATAACAGAAGACAACTGGCAACTGAGGTAAACGGAAACCAAAGGTCCTGCTAACCTTAGCAGCTGTTTTTCATTAAACAAAACAGTACTCAGCACAGCTTCTTGTATCTCTTTCAACCAAAAGGTAAACTTTCTTCTTGGCACAACTGTTGTTTTCCCTTTAAACAAACTTCTGATAGCACACAGCTTTTCTGCTTTAGAAGGAAATTTTCACTTGGTGAAACACATCCTTGGCTTTAGAAGACTATTAGCAGTTACAGAGTTATGCACAATACAGCTTCTCATTCTTTCTCAGCTCTGCTTAGTAAGGCTCAATCTTCTTTTAAACAGAATGAGCAATCCATTGGAGAGATTCCTAGGTCAGACTCTGGCACATAAGAATTGACCTGCATTTCCTCCTGGGCTAAAGAATGCTCGTTGCCTTCTACAGTCTTAAAAGCTTCCTCAGCTTCTCTGTTTTGTAGGAACTTTTGAAACTGACTCCACAGCAAATCTTTCTGATTGGGCACAGTTACTTTGGGAGAATAAGCCTTTCTCTCAGGGAACACTTGTGCTAATGTTTCTAGTGTTTTTAGCTCAGCTGCTCTGCTCACTGCTGGGGTTTGGCTTTTTCCACTCTCAAGGGTCTCCACCCACCTTCTGGCAGTTGTAGGGCTCAGGTCTGGTTCTTGTACAATAGCTATTGCAAACTGTTCCTGTTCATCTGTAAGCTGTTCAGCTATACATCTGTTGGCTTCACTTCTAGGAGCATTTCTCAGACACCCACTGCTTCCTTTTCTACTGACCTCTTTCAGCTTCTGGAAGTCAGACTTCTTGTGCCTTTCCCCACTCCTTCTCTCATGAGATCTCTCCTGAAAGCCTTCCTGGAATCCTTCTTCCTCTCCAGGATCTCCCAGGGCTCTGGGATATCTCTTCCCACTGGAATCCCCTTGCTCCAGGATCTCTCCTTCTCCTGTGGAACTGACTCTCCCTTCCTTCCTTCCTCTCTGGTCAGAGTGAGGTTTTAAAAACCGTTTCTTCCCTGCCACACCCTTGCCTTCGCAGACGCCTTTCCAATCAGTATCTAAGCCTGCCCCCACTTCAGAGTCTGGGCGTGGCTTAGCCTCAGCAGAGACAGGATTTTCTTTTCTTTCCTGCTCTGCAAGCTCTGTGCACAGCTTGTCTGTCACTTGTTTTAAAGGCAGAAACATGGTTTTCTTCTATCTCCATCTGTTCTTGGCCGCTCTCCTCATCACAGTACCGACACCACTAGTAGAGCCGCAAGACTCTGCTCAATGGCTAGCATGTGCTGGTCCATCGAGTTTGCCAATGCCTGGGTATCAGTACCGGAAGCTTGGGCTACTGTTCCAGGGCATGGCACCAGGAGCTCTCCAGAGGTGGAGTCCTCAGGAGCATCCTGGACCCCTTGTAAGGCTTTGGAGGGGAGGTCCTCCCACTGGGATCATTTGGCCAGTCGATCCACCACTATGGCAATGCTCAAGGCATCTCTATTTTTAGATAGAGATCTACCCTTAGGAGGACGGCCTGTCTTGGAAGAAGACTTGTGTTTCGATCCATGTGAAGAAGACGATGTCCTTGATGACATCGAAGCAAGCGAGACTGCATCTGAGGCAAACAGGGAGCCGAGTTTTGCGGCCCGATTCTGTAGGCCTCTGTCATCTTTTTGCATAGGGGATACTCAGATGGCTAGTGATCCGGGTCGAGGCATTTGAGACACCAGTCATGGGTATCAGTGGCAGAAACGGTACCACCACACTTGGAATATTTTTTAAAAACACTAGTTAGCTTTTCCATCATGTCAGTAGACTGGATGGAAAGCCTAAGGCCGGAAACGGCATCGAATGCTTGAAGAATTAAAGGTTGTTGTTTTTTAACTTTTTTTCATAGAAAGAAGTAGTAAAGATGAAAGTTCAGTTTCGGCGTCAACGGGACGGTAAGATGCGACCACAAAAATATTAAAAAAGAAGACATTTTCTGCGTTAAGAGGATTTGCTTCCTGCTGGCTCTGTGGAAAACAAAGAACTGAAGAGGGAGAGTCGCCAAGGTAGGAAGGAAGCAATGAAGGCGCAGTGGGATGCTCCCAAAAGCTTTCCTATTGGACGCTGGGGAGCGTTCCCGTGTGGGCTCCATTGGTACCGACATCACCCATATGTGAAGACTACATTCCTGCTTGTTCCTGGAAATGAGGTTTTCTTTAAAATACAGGCCAGTCAGCAGTTCAGGGAAAACAAAAGCAGTTTTTTATTCTGTCACAGGTTGTTAAGGCTCCACAAAGCGAACCCTAGTACAGACAGCAGTTCAGGGAAAACAAAAATCAGCTTTAATTCTGTCCCAGCTTGTTAAATCTCTTCAAGCTGGTTTTCCTGGCCCTTTTTCCAGCCCCACTTAAAGTTCCTACCTCAGAACTCCTTTGCACGGCTTGCCTTAGGAGGACTTCTGGCTCCATGGGCCTCTCTCCCTCCTGCAGCCTGCTGGGATCTTAATCTCTCCCTGTGAGCCATGCCCTCCCAGCCCTGAACTCTGGGTTGCAGACTCTCTTAAAGGGGACTGTTGATGATCCCTTTGGAGAGGGACGTGTTGCATTCTATATACCCCATCACATCACCCCTATATTATAGTTTGCTTAATTTTATTATTGTTAGTTCCAGAGCCTTTTCTCAGAAATGGTGAGTACATTAATGGAATCACTGCTAAAAAGAAGATAATGAAGTTTTGGAATTCAATGGATTGCAGGATCTGAGCCAGCATGGTTTTACTAGAGACTGGTCTTGTCAGACAAATCTGATTAATTTCTGTGACCAGAGAGTTGAACTGAGGGAAAGCACAAGATTTCAGTAAAACCTTTGACACTGTTCCACACAAGTGACTTATAAATAAATAGACCCTGAACTGACCGACTTAGTTAGAAACTAGTTGAGTGGGAGACAACAAATGATACAGTTTAATAAAGCTCACTCTGAGAAGGATGTTACAAGTGGTGTACTGCAGGGATCTCTCTTTGGTCTGATTCTTTTTAACTATTTCTAAGTGATATTGTGGAAGATCTGTCAGGTAAGGTCTGCCTCTTTATGAATGATAACAAAATCTGCCAGGAAGGTGTAGGTAACATGAGGAGGGATGTAGCCAAGCTTAAAGAATGGTCAAGAATTTGGCTGATGAGATTTAATGCTAAAAAATGCAGAGTCGTGCATTTGGACTGCAAAAATTCAAGGTAGTGGTACAGTATAGGAGGTGAAGTACTTCTGTCCATGAAAGAAGAGCAGGACCTGAGAGTGATTGTTTCTGATGATCTTAAGGTGGCTAAACAGGTAGAAAAGGTGATGGCGAAAGCCAGAAGGATGCTTTGGTGCACAGGGGGAGGAATGGCCAGCAGGAAGAAGGAGATGATAATGCCTCTGTATAAGTCTTTGAGGTGCGACCTCATTTGGAGTATTGTGTGGAATTCTAAAGACCACATTCTCAAAAGGATATAAATAGGATGAGGTCAGTACAGAGGGTAGCTACCAAAATGATCATTGGTCTTTGTAATAGACATGTGGTAACAGAAAATCTCGTTATGTATATTTTATAAGAAAGGCGGGAAAGAAGAGATATGATAGAGATGTTTAAATACCTCCATGGCATAAATGCAGAGGAGGAGAGCCACTTTCAAATGAAAGAGAACTCTGCAGCAAGGGCGCATAGGATGAAGGTGAAAGGAGATAGACTCAAGAGTAATTTGAGGCATCTTTCTTTACAGAAAAAGTGGTAGTTGTTTTGAATAAAGGGGGAGATGGTAGAAATATGGACTGTATCTGAATTCAAGAAACCATGGGGCAAACACAGAGGATCTCTAAGGGAAAAAAAGGGATTATAGAGATTATTAGTTGGTATGGAAGGGCAGATTGAATAGGCCGTATGGATTTATCTGCTGTCACTTTTCTATGTTGAGTTACATTCAGGTACTGTAGGTATTTTTGTGTTCCTGGAGGACTTATAATTTAAATTTGTGCTTGAGGCAATGGAGAATTCAGTGATTTACCCAAGCTCACAAGGAGCAGCAGTGGATTTAAACCCTGACTTCCCTGGTTTTAGCCTACTGCTCTAACCATTAGGCTGCTATTCATCCACCTCAAAGTGAGGGCTTGTCAGAGATCCAAACAACTGGTAAGCCAGAGGAGGAACAGAAAAGGTCATAATGCCATAGTGGGGCCTTTTTGAGGCAGCACATGCACATGGCCATAATGGAGACAGAAGCAGCTTCTCTTTGGCCTGGGTGTTTGATGCCTTCAAAATTTGGTGCCCCAGACAACAATTGACTATGTTGCCTATGCCTGCATCCGGACCTGGTTAGTTCTACCTTCCATATTGATCATTGGCTATGTTGCGTACGCCTTAATCTGGACCTGGTTAGTTCTACCTTCCATATTGATCATTTAGATGTGTAAAGAAGCAGTTACTCAATATTTAGAACAACAGAATGAGAACCATGGAAGCTGGGATTGAAATCTCACTTCTTCTATTAATGTTCCTGGAGATCAGATCACTCTCCATTGCCTCATGTTCAGACTAGGACATCATTTACTAATGTGTGTTAACGGGCATTAATGCATATCAGCACATCAATGCAATTTATCACATACTACTGTATATAAACGCAAACCCCATTATTCTCAATGGGGCAATTTAATAGGATAATTTCACAAAGACATTTTCACATGTATATTATTGGTTCCTTATGCCCCAATCCATCAGTTGAGGTCGTCACAAGCCCATCTTCTAACGGTTCCTTGGTCCCAACAGTGGAGAGGTTCATAAGGATTCCTTTTCTTATATTGCCCCAATCTGCTGGAATAATCTCCCTTTGGAGATTAGGGCTGACAATTCATATAAGCCCATTAAGCAGCAGGTGAAAACTAATTTGTTCCAAGCGGCTTTTGGGTGGACGGGGGAGTAAGGATTTTTTTTTTAGTTTAGGATATATATTGTTTTGGTGTCATGTAGTGTTTTATGCATTATTGCTTATTGATTGTAAACTGCTTAGATCCTACCCTAATGGGTGCCATGGGCAGTATATTAAATGTTTATAAATAAATAAAATAAATATGCCGGTAGACATGCATAAAATACCTCATAAAATTAGCCCACATGCATGATGATAAGAACGCGTGTACTTGTATGTAACTTTGGAATAGGCATGTCCTGAGGTAGAGTTTGGGTGGCACATGGACAGAATCACGATTTATGTGCAGAAGTTATTAAATATGTGCTATCACACATAATTTACTATTGCACAAATCGAGCGGGTGTAAATGTATGCAGGTTTATTTTACTCACAAGTTTTGCAAGGTTTGTTCTAGTATTTTATAAAGACAGATAGCCCACACATAGTTGTCTACTTGAACCTTCACACATAAGCAATTTTTTAGAAAATTACCCTCTAAGCACTTGGCTCTAATTTATGTATGCTTATGTGCATTAACATGCGTCAACTCATTAACACACATTAGTAAAAGAGGCCGTTAGATTCTAAGTCCTCTTGTGCATGAAATACCTATAGTACCTGAAATGTAAATTTGTCATGAGCTCAGGTCTGGAAAGGTAATTAAGTCCAAAAATTCTAATTTAAATATATTTTTTTCAGAGGTGTTTGATAGGCACAACTTTTGCCATCAATTTTACCACTCGCAATCTTTCCCACTCATCCCACTGTCTAACCAGTATAATATCTCACCAGCCACAGTGGTCCATACACCCAGATTCTAAAATCATCTTTAGTTCTTAAAGAAATAAGTAGTGGTGGACTGACTTTTGTACAGATCATGGCGTGTAGGCAGTACAGACACTTCATAATGGTGCAGAAGATTTAATGACAGCAAATCTGCAAAATGTTTGAGGTTTATTATTTGTTTCATTTCATAGCGCTATTGTTTTGTCAGATATTAATTTCTGAAGGCTTCCCATGCAAGTAAGCGCTCCCGATATTGAGAATGTAGATGAAATACATTTTTAATCAGGTTTATTCTTGTAGGGATAATAAATTATTCACAGAAATAAGCCAGTACAAGGTGTTGTGTTTATTGACACAGATGCCACTGTAATTTCCAAAGGTCTGCAGAAATTTTTGATAAGTTCCTTGAGAGGCTGGAAATGCTTTAGTTAAGATCATATGCAAGAAAAAAAAAACAGTAGCATTAATATTTACACCCAAAAGAACTTTCAAGGACTCAATTCCTGCAAATTTGAAAATTAGAAAGAATTTCTGGCCAATAGCTATTCATCAGCTTCAGAGAAAATAATAAATCATATCTCATGACAAAATGCAGCTGCACCATATCTCAAGAAATAGCCTCAAGCAATATGTTCAGGCCCTTTTAGGGGGAAATTTTGTAATGGCTGTGGACATGTAAAGAGTATTTTACTTGCTCAAGTAGCCTCTTAAAAGATTGCCCTAACCCATACCTACATAGAAGTAAAAGCAGAGAACTCATGCAGGGGAATTTTAGAAGATCCATCCAAGTGCAATCTGGGATGTCTATGGGGCATGTTTACTAAAAGCCGTACAATTGCGTGCCGCACAATAGCGCACGGAAACGCGGCACTCAAACGCTCAGAAACGCTCTTAAACGCCCCGCACAAGTGCGCTTGGGCCCCGCACAATTGCGCGCCGCACTAACGTGCCCCGCACAAGTACCCGGCCCGCAAATGTCCGATAGAGGCGTGGAAAGGCATTCTGAGGGCGGAGGAAGGCTCCCGAGGGGCGGAGAGACGGGGTCAATGGGCGGGGAAGGGGAGGGGAGAGGCTCCCCGCACAGTATCGGGGACGAATTTGCAGGTTAAAAATAGCGCGAGTGAAACACTCACGGTAGAGGGCATTTAAAGGGAAGAGAAACCATTTCCGTCAGCAATGTACAGGGAAACCGGGGAAACCTGCAAAACGTGAGCAGTGTGATACATGTGCACAGAACAAAAGTGCAAATAAAGATAGAAAAAGACCCAAACAAACATATTAAAAATAGGAAGTCAGCTGGGGAACCCTGATATTAATGGGCAAACATAAGAAACACACCCAGGAAAGCTCCAAAGAAATGAAATGAAGTATGGAAGGGGCTACGGAGCGGAGACCCTTCCAAAAACCATTTCCTTTTTTCTGAGCCTTCCTGGGAGTGTCTGCTATGGTTGCCCATTAATATCACTGTTGCCCAGCTTGGTTATATTTATCCACAGTTCGTCGTGGTCGGTTGAGGGGTTTATATGCACTTTTGGCACCAGACAAGGTGACTGAGCCCACAGTACAAATGTGCAGAGCAGGGTTTTTGACTCCTTTGGTCAGGTTTCCCACCCCCAGGGACTACACTATCACTGTGGCCACAGTGTGGTGCAGTAGACAGAGGCAGTACCTCTAGGACCAGAGGGTCACAGGTTCAAATCCAAGCTGGGGCTCCTGCCAACCCAGTCCCCATATTTTACCCACCACTAAACAGAGATAGTAAAGACACTCCTTTATTGCAGAGAACATAAGCATGGTTCACACACCCATTTTGTACCCAACACCGCACACACACCATAACAATGGGCATTACCAACAGCCGAGTCCCCCAAATGCAGTCCTGGAGTGCCACAACTCAATCAGGTCATATGCTTTTCCAAGATACGGACATGCCAGCATGTTGGCGGTAGGGTACAGGTGGTGGAGGGGGCAGTGGCTGCTAGCCACAGAAGACAGTGGCCGAGCCATGTGCAGGCTGGCACGTCCACTGCAACATAGGCCCTGTCGGATGTACAGTCATGGACTTCCCAGGGAATTCAGCACATCTGTGGCAACACAGTGGTGCAGTGCACACAGACAGTGTGTGCAAGAGCAAAAGGTCACAGGTTCAAAGCCCAGCTGGGGCTACTGCCATTCCTGTCCACATATTTTCCCCACAACTAAACCATGTTAGTAAGGGCAATCCTTTATTGCTGGGGATATACGCATTGGTCATACGCCTATCTTTTACACCACCAAGCACAGACACCATGACCAGGGGCATTACCTAGAGCAGAGTCTCACAAATGCAGTCCTGGAGGACCACACACCATTCAGGTTCCATGCTGCCACTCATACAAATAACCGTGCTGTATATCTATGCACCACCCCCATGGCATGTAGATGTAGCTCATGCATATTCATGAGGTACAGCAGGAAACCCCAACCAGTGTATTGCAAACCTGGACTGGATTTGGGAACCTCTGCCGTACAGCAGCAGCCAACAGGGACAGACACACCCACACCCACACCCACAGGCCCCATTGGCCAATGCCTCCTGGTGAGGCAGGACATTGGGCCCTGCGTGCATCTCCCAATACCAGCACTTGCATACCTTAGCAATGTCACCCTACACCAGGGTATATGGTACACAGCTCTCAAACGTTTGCTATGAGTACTGGCAGATAGATATCCCTACATTACGCACAGTCTGCTCTATGAGCTCCATCATAATAATCTATCTGATGTTTGCGGTGTGTGCGTCAGGTCTGGCCCCTGACAGTGTTTACCACCCTAGGGAGGGACCCCCAACGGTATTGCATACCATACCCATGCCTGTACTGTGCCCAGGACTGGTGTGGTGGGCAAGGATTCTGAACCCCTCTATAGTAGCACAATGCTGGCATATGTGTGGGAGTGTGTGTCTGTCTATACAGTGTGTGTTGGCTGCAAACACTGTCCACAGTTTTGGCCTGATGATGTGCATAATGAGCAGCAAGGTACCATGGGTATAGCTCAGACAGGGTGGGCTGGCCAGGATGCATCTGCACAGGGCATAGGGCACTGGCAGGGACATTGTAGTGGCCGTCCACCACCTCCACAGACAGGGTGACCTCTGTATGTGCTGCTGGGCTTTCACTCCACCCTGACTGTGCAGTGATGGCAGCATGGCTAGGCACCCCCATAGTGCTTCATAGCACCTCCCTCATGTGATATATATGGGTTGCCTGTTGGGGCCTAGTCACTGATGTATCTGCTTGTGTGTGCTGCCATCCCAGTTGTGGGTGCATGCATTTCCAGTGGGACTAACCAGCAGACTGTTCACAGCTGGTATGTGCCCTGCTGGAGTGCCTTGCAGTGGCTGATGGCTTGATGCAGGGGAATATCAGATAGTGGTGGGGTGCATCTTAGCATATCCAGGCCTACTGTCTGGCTGATATTGTGGGGCTGCTTGGACTGCCCTGTAGGGTGTCTGTTCCTGAACAGGACTGGGGTTGATGGTCCACTCTACTGCCATCATTGGTGGTGGTGGGGGGGGGGGGGGGGGGGGGGTGTATAATGGGGATCTGTTGATAGGAGACCCTGACTGTTTGCCACCCTCAGCTGGGGGGGGGGGGGGGGGTTGGTGGTACATAGCCCACCTAGTGGTCTGTGGGGTTCCCCCTGACTGAGACAGACAGAGATATCCAAGGTATTCCTGCAGAAACTACCTACCTCACAGATTACGACTGTTTTGGAGCTCTGCCATGGCCTCTCTCAGCCATGGAGGGTGCTGTGGACCTGGTCCATGGCGCCTCATCGCACACTCAGGGTGAGCACAGTTCCCGCACAGTGTGACTGTGTGTAGCTACTCTGTGCAAATTAAACACCCGGTCAGTACCTCCTACCAGGCCAAGGTGCTGTGTGGGTGCACACGGACACGTCCCCCTACCAGGCCGGGGAGCTGTTGGGGTGCATTCCCCATCTTGTGTTCATCTGTGGACAGCTGATTTGCATGTGCAGTGCATCATGGGTATGGGTGGCCTAACCCTATCCTGGTTCCCACAGCAGACTGTCTGTGTGGTGACATGCAGGCTCTCTGCAGCCAGCCAGGGGCTTGCTGGCAGCTATATAGCTGTAGCCCAATGGTTACTTCACTGCCTGTGGAGCCAGCGGTAATAGGTTCGAGCCCACAGTGGGGTTATTTGATAGGGTTGTCCAAAGCTTTTTTTAGATTTAATGTACATATGTTGCTGCCATCAAACACACCCTCAGTGTACTGTACCCATAAGGTGCCTCTGAGGGTGCTTTATAGGGCACCCTATAGGGCACCTTATGGTTGCCGTCCATATAAGGTGCACTATACATTATCCTGTGACGCAACATATATGGTGCCCTATAGGGGACATTCAAGGGTGCCTTGGCGGACAGTGAACTTTAATATGTGCCTTATGGGCCGCCTTATGTTAACACGCTTTGTGAGTGCGTTTGCTAGTAGTGATAACTGAAATAAAAATAGATTGCCCCCTACAGCACTCATCCCCATAATACACACTGCCTCAGTGAGCCTTCTTCATTGGGCACTGTGGGGGATTGAACCCCTGATCTCTGCACCATTGGTCAGTGTCTTAACCATTGTGCTGTGGCTCTGTTACTATGCTTGGGCATCTGCGTACCGCCTTATGCCGCCCAAAATTAACAGTGCACCGCCTTATGCCGCCCAAAATTAATATGCCTCCTAAAGCACTTTTACCCATTACAGTTAATGCCTCAGCCAGCCCTTTTTGTTGTGCACAATGGGGAATTGAACCCATGGCAGCTGCACCCACAGTCAGTGTCTTAACCATTGTACTATGGCTCTGCTCCTTTGTGTGTGCATATCAGGGCGCCACTTAGCCTTCCCACGCACTATTATGCACGGCGCACAATAGCGCTGCGCACAATAGCGCCCCGCGCAAATGTGCGATCGCTTACTCCCGTTTTTTTTCTTTTCTCTGCCTGAACCGCCCACTCCTTATATGGCACAGGCACACTACCGCGGCCCCGCACATTAGGAATGTTTAGTAAACAGACCCCTAAGTCAGAATGTCTGAAAAAAATGCAGGCACATCAGGGGCAGGTGATTTCACAAACCTGAATGTGCCCAATAGGGACCATATTTCAGATCTGAGATATTTAGGATAGCCTAATGGTTAGAGCAATGGGTTAAGAACAGGGCAGCCAAGGTTCAAATCCCACTGCTGCTTTTTCTGGGGAGCCCCAAGCACTGCCCAAATTCCATCCAAAGCTCCACCCTATGGGCAGATCCTTCCTGTTTTGCACATGGTGAGCCGATCTCCCTTGTGCAGATAGGAAGGGTCTTTTCTTCTACCTGCAGGGGATAGGATCCCAGTGGTCAGGCTGCTGCCTGCTGGCCACGATCATAGCAAAGACCCTTTCTGTCTTCCCATGGGAGGATCCCAGGGCAGACAAGAAGGGTTTTTGCTATGATTGCGGCTGGCAGGTAGCAGGATTCCCACAGGGATTCCATCCCCCATATGCAAAAGAAGAGGAGAAACTGCAATTGCAGCAAAGACCCTTCTTGTTCTGCCAGTCTCCCGTGGGCAAACAGGAAGGGGTTTTGCCACGATCACAGATTCTCTTCATCTTCTGCCTGCGGGGGATGGGATCCCTGCAGGCAGTCTGTTGCCTGCCGGCTGCAATTTTTGTTGTGGCCAGGACCTATGTGGCCCACCCCTTTCCAGCGCTTATGGTGCTGAGTACTGGGGGTGATAGAGTGCCTTCTTTGCTACCCCCTCTGGATGTTTTCCTTTCTCACTATGTGTGCCTCAGAGCAGGTCTGAAGTTAGACCTGATGCCCTACGCTTCTGTGATCAAGCGGGGATATTCTGGTCCCTGGCAATGCCCTAACCCTGCCTCCAGGTTCCCAGGAACGCCCCAGCCACGCCTCCTCCATGTCCCTAATTCAGATTTGGACGTTTCCACAGCAAGCTTCTAAAATGGCTCTGAAAACAACAGTCTCTGTGCTTTGGGCCTCTCTATGCTTGTTTTCAGACATCCAAACCAGAAAGAAGGTTTCTAAAATGGCCGCCATAGTGCCTACTTTCACATGATACATGCATAGGCAATCCTAGAGGTGGAGAAAAGGCAGAGCAGGGGTGGGATGGGATCATGTTTATAGCTGATAAAGTGCACACATATGAGCATATTCTTAATGGTACATAAATATAGAAACATAGGGGCAGGTATTCAGAATCCTTAGCCAGTCGGCCAATGGGAGAACATCTGGCTAAGGATGCTGACTGTGATATTCAGCAACACTATCCGGATAGTTCTGCTAAATATCTCCATGAACCGCTGAAGTGCTATCTGTTTAGTGCAGGGGCAGTCTGTGGGTGGAGTGAGGTGGTATCAGTGCTATCTGGATGATCAGTTGCAGTGCTTACCTGGATAGCATGATTTCCAGCTGGCTCTTATCCAGATAACTTAGTGAACCCAATAGGCTGTCCTAAGTTGCTATCTGGATAAGAGCCGGTTGAACTATCCAAGTAGTTACCTGCACGTACCCTGACAGCACTGCTGAATATCCCGCCAATATTTCATTGCCAAGGCTGACCACTGTGGTGTTTAAATAGTGGCTCTTTTGAAATCCAGGCCCATAGAAAAATGATGGCAGATAAAGACCATACTGCTTATCCAATTCATTCAGAATACTAAGCTCTACAGTCCCCTCCTCTCGCTTTGCTTGCCCCACACTTTCTTGCGTTCATATGCAGTCTTACTACCACCTCTGCTGGGAGGCTGTTCCACACATCCACCACCTTATCCTTAAAAATGTATTTACTTAGATTACTCCTGAGTCTATCCTCTTCAAAGGGGACAGACTCAGGGGTTTATCCAGCTATTTGGACCTGCTAACCAGATAAACCCCAACCAACCAGTACCACTGAATACCCCTCCTCTGACTGCCATGGCAGTGCCTGAACAGCGTGGACCATTCTGTAGGTGGGCTTAGTGCGGTCCCAGCACATATCCAGTTGGTGGCGATATTCGGTCTGCTAGTTAGATTAGCGTCTGCATAAAGTTAGAGCAGGTCAATGGCTGCCCTAACTTTATTTGGTGAATATCACTGGACAGTGATGGTGGTCAGCGTTGAAACCAGATATTCAGTGCCAGAGGATATTGGGGTGCTGGAGCTGAATTGCTGGTTTAGTTTTAAAAACACTGATCACCACAGCCGAATATTCACCCACATGCATTTACTTTTCCTGGTAGAATTTGAGAAAGACACAAAGGCGTAGGTTGCTTTTTAAGGTTGTGCAGTCGTTGGCTGATTCGTTAATGTGCTTTAAAGAATCTTAGTGCCCATAAAATCAATATAACATCCGTTAATCTGCAAATTAACAGTGCACAATCAATTTGCACACTTTAAAAAGTTCAAATGCATGTTAAAAAATGCTATTAAAATGAATATATGAAACCACAAAAATGTCTGAAAACTAGAGAAAACAAAAACAAAAGACAAATTTCTGCACTGTTCACATCTCTACTGCCTTTATAAAACAGGTGCAACATATGGATCTTTCCTACTGAGATGCCCTATTATAAAATTACCCTCTTAAGGATCGACCTCCAGAATCACATAATACAGTATCCGTCTAACTGCAATATATATAATCCTGATTATCCCTTTCCAGATCAACATGGATGCACGTCTGAAATCACCAGCATTGGGAAATGGATGAAAGCAATGCATTGAGCATGCTCCTACTGTGGTCAGAGCTCAAATTAAGGAAAAGAAGGCTAAAATGTTTGGCCATACTGCAGTCACTGTAATATCTGATTTAAACATTCTACAAGCCTTTAATGTGACTCAACACCATAGGATTCAATGGGAACATTTAACATTATTTAATCAAAGTAAAACCTTAGAAATGCTGATCAGCTCCACACTAAAGTCTTTCACATCTGCAAATTTGAAGAAAAATGGAAACCTAACTAAGCAAAAGCAGAGCAACTTTGAAAGGAGCATCTTTACTTGCTAATCACATCTGCACCTATGAAAACAGTGTGGGTAACTATCGCATCCTAATCAGTGTCGGCACAAGGGTTTTTGATGCCCCAAGCAGAAGCCCCCTCACACTGCCCCCCTCTTGCTGTCACCGCCGCCACCCCTGGATCCATCTTCTCACCTTGAGGCAGCGATGGCGGCACAACTCCATTTTGACAGCAGTGGCTTTGTACCATCACTTTGGTGCCCATGGTAGTCCATGTGCTTTGGCACCCGTGGGCACAAAAGTGGCAGCACAAAGCCTTTCAAAATGGAGATATGCTGCCACCGCTGCAAGATAAAAAGATGGATTTCAGGGGCAGTGGCCCACTGGAGTCTGCTGCCCTAGGAGGACACCTAGATGGCTAGTAGGCGGGCCAGCAGCCCTGATTCCAATCAAGAATGCTGCGATAAGGACCAAGTAGCATACTTGAATATTTACTGATCAGGCTTCATTTAAAAAGCAGCTTCACCTTATGAACAACTAACACCTTATTTGACTTCATAGGCTGCTGCCTGCACGTACCCCACAATTTGACCCATCACAGAATGAAAACATCAGGTCATAGAGAAGATCACAACCAAGATCACCTTTCTCCTTCAGAGAAAGAGAACAGTCTTTGAGAACCTCAATCACTCAAAAAGAATTTGCATTTTCTAGCACTCTGGACCTTGGTCAACTCAAAGGCTTTAAAGACCAGGGGGTTGCAGAGGAGCTGTCCACTACTGACCAGTGGCAAATCAATCACTGCAAGGCAGGTCCAGTGCTAGCCATTAGGCGAACTAGATGGTTGTCTAGAGTGACAACATTTCCAGGTCACCCATTGCCATCACTGCGGCCCCTCTTCAGGACCTTAAAACAGCATCACAGAGCTTACCAAAAGCCTCAGACACTGCATGCCATTGGTGCTTCCTCCCCCTTACGCAGACTTCCTGTTTACATGGGGCTGGAGAGGGAGTGGGAGTGGGAGTTGAGGGGGCGACAGGAATAAGGTTTGTCTACGATGCCTCATATCTTTGTACTGGTCCTGCTGCAAAGCAATTATCATGCTAGACAGGGCCGGATTTACCTTGAGTGAGGCCCTACGCCAACAAAAATTGTGGGCCCCCAGCAGGGGCGGCCCAAGGGGGGTGCGGACCTCATTTGCATAAGGGGCCTCATTTGCATAAATATTTGCATAATGTTACCATATACTAACTTTTAGTAAACGTGCCTCTTAATGAGTGTATGGATAAAGAAAGACTAAAAGATTTCTACATTACTATAATCCAGTGCCAACTGCCAGACACATTAGGAACTACTACAAACACTGCCCATAGTAAACCCGCCGTATCCTAACAGCACTACCAGGACTCACAAAGCACCATACTCTACCAATCAAAAGGCAACACTGCAAATATTAAACCAATACATTTCAGAGAACAACAATACATGACCTACTGGGGAAAGAGAACAAGTGGCAATGTCAAATAGGAATTATATAAACAGAACACCTCAGCTCAGTTACACATGCAGAACATAGACCATCACCAAACAAGTAATCACAATTTAGAAATAGGAAGACAATAATTAAACTGGGAATCCCAAAAGCCAAACTTGGAATGTACAACACTGTAGAAATAAAACTATACATTAATTTGCTCTTGTACTAAACAAAGCACAGATGTTAATGATGCACATTTACCAGAGCTGACATATTCCAATTAATAAATTCAAAATAAAGAGATATTTTTCTACCTTTTGTGCATTTTTTTCAGCTGCAATTGCTCCAGCCACTTTCTTCTGGTTTCTTCGTGTCTTCTGCTAACTCTCCATCGTCTGCTGTCCATTTGTCCTTTCTTCTCTCTTCTAGAATTTTTTCCATTCTCTCTCTACATCTGCTTTAACATACTAATCTTTCTCCTTTTGCTCTTTCCTCATTCCTATTTCATCCACTCAAATTTTACCCCTCCATCCTCAATCCCCACTTACTCTCCCAATACCCGGCCAATTGTAGATTTTTTATCCCTCCCACACAAAATATTTTTCCCTTCTCCATTTTACTCTTCCAGCCCCATCCCATTCTAATCCTCCCCCAACATCAGCTCCCTTCTAGTTCCAGCCTCACCCAGCATCCATTCCCTTCTAGTCCCTGCATCAGCCCATTTCCAGTCCTAGCCATCCATCAGCCCATTTCCAGTCCTAGCAACCCCCCAACCCAATACCAGTCCTAGCCCCCCCACCACCCCACTTACAGTCCTTAACCCCCCATCACCCCATTTTCAGTCCTTAACCCCCATCACCCCATTGTCAGTTTAAGCCCCCCCTATAACCCATTACCAGTCCTAACCCCCCATCAGCCCACTTCCAGTCCTAACCCCATCAACCCATTTCCAGTCAGCCCCCCAGAGCCCATTGCCAGTCCTACCCCCCCCCCATCAGCCCACAGCCCATTACCAGTCCTAACCCCATCATCCCACCTCCAGTTTTAACCCCCCAGCCCATTTCCAGTCCTAGCCCCCCATAGCCTATTACCAGACAACCCCCATCAGCCCACAGCCCATTACCAGTCTTAACCCCCCCAAAGCCCATTACCAGTTCTAACCCCCCCCCAACAGCCCATTACCAGTCCTAACCCCATCAGCCCACCTCCAGTCTTAACCCATCAGCCCATTTCCAGTCCTAGCCCCCACATAGCCCATTACCAGACAGCCCCCATCAGCCCACAGCCCATTACCAGTCTTAACCCCCCCCAAAGCCCAGGGCCAGTTCTAAGCCCCCCCAACAGCCCACAGTCCATTACCAGTCCTAACCCCATCAGCCCACCTCTAGACTTAACCCCCCCCAGCCCAGCCCAGCCCATTTCCAGCCCCAGCCCCCCAATAGCCCATTACCAGCCCTACCCCCCCCCCGTCCATTTCCAGCCCCCGCCCCCCCAATAGCCCATTAACAGTCCTACCCCCCATAGCCCATTACCAGTCCTACCCCCCCCATAGCCCCTTACCAGTCCTAACCCCCCCCATAGCCCATTACCAGTCCTAACCCCCCCATAGCCCCTTACCAGTCCTACCCCCCCCATAGCCCTTACCAGTCCTAACCCCCCCCCATAGCCCATTACCAGTCCTACCCCCCCCCCCGCCTAAAGTAAAATTTAATTAAAAAAAAAACCTGGTGGCTGCCGCCGCGGGGCCCCCTCTGCTGCCGCGGGGGCCCCGTCTACAAGCTGGTCGGGTCCGGTCGGTCGGGTCGGGTCTCTCTCTCCCTCCCTCGCTGCAGGCTGCAGGCTGCGAGAGACGCGAAGGGAGAGCGTCTCCTCGCGTCTGTGTTAAGCCGGCAGGGGCTGATGGGAAATCCCATCAGCCCCTGCGGGCTTAACACAGACGCGAGGAGACGCTCTATCTTCGCGTCTCTCGCAGCCTGCAGCCTGCAGCGAGGGAGGGAGGGAGAGAGACCCGACCGGACCCGACCCGACCCGACCAGCTTGTAGACGGGGCCCCCGCGGCAGCAGAGGGGGCCCCGCGGCGGCAGCCACCAGGTTTTTTTTTTTAATTGAGTTAAAAAAAAAAACTGGTTCTTTTTTTGTGGGCCCCTGCCGGCTGTGGGCCCTACGCCATGGCGTACATGGCGTATACGTAAATCCGGCCCTGATGCTAGAAGATCCATGACATTTCTTTCATTGTCCTCAGCTCTGTGGGGAGTGCTTTGAGCTAGGGATGTTCATTTGGTTCATCTGGGCACCGAAAATTTAAACTGCATATCACTTGTAAATATGCAGAGATGCCAAGGGCGGCCCATCCCAAAGAGTGAGGTTTTCCTCTCTGGTGGGTGAGATTGAAGGCCAATAAGGGAGATTTATGAAAGGAGCACCACAACATGATGATGTTTTCTATGGTTTTATTTTCGCTTGTAATTTTCACTCTCTCCTTCCAGAACAGAACTAGGATATTTCCCAGTAGAACTTACCATACCAAAAAAAAAAAATCTGACAGTTTATAACAATATATAAACTGGAGGAGTAGCCTAGTGGTTAGAGCAACTGCCCAGTACCCAGAAGATCAAGGGTTCAATTCCCACTGGCACTCCTTGTGACCTTGGGCAAGTCACTTTACCCTCCATAGCCTTGGAAGAAAAGGCTGGCAATCTACTTCCGGTGATACATTCCCAAGAAACCCCAGAGGTAACTGGGTCACTATGAGTCAACACTGACTTGATGGCACTAAGAAAAACAGAAAAAGCCCCAAAACCTTCTCAGGTACCAGGCATATTATTAAGTAAGACAAAACCCTGCAAAGGTTGGTCTGGATAAATCAAATCTACCATTCCATAACAGCACCAGTGAGGACCTACCTAGAAAAGGCAACACTACAAATACATCAGTACCACCTATTGGGAAAATTAAACAAGCACATTACTACAGATCCCCACACAGACACTCACTGCTAACGGAATTCCTGGCCTTGGTCACACATTCTAAACACAGAGAGACCCTCAAGTACAGAACAAATGACCACAAACTGACAGTAGAAATCTATAGACAAAAATTAAACTGAAATCCCAAGAAGCCAGATCGTGCATGCAGTGCAGCACCAGAGAAATAGAAACTGCAATGCATTTACTCCATACTCTGTCAAGTATTAAAATTAAAGATGACAAATTCCAAAAACTGACATATTCCAATTGCTAAATTAAAAATATATTTTTTTCTACTTTTGTTGTTTGGCCATCTTATTTTTCTAAATGTGTTGATCTCAATCTCTAGATTTTGCTTTCCTCTGTCTTCTTTTAACTTTCTTTCCAGGGTGTCCAGTCCATTTGCCCACTTCCCTCTTCTCCTGTCTTCTTCATTTCCTCCTCTATATCCATCTCTGACGCTGATCTTTTTCTTTCAAATTTCTTCCGTTTATTTGTCTGTCTCTCTATCCACTCAGATTTCACTCTTTCTTACAATTCAGTCTTCAATCTTCTTTTTACTGCATCTATGTACAACTGTCCATCTCTTTCTCTCGCCCTGGCCCTCCCATTCCCCATCCCCTTATTCTCCAGTCTCCCCTCCCTTCCCCAGCATCTCCTCTTTTCCTCTCCTTCCAGCATTCCATTGCAATCTCTCCCTCTCCTTCCAGTATCTCCTCTCACTCTCTCCCCCTTCATTCAATATCTCTTCTCTATCTCCCCATTTCTATGGTTATCTGCCAGCTGTCTTCATACTTACCTCCATGCCCCCCTCTTATCACTCCTCCTATGCCCAGCATCTCCCCTCTATATTTCTACTCCACCTCCCCCATGACAAGCATCCACCTGTGTTCCCCCATCCCCTCCTATGTCCAACAACTTCCCCCTGCATCCCAACTCCCCCCTGCATCCAACATCTTCCCCATCACCCTATTCCCCACCCCCATGTGTTTAGCATTCCCTCTCTGTGTCTCTGTAACCTCCTTTGTGCCCTAATTCTCCAGACACATGTGCCAGCATCTTCTTGCCACCTCCCCCCCATGTTCAGTATCTGATCCCCCCCATGCCCCTGTCACTCTATTTCCTCTCTGTTCAGCATTTTCACTCCCATTCCCCCGTCTCCAACATCACCTCTTAACTGTATCTCTATTCGTCCTCCTCCCCCAGCCTGGGTCACTCTGTTTCCCATGTTTCCCATCTCCTCCCTCCCCCCTCCCCCATCAAACCACTATCTAGCTCCCTCCCCTCACCAGTACAAACCTCCTTGACTCCACTGCTGCTGCTGGGACCCTTACCACTATCTAGCACCCTCTCCCTCTGCCAGTGCACATCTCCACCACCGCTGCAGGTACCATGGTAATGGCAATACATCAAAAACAGAGCAGAGTCTGCAAGTTATTTTTGGCGCATCACTCAGGTTTCTGCCAGTCCTGCCCCTTCTGGCATAAACTTCCTGTTTCTAAGGGGCAGAACTGGCAGAGCCCTGAGCGACGCATCTAAAATAACTTGCAGGCTCTGCTCTGTTTTTTGATGTAATGTCACCTCCGTGGATCTCAGCAGTGGTGACAGAGCTGGGCAATGGCGGGGGGAGGGTGTTAGATAGTGTCACAAAACCACGGAGGTGTGCACCAGCGGGGGAGGCATCAGGTCCCAGTAGTAGAATCGCAGAGGTAGGCTGGCACCAGATACGGACGAGTGGGTGGTAAGTGTGTGTGAGTGCAGCCGAATGCGTGTTTCTCTTGCCTAATGCATGTGACTTGGCATGTCTGCATATGTATACCTATGCATTACTACTACTACAATTACTGAGCATTTGTATAGCGCTATAAGATGTACTCAGCACTGCACAGCATACAGTCGATTTGTCTGCTTAAGAAAGTTCCACCATGCATACAATTCCCCTGCATGAGTTCTCTGCTCTTACTCCTATGTAGGTATGGGTTAGGGCAATCTTTTAAGAGGCTACTTGAGCAAATAAAATACAGTACTCTTTACATGTCCACAGCCATTACAAAATTTCCCCCTAAAAGGGCCTGAATAAAGCACAAGGAAGCAGAAAATTTCAAGCATAAGTGGTGACAAATAGAGAGAAAAGATCATCAGTAAGGTAATCAGAATGACGCGCTCTTCCAGAGGCACCAGAAGGGGTCATCTTTCGTAGAACTTCAGCCCCTAAAAGTAGCATATGCTAGGGGTATACATTTGTGAGCATGCATTCAGTTTGTTTGGGTGTCTTAAGATTTTAAGTGAACACAAATCATTTGTATGTACATGCATTTATAAATTAATGTGTGTAAAATCAGTTTGCATGTCTCGCTGCCTCCAACAGGACGTTTGCATCAAAGGGGATGGAAAAACAGCAGTACTTGAGGGCCGGCCTGTGTTGGAAGGGCCTGCATCATGCTGAATTACTTCCTGCTTCTTCTGGCCTGGCCATGGGGGGGGGGGGCAGAAGAGGTGGTAGACCCAACAGGGGAAAGGGAACAGTTTTAAAAGTGCTGATCTCCTACCACATGGGGGTTGTGCTTCCCCCCCTCCTAATTCTGTCATCCTACGAAGATGTCTAGTCTGTTTAGCGGTTTGGTTGGCCCTGAAGACATCATAGCTAGCTCAAAGATCAGCAGACAACCTACAAGCAAGTTGTCCGCATGCCACAATATCTGTTGGTACTGATGTACCATAAAAAGGAGTTCAGTACCAAATATTATATGTGTGATCACTGCACTCAGTAGTCAGTTCAATGATCCAAGATTATCTTCAATGGTCTTCAGAGATCACACAATGCAGAAGATAATATTCAGTACAAAAAGCTGAAAGTTAGTCCACAGACTCCCCTACTCTTCACTCCTTCTGTGTTCCAAAACCAAACAATGCCAAGGTCAAAGGTTTATTTTGGCATCCCCTTTTCTTTTTGGTCTTGCAGGCTCACAGAATTTGGTACCATAGGCATCTGCCCTGCTTGTCTGCCCCTTGTGATGAATGTACATTAATTTTGGGGACGTTTGAGAGCTAGGGAGATCCAAAATGGTGAAGTGCCTGGATAAATATGGGGCAGTTCCGTGATGACATTGGCAAGGACTACAGAGCAGAGATGGCATCCATCTGTCCAAGATGGGTCAAAGTGTCTTCTGCAGCAGATTGGCTAACCTACTGAAGAGGACTTTTAACTAGATTCGTTGGAGATAGATGAAGAAAGCCCCAGGTAATTGAAGGCCCCCAGGTAAGTAAAGCATTAGATACCTCTGTAGAAATTGGTAAAAGGGGCAACATCTGGAAAGCAGTGTGTATAAATGCCCGTAGCTTGGGAAATAAGATCCAAGATGTTAAGGCTTTAATGGAAGAGACTGACTTGGATTTAGTGGTGGTTACAGAAATATGTTTCACGGACAACTATGATTGTGATGTAATTATATTGGGCTATACTTTATTCAGGAAGGACAGGATAGGAAGAAGGGCAGGAGGAGAGGCACTATATGTAAAAAATGATATTAAAGCCATAGAATTAAGGGCTTAAAAGGGAGCAAGGAGGCACTGTGGTTTAAACTAGAAAGAGGGAAAGGGGAATCTATTTGCATTGGTGTGATATACAGATCTCCCTCACAGGGAGAAGAAGTGGACAGAGATATTTAATAGAAGACATACACAGTATTTCCATGAAAGGAAAAGTGCTACTGATAGATGATTTCAATATGCTGGATGTGATGCTGGATGTGATTTCAATATGCTGCTGTGGTGTCATCTAGAAGTAAGGAGATCCTAGATTCTCTACAGGAGAACTATTCCGGCAACTGGTAGCAGAACCCACATGTGAAGGGGCCATACCGGACTTGGTGCTTACCAATGGGGAAAGTATTTATGATGTCACAGTGGGAGATCATCTCACATCTAGTGATCACCAGATGGTGCAGTTCAGTATTAGGACTAGAGCTGATAAAATTCATTCAAAATTGAGGGTCTTCAATTTTAGGAAAACTAATTTTGCTGAGATGGGAAAATACCTCAAGGAGTTGTTTGAGGGATGGGAACAGCTGGGGGGATGTAGAAAAACAGTGGGCAAAACTGAAAGGGGATATTTTAAGGGCAACCAACCTTTTTATTAGAAAGGTAAATAAATGTAAAAAGAAGAGGATGCCACTATGATACCCAAAAGAAGTAGCTGAACAAGTGAGGAAAAAGAGGGTGGCCTTCATAAAATACAAGAGATCACAGAGAGAAGAAGACAAGCATCTATATTTGGAAAAAACTTAAGAGAAGCTAGGAAAGTAATCAGTAAAGCAAAGATACAAAAAGATGAAGAAATAGCCAATGCAATAAAATGGGGGGATAAGACATTTTTCGGATATGCTAGTGAGAGGAGGAAGGGCAAAAAGTGGTATTGTCAGACTCAAGGGTAAAAGGGAGGAATATGTAGAAGTTGGTGAGGATAAAGCAGAATTCCTTAGCAAATATTTTTGTTCTGTGTTCACTGATAAAGAACCTGGAGCAGGACTTCAGAAGGCACCCAAAAATGCAACAAAAGTGATAGGGACCTTGAATTATTTTCAGAAGACTATCTTCGTGAAGAAATAGCTAAACTAAAAGTAGAGAACGCGATGGGACTGGTTGTCGGAAATTGGGGACATTCTAGCGACTCCACTGACTGACCTTTTCAATGCTTTTTTAGAGTCAGGAGTGGTCCCAGAGGACTGGAGAAATGCACATGTGGTCTCTTTACACAAAAGTAGAAATAAGGATGAGGATGACAACTACAGGCTAGTTAGTCTAACCTCTGTGGTGAGTAAATTATTGGAAACGCTGCAAAAACAGAGAATGGTGAGATTTATGGAGTCCAATGTATTGCAGGATCTGAGGCAGCATGGGCTTACCAGAGACAGGTCTTGTCAGACAAATCTGATTGATTTATTTGACTGGGTGACCAGGGAGCTGGAACGACAGAGAGCCCTAGATGTGGTGTACTTAGATTTCAGTAAAGCCTTTGATATTGTTCTGCACAGGCAACTTATAAACAAATTGAGCACTCTAGGAATGGAACATAAAGTGACTGACTGAGTTAGAAACTGATTGAGCGGGAGATGACAAAAGATACAGGTAAATGGAGCTCACTCTGAGGAGAAGGATGTTACCAGTGATATGCGCAGGAATCTGTCCTTGGTCTGATTCTTTTTTAACATCTTTGTCAGTGATATTGCAGAAGGGCTGTCGGGTAAGGTTTGCCTCTTTGCAGATGATACCAAAATCTGCAATACAGTACACACCCATGAAGGAGTAGATAACATGAGGAGGAATTTAGCTAAGCTTGAAGATTGGTCAATAATTTGGCAGCTGAGATTTAATGCTAAAAAATGCAGGGTCATGCATTTGGGCTGCAAAAATGTAAGGGAGTGGTACAGTGTAGGGGGCAAAGTACTTCTGTTCATGATTGTTTCCAATGATCCTAAACTGGCTAATCAGGTAGAAAAGGCGATGGCAAAAGCCAGAAGGATGCTTGGGTGCATAGGGAGAGGAATGGCCAGCAGAAAAAAGGAGGTGATAGTGCCTCTGTATAAGTCTTTGGTGTGACCTCACTTTGGAATTTGTGTATAATTCTGAAGACAACAACTTCAAAAGGATGTAAATAGGATGGAGTCAGTGCAGAGGGTGGCTACTGAAATGGTTAATTGTCTTTGTTATAAAGCATATTTGGACAGACAAAGATTTTAGTATGTATACATTAGAGGAAAGGTGGGATAGAGGATATACGATAGAGACGTTTAAATATCTCCATGGTATAAATACACAAGAGGAGAGCCTCTTTCAATTGAAAGCAAGCTCTGCTATGAGGAGACATAGGATGAGGGTGAAAGGGGATAGGCACAGGAATAATATGCGGAAATATTTCTTTACAGAAATAGTGGTAGATGCGTGGAATAGTCTCCCAGTGGAGGTACAAGGAGTAGAGACAAGGACAGTATCTGAATTCAAGAAAGCATGGGACAAACACAGAGGATCTCTAAAGAAAAAAAGGAGAGCCATTGTAGTTGATATGGAAGAGCAGACTATATAGGCCATGTGGTCTTTTTTGCCATCATGTTTCTGTTTCTAACTTTATGGATGTATTTATTGTTTCTTAGTAAATATTTTAGATACAATATGAGCATAAGGAAAGGCAATATCTGGCTTTATTCCCCAGCATCCTTACTTGTTGGCCAAGCTGTTATCATACAATTTGCCATTACTTCAGTGGTTCCCCTAGATGTCAGAAGAATCTTCGCTGGCAGAGCGGTGAGGGGAAGCCCAGTCTGCCCTGAGACGATCTCACTCAAGCATACACATACTCTACCTCTAACTCTTGCCATAAGCTCCCCAAATGAAGGTGAGGTGACAGGCTCCAATTCAAGTACAGGCTTCATTGGAGAGCTGCCCATGGTGGGCAGTAATGGAGTTGATGAGCTTTGAAGATAGTGGGAAGAGGTGGCAGAGGTGCAACAAATGGCAAAGTGTCTGAGCATAGGAGCCACATTGGAAGCAGAAGTGCCTAGAAGGGAGGCAGAGGATGCCCAGCTGAGCTCTGGATGGATCTAGTGAGTAGGAGCAGGTTGGAGAGCTCCGAGGAGATTACTCTGGAATTGATCTGGCAGATGGAATGGAAGATATTGTGTGTAACAAGTTGGTACTTTAGATAATTTGGTAGGGGTCATTGCTCCACAGATGATGGTGTTAGAGGAGAGTTTGAATGATCAGATGGAGAGAATGGGGTGATTGGAGACAGTGTTGGTACTATCCAGTCTGTTGAGTCCAAGGCAAGACTGTGTGATGATTCTTCATAAGTTCGAATATATGGAAAACAGGCTGAGGCACCTCAGTATCAAGGTGCTGAATTTTCCCTATGCTGTATGTCCATGATCGGTCCCAGGGAGCTGTTTAAGAAAGGCTGATGGAAAATATGAAAATCCTAACAGAGGTTTTCCCTCTGACTAATAAGGTGTTTTATTTTCCTTTTAAAAGGTGATCTGAGGATGCAGGTGAGATTAGATCTCAAGAGAGACCCTCACATGTGTTATGGGATAGCTTGGATGTAACAGCAACACTGGAGGCTCCATCCAAGGAGATACAAGATCATGCAACTCTATTTGTGTCCTTTGTGTTTGAAAATGAGGATTCTGTGATGCAGCCATTTTTTTCAAAACAAGAATGCTATCTTTATAGGTCAACACATTTGGCGTTTTCTTGACTTTTACAGGGAGATGCAGAGGAGGAGGAAGCTCTTTCTGCAGCTCCGTCAAGTGGTTCTAAGACACGATAGTGAATTTTTCCTATGATATCCATCTACAGTAGATGTTTGATTACAATTGCTAATGTACATTATATATCTTTTGAACCATTACACTTGAAAGATTTCCTAGTGAAAAAGTTTTCTTTTTAATTTGATGCAGTAACAAAGTAACATAGTATATAATGGCAGATAAAGACCAGTATGGTCCATCTAGTCTGCCCTGTAAGGTGGCTAGAGTAGGTGTACATGATGCTCCGTGCCGATCACCCCCCTCTATGTCTTTGTTAGGGTTGTACCCACTGCTCTGTGCAAGTCACTTTCTTCTGTGCCTTTGTTCAGGGTTGTACCTGTCATGCCGAGCCCATCACCCCCCTCTATTTGTTGAAAAATAAAGAGTAATTACTCACCTGTAACAGGTGTTCTCCAGGAGCAGCAGGAATCAGTCCTCACATATGGGTGACGTCGGTGCCGACGGAGCCCTCGTGCGGAGCATTTCCCCAGCTTTCAAAGAAAGCCTTTGGGAATTGCAGCGCGTATGCGCGGTCCCCTTCCCGCCCAAGGGTGCCATCTTGCTCAGTCTGATGACATAGCTAAAAGACAGCAAAAAATTAGCAAAATAAATCATATGACTGCAACTCCAAGGGGAGGAGGGAGGGTTGTGAGGACTGATTCCTGCTGCTCCTGGAGAACACCTGTTACAGGTGAGTAACTACTCTTTCTCCAGGACCAAGCAGGAAGTCAGTCCTCACATATGGGACTCCCCAGCTTAAGGCTACCAGAGACCCCAAGCGGAAAAATGAGCTCCCTCGAGCTCGTCAGCACAGAAGGAAGGAATCTTCTCTGAGAACGCCCCCGACCGGTAGCCCAACACCAGGGCCGGAGGGTAGGAGTTGCCTAAACCCCAAAGAGATTATGGAGTACTGCCTGTCCAAAAGCACTGTCCCTGCGGGACTCCCTCTCAAGGCAGTAATGGGCTGCAAAAGTCTGGCTTGAAGACCAAGTAGCGGCCCGGCAGATGTCTGCCAACGGAACAGAGCGGAGATGAGCCACTGACGCAGCCTTCGCCCTGACACGATGAGCTGTGACTCGACCCTCCAACGAGAGGCCGGCTGCCCCATAAGCCCAGGCGATACAGTCAGCGACCCATATGGACAACGTACGCTTGGAGACAGGGAGCCCCAACTTATTGGGGTCAAAAGAAATGAAAAGCTGAACAGCCTTCCGATGCTCCCGCGTACGGTCAAGGTAGAAGGATAACGCCTTCCTACAGTCCAGGGTATGCAAGACCATCTCAGCCCGGTTGGCATGTGGCCTGGGAAAGAAGGTCGGAAGAACCACCTCCTGATTGAGGTGAAAAGGTGAGACAACTTTAGGAAGAAACTTAGGGTGAGTCCGTAGGACTACCCTATTCCGGTAGAACCTAGTGTAAGGAGAATCAGACACTAGTGCCTGCAGTTCACTCACTCGCCTAGCAGAGGTGAGAGCTACCAGAAATAATGTTTTCCAGGAGAGAAAATGGAGAGGGCAGGTAGCCATAGGTTCAAAAGGCGGACAAGTAAGCCGTTGTAAGACCACATTCAGATCCCACTCAGGGGCCGGTGGACGCAAAGGAGGCTTAAGCAGAAGAAGGCCTCTGAGGAAACGAGCCACCAAGGGGTGATTGGAAAGAGGCCTGCCGTCCACCAGCGAGTGGTGTGCTGAGAGAGCACTAAGGTGAACTCGGACAGAGTTAGACTTAAGGCCCAGATTGGAGAGGTAGAGCAAATATTGCAACACTACCGCTACCAAGCATGAGAAGGGATTCTCACTGTGCTGAGCACACCATGCGGAGAATCTACGCCACTTAAGAGGACAGGCCAAAGGGTAGTACTCTGTACTGATAGTGGTTTCCTCCCACAACAAACCTGAGATATTGTCTGTGGTCTGGATGGATAAGGATGTGAGTATACGCATCCAAGGAGCATAGCCAGTCTCCCTGCTGGAGGTAGGGCAGCAGGATTCCAAGGGTAAGCATCTTGAACTTTTCCCTCTCCAGGAACTTGTTGAGGTTGCGCAAGTCTAGGATGGGTCTGAGGCCTCCTGTTCTTTTTGGTACCAAAAAGTACCTGGAATAAAAGCCTTGACCTCTCAGGTGGTGGGGCACCGGTTCCACAGCCTGATCCTTTAGCAGACTTGCTAACTCCTGAAGGAGTAGGTCCCTGTGCAGAGGGGGTCTCGGAGGCTTCCCTGGAAAATAGGAGGGAGGTACCTGGTGAAAATGGAGAAGATAGCCCTTTTGGACTATATGCAGAACCCAGGTATCTGATGTGACGGCTGACCACCTGTGGGCAAAGTGGGCCAGCCGTCCTCCTGTGCTGAGAGAAGCCAGCTGAGGAGAAGAGGCTATGCTGTTTGAGTCAAAACCCCCACCCTGCTGAGCAGGGGCCGGTGTAGGTGGCTTGGGGGCCTTCTGCCTACGGGGCCCTTGACCCTGCCCCTTGGCCTGCTGACCCTGTTGGGGAGCTGCAGAGGCCTGATAATGAGGGTATTGTTTATAGGCAGACGACTTCCTCGGGTAAAAGGACTTTTTTCCCGAGCCCTTCTTCTTCTGAGAAGGGGCAGAGGTTTTTCTGGAAAGCCTAGTCCTGGTCAGAGTCTCGGTCTCGAGTTCTGCAGCCTTTTCAGCCATGGGCTTGCCAAAGAGGTTTTCACCTCGGCAGGGGACATCGACCAACTTGTCCTGGACCCATGGCTCGAGGTCGGATGACTGTAGCCAAGCCTGTCGGCGGGCACCAATGCCGGCCCCGGCTACTCGGGCCGAAGTCTCGAAGCCATCGTAGGCTGCTCGAGAGATAAACTTCAAGCACTCTCGAATACCGGTGGACAAGGCCTGGAACCTCTGCAAAGGTTCCTCGGAGAGACCAGCAGAGAACCCGGCAATCTCCTTTGCCAGGTCTCGGAGGTACATCCCCATGTAGAGCTGGTATGTCTGGACATGGCAAGCAAGTATAGAGCCCTGGAAGCACTTCTTACCGAGGGCATCCAGGTTCCGGGCCTCCCGGCTGGAAGGCACCGAGGAGTGCATCTTCTGACTTTTCAGTCGATGCATGGCTGATTCCACAACGGTGCGGTAATTGTGCCTTTTGGAACCCGGGGCTCTTGCGGACTTGATAGATGGAATCGACCCGCTTGCTTAACACCGGCGTCGAGGCCGGGGTCTCCCACATGCGGAAGAACAGCCGCTCCAGCATCGGAGGAACCGGAACAGTAAAGGCCTCCTTCGGGGGAGAGTCATACTGGAGGGCCTCGAGCTCCTCGGCTCGAAGCTCCTCCTCGGGATCCGCGGGGAAGGCCAAGGCCTTGGCCATATCCCGCACGAAGTCCGAGAACCGGGTATCCTCCGGTGGGGATCGTCTCCGAGGGTCGGACTCGGGCGAGTCCGATGGGACACACCAAGTCCGATGAGTGTTGGGTGACTCTTCGTCCTCCGTCTCCCAGCCCGACTCTTCGGAGGAGGAATCGAGCGGCTCCGGTCGGGCGGGCACCGATGCCCTCCGCCCCGACACCGAGGGTATCGGCGTCGATGACCTCGGCCCCGAACGGGAGGTCGAGGGAGACCGTGGCCGAGGATCGACTCGAGCCCGCATGGACTCGAGGATCGGCTCGGCCTCCGGGGTCGACTTGGACGTCGAGGTCCCGGTGGTCGGGGCAGATGCACCGGTGAGACCGGCAATCAATGCCCGCTGCTGTTCCATGAAGGCAGCGAAGCTGCTCACCAAGGCCGTCAACCTGAGTCTGAGCTCAGGAGACCCAGCAGCCCCCGATTCGGGCCCTGACGGCGTCGGGCCCGACGTCGGCTCCCTCGGAGGAGAGTCCACGAGGACAACAGCACTTACGTGTCCAGGAGACTCCATCTCGACACGAGGATGCTTGGCAGGCCTCTCTGACTCCGAAGACCTGGGACGGCTATCGGGGCTATGCGACCTGGCCCTTGAGGAACCAGCAGCATGCACCGACGCCGCCCTCGCGGGTTTCTTCTTCCTGCGATGTTCCTGCGAAGGAGACCCCCGCTCAGAGGAACCCCGACGCTGCTCGGGGCCGGAGTCCCGAGATGTCGAGGCCTCTGACGAGTTCCGGGCCCGGCCGGACGCGGACTCAGAAAATATTCGATCCTTCTGGTGCTGCCGACTCCTCAATGCCTTCGAGGACATTTTGCCACACGGACCACAGATCATCGGGTCATGATCGGGTCCGAGGCAGCAGTCGTGTGTGTCGGTAAGAGACATAAGTTTCTTACACCGATCACACTTCTTAAACCCGCTGGTAGCCATCGGGGGAAAAAGGGCCCCTGCTAGGTCAAAAGACCGGGCTGCCAGGGAAAAAAGAAAAAAGGCGCGAACGCCAGTCACAAAGGACAAAAACCGAAAAAGAGAGAAAAGGACTCGATACCGGCGTATTGGTCCGAGCGGGAAAAGGATCCGGCGTCGAACCGGAGAAAAAAGAGAAAAATAGGGAAAATCAACTTTTTCCTTGGGGAAAAACGAACTACGTCCGTCGGGCTCCGCGGAAAAAAGAAGACTGAGCAAGATGGCACCCTTGGGTGGGAAGGGGACTACGCATGCGCGCTGCAATTCCCAAAGGCTTTCTTTGAAAGCTGGGGAAATGCTCTGCACGAGGGCTCCGTCGGCGCCGACGTCACCCATATGTGAGGACTGACTTCCTGCTTTGTCCTGGAGAAAAGATAGTTAACTTTATTTTGATTTTATCCTCTTGCTATAAAGGGATCTACTGTGTCTGTCCCATACCATTTTGAATTCTGTTACTGTATTTTCCCACACCACCTCCATCGGGACAGCATTCCAAGCATCTACCACCCTTTCAGTGAGAAAGTATTTCCTGACATTGCTTTTCAATTTACCTCTTTGCAGCTTCATTTTATGGCCTCTAGTTTTACAGCTTCCCCTTCTTTGAAAAAGGTTTGTTTGTTCATTAATACCATTTGAGTATTTAAATATCTGTATTATATCTCCCCTATCCCTCCTTTCCTCTAGGGAATGCATATTTAGGTCTTCAATTCTCTTCTCATATGTCTTCTGACTCAGGTTCCAAATCATTGTGGTTGCCTTCCTTTGAACCGTTTCAAGTCTTTAAATCCTTTGTTAGATATGATCTCCAAAACTGAATGCAAGACTCCAAAGTGAGGCCTCACCAACAACTTGTACAGGAGCATTAATACCTCTTGTACAAGTTGCTGGTGAGGCCTCTTTTGGAGTATTGTGTTCAGTTTTGGAGAGCATATCTCACAAAGGATATAAGAATTTGAAATGATTCAAAAGAAGGCGACCACAATGATTTGGAACCTGAGTCAGAAGACATACGAGAAGTGACTTCTGTCAGACAAATGGGGAGAAGAGGGGGTGATATGGTTTGTCTGGCCTTTTTGTATTGTAATTTCTAGTATGAATTACTTCCCTATATTTTGCTGATTACCCCCATTGTATTGCAGGCTTAATAAAGGGTGGACTGTATTTTGTTATTAATGTTGTTTTCTGAGTGACTTATTTGTTATGCATTGATTTAATGTGGGAATTGCTACGCCATTTTCAGTATGAAGAATTGATTCTTGTAATGTTTAAAAATTTAATAAATATTAAATTTAAAAAATTGAGAAGTTCACCAATGAATGTATCTTAATAATGGAAACACCTTGTTCCGGCCTTAGCTTTTGAGACATAAGTGTGAGGAATTCATTTTGGGCCTATCAGCCAGTGTGTGCTTTTGGGCACTGCCCCCCCCCCCCCCACCCCACTAAAACATCCTTTCTCTTTTTCCTTCAGTGATGGACTGCTGAGGAGTGGATTCAATACTCTTCTCCAGTCAACCTACTTACATATGAATGACAAGTATGGAGGCTGGTGATAGTTCTAAGATAAGGGAGATATTGTGGGGACTCCTATGGCTTTAATCCATTTAAGAGCATGAATCCTCTAAGTGTTTTGGTTGTTTTTCTGTTTATTGGTCCATGCAGTATACAAGCTGCTTTTCACAGTTACTTAGTACATGCTTGGTGAGAGCACAGAGGAGATTTCCAAGTGTGTCACTGTTTCTCTAAATACCTATGGCCATCATTTTAAAATGATGCCTGTAAACGCTTACACAAAAAAGTTACTGAAAAATAGCATGTTCTGTGTAATTTTGATGAATATTATGCACCTGAGTGTGGACAGAGTATACAAGTATAGCTGCAGGGCTTTTTGCTGAAAACATAACAGACAAGCTGTGATTGTAGAGTATTCTCACCAAACCCTGGCAAAGATTCAGTCAAAAACATCAGAATGAGACATCTCTGCTGACGATCAATGGCGGGTAAGCTAGGGGTGGATGGAGATGGGTTCTACGTGTGAACTAGAAGGCAAGCTTTTGCCCATCTATATATGTTACCTGTTGCTTCTTTGCTGTGCTCTGCTGCTCCTGTTACAGTGCCGCCTCAATGTGTTCTCCTTTGTGTCTCACCAGGTACCCTCCAGATCCTTTTGCTGGTTTATCTGTTTCCCTGATGCTCCACCCCCGGAAATAACACAGCCGCATTCCCTCTGAGTACACCACTATTTAATTGTGCAGCCAGCAGCATTTTGCGCCATGGGCGCACGCAGAAGGAGCACGCCGAAGGAGCCGGACATGCTCCTTGGGCGAGCTCCTTGGGGCAACTCCGGGGCACATCGATCCAGACTTCTAATTCCTATGTCACAACAGCGCGGTTCCACTACACTACCCTTGGGGTTCTTTTCCTTTATGCACTGCATAATAACAAGTAAGTGCCTCCTTTTTCTCCTGCTAATTTTGATTTCTCATCTGGCTTCTTCCCCCTTCCACCCACACAGCGGCAATCCCTGTTCACTGGGGCTGCCGCCCTAGCTCCTCACACCCTTTTATTCTGCCTCATTTAAATCCATATTCCTGCTAACCTACTGCCATGTCCCATTTCCCTTCTCCATCCATCATCCCATCCATTAGTGCCTTTCCTACTTCTCCTCAGCCTTGCCCTCACCAATTGCCGCTCCTTCTGTACTAAATCCTCACTAGTTCATGATTTAATTATCCATCAATCTCTAGACGTCCTCTTTGCCACCGAGACTGGTTCCGCAAGGGGGGGAAGACCCCTTGCTCGTTCGTTGTCTCCCACTGGGTTTTTCTGCCCTGTCGGCCTCACGTATGGGCTGGACAGGAGAAGGCATTGCAGTCCTCCATCAGTCTAATCTCCCATTTCGGGAGATCCATTCTCCAGCCTTGCACTATCGCAAAGCTCTATTTCTCTGTTTGGATTCATCTCCTCCTCTGCACTTTCTTCTTCTGTATGTCCCTCCCACCATTAGGATGATCGCCTGCTGACTATCTCTGAGATCGCTCTTTACCCATGTTCTATTCTTAGGCAATTTTAATTTTCATCTTGACTCCCCCCTCCTGCCCCTGTGACAAGGCTTCTGCCTCCCTCCTTGCTGACCTTTCTCTACAACAGCACATCCCTTTTCCAGCCCAGTTTGCAGGGCACACACTTGATCTCATTATTACGCCATCCATCTCCCCTTACTCTCTGTTGTTGCTCTTTTCAATTTCCCTCCCATGGACTGCCCACTTTTGTGTTTGTTTTTCCTTGCAACTTTTAGTCCCTTCTTCCCCCCCCCAATCTCCCGACCCTACTCCATCCCATCCTCACCATCATATTTCCCTTCCTATGTTGCAATTTTTTTCTTACAGTGGATCAGCTCTTACCTTCAGACTTCTCTCCCCTGTCCCCAAATCCCCAGGCTTGAACATGGAACACCTCCCTGTCCACTGCACTTAATCTTTTGGCTCCCTCTCATCCTCCTCCTGCCTCTGCCTCACGTACTTATCATCCTTAGTACCACCCTAGTCTTCATCTTCTTTGGTCCCATCTACGCCGTGCTGAACATATCTGGTGCTCTCATTCCTCCCCCATCACACTCCATATTTTCTGACGATGACACTGGGAGTATCGTTCCTCGATAAACCTAGACAAACATGAGTACTATTCTCATTTAATTTCTTCATCTTCTAATTCATCCCAACAGCTATACTCAGTTTTTGGTACTCTTTCATCCCTCCCCGTCTTTATCTGCAATGCCAGATGTGGCCAAGTTGGCAAATTTTTCTCTAATAAAGTTCTCTTCCTTCATCAGCACTCCCTTCCTGGCCACCCCCATTTTCTCCTCTCCGCCCCTCCCATCACACTCCCTTTCATATACCTCCCTTTCACATGATTTCTCCCTCTGAGATAGCCACAACCATTTCTGCTTCTTATAAAACCACTTGTTCTCTGGATCCCATTCCTTCCATTTGGCTCCTTGAATTGTCACTCACCTCCTCCCATCTCTTCTCTGCATGCTAAACTCCAGTCTTACCACAGTATCCTTCCTTGCTCCCTGGAAACATGCCTTAGTTCAACCTAGTCTTGAAAAACCTTCACTTAACCCCTCTGTGCTGGCTAATTGGCATCCTGTATCTAACCTTTGCTTTCTCTCCAAGCTTCTAGAATGGTTTGTCTTTGTCCAGTTGTCCACTCACCTTCTATCTACCAATGCTCTTCATGCACATCAGTCAAGTTTCTGTGAAGGTCACAGTATGGAGTCCATCCTTCTATCTTTGCTGAATGAGCTACACATTGCGCATGATCAGGGTGACCTCTCTCTTGTTGTCTCACTTGACCTGTCCTCGGCGTTCGACTTCATGGATCACCACACTCTTCTAACCTGCCTCTCAGATTTTGGTGTCTCTGGTGTTCAATTATGGTTTCGGTCCTTTCTCACAGCGTGTTCTTTTTCTGTTTTCTCCAAGGCATCCTCCTCTCCTTCTATGGCCTTATCATGTGGAGTCCCACAAGGATCAGTACGGTTGCCGCTCTTGTTGAACATCTTCTTGGCCCCTCTCTGTCTTCTCATTCAGCAGTCTAGTATCTCCGCATACTACTATGCAGATGATATAATACTCATCCACCAAACCAATCCTTCTGCACACAATATTTCTCTGCTGAACTCTTGCATAGCCCTCATTCATGCCTGGTTGAGTTATAACTATTTCCACTTGAACCCAGCTAAATTATCTGCCACATAGATTACCTATGGGGCTTCTTCTCCTTTTCTATCCCCCACTCTTGCATCTATCTCTGTCCCACTGGTGTCCTCATTTAGGTATCTCGGGGTCATTCTGGATTCCTCCCTTTCTTTTAAAGAGCATATCTCTGCAGTCTCCTGTCGCATTCTTTCACCTCCACCAAATTCACGCTATCTGTCCATTCTTCTCCTTGGCTGTTTTGTCTACTCTTCTTCTCTCACTTATTATCTCCAGAATCGACTACTGTAATGTTGTCTTAGCTGGTCTTCCACAATGTCAGCTCCATAGACTACAATTACAGCTGCCCGTATCCTTACCCATGCCTCATGTTTCAAACATATTTCTCCTCTTCTCATTCAGCTTCATTGGTTGCCTATCTGCTACTGAAGACAGTATAAAATTCTTATCTTTGTTCACAAGGTTATTCACATTGCCACCCCTCATTACTTGTTTGATCTCCTTCATTTTCACCCCTCACTATCTGCTCAGCTCTGTCCATACTCTTCGGTTAGCTCAACCTTCTGTATCTATGGCACACAGGGACGGCCCAAGGGGGGTGCGGGGCCATGTGCGGAGACTCGGTGCGGGGCCTCATTTGCATAAGGGACCTCATTTGCATAAACATTTGCATAATGTTACCATACACTAACTTTTAGTAAACATGCTTCTTCATGAGTGTATGGATAAAGAAAGACTAAAAGATTTCTACATTACTATAATACAGTGCCAACCGCCAGGCACATTAGGAACTACTACAAACACTGCCCATTTAAACCCATAACAAACCTGCCGTATCCTAACAGCACTACAAGGACTCATAAAACACCATACCATACCTATCAAGAGGCAACACTGCAAATATTAAACCAATACATTTCAGAGAATAACAATACATGACCTACTGGGGAAAGAGAACAAGTGGCAATGTCAAATAGGAATTACATAAACAGAATACCTCAGCTCAGTTACACATGCAGAACATAGACCATCACCAAACAAGGAATCACAATTTAGAAACAGGAAGACAATAATTAAACTGGAAACCCCAAAAGCCAAACTTGGAATGTACAACACTGTAGAAATAAAACTATAAATTAATTTCCTCTTGTACTAAACAAAGCACCGACGTTAATGATGCACATTTCCCAGAGCTGACATATTCCAGTTAATAAATTCAAAATAAAGAGATATCTTTGTATATTTTGTGCATTTTTTTTCAGTTGCAATTGTTCCAGCCACTTTCTTCTGGTTTATTTGTGTCTTCTGCTAACTCTCCATCGTCTGCTGTCCATTTGTCCTTTCTTCACTCTTCTAGTTTTTTTCCATTCTACCTCTACATCTGTTTTAACATACTAATCTTTCTCCTTTTGCTCTTTCCTCATTCCTATTTCATCCACTCAAATTTTACCCCTCCATCCTCAATCCCCACTTACTTTCCCAACACCCGGCCAATTGTAGATTTTTCTTCCCTCCCACACAAATTATTTTTCCCCTCTCCATTTCACTCTCCCAGCCCCATCCCCTTCTAATCTCCCCCAACATCAGCTCCCTTCTAGTTCCAGCCCCACCCAGCATCCACTCCCTTCTAGTCCCTGCATCAGCCCATTTCCAGTCCTAGCTCCCCCATCCATTTCCAGTTCTATACGAGTCCCTTCATCAGCTCATTTCCAATACCAGCCTCCCATCAGCCCATTTCTAGTCCTTTCCTAGCCCCACCATCAGCCCATGTCAAATCCTAGCTCCCCTCCACAGCCCATTTCCAATCCAAGCCTCCCATGAGCCTACTTCCAGTTCTAGCCCCTCCATGAGTCCTTTTCAATCCAAGCCCCCACCACAGCCCATTTCCAATCTTAGCTCCCCCCAACACCCAATTCCCAGTCCTATCCTAGCCCCTCCATCAGCCCATTTCCTGTCCTAGCTCCCTCCCATAAGAGCCCATTCCAAGCCCCCCTTCCCATCGGTATTTGCAGTTCAAGCCCCCTTCTACTCAGCCCATTTCCATTCCAAGCCCCCCTCCCCATCAGCTATTTGCAGTTCAAGCCTCCCACTTCCCCTCAGCCCATTTCCATTCCAAGCCCCATCCCCATCAGCTATTTACAGTTCAAGCCTTCCCTTCCACTCAGCCCATTTCCAGTCCTAGCAACCCCCCCAACCCATTACCAGTCCTAGTCCCCCATAGCCTATTACCAGTCCTAAGCCCCCATCAGCCCACTCCCAGTCCTAATCCCACCAGCCCATTTCCAGTCCTAACCCCCATCACCCAATTTTCAGTTTAAGCTCCCCCATAGCCCATTACCAGTCCTAACCTCCCCATCAGCCCACTCCCAGTCCTAATCCCATCAGCACATTTCTAGTCCTAACCCCCCATCACCCAATTTTCAGTTTAAGCCCCCCCATAGCCCATTACCAGTCCTAATCCCATCAGCCCATATCCGTACTTAGCTCCCCCATAGCCCATCACCACTCCTAACCCCCCACCCCCCAGCCCCGGGAAAATTTAAAATACAGTCAAACCTCGGTTTTCGTATGCCCTGGTTTTCGTACGATTCGGTTTTCGTTGACTTTTTTCATCAAGATTTTGTTCCGGTTTTCGTACGTTGTCTCGGTTTTCGTACAGTTGAAAATGGAGCACCATCTTGTGGCCAGAAGTGGGATTTTCTTTATTTTGATTTTCTTGCTGATTGACTGTCTTCCATATTTATTGGCGCTTCTCTTTTACAAGGCAGGCTGGAGCCCCGATTGTGCAGACGGCCAAGATGGCTGTTCCCGCCTCCGCTTCTGGTGGTGATTGCTCGATCCCTGGAGGGGAGAGCAGCTGGAGCTGTCTGGAGTGTGTCCCTCTCCCAGCGCCCGATGGCGCTTCTCTTTTACAAGGCAGGCTGGAGCCCCAATTGGGCAGCCGGCCAAGATGGCTGTTCCCACCTCCGCTGCTGGTGGTGATTGCTCGATCCCCGGAGGGGAGAGCAGCTGGAGCTGGCTGGAGTGCGTCCCATATGCCAACAAAAGTCTTCAATAAAGGTAAAAGTGATGTTACATGCTCATTTATCCATTTCATTAGTCATTTATATGTATTTCTCATTGTTTTCTGTATGTAAAAATATAGTTATTCTCTATAAAATGTATTTTTTGTCAATATTTTTGGGTGTCTGGAACGGATTAATTGAATTTACATTATTTCTTATGGGAAATCTTGCTTCGGTTTTAGTCCATTTCGGTTTTAGTCAGACTTTTTTGAACGGATTAATCATGAAAAACGAGGTTTGACTGTAAAAAGAACTGTCTGCTGCCGCTGCCGGGGCCAGGGCCGGAGCCGGGGCCGCGGCCGCAGAATCGAGTGTGCCGCGGGGCCCCCCTGCCCGGCAGAGCCTGCCCTCCCCTGCATCAGCTCCCTCTTTGCAGCTGCAGTCACACACGCCGGCTTTCAGAGCGCGAAGGGAGAGTTTCCCTTTCGCGGCTCTGTTAAGCTCGCTGGGGCTGATGGGAACTTCCCATCAGCCCCGCGGGCTTAACAGAGCCGCGAGGGAGAAACTCTCCCCTCACGCTGACAGCCAGCGTGTGTGACTGCAGCTGCAAAGAGGGAGCTGAAGCAGGGGAGGGCAGGCTCTGCCGGGCAGGGGGGGCCCCGCGGCACACTCGATTCTGCCGTGGCTGCTGCGGCCCCGGCAGCGGCAGCAGACAGTTTTGTTTTTTTATTTTAAATTTTACTTTTAGATCAGAATGTTTTTTGCGCAGGGCCCCTGAAACGCGGGGCCCTGTGCAAAAAGCATTCTTGCTCAATGGACGGGCCGGCCCTGGTGGCAAACCTTGAGCGCATTTGAGGGGCTGCATTTTTCTTTTTGGGTTCTGCTCTCTGGAACTCTCTTGCTCTCACCCTCCGCTCTGAGCTGTCTTTTCCAAGGTTCAAAGCTGACTTAAAAACATTATATTTTCAGTTGGCATTTAATCTTCTGCCTCAACCTTCCTTGACTGGTCAGTTCATAAAGACTCTCCATTGTGAGTGTTTTGTCTGTGTCCACTCGTCCCCGTTCAATCTTTTCCCCCTTTTCTGTCCCCCTATGCTTTGCTTCACTGTCCTATCAAATTGTTGGCATTCCTCTCTTTTTTTCTTTTCATTAGCAGTCATTGTATTGTAAACTGCTTTTATGCTCCAGCCCTAGTGGTATATCCAGAATGTGAATAAATAAATAAATGTGTGATGGGGTCTATAGAGTGTTGCCCCTCCCTCTCTAGAGGGGTTATCAACAAGCCTCTTTAAAAAGGCCAGAGTTCAGGACTGGGAGGATATGGCTGACAGGAAAAGGTTAAAAACCCAGCAGGCTGGAGGAGAGAGAGAGAGGCCCGTGGAGCTAGGAGTTTTTTCAATGCAAGCTGTACAAAGGTAGGAACTTACATTGGGCAAGGAAGGAACTTTAACTATGCTAGAGGAAGGGCCAGGAGACCAGCCTTGTGAATGTTTAACGAACTGGGCCTGAATAAAACACATTTTGTTTTCCCTGAACTGCTGTTTGTTTGGTGTTTTAACAGAAAACCCCATCTCACCGCATGCCATGCTACTACATATGCTGGCAGCAGTGGGATTTTCTCTCCCACGTGACTGGGGGCAAATCCACATTCCTCTTGGGCTGGGCCTGTACAGCAGGTCAGGGGTTTTGTTTGTTTGTGTGGATTAAGAGGGTTAGCCTCGACCTAGTTAGGGAGCATTAAGAAGGTTTAGCTAGTGCCGAACAGGCAGACTTTGTTTTGGCCATTAGAGGCCGCAAAAAATTTGTTGTAGCTGGAATACTGCAGGATTAACAGCTGCAGAAGAGGAAGCTGTGGTGGTATTGCAAGAGAACAGTGACGAGCCAAGATGGAGCAGCTCCTCCAGATTCCTGCAGATGGTCAGCAGCAATAGCAACAGTATCAGCAGCAACAACACCAAACAGACAGCAAATCAGGGAAAATGAAACATGTTTTATCCAGACCCAGTTTGTTAAACCTTCACAAAGCTGGTCTCCCGGCCCTTCCTCCAGCTCAAAGTTCCTTCCTTGTTCAGTCAGAGTTCCTACACCTTTGTATGGCTTGTTTTAAAAGAACTCCTGGCTCCACAGGCCTCTCTCTCCCTCCTGTAGCCAGCTGAATTTTTAACCTCTTTCTGTGAGCAGTGCCCTTCCAGCCCTGAACTCTGGGTTGTAGACTCTATTAAAGGGGCCTGTTGATAATCCCTCTGGAGCGGGATGGGCAACACTCTATAGACCCTATCACTATAGACAATAATACAAAGTGGAAATGTATTAGCAAGATGAGTTTTGGTTGAGCATAATGAATTTGTAAAGGAATAGGCTGCTCTTCTACAAAACATAGTGGAGTGCCAAAAATTAGTAACAGGAATAGAGAGGTGGGACAGAGATGAATATCCCAGATCGAATGTCTTTTCTTGCAACCCGAGATAAAAATGCAGGGGGGGGGGGGCGGACTATTTTGAAAACCCTATTAGTACTTTGAACATCTGAAAACGGGCATAGAGGCATTTCCAGAGACATTTTAAAGCTGGGTCTGTGGACGTCCACAGCAGGAGGATGTTATAGGGGCATGGTAGAGGCATGGTTGGGCATTCCCAGGAACCTAGATGTCACTCTCTGATCTCAGAAACGTCCTGGAAGTCTGGAGTTGCATCTAAGTTTAAACCTGCTCCAGGCTGGAATAAGCATTCGGAAAGTGCTCGTTTTGGCTGGATGTTGATAAGATAGCACTCTATCATCCCCAGTACTCAGCACAATCACAAAAATAGCAGTAATGGGATTTGAACCCTGGCTTCCTTAGTCCTAGCTCACTACTCTACCTATTAGGTTATTCCTAGATATCCAGGTTTTAAAATACTAATCTGGGGATGTCTATGTACATGCCTCTGCAAATATCCATATGAGGCATGTCCAAATTGGTGAAATTAAGGCATGCACCTGGACGTGCCTGCTTTTTTTTTTCAGATGTTCTGTCTACAATGCCCCACAGGGAGTTTATTATCATGAAATATTTAGCTATTTGCACAGCTCAGGTTTGTAGAAGAGAGGCCACCATCAGGGCTTGTGCTAGACCCACTGGAACCTCCAGCATAACTTAAGCGCAGCTTGTACCAAGTACCCTGAAGTTCTGCCACAATGACATCACTCAGCTTTGCCAAAGGGGCTTCTTTTGGTGCTGGAGTGCTGGGCAGTTTCCCCGCTTGCCTCCTCTTAAATACAGCCCTGTCCATAAAGCACAGTTACTTACCTGTAACAGGTGATCTCTGGGAACAGCAGGAATAAGTCTTCACATATGGGTACGTCGGTACCGACGGAGTCTGCACGGGAACGTTCCCCAGCGTCAAATCAGAACGCTTTTGGAAGCATCCCAACACGCCTGCGTGCTGCCTTCCCGAATTTCCCAACTGCCTCTCCTCAGTTAAGTTTTAAAGCTGAGGCAAAGAGAGAGAGAGCAAGAAAGGGAAAGATAGAGATAGAGAAATGCAACTCCTAGGGGAGGTGGGTGGGTTGTGAAGACTTATGCCTGCTGTTCCCAGAGATCACCTGTTACAGGTAAGTAACTGTGCTATCTCCAGGAACAAGCAGGAATGAGTCTTCACATATGGGGACTCCCAAGCTAAGATGCCTGGAGGAGTCCCAGCATGTTGCGAGTCTGAGAGCCATGCTATCTTACCGAACCCCCAGGTATTCCAGGGATGGAGGGTAGGAGTTGAGCTAAAAGGTTGTGCTGTGGAACAGCTGGACCAAACAGGATGCCTAGATAGGCTCTGTGAAGGTGATATTTAGTGGTAATATTGAAGAGCAATAAACCAATATGGACCTCACCTGGTGGCATTGTAGAGGGGTATATGGAGGTTCATGAGGATTTGTGAATATGAACCAACAGAATATCCCCAGGGGGTACCTCAATGTAAGAAGAGGTAAACAACGGTGCAAAAAACAGGCTGAGGTAGAACCCTTAAGGTGAGAGAAACAATCCCAGTGGAACTGGGGTAGTTCAATGAGGTAGGACTTAGCAGAAAATGCAGAAGTCTCCATTGGATAAAACTGAAAAGTCCTTTGACCTTAAGAGACCTAATTCTTATAGGAGACTGGATTATTGCAATGTTTATTTGGCCAACCTCCCCAAATACTACCTTCAAAGACTGCAACGCATCCAGAACACCGCAGCTCGCCTCATCACCTTTTCTAGTCGATTTGACCATATTACCCCCATCCTCCTTCGTTTGCATTGGCTTCCTCTTCATTACCGCTACCACTATAAATTTCTGATTCTACTTCACCGGGCCATTTACACCTGTACTCCTCTTTATTTAGCAGACTGCATTTCACTATACTCTCCCCATCGTCAACTCCGCTCAATTCATACCAAATGTCTATCCCTTCCTTCGCCCTCCCAAGCCCGTTTAGAACAGACACGGCATTCTGCTTGGTTCTTCCTCGGACCATTGTTATGGAATATGCTGCCTACTTCTCTTCGGTTAGAATCATCTTACCCCCAGTTCAAGTCATTGCTTAAGACTTATTTATTCCAGAAAGCTTTTGACCTCCCCCCTGAAGCCCCCCCCCCCCGACTGTCCTTTGTTTTTGTCTGGTGTCCCATGAGTCGTCCTTGTCTGTCTTCCTTCTGTCCTTATGGTTTATTATGATTTGGCATTAATGTGTGATGTGTTTGCTCTTTTCTGTACCCTTCTTTCCTATCTATTTTTGGCATTCCGTTTCCTGGTTTGCAGTGTTTAATCAGTTTTTATTGTACACCGCTTAATGCTTCTGCCATAGCGGTATATCAAATACTGAATAAAGATAAAGATAAAAGATAAAGATAGGAGAGGGAGCTTCCAATATCTCCATATCTGATGACAAGAAGGATAGGAGTTAGGAGGCATTGTAGCCTCCCATTTTCTGAAGATTCAGAAAAAGTCCCTCGTAATGGAAAAGGAAAGTATGTGGAGGGCTTCAGGTGTACCCAAACTGAAGGTCATGGTACAAAACTCCTGAACTACCACAGGAAGTGGTTGATCATGGAGAACCCTAAGTATGCTGGGACAGCATGGAAAGGAATAGAGAGTATCTGTCAGTCCGTGGTGGACTGACAGATATGTGTAAGTATATATATATATATATATATATATATATATATATATATATATATATGTGTATATATATATATATATATGTGTAAGTATATATATATATATATTTCTAGGCAGACAGAAAGAGTATATAGACATATACCTACCCACTATCATATATTGTAATACATATCTATAGAGACAGGTAAATACAGATATACACATCACATATGTATATAGATATAGATATGGGCAGAAACGTGCAGATGTCCATATACATTGAACATATACATATATATATATATATATATATTGTCATGGTGGCGCCCCTGGTGGCCAATGGCAGTAAGGGAACGCTACACATCACACTTATTTTCCAAGGAGCGTGGGGTATTTTAAGGCCAAAATGGAGATTGGTCTTTAGGTATTTCAGCTCCTTGTGAGAACACAATGATTAAGCCACGAGTGTAGGGAAACAAGGCTTTTATTTCCCCTCTGCGCAAGGGTTCATTAAGACCATGGAAATTAAAGAATGTCCTTCTTTATAAAGGTTCCAGTACTAAACAGATAAACCAATTGTTGATCTCTTCACAATTAGGTGCAAGGGATAAATGGAGGAATTCAATTCATTCCTGGGTAAAACAACTAATCAAGGCTTCTTCTTATTTACAATGTCGCTATGGATTCCAGGCTAGTAGCCATGCACAAACTACAATCCATAGCTTCCTCTTGAGGAATGGGAATAGTGTTTGCATTTTCTATTTCCATAAATTCTGCCTCACTACTTTCCCCCTCAGAGCACACGCTGTCCCTGGCAGTTACAGCTTTACATGGACTGTCTCTGTTATCTTGCCTCCAATAAGACTGTGCTTTAAAGTCTTTTGGTAGTTCTTCAAACCACTCTGGTTTCTTTCCTCTTCTTATAAAGTGAGTTTTAGTTTTAGCAGTGCTTTTAGGAGTTAAGCTTTCATTAACAGGAATAAAACTTTCATATCTTGAGTTTCTGTAGCTTGAAGCTCTGGAGCCTTCTCTCTCATGCATGTCTCTGTGACAACAGGTTTTCTGTCGGTAGCTTCTGGGCAGTGCTGGACTTCCTGAAAGCTTAATAAAACCTGGTGCGGATTTTCCAGCTCTATGCTTCAGTGACACAGTAGCTTTGTTAGAAACTCCTTCCCTTCGGGTACCTGGTAAAACTTGTTCAGCATACTCCAATGCCTGCAGGCTTTCCTCCAAACATGGCTCTCTGTATATGCCTTTCAGCTTTGGACTCAGGAACGTTGCTTAAGCAGGGAGTGGCATACCTTCCAGCCTGACTGCTTTCTTTAGCAGACTCCCTCTGAACAGCAGCTCTCGTAGCTTGGCCCCTTCTGAACTCTATCTCTGTGAATTCTGTCCTTGTGGGCTTGCTCAAGGAGGATTCCTTCCTTCAGGTCTCTCCTTCCTTCTTCAGCCGTAATCCTTGCTCCTTCTCTTCCTGCTGCTCCAGCTCCTTCTGTGTCTGCATCTGCGTCTGCATCTGTGTCTCCATCTCTATCTATGTCTGCTTTGCTAGCATTAAGCTTCCGTTTATAAAGGGATCTTCCCTTTGAATCTCCCGGGCTCATTTCCAGGTGCAACTGGTTAGATCTCCTAGCCTCATTAGCTTCTGTAGAGTCAATCCTGCCCCCTCTAGCTGTGCTTTGAGGTAATTGCACACCTAGAGCTCTGTGAAAAACAGAGTTTCTTTTCAACTCTGCAACTTTATTGGCACCAGCCTCATGACAATATGTATACATACCCATGTCCGCACATAGGGTATGTGGAGAAGATTTATCTAACAACAAGAAGGGAGGTACCTGCTTGAGAAGATATTCAGAGAATCCCTACTTCCTGGTTAAGGGTAGGAAATGCAGGGAGTTCTCTCATTGGCAAGAGAAGTCTAGAGTCCTCTAAGAACTCTTGCTCCTGAAAAACCAGGAATGGAGACCTACCTGGAAAATGCAGAGGATGCTTTTAATCTGCAGACAGTGAGTCTGAATCCTTCCATAACTCCAGCAGGTAGCTGGAGAAAAAGATGCCATAAAAATACCATATTTACCCTCAATGAGGGTAAAAAGGGGTATGGTGCATTCCTGTGCTCAACATGGATCACGCCATGAAGAATTGAGGATGGAAGGAAAAAAACAGACAGGGATGGTCTAAACTGAAAGAAACAAACCGTCTCTGGTGAAGGGGTCCCCTGGAGATGTGAAGCAAACCAGGGAATTGAATAATTCTTTAGGTCTTCTCTTAATTAAAGGCCTGTGACTTTATTTAAGAAGCCTTTAATGGAAATGGTAAGGGCAAGGAGAATCTAGTAAGCCTGACTAGGTAAAACCCTTCCTAACCATCTGACATTATGTGCTCTCTAACAAGGCCCCATAGTGAAGAGCTGCTCCATAGGGATGCAGAGAGCATGTTGCAGGTTAATAGAAGAAAACGTGATGTTTAAGAGCCCGCAGGCAGCATGAACTACTTCGCCAAGCCCAAGAATTGGGGAGGCTAAGGAGAGAAGGTAAGGTCTGCAACAATAGCCAGAAAAGGTTCTTAAACCATCTGGGAGTTAATGGCAAGGCCAGAAACCATTGAAATTGGAGAACAAGCCCTGGCTGCTTGGACAGCAAGTTAGTGGTCTAAGCAGTAAGAGCCCCTGCAGTTCTAACTATTGATAGGGCAGCAGAAGGTCCAAAGGTTGGGAAAGAAATACAGACAGAAGTAGGAGAGGTAAGACTCCGCTACTGTCTGAGAAGCTGCCAGGAAAATTTAAGAATGCAAGGGGGAGACAACTCTGAAAGAAACTGTTAGGGGCTTAAGGAAAAGCCCTCAGTAAAGTGGTATCACTCTTACAGACCAAATGTCCTGGGAAAAGTGGCAGAGTTGAAAAGAAGACTTATTGTGGAGAAATCCTCAATAAGTAGTAAGAGAGATGCTGATACAGGAGAAAGTCAGAGGTAAGGGATGGTGACCTTATTGACAGCTGTTACTCCTCTGTGTAGTTCAGAGGACGAGGAGTAACTGTAGTACCTGTACAGCATAATCATCTCAAGAAGCTCATTGAGGTAATAGTTAGGATGTGTCCTTGAGAGGGACATATGTACATTTTAGGATGGAACCGATGTAGATGCTTGTAGAGGTAAGAAGCAAACTACAGGATCTAAACCTCAAGAGGAAAAAAGGATTCAGGGAAGAGTTTATCAGCAACCTTGCGGCTGCTGGGTTTGCTGAACCCGTTGAGGTTGTGGTTTCCTGAGCCTGGCTGGGTGATTCCCCTGCCTAGAAACATCTGTATGATGGGTAGAAGATGGATAAAACCTTCTCCCATTAGGGGAACAAAGCTTAGTAGTAGACTTTCTACAAACTGGGATAGAGGAAGGCGTAGACAAGCCTCTGAAAGCAATAGTGTCAGTGGTAAACTGAGCAGCTTGGAGTAAAGTCTCCTTATTAAAGAGATTTTCTCCAGTGCAAGGAGCATTTCCCAGTATATCTTGTACAGATTTGTCCAAGTTTGAAGCTTGGAGCCAGGCTCTACGTCGTGCTTCTATGGCTATAGCAGAAATTCTGCTAACAGACTCGAAAGAGTCTAGGGAAGCACGAGTAAGGAACTTAGAAATATTTTGAGCATGATTGACTAGCATAGAAAAATCTGCTCTTTTAGGCCCTTGGAGGAAAGGGGTCAAAAGTAATAAATCTTTTGTGACCTCCTCAAGGGATAATCCCATATAGAAAATATATGAAAGGATTCTTGCTGAAAGCATGGATGCCTGGAAAGTTTGACGTCCAAAGGCATCTAAAGTCTTAGCCTCATGACCTGGCAGATAAGAAGAGTGCTTCTTAGTACTCTTAACATGTCTCATTGCTGATTCTACAACCAGAGAATGATGAGGGAGTTGAGGCTTTTGAAAACCTGGAGAAGGGGGCACCTTGTATAGAAGATCAGTTGCCCTAGAAGGTGGGGATACCATTAAAGGAGTTTCCCACATTCTAAATAGGAGATCCTGCAAGGTCTGATGCAAAGGAAACATAATGACTTCCTTTGGATTGCAGGGGATCTGTATAGGTTGTGGATCCCCTGGTGTAGGGATTTGACCAGGTATAGAAATGGCAAGTAACTTTGCCATATCAAGCAGAAAAGCTTGAAAAGAAATCTCCCCAGAGGGGAGTCCTCGAGGAAGAGGAGGAAGAACTAGCTCTAGCAGCCACCTGCTCATTTAGATTCTGTGGAATAGCAGATCTGGAGGGGTGGAGTATCGGATTATCCTCGAAAGATAGTTGTGGGTACCGATGAAAATCGGTACCACAACGGGTCGGTAGCAAGTCGTCCATGCTAGGGATCGATTCCAAACTCGGTATGGAAGGAAGCGAGCCGACTAGCATGGGAGGTACCGACACCGATGCCGATGTCGATACCGGTACCGGGATTGGTACCGTCGGTGACACCGATATATGAAGATCAGTCTGTAATGGCACTATCAGTACCGTGGTAACCGAATGTGGCAGACCTTGATTATCGGTGGAATGTCTACGGTACCATCTGAAGTCAGTACCGAGATGAGTCGGTACCCAATCATCCAGACTAGAGATCGATTCTAGACTCAGTATCGAAAGAAGCGAGTCTATCGATGCATATGGTGAGGGTACCGACGTGGATACCAGCATTGGTACTGGGACCGATGTGGGAAGATCGGTCGGTAGCGGCTCTAGCGGCACCGAAGATACCGGGAGCGCTCGACTGAGATCATCGGTGTGGAATGTTTCATCCAGCACCATTGCCGATGCCGGGGTACCGGCACCGCTCAAAGCGGATACCACCACTGGGCATGGCTCAGGAATGTTCGCCGAGGTAAAAACCCCGGGAACAACCTGAAACCCCGTTAGTGCTTTGGAGAGAGAAGCCTCCCGCCGGGGTTTTAAAGCCAAAATGTCCTCGGGGGCAAGCCGAAAGGCATCTCTATGAAGGACATGAGAACTACCACCCAAGGACTGGCTAGTCTTTACAGACTTTTGTTTGGTTACCTGATCCTGCGAAAAAGAAGATGGAGCTGGTACCCTCAGGACTGAGGGGAACGGCGTATCGAGTTGAGCTCGATGCTGAAAACTTCTTGCAGAAATAGAAGTGCAGGAGGGACAATCCAGCGGATTGTGTTCAGGTCCCAAACATGGAAGGCACCAATTATGGGTGTCTAAAAGTAATTTGGTAGTGCCACAGTTAAAACATTTTCTAGTGGCTAGAATTTCCATGATGGAAATGGAGAGACCTAGCAGGCCGAAGCCTGTCAGTCACCAAATAGGAAAAAATTTCCTACAGAAGGAAATATCTGTAAAAGAAAAGAAGAAGAAAACACCGGTGGTACCGGTGCGTCGAGGGAAGGTAGATGTGACCACAAGAAAAAACAAAAAATAAAGGAAGAATTTTCTGCGGTGACAGGAGGACGTCCTGCCGGCTCCGCGGAAAAACGAAAACTGAGGAGAGGCAGTTGGGAAAGGCGGGAAGGCAGCATGCAGGCGTGTTGGGATGCTTCCAAAAGCATTCTGATTGGACGCTGGGGAGCGTTCCCACGCAGACTCCGTCGGTACCAACGTACCCATATGTGAAGACTCATTCCTGCTTGTTCCTGGAGATTGTTGGGACAGTCACACTCCACCACTGTTAGCAAGACTGGCCAATATATACAGCACTGCTAATTTCATGTGAGCATGAAAAAGACTGATTATGCAGCCCGCTTGCATATATATAAATTAGATTTTGTCATCTGATTGTAAATATCATCTTGATATTGGCTCCTTTCCTAAATTATTGAGGAAACATAGTACATTTCTTGCATATATTAGTCATGCCTGCTGCAATTTTAATCACTGCGGTTTACAGAATTTACAAGCTGGTCAGATGTTAAAGAACCTTAATAATCTGATTTAAAACAGCTTCAACAGAATTGCCAGTTATTCATGCTATTACCAGATTTTAAGATAAACTTTGTTCCCCACTACTCTTGAGCTGTTTGAAAAATCACCTCACTGGTTCTGTTCAAGAGACAAAGTTCGTAATGTTTGGGCTGCTGTATGGGGCTTCCAAAAAGAAAGCATTCAGATCCCTCTTCCCTGGACTCTACTTTCATTGAAAACCAGTTTTACAACTGAGGGCTTGATGTAGCAAGTGATGTGTTACAACTTTCCGCTATGCTTCAGCACACAGCATTCTAACACCCATACTAAAAAATTGTACTCCTGATGCTGTTAACCAATGGCATGCAAATTGCTATTGTGGTTAAAAGAGTATGCTGTCAGAACAGCTATTTGCTACATTTCAAGTAAATATCTCCCTTCCTGTCAGTGTGTGCAGGGATTGGAATATGAGATTGCAGACCTGCTATTAGTAATCTGTGAATTTTCATTAAAATCATCTGTAATACCTGAAGATTGGAGGATCGCCAATGTAACGCCAATTTTTAAAAAGGGTTCCAGGGGTGATCCAGGAAACTACAGACTGGTGAGCCCGACGTCAGTACCGGGAAAAATGGTAGAAACCATCATAAAGAACAAAATTACTCAGCATGTAGATAGTCATGGCCTAATGGGAGACAGCCAACATAGCTTTAGACAAGGAAGATCTTGTCTTACTAATCAGTTATGTTTTTTTGAAGGTGTGAATAAACAGGTAGACAAAGGTGAGTCGATTGATATAGTGTATCTGGACTTTCAGAAAGTCTTTGACAAGGTCCCTCATCAGAGACTTTTGGCAAAACTAAAGAGTCATGGGATAGAAGGCAGTGTACTATTGTGGATCTGAAACTGGTTAAAAGATAGAAAGCAGAGGGTAGGGCTAAATGGCCAATTTTCCCAATGGAGAAAGGTGAATAGTGTTGTACCACAGGGATCTGTGCTGGGTCCGCTGCTTTTTGACATATTCATAAATGACCTGGAAAAGGGAATAACAAGTGAGGTTATCAAATTTGCAGATGACACAAAACTATTTAAAGTTGTTAAAACCCAAGAGGATTGTGGAAAATTGCAAGAGGATCTTGATAAATTGGAAGACTGGGCATCAAAATGGCAGATGAAATTTAATGTGGACAAGTGCAAAGTTATGCACCTAGGGAAGAACAACCCAAACTATGGTTACACGATGCAAGGCACCACATTAGGAACTACCACCCAGGAAAAGATGTAGGCGTCACTGTGGATAACATGTTAAAACCCTCGGCCCAGTGTGCAGCGGCGGCCAAGAGAGCAAATAGAATTCTAGGTATCATAAGGAAAGGAATGGAAAATAAAACAAAAGATATTATAATGCCTCTATATCGTTCCATGGTGAGACCGCACCTTGAATATTGTGTGCAATTCTGGTTGCCGTATCTTAAAAAGGATATAGCGTTATTAGAAACGGTTCAGAGAAGAGCCACCAAAATGATAAAGGGGATGGAAGGATACTCCTGTAAAGAAAGGCTAAAAAGGTTAGGGCTCTAACTTGGAAAAGAGACGCCTGAGGGGAAATATGCTAGAAGTCTATAAATTAATGAACAGAGTGGAACGGGTAAATGTAGATCGATTGTTTACGTTATCAGAATATAGAAAGACTAGGGGACATGCAATGAAGCTACAGGTAAACTATTTAAGACTAATAAAAGAAAATATTTTTCACTCAACGTGTAATCAAACTCTGGAATTTGTTACCAGAGGATGTAGTAAAGGCTGTTAGTGTTTAAAAAAGATTTGGATAAGTTCCTGGAGGAAAGATCCATAAACCATTATTAAGAAGGGACCCAGGATATCAATTCTTGACCCAGTACAAGCATTGTGGAACCTGTGTCTCTACGTATGACCTAGATTGGCCACTGTTGGAAACAGGATACTGGGCTTGATGGACCTTGGTCTGACCCAGTATGGCATATCTTATGTTCTTATGTTCAAGGACTGACAGGAAGGGAGACATTAAAAAAAAAAACAGGTCAGATTCCTCAACTCCCATCCCTACCCACACTGCAAAAATTTCCTTGGTGGCTAAGTGGGTCACAGGATCCAGACCCCCACAAACTACCTCATAAAAATACCCTGATGGCCCCATGGGCCCCAGTACCCTCTTCAACATGCCCTCTCCCCCCTATAACTTCCCTTTCTCACGACTCCCTAGACTCCTCCCCAAGGGGCTATCTAGTTCAGGGCTCCCATGGCCTGAGCACACTGGGTCAGGCAGCCCTAGCAAGGGCACCCCAGGTCAGGGAAGCCCTCAAACAGATAGCCTCCAGCAGTGGTCTGTGGTCTGGATCTTGCCATCCACTCACCCATCTACCACTCCACTTCCAAATGCTTGGAGACAGAAGCAATGTGCACTTGCCACTGCCTCTAGTGCCACAATCTTTCAAAGTGGTGACGCCTGACCTCTAGCAGTGTGTCAGGATGCATCAGTAAGGGTCAGTCTACCAAATAAGGCAATGCATCCCAGTGGTGCATTAGGATGCACTGCTTGGAGTCAGTACTGCTATTTTGGAAGATAGCGGTACCAGAGGCAGGAGCAAGTATGCATTGCTACTGAGTTCCAATATTTAGAAGTGAGTGGAGAAAATCCAGAGGTTCTGGGAGGGGAGGTTCAGAACCAGTGACTATTTGTATTTTTGTGGGGGGGGTGTCCAACACAGGGCAAATTATCACGTGATACAGGCACACAGTCCAAAGCGTGATAAGGTGGAAAAAGATTTCAAATAAAGTGTTTTTCCACCTTATCGTGTTTTTGTGTGGGGGGGGGGGGGTCAAGGAGGAAGTTGCAGTGTTGGGAAGTCCACTTGGACTACCAGGAAATATTTTTTTAGGTTCAGGGGAAGTTGGAGTGTCCAAGAGGTTCACAGGGTCCACAGGGACATTGTGGGGTGGATAGTCCAGTGGGCCTCTTGGCCACTAGGGATCTTGGGTGATCTGAGGTGAAGTGCCACACATTACTTCAAGTCACCCTTCTGATCCTGCACTGCATCTTCATGCCCTAAGCTGGTGTAAGGATTCAGCACTACAAAGGTTGTAAAAAAAACTATGCTAGATTTTAGCCCACTATTTTTACGTCAGGACCAATATATTATTCAGATATTTGAATGCATTTTGCATGTCCAAAGTGCTACCCTTTAGCGCAGTGATTTCATGCAGATGTTTCCACAATTTTTCCTCCTTTATTGGGAGTAAGATTTAGTGTGGGAAATGAAGAGTAAAGTGAGGATCTTGACGTGAACAAGACGTTTTTCAGCCTCAAACCAGGAGCTCAGCAGACAACACAAAGGAGTGAACTCATGTGTCCCTGGGAAACACAAACACGTTGAGGTTTCAGGATATCAGCAAAATATATCCATCAGCTATATCTGCAATAACTTGTTCTGGGCACCAGTTCAAGTACATAACTGGGAACCTTTTAAAACCAGCTCTTGAGGAAAGCAGCTGCCTGCCCGGGACAGCCCCCTCTCCTTTAGCCTGTGTCCTTTTTTTCCCACCGTGGCTCACAATGCCCCGTAACATATCGTTAGAGATCGGCAGATCTTTCTTCCATATTCTCTCTTTAAATATTAAGGATATAAATTAGAACCTGTTGGAATGTTATTGGTAGGTGAGACCCAGAGCAGCTGAACCTATTTCTACTGCATGGTGAAAGTGTCCTGGGGTTGTGAATGACAGACATGCACACTAGAATTCCAGCTTAAACACAATATCACTGAACTTTCATGATTTGCTTGTCCTAAAAATCACTGAATTTGCATTGATGACTCACTGTATTCCAAACGAGCTCAAGGTAGGTTACATTTCAGTACATAAGGGATTTCTCTGTCCTGATGCAGGATGTTAGTTGGAAGAAGTAGGATTTGATCTTTGGCTTGCTTGGTCTGTTTGTTGCCTACTGCTGTAGCCACTAGTCTATCCTTCTTCCTTTGGGAAGGAGGGGGTAACTGGAAGGGGGGTAATTCAACTGACATTTCCTGGTACACATGATAGGGCCAGAAATAATTGTATCGCAGGAAAGGTTCATTATTTCTGGCACTGTCATGTAAACCAGAAAACACTAATAGCCTGCTACTCCTGTCTCCTTATTTTTTATCCTTGCCTCCTTTCCACATTACCCCTTCCCTTTCTTCATTCCCGTCTGCAGCTTCTTGTTATCCTTTTCTCTGATTTGCTTGTGGTCTTCTTTCTTCATCCTCTGCAGAAACACTTGGCTTTCCATTTTGAATGACCCTGCCCATCCCCTGCCTCTTTCCTCCCTCCTTAACACATACCTTCTCTTTCCCCTGGTTCACGGATGCCTTATTCTCTTTCTTTCGGAGAGAGACAGAGGATTTATAAAAACAGAGGGTGCATCTATATTTCCCTGAAAGGAGGGAATACTCTCCCTGGTTTCTAGTTTGCTCTTTTCCCTTATAACCAATGGTGTCTCCAGTTTTTAGTATGAACCCAGCTGGGAATTCTGGATACTGATCGCCACTTACCCAACTGTAATTGTGTGTCATACATGTTTTAAAGGTAATCATGAGCCATGTAAAAACTGCCTGAGGAACTGATGGGACTAGAGGAGGGTTTAGGGGATATTCTAAAATATTCACAATGTGAATTTGACATATTACTGCATAAAATATGTAAAAATCCATTTGCATGCAGACCAAATGTCACTACTTGAAAGAAGCTAGCATTCCAAAGATGCATTTTATGCAAATGGTGGCGTGACCCACAGTAAATATATTCTCAGCCCACGTGCAACCAGCTCCACATTGGGTAAACAATTCTTTCCTTACATTCTTTTGGGGATAGCTGACTAGAAATAAAACTACAATCCCTTCAGGGAAAAACGTTTGCATTTTAATTACTCTGACCACTGTATAACTGTTCTTCTGTGGGACATTATTCATGGCAGTTCCAGAAAGCAACAATCAACAGCTAAACGGTATACAGAGATGCCAAGTTATCCAGTTCCAGGAGTGAGATTTTAAGCCTGTCCTAGATTTCTTTCAGTCTCATTCTGATGCATTATGGGACCTGCAGCACTGACTCCAATGGGTAAAATCAGGGACTACAAATACCACACTGCATTGTAAGGCAAATTTAAAACCAGAACTGGCAAAAAAAATCTCATTCCTGGAACTGGGTAACTTGGCAACTCTGTAAGTAAGGGATGGTGATTTCAGTCTAGTTGCCAATGGATAGGAGCTCACATCACTATGATGATGGCACCAAAAGGAAGAAAATAATACTCTTAGGGGACCTTTTACTAAAGTGTACTAAGTAGAGAATGAATGATTAAAGTGCAGGGCTGTGGTGGCTTGAAATTTAGCCCATGCTAATTCCTGCATTAATTGCTTAGCATGGGGAAGGAGTGGGGAATAGGCATAGACTGTTAATGCACAATAACTTACCACATACTCTTAGCATAGTAGATAAGGTGACGTTAAGTGGTCTGCTTTAATAGATGACATTAAGTGGATCCACGTTAACTGCAGTGCACTTAACATGCGGTAAAGGTTTTTCCTGTTCAGTAACTGTATGGGAAGATCCTGGTCTTGTTCTAAACAGTTACTACACAGGTTTTACAATTATCGCACATTAATTTTTGCAACTAACATGCGTAACATTTTTAGCCCACTTTAGCAAAAGGCCCCATACTCTCAGTAAGGATAAAAATGACTTGAGAGATATGGAATAAAGTGTGACTCCTCTCCCAGTCCCTATTAGGCATCCTCCTAGGGCCTTGAGGATCAAGTTGCCTTTTAGCAGAATAACAGTCTGTAGTCGAGTAATAATGCAATGTGTGCCTTTGAGTCAGTCCTGACTCCTGGCGACCCAGAAGCTCCTGGGTTTTCTTGGCAGTGTCACCGGAAGTAGATTGCCAGGCCTTTCTTCCGAGGCAATGGAGGGTTAAGTGACTTGCCCAAGGCCACAAGGAGTGCTAGTGGGAATTGAACCCTGGTTGCTTGGTTACCAAGCCAGTGTTCTTATGGGATGGAATGGATATTGGGCAAGTCGAGTAATTAAGGCAAAATAAGAATAGGGCTTTATTTCCCCTCCCCTAAGGATCTCCTTTTATACAACAAAAAACAGGAACAAAAACAGCTTCTTCAAAGAAAAATATATTCTTTTCCTTTGGTATTTTTTACAGAGCTTCTGCCCACTTGTTTAGCACAATGATTCAATATCATCAGAGAAACATAATGTACAGTCCATTGGTGTGGGTTCAAGGTTACAGCTATTATTTTCCCACTGCATTAGTTCACAATCCTCCGGGGCTGCAGGTGGGTTAAAATCCTCATAGCTGTTTTCATTGTAAAACCCTCTCTGTGAGGCACTGGTCAGCTTATCAGGAAACGGCTCTAGGCAAGCAGGGTTTTGAATACCCGGTATTGTGGCAGTTTCCCTCTGGCTTTCCTTCTCTCCCAGTAATGTGGAATTACATCATAACTCCCAGCATTTACTTTACTTCTTATGCCATGCCCTGGACCTCCAGACAAAACAGAGTTCTTAGCTTTTTCTCTCTTAAAGCTAGGTTCCCACCTTCTCTCTGTTGTCCTGGTTCCTCTCTCTGGGCTACGGACAGCTCCTTCCCGGGACCTCCAGCTACCAGCAGTCTGAGCAGTGCTATGGCCATGTTCCTGAGAAGTTTTTCCCCGGCTGCTTCCTGCTACCGGACCACACCTACTGCTTCCTTGATTGAGCAGGCTTCCTTCTGTGTGATGTCTGCTCTCAGCCTGATTGCTCACTCCTCCCAGGTCGCTGCCCCTCTGGCCTCTCCTGGATTTACCCAGCAGCTTTTATCCTCAAGTCCTTTGCACACTGCCTGTGCTTTCATGGACAGGTGATCCTGATTAGCTTTTAACCTTCCTGCTACGTCAGGACTATTGTGTGGTAAACTTATTCTATTGCTCTTTTGCCTCCTGTGAGCTGAGTGTGTTTGCTGCCTATCAGACTCCAAGGTAAATTCCTCTTTTTCACCTATTATCATGGGCTCTACACCGGCTACTGTATCACAAAAGATACACGGTTATTTATTTATTAAGCTATTGTTATATACCACTTTATCTCAAAGTCAAAATGGTTTACAAATATATGAATTCCAACTGTTACATGGAACGGATTAAATTTGGAAGGGAGAACTGAATTAAATATGCATTAGATTTAAGGGAAATTGTAAGTCAGGAGAAGGGTTACATAGTGTTAGGTAGCTGGGGGGGGGGGAGGGGGGTTTCAGGTTACGTTGTCAAAGTGTTCTCTGAAGAGGTGGGTCTTGAGGCTCCGGCAGAAGTCCATTAGGTCTGAAATTGTGTGTAGATTATCAGGGAGGTTGTTCCAGATGGTTGAAGGAATAGAGAGAAGGCTTAGTTGGAGGTGGATTGGTTCTTCTGATTCTGCTATTCGACATCTTATGCAGGAGGGATTGTAGGTCGTATCACCTGTTCAATGTAAGTGCTCAACAGTTCTCCTGTTCCGCACAAAACTGTTATCTGTAAACCGCACTGATTTTAAAGAGCGCGGTATATAAAAGCAATAAAATAAATAAATAGGTATTCTGAGGATAAATTGTGGGAAATCAAAAGGACTTTGTACTCTATTCGGCTTGCAATGGGAAGACAGTGGAGTCGTTTTAGAATTGGCATTATGTGATCTGATCTGGACGTTCCTTGAATAATGCGGACTACAGTGTTTTGTGCTAATTGTAGTGGGTGAAGTGTGTATTTTGGCAGTCCTTGGAGAATGGTGTTTCAGTAGTCCATATGAGGGAACACAAAGGATTGCAAGACTATACCGAAATTTGTGTATAGTAACAGTCGAAGAATGTGTAGTGTTTTCATCTTGTGGTAAATGAGTTTTAAAGTATGGTTAACGTGTGGTTCTAGTGTGAGGAGTTGATCAAAGGTGATGTCAAGGTAGCATACTTAGTATCTGACTTCTAGTGTAGCTTGAGGGGTTTCAGGAATTATCAGAGATATCGGACGGTGGAAAGCTGTATCTCTTGTGATAAAGACAGCTTTCATTTTATTGAAATTTACAGAGAAATTGTATTTGAAGAGCCAGTTGGTGACTGCCTTGAAACAGGTTGGTGTAGGCTGGGGATATGGTAGAGAAAGTTATATATAGCACAATATTATCTGCAGGGCTCCTGATTCTAATGAACTGGAAGGTTTGGTTGTTAGTACAGTTCTTGGAACCTCTCTCCCAGGCTAAGCTACTCTCCTTCTGATACAGTGAGGTGCTGGCAGGGTTTATACAGACATCAACCCTCTGCTCTCTCCTCCTATGCACTGGTCTAAGTCTGTAGCTCACTCTAGATGATAGGAGTAGCTGTTACATAAGTCTCTTTTTTTCCTTCTGGTAAAGGCTCTCAAAATTGGCAGTATGGACTGATTGAGTTTGCAAGTTTTCTCTATAATACTGCCTTAATATATACAAGCTGGCCCCAGACAAAATAGGTAATTCAAACATCTGAAATTTAGCCTCTAATTGAACCACTCAAAAGCCTCCGATTTACAATATACCATACTTAAATCTGTAATCAAGGCAGATACTGCCACGTTTTGAGCTCCATAACTTGACTATCTAGATTATTGACCAAACATTCAAGTCCACACATTGCTGTTCCATTCCATTTATCAATACAATTTGACTAAATAGGATTCAGTCCACAAGATAGCAGTTCAGGTACTTTCATGAGTAATAACAGGTAGCTTCTTCTGTGAAGAACCTTGATAAGCTTGGAGTTCTATTGGCTGCACCATGCAGTTATTTCCATAGTACAGAGTTTCAACTTTTGTAGCACTCTTTGTTTCCAGGACCAGTCTAACCACTAGGAGGACTAGACGACCACTAGGTGAGCTATGCATCCACCTAGAGCAGCACAATTTGGGGGCTAGCAGAAGTCAGCAGCTAAGCTGTGCTACATAAGAGTTGGGGCAATTGCCATGAGACCTCGAGCACCCACGCAGCTCAGGTCTGCTGCAACCACCCTCCTCTGAAGCACGAAGTTCAGAAGGTACTGGACATTGCAGGCCTAGAGCATGCGCAGATGTTCAAGACACCAAGCTGGCCATGCTGACTCTGGTTTAGAACCACAGACCCGGGTACACGTGACAGGGCAGTAAAGTAGCAGTGATAACCAGTGCTCTGAGGGGTGAAATGCTGGACATATGGGGGACAGTGAACGAGGAAGAGGGAAATTCTGGCTACCTGAGGGTTAGGGGGTAGGGAAGAGGAGATACTGGGCAGCTCAGGTGAACATGAGGGAAAGGGAGATACTGGACACCTTGGGGGTGGGGGTGGGGGGAGAAGTGGAGATACTTGATACTTTAGAGGGTAGGGAGGGAAGATGTTGGACACCTCAGGGGGATAGGGAAGAGAAAGGGAGGTGCTGAGCATGGGGGGGGGGGGGAGGTATTGAGTCACACTTGAGGGGGACACATAACTCAAGGTTTGCCTAAGATATCAGATATCCTTGGGCTGGCCTTATCCACACCACTCCTCAGCCCATGCATGCAGATGGTCTAGCAAGGATAACCAGGCCACATTTACCCCATAGCAACCAGTGGATACTGAGTGCCAATCACAGCAAGCCTCACCCCCATTAGCTGACTCCACATACGTCATTACCTTAGTCAATCTATGATAAGGGTCAGTCAATGACACGGCCAAACCCTGCATGGAAGTGAAGCTGCACTTCTCTACAATGAGCAAGACTTCACTCTGATTATGAGAGATGTGCCTCTACCAAGTCTGACTTTACAAGCTCTTGCTGACTCCAAGCCTAAACCACTAAGAGCTGCACAATCTTCAACTGGCAAACAGGGACCTCCACAAGGCAGAAGGGGTAAGTTCTTTAGTGCAATCAGTGTTTTTCTACTTTAACACTCCATATTTCCAGACAGTTCCCAAACCTCAAATATCTATGTCTTTTTTTGGAAGATATCTTGGCTGCTCTGTTCAGTGAATGACATTTCTTATGCTGCTTAATTTAATTTTGAAATTAAACAGCAAAAAATCAAATGAATTATGCTTTTATTCCCTTACTGTTGTTTACATGTGCTATTTGCAAACAGCCTGCACTAAACCTTTTTAATTCTAATTAAACTTCACAGAGGGTGGCAAACCCTGCAACTCATTTTAACCTGTAGGGTTTGCCAAAATAATTAAAACACAAAGTGTGCATTACAGACAGTGTTGAATTAACACTATATTGGGCACTAGGCAAACATATATTTGTGGACTCCTACTATTGAACCCCATTTATTCTTCATCTTTTATCGAACCCCCAGAGTCATATTCAGTCTTTCCTGCCCTGTCCCTACTCCCCAGGATCTTCATTTGTGGCCTTCCCTCTAGGCTGCCACCCTTCACCTCTCCAGATGTAGCTTAGATCTTGGTGATGTGGCAGCAGCAGAATTCGAGGGAGCTTGGGAACTGGGAGTCCCTCTAGTTATAGCAGAATTCACACCCTGAGGGTGCTTAAACAGCAAGTTACTTCCTGGGTCCTCTCCTACTCCTTCACTCAGCCAGCATGCACTCTTAACCAAAGGGAGCAGATTCACTAAGGAGGAAAGGGAAATCCACAAAAACTCTCCACCAGGGCCGGCCCGTCCATTGAGCAAGAATGTTTTTTGCACAGGGCCCTGCGTTTCAGGGGGCCCCGCACAAAGAACATTCTGCTATTTTTCAAAATTAAATTTAAAAAAAAAAGCTGGCTGCTACCGCTGCCGCTGCGGCAGCAGCAGAATGGAGTGTCCCGCGGGGCCCCCTCTGCCCGGCTGAGTCCCTTCCTCCCTCCCTCCCTCTGCGACGGCTGAGCCCCTCTGTGCCGGTTTTCAGATTCGCGAAGGGAGAGTGTCTCCCTCGCGTCTCTGTTAAGCCTGCAGGGGCAGATGGGAAATTTCCCATCAGCCCCTGCGGGCTTAACAGAGACGGGAGGGAGACACTCTCCCTTCGCGAATCTGAAAGCCGGCACAGAGGGGCTCAGCCGTCGCAGAGGGAGGGAGGGAGGGAGGGACTCAGCCGGGCAGAGGGGGCCCCGTGGGACACTCCATTCTGCCGCTGCTGCGGCAGCAGCGGCAGCGGCAGCGGTAGCAGCCAGCTTTTTTTTTTTTTTTTATTTTACTTGAGCCAATGGGGGGGGGGGGGTTTAGGACTGGTAATGGGCGATGGGGGGGCTAGGACTGGAAATGGGATGGGGGAGTTAAGACTGGAGGTGGGCTGATGGGGTTAGGACTGGTAATGGGCTGATGGGGGGGTTAGGACTGGAGGTGGGCTGATGGGGTTAGGACTGGTAATGGGCTGATGGGGGGGTTAACACTGGAGGTGGGCTGATGGGGTTAGGACTGGTAATGGACTGTGGGCTGTTGGAGGGGGGTTAGGACTGGTAATGGGCTATGGGGGGGCTAGGACTGGAAATGGGCTGATGGGGGGGTTAACACTGGAGGTGGGCTGATGGGGTTAGGACTGGTAATGGGCTGTGGGCTGATGGGGGGTTAGGACTGGTAATGGGCTATGGGGGGGGGTTAGGACTGATAATGGGCTAGGGGGGGGCTAGGACAGGAAATGGGCTGATGGGGAGGGGTTAGGACTTGTGGGCTGATGGGGTTAGGACTGGTAATGGGTTGTGGGCTGTTGGGGGGGTTAGAACTGGTAAAGGGCTATGGGGGGGTTAAGACTGGTAATGGGCTGTGGGCTGATGGGGGCTGTCTGGTAATGGGCTATGGGGGGGTTAGGACTGATAATGGGCGATGGGGGGGCTAGGACAGGAAATGGGCTGATGGGGATGGGTTAGGACTTGAGGTGGGCTGATTGGGTTAGGACTGGTAATGGGCTGTGGGCTGATGGGGGGGGTTTAGGACTGGCAATGGGCTATGGGGAGCTGACTGGAAATGGGTTGATGGGGTTAGAGCTGGAAGTGGGCTGATGGGGGGTTAGGACTGGTAATGGGTTATAGGGGGAGCTTAAACTGAAAATGGGGTGATGGGGGGTTAGGACTGGAAGTGGGTTGATGGGGGCTAGGACTGGTATTGGGTTGGGGGGTTGCTAGGACTGGAAATGGGCTGATGGGGGGCTAGGACTGGAAATGGGCTGATGCAGGGACTAGAAGGGAATGGATGCTGGGTGAGGCTGGAACTAGAAGGGAGCTGATGTTGAGGGAACATTAGAATGGGATGGGGCTGGGAGAGTAAAATGGAGAGGGGAAAAATATTATGTGTGCGAGGGATAAAAAATCTACAATTGGCTGGGTATTGGGAGAGTAAGTGGGGATTGAGGATGGAGGGGTAAAATTTGAGTGGATGAAATAGGAATGAGGAAAGAGCAAAAGGAGAAAGATTAGTATGTTAAAGCAGATGTAGAGAGAGAATGGAAAAAAACTAGAAGAGAGAAGAAAGGACAAATGGACAGCAGACGATGGAGAGTTAGCAGAAGACACGAAGAAACCAGAAGAAAGTGGCTGGAGCAATTGCAGCTGAAAAAAAAATGCACAAAAGGTAGAAAAATATCTCTTTATTTTGAATTTATTAATTGGAATATGTCAGCTCTGGTAAATGTGCATCATTAACATCTGCGCTTTGTTTAGTACAAGAGCAAATTAATGTATAGTTTTATTTCTACAGTGTTGTACATTCCAAGTTTGGCTTTTGGGATTCCCAGTTTAATTATTGTCTTCCTGTTTCTAAATTGTGATTACTTGTTTGGTGATGGTCTATGTTCTGCATGTGTAACTGAGCTGAGGTGTTCTGTTTATATAATTCCTATTTGACATTGCCACTTGTTCTCTTTCCCCAGTAGGTCATGTATTGTTGTTCTCTGAAATGTAATGGTTTAATATTTGCATGTTTCCTTTTGATAGGTAGGGTATGGTGCTTTGTGAGTCCTGGTAGTGCTGTTAGCATACGGCGGGTTTGCTATGGGTTCTAAATGGGCAGTGTTTTTAGTAGTTCCTAATGTGTCTGGCAGTTGGCACTGGATTATAGTAATGTAGAAATCTTTTAGTCTTTCTTTATCCATACACTCATTAAGAGGCATGTTTACTAAAAGTTAGTATATGGTAACATTATGCAAATACTTATGCAAATGAGGCCCCTTATGCAAATTAGGCCCCCACCAAGTCTCCGCACATGGCCCCGCACCCCCCTTGGGCCGCCCCTGCTCTCCACAGTGACTGGGGTGGTCTAGTTTTACTGATTATAAAGTGCAGAGCTTAATTTCTGGGAGAACAGTCTGGAACCCAGTTGCACCACTTCTTTTCAGACTCCGGAGCAGTAGGGGTGTTCTGCTCCTGCTCCTCCCTTTCAGGAAGCTTGAAGGCATGAGGATGGGAAGGAGTGAGCCTAGAGCAGAGCAGAGAAATGTCACTCTATTCCCTAATCTAGCTCCTGTTCTCCTGTTGCCCCAGCTTCGGCCCGCCCACCTCCTTTCCTGGCTTCACAGTTCCAATTCCATTTTGTCTACAAATGAAGTCCTGAGAAAATGCAACTCAAAACAGTAACGCATTACAGTCCTTCTACATAGAAAATACAGGGTCCTTAGTAACACGGATTGTATCACCTCAGATATTTGTATCTGTGATCCCAGTGTGACTACTTGTTGGTCCTGCAATAGACAGGGGTTTCCCATCTTGAGTGCCTTACTTGATTAATAGTCAATCCTCACTAGGATCTTGTTTCCCACTCTCTCTTTCTAACCCGGAAGAAATTCTCTCACAATACCTTCTCCAGTAAGCAAATTCCTATCTGGTACCTTGCTCTCTTCTTTCGGCTTGTGACATTAGCCTGCTCTCTTGTCATCTCTCCAACACTCATGCAGAGGGGGGTGGATAAAACTTCTATTATTCATACAAATTTCACAGGTAGAAAAGTTTAAGAAACAAGGGAGAATTCCACACTGGACTCCATGTACCCTGGCTTAAGAGTGAGATGCATTTTGTCAAGGTATGCACAAAATGTTGAGCTCAATCCCCATCCACACAAAAAAATTTTTCATTGGATAATAAGAGGGTCATTTAAAAAAGTTTAGTCATGACTTGGATGTCTTAAAACGTGCATGTGGACATCAAAATCATGGAGACGTCTCCACTGCCATTCTACAAATGACGTCCAGAGACGTCTCCTGTGCAGGGGCATCCAAGTAGGCAAGGGGATGTGGTGGAGGTATGTCCAGGGAGGAGCAATGGACTTACACATCCCCATTTGATCTCAGAAATGTTGGAGATGTTTGCAGACACATCCATGTTTATAGCTGCTCCATGAACAAATAGGCATCAGGAAAGTGCTTGTTTTATCTTAAAACATCCAGAGAGTGCATAGAAGATGGAAAATTAAGTGACTAGACTTAGGTCATAACAGCCCACAGTGGGATTTGAACTTTGGCTAGCCAGCTCTTAAGCCACTACTCTAACCATTATGTTATTAGATGTTTTGGCTTTGAAATGCTCTCCTGGGGATGTCTACAGTATATAGACATTTGCTAGATGTCCATATTAGGCACATCCACATTTCCAAAATCATGCTTGAGCTTGCACGTGCCTGCTTTTTTTTCAGATGTTCTGGCTTGGACACCCCAGATTGCACTGGGACGTCCGATTGTGAAATGTGCCGCTAAGCCTTTAAGGTTATAAGGTGCTCATAAGATTGGGAATTGGATCTTGTATAAAACTTAAAATAAAAATAAAGCAGAGAGGCGGAGCCAGCGGGAAGCCAGCATGGCCGCATAAGAGCGACTCTCCCGGTTGACGGCACCCAATTCAGCCCCCCATCGGCGATATTGCCTCCTTGATCAGAGCCTTAGTGTCTGGATACCGAGGGAGTATGTCTGGCGGTAAGCAGATGCGGCTGGAATTCACCGGAGCATCATCTGCGGGTTCTAAAAGATCCAAAACGGATCCCCTCTCACCGCACAAAATGGCGCCTGGTCAAGAGCAACCGGAGGGCATCAAAGAGCTGCTGCTAGAGATCAGAGCCGTCAGGGCTCGAGTGGAGGCGAATGGTGACACCCTTGCTGAACTGCAGTCCGACATGAAAGCTCTGGGCACGCAATTGCAGGCACTCACGATCAGGGTGGAGACTGTGGAAAGCACAACGGCGGCACAAGGTGAGCAGCTTAAGAGCTTTGCAGCGGCGGCCCGGAAAATAGACTGGCTTGAACACAACCTCGAGGACATGGGAAACAGGGCCCGCCGCAACAATGTGCGCATACTAGGCCTACGGGAAGGCATGGAAGGGGGCGACCCGGTCCGTTTCCTTGAGGGCTTCCTACCTGCATTGCTCAAACTTGACCTCAAGTACCCGCTCGAAATCGAAAGGGCTCACCGTATTCCAACAACTGCGGTTAAGCAGAACGCAAGACCAAGACCAATGATTATGTGCATTTTGCGGCACCAGCAGATCCTGCAAATCTTCGCGGCTGCCAAGAAGCAGTACCCGCTACAACATGAGGGTCAAAGAGTGGCTTTCTATGCGGACTTCTGCAAGCATACCGTTGATAAGAGAAGGCAATTTCTTGCTCTGCGACCGAGGCTGCAGCATTTACAAGCTCGCTATGGACTCTTTAACCCTGCGAGGTTCAAAGTAACCTTAAATAATGTCACCAAATCGTTTGACGAGCCTGCAGCCCTCCAACAGTTCATTGAGGACCATGAGGCACTGGCGATGCAACTAACCTGATCGGCCTAGCGAATGTGTCCTTCTTACTATGGACTGCGGACTTGCCTCGGGTCAGGTCTGGTACAGAGAAGTTCTATACCCGGCCCCTGGCATGCTAGAATGAGGGTGCTCTGAAGGGGGTGGTACTGGCTGATGGGAGGGGGTTAACAACATTTTGTTTTCTTATTTTAAATGTCTTCAACCGGGCTGCGCTATGCTGTAATAGTGCTTTCGCTGCCTTGCCCAGTTTATTTTTGTTATGGGATTGGGGGAAATGGCTCTCTGGGGGGTTGTGTTGGTTTGCACTTTATAGTTTTAAGATGAACGCTACTGTTAATCTCTCTGATCGATCTAGGTATGGCTAAAATGTTAAAGATACTATCCCTGAATGTTAAAGGTATCCACTCCCCGGGAGAGTGAGCCTGCTGCTTGAGGGAGCTGCCGCTTGTGACATTCTAGCGGAGCTGTGCAGTGTGAGGTCTGGTGCTGCGGAACATCGGGCAGGCATCTTGGAGGACGATCCCAGGGCTGGAGGACCCCCCCTACCTGCTGCATAAAGCCCAGAGGTACCTGTAATCGAGTGGAGAGTGAGCCTGCTGCTTGAGGGAGCTGCCGCTTGTGACATTCTAGCGGAGCTGTGCAGTGTGAGGTCTGGTGCTGCGGAACATCGGGCAGGCATCTTGGAGGACGATCCCAGGGCTGGAGGACCCCCCCTACCTGCTGCATAAAGCCCAGAGGTACCTGTAATCGAGTGGAGAGTGAGCCTGCTGCTTGAGGGAGCTGCCGCTTGTGACATTCTAGCGGAGCTGTGCAGTGTGAGGTCTGGTGCTGCGGAACATCGGGCAGGCATCTTGGAGGACGATCCCAGGGCTGGAGGACCCCCCCTACCTGCTGCATAAAGCCCAGAGGTACCTGTAATCGAGTGGAGAGTGAGCCTGCTGCTTGAGGGAGCTGCCGCTTGTGACATTCTAGCGGAGCTGTGCAGTGTGAGGTCTGGTGCTGCGGAACATCGGGCAGGCATCTTGGAGGACGATCCCAGGGCTGGAGGACCCCCCCTACCTGCTGCATAAAGCACAGAGGTTCCCACACGCGGCTGCGTGTCGCGGCCTGCGTGGCGTGGTCTAAGGGGCGTGAACCAAGGGGCAGGACACGCCCCTTTTGCGCCCCTTCGGCGCACGTGAGGAGAGTTGATCGGAGCTGGAGATTGAGTGTTGTGTTCGTTGTTATGGGCAAGAGAAAGGGGAAGCTTGGTATCAAGCCGGAGGAGATTGGAAAAGGAGGTAAGGTGATGGGCCCAATGGACAAACACTTAGCTCCCTCGCTGCCTGCCATCCTGTCACCGGAAGGGGCTTCGTTAAGCCCTGAGTCCCGGTCTCCCCCTCCTTTCCCGCAAGCTCCCTTATCATCCACGTTGCTAGATGGCCCCTCTGAGGTCTCCATACCAATGCCGCTTCCGGTATTTTTGCCGTCTGCTGACGCATTACCTGTTGCTCCCCCTTCTGGGGAAGTGACTTTAAAAGACATATGGGCTGCTATTCAGAATATTGATTGTCGATTAACTTCTACTGTAACTTCATTATGTAAATTCTCACAAAATGTTGTATGTAAATTGGAAAGTGTAGATCAGCAACTGGGTTCGTTATCTAATTCTGTTGCACTAGTTGATTCCCAACTTAAGTCTTCTCGAGATACTGATATTGCTTTAATTCGTGATTCCTCTCTGTTATTGTATCGCGTAGAAGCGCTGGAGAACCAATATAGGGTGTGTAACCTTCGGTTTCTTAATTTTCCTATTACCCATTTGCTATCTTCAAAAATTTTGCTTGAGAAATACTTTTCTGAGGTGCTTCACCTACAAGATAATGTGGAAACCAGCCATATGTATTATTTGCAGCGGGGCCCTGGTCTAACACCACTGGGAGTTGGAGGCTCTGTGCCTTCCCCCGGTTCTGTAGGCCAGGACCTCACAGCTTTCCTGGAGGATTCAAAAGACATCATTTCCAAGCGCTCCACCTTGGTGGTGCAGTTTGGCTCTGAGTCTATAAAATTGCAAGTTTTAAGGGCGTACTTTAGATATAAGGAGGCCCTTTTTGTGGTTTTAAAGTCCAGGTCTTTCCAGACGTTGGCCGTCATACTCAATTACGTCGTAAACAGTTTTTGAATTTAAAAACCAGAGTTGTGACATTGGGAGCTAATTTCTTTTTAAAATTTCCATGTCGATGTATTATAACTTTTGAGGGGCAAACTTATGTATTTACTGAGGTTTCATCCTTATCTAATTTTTTGAATGAAAAGGAAAATGCTGGGAAATAGTGAGAGGGAATGGATTAATTATATTAGCTCCCTATTGTGGAGTATTAACTCCTGATTTCCTTAATTATGGATTATTTTGTATTTTATGAGCTGGCTTCTCTCTCATGATGTGTTACTTGTTATGTGATTTACAATTATTCTATGGATTACTTTTGTTGTATTATTCATTTCTTAATGATTGTGTTGTATTCAAGAAAATCTTATAAATAAAAGTTATAAAAAAAAAAAAAAAAAAGGTATCCACTCCCCGATAAAACGAAAAAAGATTATGGCCTATTGCAAGCGCCAGAATGCTGACATCATTCTCTTGCAGGAGACTCACTTATCCCTGCAAGAGACTTCTAAGTTGGCGAGCAATGGGTATCAGTTAGTGGGTTCCTCTCCAGCGGCTCACAAGAAAAATGGTGTGGCTACGTTGGCCAAAGCCTCGCTTGATTGTAAGATTATTCAAGCCAGCAATGATGATGAGGGAAGGTGTGCGAAATCATTGCTAATGTTTGGCGGTGTTCAGATCTTACTTATTAATATCTATGGGCCTAATAGAGAGGACCCTGCTTTTTTCTGTAATTTGAATGAGAGCATACAGAGAGCAGGGGAGCCCTTGACTATCCTGGGTGGTGACTTCAATCAAGTCAGAGATGCTCTGATAGATTGAAACCCAGGGAGAGTAGAGCGCCCATCTCGCACGAGCTCGGCGCTCTCTGCTCTCGTGGATGCATGTGAGCTGATGGACATCTGGCGGCTACTCCACCCGAGTGATAAAGATTATTCTTTTTTTTCCCCTGTGCATAATTCCTCGTCCCGCATTGACTTCTTTTTAATATCTAAGCTCCTGGTCTCTGATAGCTGTATGGCAGAGATTTTAAGTGTCACTGTCTCTGATCACGCGGCTATCACGGTTTCCGTGGAAATCCCAGATCTTGAGAAGCCGCACCCTATCTGGTCCTTTAGCAGAACCTGGCTGGCAGAACCCATGTTTCAAGCAGAGGTAAAGGCGACCATTACTTCTTACTTTCATGAGAACACACTGGGAGAGTCGGCTAGCTGGGCGTGGTGGGAGGCCTTTAAGGCCTCGTTGAGGGCCTCAATTACTAGCTTCAAAATTAAGGAGTCTAAGAGGCGTAAAGCCCACTTAACGGCTTTGGAAAGCCAGATCAAGGCAGGTGAGCGCCTGTGGCTGAAGCAGCCAGTACCTGGTCTCCTTTTGCGATTACAGAGATTACGATTTCAATATAACAAAATTCTTAGCTCGGATGTGGAACAGGTAATGCTTAGGCAGGCTGCTAGATATCATGTGGAGCAGAATAGAGCAGGGCGGCTGCTTGCCAATACTGCTAGTGGCCAGCGCTGCAAGTCCAGGATTACAGCTATCGAGGACAGCCAGGCAGTGAGGCAGACCACAAGTCTCGGAATAGTTGAGGAATTTTCTAAATTTTACAGGGCCTTATATTCATCGGAGACGAAGGCCGAGTTGGAGGATTTTCGGCAGTTTACTGATAATCTAGCCCACCCTGTATTGACGGAGCGGCAAGCCGCGAATCTTGGAAAGCCCATTTCGGGAGATGAGCTTAGCGTAGCAATTAAGTCTATGCCCCAAGGGAAAGCTGCAGGCCCGGATGGTATCCCCGCCGAATTCTACGCTGTTTTTAGAGCCGAGCTTCAGCCTTTCTTGCTAGATTATTATGAAGAGTTAGGGGAGAGCCACGGCCAGACTGGTTTATTTTCAGATGCAATTATAACGGTCATTGAAAAGCCCGGAAGGGATCCTACTAAGGTGGGGAATTATCGGTCCATCTCTCTTTTAAATGCTGATTACAAAATATACGCGAGTGTCCTGGCGAAGTGGCTGTCGACTCTCATGGGTGAGGTGATACATCCAGACCAGTGCGGTTTTATACCCGGACGGTCCACATCCGATAACGCCCGGTTGCTTTGCAATCTACTCGACAGGGCGGCGGTAGTACCTAGGCCCTACATAGCCCTTTCCCTTGATGCGGAGAAGGCATTTGATAGATTAGAGTGGCCTTTTCTATTTTTTATTCTGAATTGGTTTGGGCTTGGGGAGGGGTTTATCAAAAAAGTGCAGGTGTTATACGCCAGAACATCAGCGCGCATAGCGGCGAATGGCGTTCTGTCCCGCTCTTTCTCCTTGCATAGAGGCACCAGGCAGGGCTGCCCTCTTTCCCCCTTGCTTTTCAATTTGGCAATGGAGCCGCTGCTCCTTGCGGTTCGACAACACAGCGGCTTGGCTGGCATCGCAGGGGGGGTATCAGCGGTGAAATTGTCGGCGTATGCTGACGACTTGCTTCTTTTCGTGCAGCCGCCTGAAATACCAATAATACTAGATTTGATAGAGTCTTATTCTACCATCTCCGGTTATAAAATCAATTGGAGCAAATCGGTGGCTTTCCCGCTCAACAAGGTCTCTACTTCTGCCGAGATGGCTAGCTATCCTTTCAGATGGGAGGCTGACTGCATTAAATATTTAGGAGCTTGGTACTGTTCCTCAGTTGAGACTATGATTCAAAAGAATGTGGAGGAGTTGATGCAGGTGATAAGAGGGAAGACTTTATCGTGGTCCATCCTTCATTTCTCATGGTGGGGAAGGCTGGAGCTCATTAAAATGATTCTGGTACCAAAAATCAATTATGTTTTGGGCATGCTCCCTATCCTCCTGCCGCATAGTTTATTTTCTAGGCTGGAAAGACGCCTTACCAGTTTTTTGTGGAAAGACGCTCAGCCGCGCATTGCCCTTCGAAAGCTCAAGGCGGCTAAGGACGCGGGGGGTGTACAGTTCCCAGATCTCTTCCTATATCACCAGGCTTCCTTATTAAAGCAAGGGGCCTTATGGCTAGAGCTGGGGGAATTAGAGTCACGCCCAGCTTGGCTGGAGTTTGAAGCAGGGCTGGCTGCTCCTTACCCCCTGGGGTCATTGTTAGGTGCACTGCAGCCCGAATGGCTTAACGCGGGAGGCGTCATTAGAGCGACGCAGGAAGCCTATTAAACCTGGTTCGGAGAGCAGGTAAGGATAACTTGCCCTCGGGAGCGTCGCCGCTGTGGTGGAATCCACTGTTCCGAATCCGCGGCAAGATGTTTGCGTGGAAAACCTGGCAAGAGCATGGGGTATGGTCGCTCGGCCAGCTGATAGGGTCGCAGGGTTGGAAAGATTTCAATGTATTACAGTCAGACTATGCTCTCCCTGGCACTAATTATTTTAAGTGGGTGCAGCTCAAACATTGTCTGGCTACTTCTCGTATTAATGTGCGGCAGCTGGTGGGCGAGAGTGGATTGTTTGGAATGCTTCGAGGCACAATTCGGCAGCAGGGTGCTCTCTTTAAATTATATGCGTTTCTTAGGGACAGTGCCCCTCAGGGGCTGCTTGGGCTGGTGAGAGTGTGGGAGTCTGACACGTCTGGTCCCGTCCCCGCGGGTGCTTGGAAGGTTTTATGGGGCCCTGTAACTAGGGTTTCCAGGTCGGCAGCTCTCACACAGGCGCTGTACTTTTTCCTTCATAGGGCTTTTGTAACTCCAGCGAAGCTGGCCAAATGGGATAGGGGGCCTCAGGTAAATGTTGGTCCTGCCAGTCCGGAAAGGGTACATATTCACATATGTTTTTTGATTGTCCCTTTATTAAGAGCTACCTAGATCGGGTCTGGGAGAGAATCTGTCATATTTTGAAACTATCCTGTGAATTTACATGGAGAGTGATGTTTTTGAGATCCCTGGCGCTGAGTCCGGCCATGGGTCGCGGGGAAGGTTTCCTACTAAATTTCCTGTTGGCTATTGCAATTAAGCAGATTCTGACCAACTGGAAATCTTTCCCGAAGCTCACCTTCGCTCACTGGTGGAATTCGGTTTGTCAGTACTCCAAATATGAGAAATTGTACTGTAAACTATATCGCCCGAGCGATGTTGAACTAACTGTTCGACGATGGGAGTTGCTGTATCAATATATTGCATGTTCCAAAGTAGTTCTGTAAGTGCTGTCTCAAAAGGCGGATGTTCCGCCCTGGCCGCCAGCCTGGGGACGCTCATAGGCGACCCCGGCCTGCGGTAGGTTGATGCCCAGAGAGCCGGGGGGGGGGGGGAGGAGTGGGTGGGTTAGGGGTGTTTTACAGTAGTGGTATTGTTATTTAGTATTGTTCCTTGGTTGAAAATTTGTGTTTCCTTCTTCTTTTCTGTTTTGTTTTTGAAATGATAAATAAAGAATTTAAAAAAATAAAATAAAAATAAAGCTAAAAGGGGATATATGAATTTGTAGTGGAATATGTGATATTGATACCATATATGGTATATTGATGGACCATATTTTTTGATTTAGGTGTGTTTTGAGATTTTAATTTGAGTACATATTTATTTTATTTATTTATTTTATTTGTTTGTTTTATATACCGCTATTTCAGGTAATCATAGCAGTTTACATTACTAACAACAGATACAATAAACAATATAACAATATAACTGGTGGTGAACGATCAAAGATTTACATAATTATGTATATTTAACTTATTTACAATTAAGAGAAAAGGCGTAGTTCATCAAAAAGGGTAGTTCTAGGGGAATGAGGGGAAGTTCAAGAGGAATAGCAGAGTGCTAATGAGTGGATTGAGGGATTGAAGGCCTCGAAGAAGAGGAGATTGTAGCTTATGTGGGGTCTTCATAGGTTGTGGTTTCATTATGACCAAAATGTTCAACAAAAAAGGTGGGATTTTAGATGAAAACGAAAAGATGCTAAGTCTGTAATATTTCTGAGGCTAAGAGGTTTTAAAGCATTCCAGAGTTTTGGTGAAATATACTCAAATGCTCTGCTGCTTGTACATTGTTTGGACTTCCTGAATTCAGCTGGTGTACTTAGGGAGTTGATCGTATTTTCTCTTCTTTGCCGATCATTGGTTACAGTTTTAACTAATTGGGAGAGAGCAGCAGGGGTTATTTTCTAATGATCTTCAAAGTCATCATCAGTATCTTGTATTTTATGCGGCTCTGAATGGGTAACAAATGTAAGTTAAATAGAATTGGGGTTATGTGATCGATTTGTCGTGAGTTATGTATAATGCGAGCAGCAGTATGTTGAGCCATAATTAGAGGGTGGAGGGACACCTTGGGGAGACCATGTAGTAGACTATTACAACAGTCTAAATGTGGGGTGATCATGGCTTGCATTAGTGTTCGAAAATCAGAACTTTGGAGTAGGGGTTTTAGGTGTTGGAGGAGCCGGATTTTGTTAAATATTGTTTTTGTTGTATTTTTAATATGTGTCTGAAAGGAGAGATGTTTATCTAATGTTACTCCTAGGTATTTAACCTCATCTTTGATTTTGAGTTTAATATCATCAAATAGTAAGTGTTGTGGTGGAGTGCAAGTTTGGTTTCTGGTGATAATTAATACTTCAGTTTTTTTTGTAGTTAATATTTAATCCAGAAGACTTTAGCCAGTTTGCAATTTCCTTGAAACAAGATGTTATAGAATTGAAGTTGGGCGTAGTTATGTTGAAAGGCATGAACAGCATTATGTCATCAGCGTAGATGGCACAATCGATCTTGAATTGTTTTATGATTTGGAGATGTATATTAAATAACAGGGCAGATAACGCAGATCCCTGGGGAAGGCCTGTATGTTGGGAGTAAGAGTTAGAGCATATGGGACCAATGCTGACCTGTTGGGATCGTTCAGAAAGGTATGATGTAAACCATTTTAGTGTTATATCCCTTAGACCTATTTGTCGTAATCTTTGAATAAGTAGCGGGTGTATGATAAAGTCAAAAGCAGCAGCTATGTCCAAGAAAATAAGAATGTATGCATGTTTAATGTTATCTATTCCTTTTATGAGTTTATTATAAAGTACTAGCATCAGTGTCTCAACACTGTGGAATGGCCTGAATCCATATTGATTATTATTAAGAGGGGCATATAGGTCAATGTGATCTTGCAGTTGCATGTAGACAGTTTTCTCAATTATTTTGGCGAGAAAAGGTAAAGTAGATATGGGCCTGTATGAGACTGGGCAGGTTTTGTCAAGTATTTTGTTTTTTAGAATTGGCCGTATGATGGCTTTTTTGAGATTAAGGGGCATATAGCCCTGGGAAAGTGACTTATTGATGATTGTTAGTATGACAGGAGCTATTTCAGTGATTCTGTCCTTTATCCATCTGACTGGACATGGGTCAGAAGTGGATGTTGTAGTGTTCATGTTTGAAATTAAATTTTTAAGGGGTTCTAAGTGAATTGGGTGAAAATTTCCCCAGAGATCCATTGGAGGTAATGTGCAATTTGCTGAGGTACAGATGGGATATGTAGATGTGTCAATTTTAGACTTGTAGTAGTCTGCTAGTATTTGGGGGGAGATGTCTAATGAAGGAGAGGAGGTGTTTGGATGGGATGTGAGGGATTTAGCTATGACAAAAAGGTCCTTACGTTTGTTGATTGATTTCCTGAGCAGCTTTGAGATAATAGTTCTTTTTTGTTAGGCTAATGTGATTATGGTATCTAGATAGCAAGATCATGTAATTTTCCCCGTTAACAACTGTTTTTGAAGCTCTCCATGTACGTTCAAGCTTTCTTAGTTCTCTTTTCATAAGTCTCAGCTCATGGGAGAACCATTGCTTAGAGAGTTTTTATGACTGGTGTCGAGAATTCTGTGGCTTTGTGGCTCTCTCATTAACTGAAGTGTTCCAGTTATTAATGATTGTATCAAGGTTATCTGTGTTCAAGTCAATGGACTTTAAAAGCTCATTTGTGAAGCTCTCCTTATCGAAATGCTTGTATTTGGAGTATAGTTTGGGCTTATTTTGATCAGATTTTGTTAGCAGTTGTTTAGTTTCAAGTGTGAATTCGATAAGGTGGTGGTCGGACCAGGGCTCTGATGTTATAAAAGGTGAGGAGTTAAGTGATAATTGTATTTCCTGCAATAGAAATATGAGGTCAAGGAGATTTCCCTTCTTGTGAGTGGGTTGAGTAAGAATTTGTTTGAAGTTTAATTCCTGTATTGCGTTGGTGAATGAGGATTCGTGTGAGGATTGTAGAGATGGGAGATTGAAATCGCCAAGTAGGACTGTATTGTTGGAATGTGTAAAACTAACAGATTTAGAGAAATGCCCTGGAGACAAAAGTAAAATATAACATGACCCAAGACAGGGCCACTGTACATACCTTACTCAAGAACCAGACCCACCACCTCATACCATGATCCCAATGGCTATATACAGGCAGGATGGACCATCCTACAAGGGGAATGTTACAACAAGATGGCATGCATCTTCTGACTGGGCTAGAATGGTATGGTCCTGAACACAAGACATGCTGGAATAGTGAGGGCCCTGCACAGAGACGGTGCAAGGATATGAGGCACCTTGGGCAAACCTTATTCCCAGCACCACCCATGCTCCAGCCCCCACTGTCACCCCACTCAGGGAACTGGAGGGGGAGTGAAGCGTGAATGGCACTGCGGCCAAGAAAAGAAGGTAACTCCGGTGCCACATTACCTTTTAAAAATTATTTCCACCACCGCACATCCCGGAGAGGTGGCAGCAGTGACAACGGACACAAGGGCTGGAGCAGGAGAGGCTCTGGGAATGAGATTCATCTAGGGTAGCAACTAGGAAACTGGCAGCAACAGTGCCGCACATTAAAAGTATCTCCTTTTGGTGCCAAAATTGGCAAAAACAAAACCAGTCCTGTTGTCTTTAATGTCTCAATCTGTAATCACCTGTAGACCTGAGTGAAAAAATGATGTACCTATGTACACAAAGGTGTATATGTGTTTTATTACTAAAAAAGCAATTCCAAAAAATTATTATAGATATACTTGCTTACAAGGACCTCAAGGAAACCCATGGTCCTTGTGACCTCCATATGCTACACAGTGTTGTATACTGACATGTCCGCGATTATAATTTGCATCCACATATTTCATGATTGAGAGAATGTAGTATTCTATCATAAATTCAAGTAAAAAGGTGAGTCCATATTTAAAGTATTTTACCAAATTAATTCAGTGACCAAATGGAATTAATAAAACAATTTAATAAGATGGGGTGTGTTCTACCAATTGATGAATGGGGAATAGAAATGCCACTCATATTGATGAATACCAGAGACCAATCTCTGTGCTGAGTGTCATCATAAAAAATGAAGATGATATCACCCAAAAACCGGGGAGTCAGCCAAAAATAACATAATAAGATAAAAAAGGTGGTCAATGAGAAAAAGAGCTGAGAATCATTATACAGGGTAACAGGGAGACTATAACAATATTTTTTACCTCAAATAAAAGATGTATCTGAAAGAAGGGGAATGAATATATCATTAATAAAAACCCCTCTGGTACTGACAAAGAAAACAACATAAAAAATAAAAGTTTAATCTGATAAAAAGTTTCCTTAAAAAGTTTTGAAGAAATACAAAATGAGTGAGGAAGAGGTGAACAAAAAAGAGAAAGGCTCACTGATGTGGCAAGCATAAGAGGGGATCCACAACAACTACCGAATGCTCCAATGGTCCGGTCATTTAAAACCATCAGTCTAAAAATCAAACGACGTTCATGACAGAAATGTAGCCAAAAGTGGGACGATAAACACCTCAGAATCTGACCAAAAACATGGTACACAGACTCAACCAAATGTAAAAGGTACCCTTAAAAAGAATTTAAAAAAATGGAATTAAAAAAAATTATTATACAAGGGATACCATGGAGACTACAACAATGTATTTAAAACCTTAAATAAAAGATGAAGTATCTGAAAGGAAGAGAATACATCACTGACAACCTCCCATATGACATTAACTAAAACATCTGCATAAGAAAGAGGAATTGGAATCTCGAAATGTCCCATTAAAAACATAAAGGAACCATCAAGTACAATAAGAACCGGGGTTATAGGAATCATAAAATAATCAATATATCCAAATAAAAAATGCATGCTTATAAAACAGAAATGACCTAACACACTAAGAACCAAGATAAAAAGGACATCATAATGTATTAACCATGTCCAAAAATAAAAGGGAAGAACCTGTCCATAATGTATATTAAAAAGGAGGATAAAACAACATCTATGGGCTAAAAACAAACAAACAAATAAATAAATAACCTGAACTTAAAAAGAGAGGAGGATGAAAAGGACACATTAGACCCATAAAGGAACTAAAAAGACCACCTTTAAAATAATATTACCCTAAACATAAAAGCGCACTGTGGATAAAATAAATAAATACATAAAACAACTCAAACCTAAAACTAATGCTCATACCTAGTAGAAAATTTCCACGCTATCAAGACTGCTAACCCATGAAAAGTCACATGGGTTCATACATTGATTTCTGGGTTGATGCTTCTAAGATACTGAACAGAATGGGCCTGATCTATTTATGAAGTTCTCATGGTATATGGTTGGCAACTTTGTTATGTGCAAAAGGGTTACTGTTGATTCCTAGAAGAGCTTATGTTCAATTGCAGTGAACTTGCAATCACTCTTTTCTCTTGTTGCCCCCAAGTTATGAAATTTACTGTCTGTTGAGGTTTAGCTGTAGAGGGATTATCTGCTATTGAGGAAAGACATTAAGATGTGGCCTTTTAGGAAGTTTTAGACAGCATGATGCAGGGACATAGAAACATGATGGCAGAAAAAAGACCATGTGGCCTTTCTAGTTTGCCCTTCCATATTAACTACTAAAGACTCCTTTTTTCCTTTAGCGATCTTCTGTGTTTGTCCCATGCTTTCTTAAATTCAGATACTGTCCTCGTCTCTGCTACCCCAACTGGGAGACTATTCCACACATCAACTACTCTTTCTGTAAACAAATATTTCTGCATATTACTCCTGAGTCTATCCCCTTTCACCTTCATCCCATGCCCCATCGTTGCAGAGCTTGCTTTCAATCAAAAAAGGGTCTCCTCTTGTGCATTTATGACATGGAGGTATTTAAACATCTCAATCATATCACCTCTGTCCCGCCTTTCCTCTAAAGTATGCATATTAAGATCTTTAAGTCTGTCCTCATATGCTTTATAATGAGGACCACTAACCATTTTAGTAGCCACCCTCTGTACAAACTCAAACCTGTTTATACATTATTCTTTTGAAGGTACAGTCTCCAAAATTGCACATAGGACTCCAGATGAGGTCGCACCAGAGACTTATACAGAGGCATTATCACCTCCTTTTTTTCTGCTAGCCATTCCTCTCCCTATGCTCCCAAGCATCCTTCTGGCTTTCATCCTTACCATTTGTACCTGCTGAGCCACTTTAAGATCATCAGAAACAATCATGTCCAGGTCCCGCTCTTCTTTTGTGGACAGAAGTACTTCGCCCTCTACACTGTACCACTCCCATGGATTTTTTGAGCCCAAATGCATGACCCTGCATTTTTTAGCATTAAATCTCAGCTGCCAAATTCTAGACATTCGTCAAGCTTAGCTAGATCCCAAGGGATTTTGTGGTCCCAGGCAGGAGCCTCGATGGTGTCGCACCTCTTGCGCTTGAGTCGTGTTGCCCCCTCCCCCACCCCCGATGCCACCACCACTGTCAATTCCATCTTCTGGGGGGGGGGGGGCGAGAGCTTCGTGCTGCTAGTTTGGTGTCTATGGCAGGTCATGGGCTTCAGCACACTTGGCCTGCCAGTTTCCGACCCCACCCCTGATGCAACGTCCTGTCAGAGGGGGTCAGAAGCAGCTGGCGATGTGTGCCAAAGCACATGGCCTACTGCGGGCAACAAAACAGCAGCACAAAGCCATCGAGCCACCCACCAAGATTTGTCGGCCTAGGTAGCCACCTAATGGAAAGGGCGGCCTTGGCATGATGGCTACTCAGAGGCAGGGCCGTACCAAGGGAAGATCGCGCCCTGTGCGACTTGCACATCGGGGGTGCAACCCTCCCCCTCGTGGTGGGAGAGAAGAGGCGCGCACGATGTGCAAATCGCCGGCACGCTAAGCAGATCTTTCCCTCCCTGCTCTTGTGGGGAGGGAAAGATCTGCTTAGCATGCCGGAGGAAGGCTTAAGGGGCTCATTTTAGCTTTCTTCTGTTGCCTGCTGCCACTGAGAGAAGAAAAAGTGGCGGCGGCAGGCAACGGAAGAAAGCTAAAATGCGCCCCTTAAGCCTCTGCGCCCTTTGCGGCCGCACTGCTCGCAGAGGGCTAAGTACGGGCCTGCTTGGAGGAGACATATTATTTTATCATGATTATTTTTTTTAAAGGGGATGGGACATTCATCTGTTATTTTATGATGATTGTTAGATTTATTGGATATATGTGTTATTGTTGTGTTTGTTTTATGTCATAAGGACATAAGAACATAAGATATGCCATACTAGGTCAGACCAAGGTCCATCAAGCCCAGTATCCTGCTTCCAACAGTGGCCAATCTAGGTCATACGTACCTAGCAGTTTCCCCAAGAGACATAGGTTCCAAAATGCTTGTACTGGGTCAAGCATTGATATCCTGGGTCCCGTCTTAATAATGGTTTATGGACCTTTCCTCCAGGAACTTGTCCAAACCTTTTTTAAACCCAGCAACAATAACAGCCTTTACCACATCCTCCAGTAACAAATTACATAGTTTGATTACATGTTGAATGAAAAAATATTTTCTTTTATTAGTCTTAAATAGTTTACCCTGTAGCTTCATTGCATGTCCCCTAGTCTTTCTATATTCTGATAACGTAAACAATCGATCTACGTTTACCTGTTCCACTCAGTTCATTAATTTATAGACTTCTATCATATCTCCCCTCAGCTGTCTCTTTTCCAGGTTAAAGAGCCCTAACCTTTTTAGCCTTTCTTCATAGAAGTATCCTTCCATCCCCTTTACCATTTTGGTGGCCCTTCTCTGAACCTTTTCTAATAACGCTATATCCTTTTTAAGATACGGCGACCAGAATTGCACACAGTATTCAAGGTGCGGTCTCACCATGGAACGATATAGAGGCATTATAATATCTTTTGTTTTATTTTCCATTCCTTTCCTTAAGATACCTAGCATTTTATTTGCTCACTTGGCCGCCGCTGCACACTGAGCTGAGGGTTTTAACATGTCATCCACAATGAAGCCTAAATCTTTTTCCTGGGTGGAGGTTCCTAATGCAGAACCTTGCATCGTGTAACCATAGTTTGGGTTGTTCTTCCCTAGGTGCATAACTTTGCACTTGTCCACATTAAATTTCATCTGCCATTTTGATGCCCAGTCTTTCAATTTATCAAGATCCTCTTGCAATTTTCCACAATCCTCTTGGGTTTTAACAACTTTAAATAGTTTTGTGTCATCTGCAAATTTTATAACTCACTCGTTATTCCACTTTCCAGGTCATTTATGAATATGTCAAAAAGCAACGGACCCAGCACAGATCCCTGGGGTACACCACTATTCACCTTTCTCCATTGGGAAAATTGGCCATTTAGCCCTACCCTCTGCTTTCTATCTTTTAACCAGTTCCTGATCCACAATAGTACACTGCCTCCTATCCCATGACTCTTTAGTTTTGCCAAAAGTCTCTGATGAGGGACCTTGTCAAAGGATTTCTGAAAGTCCAGATACACTATATCAACCGACTCACCTTTGTCCACCTGTTTATTCACACCTTCAAAAAAACATAACAGATTAGTAAGACAAGATCTTCCTTGTCTAAAGCCATGTTGGCTGTCTCCCATTAGGCCATGACTATCTACATGCTGAGTAATTTTATTCTTTATGATGGTTTCAACCATTTTTCCTGGTACTGACGTCAGGTTCACCAGTCTGTAGTTTCCCGGATCACCCCTGGAACCCTTTTTAAAAATTGGTGTTACATTGGCGATCCTCCAATCTTCAGGTATTAGAGATGATTTTAATGATAGTTCACAGATTACTAATAGCAGATCTGCAATCTCATATTTCAGTTCTTTCAACACCCTTGGATATATACCATCCGGCCCAGGTGATTTGCTACTCTTCAGTTTATCTAATAGCTGTAATACATCTTCCCGATGTATCAATATTTCCTTCAATTCTTCCGCACCTTTAAATACCACTTCAATCACTGGTTACATCCCTACATCTTCCTCAGTAAAGACCTTAGCAAAGAATTCATTCAGTCTCTCCGCTATCGCCTTGTTGCCTCTAAGTGCCCCTTTAACCCCTCTACCATCTAATGGACCAACTGACTCTCTCACAGGTTGTTTGCTACAAATGTACTTGAAAAAGTCTTTATTTTGTGTTTTTGCTTCCGCAGCAAGCTTCTTCTCAAATTCTCCCTTTGCCTGCCTTATCAATGCCTTGCATTTGACTTGCCAGTGCTTGTGCTGTTTCCAGGTTTCGTTGTTTGGCTCTTTTTTCCATTTCCTGAAAGATGCTTTTTTGGCAACAACAGCCTCTCTGACCTCACCTTTAAACATGCTGGCAGTTTTTTGCACTTCCCTCCACTTTTCTTAAAGCGTGGAATACAGCTGGTCTGGGCTTCCAAGATAGTATTTTTCAACAACACCCAAGCTTGATGTAAGCCTTTAACCTTTGCAACTGCTCCTTTTAGTTTTTTCTTTATTATTATCCTCATTTTTTCATAGTCTTCCTTTCGAAAGTTAAAAGGTAGTACTGTGGATTTCCTTACTATCCCTCCTCCACTAATTAAATCAAAGGCGATCATGCTATGATCACTATTGCCAAGTGGCCCCATCACCCTTATCTCTTGCACTAGATCTGGTGTTCCACTAAGGACTAGGTCTAATATGGCTTCCCCTCTGGTTGGTTCATGAACCAGCTGCTCCAAGAAGCAGTCATTTATTTCATCTAGGACCTTTATCTCCCTAGCATGTCCTGCCATCACACTGACCCAGTCAATACCAGGGTAATTGAAATCACCCATTATTAATACTGCGCTGTAATTTTTGTTAGCTTCCATGATTTCTTTGAGCATTTCATCATCCATTTGTTCATTCTGGCCAGGCGGTCGATAGTACACCCCCACTGCCATCACCTTCCCCTTTTTACATGGAATTTCAATCCGTAGAGATTCTACAGCAAATTTTGTTTCCTGCAGAACTTTAATCCTTTCTGACTCAATGCCCTCTCTAACATAGAGCGCAACCCCTCCACCAATTTGATCAGCTCTATCATTACGATATAGTTTGTACCCAGATATCACAGTGTCCCACTGGTTGTCCTCCTTCCACCATGTCTCTGATATTCCAATGATATCTAACCTCTCATTTAGTGCTATATATTCTAACTCTCCTATCTTATTTTTTAAACTTCTAGAATTTTCATACAAACATTTTAGAGACTGTATTTTATTCATATTAATTTGGCTATTGGTAGACATGGGTAATTTGGGATCTTTAAGCTCTGTCTGCTCCATACTCGAGGGCATTTGGGCTACTTTACTCTTCTTTGGAACCTCTCTGCTTTTGGTAGTATCCTTCAAGGATACATTCTTCTGAACCATCCACTCTTGGGCGACTTTCGGCGTTCCCTTATTATCTAGTTTAAAAGCTGCTCTATCTCCTTTTTAAAGGTTAATGCCAGCAGCCTGGTTCCATCCCGGTTAAGGTGAAGCCCATCCCTTCAGAAGAGCCCCTCCTTTCCCCAGAATGTTGCCCAGTTCCTAACAAATCCAAAACCCTCATCTCTGCACCATTGTCTCATCCACGCATTGAGACTGTGGAGCTCTGCCTGCCTTTTGGGTCCTGCGCGTGGAACGGGAAGCATTCCGGAGAACGCTACCCCCAAGACAACAGACTCCTCCCCAGCACTATCTAAGACCTTATCTAGGTGGCGCGTGAGGTCCGCTACCTTCGCACCAGGCAGGCATGTTACCAGGAGATCCTCACATCCACCAGCCACCCAGCTATCTACATGCCTAATGATCGAATAACCAACTATAATGGCTGTCCTAACCCTTCCCTCATGGACACATGGCCCTGGAGAAAGTTCCTCGGTGCGAGAGGGTTTTACATCACCTGGAGGACAGGTCCTAGTTACAGGTTCACTTCCTGCCACACCAGGGTGATGCTCTCCTGTCACGTTACCTCTCTCCTCCATGGCAACAGGGATGCTGCCAGACTGGAGGTGGGACTTCAGGACTATATCCCTGTAGGTCTCGTCTATGTACCTCTCTGTCTTTCTTATGTTTTCCAAGTCTGCTACTCTAGCCTCTAGAGAACGGACTCGTTCCCTGAGAGCAAAGAGCTCCTTTCACCTAGTGCACACGTAAGACCGCTCACCAACTGGGAGAAAATCATACATGTGACACTCAATGCAAAAGACTGGAAAGCCCCCATCTCGCTGCTGGACTGCTGTCTGCATCTTAGTTGTAAGCTTGTGTTTAAATCTTTAAGTTCTTTACTGACAAAAGGTTGCTATGGATATTTATACTAATAAAATAAAACTGTACCTAAGACGTTTAATATACCTTGTTCACCTGAAGCTTAATTAATCTCAGGTCCTTAGTGTATGACTGATTTGGGTAACGAGCTTCACCTCCTGTCCTTTAAGATGTGTAAGTACCGATAAAGCTACGATTATCCCAGGGGTGGGTGGGTGTTGGGGAGGGAGGGAGGGAAATAATACTTATTAAAGGAGGGCTGCTACACAGTACCCTGTCCTGTGCTGCTGAGGTAAGCTATATTCTGATTTGATTTAAATTATAGCTCTTTGCTGCTGCTAGGCTCTAACTTATTATGAAATTTAAACTACAAGCTCTCTGCTGGGCTCTAAATTTAACCAGAAAGCTCTCTTCTGTGTTTTAAATTTAAACTAAACTAAAAGTATTTTGCTGATGCTAGACCCTGAGTGACTATTAAATTTAAACTGCAAGCTCTCTGCTGGGTTCCAAATTTAACCAGAAAGCTCTCTTTTGTGTTTTAAATTTAAACTAAACTAAAAGTACTTTGCTGATACTAGGCCCTGAGTGACTATTAAATTTAAACTACAAGCTCTCTGCTGTGTATGAAATGTAACCAGAAAGTTCTCTTCTGTGTTTTAAATTTAAACTTAAACTGCTGCTACTAGGCCCTGACTGATTTAACAAAAAATAGTGGTTCACAGATTAATTAGCTTTAATAGAAAGAATTCCTTTCAGAAAATTCCCAGAAGTATATACTCACAATTGCAGATCTCTCTCCAGATGTAACAATCCCCTTTTCTAGTCCTTCATGTCTTTTCTTATGCACTGCATTAAGCTCAAGGAGATGTGGATTAGAGATAGAGATGTACACAGGGCAAAACCGTTTTGATTAATTTTTGGAATATTTGGGTTACTGATTTGCTGATTTTTTTCTTCAGTTTGTGTCAGTACAAATTTTTAACGTGCATTAGATCTTTTTAGTGAACGCTAGTAAACATAACACACATTAAAACAATTTAGCACCACGTGTATTTCTTAAGGCTCACTAATGAACTGAAGGGCATGTTTACTAAAGTGTGCTACCTGGTAGCATGGGGTTTAGTGCACGGAATGAGCATCATGCTGAAATGTAGCATGGCTCCGGGGCTAAAAATCCCTTACTAATCGGGTAGCACACAATGGAATGGGGATTGGGCAGGCCAGGGCTAGAACGCAGGCATTGATAGCAATTTGTGGATACCACAGGCATTAGTAGTTCACATTAAATATTCTTATTGACCTTAGTGTGGGCGCACATAAGGCCACCTCAATGGATTGCATTAAGTCTGCCCATGTGCCGGCTTGCACGGTGCAATGTCTGCATCATGTTAACTGCAGATGGACGGACACACATGCCCCCTGAAGTCAGCTTGGGCTCCCCGCACTAGTAACATGACCCACACAGGCAGCAGAATGGGAGGGTCACTGGGGCCATGGCCCCACCAATATTTTTCCTAATGTAGCATCAGCAACTAATAGCATTGGGTGAGGTCAGAGACTGGTTTATTTGGCCCCTCCAACCAAAAATGGTGTTCTGCTGCCCCTGCGCACACACATTGCTGGTGCAGGCTTTAGTACACATGCCTTTGAAAAGACACTTACAAATGCACATTCCTACTAAATAAATGAACAGAAATGAGTAAGGTAGTGTGTGGAAGCTTACACTGCTTTGCCTGAGCTCTACGGGTTCTGGTGAACTTTAATTGTCTTTCCTTTCCGCTAGCTGTGCTTCTGTGAACTTTAGACTGCTATAATAGATGTCCTTTCTTATATCCTCCCACCAATGATTAATTATGGATCCCACGGTCTCCTTGATTTAAGTCATGGGAATGTTAAACTGTAAATGTAGTGTGTCCTTACAATCATTTGCTTAATGCCTAATGGTAAATGATTCAGTAATGCTGGAGACAGTCCCCATTTAAGAAGGGCTAATATTTAATTCTGTCATTGTCTCGGAGGTGTTACATTCAACTATCTGTTTAAGAGAAAGTCTGGATTTTATATGGCACACTTAATAATATTTTTAAACCATAGTTCTCAATGAATCAGATCAGAAGGCAATTTTCAAAGCCATGGCTAAAACAGTCCTTTACATGCAGAAATGATCTGTTACAAAATTGCCTGCCTGATCTGCTGGAAAAATTGCTTGCGTGGAGGTAATTTTATAACAGGCTGGCTAGATTAACAGGACAAGAAGACACCTGTTTTTAGCCTATTTTTTAAAGGCACATAGGTGCCTATGGGCCCCATTCCGAAATGTGGGTTGGGGGGCTGCACATCCCGGTGGGACATGCAGCCCTGCAAGCCAGACTACTCTAAAATAGCAGACTGCCTAACACATGACAAGATGGTGTAAAGACAACAACCTCGCCATCAACTACAGCAAGACGGAGGCACTAATAATCACTCGCAACCCAGACTTCATCCGCCCACCGGACATCAGAGTACAAAACACAACCATACCAATGAAATCGGAAGTAAAATACCTTGGAGTGACCCTGGACAACGAACTGAATCTCAAGACACACATAAGCAAAACAATCAAAAATGCATACCACAGAATGAGAATCATCAGAAGACTTAAACCCCTCCTCACCACAGAACACTTCCGTACCGTATGCCAAGCTCTAATTACTCCCTTACTGGACTTCTGCAACCCCATCTACCTTGAGCTAACAAAACAAACTCTCAAACCACTACAACTAGCACAAACCTTACAAGACTTACACTGGCTCCCAATCAGTTCACGCATCAAATACAAAATAATCAGAAACATATTCAAGATCAAACACCACACTTCAGCCAACAGCCTGCACACCCTCATACAACCAGACACCAGCACTCGCCCAAGAAGAAAAGGAACTGCCAACAGAGTAAACACCCCGAATGACTTCAGAAAAACACGCAAGGACACCACAGAGAGAGCCCTCTCCCTGGCTGCCCCAACAATATGGAACGCCCTCCCAGACGAACTGAGATCGACAACTGACCTCAAAGACTTTCGCAAACAGCTGAAGACAACGCTATTCATAGAACACTACGGTCATGTTACTTAATCATACTAACAGTAACCACCACCTTCCCCTCCCAACCGTGATAAGAAAATGTTCAACGGCTCATGATATATCTTAAACCCTAATTAAGAACATAAGAACATAAGAAATGCCATACTGGGTCAGACCGAGGTCCATCAAGCCCAGTATCCTGTTTCCAACAGTGGCCAATCTAGGTCATACGTACCTAGCAGTTTCCCCAAAAGACACAGGTTCTGCAGTGCGTGTACTAGGCCAAGCATTGATATCCTGGGTCCCTTTTTAATAGTGGTTTAAAACCACTATTGTATAGAACTGCATAGAACTGTATAGAATTGTATAGAACAATGTATTATAGCTCATGCTGTACTATAGCTCACAATGTACATAGTTCAACCTAATCTGGTACACTAACCTCTTACACGCAAATCATGACATTTTTTCACTGCATGAAATACCCTTCCACTACTCTTGATTGTATTGCTGTGACTCCGCCTTGATTGTATGATAAGACGGTATAGAAATACCATTAAATAAATAAATAAAATAAAATCGGGGCCCGATTCTCCCACTGGCTCTCCCTGTATGTCCTGTGCATGAGGACGGCGGGACCCAGCGTGGAGTGGAAGGGGGTGGTATCGGGGCAGAGCAGGGATAGGCCAGCCTAGTAACAAGTACAGGGCTGATTCAGATCACAGTCCGGTACGTGCTGTCGGGATCGTGGGGATGCGCTGCTTATTCCACCTCAAAGGTGAAATAAGCAGCACGTTTGCCACGATCAGGGCTGGCGATCCCCCCACCAGTGCCGGGTGCGCAGGGATCCCCGCCACCTGATCCAGGCCATGGCAGGCCAGCCTTGGGTTGGGCGGCAGGGAAAAGAGGGGCCAGGGACGGCAGGGAGAAGGGGGGCCAGGGACAGCAGAGTCGGGGGGCCTGATCTGCAGTAGTGCTACAGCAAGAATGCCAACAGCGTGAGTGGTGCAGGGGGTCCCTGCAGTCCGACCCCCAAGTGGACCTGTCATGGCTGGGGTCAGACTGCAAGGACCCCTTGCCCCACTCACCCTGTTGGCATTCTCGCTGTAGCATCACTGCAGATCGGTTTCTTCTGCCAGCGGGGAGACAGGATAAGCTCTTGGCTCTGTGCTCTCAGAGACAGAGACCATCTGACACTGAATGCAAGAAGGGGGACAAAGGAAAAGCCAGAAGGACTTTTGGAGCCAGAGTTTCAGAAGGTCGCCTAGAACCATGCAATGGAGTGTGGAAGGAGGCTACTAGAGAGCAATGTCTCTAGAAGCTTGGAGAGGGCAAAGAGTCTCAAAATATACAAATCAGCAGCAGCAGCCAAGAAATGAGTCAGGTGGATGATGATATCAGCCCAGGGCTCCAGGGGCCCTGCATGATTTCTAGAACAATGTACTTTACTGGTTGGAGAAGCATTATATCAATCATTTGCAGTAGGAATGCACCATCCCAGGGCCGGACTAAAGATTACGGCACCCATAGGAAGAGAAACAGTGTGTTAGAGAGTGGTGAGTATTTTGGGTGTCTTCAGATTTTGGTGCCCTATGCATGTGCCTTGTTGCCTATGCCTAAATCCAGCTCTGCACCAGCCAGGAGCTGAGGAGCAGCTGACAGGTGAGCAATGAGAGAGGGCGATCGGACACAGGTGTGGGATGGGAAGGGAGAGTAGACAATCAGAGCCGGGGTGGTGCAGAGTGATGAGGGAGCAAGTGAGCTCTTTATGGTTTTCATGTCCCGTTGATGTGGAAGCTTCTCCTTCTGCATCCTCCAGCTTCTGATACTCACTACTATTCCTTCAGCTTACTATGTGGGGGTAACTTTAAAAGTGGGCACATACATTTAAGCAGGAACATGCCTAACTGAGAGTTATTTTAGTCATTTACCTGTGTTTGTGGCCACATACACACATAAATGACCTCTTATAAAATACCGACTAACATAATCGTATGCATCTTGTTTGATGGCATGGTATTTTGCCGGTGGGCAGAGTTTACAAGTATGTGTATAGATCATAAAATACAATACCCTACACACATTCTTGCTAGATGTAGGCGTGTGCATTTCCAGCAGCCCTATGGCTTATATAAATGCCCATGCCTTGCACTCAGGGCCAGCCCACCCACTAGGCAGACTAGGTGGCAGACCTGCAGCAGGCTATGACTTTGGCACGAAAACTATGGCCTGCCATTCCTGCACCCCCTCCAACTCAACTTGCGTGCGCTGAACCACATGGCCAAACACTGGTGCCGCTGCTGCCGCTGTCGCTCCTTCTCCCCTGCAAGATGAGAAGACGGATTCGGCGGTGGTGGCAGCAGGGGGGGGTGGCGTGGCAGAAACCCTTGAGCCGGCCCTGCTTGCATGAAGGCATAATGTCTGCCATTTAGGCTAGTATTTTATAAAGACAAGTGGGCACCTCCTTGTTTTTATAAAATAGGGTTAAAATAGGCACCTTAAGAAGCGCTTTAACCAGGCACCCTCTTATAAAAGTGCCCTTCACCTATCTACTAATAAGTAGACAACCAGACACTTACCCTTGATAACAGACAGCATCACCTATTGAAAAACATGCCTTTTGAAAAATTCTATAAGCCCCAAGAGCTCTATGCCAAACAGCCCTGGGAGGAAACATTATAAGTCTTGGATCTAATAACTAACATTTACCCGAAGGGGATAGTGTTCTAACTAAGCATAGGACAAAAAGATATGTGCAGCTTTTTTGAATTTTGAAAATGAAAGTACGCACATACTTCCCCTTTGAAAATAATTCCAGGAAAGTCATATACTCACATTTACAGTACACCACTCTTTGCGGTGCACAATATTTCTGAGTTAATATATGCACATATATTCAAATTTTCAAAAATATATACATATGTGAAAAGCCCCACCCAACTCTGTCCTCATGCATGCCTCCTTAAACAGTGGGCAAACTTATGCATATGGAGGCCAGTTCTGTAGGTGCATGTCCAGGCCATCCGGATATCTGGATGGCCCGGAGATGCACCCGATTCTGCTCCTGCGGGGACTAGATGGCCCTGCGGGAGTAGAATGGCAGCATAGGGCCTGGACGTCCAGGATGTGCCCCGATTCAGGCACCCCAGATGTTCAGAGCTCTGCCCGATTAGCTCAGCCTTGCTCCTGCATGGTTCTACGGTGCCATGGTGTCCCGTTGCCATGGTACAGTGGCTCCATGCCAGAGCCCTGACCAGCTGCAAGTCACCTGGGTGCCCCTTTCCCCGCAGCCCGATCCCCAAGCGGACCTTTCATGGCTGAGGTCAGGCTGCAGGGATCCCCTGCCCCATTCACTGTGCTGTAGCCTGCCCTGCTTCACTGTCCTCCCACATCTAGGGACTTATTCCACCTCCATGGTGGAATAAGTCCCCCGTTCATCTGCCCAGACCCGGATATACAGGGCCGTCCCCAGAATAGGCCCTGTACATCCAGGGTCAGGGCATGCCTCTGACCCGCCCTCGCTCCTCCCTCAACCCGCTTCCTCCTGCCCAGGTACAGAGCTACCCACACATCACTGCAGTATGCGCTGGGAGCTCATTTACCAGAACAGAGCCCGGATGTTTGGCGGGGCATATACGTCCACCCCGGATGTATATCCCTGCTAAACGCAGGTCAGAATCTACCCTATAGTGGGTAATTTTAGAAAACATTTTTGCATATAAAACAGCGTTTTAAATGCATATATGTACTCATAAAATTACATCATGCCTAAAAGTGCATACATTCCAAGCCAGCACATACTTGCACAGTAGGCGTACACAGGGGTGGGGGTTTGATAGACATGCATATTTTATGAAGTCTATGCTGACATTTTACACCCGGTCTCGAGTAGGCATTATGTCTGCAGAGTAGGCACAATATTTGGCAGAATTTGCATTAGTAGTTCATATAGACAAGTGGAGCCCAATTCTGGTAGGGGCACGTCCGAGCCGTCCAGATGGCCCCAAGCAATACAGGCCAGTTTGGACCCACTTCTGGGCACCGCAATGCCAACAGGGTTCTCATGTGCACTTCTGCACACTCCTGCCAGTAGAAGAAACAAATCCATATTCAGACTTGCAGAGATGCAAGAGGAAAAGAAACAGGAGAGAAAAGGCCAGGTGAGTAGAAACTGAAGGGAAAGGGGAAGGAACAGGGGGATAGAAAGATTAGAAGATAACGGGAAAGAGAAAGACTGATACTGCCGGCACTCAAACCTATCCCCAAAAGCATTGAAGTCTCCCCTCTCCTTCTAGTTCCCAAACTTTCCTCAGTACTCAGATACACACACTGCCCCCAAGGTGAGATTTACTGTCCCATTGAGGGAGACTGAAAGATAGTGAGTAATGTTTTTCCAGCGGAGTGTCAGCAATATTCATGCATACCCCTTCCCCAAAGTGATCCCTTCTCTTTTGCCTCAGCCAGTCAGTCAATTTCCCTCTTCTAGCATTCCCTCTTGACCTTAAAAACATTCATATCTCTACCCCAGAGTACCTAGCTGACCTTATCCACCTTCACACCCTCGCCCTCCTGCTTCGCTCAGCCTATGCTAAACGTTTATTCCTCTCACCCACTTGCTGTACCCATCTGGAACTCACCCTTAGCTCTGCCTTTTACTTACTTGGTCCCACACTCTGGAATTCTCTACGCCACACACTCTGACTGGGTGGTATATCAAGTGTATGAATAAAGATAAAGATAATTATCATCCCCCCCCCCCAAGGTGGCCAGCATCTCCCCTTTCCTTCTCCCGCCCACATGGACATCATCTCCCCTTCCCCTCCCAATGTGCCCTGTATGTTGCAAGCATCTCCCCTTCCCCCCACCAGGTCTCCAGCATTTCCTTCCCCTCCTCTTCCCCTCTCCCCCATGTATGTCCAGTGGTTCGGGGCTTGCAGCCTCCTCTTCCCCACCTGCATGCCTCCCCTCCTCTCCCACTGCATCGCCCTACCTCTATTCAGGCTCCCTGAAGCATTGTAAAACAGTTGTGTATGGCTTGGGGCCTCAGAGTTCAGATGTGCACTCAAACCCTCCAGCAGGAAGTTTGCCATGGAGAGAGTGGGACACAGGTGAGCTGCAGTACATGCACCTGTAATCTGAGACCCTACACCATCCACAGCTGCTTTACAAGGCTTCAAGGAGCCCAGACAGCAGTAGAATGATGGTGGTGGAAGTAGGGGGGGAGGGGGGAAGCAGGCCACGTCCAGCTGCTGCTCCAAATGCATGAGAGTATACATACTATATAATGTGTGTCTTGGTAACTCTGTGGACATAGACACACACCACCACACACACATTCACCACTCAGAATCACTACATATGCAATCATGTACTTACTTTCACCCCCCCCCCCCCACCCCCCTATTCTTGCAGTCAGCAAGATAGCAAGATGCATCTTTGGGCAAAGCTTAGAGCATGCATTTTTCAACTTTTTTTTAATAAATGCTAGATTGATAAATTATTTATGTTAGTCACAGAATTGGACAAGGGAGCACTGGTGAATTTTCTTTCATCATTTTGAGAGAAAATCAATCTGGAAAATCTAATTAGTATCACTCATAAGAGCTTTTATCAAGAAAGAACTACTTCCCTCTCTTCTGTGCCGATGGAAAAAATTCTTTATTTGAATAAGACCCATGGGATGAAATCCCAGTAGCACGACCTGAGCCCTTCTGTTTTACCAGTCGAAATGCAGATGCTAGCAGATATAAAGGAAAAGATGTCAGTTCATGTAAGCATTTGCAGCTATGAAATTACCCATTGTGGTCTTGGCTTGTGGGATTCTGTTCAATTTTATCAGTGTTTATCCTCTTTTATTATTTCTTTGTGAATAATAAAATATTGAACAGGTAGTTATAGACTCAACTTAATCATTAAAAGTTCCATTTATAAAGAAAACATTTATCGGGTCTCTAGGCTCACAGAAGATACAGTTCACCCCATGGGCAGCACAAATATTTGTTAAGAAGCTCGCCTTGTCCACACTAGTTTTTTCGAATAACTCTCAGCTACAAAGGTCATGCTGAAATAGTATGGAAACTGGAGAGGGATCACATTTACAAATGAACCTGCTTCTTGCCTCTTCCTCCACTACACTCACATTTCCAATTTAGATGAACCTTTAAATCTCTGTTAGAATCCACATCCAATAATCTGAAAGGAGCTTTCAAGGTCCAAGATAAGTAACAGCACTGAGACAAAGAATGACATCTGGAAACTGCAATGAGCACTCCAGACACATCAGCAGCCTCCCAGTCTGAGAGCCAGAAAGCTCATTAGTGTTCCGCACTGTAACTCTTAGAAGGCAAAAGTCCTCAAGTACTCTTTAAGCATTTTGCAGTAAATACAATTTTGGAGGGTACATTTACACTTATGGCAAAAGTTGTGCCATTTCTCCATCCCACTGGTTAAATGAACTGAAAATGTTGCATTAATTTTTGTAAACTTGCATAATCCATTATAGTTTTAAGGGGAGAAAAGGATGTTTTGGGCACCAGAATCAGCTCTTTGCTGTCATTCTTTGCAAAAACTGAAATTGGTACCTGTGATCCCTCTTTGGCAGTGGTGGTAATCACACAGTATTCTCTCTCACAATGCCAAGCAAACTCCTTTCTCTCTCTCTTTACCTTGCATACCCAACATCACTCCCTTCTCTCTCTCCCAACATTGTCCATCATTACTTTCTCTCCTTTCTGCTCAACAACGTTCATCCCCACTTTCTCCCTTTCTCTACCTTCAGCCTAGCACTTCTCATCCGTCACCTTCTTGTTTTTCAGAATGTCCATCTCTCATCCCCCTGGCACAGCACATTCATCTCTTTTTCTCCTTTTTTACCCGGCATCCATACCCCTCTCTCTCTTCCTCCTTGCTCAGCAATATACCCTCTTCCCAACCTTACCCCCTGACCAGCATCCATGCTCTGTTTCCCCCCTAACCAGCATCTGCCCTCTCTTTTCCCACCCTCTTTTCCTGCCCTTTCTACCTTCCCAGAGAGCTCTCACTCAGCTACAATGGAATGTGGGCCTCCTCTTCATTGGCTGGTAGCATGGGCTCTGCCCATTCATGGGGTTGGCCATGCCAATTCCTGGGCGTCCTACTTCTTTTTGAAGGATGGTGGGTTGAGCTCTGCTAGCTACCCTAAGCCTCTATTTTGGTAACTGAATGATGGGGCTCTGACAGCTGTCTCCAAACACTTGTTCACTTCAGAATCTGGCAAAATGGGCTTCATCAGCTTCTCCAGGCCGGAACGGAAGCAATTTCAAGAATCAGAAGCTAATTGCTGATATCACAATGCACAAAAGCAGCATGCATTATGAAGATGATTTTATAAGGAGCTGCATAAGTTATGCACCATCAAGACATGTAAATCAAGTATTTTGATTCTCTTATGCACATGGATGGGCCTTTACGTGCATAGTTTAGCTGGACACTATTTAATCAGTATGAACGCCAGACCAATGGCACGTACTGTCTTTGTGGGCATGCACAGGGATGGAATATGAGCTTTATGTGTGTTCTTTAAAAATCTAGGCGCAGGCATTTATGCCTGTCTAAGGGCTGGTATAGGTTGCCTGTGCCTAGATTTAATGTGCGTTTTTCACCACTTACGCCCCTATTTTATAAGGAAAATAGGTACCTGCTTGAATTTGCCAGTATTTGCTACCTGGATTAGCCTGACTATTGTCACATACTCAATAGATCTTCAGTCTGGTCCAAAGCATGTCTATATTCTTATGATAGAGGCAAGTAGCATCTTACAAAGTGATCGATTTATTGAGGCATGAGCTTTCAAGGACACAAGTTTATTTTGTCAGATGCATGAAGAACAGGTCAGGAGCTGGGTAAATATACATGAAGATGGAAAAGGAGGAGAGGATATGGAATATAGCGAAGCTACTGAAAAAGACAGGGCAGGGTGTGGAAGGGAAATGATAATAGCAGAATAGTTCAGCTAAATGACATTTGTGGAGAGTGAGAGAAACTAAAGACAGGATGTTCTGAAAATGGTTAAGTCCAGTCACACCTGTAGTGAGTCTTGAAGCTATTGTCCTTCTTCAGGCTTAGGCTGATGTTATGAGTTTTTTGATGGGTTCCAGTTAAGCAGTTAACACAGGACATACCGGTAGATTCACTTGCTTATCACCCCTCCTACCAACCCAAGCCAATCTCCCCCCCCCTGCAGGTAGGGAAAGAGGCAGGGAACAGCCAGAGCAAAGACAGCACATGACACCTGATATTAGTGGACAATTTCGCAGCAGCTTTATTAACAATAACAAACCAACAACCGCATAACCATACCCAAACTAATAATCCCAAACACATTGCATTTGTAATCAGCCCTAGTCTGCTGTAGGACCAGCAAGACTGTAATTTATTCTGTAACACAGGTACACTACCAAAAAACTGCCTGGGTGCTGAATCCCGTCACGTTTTCTTGCAAAATTAGGGCCCAAAATAGAAAACAAGCATTTCAATCAGTCTAGGGCCCCCTTCCATACAGCAAGGGGGCCCACTTACAGGCACAACTAACTCAGCTGTACCTTAACACTTATTACAGTTCTGCAGTCCCCCACTCTGGCTAAGAGTGACCATAGCGTACATCTCTGTTGTGATCACACCAAGTTCAATGTCCAATTCAGATACACTTAACACCCTTCTGGGGCAGTTGCTCTGTGACTTGCCACCCAAGTTGAAGCCAGTTCAGATGGGCTTAAGAGGCTACTACAGGTGCATCTCAAGGGTTTCTTGCAAATCAACATTAAATAAGACTTTCCCAATGTATGACATCTTTTTTTTTAATAGCTTTATTTAACACTTTTTTATATAAACAATTACAATAATGCCAAAAGAAAAGAAAAAAAGGGAGATAGAAAGAAACCCACAAACATCATACACATAACAAAATCTCCAGCAACCAACACAAAAAACACATAAGTAACCCCCACACCTCAACCCCCCCCTCCCGCCCTCCCTACTACCACTGGAATCAAGCTGTATACCAGGAGAGGATACCACCATGTGCATGGGCAATAAAGAGTAAAAGGAGCAAGAAGAGAAAAAAGAAACATTTGTTAACCCCACTCACTCCCAGCAACATTATTAAACTTTGTTACAGCACGCAGTATCAGCAAATTCTCTCAGGGCGTTCCATTTCTGCAGGTATTGTGGGCTACGGGTCACCCCCTTACGGGGCATCTGCTCATATTTGCTAAACACACAAACCTGAGCCCACCACATGTGATATCGCAACCCAGCCGTGTTCTTCCAGTGGCGGGCTAGCAAGTAGATAGCTACTCCTAGCATGAAATCTAATAAAAACCTATGCTCTTTACACAAGTTAGGAATAGGCATAGCAGAGCAAAAAGCAACCAAACCCCAGGTTAAGGGGGTCTGGAAGTCCAAGATTCTCTGGACTGGTGTCCACACCTGGAGCCAGAATGACTGCACCCTTTGACATTCAAACAGCATATGCCTCAGTGTCCCCACGTGCTTACCGCACGTCCAGCAGAGCGAGGAGGCCGAACTATCCCATTTACACAGTCTAACAGGTGTTAAATAGGCCCTATGTGCGAACAAGAACAGGGACTGCGTAATGGAGGCCGCCTTGGCAACTCTCACTTGACGCACCCAAAATCTCTGCCAGGAACGCTGCGTCATGCAAACACCTGTATCTTGTTCCCACACTTTCTGCAGCCCAAGTAATCGTGCAGACAACCCTCCATGTAGCTCCTTATACAGGAAAGAGGCTGCTTTGCCAGACTGCTGTGCCAGCTGAATTGTAGTATCAACGTCCCACACTTCCTGCAGCAACACGCTCCCCACGAGAAGCTTACTTAAGCAGTGCTTTAATTGAAGCCATTGAAAGTATAACTTCCCGGGAAGCTGAAACTCCTGTTGCAATCTACCAAAGCCTTTCCACTCTTTCTGGTCCAATAACTGTCCAACAGTCCAAATGCCCTTTTCATACCAAGGTTTCCAAGCAAAGGGCTTTTGCTGAATCTTGAAATATGGGTTATACCAGATAGGGAGATCAAGCGCGACACTCCCCTCAGTCCCCACTGTTTTAGCTAGGAACCTAAATGCTCGCTGAGTGTCAATAATCATCCGAGGCCTGCCAGAGGTCTCACTAAACACCATTCCAGGGAGTAGGTACAATGGGACAGGGGCTACCAACCTCTTTTCCAGATCTAGCCAGACCGGGCTCAGATCTGAAGGCTGCTCTCTCCATCTAATACCCTGCTTCAGTAGGAAAGCTTGATGATACATGAAAAAATCAGGAAAGCGAACCCCTCCGTCCTCTTTTGAGGCTTTCAACTTTTTAAGGGCAATTCTCGGGGGTTTGTGCTGCCACAGGAAAAGTGCAAGGAGCTTCTCAAGTTGCCGGTAAAAGTGTAGAGGAAAATAGAATGGCACCATCTCTAATATGTAATTTATTTTGGGCACAATGGTCATTTTGATTGTTTCCAATCTGCCCCACCAGGATAATAACAACGGGGACCACTTTGTGGTCAGACTCTGTACATTGGCCATAACTGCCTCCATATTATGTTGCAGCATAGCATCCAGAGAGTGACAATAGTATGCTCCTAGGTACTTAATCTTAGTTGACTCCAGGGCCGGATTTACCTATACGCCATGTACGCCATGGCGTAGGGCCCACAGCTGGCAAGGGCCCACAAAATTGGGAAAAATTAGCTTTTTTTTTAAATTAAAAAAAAAAAAAACCTGCTGGCTGCCGCCGCGGGGCCCCCTCTGCTGCCGCGGCAGCATGGACTGACCCGCGGGGGCCCCCTCTGCAAGCTCGGTCCGTCGGTCCCTCCCTCCCTCCGTGCAGGCTGTGAGAGGCGCGAAGGGAGAGTGTCTCCCTCGCGTCTCTGTTAAGCCCGCAGGGGCTGATGGGAAATTTCCCATCAGCCCCTGCGAGCTTAACAGAGACGCGAGGGAGACACTCTCCGTTCGCGCCTCTCACAGCCTGCATGGAGGGACCGACGGATTCAGCTTGCAGAGGGGGCCCCCGCGGGTCAGTCCATGCTGCCGCGGCAGCAGAGGGGGCCCCGCGGCGGCAGCCAACAGTTTTTTTTTTAAAATTAAATTTTACTTTAGGCCGATGGGGGGGGGGAGGACTGGTAATGGGCTATGGGGGGGGATGGGGAGGGGCCTGGAAATGGGGTGGGGGGTTTAAGGCTGGAGGTGGGCTGATGCGGGTTGGTCTGCTTAAGGGCTTTGGGCTGTTGGGAGGGGTTTAGAAATGGTCATGGGCGTTGGGGGGGTTAAGACTGGTAATGGGCTGTGGGCTGATGTGGGCTGTATGGTAATGGGCTATGGGGGGCTAGGACTGGAAAAGGGATGGGGGGGTTAAGACTGAAGGAGGGCTCAAGGGGTAAGGACAGGTAATGGGCTGAGGGCTGTTGGGGGGGTTAGAACTGGTAATGGGCTTTGGGGGGGTTAAGACTGGTAATGGGCTGTGGGCTGATGGGGGCTGTCTGGTAATGGGCTATGGGGGGGCTAGGACTGGAAAGGGGCTGGGGGGTTAAGACTGGAGGTGGGCGGATGGGGTTCGGACTGGTAATGGGCGGTCGGGGGGGGTTTAGAAATGGTAATGGGCTTTGGGGGTGGTAAGACTGGTAATGGGCTGTGGGCTGATGGGGGCTGTCTGGTAATGGGCTATGGGGGGCTAGGACTGGAAATGGGCTGGGGGGGTTAAGACTGGAGGTGGGCTGATGGGGTTAGGACTGGTAATGGGCTGTGGGCTGATGGGGGGGGGGTTAGGACTGGCAATGGGCTATGGGGGGCTGACTGGAAATGGGTTGATGGGGTTAGGACTGGAAGTGGGTTGATGGGGGGCTAGGACTGGTATTGGGTTGGGGGGTTGCTAGGACTGGAAATGGGCTGATGGGTGGCTAGGACTGGAAATGGGCTGATGCAGGGACTAGAAGGGAATGGATGCTGGGTGAGGCTGGAACTAGAAGGGAGCTGATGTTGGGGGAGGATTAGAATGGGATGGGGCTGGAAGAGTAAAATGGAGAAGGGAAAAATATTTTGTGTGGGAGGGATAAAAAATCTACAATTGGCCGGGTATTGGGAGAGTAAGTGGGGATTGAGGATGGAGGGGTAAAATTTGAGTGGATGAAATAGGAATGAGGAAAGAGCAAAAGGAGAAAGATTAGTATGTTAAAGCAGATGTAGAGAGAGAATGGAAAAAAACTAGAAGAGAGAAGAAAGGACAAATGGACAGCAGACGATGGAGAGTTAGCAGAAGACACGAAGAAACCAGAAGAAAGTGGCTGGAGCAATTGCAGCTGAAAAAAATGCACAAAAGGTAGAAAAATATCTCTTTATTTTGAATTTATTAATTGGAATATGTCAGCTCTGGTAAATGTGCATCATTAACGTCTGCGCTTTGTTTAGTACAAGAGCAAATTAATGTATAGTTTTATTTCTACAGTGTTGTACATTCCAAGTTTGGCTTTTGGGATTCCCAGTTTAATTATTGTCTTCCTGTTTCTAAATTGTGATTACTTGTTTGGTGATGGTCTATGTTCTGCATGTGTAGCTGAGCTGAGGTGTTCTGTTTATATAATTCCTATTTGACATTGCCACTTGCTCTCTTTCCCCAGTAGGTCATGTATTTTTGTTCTCTGAAATGTATTGGTTTAATATTTGCAGTGTTGCCTTTTGATTGGTAGAGTATGGTGCTTTGTGAGTCCTGGTAGTGCTGTTAGGATACGGCGGGTTTTCTATGGGTTCTAAATGGGCAGTGTTTGTAGTAGTTCCTAATGTGTCTGGCAGTTGGCACTGGATTATAGTAATGTAGAAATCTTTTAGTCTTTCTTCTCCATACACTCATTAAGAGGCACGTTTACTAAAAGTTAGCATATGGTAACATTATGCAAATATTTATGCAAATGAGGCCCCTTATGCAAATGAGGCCCCGCACCCCCCTTGGGCCGCCCCTGCTGGGGGCCCACAATTTTTGTTGGCGTAGGGCCTGTGATAAGGAAGCTTATCATAGCTCAGGAAGGAGCTATAGAAAAGGTGAAGTGACTCTGAACAAGCAACCTGTCAGTTCTGGTAGAAATAAGAAAACAGAATTTTCTCATAAAAGACTACCAGTCCCAGAATGCACCAGGTTTCCAACAGCCATGAGAGGAGCTGAAGTGGGAAAACGTGTGTTCAATCAAAAGGGCTATGAGGTAATCCCTAAGCACTCATCTCAAAGGGCAGGGCCTGATTCAGCACAGCTGCGCTGTGTTAGGGAGGAGCACTCATCCAAGCAGAATAAGAGTAGAGTTTATTCTACAGATGACCATCTTCATGATCACCTTGGATATCCAGAGAATTGTCCTCAGTATCCTGAGAATCAGCTTGAGTTTGATCATCAGTTTCATCTGAAGGATCATCAGAAGCAGAAGCCAAACCGGACGGACAGAGAGGGAAAGAGACCCTTTGGAAGAAAAGCCTTTGAGAGGTCTAGAAGAGTCCAAAGCAGTATGTATACTGGGAGGTATTCCAAGGGCCAGCATACACCATTGGACTGGGGAAAGCCAGAGGTATGGTGCTTCAGAGCTAGGAATCACCAGAGGCTACCTGTGAGGGAGACGGCTGCACGTGGAAGGGACCCTAAGACCTGTGCCAGAAGGTATGTGAAGAGAGATCCAGTGTCCAGGGATCTGGATTGGAAGGCTGGACATAAGAACTGGACTACATACTGGCCAGGCTATATAGAGAGGAACTCTAGCAGCAATGGAAGCTCAGGTATGAACACTGATCTATGCCCTAGCTGTAACCTTGAAAGACAGCAGGGAAACAAGTATTCTCCTGAAAATGCTCCATTGAGAGATTCATCTGTGCCAATCCATGATATTGAACCCATGCTTGTTGAACAAGGGGGAATAATAGCAGATGAGGATCCTATTTATATGGACTGTTCTCTGTCTAAACTCCGTTGGTAACTTTCTGTTATAAAGTACAGCAACCATCACAAAGAAATACAAATTTGTTCTTTAATCTACTCAGAAAAGCTCCTGAAGCAGGATTTGACCCACACAGTGGAAGGTAAGCCAGCTAAGAGGTTTCAGCTGGTGACTGCTAGCAATTAAGCCTTACCTAATTGCTTGTGAGCTAGGAGAGAATCACTTCTGTATCTATGTGGGAAGTAATCAGAAGTTAACCTGAAAAGAACAGTTTGTTTCTTGCTTTGTGGCTTTTCATTTGTTGTTTTCCTGATTTTGACTTTGTTTTTCCAAGTTAACACTGAAAGCAAGTTACCTAATTTATGTGCTACCAAGCATATCTGTGTTGGGAGAAATAACCCCATAAATAAATATCTTATTGGCTTTACCCAAGAGCACAACTAAATTATTGTCAGCAGCTGTGTCTGGTGTGAATGAACTACATTGCCCACAATACCTTGCAAATCATATAGAAATATGCACTTGCCAAGAGTGTGAAGATTCTCACCCAGGCAGCCATCTGACAGGCCTCACTCAAGGTAAATCCGGCTCTGGTTGACTCCCATACAAACGGGAATTCTTCCAAATCAGTTCTGAGAGCTCGAAAATTGAGAGGAAAAGCAACAGATTTAGCCCAGTTCATTTTATACCCCAAAAAAGAGGAATACTCCTCAATCTGCTCTAGGATATTTGCCACAGACCCTGGATTGGTGAACAACAGGAGGTCATCCGCATATGCGGAAATCTTGATATCACCCCCCGCCAGCCTAATACCCTGAATTCGACTGTTCTGCCTAAGGAGAAGGAGTAGCGGCTCAAGTGCAAGATTAAACAAAAGGGGCGATAAAGGGCAGCCTTGACGCGTACCCCGACACAATGCAAAATCCCCGGATTGGATATTATTTACAGTGATACTTGCAGAGGGAGAAGCGTACATGACCTTAAGCAATCTAAGAAATCGCTCCCCAAATCCAAACCACTCCAAGGCTGCATAGAGGAACGATCACTCAAGGCGATCAAAAGCCTTTTCGGCATCTAAGGAGAGGCCGACCAAGGGTTCCTCTTGACACTCTGCCCCTGCAATCACATGACATAATAACCGGGCATTGTCTGCAGTAGAACGCCCTTCTATGAACCCACATTGATCTGGATGGATTAAGCGGGGATCACAGAGGACAGCCTACGAGCTAATACTGTGGCAAAGATCTTATAATCCACGTTTAATAAAGAGATCAGACGGTAGTTGCCCACTATCTGCGGATCCCTCCCTGGCTTTTCCAAAACTACATCTCTAGCTGCTGCAAACATGCCCACCTGGGGGCTTTCTGCCACTAGAGAGTTATAGGATTCCTGCATAAAGATGCCAAGATCCTTGGCAAATATCTTAAAGAACTCAGCAGGCAGCCCATCGGGGCCAACCGCCTTACCAGTTTGTAACAAGCGTATGGCTTGCTCAATTTCCTCCAGGGTAATAGGGCTATCTAACATGTCTACACTGTCCTCATCTAGCCGCGGTCTATCCACTTTATCTACTAACCGCGCGAAGGCCTCTCGTGAACAACTTTTTTCAGAGGAATATAAGTTTACAAAAAAGACCCTAAAGGCCTCCGCGATGTCCTTATCTCCCAATAACAGGGCCGAGGTACCATCGGCCTTAATGGCCACAATACGACTAGCCTCCTTTTTTGCCTTCAGCGAATTGGCCAACAGCCGCCCTGCCCCATTGTTTTCCCAATAGTATAGCCCTTCCTGGGCTTTAATATATTGAGTTGCTTCATCGGTCAACAGCTGATTATATTTATACCTCAAGCGCTGCAGACGAAGTAGGATACAAGGATCTCGTCTCTTGACCAAGTTGCGTTCGCCCGCTTTAATTTGCAGATCTAATTCGGCCAACTGCTCCTTGCGGAGCCTCGCCTGATAAATACTAAAACTCGTAACCACAGCCCTGATGGAGGCTTTAAAGCCTTCCCATCTTGCCCAACCCGATGTTAACTGAGGCAGGTTAAAACTAAAGTAGTTTTTAATAGCCGAGCGTATTTTGTCTTTAAAATCACTATTCTCTAAGAAGGTTTTGTCAAAAAAACACTGAGCCGGAACCCGCTCTGGTCTCCTATCCTCCAGCATAAGAGAAACAGCAGCGTGGTCCGACAGATGCATCGCGTGGATCTCAGTGCCAATAACACTAGCAGTCAGGGTTTTAGAGAGCAACAAAAAATCTATTCTGGATAGGGATTTATGCGGAGGGGAATAGAACGTAAATTTCTGTTCTACCGGGTGCATTAATCTCCAGATATCCACCAATCCAAGGTCTTGCAATAGTGAAATCAAAACTGAATGAGCTTTCGGCGGCCTACATGATCTAGGAGGCTTCCTATCCACCAATGAATCCAAGACTAAGTTGAAATCCCCACCAACAAGGGACGGAATCACCGTTTCCCCGTGTAATTCTTGTGCAAGAGCCCTAAAAAAATCGGGATTGTCACTATTTGGAGCATATACATTTAGAACATTTAACTCTAGCTGCCCTACATGAAGATGAACTCTGACCCATCTACCAATCTGATCTGCTTGAACTTGAACCACCTGTGGGGCAAGAGCTTTCCGCACAAGTATCGCAACTCCATTATGCTTCTGTACAGCGGCCGAGAATCCCACCACTGAAAAAGGCTTGATATTTAGTTTTAAAGACTCCTTGGAATTTAAATGAGTCTTTTGTAACAACATTATATCTGCCTTTTCTTGTTGGCCATATTGAATTATTTTCTTCCGTTTCATAGGGCTATTGATGCCTTTGACATTAAAGGAAAGAATCTTAATAGGTGCCATTATATTGCTTCCTCATCACACTCTAGCAATTGCTCCGGACCAGCAGTCATCTTGCCACTCGGGGCATGATATTGAGACCACACATTAAGCTGGACATCGTACCTCTGCTTAGACAAATTACACATAAAATCCCAGTGATACAAACCCATGAGCTTGATTCCAGTGAACCCTGTGGAGGACACACCACCCACCCCCTGTATAGGTGAACCTGCTACGTCAGGAGAGGCCCTAGGACCGGCTCACAGTACACGTACGCGTGCGCTGGTCAGCCCACTGCTATAACCCTCAAAACCGGTGGACAAAAAGCTGCTGAGAACCTCAGGCTTCTTGCCGACCTTAACACATACTGTATGAACCCCAAATCCAATACCACCCACAAGACCATGCCAAATACATCAATCAAATGTCCCAGATGAACTCAGGACATCAACTCCGCTTCTTTATAGTCCAGATAGCTTCGCAGAGCTTCCGGTTCATCAAAGTTCCTCGTTTGGTTATGGAGGGTAACCCTCATTCTAGCCGGGTACAGAAGTCCAAATCTGGCCTGAAGGTGTTGGAGTCTGGGTCTTAGCGAGAGGAAAGCTTTACGCCTATCTACAGTCGCATTGGCAAAGTCCGGAAAAAACAGCAATCTGTGGCCCTCATACTCCAGCGGCGAGTGTACTCGCGCTGCTTCTAGAATTTTCACTGCATGCTGAAAGCGCAGGACTTTAAAGATGATAGGCCTAGTCTTCTTGCTATTCAAAGCAGACTGCGAGGGGACCCGATGGGCCCTTTCGATTTCAAAGGGCATATCAAACGATAACTTCAATACTGCTGGTACCAACCTCTGCACAAACGCACACATGTCTTTGCCTTCCACACCTTCGGGCACCCCTATAATCCGTACATTGTTCCTTCTGGATCTATTGTTGTTGTCTTCTATTTCTCGTTGTAAGGCCTTAATTTGCTTTGCATGTTTGCCGATGTCCTGTAGTTTCTCCTCGTGGACAGCCAACTTCGAGTCCACGGTATCTTGCCGTTCGACGATGGTTTCCATTCGCTGCTTTAAGAGGCTAATATCCCCTTGCATGGACGATAGCGCATTGCTGTTAAGCGTGACTATTTCTTTGACCGATCTTATTTCTGCAAGGATCTCCTGCATCGCCTCTGAGCCTTCCCGGCTCGACGCCATTTTCTGTGGAGACGGAGGTTCCGTCTTTGATCTCTTGACGCTCGAATTTTGGCTTCCAACAAAGTCTAAACGCCTCCCCAATGTATGACATCTTTACAGTAGAGACTAGCGTAACCCTCATCCACCTTGGGATGCATGATTTACAGAACCCCTAGGTGACTTGTCCAAACTCCAGTCTGCCTGTTGTCCATATCCTTTGATGAATGCAATGGCAACGAGGGCTAATATCAGACCAGATAATGTGGCGATGAAGGAGAGATTCTGTCTGGCCACATTAATCAGCCTTAAGCAAGACAAGGTTCCCCAATCATTTCTTCCCAAGGGGAATGACAATGGCAAATAGATACTCTAACAGTCAAGCTAAGATAGGGGCCATATGTCTCAGCTCACCATCCCTCCCCATGCTGCAAGAAAGGAACAAGCAAACAAAGGCAGAAAGCAGGTTGATGATGTCAGCGAAGAGGGTAGGGGCAGACGATGAAAGCAGACCCATTCCTCTACTGCTTATTGATGAGGTCAGCAAGAAGGGCAGGAATCAATTATGGAGGCAGACCCACTGCTTCCTTATTCAACAGTGCTAAATTTTTCCCTACAGCTGCTTCTGTAGAGATACAGATTCACGGGAGGGATGTGTGTTTAAAATCCCAACAAGGACTTAATGTGGGGAATTGGACGGAATAAGGAAGATTGCATTCCAAGGCATACCACCTGAGTACCCTAACTTTATTCCCATCTCCTGTGGCTGCCTATGGCCAGTAATGATACACAAAGCAGTTGCTTTAAGGGACCAACATAACTTTTCTGCTCTGTTGGTTCAAAGATGAGTGATGTTTAACTGTGGCAATACAGTCAGCTGCAGCTGCTCCGAAGAGGCAATTACCTCATGCTGTTGGTGCTCTGGTTTGCACTGGGGCAGCCAGCCCTGAAGTGAGCAGGAGGATGTAGGAGAGGCCATAGGCTTGCACTGGGAGCACTCAACTTGCATCTGCCCCAAAGGATAGAATTAATGGCAGCAAGCACCACCCTGAGCATAGAGGGCTCCCGGGCCATTGTATGGAACTCTGCTACCATGACTCAGGCCACCAGTCACAAGTAGAAGTCGGGGTAGAGAGATAGGAGCATGGCGCCATCTTACAGCTCACTCAGTGCTTCCGGCACACCACCTTCTCTTTCATGCTGTAGGGCCCCTCTGAAGTTCTTTTGTAGGAGTATGGCAAATCTTAAGGTCAGAAAGAGAGTGCCTAGAAAGGCTGAAATCTTCTTCTTCTAGTTTTGAATGTTGCAATTTCTAATGCCAGATAAAGCAGGAAAAGAAAGAATTTGAAAAAATCTTGCCGTGGAAGCAAAACACATAGGGCCTGATTCCATTCTGCACATAGACCCCTCAGAGGGGATCGCGATTCTGATCATCTGGGCATGTCTAGCCCTGTGGGATCAGAATCGCGAACAGTCTTGCATGTGCAGGCCAGGACTGTGAGTCAGTCTGGCCTACACGGGCAAGACTGCCTCTGTTTAACTCAGTCAAGGCTCCTCATTGGAGCCGCGGTACCATGGCATCATGTTGTCATGCCACTGCGGCTCCATTGAAGAGCCACAATGCTGGCCGCCTGAAAAAGGTGTTTATTCCCCGCACCCCGATATGGCCTCCTAGGCCAGGGTCCGGTTGCAGGGAATGTCCGCTGCCCCCCCCCCCTCCGCCCCATCCGCACCCTGACAGAGAAATTAAGACACGTCCAAGGAAGTTATTCCACCTTGGAGGTGGCATAACTTCCCTGCACATGTCGCTGGCCCTGGACTTCCAGGGCCGACATTAGAATTGGCCCTGTACATCCAGGGCCAACGACCACTCACTACCCATCCAGACTCTGCCCCCTGGCTGCCCATTCCCTGCCCCCATCTAACTTCCCTGCACAACCAGTGGGGAAGTTATTCAGGTGTTGAAAGAATTGAAATATAAGCTTGCAGATCTATTATCAATCTGTGAACTATCATTAAAATCATCTATAGTACCGGAGGACTGGATAATGGCTAATGTAATCCCAATTTATAAAAAGGGTTCCAGGGGTGATCAGGGAAACTAAAGACCAGTGAACCCGAGTCTGTACTGGGCAAAATGGTAGAAACCATTATAATGAATAAAATTACTGAACATATAGATAATCATGGTTTAATGGGAGAAAGCCAACACAGATTTAGTCAAGAAAGGTCTTGTCTTACTAATCTGTCATATTTTTTTGAAGATGTGAACATACAGGTAGACCAAAGTGAGCAGGTGATACAGTATATCTGGATTTTCAGAAAACCTTTGACAAGGTCCTCATGAGAGACTCTTAGCAAAATTAAAAAGTCATGGGATTGAAGGCAGCATACTATTGTGGATCAGGAACTATTTAAAAGATAGAAAGCAGAGAGCAGAGCTAGATGGCCAATTTTCCCAATGGAGAAAGGTGAATAGTGGAGTACCCCAGGGATCTGTGCTGGGTCCACTGCTTTTTGGCATATTCATAAATGTCCTGGAAAAGGGAATAACAAGTGAGGTTATCAAATTTGCAGATGACACAAAACTATTTGAATTGTTAAAACCCAACAGGATTGTGGAAAATTGCAAGAGGATCTTGATAAATTGGAAGACTGGGCATCCAAATGGCAGATGAAATGTAATGTGGACAAGTGCAAAGTTATGCACCTAGGAAAGAAAAACCCAAACTATGGTTGCACGATGCAAGGTTCCACATTAGGAACCACCACACAGGAAAAAGATTTAGGTGTCATCGTGGAACCCTCTGCCCAGTGTGCAGCGGCAGCCAAGAGAGCAAATAGAATGCTAGGAATCATAAGGAAAGGAATGGAAAATAAAGCAAAGGATATTATAATGCCTCTGTATCGTTCCAGGGTGTGACCGCATCTTGAGTATTGTGTGCAATTCTGGTCGCCGTATCTTAAAAAAGCATTATTAGAAAAGGTACAGAGAACAGCCACCAAAATGGTAAAGGGGATGGAAGGATACCTCTATGAAGAAAGGCTAAAAAGGTTAGGGCTCTTCAACCTGGAAAAGAGACGGCTGAGAGGAGATATTATAGAGGTCTATAAATGAATGAATGGAGTGGAACGGGTAAACGTAGATCGATTGTTTATGTCATCAGAATATAGAAAGACTAGGCGACATGCAATGAAGCTACAGGGTAAACTATTTAAGACTAATAAGAGAAAATATTTTTTCACTCAATGTGTAATCAAACTCTGGAATTTGTTACCGGAGGATGTAGTAAAAGCTGTTAGTGTAGCTGGGTTTTAGAAAGGGTTAGACAAGTTCCTAGAGGAAAGGTCCATAAGCCATTATTAAAAGGGACCTGGGATATCAATGCTTGACCCAATACAAGCATTGTGGAACCTGTGCCTTTTGGGGAAACTGCTAGTTACTTATGACCTAGATTTGCCACTGTTGGAAACAGGATACTGGGCTTAATGGACCTTGGTCCTTGGTCTGACCCAGTATGGCATATCTTATGATCTGTGCTGGGCCCGATGCTTTTTAACATATTCGTAAATGACCTGGAAATGGGAATAATGAGTGAGGTAATCAAATTTGCAGATGACACAAAATTATTCAAAGCTGTTAAAACGCAAAATGATTGTGAAAGCAAGAGGTCCTTGATACATTGAAAGACTGGATGTCCAAATGGCAGATGAAATTAACGTGGTCAAGTGAAAAGTTATGCACCTAGGAAAGAAGAATCCAAACTATGGTTACACGATGAAAGGTTCCACATTAGGAATCACCACCCAGGAAAAAGATCTCGGTGTCATCATGGATATATGTTGAAACCGTCCTCCCAGTGTGCAGCGGCAACCAAGAAAGCAAATAGAATGTTAGGAATCATAAGGAAAGGAATGGAGAATAAAACAAAGGATATTATAATGTCTCTGTGTTGTTGTATGATGTAACTGCACCTTGAATATTGTGTGCAATTCTGGTCACCATATCTTAAAAAAGATATAGCGGAATTAGAAAAGGTACAGAGAAGAGCCTCCAAAATGGTAAAGGGGATGGAAGGATACTCCTATGAAGAAAGGCTTACAAAGGTAGGGCTTTTCAACTTGGAAAACAGACAGCTGAGGGGAGATATGATAGAGATCTATAAATTAATGGAATGGATAAACATAGATCAGTTGTTTACGCCATCAAAAATTAGAAAGACTAGGGGACACGCAATGAAGCTACAATGTAACCCATTTAAGACTAATAAGAGAATATATTTTTTCACACAACACGTAATCAAACTCTGGAATTTGTTACCAGAGGATGTAGTAAAAGCTGTTAGTGTAGCTGGGTTTAAGAAAGGTTTGGCAAACAAGTTCCTGGAGGAAAGGTCCATAAACCATTATAAAAGAGGACCCAGGAAATCCACTGCTTGCCCCAGGACAAGCATTGTGGAACTTGTGTTCCTTTTTGGAACCTGCCAGGTACTTGTGACCTGGATTTACCACTGTTGGAAACAGGATACTGGGCTTGATGGACCTTGGTCTGATGCAGTATGGCATATCTTATGTTCTTATTTGTGTCCATGTATTCTTTTTCTTAGAGATTGGCCTGTTTGTTCTATGTATATTTACCCACCTATTGAACTGCATTTCATGTCTCTGATGAAGCAGACTCTGGTCCTCAAAAACTCATGTTTCAATAAACTGGTTAGTCTTTAAGGTGCCACCTATCTCTGTTATTTTGCTACTTTACCGTAGACTAAGACAGCTGCTACTCTGAAAATGTTATATTCTAATGTAGTTGAGGAATGTCACAAGTGGAGGCTACTAGACACTCAGCTTTCTTCTTTCTTGATGCCGTGCTATGGAATTCTCTCCCATCTTCTCTCAAACTTGAAATCTATTTTAAAAGATTTAAAAACTCATTAGTATTAACTAGTATTTTAGGTCTAGCTTACCTGGAGTGGCAAGGCGCCCCTATATTAAATTTACTTTTCTTCCCTTCCTGGTTGTCAGCCCACTGCTATAATCACTAGGTTAGTCCTCCAATTTTTCTTCTCTTCTAGCTTTATTTCTTTATTTACATTCTCTGATATACTGTGCTATTCTGCATCAGTGCAGTTTACATTGAACAAACTGAAATTACATTGAACAGGGCATTATAACTTGGAGATAACTATTTACAGGGAACATGGGCTATGGAGAGTTAAGTGGCTTGCCCAAGACCACAAGGAGCACCTGTGGGACTAGAAACCCCAGTCCTTCTGGCCCAAGGTTGCTGTCCTCTAGTGGGATTTGAACCCCCAATCTTCCGGCCTGAAGTACCTTGCCCCAACCACTAGGCTACTCCTCTGCTATAGCTGTTTGCCTTATGTCATGCTACACTCTCCTTAGTTTCCCTTTAACTTTTACTTGTAAACTGGATTGCTGAGAAGTGGTATAGCAAATGGCAAATATATAAACAAAATAAAAACTATGGGGGCTGTTTTCAAAGCGATTAGCATTAAGGTAGTGACTTGGTGGGTTAGGGGTGGAGAGTGAGGATGGTGAGCATTCCCTTGCCATGCACTGTTGATGCTTGTGGTAACTGCACAATACAAGCATGCCCATGCTCCTCCCACAACTAATGCATGGTCTGCAGATGGTGCAGGGAATTCCTGCTCTATCTGAATTTGGCCCACGTAGCACAGTTACTTACCTGTAACAGGTGATCTCTGGGAACAGCAGGAATTAGTCCTCACATATGGGTACGTCGGTACCGACGGAGCCTGAGCGGGAAAGCTCCCCAGCTTCCCAGAAGGAAGCTTTTGGGGCCTCCCACTGCACATGCGCGCTGCCTTCCCGCCTTCCTGACCAGCTCTCCTCAGTTCGAGTTTATAGCTGAGACAATAGAGAGAGGAAAGGAAGATAGATAGAAGATACAACTCCTAGGGGAGGTGGGTGGGTTGTGAGGACTAATTCCTGCTGTTCCCAGAGATCACCTGTTACAGGTAAGTAACTGTGCTATCTCCAGGAACAAGCAGGAATAAGTCCTCACATATGGGGACTCCCTAGCTAAGATGCCTGGGAGATCCCCTTCCAAGGGTTCGCCATCTTCGTATGGATCCAGGCATCCATCCTGGGAAGGTGGGCAGGAGTTGTTCAAGTATGGAACAGGTGTTTGAGGACAGCCTGACCAAACAAGGCATCCCGGCGGGAGTCCTTGTCCAAACAGTAATGGGCTGTGAAGGTATGAACCGAGGCCCAGGTGGCGGCTCGACAGATCTGATCTATGGATACAGAGTGAAGATGAGCCATAGAAGTGGCCATGGCTCTCACATTGTGAGCTGTGACATGGCCTTCCAGAGAAATGTTTTTACTCTGGTAAGCAAAGGAAATACACTTAGCAATCCAATTGGAAAGTGTACGTTTGGAGACTGGAAGTCCCAAATGAGAAGGATCAAAAGCCACAAAAAGTTGGGAAGACTTTCGATGTGGCTGAGTTCTGTTGAGGTAAAAGGCGAGAGCTCTTTTACAATCTAGAGTATGAAGGTTCCTCTCTGCACTGGATGCATGAGGAGCCGGAAAAAAGACAGGTAGATATACCTCTTGATTAAGATGAAAAGGCGAGACCACTTTGGGCATAAAGTGGGGATTCGTCCTGAGGACCACCTTATCATGATGAAACCTAGTATAAGGTGGATGAGCCACTAAGGCCTGTAGTTCACTGATGCGGCGAGCCGAAGTGACTGCAATAAGGAAAAGGACCTTCCAGGAAAGAAATTTCAAGGAGGTAGAAACCAACGGTTCAAAAGGTGGCTTCATAAGCTGACCTAGAACTAGGTTCAAATCTCATGCTACCGGAGGAGGTCGGATGGGAGGCTTAGTTAGAGTCAGGCCTCTCATGAACCTTGCAATAAGAGGATGAGAGGAGACAGGTTGTCCATTTATAGGTTTTAAGGATGCTGCAATAGCACTTAAATGGACTCTGACTGAATTCGTCTTAAGGCCTGCATTAGAAAGATGCAGGAGATAGTCTAGTAGAGAATTCAAGGGAAGTGCCAGAGGGTCAAGACCCTGTTGAGCACACCAAATGGAAAAGCGTTTCCATTTGAAAGCATAGGAACGCCTCGTGGAGGGTTTCCTAGAGGCATGAAGGATATCTTTCACTGGTTGAGAAAGATTGAAGTCATGAAGGCTTAGGCCTTCAGTAACCAAGCTCTGAGGTGTAGGGACTTGGGGTTTGGGTGCCACAAAGTCCCCTCCTCTTGAGACAGAAGGTCTGGCGCAGCTCCCAGGTCCAGGGAGGGTCCCTGGGAAAGATGCAGAAGTAGAGGGAACCACACTTGGCGTGGCCAGCGTGGAGCTATGAGGATCATCGATCCGTGATCCCTCTGGAGTTGGAACAGAGTCTTGGGAATCAAAGGAATGGGTGGAAAGGCATATAGGAAGTCCTGACCCCAATGTAGAAGAAAGGCGTCGTTGGCCTGAGCTCTCTGACACGGAGTCCTGGAACAGAACCGGGGAAGTTTGGCACTGCACGGACTTGCAAAGAGGTCTATGTCCGGGGTTCCCCATTCCTGAAAGATTCTGCGTATCTGGTCCATATGCAAGGACCATTCGTGTGGAAGCAGAACTCGACTGAGTCTGTCTGCCCAAGAGTTTTGAACCCCTGGAAGATACACTGCCAGAAGATGAATTGGATGCTCTCTGGCGAAGGCCCATAATCTGAGAGCTTCGTTGCAAAGTGACAGAGAGCCTGTCCCTCCTTGTTTGTTTACGTAGAACATGGCCACCTGATTGTCCGTTTGAACTAGGACGGTCAGGTTGACAAGGAGGGTATGGAAGACTTTGAGGGCAAAGAAGATTGCTCGCAGTTCCAGGAGGTTGATGTGAAGGGTGGTCTCCTGTGGAGACCAAGTACCCTGAGTGGAGAGGTGTTGTAGATGGGCTCCCCACCCTGTTTGGGAGGCATCTGTTGTGAGGGTTGCTTGGGGCAACAAAGGTTGGAAGGGGGCCCCCAACAACAGATTCTTGGTGGACATCCACCATTGGAGGGACCAAAACAGACGCTTTGAGGTGAGTATTTGGTCGGAGAGCGCTCCTGATGCCTGAGTCCACTGGGTGGCCAAGGTCCATTGAGCTGCTCTCATATGAAGACGAGCGTAGGGCACCACGTGTACCGTGGAGGCCATGTGGCCCAGAAGTCGCAGCATTTCTCTGGCTGTCAAGTGACTGCTGGACTGAGCTTGGGAGGCCAAGCACACCAGACGTTGGCCCCGGACTTGAGGTAGGTAGGCCCTTGCAGTGGTGGTGTCCAACTGGGCCCCTATGAATTCCAGAGACTGAGTAGGGATAAGTTGAGACTTGGGAAGGTTTATCACCAGTCCCAGATACTGCAGAATGTGCCTTGTGCGGTCCAGGGAAATCTGGGCCTCTGACTGAGATGGAGCAAGGATGAGCCAGTCGTCCAGATATGGGAATACAAAAATTCCCAGACCTCTTAGAAATGCGGCAACAACTGCCATGCATTTGGTGAACACTCTTGGAGCAGAGGCTAGACCGAAGGGAAGTACTCTGTACTGGAAATGTTTTCCCTGAAACAGAAATCTTAGATATTTTCTGTGGGATGGGTGGATGAGTATATGTGTGTACGCATCCTTGAGATCTAGAGAACAAAGCCAATCCTGACTCTGAAGGTATGGAAGGAGAATGCCTAGAGAAAGCATTTTGAATTTCTCCTTGTACAGAAATTTGTTCAATTCTCTCAGATCTAGGATAGGTCTGAATCCCCCTGTCTTCTTTGGTATGAGAAAATAAGGGGAGTAGAATCCTGTCCCTTGTTGAAGAAGAGGAACCTCTTCTATTGCCCCTTGGGCAAGGAGAGAAGAGATTTCCTGACCCAACAGGGCCAGGAGAGATGGGGGAGAATTGAAGTGCCTCACCATGGTATATGGAGGAAGGTTGGAAAAATGAAGTTTGTAGCCCTCTCTGATGATAGAGAGGGTCCATTGCTCTGATGTAATTTGCCCCCATCTGGGAGCAAAGTGAGCTAACCTTCCGGGAATGGTGAGGGGCTCTGGTTGTTCTAGAGCCAGAAAGGTTAAGTTCTCTAGGCAGGGCCGGCCCGTCCATTGAGCGAGAATGTTTTTTGCACAGGGCCCCGCGTTTCAGGGGGCCCCGCGCAAAAAACATTCTTTTGTAAAAGTAAAATAAAAAAAAAATGAAAGAACCTGTCTCCTGCCGATGTCGGGGCTGCCGCGGCAGAATCGATGCGTGCCGCGGGGCACCCCCTGTACCCGGCACAGCCCTCTTCTCCCCGTAGCAGCTCTCACTGTGTGAGCTGCAGTCAAACGCGCCGGCTTGCAGAGCGCGAGGGAAGAGTTTCCCTTTCGCGACTCTGTTAAGCCCGCGGGGGCTGATGGGAACTTCCCATCAGCCCCCGCGGCTTAACAGAGCAGCGAGGGAAAAACTCTTCCCCTCGCGCTCTGCAAGCCGGCGCGTTGACTGCAGCTCAGAAGAGAGAGCTGCTACGGGAGAAGAGGCTGTGCCGGGTACAGGGGGCCCCGCGGCACGCTCAATTCTGCCGCGGCGGCCCCGACATCGGCAGGAGACAGGTTCTTTCATTTTTTTAAACTTTCCCTGGGCTGGGCTGGGCTGGGCTTGGGGGGGGGGGGTTGAGTGGTGGCGGTGCGGGCTTGTGCTGGCTGGGGGGGGGGGGGTTAGGAGTGGTGCGGTGCTGTGCTGGGCTGGGGGGGGGTTAGGAGTGGTGCTGGGCTGGGCTGAGCTGGGGGGGTTAAGAATGGTGCTGGGCTGGGGGGGGGTTAGGAGTGGTGCTGTGCTGGCTGGGCTGGGTGGGGGGGGTTTAGGAGTGGTGCTGGGCTGGGTGGGGGGGTTAAGAGTGGTGCTGGGCTGGGTGGGGGGGGTTAGGAGTGGTGCTGTGCTGGGCTGGGTGGGGGGTTCGGAGTGGTGCTGGGCTGGGCTGGGCTGGGGGGGGGTTAAGAGTGGTGCTGGGCTGGGCTAGGAGTGGTGCTGTGCTGGCGGGTTAAGAGTGGTTGCTGGGCTGGGGGGGGTGTTAGGAGTAGTGCTGGGCTGGGGTGGGTTAGGAGTTGTGATGGGCTGGGCTGGGGGGGGGTTAGGAGTTTGTGATGGGCTGGGGGGCTGGGCTGGGGGGGTTAGGAGTTGTGATGGGCTGGGCTGGGCTTGGGGGGGGGTTAGGAGTTGTGATGGGCTTGGCTGGGGGGGTTGTAGGAGTCGTGATGGGCTGGGCTGGCTGGGGGGGGTTAGGAGTGGTTGATGGACACTGGGCTGGCTGGGGGGGTTAGGAGTGGTGATGGGCACTGGGCTGGCGGGGGGGGTAGGAGTGGTGATGGGCACTGGGCTGGCTGGGGGGGTTAGGAGTGGTGGGATGGGCACTGGGCTGGCTGGGGGGGTTAGGAGTGGTGATGGGCACTGGGCTGGCTGGGGGGGTAGGAGTGGTGATGGACAACTGGGCTGGCTGGGGGGGTTAGGAGTGGTGCTGGGTGCTGGCTGGGGGGTTAGGAGTGGTGATGGCTGCTGGGGAGGGGTTCGGAGTGGTGATGGGCACTGGCGGGGCTTAAACTAAAAATTGGTGATGGGGGATTAGGACTGGAAATGGGCTGGTGGGATTAGGACTGAAAGTGGGGTTGAGGGTGGTTAAGACTGGAATGGGCTATGGGAGGGCTTAAACTAAAAATTGAGTGATGGGGGATTAGGACTGGAGTGGGCTGATGGGAGGTTATGACTGGTAATGGGCTATGGGGGGGCTTAAACTGAAAATTGGGTGATGGGGGATTAGGCCTGGAAATGGGCTAGTGGGATTGGGAGTGGGCTATGGGGGGCTAGGACTGGTAATGGGCCTGAGTGGAAGGGGGCTTGAACTGCAAATAGCTGTTGGGATGGGGCTTGGAATGGAAATGGGCTGAGGGGAAGTGGGGGCTTGAACTGCAAATAGCTGATGGGAGGGGGACTTGGAATGGAAATGGGCTGAGTCGAAGGGGGCTTGAACTGCAAATAGCTGATGGAAGGGGGGCTTGGAATGGGCTCTTAGGGGAGGGAGCTAGGACAGGAACTGGGCTGATGGATGGGCTAGGATAGAACTGAGAATTGGGTGTTGGGGGGAGCTAAGATGGAAATGGGCTGTGTGGGGGCTTGGATTGAAATGGACTCATGGAGGGGCTAGAACTGGAATAGGCTCATGGGGGGCTTGGTTTAGAGATGGGCTGAGTGGAGGGGAGCTAGGATTTGACATGGGCTGATGGTGGGGCTAGGAAAGGACTAGAATGGCTGATGGGAGGCTGGTATTGGAAATGAGCTGATGAAGGGACTCGATAGGACTGGAAATGGATGGGGAGCTAGGACTGGAAATGGACTGATGAGGGGCCAGGACTGTAAATGGGCTGATGTGGGGACTAGAAGGGAGCGGATACTGGGTGGGGCTGGAACTAAAAGGGAGCTGATGTTGGGGGAGATTAGAAGGGGATGGGGCTGGGAGAATGAAATGGAGAGAGGAAAAATATTTTTGTGTGGAGGGAAGAAAATGTACAATTGGCCGGGTATTGGGAGACAAGTGGGATTGAGGATGAGGGGTAAAATTTGAGTGGATGAAATAGGAATGAGGAAAGAGCAAAAGGAGAAAGATTATTATGTTAAAGCAGATGTAGAGAGAGAATGGAAAAAACTAGAAGAAAGGACAAATGGACAGCAGACGATGGAGAGATAGCAGAAGACACATACCAGAAGAAAGTGGCTGGAACAATTGCAACTGAAAAAAAAATGCACAAAAGGTACAAAGATATCTCTTTATTTTGAATTTATTAACTGGATATGTCAGCTCTGGGAAATGTGCACATTAATGTCTGTGCTTTGTTTAGTACAAGAGGAAATTAATTTATGGTTTTTATTTCTACATTGTTGTTGTACATTCCAAGTTGACTTTTAGGGTTCCCAGTTTAATTATTGTCTTCCTGTTTTAAAAAAGTGATTCCTTGTTTGTTGATAGTATATGTTCTGCATGTGTAACTGATCTGAGGTAAACTGTTTATGTAATTCCTATTGACATTGTCACTTGTTCTCTTTCCCCATAGGTCCATGTATTGTTATTCTCTGAAATGTATTGGTTTAATATTTGCAGTGTTTGTCTTTTAATAGGTAGGGTTTGGCGCTTTGTGAATCCTGGTAGTGCTGTTAGGATACGCGGTTTGCTATGGGTTCTAAATGGGCAGTGTTTGTAGTAGTTCCTAATGTGCCTGGCGGTTGGCACTGGATTATAGTAATGTAGAAATCTTTGTCTTTTTTTTATCCATACACTCATGAAGAGGCATGTTTACTAAAAGTTAGTGTATGGTAACATTATGCAAATATTTATGCAAATGAGGCCACTTATGCAAATGAGGCCCCGCACCGAGTCTCCGCACATGGCCCCGCACCCCCCTTGGGCCGCCCCTGTCTCTAGGGGCAAGTCAAAACCCCTGAGGGGGTTGAGCCTGCTGAGGAGTGGCAGACACTGCAGGCTTTGACCTTGGCTGTTTAGGCTGCTGACGTTTAGCAGCAAAGCGAGGCTGAGAAGATTGTTGGCCAGTATTTGTGGAAAATCTGGCCTTCTTGTAGTAAGGCCTCTTAAAAGACTTTTTCTTGGCAGGAGTAGAGGTAGACTTAGAAAGTCTATCTAATGTAGCATTTTCTGCGTCCATTTGAGTGGCTTTAATTTGCCAGTCTTTACCAAATAAGTTCTCACCTGTACAGGGCAGATTCCGTAAGCCATCCAGGACCCAGGGTTCTAGGTCAGAGGCCTGGAGCCAAGCAAGTCGTCGGGCTGCAATGGCAATGCCCGAAGCTCTACCGGCACCTTCAAAGGAATCAAAGGCTGCTCTGTTGGAGAACTTAGAAACATCTAGAAGCTGTTTCACCAGAGAAATGAACTCCTCCTTTCTATCCTCAGGGATAAATGAGGTAAAATGCCGTACCTTTAGGGCAAGTTCCCTTAGAAACATGCCCATATACAGACTGTATGAATTAATCCTGGCTATAAGCATACTAGCCTGGAAGATTTTCCTACCAAAAGAGTCTAGGGTCTTACATTCTCGCCCTGGAGGGGTAGAAGAGTGCCTTTTGGTACTCTTAATCTTTTTCAGCGCAGACTTCACCACAATGGAATGGTGAGGCAGCTGAGGTTTTTGAAAACCAGGAGAAGGAGGGACCCGGTACATGGTGTCCAACCTACGAGAATGAGGAGACAACGTTAGAGGAGCCTCCCATAAGTCCATCAAGTGTTCTTGAAGGATTTCATGGATAGGCAGGGTGACTGCCTCTTTAGGAACCTTAGGGTATCCTAAAATATCCAATTTCTTTGATCTAGGTTCTTTTTCAGAGGATGCAGTAATAGAAAGTCCTTTAGCTACTTCTATAATGAAGTCTTGAAAGGACAAATCCTCTGGTAGAGACATTCTCCTCTTTGGGGAAGAAGGCTCTTCAGGAAGAACCAGAGACAGCTCATCAGAGTCATCAGAGGAGTTAAAATCCTCAGAAGAATCAGAGAATCCTCTATTTGCTTCCAACGCACGATACGCATACCGATCGGTATCGACATCGGGCGTACCGGGTATGGGATCGGTATCGGGTGAAAACCCAGATCCGGCATGCGGAACCGATCTGCGTTTGGAAGATGATGGTCTCGGTTCCGGTATGGAAGACAGTACCGGAACCGGACCCGGAACCGCTAGATGCGGTACCGAGGGCGTCGCAGCTTTAATGAAAGCCAGAACGGCCTGCTGCATGGTCTGGACAGTATTGCCCATAGACGCCACTGCTGCCTGGATGTCGGTACCGGCATGGGCCGGTACCCCAGAGCAGTCTAACAGGTGATCAGTCGAGGCCGTGCCATCGATGTCAACCTGTAACCCCATAGATGGTGCTTTGGAAGCCAGAGCTTCCTGCCGGGGTTGTTTGGCTGGGACAGGATCCTCAGATTCAAAAGTGAGAGCCTCTCGATACTTTGAAGGAGATTTGCTCTTTGAGGACCTGCCCGAAGAAGGTTTGGTTACCTGAGATCCATCCGGAGAGGAAGACCTGGATGACTGTGATGCTGGATTATCTGAAGCAAACAGCACATGGAATTTGTTGGCCCGGTTCTGCAAACCACGTTTAGACATCTGGGAGCAGGATGGGCAGTCCGGAATGGAGAGGTCAGGTCCCAAACATTTAAGACACCAGTCATGGGTGTCTGTGACAGAAATAACAGCACTACACTTGGTACACTTCTTGAAACCAGGGGCTGGTTTCTCCATGAGGAGAATTTGTGTAGGCCTGAGGCCTAACCGAAGTCACCAAGTTGCTAAATAAAATTTTTATTTTTTTTTTTGTAAAGAAAAGAAAAGAGAGACCGGCGGTACCGGTTTCGGTATGGGGAAGGCAGGTACGCGGTCTAAAGAAACAAACTAAAATAAGAATTTCTTCAGCGGTGACAGGAACACGACCTGCTGGCTCCGCGGAAAAAGAGAAACTGAGGAGAGCTGGTCAGGAAGGCGGGAAGGCAGCGCGCATGTGCAGTGGGAGGCCCCAAAAGCTTCCTTCTGGGAAGCTGGGGAGCTTTCCCGCTCAGACTCCGTCGGTACCGACGTACCCATATGTGAGGACTTATTCCTGCTTGTTCCTGGAGATTAACTGTTACTGTGGTCACATTTTGGGCTTAGTAAACAAGGCACCATAGAGACCTAAACGTGTGCTAATGAATGAATATCCCTAATGGGCTTATACTTCCATTTGCTATAAGAGAAGCAGGAGTACACCTTCATGGTTTTAAAGGGAACGTCAGAACTCGCCAGCCTTATCCCAGGAACCTGCTGATATCTGATACTGTGCATACAGTAGGCGTCATTTGAACCTTTTCCTAGGACTCTAGAACATATCTTAGAAAGTGAAGCTAGATATCGTACTATCAGTACAAACGTACAAATCCCACTAGAGGACAGCAACCGTGGGCCAGAAGGACTGGGGTTTCTAGTCCCACAGGTGCTCCTTGTGGTCTCGGGCAAGACACTTAACCCTCCATTGCCCACGTTCCCTGTAAGTATTAGTGTATGTATCTCATATGCCCTCGTGTTAAATGTATCCCCCAATTATGTTGTGACCACTTTGATTGAAGGATAAGGTGGTATACAAAAACTATCTAAATAAATAAATCAGTGTTCATTGCCTTCGTCCAACAGGAAATAACACACCAACTGCAGCCTATAGTATAAAGTGACCACAATACTAAAATTAGTTCATCAAGTCTTTGGCGTGTATGTGCCTCGGATCATTTTCCTTCACAGTATAGAATCGGTATCACCATAAACCTAAGTGACTGACAAGACCCATTAATTCTGAAGGTACGAATCCAGGGCAGCGAGAGTGGCTGCTTTCTCTTACACAGGGTCCAGAGGTCAGCACATGACATATGGGACTGAAGGTGATAAATCATTTGGAACCACCAAGGCAGAAACTCAGTAATATAGCGGCATGGCAGAGAATAGGAATGCTCATGGGACACTATGAAACAAAAACAGATGCTTGAAATATCATTCCTTCCATATTCATTGTATCCGGGCAAAGCTACAGGCATCCTTTATTTATTTTATGTATTTAAAGCAACAGAGAATACCATTCTAGGTGAGTTTCAATGCAACCATACATAATCATTGCATTACTGGCAGTCGCAGTGGTTCTTTCTAATACATTTGTCAGTCACCACGTCGGTATTTACTCATTTCCAACTCACAGTGCATGAAGTTGCTGTAAAGCCCAAAGAACCGCAGTCACTGTGTGGAAGAGATGGAAAATCTAATCTCTAAAACTCCCTCGCTGGCTGATATAACCCATTTTGAGAAAGGGCAGTCCTGTATTGATGCTCTTACTTGCTTAAGAAATTTCCAGTACAGATGCCGTTTTGTAACCTACTAACCTTTTCAGCAAATGAATTCCAAGTCCATTGTAAGGCTTCTCTGCACCTCTGATAGAGGATCCGATTTTTTGTATGAAAGAACTGTGTCGGTGCTAAAACCTAGTCTCCATTTGTCTTGCATTTGCAACAGCTCTGAGTTATCTATGTCCAAAGATCTTGTACGCATGATTAATTAATGTTATTTTTTGGGAGGATATGGAATTCTTGCAATGATGAACCTAGATAATAAATTGTTTGTATACTCCTTATATGAGACTTAAATTACTTAAAAAAGATAATTAGGTAAAATGTTATTCATAATGGTCTGCTGTTGCACACATCCATGGAAGATCTGTACCATATTTCAACATAATAAAACAATCAATTGAAAATAATGTAATCCTGATAGCTCATAATACGCACCCACACTTCAATATCTATGATAATGAAAAGATTACACAAATGGGAAAACAGATTATTTCATCGATGTGGGACACTCGGATATTATACTGCATTGTTTGTGTGTTATTTATATCTGTGTGAATGTGTTGTATGTGCATGAGGAGTAGCCTAGTGGTTAGAGCACTGGCTTGGTAACCAAGCAACTAGGGTTCAATTCCCACTAGCACTCCTTGTGGCCTTGGGCAAGTCACTTAACCCTCCATTGCCTTGGAAGAAAGACCTGGCAATCTAGTGCCACTGCCAAGAAAACCCAGGAGCTTCTGGGTCACCAGGAGTCAGGACTGACTCAAAGGCACACATTGCATTTGCATAAGTACACCTGGGGTTTGCACCAAAGTGGCCAGTTTCATTATTGCCTAAGAATTGATGGCAAAATTCTTGAATTAGAAAAGAACTGGTGCCTGGCAGGGTTACAAAAAGTAGTTGGATTCCATACTACCTACCACCACTGATAAACAACAACTTTCCTCAAATCTACCTTACTAATAGTTTATGGACTTTTCCTCCAGGAACTTGTCCAAAACCTTTTAAACCAACTCTGGGCAATGAATTCCTGAGTTTAATTAAATGTTGAGTAAAAAGATATTGTCTACGATCTGTGTTAAATGTACTACTATGTAGCTTCATGACATGTCACCTAGTCTTTAAGGTCCTATTACTAAAGGTTCACTCGTGTTAAGCCCCATTGTGCCCATAGAAACAAAAGGACTGTGGGCACTTATTGTGCTTTAACTTCATAAATGTGTACTAAAACGTTTAGTAAAATGGTCCCTTTGTATTTTTTGGAAGATAACAACAACAATACAATTGATTTGTGCTTTCCTGTTCCACTGCACTCAGGGTTTTACAGGCCTTTATTATACATCCCCTCAGCTTTCGCATCTCAGAGTTGAACAGCCCTAACCTCTTGCTTTTGCTCATATGAGAATCATTCTATTCCCCTTTATCATTTTATTGCCCTTTTCTGTATCTTTTCTAATTCTACTGTATTTTTTTGAGATTTGGTGACCAGAATTGCACACAATACTCAAAGTGCGGTCGCACTATAGAGGCATTACAATATTCCATTTTATTCTCTATTCCTTTCCTAATAATTCCAAGCATTCTGTTTGCGCTTTTGGCCACTGTCGCACGTTGAGTAGATGACTTCTACATATTGTCCACAATGATGCCAAGATCCTTTTCCTCTTTGGTGACTATTAATGTGGAGTCCATCAATGTGTTACTATACTTTGGGTTATTTTTCCCTATGTCTATCACTTTATAATTCTCCATATTACATTTCATCTGCAATCTGGATGCCAAGACTCCCAATCTTGCCAGATCCTCTTGCAAGCCTCAATTGAGACATAGTTGCAACACTCCAGTGCCCAGGGCCGGCCCGTCCATTGAGCAAGAATGTTTTTTGCACAGGACCCCGCGTTTCGGGGGGCCCCGCGCAAAGAACATTCTGCTTTTTTTTCTTAATTAAATTTAAAAAAAAAAAAGCTGGCCGCTGCCGCCGCGGTGGCATGGAGTGTCCTGCGGGGCTTCCTCTGCCCGGCGGAACTCTTCTGGCGCGGCTGAGCCCCTCTGTGCCGGCTTGCAGATACGCGAAGGGAGAATGTCTCCCTCGCGTCTCTGTTAAGCCCGCAGGGGCTGATGGGAAGCAGGGGCTGATGGGAAATTTCCCATCTGCCCCTGCGGGCTTAAGAGAGACGCGAGGGAGACACTCTCCCTTCGCGTATCTGCAAGCCGGCACAGAGGGGCTCAGCCGCGCCGGGAGAGTTCCGCCGGGCAGAGGGGGCCCCGCGGGACACTCCATGCGGCGGCAGCGGCCAGGTTTTTTTTTTTTTTTAAAATTGCCATGAGCCGAGGGGGGGGGGGCAGGTAGGACTGGCAATGGGCTAGGGCTAGAGCTAGGGCTAGGGCTAGGGCTAGGGAGGGAGGGAGGGGGGGAGGGGGGTTAATACTGGCAATGGGCTGGGGGGGTTAAGACGGGCAATGGGGGGGTTAAGACAGGCAATGGGGGTGGTTAAGACTGGTAATGGGCTAGGGGGGTTAAGACGGGCAATGGGGGGGGTTAAGACGGGCAATGGGGGGGTTAAGATGGGCAATGGGCTGGGGGGGTTAAGACTGGCAATGGGCTGGGGGGGTTAAGACTGGCAATGGGCTAGGGAGGGGGGAGGGGGGGTAAGACTGGCAATGGGCTAGGAGGGGGGGTTAAGACAGGGGGTTAAGACTGGCAATGGGCTGGGCTGGGGGGGTTAAGACTGGCAGTGGGCTGCGGAGGGGGGGTTAAGACTGGCAATGGGCTATGGGGGGGTTGACTGGCAATGGGCTGTGGGCTGATGAGGGCTGTCTGGAAATGGGGTGATGGGGGGTTAGGACTGGCAATGGGCTATGGGGGGGTTAAGACTGGCAATGGGCTAGGGTGGGTTAAGACTGGCAATGGGCTGTGGGCTGATGAGGGCTGTCTGGAAATGGGGTGATGGGGGTTAGGACTGACAATGGGCTATGGGGGGGTTCAGACTGGCAAGGGGCTATGGGGGAGTTAAGACTGGCAATGGGCTGTGGGCTGATGAGGGCTGTCTGGAAATGGGGTGATGGGGGGTTAGGACTGGTAGTGGGCTGATTGGGGGGGGTTAGGACTGCTAATGGGCTATGGGGGGTTAAGACTGGTAATGGGCTGTGGGCTGATGGGGGCTGTCTGGAAATGGGGTGATTGGGGGTTAGGACTGGTAATGGGCTATGGGCTGATGGGGGCTGTCTGGAAATGGGGTGATTGGGGGTTAGGACTGGTAATGGGCTATGGGGGGGTAAGACTGGTAGTGGGCTGATGGGGAGGGGTTAGGACTTGAGGTGGGCTGATGTGGTTAGGACTGGTAATGGGCTGTGGGTTGATGGGGGGTTTAGGACTGGCAATGGGCTATGGGGGGCTGACTGGAAATGGGCTGATGGGGGGTTAGGACTGGTAATGGGTTATAGGGGGGGGCTTAAACTGAAAATGGGGTGATGGGGGTTAGGACTGGAAGTTGATTGACGGGGGGCTAGGACTGGTAATGGGTTGGGGGGTTGCTAGGACTGGAAATGGGCTGAGTGGAAGGGGAGGCTTGAACTGCAAATAGCTGATGGGGAAGGGGCTTGGAATGGAAATGGGCTGTGAGGGAAGGGAGCTAGGACTGAAAATGGGCTGATGGAACAGCTAGGATAGGACTGGAAATGGGCTGTTGGGGGGAGCTAAGATTGGAAATGGGCTGTGGTGGGGGCTTGAATTGAAATGGACTCATGGAGGTGCTAGAACTGGAAGTAGGCTCATGGGGGGCTCGGACTGGAATTGGGCTGAGTGGAGGGGAGCTATGATTTGACATGGGCTGATGGTGGGGCTAGGAAATGACTAGAAATGGGCTGATGGGGGGGGGCTAGGATTGGAAATGAGCTGATGAAGGGACTTGCACTTGAAATGGATGGGGGAGCTAGAACTGGAAATGGGCTGATGGGGGGGGCTAGGACTGGAAATGGGCTGATGCAGGGACTAGAAGGGAATGGATGCTGGGTGAGACTGGAACTAGAAGGGAGCTGATGTTGGGGGAGGATTAGAATGGGATGGGGCTGGGAGAGTAAAATGGAGAGGGGAAAAATATTTTGTGTAGGAGGGATGAAAAATCTACAATTGGCCGGGTATTGGGAGAGTAATTGGGGATTGAGGATGGAGGGGTAAAATTTGTGTGGATGAAATAGGAATGAGGAAAGAGCAAAAGGAGAAAGATTAGTATGTTAAAGCAGATGTAGAGAGAGAGAATGGAAAAAAAAACTAGAAGAGAGAAGAAAGGACAAATGGACCGCAGACAATGGAGAGTTAGCAGAAAACATGAAGAAACCAGAAGAAAGTGGCTGGACCAATTGCAACTGAAAAAAAATGCACAAAAGGTAGAAAGATATCTCTTTATTTTGAATTTATTAACTGGAATATGAAAGCTCTGGGAAATGTGCATCATTAACGTCTGCGCTTTGTTTGGTACAAGAGGAAATTAATTTATAGTTTTATTTCTACAGTGTTGTTGTACATTCCAAGTTTGGCTTTTGGGGTTCCCAGTTTAATTATTGCCTTCCTGTTTCTAAATTGTGATTCCTTGTTTGGTGATGGTCTATGTTCTGCATGTGTAACTGAGCTGAGGTATTCTGTTTATGTAATTCCTATTTGACGTTGCCACTTGTTCTCTTTCCCCAGTATTCTCTGAAATGTATTGGTTTAATATTTGCATTGTTGCCTTTTGATAGGTAGGGTATGGTGCTTTGTGAGTCTTGGTAATGCTGTCAGGATACGGCGGGTTTGCTATGGGTTCTAAATGGGCAGCGTTTGTAGTAGTTCCTAATGTGCCTGGCGGTTGGCACTGGATTATAGTAATGTAGAAATCTTTTAGTCTTTCTTTATCCATACACTCATTAAGAGACATGTTTACTAAAAGTTAGTGTATGGTAACATTATGCAAATATTTATGCAAATAAGGCCACTTATGCAAATGAGGCCCCGCACCGAGTCTCCGCACATGGCCCCGCACCCCCCTTGGGCCGCCCCTGCCAGTGCCTATCAAAATTTTGGATCAGAAGCAGTTGTCTTTGTTGCCTAGGCCTAAATCCAGGGCTGCTTGAGTACAAAAAGAAAATATTCCCATCATAACCACATACATTGCCCATTCTCATAAAATAAAAATATTGAGGAGCTAATAGTCAAAAACGGCTGAGCACCCTAATTTAAACTCCTAATTAGAAGCCTCAAGTTGTCCCTTATTTTCATTTGAGGATAGGAATCTAATTCAAAGGAAAATATTCTGATAGCTGCAGCTGAGGGCAATTTACAGATAGATGTGGAAGTTATCTGTGGCTGTTCAGTGGTACTGTCTGGACAGTGGCTGCCCGGTATGTGGGCAGAGCATGGGAAGTCCAGGAAATTATCCCAATAGAGACAATATTCAGTCTGCTATCTGGATAACTTTAGGCTAGAAAAAAGGCTGTCCTAAGTTCTCCAAATAACTGTCCAGAGAGTGGATGGACTATCACTACCCTCTGAATAATTACCGGTGCTCACCTCAGCATGAGAAGAATTTTATACCGCATGCCTAGGTTAAATCACATTTTTATGTGCATCAAACACCTCTTTTATAAGGTAAAGTACGCATGTACTTGACTTTATAAAATAGGGACATAAGTAGTGGGAAATGTGCATTGAATCTAGGAAACAATCGCACTATAAATGACCGCAAGTATTTTTATGTACATATGCGCATATTTTAAAAAGTATGTGCATAAATACACACTCCATGCATGCTCTGCCTATGTAAATGGCCAATGAAAGTATGCACCACGAGCCTAACGTGTGTGTGTATAGAATAGTGACCAGACAAAATATGCGCATAAAGGCCCATTGATGTGTAAGTCATTGAAAATTCATGATTTTTGCACATTGATGGCACATATCTTTATTTGACTCCTTATAAAATTACCCCTTATGGAGGTCATTCCAGAACATGAATAAGCCGGTTAGACGTTTTTCTCGCTAAAATGTCTAGAACCGCATTCAGAAACCACGTGGCAATGCGCATACAAAGGCGATCTCAGAACGTCGACGGGAGGGGGCAGAACAGGGTGCGGCAAGCTATGGAGATGTAGAAAGTGTATTCAGGAAAGGCCCATGTATGTCCTGAGTGTTTCCCGCAAATGCCTACATTATACCAGCAGCAACGTGGAATAAGGCTAGGACTTAGAAAAATTTCTGTTCTGATCTTTAACGCGTCCCATAGAGATGAATGGCTGTGATACATCTGTATTGAACTGGTGTGTCTGCTGTCTGGGAGGGCGCAAGATGCAGTTGTTAAAAATAGAATGCACAGGTGAGGAACATTTGTAAGGTTAAAGAACAATTAAAAAAACCCACCCTTACAGAAATATAAAGCACTGCAATAGTCTATATTCTGGCTATGCTGACATTTCCTATTTGAGCTAAAGGGGCTATTCTTGGCTTCCCTAACAATGCCAGTGTTCAGAAAACTGGAAATGTAGATGTAGAGATGGTATATGAAGCAGTTTGGAGCAGAATCGTGTTTGGCTGAGAAATGCAGATCAGTTATGGTGTCCTGAGATGCCATGCCATTATATCTTCACAGCAGTTGGTTATAGGTGCAGGGCATGGTTTTGGCAGAGGTATGTTATTGTGACTACAAGTGTGGCTCTGTGTGTGTGTGTGTTTTGAGTGTTGCACGGGAGGATCTGGTATGTGTGTGTGGTTTGAGTGTTGCACGGGAGGATCTGGTATGTGTGTGTGTGTGTGTGTGTATGGTTTGAGTGTTGCATGGGAGGATCTGGTGTGCTCATCCGCAAATCTGGGGGGACATGAAAGCCTGGCCAGTACCTGGACCGTAGAGATGACCACAGCATCACCAGGTGCCAGTGTAATCGGGCAGAATAAATCAGACAAGGTTCCCTATAGCGAAATGTCAAAACATATTCCTGTCACTAATAAGGGACCCTCTGAAAGAGAGAATTCAACAGTGAAAACAGCACTAAGACATGCCCAGAAGCACCATCATTGGTCTCTAAAAATGTGCACATTTGTAGAGAGTGATGATGGCACCTTTGGGCATGCATTAGTGCTGTTTGCACTGTTGAATGCTCCTTTCTGAGGGTCCCTTATTAGTGACAGGGATATATTTTGACATTTCACTATGGAGAACCTTGTCTGATTTTCTGTAGCCCGATACTTAGCATTGTACAGACTGTTTTCAAAGATGACCAATGCAAGTATCACTAAGGATGTCTTCTACTATCATGTACATTTGATGCAAAGTATGTCATGACAAACATATCACTTTCTATCTGCTTTTATGCTATCTTAGAGTGCACTGAGATTACTTTGCAGTGTTCTGGTTATGCAACAGACTGGTGTATATCTGTCTAGTTTGCATCAACATTTTATTCATGTTTATTCAAATGTAATAAACATAAACATGTTTAGTTTGCATCAGCACCACACTGTCAGTGAGAGGAGCTGCTTAGAAGATGCACATTTTACAAGGGGCGTGACCATTCGCAGGCATATAGCAGAAACGGGTGGGATCGAAAATGTCTCTCTTTTCAGATTATGGTGAGAGCCCAATTCCAAAAAGTGCACGTCTAGCTCGCGGACACGTCTAAATCAAAAACGTGCCCCTTTGAACCAAATTCCTCATCCATTGGTCTGGATGTGCCCGTGGGTCTGGAATCAGGGAGATAGATATGTTTGGTGGGCACATACAAGCGCTATTCAGCTGGCCCCATGCCTCGGATGCAGGTAAGTGTTTTGGACATTCCCATGCCCACCATATTCTGAAACGTTACATGTTTTGGATCCTGCCCAACCCCATGATGTAACTGCAGGCACCATGTCCCTAAAAAAACCCATGAATCTCCAAAGCTGCTCATCACAGACAGTAGTTTGCTGATGCACACTAGACAGAAATACTTTGAGATATGACAGCTGCTGCAACCTAGACCATATACAAGTCCCCCTCATGCCCTGAAAAGTGCTAGGTAAGCCCAGTGCACCCCAAGATGGTATACCAGAATGTACATGTGAACATGTGTCAGGACATACCTTGCATCAAATGGTACGTGGCATTAGGAACTGGCCACAGTGATTTCTGTCCTGGTAATCTCTACAAACACGACTTAAACAGCTAGGGATGGACTCTCACCAGGTGCACAAAACCCCAAGCTAACATTGCAGGGCCCCAAAGGATGCATAATATTGCAAAGCAACAAATGTATGCCGTTTCGTGCCTACGGCCTATAAGTGCACTCATTCTGCTGCTCTGCACTACCTTTCCCTACTTATATCTCCCTACATCCCTCCCTGTGAACGCCATTGCTATCTATGCCCTTTTCTTCCACTGTCAAATCCAGACATCACCACCTTAAACTCACTGCTCCTTATGCCTGGAATAAACTACCTGAGTCTGTACATCAGACCTTGTCCCTGGCCCCTCTCAAATCCAGGCTGAGCGCTCATGTCATTGAGACTGCATTTGTGTTTTTATCAGACTGCAGTCACACCAGTTCATGATAGACTTGTCACAACCATTCTTCAATATGGGTCGCATTGCAGAAAGGAGCAGGATTTTTTCTAAGTCCTAGCCTTATACCACATTTCAGCAGGAATAACATGGATGTTTCCGGGGAACATTTAATACATACACGGGCCTTTCCTGAATATATTTTTGGCTGACCATGCCCCCGTTCCACCCTCTCCCGCCCACGTTCTGAGATCGCCATGCTTGCGCCCTGGACGCGCATGTCAGCAATGTTTCAGAATACAGTCTGGGACTTTTTCAGCAGATAAATATCCCCACCGCCTGTACAAACCTCTTATTCATGTTCTGGAATGACTTCCTGAGTGTACTCCATAGTGCTTTATTCATGCAAAGCCAAAAACATCTGTCCTCGATTCTGAAACCGCGGGTATGGAATCACATTTAAATTGGGCCCATTTTCAATTTGGACATGCCTGCGGGCCAGATGTGCATGTTCTGGAATTGGGTTCTATATGTATAATCAGTGTAACCACTATCCAGATAATTGATACTACTGCCATAGCCAGTGTTTAATAAAAGTGTTGGACACAATGGCTGAATATTTACCCATATGTTTCTGTTGCCTCACCAATCTGCTTCATTTTTTTTGAAGGTGTAAATAGTCATGTGGAAAAAGGTGAGCCAGCTGATCTAGATTTTCAGAAAGCCTTTGACAAAATACCTTATGAAAGACTCCGTGGAAATTACAAAGTCATGGGATAGGAGGCAATGTTCTATTGAGAATAAGAAATTGGTTGAAAATAGAAAACAGAGAATATTGTTAAATAGCCAATTTTCTCAATAGAGGAAGCTGAATAGTGGAGTGCCCCGGGGATCTGTACTGGGACTGGTGCTTTTAACAAATAAATGATCTGGAAATGGGAATAATAAACAAGGTGCCCGTTATTTGAACGGCATTTATACGGTTTACAGCTCAGTTAACCATGTTAATTCCCTATATCCAGATATTCAACAGCACTTACATGGTTAGTGCTGTTGAATATCGCCTTCTAACTCCCCTATATGCCCTGATGCTATCCGGTTAGCATCGGGGTGTTCCAGGGAGGAGCGGAGCCAGTGACAACCGAGCATAGACATATTGCATGCTGTCCAGTTAGCGATCTGAGCTGAAAAGATAGACGAGGAAAACCCTTGTCTATCTTTAGGCACAGGAGCTAACTAGGCAGCATGCAATTTCGCTGCTGCCCTGTTAGCTTCAGTGGCTTCCAGTGTATGTGGCGATTCCCAGATATTCAATGCCGTCACCATGGCATTGAATATCCAGGCTAGAAGTCGGTGGGGCGGACTATGTACCAATGCGGTGTATAGCCCTTCGAAAATGAGCCTAGCTTAATATCGGGCACAAGGTCATTACATTTGTAGATGGCACCAAATTATTCCAAGTTGTTAAATCACATACAGATTGTGAGAAATTGCAGAAGGGCCTTGCGAGACTGGGCATTGAAATGGCAGATGACATTTTATATGGACTAGTGGAAAGTGATGCACATAGAGAAGAATAAGCAAAATTATAGCTACATGATTTTATGTTCCACATTAGGAGTCATCACTCAGGAAATGGATCTGGAAGACATTGTGGACAATACATTGAAGTCTTTTCTGTCCAACATGTGGCAGCAGCCAAAAAAGAAAACAGAATATTAGGAATTCTTAGGAAAAGAATAGAAAATTAAATAATAAACAAACAATGAATATGTAATGTAACTGACACCGGGACATCATGTTGGTTCAACTGTACCTGACCGTGGCTTTCGACACTGTGGATAATGCCCTACTACTGGATGAACTGGATACAGTGGATATAACAGGCTCAGCTCTAAACTGGTTCTGCTCATATTTGACCAAGAGAGTCCTCCAAGTGATGATACAGGAGACTTTCCCAAAAGCTTTCCCCCTACCATATGAGCTGCCATAGGGTTCTATCTTGGCTCCTATTTTGTTTAATCTCTTTGTCGTACCATTTGCCTCCTTGATCCAAGAATTAGGCATAGATGCCCAGTGCTATTCAGATGACATACAGGTTTTTTTTAGCTCATGATAACTGGAATTAGTCTTTTCAGCTTTCGCTTAAGGGGAAGTTAAGCCAAATCGCTGACTGGACAGAGGCATATCAGTTGATCCTCAACCTTCACAAATCTGAAGCCTTAGGAGTTTCTAGTTCACATTATCCTCTGCCGTTCCAACTACATATTTTTAGCACCCCCGTTTCAGTTAAGGAATCACTAATGCCTTTAAAAATAGAATTTGATGCTAATTTATCCTTTGTACCCAGTGTTTTTTTCCCTAGGTAAAAAGGTGCTGGTACTCATAAGCAGGGCTCTTTCATTATTAGATGAGGACTATTGGTGAATTTTAGCAGGCAATGAAAAAGGTGCCAGTACTCAGTACCCCTGAGTACCCCGTCAAAAAAACCCTGTTTGTACCTCATATTGCCAAAACTACAGCAATCCTTCTTTTCCTTCTATAGAAATAAATCCCTTCAGCGCTTTATGGATGATAGAGCATTAAGGGCATTAATCTATGTTTTGGTCATAAATCCGCTAGACTACTGTAATTTCTTGCAAAAGGAGATCCCTTGCTATCAATAAAAAAATTACAGATAATACAGAACACTGCAATGAAGCTGCTCCATAATGCAAGTAAATTTGACTCTGTATTGGCCAAGTTCAAACAGGACACTGGACTTAATAGATCTATGCTCTGATTCAGTATGGCAATTCTTATGTTCTTAAAGAAGTCTTGACAGTCTTAACTGATGCTATTCTAAAGATCTTCCAGTTTCTGGGTCTGGACTTCAGACAAGGATGCTTGACGTTCAGTCCTAAGCCGAACTTGAGATAAACACACTGCAAACCTAGAACAAATATGATGGAGGTATGCCATAGCTGCACAGATAGTAAGTCCAACATGATGGCACCTGGCCTGTCCAAGGGGGAACTACCAGAGAAGAGTTAGTCACACTTCCTTCAGCTTCTGTGTTTCTTCCTCCTTCCTTTGACACTAAACACTGGGTAGCTGCAAGTTCTTTCTCTCATTGCACTATTCCAATCCTTCCCTTATCTCCTCACTCCTCCCATTATGCAGCTGGATCTCACCCCACCAAGATCCCATCTCTTGTGGGAGTTCCTGGGGTCAATGACAACCATGGTGTTTGCAGGCTCAACATGTCACTACACTGTAAATTCCTTGGAGGTTGTGGAGGAGTCTGTGGACTAAGTGAAACATTGCTGCCCAATCTGGGACTTCTTCTTGAGAGCCCCTGCACAAGCAGGACATCCAAAACATGGCAGGCCCTGTATAGATAGCTGAATATTCCAACTGCAAATATAGGTATAGGCATAGGCATAATATTGTCCTTACACTTGGGCATCGAGAAAAAAGAATACTGATAGCAAAAGAGCCAAATCGGAGCCAAGAGCTTGCTAAGCTAGGAAACACAGCTGCCACCTAAGAGACACCATGACTTTTATTTCCTCAAGAGTCTCTAATGAGGGATTTTATCAAACTCCTGAAATTCAGATATGTTATGTCAGCCAGTTCACCCTTACACACATCATTATTTACACTTTTAAAGAATTATAAAGACTGCTGAATAATCAGTTTAAAGGTCTCAGAGTGTGTATTTTCCCTAATTATTTCCAAGGCTACCCAGGTTTGACCCAGGTTCCAAATATAGAGCAGACAATTTAGGGAATAATTTGAAATGTATAATCTAGATCTTTCAAATTATTTGTATATATTTAGCAGTATCATATGCTTAGTAAGAGCAGGGCTTCCCAAGCATGTCCTGTGGACCATGTTTTCAGGGTATCTACAATGAATATGTATGGAATTAATTTGTATATAATTTATTTTCAGTGTAAGTAAACTGATCTCATGAATATTCATTGTGGGTATCCCAGAAACCTGACAGACTTTGAGGTCCCCAGGACAGGTTTGGGAAGCCTGATGTAGAGAGAGGGATAAAGAACTATGATGAAGGTGAGTGATAGCGATAGAGATAGTGAGAAGACCAGATATGCTGGGGAGGGAGAGAGAATGGAGGATGAGGGCAGAAGGAGAAGACCAGATATGCTGAGGAGGGAGAGAGAATGGAGGATGAGGGCAGAAGGAGAAGTCTGGGGATGGGGGCAAGAAAGGGAAGACCTGGATTTCATGGTAGGACATAAGAAATTCAAGGGGTAATGAAGAGGATGGGAATGAGAATGGAGGAGAGAGTCAAAGAGAAGGAAAAGAAGGAGGAGGAGTACAGAAAAGGGAGTATGCAGGAAGAAAGGAGACGAGACAAAAGGAGATAAGCAGGAAAAGATAGAGGGAAGAAACAATGGAAATGTTCTCTGAGGGAAAAAGACAAAGAAAGAACCAAAACAGCAAAGAAAAAGGGAGAAGGACACCAGAGAAAATGAGGCAGCAGAAATGTGACTAAGAGAAGATGGAGAAAAAGCAGAGTTAGGAGAGCACAATTCAAACACAGAGGTTGAGAATTGCTTAATTTTAGCAAGAATTTCCCACCTTTGGGGGCATGTTTACTAAGTCCCACGTTCGTTCGTTATTTATTTATTTAACAGGGTTTTTAATACCACTTTATCATTTCAGTCTCAGTGGGTTACATTATAACCATGTTACCTGTGCGTGGCTGTGAGCTAACTGCAGGGGGGACTGTGAGCTAACTGCAGTTACTATGCTTTACCGTGCAAAAGGGCTGTGGGTGCAACTACCACTACCCATTGAATGGTGTTAGTTGAACTCATGATATCTGTGACAAGTGCAGGTAGCGCAGGCTACAGCAACACCCCGTCACGCCCAATCACCATCCCAAAGCGTGCTACTAAGGTAGCATGGGGTTTTTAGCATGCGTCCCTGCACTAATTTTTTGCATGGTGCCCAAAGTGAGCATTAAACTCTGCACTATCAGGTAGCACACTTTAGTAAACATATTTATTTATTTTATTCTTTTTTATACCCATTCTTAAAAATCAGTGCGGTTTACAGTAAACATTAGTTTGTACAATGCAGACAGAACCTACATTGGACTTACAGAGAACAGGTAAGACAACTTGGTTTAAACGGGAAGAATTGAATAAGTTAAGTAATTAAGACAACTAGTATGGTTATGATAACGTGATAAGATATCCCTTTATTTTCCTTATTCTAAGTACAGCAGCTAGTCTAAGGCAAAGAGTTCCCCAATGCAAGGTAAACAGCTGATATATGTCTCTCTCATTCATCTCTGCTGTCACAGGTATACAATAAGATATTTTTCCAGAAGGACCAGGGGAGGCAAGGTACATTATGCCTGGAGGAAGGGTGTATTATGCCTCACTACTGTATGTCACTTACTAAAAATCTCCATTTTAAAAATTGCTCCTCATGGCATCTCTGCCTTTGGCACTACAAAATTTGAACTAGGTCCAGCTTTAGGCGGTGGGAACCAAGGCAATTATCCTGGGCCTTCATGTCACAGTGGATTTCGAGGAGGCATAGCCTGAAGGAAGGTTTTGGGGCCCCCTCACCACATTCTGCCCCGGACCCTTGCATGTCTAACACCAGTCCTGCTTTGAACAGTGTGGGGCATGCCATGTAACAAGAAAACATCTCTGGAAGCTGAGCCATTAATCTGTCAGCTTGGAATGGGGGAATGTTCAACGGTCCAAGTTCCTTGAGCAAGGTATGTCAGGAGAGACTGAAAGTGAGGACAGTCCCCTTGGGGGACCTAGCCCTTTGAATTTGGCCCAGTTGGCCCTGGGAAATTGAGGCCCATGTAGTAAGAGTATGCTATGTGCAATGCACATGTTATACTTAGCATGTTTTTTCATACATGAGCACACTTCATAAAGCAGATGTGTTAAGCATACCATTAAGGTATTTTTAAGGTGCAGGCTAAGAAATATATGCTTTGATTCCTACTTAGTACACTCTAAATGCATAGGTGTCAAGAATGGAAACAAACCAGCCACAGACCTTTAGCAATGAATCTGGTTTTGAAGAACGGTCCTAATATTCAGCAGCAGAGACTAGCTCTGCTAATGCATTAGCCATCGCAGCTGAAAACTAGCCTCACATATTCAATGCTAGGGCCATATCCAGCTACCGGCATTGAATATCTGGGTTTGCCGCAGACCACAGAAGCTAACCAGGTAATGCGATATTGAGCTGCAGCCTGGTTAGCCTTTGCGGGTAGTTAGGCCGACATTTGCGAAGCCTTATTTTACCCACAGGTTGCTAACCAGGAAGTGGATCAATATCGCTGTTGCCGTTAGTGATGGATGCCACCTTCGCTCTGCCTCAGAATGCCCCAGAACACTCCGATACTAAGCACATAGCTTCGGGGAGTGCACTCACGGATATCCAGCAGCACTAATCATGTTAGTGTCACTGAAAACCCTCTTATTGGCATTTACATGGTTTGCAGGTCTGCAAACCGTATAAATGCTTTTGAATATCAGGCCCAATGTTATTATTTTGTGTTTTTTTAAGTCATTTTTTTATTGCAATTGTTTTTTATTGTTTTATGTCATGCATATCTAATGCAGTTTTAAGTTAATGTGCATTGTAAAGATTATGGATGTACTGCTGTCAGCTGCCTAGGATAGTGCTTAAAAATATTATCAATAAATAAATGAATATGTACTGACACACACAATTACTCATTTTTGGAAAGCAGTGTACCAAATCATTTCCTGGAGAATGCAAGCAATAAAAATTGCTTCACTAGAATGCCTTAAATATTTTCATAAATTGAAAACCAATAAGTGTAATGATGCGGGAATTCTTTGTTGGCGGTTATCAAGTATCAAGCACCCTATTATCTCTTGAGCAAATTTATGTGCCGAAACATGTCCCTAGTTATACACATCACGAATAAGTTTTAAAACATAACAAAACACTGTATCTCTTTTCTTGGCCAATATATCTGCAAATACAGATTTCTGAATGTTTGTGCTCTGTACTAAGTATACCATACTATATGGCATATGGCTGCAGTCTTATTAATATTAACTAGTCCAGTTTTATTTCTTATGCTTCGCTGATGATTATATAAAAACATTTCCTTATCATCCTGTTAGACCAGTCCAGATGAGTGGTTTATGCTCCCTTGCCAGCAGGTGGAGACGGACTTGAGCAAATTTCAGTGATGTCAGCACTCTGTATATCCACTGGTGCAGCACTGAGACCAAACAGTATTGTCCTCCTCCAGTAGGTGACAAGGTGTTTGGACTGGGGCAGCAGTGCAGATAGGCCTGTCTCCCCTGGCCCTCATCATGGTGCTGTGGTCTGTATGACTGAGACCTGTACAGCCCCAGGGCCGTCCCGTCCATTGTGCGAGAATGTTGTTTACACAGGGCCCCGCACTTCATGGGGCCCCTTGTGAACTCCATTCTCGCACAGATGGATGGCTTCAGAGGGAGCCGGGGAAGCCCACACGAGGCCCCAGCTCCCTCTGCACAGCCACCAGCATGAAAAGTGTTTTCCCTCATGCTGGCGGCTGTTTCAGTGAAGCGCGCAAGTGCCAGGAAATGACCTTTAACCTTTCCCGGCATTCAGCGCACTTCACTGAAACAGCTGCCAGCGTGAGGGAAAACACTCTTCACACTGGTGGCTGTGCAGAGGGAGCCAGGGCCTCGCACGGGCTTTCCCGGCTCCCTCTGAAGTCTCTTAGACGGCCGCGGGGCTCTTCGGCGGGCTGGCGGGGGCGCTAGAACTGGAAATGGGCTGTGATGGGGTGGGGAAGTTTTGACTGCATATGGGCTGTGATGGGGAGAAACGTGCACTGGAAATGGGCTGTAATGGGAGGGTAAGCTGGGATAGGAAATGGGCTGTGAATGGGGAGGGTCTAGGACTGGAAATGAGCTGTTGATGGGGGGCTAGGACTAGAAATGGGTTATGATGGGAGGGTAAGCTGGGACTGGAAATGGGCTGTGATGGGGGGCTAGGACTGGAAATGAGCTGATGGGGGAAGTTTGGCCTGAAAATGACTGATGGGGGGCTAGGATTGGAAATAGGCTGATGGGGAGCTGGAATAGGATTGGAAATGGGCTGTTGAGGGGGAGCTTGGACTGGAAATTGGTTGATGGGAGTTGGAATAGGACTGGAAATGGGTTGGATTGGGGGGGCTAGGACTGGAAATGGGCTGTGATGGGAGTGTAAGCTGGGACTGGAAATGGGCTAAATGGGGGGGGGGGAGCTTAGTCTGGAAATGGGCTGATGGGGGCTGGAATAGAACTGGAAATGGGCTGATGGGAAGGGCTAAGAATGGAAATGGGCTGGAATAGGACTGGAAATGGCTGATGGGGGCTGGAATAGGACTGAAGTGGGCTGATGGGAGCTGGAATAGGGCTGGAAATGGGCTGATGGGAGGCTGGAATGGGACTGGAAAGGAGCATATGAGGGCTAGAACTGGAAATGGGCTGATGTGGGGGCATGGGAGAATGGGACTAGAAGGGATCGGATGCTGGGTGGATCTAGAACTAGAAGGCAGTAGATTTTGGGAGAGGACTAGAAGGGGATGAGGAATGAGGATGGAGAGGGGAAAAGATATTTTGTGTGGGAAGGGAAGAAAAATCTATGATTGGCCGAGTACTGGGAGAGTAAGTGGGGATTGAGAATGGAGGGGTGAAATTTCAGTGGTTGATAAAGGAATAAAGAAAGAAATGGGGGGAAGAGCAAAAGGGGAAATATCAGTATGTTAAAGCAGATATATAGAGAGAATGGAAAAAATCTAGAAGAGAGAAGAAAGGACAATGGACAGCTCGCAAAAGACAGAAAACAGAAGAAAGTGACTGGAGCAATTGCAACTGAAAAATAAAATGCCCAAACAAAAGGTAGAAAAATACTTATTTTGAATTTATGAACTGGAATATGTCAGGCCTGGGAAATGTGTATTGCTAACATCTTTGCGTTTTTGTTTAGTGCAAGAGGAAATTAATTTATAGTTTTATTTCTCCAGTGTTGTACATTTGATGTTTGGCTTTTGGGGTTCCCAATTTAATTATTTTCCTATTTCTAAATTGTGATCCCTTGTTCTTTGTGTGGTGACGGTCTGTGTTCTGCATGTGTAACCGAGCTGAGGTATTCTGTCCATGTAGTTTCTATTTGACAGTCCTACTTGTTCTCTTTCCCCCAGTGAGATGCATTGGTATTCTCTGAGATGTATTGGTTTAATATTTGCAATGTTACGTTTTTGATAGGTAGGATTTGGTGCTTTGTGAGTCCTGGTAGTGCTGTTAGGATATGGTGTGTTTTCTATGGGTTCTAAATGGTCAGTGTTTATAATACTTCCTAATGGGGCCTGGTGGTTTGCACTGGAATATAGTAATTTGGAAATCTAGTAGTCTTTCTTTATCCAGACACTCATTAAGAGACATGTTTACTAAAAGTGCATTATGCAAATATTTATGAAAACGAGGCTCCTTATGCAAATGAGGCCCCACAATGAATCTCTGCACATGGCCCCGCACCAGCCTTGGGCCACCCCTGGTAGGCCCAGCATTGTTCAGACCTCATGTACAACTAGGGTTGCCAACCGGCCGGTTTTCAGCCGGCCTAGCCGGTTTTCCTGTGGCCGGGCCGTCTGCCGGCAGAGAAGCGAAACTGGCCATTGAAAAACCGTTTTATTGCGCTGGCTGCGAGATCGGGAGCGGCCAGAGCAGAAAACCGGCTTTGCGCTGGCGATCGCGATTACAGTCCGACTCCTGGCCCCGCCCCCTTGCAGCCGCTGCTTCTGCTTCTTAGAGAGCAGCGGCTACAATAAAATTAATTTAAAAGTAAGCAAAAACCTGTGAGGGGCCTTCCGGCCCTATGAAACTCTTTCTGCAGTGCCCGCCCCTCTGATGTCACTTCCTTTTCAGCCAGGGACCCTGCAGAAGGAGTTTATAGGAGCGGAGGGCTCCTCACAGGTTTCCTTACTTTTAAATTAACTTTATTGCAGCTGCTGCTCAGTAAGAAGCAGGAGCAGCAGCTGCACGGGGGGGGGGGGAGTTAAGCTGCACAGGGGGGTAGGCTGCACAGGGGTGGGGGGTTTAAGCAGCATGGGGGGAGGTTTAAGTTGCATGGGGGGAGTTTAAGATGCACGGGGGGATTAAGCTGCGGGGGCGGGGTTTAAGCTGAATGGGATGTTAAGCTCCATGGGGGGAGGGTTAAGCTGCAGGGCAGGGGTTTAAGCTGCACTGGGGAGGTTAAGCTGCACTGAGGAGGGGGGTTAGGATACACTGAGGAGGGGGGGTTAAGCTGCACTGGGGAGGGAAGGTGAAGCTGTACTGGGGGGGGGGGGGGGGCGGAAAGCTCCACACAGGTTTATATTTATTTTTATCTTAACTTTATTGCAGCTGCTGCCCTGTAAGAAGCAGGAGCAGCGGCTGCAAGGGGAAAGAAGTGGCAGAAGGGACTGACAGGTGGAAGGTGAGAGCTGAAAGGTGCGGAGGAGGTGGCTGAAAGGGAGCTGACTGAGGGGGTATGGAGGGAGCTCAAAGAGAGTTGACATCTGGGAATGGTACTGGTAAGTGACTGGGTAATGGGGAGGAAGCTGGAAGGGAGGGGGGCATTGGGACTGGAAGGGAGCAGAAACATGGGGATGACTCTAGAAGGGGGATGGACAGAGGGTAGGGTGACTGGAAGGGAGATGACAGGGGGAAGGCACTGGGAGTGGAAGTGAGCTGATACCTGGGATGGTGTTTGGACTACAAGGGGCTGGACAGTGAGGAAGGAGGGGGACTAGAAGGGAATGGACGCCACTGGGAACACAAGGGGATTGGCATTGAAATGTAATGGGAGGGGAGGACTGAAAAGGGGGCTGGATGGAAGGTTACTGGGACTGGAAATAGGCTGATGAAAAGAAGTGAAGAAAAGAAAAGAAGAGACAAGAAATGGCAGATGGATTATAGACCATAGAAAACGAGCTAAGAGAAGATGGGAAAATGGAAGATTGGAACCAGCATGATCAGAGAATAAAATGGTCAAACAACAAAGGTAGAAAAAAATCATTTTATTTTCAATTGAATAATTGGACTTTGTACTACCTTTATATTTTACACGGTATGGGGAACTGCATCACTTATTTATCTGATACTGCACTGCATGCAGAGTCTGTCTTCTTGGGGTTTCAGTTTAATTTTTGTCTATATATTTCTCTTTTTGCTTTGTGCTCATTTATTGATGAAGAACTGTCTGTATTGTCTGTGCGTGTGTGTGTGTACAACCAGTGTTGCGTGTTCTGTCAGTAGAACATTTCTGTTTAAGAATGTGTAGAAATCTTGCTCGTTCAGTTTGCACATTGCCCTCTGCAATTTTTGGGGGGACAGGGGGTGGAGCAAGGGTGGGATGGGGCGGGCCAGGGGGTAGGGCAGAGGTAGGGTTGGGATGGGCATGGGCGGAGTGTGACTAGCCACAGGTGGCGGGTTTTTCACCTTCAAAAAGTTGGCAACCCTATGTACAACCCTGTGTCCAGCGCTGTTTCCCACAGATTTCTAGCATTTGCTGGTCTGGAAAGGAGCAGGTGGGCTCCATGGGGCCCCTGAGGGGGGCTGGTAAATTGAGCCCAGGCCTACCTTCCCTCTTGCTGTCCTTGATCTGCATGCCTTTAATTTTTTTCCACTTTATTTTTTCTTGTTTAGTTTAACTCCCATTGATTTCAATGGGGTATGTTTCTTTGGCTCTCTTGCTACATATCCAAGTAAAGCAGCTCCAAATTTAAAAAAAAAAAAAGATTTTTGATTGGCAGCTGGACTTCCCAGGCCTATGTGAGAGTCTACGGCTTCCCTGATCAAGTTTCCCCAGTCAGTCTGACAGGTCTTGGGATGCCCTTTTCAGGGCTCCCTTTTCACTGTGTCCCTGCTTCTTTTTTCATTGTGTGGTATTTTTTTAAGTGTTTATAAACTTTGCTGCTACAGTGTTCAGCAGCCAGCAACCCCCAGTAGTTTTTGCCCTGATTGTGGCTGAGATGTTGAAGGTACCTTTTTTCAGCATTTTGGAAACCCTTGCAGCAGGCCCAGGCCCAGGCCCCAGTGACATTTCTGTGGCCTCTGCCACCCCCTCGCTATTCTTTACTGCTGATGGGCCTTTTGAGCTGGCTACTTAGTCCTGGCAGATGTGGATACTGGTGGGGTGGGCCCTAGAAGCCCTTCAGAGTCCCAGGCCCTTCTTTTTAACCAGCTTGCTCTGCAGCTACTGAAACAGATCTTGGGCTTTCTGGTCTCTTCTAGCTGCTTGGCAGATGGATATGGGGGTCTGAAGCCCCAGCCTCCCCTGCTGGGGGCCCATGGCCCTCAAGTACATCTGTCATGGGCAGCCAGATGGGTCAAGGCCCCCACTTTGGCCTTGCAGTCATCCATTCTTTCAGGACCCAGCTTTATCCCATATGGAAGTTGGTTGAGGGTCTCAAGAAAATGATTCTTACTGTGATGGCAAATCTGAGGAGGATGGGGAGATTTCTTTGGTGGAAGGCTAAGATTTCCATTATTCACCTATTTCACCAACAGGTCCAGTTGTGCCCTTTCAGGATGCGATAGTGGCTCTGATAGTAGAGCCTGCTCTTGGGTGAGGTCAGCAACATGATCCTATGTAGCAGCATGGAGAGGTTTGGGGAGGAAATCCCTGAGCTGGACCCCAGAGGCCCTAAGGTCTTGTCTTGTTGTACTCTTGACCTCGGGGCAAGTGGGATCAGCCCTTTGGGTTCCCTAGAGGGGGAGCCATAGTCTCCACTGTGATAAAGTGAGAATCCATCCTTATGAGGGGCACACTGTGCTCCGGGAGTCTCAGGTTTAGAGGGTTGACGACCTCCTTAAGAATGCCTTAACAGCTGCTGCCTTTGGCTCTCATGCAGCGCTGTGTGCAGGCTTATTGTCAAGCCCTCTTGCTATGAATACAGCTGCTTCCAGGCAGCCAGAAGACTATGAAGTGGAAGCAGACCATCTAGATGGCTGGTACCCTTCATGGCTTGATGAGAATCTCTTCCACATCCATGGAAGCACTGGTAGTAGACAGGCAATAGCGTTGGCTCTATGCTTAGTTGGTGGATGCTGCCTCCATGTTTTTGCTGACTAAGTCTCCTTAAGGACCTTGTAAAATGATGTAAAGCCTTGGGGAGCCTTGCCCACAGACTCCTGAGGGCTAGGCCTCAAGTTGCCAGAACTGCCTTTTGTTCGACCATTCATAGAGCTTAGGAGTCTAGATAGGGCTTGGTTATCTTTTGAGTCTCATTCCAAGAAAGGGCAGTCCTTTCAGAATTTTCAGTGTGCTTATCTCACCAACATGGCTCCACTGGGGCCAATAATCCATCTCAATGGTTTCCAGCAATCCCTCCTCCTCCTAATACTACTACTACTGATCATTTGTATAGCACTACAAGACATATGCAGTGCTGCACAGACACATGTAAAAACCGGCCCCTGCTCATCAGAACTTACAATCTACTCAATATGGACAACACAGTAGCTGTAGATATGGGATACATCTAGGGGGGATGGTAAGGAAACACAAGGGAGATCAGGTGCGTCAAGATCCGAAAGCGACAGTGAAGAGGTGAGTTGTCAGCCTGGATTTGAAAAGGGTCAGAAAAGGCGCCTGATGTACATACTCAGGTAGTTTGTTCCAGGCATAAGGAACAGTAAGGTGAAAGGAGCGAAGTCTGGAGTTAGCAATAGAAGAGAAGTGCACAGATAGAAGTGATTTTGCCAGAAGAGCGGAGTTCCTGAGGAGGGATGTAGGGCAAGATAAGAGATGAAAGGTAGTGAGGAGCTGCAGAGTGAATGCACTTATATGTCAGCAGGAGAAGTTTGAACTGGATACTGAAATGGATAGGGAGCAAATGAAGTGTCTTGAGAAGAGGGGTAATATGAGCATGGTGAGACTGGCAGAAGATTACCAGGCAGCAGAGTGTTGAAAAGACTGAAAGGAAGACAGATGATTCAGAGAGAGACCAGCAAGGCGTAGGTTACAATAGTCTAGACGAAAGCTGACTAAGGATTGGATAAGTATCTTAGTAGTGTGTTCAGAAAAGAATGGACAAATTTTGTTGATGTTGTAGAGAAAGAAACTGCAGTTTTTAGCTATCAGTTGGATGTGTATGGAGAAGGAGAGAGAGGAGTCAAAGACGACCCCAAGGTTGTGAGCTGAGGAGACAGGGAGGAGTACAGAGTTATCCACAGACTGAGAAAGGAGGAAGGGGAGAGGAGGGTTTAGGAGGAAAAATAAGAAGCTCAGTTTTGGCCATATTCAGTTTCAAGCAGCAGTGAGTCATCCAAGCAGAGATTTCAGGTGTAGAGAGATAGATCTGGGAGTCATCAGCATAAAGATGGTACTGGAAGCCATGGGAAGAGCTGAGTGCACCAGGGATTGAGAACAGAGAGAAAAAAGGAGGGGTCCCAAAACAGATCCAAGGGGTACACCAGCTGAGAGCAGGATAGCAGTGGAGGAGGATCCACCAGAACAAAGACCGAAAGAGTGATGGGAGAGACGGTCCAGCTCTTTGGAATTCTCTACCCACCCCGCTTCATCTGGAAGAGAATTACATTACCTTTCGGTCATTACTTAAAACCCATCTCTTCGCTTCTGCATACAATCTTCCGGCTGCACCCAGTTGACCTGGTTTATTTATGTCCACCTCTGTCTTTGTCTTGCCCACACTCCATACTTTAACCCACGTCCTACTATTTTCCTCTTTCCTGTCCCAACTATGTAGTTCTTTTCTCACTATGGGGCTTGTGCCCATCCCGACTTGATTTGTACTATGTAAACTGCCCTGGTGTAATGAAGGGCGGTATATCAAATTAAATAAACATAAACATAAGAAAAGAACCAGGATAGCACAAAGCCCTTAAAGCCAAGCGAGGACAAGGTATGGTTATGGTTATGGAGCTTAAGAGAAGGGTGGGAATAATCATAGGAGCAAGTAGTGAGTTTGGATGAGGAAAGAAGATGAGTGGTTTCCTCCTCAGAGATCATAGAAAAGGAAGGAAGGGTAGCAGAGATAGGAGGGGGAAAGTTGAGAGTTAAGAGGGGAAGTAGCTGACGTCATGGGGAATTGGAGTGTGATCTTGTGGATTTTGTCATGGAAGTAGTCAGCCAGGATTTGGGCAGAAAGGAAGGGAGGGGTCGGAGGTGGAGGCACCTTGAGGAGAGAGTTAAGAGTTGTAAAGAGATGCAAGGGTCAGAGGCAAGAGAGTTAGTCAGATGGACACAATAGTCCTGTTTGGCAAGTGCTATGGGTGATTGGAAAGAGACAAGCATGAATTTAAAGCTGAGCATGCAAAGGAATGTAGATAGCAGGTAGAGGACGACAGTCAGAGTTGAGGTACAGTATGCCTCACAGGACGTGGCATGGATGAGCAAGAGCATCCAGGGCAGAGGAGGGTGCAGCATTATAGGAAGCTACTGCCTCATCAACAGAGTCAGATGGCATAGTGGAGGAAAGAAGTGATGAGACAGTGGAGGAGAGACTCAACAGGTCAATAGCATGAAGATTTCTAAAGAGGTTGGAGGAAACAGGTGAGGTTGAGGCGGTGAGTGATGAAGCTTATCATTTGATGGTCCAATAAGGGAAGAAGTGAGGCACAGAAGTTTGAGGGTAAGCAATTAGAGAAGAATACAAGGTCGAGGCAGTGGCCCTCCTGGTGACTAGGGCCAGTAGAACAAAGCTGGAGGTTGAATGATGAGGTAAGGGAGAGGGGCTTTAAAGCATAAAGGTCAGAGGGGTTATCAACATGAATGATAAAATCCCCGAGAAGAAGGTAGGAGGGAAATGAATCCTGAAAGAAGGAAAGGCAGGAGTCAAAGTCAGAGAAAAAGGTAGAGGCAGATTTGTCAAGGAGTCAATAAATAACAGCTAATCAGAGAGGTAGTGGAGTAAAAAGCCGGATGGAGTAGACTTCAAAGGTGGGAAAGGAGTGAGACTGAAGCAGAAGGAGGGGTTGAAATTGACAGGAAGGAGAGACAAGGCGTGTGGGGAAATTGATAGTTGCCATGACAGAGGGCAGCAACTGAAGATGAGTCCTCTTGGAGGAGACAGGTCTCAGTTAGAGCAAGGAGATGTACGCATTAGAGCTAAAGAGATCATGACTAAAGACAAGTTTATTTGAGATAGAGTGTGTGTTCCACAAGACACATGAGAAAGGGAGAGAGGAGGGGGAAAGGAGAAAGATATGAATAAGTGTTGAGTTGCTGCATGAGGATCTGTTCTGGGATTATGACAAAAGTCTAGGGGCACCAAGGTTGGGGTTGATATCTCCGGAAGAGAGAAAGAGAAGGAGTAGAAGAGTATGGGGCAGAGAAGAGACAGCATGGCAATAACGAGTGTGAGGTTATTTCAGAGAGAGAGGAGATGGCTGAATGAGAAAGTGATGAAGCTCAAGAGCTGATGATAGGGTAGATGACAAGAGGTGGAGGGAGTGAGGATGGTAAAGGGGAGATAAGGGGGAGGGGCTGAAGGTGTTGGATGGAAGGAGACAATTAGAGAGTATGAGCAATAGGAAGAGAAAGAGTTGAGGAGCCATAAAGAGAGAAAATGGAGAGGAGTACAGAAGTCAGAAGAGGTAAAAGGATAGCTGGTAGAAATTACAGAAGGTAAGATGCAGCTGTGAGTGATTGTGTAATAAGCACAGGGCGGCTATCAGAGGCAATAAGCCAGGGGCTGGGTAGGTTATGGGGAGGGAGGGTGGGATAATAAGGAAGAGGAGGAGAGAGACACAGCTGAACAAGATCACAAACAAAACTACTGAAAAATAAGACACTCTAACATTGATAAGACAACTAATTAAATAATATATACAGGCAGGCGGACAGACCTTACAAGTAAACAGTTAAAAAGTCAGACAGTAGCCAGAAGCTAGGAGCAGAGCCTAAGGTGCAGCTGGTTTGGTGTGGCTCTAACTGGTTTTCTCTGAAGGGACCCGTATCACATCACACAAGTGGGTCCTTAGTTCCTCAGTCAAGACTGAAGATATGTCAGCTCCTCCTGCAAGAAGTCTACCTTCTAATCCTAGGATCACTGGTTCAGGCCAACCTAAGCTTAAAAAAATATATGCATTTCCTTAATTATGGCAGTGCTTCTATGGGACACCCTTGTAGAGTCTCCCTGTGGCTCCCTGCTCAAGTGTTTGATTATTTGAGGACCCTTTTCAATGCCTTCTGCAGTTGCCGGATATTCTACCTGTACAGAGCAGAGCCAGGTAGTTATTCCATTCATATTATGGTGCCCAGGAAGGGAGTTTCCTTGTGGCCTATCCTGAACCTAAAAGCAGTTGATACCAAGCTCCGAGTCCCTCATTTCCAGAGGAATACCATCCATTCTCTCATGGTATCATCAGACAGGGGGAGTTACTCACCTTCCTAGACCTTACTAAGGTGCATTTTCACTTTCCCTTGTGGAAGCATCAGCAGCAGCTTTCTTCTTTGTATTCTGGGACATCATTTCCAGTTCCAGGTCCTATATTTTGCCATAGCCATGTTCCTTGCACCTTTTTCAAGATCATGTTGCTGCTAGTAGTGTTGTTGCACAAGCAAAATGCCCAGTTTCTCATGTTCCTGGACAACTAGCTGATCCAGTTGGACTTTCTGAGAAGTCCAGAGATGACACAGCCTTGTGGTTTCCTGGCTCAGAAAGCTGGAGGGTGGGGGGGTGTTCAACTATCTCAAGAACAGACTACTTGGAGCACCTTGGGGCTCAGTTCCATACTCTCCTGGGTCAAGTTTCCTTATTTCAGAGAAACTCCTCAAGCTTCAGCCAACTGAGGACATCATGTACCCAATGAGATCCAATGGTCTGGAATTACCTTCAGATTTTTGGGTCACTAGCATCACCCTTGCAGCCTGTTCCATGGGCTAGGGTGCATATGTACCCACTGAAGGGGCACCTGCTAATGTTCTGGTCTTCCTGTTCCTCATTTTACCAAACCCTTCCTCTCTTCTAGGCAATCGGGGAGAAGTTGATAAGGAGATTGCGGTTCTGCAATCTGATGGTCAGGACGCCATTGCAAGCAGCTTGGATGTTAGCCTGGGGTCTGGGATGAGTACTTCCTGAGTCAATTGACCCAGGGACTCTAATTTCCTCAGGAAGCCTCCTGGATGTTCTTCTGCCTGAATGTAAGAGCAATCCTCATGATCCTAGAGAGATTTATGCCTCTCTTAATTGACAAGATGGTCTGGGTGCTCTTGGACAATGCCATGATGATGGTGTATGTCAACAAACAAGGCGGAACTCACAGTGCCAAGAACAAGGTGGTACATAACACAGCTGCCTTCTAAGCAGTGGAACTAGGGTTCCTGATTAATGCAATCTTTGCTTAAAGCGTCTCATGAGGTCATGTAGCTGTATTGTTGAGAAGACAAGCATTTGGTTGCCCTGTCTGCAGTGCACAATGCAGGTGTAGCAACATGCAAGTCAATTTCCTGAGTCAGAACTCTAGATCCAGGCAAGGGGGAGCTCAGCCCTCACACACGCAACCTCATAGTGCAGAGATGGGGCCTTCCAGTGTTCAACTTGGTCACTACTCAAGAGAATGCCTATGTAAGGAACTTTTTTTTTAACTATAGTAAGGATCTGTGATGGCAGGGTTGGATGGCCTACTTCAGGAGTGGCCACAGGACGGGGTGCTGTTTGTCTCCCTCCTTGACCCCTAATAAGTTGTCTTCTGTACAGGTTTTGGGCCCATCTGGTACATGTATCATTTGAAAAGATTGTGTGGCCTCCTCTATTGCTACTTCAAGAGAAGGGACTCCTGGAAATGGAGGGCCTTGGTCCCTTCTCACTTATGGTCTAATGCTTGAGAGGCATAGGCTCACCAGAAAGGGATACTATGGAGTGAAAGTAGACACACTGCTTAAGGCCCAGAGGAGCTCTATGTCCTTAGCTTATGTGAAAGTCCTTCTTGCAGTCCAGCATGGCCCTGAACTATCAAAGTTCAGGTGGTAATCTTGTGTGCTACAATAGTCACACCAAAGGGATTTCACTGGCAGTACACTCCGATGTCTCCCATTTCCTTAGGAGAGTGAAGCAGTTTCGGCAATCTGTGGGCCCAGTTTTGCCCCAGTGGAGTCTCTATTTGATATTGAAGGCACCAAAATGGGTCCCTTTGAGCCCATTTGTAAGACTTCCCTCAAGAATGTGACTCTTAATTTCGTTTTCCTAGGAGCTATAGCGTCCGCCAGGCAGGTGTCTGCTGCAGTCTGTGTCTTGCAGGGAACCTTTCTTGGCCATCTCAATGGCTTCTGTCTCCTTACAGATGTTGCAGTCCTTAATCCCATAGATGCTTTCTCCATTTTATCTTAACCAGATGGTCTTTCTGCTTTTCTTCTAAACGGAGGGTCTTCCGAACGACTCTTCACCGCATCTGGTGGGCATGCAGAGGGTTTTGATCAACTACCTAGCAATTGATGATTCCTTCACTTATTGGACCATCCTTTGTCCTCCTCGATCCGCTATTGCTCACTGGATTAAGGAGGCCCATGAGCCAGTGTACATTCTGAATGGTCACTCCAGTCAGGTGCAGGCCTCCTCCTGGGTGGAGTCTACCTTGGTGTCTTCAGTGGACATCTATATGGTCACTACCTGGTCTTCACTGAGCACCTTGTGAAGCACTACAGGTTGCTTGTAGAGGCTGGTACAGAGGGCACCTTTAGCAGAGTAGCTCTATCCTGATCCATTGTCTTCCTCCCACCCAGGGTCCTGGCTGTTCGGGCACTGTAGATCCTACACGTCTGGATTAGTCTAGCACAGGGGTGGCCAACTCTGTTCCTAGTGTACCATGATTCAGCCTAGTTTTCAGGATGCCCCTAATGAATATGCATGAGGTATATTTGCATCCACTACCTCCCATTGTATGCAAATATATCTTATGAATATTCATTAGGGGTATCCTGAAAACCATGCTGGATTGAGGTGCACCAGGGCCAGCTTGCAGGATGATGAGGAAGGAGACATTTTACATACCTGACACTTTCCTTGAATCCTGCTAGATCAGTTTAGAACCCACCCTGGAAGACTCTGCTGGAAGAGTCTGGTTGCCATAGAATGCCTAATCAGTACCGTGGTCTGACTCAGATTTAATTGTGGTAAGAGCTAAATACTTGTTTGAGATATTTTTCCAAAGTTGCTTTGTTAGTTAACATGCATTTCTAAGTTTTTCAGTCTTGCTTACTGCTTGAGAAGTGTCATACTGGTTTCTCTCAGTGCTGCACCAGTGGATATATCGTGTGATGACATCACTAAAAGTTGCTCAAGTCTGCCTCCACCTGCAGGCAAGGGAGTATAACCCACATGTCTGCAGTTGTCTAGCAGATTTCAAGGGAGGTATTAATCAGGTATGTAAACTTTATCCTTAAATGGTTTGTTCTTGGTATTTATTTGGATTTATCTCACACTTTTTCATTGGTAGCTCAAGGTGAGTTCTATTCAGGTACAGCAGATATTTCCCTATATCAAGAGGACTTACAATCTAAGGGTGGTATTTAATAAATCATGCTAAAATGAAATATTACCACCAGTCCCATTTTATGTAGCCTTTATCATAAACTACAAGGCAGACAAAGGAGTACACCAGTCCAAGGAACTCTTGTCCAGAGATTCCGTGAGCTCCTGGAGTGTTAAATATCAGGTTCAGACTTGTAAAGAGATTAAATGCTATGTGGCAATAATTCTTTAGGGTTTTGGCACTTAACACAATCTCATTCACCCTCTCAATAAACAGAGTCTAGACCAGAAGTTTGTGTTCTGAATCAAGGGTTTGCTCAAAAATTAGAGTCACTGATAAGCAACTTAACACCGCAAATTTTACAGTTTATAGTCTAACTATAATACAATAGATTAATTTCTTCATGTAATTGTATGGGGTGTAATCTACCCCATTTCATCCCAAACTTCGCACTCTTCAATATATAAGATTTACTATTATTCCAACCCCACTCATCTTAGTAACTAGTTGCTAATATTTCTTTGTGTAGTCCTCTTTCTTTTGCTTCTTCTCACATCAAAGCACTTGGGATTAGGGTTGTTATCTTTCAGTTACCCAGTATTGTAAAGACTTCCTTCCCTTCACTTAGATGTACCATGGTGGTCTTCTCATTTGTTGTGGATTCTTTCATCTTGTAGTGTTTATTGCAGATCCCTCCTCTTCAGGCTGAGCATCCCCCTGCATATGCAGTGGCTTCAAGCCTCTTTTGGCAAGTTAGGGTGGCTGGTGCAGATCCTTCTACTAGGTGGATGATAAACTTTGCCTGGAGTGCCAGAGGTACTTGCCCCCTTTGGGGCAAACTCCCACCTACATCATCTTGGTACAAACACTGGAAGCCAAATAAGCTCCCTCCGTCTAGGGTAAAGATTTTATAGTGTGTGGGCTTTCCCTTTCTTACAAATTTGAATGGCATGAGGAACCTCCCAGGATTCTGGAGATTGTACTGTATAAAATTCTGGCAATAACGAGTAAGGGCACTGATCCCAACACATATCACAGGTCCCCACAGTTACCACATGGAAAATATACTCAACATAAAGGGATCCCACTCATGCTATTCCTCTAATGTGGTTTACATGATTCAGTGCAGGAAATGTACAAAGGAATATCACATTGGAGAAACAAGCCAAATATTAAAGAGGAGAATGAATTCTCACAGACATAGACCAGGTATGACTTCTGCTGCCTCCGCTTCCGCTGTCGGATAACACATCACAGGGCTGGAGCACATCATTGATTATTTTATGGTGAGGGTCCTGAAGGGTACATTTAAATCAATCAATTACGGCAAAACATTTGAAATGAAGACGATAAGGTGCTTTTGATCGGACCAGATAGGACTTAACAAAGACATAGGCTTTCTATCACATCACAAATTATAAATATTTACAACCTGGACACCTTCTGATCAGTTATCCATCCCTCCCCACCCCCAAAAAAAAAATCGTCCCTCTTCCACTGTCAGTGGAATGCTCCAGTGATTCACTTATATATTTGGGTATTATCTTTTGTTGCTCATACTGTCCTGATCTGAGGAAGGTTTTAGCCTTCTTAAGCTAGTCTAAAAATGTATTACATTAGTCCAATAAAAAGGTATCCCCTTATTTTCCTTTTATATCCCAGTCGCAAAATCCAAATAGTCTCTACACTACTAATCTTTATCTTTATCTTTATTCATATTTGATAAACCGCTATTGTAAGAACATTAAGCGGTGTACAATAAAAAGGATGGATTTAACACTGCAAACCAAGAAAAGGAACGCCAATGATAAATAGGAAAGAAGGAGGCAGGACAGAATAGTAATGTGTTTTAAAGCAGTACTACACTTTAGTAAATCTAGCAGTAAGCTTGTACCTGAGGCAATGAAGGGCAAAGTGGCTTACCCAAGGTCAAAAGTAGTTCCATTCAGATTTGAAATCTCAATTCTCCAATTTTCGGTCTGCTGCTCTGACCACCAGGCTACATTATTAGATGACTAAAGTAATGTCTATAAATATATTCCTCTTTAGGCTTTGACTTTGCCAAATGTCATATACTCCCTTCTGTCCTCTCTCTGCTAGATCTGATAAGAGCATCTGCATTCTATGAGACTCTCTCTAGCTGGGCCTTTGATCGTAGGCTTCAAGCCATAATATCAGGCCTTCCACCACCTGATACAGTGGCAATGAAAGTTTTTGATGCCTCCTGTATCTACAAAATTTATTTCTGAAAATACTGTGCTAAATATGTTTAGACTTATTAGAGCATGTTTACTAAAATGCACTATCAGTTAGAGTGGGATTTACCACATGCTAAGCATGCTACGGCTACCACACGCTCAGAATGCAGCCATGGTAGAAATCCCACACTAATCGCTTAGCGTAGGTCATGGCAGAGATTGGGTGGTTCAGGGGCGGAGTGTGCATATTACGATTTGCGCTGGCATCTTTGGCGTGCACTAACCTGCAACGTTGGCATTAACATGCGTGCATGTACTGCCACCCTCAATGAGTGGTGGTAAGCGTACCCTCATTAATTGCAGCAAATGGCTTAATGCAAAGACAGAGTGAAACTCATGCTAACTTCATGGGGACATGCTGGGTATTGACCCCGTACTCAAAAACATGCCTCAACATGCACTAACAGCGCATTTTAGTAAATATGCCCCATAGTGTTCTGATACGTTTGGTTTGTGTGTATTTGTTTGAACACAGTCACCAATGTTTTTGTTCAATATGCCTTTATAAAATAGGTGGGTTTTTTTCACTCTTTCCCTAGGTATCCGGAAGGCCAGGGTTTTGATTCCTGCTAGAGGAAAGCAACTTTGAGCTGGAAGGACTGGGGTTTCAAGTCCCACGGGTGCTCCTTGTGGCCTGGGCAAGCCAGTTAACCCTCCGTTGCCTCAGGTACAAAAGCATAGATTGTGATCCCTTTGGGGACAAGGGAAAAATATATATACAGTACTTGAATGCACACCACTTTGACTGGTAGAAAAGCGGTATATAAGCCTAGTTAAATAAATAAATAAAATTAACCGCTGAATAGTGACATTATCTGTATAAAGTCAGGCCTGCTATTTCTGTGGTCTAACTTTTATAGCTTAGTTATATGGATAGAGGCCGAACATCCATGTAACTTTATGCCCTGCCCTGGTACACCCTGCACCCCTGCTCCTGGTATATGGATATATATTGGCCATTTACTGACTATTATCACAAAAAAAATATCTTTTCAATGCCCTGGGCAATTCAAATAAAAGACCTTATGAGGCCAGCAGCTGATGCTTTTAAATATCAACCCAAAAAAAGTATTGCAGGGCCAGCGCGCACACACACATTCAGATACACACATGCATGGTGAGCTCATAAACCCTCTTCCCTCTGGAAATCAGGTTAAACAGGAAGTTTTACCAAGAACTCGAGGGGCCTATTCTCCAGGATATGTACCTAAATACAGCCAGAGTCTGCACATGTGAAGGTCCAAAATCCATTCCTGTTAAGAGTCAGGGCCAGCCCTACACATGAGAAGTTGTGTTTTTCATATATGCCCCCCTTTTCTGCAGATACCGAATTATGCAAATATTTATGCGAATGAGATCCCACAGTGAGACTGTGCACATGGTCCCCTACCCTCCACAGGCCACCCCTGGTATATGCCACCCATATCCCTTGACATGTCCTGAGAATCTGGTATGTGCAGGACACCCAACAGAAAAATTATTAGGAACACGCACGCACAAGTGATCTCATAAGCCTTATTCCCTTTGGAAAGCAGGATAAAAAGTAGATTATCTATAATATATCATAATCATATCCTTCTTATATTAGCACAGTGCATTAATGTCAGAAAAGGAACAGAGGCTGGAAATGCTTGCAGCTCAATGGCAACTATACAACAGCTGTATTACAAAGCTTCCCTTGTTGACCTCATGGGCTGCCCACACTCTGACTGGATGTCTGACCTTCAAAACTGGCACACAACTGGATTTCCGATAAACACGTGGGCCGTAGGGTGTTTGGGAAAAAGAAGTCTTGAGAGCAGAGAACAGAAAAGGAAAGGTCATGATGGAGAATGAATTAAAGACTTATTAAATATAATTTCTACTTTGAAGAGTGATCATTGCGGTGTTTCATATTTAATTTTATGTGGGCCTCTCAAATGTCTGCCAATCTGCGCATTAAGGAATAGATGTATATTTGCATGTCTCTTGAAGAGAGCGAAATAAATATTCAGTGCAAAGAATAATAATGACACAAATATAATGTTTGCATGTGCTGTAAATGGTACAGCACTCAAGCAAGTTCAATTACATGGGGACTTGATTCACTCAAATTTAGAAAACTTTCCAACACAAATTGGTTTGATTTTGACCAATAAAGATGGTTATATCCTAAATTTAAACCTGAATTTCAGAGGCATTATTTCAAGAAAATCAAATAATCCCCTTACACTGTTTTTTGGACCATTCCCCAGTAGAATTCATGTAATATAAATCAGCTTCCTTACAGTACACACACAGTCATCACTCTTCCCAGAGGTACTGATTCACTCTCTCAAACTGACTGGAGAAAGACCACTAGCATTGTTTACACCAGGATGTCAGACTAAATGAAGGGCAAGAAGCCAAAAAATGCTTGCCCAGACCTTACTCACCAGAGCGACAGTTTTATATATATGATCCAAATTATTTGAGTCGGCTCCACAAGATACAATAGAGAAGGTCTGGCATCTTGAAATCACTATAGTAAAACCCTTTAAGACTGAAATAACTTTGTTATATCTGAAGGCTCAAGAGGAATAGAATTCTAATTACAGAAAAGCAAGCAAATGGGAAAGAAATAACATTGTCTAATTTTGCTTGGAGCTATGGAAAAACTATTTAGGCATCTATTGAGGGCTAGTTCAAAAAGAGCACTACAGTGATATGTAGCACACACAAAAACATTCTCAATACAGATTTGATTTTGCAATAACCTGAAACTTTAAATTACTCAACAGAATACAGAATAGCTATAAGCAATATATGCCACATCTCTACCTGCTGCAGAATGAATGAAAACCAAGCAGGTCTGACTCAACATTAGGCTAGACAAGGTGGTCGCCTAGGGCAGGGGTGGGCAATTCCAGTCCTGGAGGGCCGCAGACCCGTCAGGTTTTCATGATGTCCCTAATGAATATTCATGGACCTATTTCCATACAATGGAAGGCAGTGGATGCAAATAGATCTCATGAATATTCATTAGGGACATCATGAAAACCTGACTGGTCTGCGGCCCTCCAGGACCGGAATTGCCCACCCCTGGCCTAGGGCATCAACTTCTGAAGGGCAGCAGAGCAGCAGAAGTCAAAGCAAAACAAGAAATCCTGAAAGCTGCACAAACTTAGAAGCATCAGCACATTTTCTTGCCTGCACAGAGAGCCAGCACACATATACATCCAAAGCAAAGTTTAATGTTAACAGACTGTTACAGGATTGTCATGGGAGGGATGGTGTTGGGATGACCATGATTGTTGAATTTAATTATGAAAATCTCAGGGAAAGGGGGGGGGGCAAAAGGCTGAAGGTTCACCTTAGGCACCCAATATCCTTGTACTGATCCTAAAACCAAGATCCTAGATCTAGGGAAAAAGGAACCTGCGATGACCTCGGTGGCCAGGATGTTGGCCAACTCTCAGGATCTAAGGACTGGAGGCATGCAGAAGTTGCACTGACCACTGGAAAGCAGCAGACCGAATGCAAAAACAACAAACAGGCCACAAAATCTGTTTTCAATACACAGCACCGGAAGACTTAGTCCATGAGAAACGCAAGTCAATGCCACAAAGCAACCTAGTTTGGACTGCTAAAGATAGAATGAAGCCAACTTAACCTGGATGAGATGCATTAGCTCATCTGAGAGGAGGTTACCGCTTCTGGAAAAGCTCACACCTATGAGAGAGCTTACAGCCCAAGAAATATAGCATTGCGCATGCCCAGGTATGATAGCACGAATTATAATTCTAAGTTAGTCGACATGCTGCAACCATTCTCTGCACTGAAAATCATGTCAACCGTTTACCACAATGATCGACACACACAGTATATCTAGGTACGGGGTTAATTGCCACCGGATGAGGTTGTGTGTAAAGTCAAGTGCAATTGCATGAATAAGGCTTATGAGTAATTCTGCAAACATCCACGAGATTTCCATCAGAGTAATTTTTTTTCAAAAAGGGACAGATCACTACTAGACAAAAAGAGAGGAAGCTGACACACAAGCCTGAGAGCTGGGGCCAGGATGGCTTTGATTAGAAGCAGATCTGGTTTCATGGAGTTGTTTAGCTTTTTTAAAAAATAATGCCATTTATACTAATTTTAGAAAAATTATACTGCAGTCGCCCTGCCTAGTATTTACTTCTAAAGGGATTACAATTGTTAAAATTTTAAAATGGACAATTTAACAAAATGCACTCTTTCTACTTCTTCCAATGTGTCCTTGAGTATGTCAAAGGCTTCTTCAGCTGTCCAGGCTTTGTCATCAAATAAACCTTGTGTGCTGGGTCACTCCAAAGGCTCAGCAGATAGTGCTATTTGCATTCACTTGGGAAGAAGACATCAAGAAGGGCACAGTGGATTTTGCTACATCAGTGGCTCCCAAACCTGTCTTAGTGACCCCAGAGCTATGAATATGTAGAGCTCCCCCTCCTCACCATGAGAACCGGGGCCCTTACCTGATACCAGGACTACATCCCATCGACCCCTTGCAAATCTTACATGGATCTTCCAACCAGGGGAAGCAGTCTTCCTTCAGGGCCTAAGGCATATGACTGAACAATCCAAGGAGACAGTGCACACAAAATTTGGTGTTTCAAAATTAAAGACTTTACTGGGAAAATTTCTTCAAAACTAAAACTGTACGATCGTAACTGCTTTAGTTGCAGCTTTCACAGTATGCAGTTACAAAGCAAAATGTATCTGCTCCTTGTTTGCATGCCACTATTTGTGGAATTTGGGGGCCATTTTTATATAGTGTGCTAGGTTTTTGCACTTGGCGCACACATTCAGCATGAAAATGATGTGCATTAAATGCAAAGCCTCCATGGTAACTGGGGGGCGTGACCAACATGCTCCTGACAACAGATAGATGCGTACCCCAACGCACGGTGCTATTACTGTGGGTGCACTTACCTCCACCTATTGAGGTGGCATTAGGTGAACTCACACTAATGGCAACATTGACCGTGTGCGATATATCCCTTCCCTCTGCCGCTGCCAACTGCAATCTGCTCACCACACCCACTCTTGGCACTAATCTGTCCATTCACCACGCTAACACATGATTCACTGTTAGTGTGAAAATCAGCATGCGTTAACTGCCATGCCTCGTGGCAATTGTTACAACAGGCCTACGCATACAGTTGACATGCACCAAAATGCACGTTAACTGCATAGCGCACTGGAATAGTCTCTTAGATCCCAAAAAGTTCCCGAGCTCCTAATGAATATAATATACGAATACCAATCCCCAATTCAGTGATACTATATTATACTGTCAAAACAATCACCAAAACAACCCCCGTGGAAAATTTAATATAAACAACGTTCTTTTTGTCGGATGTTACAGGAAAGGAACATGTACAAATACTATGTCCACCACTCAGTTACATCCCGAAATTTAATAAAAGGGATGTAACTGAGTGGTGGACATAGTATTGCCCTATCGCGTAATCAGAGCGGTTTACATTATGAATGACAATATTACATTCAAACATATTTAACTTTTACATGTAACAAGCGAGGGTATTTTAAACAATCACAGATATACATAAAATTTGGTTTTAACTCTCTAAAATGTATCTAAAATTTTTGTATGTAATATTGGATTTCGGATGGTATTTCAAATTTATTTTCTTTGCTTATTGCATAGTGTACCAGGGCAAGGAAGAAGGGAGGAGGGGACGGAGTGGAGTTTGCCAGAGATGAGATTGTTTCTGGTACTCATGTTGGGTCTGTGTTATTACATTGTTCATTGTCTCCTCTTACCTCTCTGTCTGCCTCAGCGCCTTTAGATCTACCACTCTAGCTTCTAGAGATTGTTGGGTCTGTGTCATTACATTGTTCATTGTCTCCTGCGTCTCTGAAGGTCTCCTCTTACCTCTCTGTCTGCTTCACTTCCTTTAGGTCTACCACTCTAGTTTCTAGAGATTGTTGGTTCTGTGTCATTACATTGTTCATTGTCTCCTGCGTCTCTGAAGGTCTCCTCTTACCTCTCTGTCTGCTTCACCTCCTTTAGGTCCACCACTCTAGCTTCTAGAGATTGTTGGGTCTGTGTCATTACATTGTTCATTGTCTCCTGCATCTCTGAAGGTCTCCTCTTACCTCTCTGTCTGCCTCACCTCCTTTAGGTCTACCACTCTAGCTTCTAGAGATTGTTGGGTCTGTGTCATTACATTGTTCATTGTCTCCTGCATCTCTGAAGGTCTCCTCTTACCTCTCTGCCTCACCTCCTTTAGGTCTACCACTCTAGCTTCTAGAGATTGTTGGGTCTGTGTTATTACATTGTACATTGTCTCCTCTTACCTCTCTGTCTGCCTCAGCTCCTTTAGATCTACCACTCTAGCTTCTAGAGATTGTTGGGTCTGTGTCGTTACATTGTTCATTGTCTCCTGTGTCTCTGAAGGTCTCCTCTTACCTCTCTGTCTGCCTCAGCTCCTTTAGGTCTACCACTCTAGCTTCTAGAGACTATACTTGTTCTCTGCATTCTAGGAGCTATTTGCACCAAATACGTATCTACAACTTCTGCATAAAAGGAAGATAATTCTATATGTGGCAGTCTTTGCAAAATACTAGATAACCCTATTTCACTGCAAGACTACTGACTTCATCTTTTTGCCCTAATTCAGAAAATGATTGAAGACTCCCAAGCACTTGGATAACTTATCTGTATAACGTTATATAGGAAAACCCTGCTGAAAATGTACCCCACAGATTGAAATCCCAGTGACAGATGCTATTTAGCCACAAGTGAATACACGGATTGCTCAGATTCACAGCCTGAAAATGGAGGTTTCTAAGACATAAGGGACCTCACCGATCACCCAGATCCACCAGGTCTCTTCTGTCTGCCCCTTTAAACCCCCGAAACAAGTTTAAATGGAGTATGATTGGGTTTGGGATGGCTACTATTGCAGAGCCAGGTGCATATCTGCCAAATGATTCCACATTACATCTTCATGACACTTCTAGTGGAGGCAGATGAAGGTGCTGTATGGAAGAGAGCACTTGATGATAGCAGGTAACCCCAGGACAGAACAGGAATCCACCTGCTGGAGGATTCCATTGTCTGAAGAATAGATTTGGAGAGCAGGAAGGGCAGGAGACAAGATGGTCTACTGAATTGCATTATTATGAGGGATTAAACAACAATGGAATTGGAGGGAGATGCAATTGTCCACGTAAGGACAAACAATTTCACTGTTGGAGGAGTTCAGTTAGCAAAGGTTGTCTTGAAATTTAACCCTATCTTTAGCATTGTCCCTGCTATTACCAAGTGAATTTGTCAGTCCCACACTTTTTGGGCTTTTTAATTGGCCTCATTCTCTCAGTTTCTGTAGGCCCCTTTCCTCATCTAGTGTAAAGTTTTGCCAGTAAATGTTTTACCGTAGATCATTTACTGAGAATCCCTATTTCTTCTTCTACTTCTTGATCCATGCATTGAGTTAAATACTAAATAGACTGATTATTTAATTAATTTATTAACCAGTGACCTCTTAGAACATAAGAACATAAGAACATAAGATATGCCATACTGGGTCAGACCAAGGTCCATCAAGCCCAGTATTCTGTTTCCAACAGTGGCCAATCTAGGTCATATGTACCTAGCAGTTTCCCCAAGGGACACAGGTTCCACAATGCTTGTATTGCTTCAAGCATTGATATCCTGGGTCCCTTCTTAATAATGGTTTATGGACCTTTCCTCCAGGAACTTGTCCAAACCTTTTTTAAACCCAGCTACACTAACAGCCTTTACTACATCCTCCGGTAACAAATTCCAGAGTTTGATTACACGTTAAGTGAAAAAATATTTTCTTTTATTAGTCTTAAATAGTTTACCCTGTAGCTTCATTGCATGTCCCCTAGTCTTTCTATATTCTGATAAGGTAAACAATCGATCTACGTTTACCCGTTCCCCTCCGTTCATAAATTTATAGACTTCTATCATATCTCCCCTCAGCCGTCTCTTTTCCAGGTTAAAGAGCCCTAACCTTTTTAGCCTTTCTTCATAGGAGTATCCTTCCATCCCCTTTACCATTTTGGTGGCTCTTCTCTGAACCTTTTCTAAAATCGCTATATCCTTTTTAAGATACGGCGACCAGAATTGCACACAATATTCAAGGTGCGGTATCACCATGGTACGATATAGAGGCATTATAATATCTTTTGTTTTATTTTCCATGATCATACCTAGCATTCTATTTGCTCTCTTGGCCGCTGCTGCACACTGGGCCGAGGGTTTTAACATGGTATCCACAATGACGCCTAAATCTTTTTCCTGGGTGATAGTTCCTAATGTGGAACCTTGCATCATGTAACCATAGTTTGGGGTTGCTCTTCCCTAGGTGCATAACCTTGCACTTGTCCACATTAAATTTCATCTGCCATTTTGATGCCCAGTCTTCCAATTTATCAAGATCCTCTTGCAATTTTCCACAATCCTCTTGGGTTTTAACAACTTTAAATAGTTTTGTGTCATCTGAAAATTTGATAACCTCACTCGTTATTCCACTTTCCAGGTCATTTATGAATATGTCAAAAAGCAGTGGACCCAGCACAGATCCCTGGGGTACACCACTATTCACCTTTCTCCATTGGGAAAATTGGCCATTTAGCCCTACCCTCTGCTTTCTATCTTTTAATCAGTTCCTGATCCACAATAGTACACTGCCTCCTATACCATGACTCTTTAGTTTTGCCAAAAGTCTCTCATGAGGGACCTTGTCAAAGGCTTTCTGAAAGTCCAGATACACAATATCAACCGACTCACCTTTGTCCACCTGATTATTCACTCCTTCAAAAAAACATAACAGATTAGTAAGACAAGATCTTCCTTGTCTAAAGCCATGTTGGCTGTCTCCCAATAGGTCATGACTTTCTACATGCTGAGTAATTTTATTCTTTATGATGGTTTCTACCATTTTTCCCGGTACTGACGTCAGGCTCACCGGTCTGTAGTTTCCAGGATCACCCCTGGAACCCTTTTTAAAAATTGGTGTTACATTGGCGATCCTCCAATCTTCAGGTATTAGAGATGATTTTAATGATAGTTCACAGATTACTAATAGCAGGTCTGCAATCTCATATTTCAGTTCTTTCAACACCCTTGGATGTATACCATCTGGCCCAGGTGATTTGCTACTCTTCAGTTTATCTAATAGTTGTAATACATCTTCCCGATGTATCGATATTTCCTTCAATTCTTCCACACCTTTAAATACCACTTCAGTCATGGGTAACATCCCTACATCTTCCTCAGTAAAGACCAAAGCAAAGAATTCATTCAGTATCTCCGCTATCGCCTTGTCGCCTCTTAGTGATCCTTTAACCCCTTTATCATCTAATGGACCAACTGACTATCTCACAGGTTTTTTGCTACGAATGTACTTGAAAAGGTCTTTACTTCGCGTTTTTACTTCCGCAGCAAGCTTCTTCTCAAATTCTCCCTTTGCCTGCCTTATCAATGCCTTGCATTTGACTTGCCAGTGCTTGTGCTGTTTCCAGGTTTCGTCGTTTGGCTCTTTTTTCCATTTCCTGAAAGATGCTTTTTTGGCAACAACAGCCTCGCTGACCTCACCTTTAAACCATGCTGGCAGGTTTTTTTTTCTATCCTGTTCTCCTCCTTGTGATGTGCAAATAGCAGCTTGGAGAATTTGTTAATCTTAACAGCTTCCTTAAACCCTTACCAAACCCCTTCTTTCTCCTTAATAAGACCATGCATTCTGTTCCCAATTAGATAAAGAGACCGAGTGCACCCTCACATTTTGCCTCATTCTAAAAGCGTCTCTGTACTCTCTTGAGCTGGTTACTTTATTTAGCCACAATGAATAGCTCAAGGACTAGGAGAGAGACTATACCATAGTTGCGTACTGATTTATCAATTCATAAATTGCCCATCAAAATATCCAGGCAGCATATATAATTCACATACACAAATGATATGTCGTGGCATTAATACTGAATGGTAATAAAATTGCATTCTTATATTTATAACATTATGGTTTATTCGGATGTAGCTACTTAAGAACAACTTCAAGTCCTGGGAGATAGTAGATGACCCTCTCTGAACTGTGATTTTCCAAATCTTGACTAGAGCAAACATTATACACACAGATTGTTCCTGGGAGAAAATGCCCACTCCCAGTTCTGCCAAGTTCCAAGCAACTGGTCAGTGCCTTCTGCTAGAATGATGCTGGATTTGCTAGGGAGATTCACTAGCACGGGATCCTGTGTGGTAAACAACACTAAGTAACATAGCTTAAACCAAAGGCAATTCATTTGGAAGATTGCCCAGGAATAATGTCTTGAAATATGAAAGGCAAAAGCAAAACTCTGCAAAATATAACCAGGCATATACATCCTGCTTCAGAACAAAAAAGCACAGGAAAAACAATTATGCTGCAAAAATATGTGGTGTTACTTAGTGCTGCCAATTAATTTTCTATATAAATGGAAAACCAATATGTTAGAGCAGTGATTACTGAGACTTATCCCCTGCACCGTTCACTTGAAGACCCAGATCACCTTGTTACCAATACAGAGCTGCTGTCTCCTCATTTTATTTCTGTCAATTAACAGAACTGGAAATAATGAAGAATCTGATTGTCTTAGTGAAGTATTCATGCTAACATGCCATCTGTTCAGACATCAAGCTTTAAGCCTCTCTATATTTATTTGTTATAAAAGAATTATATACCACACTATCTAAAAATCTAGGCAGATTACAATTACAACACACAATTTTAAACAACAAATAACAGAAACAATAAAACAAGTTCTAAATTAGAACATTAACAATCAGCATAAATACAATTCTAAATATACACTTCCAAGTACAGTGGTAATTAAACGACAAACTATAAGACCCTGGTGCTTGGATAGTCATGTCTGGAGTAATTTATCAGAGTGTCCGCTATAAATACCTTTAATTAATTTCATATCTTCTTAAAACATGATATATATTCCATTGCTCAATAAAAACATCTCAATTGAATCCTGTAGCTGCTTTTGAAAAGTGAAAAGCTCGTAATTCAACAGGCCGAGAGTTCCAAAGCCTTGGACAAGCTACTGAAGAAGTGGGCTCACAAGCCTCAGACAAGCAAAATTGCTGGACTGAGGGGATACCAGGCAAGCAAAAACATTCAGAATGTGGGGATCCCAAAGGACGATAGATCTTAAGAACTGAGCATTACTCAGAGCCTTAAATTCTAAAACTTGAATCTTAATTTGGACTAAGCATGCAATGGATAACTTCTACAAGCCAGACAGTAAAAAGATAATATGCTCTGAATGACTTTTTATTTATTTTTTAAAGTGTCATTAAGTCAATGCTGACTGATAGAAAGAACCCTGCAGCCCGTGGATTTTCTTGGCAGTATATTACTGGATGTAGATTGGCATGCCTTTTCTTCCAAAGCATTAGAGAGTAAAGTGATTTGCCCAAGGTCATAAGGAGTGCCAGTGGGAATTGAACCCTGATCTCTTAGATACTAGGGTGTTATGCTAACCATTAAGCTATTTCTCCACTCCACCTGTTAGAATACATGCAATTATGTTTGGAATAATTCGTAGAGCATGCAAAGTCACAGCTAGAAGCCCTAAATACAGTGCATTGTGGTAATCATGGTGAGAGATTACAGGTGCTTGAGGAACAAAAATTATCATTAGATAAGAAAGGTCTTAGTCTATGAACGAGTTGCAGTTTTTAGAGTTCTTTATAACAGCTTGGATTTGCAGTCTGATACTCAAATGAAAATCAATTATATATCACACACATTTTTCAACTGTAAAGATATTGGAATGGCCCAATCATCAATTCCAAGATGAGTAGGTAAATTAGAAGAGATTTATCTGCTTAAAAACAATATTTTGCTTTCTATTTGGGGCCAACCGATAATGAGTCATCCAGTTCTTAATAGTTTTAATGTTCAGGTGCAAATGAAATTGCAGAAATGGCAGATTCTATGAGTGACCTTTCCCTCTTCTTAGGGACTCTTAAGTGCCACCCACACTTGACCCTTTCCTGAGTTCTGGACTATCAGGTCAGAGCAGGGGCGGCCCAAGGAGTGTGCGGGGCCATGTACGGAGATGGGGTGCGGGGCCTCATTTGCATAATGGACCTCATTTGCATCAGTATTTGCATACTGTTACCATACGCTAACTTTTAGTAAACATGCCTCTTAATGAGTGTATGGATAAAGAAAGACTAAAAGATTTCTACATTACTATAATCCAGTGCCAACCGCCAGGCACATTAGGAACTACTACAAACACTGCCCATTTAGAACCCATAGCAAACCCGCCGTATCGTAACAGTACTACCAGGACTCATAAACCACCATACTCTACCTATCAAAAGGCAACACTGCAAATATTAAAACAATACATTTCAGAGAATAATAATACATGACCTACTGGGAACATAAGAACATAAGATATGCCATACTGGGTCAGACCAAGGTCCATTAAGCCCAGTATCCTGTTTCCAACAGTGGCCAATCTAGGTCATACGTACTGTCGTGGGGAGCCCCGTCTATGCCATTAGAATTATGGGATGCTCCACGGCAAAGATTATTTTAGGAAGCCAAAGGGAATGTAAGGTTCACTTGACGTAGAAAATGTTCTTACTTATTCCAGCTTCTTAAGAGAACTCATTAACGAAACCAAGTGTAGGGAAACAAGGCTTTTATTCACCGTCAGTGCAAGGGTTCAAAATAAGACATTGATAAAACAACAGAAAGTCCTTTGTTTCCAAAAGGTACCAGCATTCAAATCATCTGCTTAATTGTTAAACTTCACAATTAAGGCAAGGCTTGCTCAGAGGAATTCAGTTCATTCCAATCATAAGAATTCTACAAGCTTCTTCCAAGTTACACAGTGGCTACAGACTCCTGGCACGATGCCATACACAAATCACAATCCATCTGTTCAGGTTGAGGAGTGGGAGCAATATTTATGCATTCTATTTCCATGGATTCATCACTATATTCCTCATTGGAATAATCACTGTCCCTGCCTGATACAGGTCTGTGTGAAATGTCTCTAGGGTCTTGTCTCCAATACCACTGGGTTCTAAGTGCTTTAGGGATTTTCTGAAACCATTCTGGTTTCTTCTTCTTTACAGAGTGAGCATTTGTTTTAACAGGGCCTTTAGGACTCAAGCATTTAGTATCATCAATAAAGCTTTCATACCTGGAGTCTGGCTGGTTTAAATCCGTGGAGTTTTCTCTTTCAGAAATTTTCCTCCTGTAGCAGGTTCTCTGCCTGTAAGCTTTAGGCAAGGCTGTGCTTTCTGGCAGTTGGGTAAAACCTAACGTGGATTCCCTTTTTTCCTTTGGTAAGAACTTAGCTTTGTCAGACAGCTTTTCCTTTCTTGCCTGGTAAAACTTGGTTAGTATTTCCCAGAGACTGCAAGCTTTCTTCCAAACCGTTCCCTCTGGTTCTTGGCTTATGTCTCTCTGCTCTTGAGTCAGGAACACTATGAGAACAGGGAGTGGCACACACTCTAGCTTCAGTGCTTGCTCTAACAAACTCCCGTTGAACAGCTGCACGCTTAGCCTGGCCCTTCTGAACTTCCCCCTTGTGAACTCTGTTCCTTTGGGCTTGCTCATATAGGATTCGTTGACTTACTCCTTCTCTTGGAGCTGATCCTCTTAATAGAGCTGTTCCTCCTTGTGAAGACGTTCCTCTGTCTCTGTTCCTTCCTCAGTCCTTCTCCTTCTCTTCTTGCTCTCTCCCCTTCTCTCCTTTGCTGGCATTCAGCTCTGGCTTATAAAGGAATCTTTCCTTCAAGAGTTCCGGGGTCATTCCCAGGTGCAAATCATTAGCCCTCTTAGGCTCATTAGCTCCTGCATGGTCATTCCTGCTCCCTCTAGCTGTGCCTGGAGGTAACTGCACATCTAGATTCCTAAAAGAAACAGGATTTCTTTTCAAGTTCTCATCTTTATTGATACCCACATCATGACAGTACCTAGCAGTTTCCCCAAAAGACACAGATTCCGCAAAGCTTGTACTGGGTCAAGCATTGATATCCTGGGTCCCTTCTTAATAATGGTTTATGGACCTTTCCTCCAGGAACTTGTCCAAACCTTTTTTAAACCCAGCTACATTAACAGCCTTTACTACATCCTCCGGTAACAAATTCCAGAGTTTGATTACATGTTGAGTGAAAAAATATTTTCTTTTATTAGTCTTAAATAGTTTACCCTGTAGCTTCATTGCATGTCCTCTAGTCTTTCTATATTCTGATAACGTAAACAACCGATCTACGTTTACCCGTTCCACTCCGTTCATTAAATTATAGACTTCTATCATATCTCCCCTCAGCCGTCTCTTTTCCAGGTTAAAGAGCCCTAACCTTTTTAGCCTTTCTTCATAGAGTATCATTCCATCCCCTTTACCATTTTGGTGGCTCTTCTCTGAACCTTTTCTAATAATGCTATATCATTTTTAAGATACGGCGACCAGAATTGCACACAATATTCAAGGTGCGGTCCCACCATGGAACGATATAGAGGCATTATAATATCTTTTGTTTTATTTTATATTCCTTTCCTTATGATAATTAGCATTCTATTTGATCTCTTGGCCGCCGCTGCACACTGGGCCGAGGGTTTTAACATGTTATCCACAATGACGCCTAAATCTTTTTCCTGGGTGGTGGTTCCTAATGTGGAACCTTGCATCGTGTAACCATAGTTTGGGTTGTTCTTCCCTAGGTGCATAACTTTGCACTTGTCCACATTAAATTTCATCTGCCATTTTGATGCCCAGTCTTCCAATTTATCAAGAGCCTCTTGCAATTTTCCACAATCCTCTTGGGTTTTAACAACTTTAAATAGTTTTGTGTCATCTGCAAATTTGTTAACCTCCCTTGTTATTCCACTTTCCAGGTCATTTATGAATATGTCAAAAAGCAGCGGACCCAGCACAGATCCCTGGGGTACACCACTATTCACCTTTCGCCATTGGGAAAATTGACCTACTGGGGAAAGAGAACAAGTGGCAATGTCAAATAGGAATTACATAAACAGAATACCTCAGCTCAGTTACACATGCAGAACATAGACCAGGGGTCTCAAACACGCGGCCCGCGGGCCGCATGCAGCCCGCGAGAGACCTTTGTGCGGCCCGCGATGCAGAGGCCAAAAAAAAAACCCCCCGGCTTCTGCTGCTGCTGCCGGGATTCCCCCAACTAAAGCTAACGTCCACTAAACAGCAACATTTCTCCCCCCCCCCCCCGGGGCTTCACCGTTCCAAGTTGACAGTGTGTGGATCCTCTCCAGTGCCTGAGAGACCGGTCGGTGGCGATTTACGGGTGCGGGAGGAGGAAGAGCGTGCCCCCGAGGCAGGTGCTGCTTTCTGTCACCTGCTGACTGCAACTGTGAGCGCCAGCGGAAAAGCCGCGGATCCCCGCGGTTGGAGCCGCTTCGCTCCGCCTGCTGCTACTGTAAGCCTGCCTGAGCCGTGCAGCCCCAGCGATCTCAGGTGAGCACGGTCAAGAGCCTGCAGCCCGGCGAGTGAGCAGCGACCTGCACAGAAAGAAGGCCTGCGGGCCGGGTCGTTGGAGAGCGGATCGCAGGGGGTACTCGGGCCCACAGGGACGGCAGCTATATCCTGTTGACTCTCCTGGCTTCCAGCTTGGGAAAAAGCTACAACTAAATTTACTTGGGCTGATGGGGGGAGGGGGTTAGGACTAGTAATGGGGGGGGGGGGTTAGGACTGAAAATGGGGTGATGGGGGATAGTACTGAAAATGGGGTGATGGGGGTTAGGACTGGAGGTGGTCTGATTGGGGGGCTAAGACTGAAAATGGGGTTATGGGGGGGCTAAGAATGAAGATGGGGCGATGGAAGGGTTAGGACTGGAAGTGGGCTGTTGGGGGGCTTAGGACTGATAATGGGCTATGGGGGGGGGGCTAGAACTGGTAATGGACTGGGGGGGGGTGCTAGGACTGGAAATGGGCCAAGTAGAAGGGGGAGCTTGAACTGCAAATAGCTGATGGGGACAGGGTCTTGGAATGGAAATGGGCTGAGTGGAAGGGGGCTTGGAATGGAAATGGGCTGATGGGGAGGGGGGCTTGGAAAGGAAATGGGCTGTGAGGGGAGGGAGCTAGGACTGGAAATGGGCTGATGATGCGGGGACTAGAAGGGAGCGGATGCTGGGTGGGGCAGGAGCTAGAAGGGAGTTGATGTTGGGGGACGATTAGAATGGGATGGGGCTGGGAGAGTGAAATGGAGAGGGGAAATATATTTTGTGTGGGAGGGAAGAAAAATCTACAATTGGCCGGGTATTGGGAGAGTAAGTGGGGATTGAGGATGGAGGGGTAAAATTTGAGTGGATGAAATAGGAATGAGGAAAGAGCAAAAGGAGAATGATTATTATGTTAAAGCAGATGTAGAGAGAATGGAAAAAAACTAGGAAAGAAGAAAGGACAAATGGACAGCAGACAATGGAGCGTTAGCAGAAGACACGAAGAAACCAGAAGAAAGTGGCTGGAACAAAAATGCACAAAAGGTAGAAAAATATCTCTTTATTTTGAATTTATTAACTGAAATATGTCAGCTCTTGGAAATGTGCATCTTTAACGTCTGCACTTTATTTAATACAAGAGGAAATCAATTTATAGTTTTATTTCTACAGTGTTGTACATTCTAAGTTTGGCTTTTGGGGTTCCCAGTTTAATTGTCTTCCTGTTTCTAAATTGTGATTCCTTGTTTGGTGATGGTGTATGTTCTGCATGTTTACTAAAAGTTAGTGTATGGTAACATTATGCAAATATTTATGCAAATGATGCCCTTATGCAAATGATGCCCTTATGCAAATGAGGCCTGCGTCTTGTGCGGCCCCCGGGTTACTCTACAAGTCCTCATTTGGCCCTCAAAGCAATTTGAGTTTGAGACCCCTGACATAGACCATCACCAAACAAGGAATCACAATTTAGAAACAGGAAGACAATAATTAAACTGGGAACCCCAAAAGCCAAACTTGGAATGTACAACAACACTGTAGAAATAAAACTATAAATTAATTTCCTCTTGTACTAAACAAAGCGCAGATGTTAATGATGCACATTTCCCAGAGCTGACATAGATATATTCCAGTTAATAAATTAAAAATAAAGAGATATCTTTCTATCTTTTGTGCATTTTTTTTCAGTTGCAATTGCTCCAGCCACTTTCTTCTGGTTTCTTCGTGTCTTTTGCTAACGCTCCATCGTCTGCTGTCCATTTGTCCTTTCTTCTTCTCTTCTAGTTTTTTTTTTCCATTCTCTCTCTACATCTGCTTTAACATACTAATCTTTCCCCTTTTTCTCTTTCCTCATTCCTATTTATATCCACTCAAATTTTACCCCTTCATCCTCAATCCCAACTTACTCTCCCAATACCCAGCCAATTGTAGATGTCTTCCCTCCCACACAAAATATTTTCCCCCCTCAATTTCACTCTCCCAGCTCCATCCCATTCTAATCCTCCCCCAACATCAGCTCCCTTCTAGTTCCAGCCCCATCCAGCATCTGCATCGGCCATTTCCAGTCCTAGCTCTCCCATCCATTTCCAGCCCTATCCGAGTCCCTCCATCAGCTCATTTCTAATCCCAGCCCCCCCATCAGCCCATTTCTAGTCCTTTCCTAGCCCTACCATCATCCAATGTCAAATTCTAGCTCCCCTCCACTCAGCCCATTTCCAATCCAAGCTCCCATGAGCCTACTTCCAGTTCTAGCCCCTCCATGAGTCCATTTCAATCCAAGCCCCCACCACAGCCCATTTCCAATCTTAGCACCCCCAATAGCCCATTTAAAGTCCTATCCTAGCCCCTCTATCAGCCCATTTCCTGTCCTAGCTCCCCCCATTCAGCCCATTTCCAGTGCTAGCTCCCTCCCCTCACAGCCCATTTCCATTCCAAGCCTCCCTCCCCATCAGCTATTTGCAGTTCAAGCTCCCACTTCCACTGAGCCCATTTCCAGTCCTAGCAACCCCCCAGTCCATTACCAGTCCTAGGCCCACCCCCATAGCCCATTACCAGCCCTCACTTCTAGTCCTAGCCCTCCCATAGCCCATTACCAGTCCTTGCCCCCCATCAGCCCATTTCCAGTCCTAGCCCCCCATAGCCCATTACCCCCCATAGCCCTTTAACAGTCCTAGCCCCCCATAGTCCATTACCAGTCCTAACCCCCCATAGCCCTTTATCAGTTCTAGCCCCCCCATCAGCCCATTTCCAGTCCTAGCCTCCCACATAGCCCATCACCAGTCCTAGGCCCCCCATCAGCCCATTTCCAGTCCTAGCCCCCCCAAAGCCCATTACCAGTCCTAGCCCCCCATCAGCCTATTTGCAGTCCTAGCTCCCCCATAGCCCATTACCAGTCCTACCCCCCATCAGCCCACTTCCAGTCTTAGCCCCCCCCCCCATAGCCCAGATAGATTTTAAAAAAATCAAGCTTGTTGCTGCCGCCATGGCAGCGGCAGAATCGAGCATCCCACGGGCCCCCCCTGCCCTGCAGAGTCCTCCATGCTGCCTCAGCTCCCTCCGCATGGACTTTTCAGAGCCGCGAAGGGAGAGTTCCCTGTCTCACGGCTCTGTTTAAGCCTGTGGGGCTTATGTGAAACAGGAAATCCTGTTTCCCATCAGCGCCAGTGATTTAATAGAGCCGTGAGGGAGAAGCTCTCTCCCTTCGCGGCTCTGAAAGCTGGCACTTAGGGAGCTGAGGCCACATGGAGGACTCTGCCGGGCGGGGGGGGGGGGGGTTGCGGGATGCTCAATTCTGCCACTGCCATGGCGACAGCGGCAGCAGCAACAAGTTTTTTTTTTTTTTAAATTTACCGGCAGATGCAGAATGTTGTTTGCGCGGGGCCCCCTGAAACGCGGGGCCCTGTGCAAACAACATTCTTGCACAATGGACGGGCCGGCCCTGGGTCAGAGACCAGTGCAACCAGTGTTCTTCTGTAGTCATTCACTGACAACCTTTCACAAATTATCCTTAACCTGGGCTCATTTCACAGTTCCCCGGTTAGCAAGGTTCTTCCATACGGGTCCTTAAAATACTTCCTCTCTTCTAGAGCCCTTCTCTAGAACTGCCACTAGTTGTCCAGAATCTTGGGCTTTCTCTTGATGAGGTTGCCCCCAGGTTTAGATACCTGAGCCCATAAATTTTCAAAGTCTGCATGATCTCAACCCAGGATGATTGGATATGGGAGACCTGGGAATACTCCTACTTCAAGGCTGGCTTTTTTTCTCACTGCTATTGACCCCCACGGAAACAAACAAGAGTCACCAAACGTTCATAATTAATCTGGGTCCTTTTTCACAACTCCTTCTGGAGAAAGATCTTGACAATTGTTGAATCTACTAGAGCTTGGGTGGAAGATCCTTCCAACTTGACTGTGGTTAGTAATGATCTGGTTGTGTACCTCCGTGATTGGATTCCACTTGTACATGACTGGTAACCATTATAATAAACCAGATTTTCTGATGATATTATATTTTAATTTTTTTTTACTCATCAGGAGATAAATGAAGCACACACAAAAAATGTTTCTTGTTGTTTTTGCATTTTAAGGGCCCGATATTCAAAGAGCGTAACACGGTTAGCAGACCTGCTAGCTGTGTTACTCCCTTTATCCAGGATATTCAGCAGTAACATAGCTAGTGGTGCTGAATATCTGCGGGTGCTGCTACTGCATGATCAGCTAGCGACCGCTGAATGTCGGGCCCTACGTCCAAAGAAAGTATAATGCAGAATAATCCTCACATCCTTTCATTAGCCTTAGGATGGCAGGGACCAGGGCTGTTGAATTTGATCTGCAAAGAATGCCTTTGTCCAGTCTGTTATTTGCGATGAGCGCAGAGTGACTGGGATCTGTGCTTTCACTTCTCATTTCTGGATGAATGCACTCCTGCACCGGTTCGCACAGCACATCCTGCTAGTGCAGGTGGCCCTGCTCGACTGACAAATGCAAAGTTAAACCAGCTCTGCCTAAAAATACTCCTAGCAGCTAATGTGACAAAAAGAGGTAAGGAGGCATCCTCTTCAAGAAAAAGGATCTGATCGTTTTGTTCTTAAGAATGCTAATTTCTCTCCCATTGAAATGCCTCATTTCCAACAATAACCCAGATTCCTTCTAACTTTCTTTCTAACATTTAGCTTAAAAACCAACCCAAATCTATGCACAATTAATCATTAACTTTATACTCCTGAATCTGATTGAAATCAGAGCTGCATGTGTTTAGCATTTACTGAAGAAGATAGGAGAAGCAACATAGGATACAATCTTTCTTGCATAGACTGCTTAGAGTAGATGTTTTCAACCAGTGTGTCCGGAAGAGGAGGGAAGCGTAGCACTAAAAATTTGGCATAGACAGCTCATGCTTTTCCTAAGAAGCCTGTGTGCCTGCAGGCTGGGGATGTGCACAGCAAGAAGCCAGGCATTTGGGATCCTTAGAAGCACACCCTCACGCCGCTCTCCCTTCTCCAGAGCTTACTGTAGCTGCCTGCCCAAGATGGAATTATTGCACGTATCCACTCAGGCAATCACTTCACGGCATCCTGTTATCCAGATTAGTGCCATTGAATTAATGCCTGTAAAGCTCTTGGGAGAAAAATTAAAACATAATAGCTGTGCTTTTGAGCAGAGGAGTAGACTAGTGGTTAGAGCAAGAGCCTTATATCTAAGAGATCAGGGTTTGATTCCCATCGACAATCCTTGTGACTTTAAGCAAGTCACTTTACTCTCCATTGCCTCGGAAGAAAAGGCCTGTCAATCTACTTCCGGTCACACCTTGCCAAGAAAACCCAGGGGCTATGGGGTCAGCATTGACTTGATGGCACTTTAAAAAAAACAACAACTTTGATTTCAATAACAGTTTCTAAAAAAGTAAATTGTTAATAATACTTTAGATTTCTCTTGCATCATTTTTAACTACAATAAAATAATATTTGAGCGCTTTTTTGTTTTTGTTCAGCCACAGAAGGGAACATTCAGTGTGTCATGCACATGAACACGGTCTGTCAGGTATGTTACAACAGAAAAAAGATTGAGAAGCAGTACCTTAGAGTGATTCTTTTAGTAATGAGCTTTCAAGCTAGATATATATATATAAAGAGAGAAAATGAGTGTGTACACATAAAATTAAAGTCTGGGTGTAGCTGTGGCTTTGCTTTTAGTTGCTCTGCAAAAATATAACTAACATAGATGTTTGTAAAGTAAAAGCGATTCAGCCTTTTTTGAAAGTAAAAAGTCAAGGAACTTCCAGTAACTCTACATCAAAGTCCCTTGGTTCAAGCACTAATCCGACTCTTGCAGCTTCTCCAGAAAATACTGCTTGAACAGCACATAGATGAAAATATAGCCAAGTCCTTCTAAAATACGGGTCTGTCTTTCGTTCAAGACAAATCAGTTGTGTCGCAAGTACCCGACCACGGTTTGATGTGATATGGAAGTTAGGCTAACGAGATATTTTGGGAGTCAATCGGAGTTCTTCGTGAACAACAATGAAATCTTTTTGGACTACCTAATTTAAGAAGTTTCCCAGGTGGTTTCCCAGATGGTTTTCTCTGGCGATTGATGGTTCTGGACTCCCTTCCTCTCAGCTAAGTGTTACTACTTCCTTACATTGATAGTTCTGCTGGTTGCAGACACGTTAGAAAAAGTTTAAGTCTACAATAAGTAGTTTCTACTTTATGCAGGGGCTGGTCCTATTGGGCTTGTTATAGCCTCAGGCATTCACAGGTCATACAGACCTTTTAAATAAATGTTGAATAAAAAGGAGGGCCTGCTACTGGAGAGTGTGTTACACCCTCACAGCAGGCGATCCGACAAAAAATATTGAGTTGAGAATATAGTTCCTAATAGAGCACCTGTTATGACACTAATTAAGGGAAATTAGTGAGTGACCTTCAATATTGTGGGACTTAATTTTGGTTTACTCACAGAGGTTTACTGTTGATAGTGTCTCCATTCTATGCAAACCTCTCATATGCATATTCTTTGTGGTTATTCCAAAAACCTGACTGGCTAGTGTGTCCCAAAGACTGGGCTGGGAGCCCCTGCTCTAGAGTATTCCTTTAATGTAACCAAACTGCCACAGCGCTAGATGCTCATTGGAAGGATGTGCTGGAGCCAACCACACTAAAAGATCACTGAATGCAGACGACAAAGAAGTCTCTCAAAAATGTTCGCCATTTAATGTTAAGATTCCTCTATAGCTTTAAACACAAAATAACCAGCAGGTGAGTAAAAATGTGATGCATTACACAACAAAACTTCAAAAGGATATGTCTGCATTCATCTAAGGATACCCAGTACTTCCTCCCCCACCCCCCTCTCAATTTTCCCCCACTCACCAAGGGTTTGGTTTCTTCTTCATCCTTGAAATAATAGAGCTGGTCGCTCTTGAGGACGAACCAGCGTGTATGCCAGGTCTTGACAAAGCCTCCTTGCTTGCGCAGCCATCCACACTTAATGGCATTTTGTCGCCCCTGGCCTGGCTGGGGACTATCCATGGAGTCATTGCAATCATCCATCAAGAGACTGATAGACTTTCCTATTGAAAAGAAAGTTGAAAGAAAGAAAGAACCAGTGCTCTATTAAATCGGAGTATTTTATTTAACAACATCCTGTTATGTCTCTCTAGCAGGGTGTACTATACAACTACAACAAGTTCCAATTGAGACAGCAAAGCTGCACCGCAGGTGTTCCTGATGAATTCTTCAAACCTATCTCCTTGCCTCTGCCAGTCAGTAGGGAGGGAGCCTAGTTCTCAAAGTACCATTAAATGGTAAGCTCTGAGAAAATGAAAGGGCTTTCCAAGTGCAGTGAAACAGATCCCCACGGCCTGTATTCTTTATCTAGCCATTATCTCCACCACTGTAAGTGCACGGCACACTTTAACTCAACCAGCTCCAAAGTCATTAGGTCTGACACTCTGAAGACATTATTTTTTATTTGAACTTTTATCAAACTGTAAGGGTACTCTGGAGGTTTCACTTATAGGAAATTGGTTAACATAGCACAAGACAGCAGTTGCTTTCTGAATCAAACTGTTACCTAAGGTATATAACCTACAAGTAAGAGCAATCATTTTCTTGGTAACCAAAGGAAAGATGGTTGGTGTACATATGCATGCAGAGCAGAGAGACTCAGAGGGGTGAGAAGAGGGAGGGAAGGCTCAGGGGGTATAATCATTATCAGAAGGGAAAGAGATTTTCTGCTCATTTTGCCACTACTGGGTTATGCATGTATACACACAAGGCTTGCTGCACTAAAAGGTTAATACATAGTTGGTTGCAAGAAGGTCAAAAGAAGAGCAGAGGTCCCTTGAGTCCAAAGTTCTTGCGATTGCCTCAGTTTACAGCAGCTGTTTTCAACCCTGTCCTGGAGTACCTCCTGGTCATCTGGGTTTTCAAGATGCCCACAATGAATAGGCATCAGAGAGAGACTGTATACATTGGAAACAGTGGCTCCACACCTGTCTCATAGAAATACAGAACATTCTGGCATCTGGGGACCATAAGAGTCATTCAGTCTGCCTATCCTCACTTTCCTGCTCAACCCTTTCGCCAGACCCACACAAGCCGTGTGCTTGTTCTAGGCCTTCTTGAACCCTGGCACTGTTCTAATCTCTACCAACTCCACCAGGGGGTCACTGCATGTATGCATCACTTTTTCTGTATGGAAATATTTCCTTAAAGTACCTGAGGCTTCTCCCTTTCACCCTCATCCTATGTCCTAATGTTCTAGAGTTTCCCTTCAGTTGAAATAAGTCTGCTTCCTGTGTATCTCTTTCTCAGAAAAATTTGAACATCTTTATCATATCTTCCTTTACCCTCCTTTTATAAAAGTTATTGATGTTTTGATCTTTAGGTCTGTTCCCTTATGCTCTATGGTGAAGACCTCTGATCTTTCTAGCAGCTGTCTTCTGAATAACTCTATCCAGTGTATATACTTTTGAAGATACACCCCCCAGAACTGCGCCCAATGGGCGCGATATTCAGCAGCGGCGGCTAATGCTGCTGAAGTGGCTAGCTGACAGAGCTGAACATGACACCCAGATATTCAGCCGCTGTCCGGTTAACTTCAGTGGCAAACCTTAGGCCAGCCTTTGCTAAGCCTGACGTTCGCCGCTTTGCGATAACCGGGCAGCAGCTCAGTGTCGCCATCGCCCAGTTATCGCTGGGTGCCACCCTCGCTCCGCCCCCGGAATGTCCCGATGCTAATGGTTAGCTAACCGGCGTGCAGTAGTGGCACCTGTGGATATTCAGCGGCCCAGTATTCTAAATGAGGTCTCAACAATGATCTATACAGTGGTGTCATCACATCCCTTTTCCTGCTGGTTATTCTTCTGCCTACACACCCAGTATCCGCCTGGCTTTTGCTGCCCTCATATCAACTTGTTTATCAACCTTAAGGCAATGAGGGGTGTGCAGACCAAAAATTATTCTTTTGTTAATTTCCTGGGTCAATTATGGGGTTTTAAATTTTATTCAGGTTTGTTTTTAATTGTTTTAACTCATTTCAAACAAATGAAAAATATCCTTAAAGATCATCCATTTTAAAAATCCAACTAGTAAGGGAGTACTCAAAGACAAAATTGAAAACTCTTCTCTACCTGGGATTTCAAGGAAAAGAAAATAAAACACTGTGCCTTTCCTATCAACTCTTCAGGAACGAAAAGAATTCCTTCCTGACCCCAAATATGACAAAGGATTCAAGCTGTTGGATTAGCCCTTTTCCTTATCATGTAACTATATCTGGTCCTAATGATGTAAGGGATACGTAGTACCTAAGTAGGCACATGTGCCTCACAAGGAGGACAGATTTGGCTAGAATAGGAAATGGGATGATATCATTTGCTTTGATTCTCCCATAGGGTGTGCTAGATTGGTACATTCCAGGGATTTTAGATTCTGAATCACAGAGAACTATAGCATTAAGATATGTAGAGACCATTTGGATTTTGAAGCTGGGATCAGTGGCACTATCCAGTATCCCTACTAGTTATTGCCAGAATTAGAGTAATTTCCAGATCATGGGAGGCTCCTCCTGCCATTCACTTTAGGATGGGAGGAGACTTCCTTGAAATGTGAAAGCCCACTCAATATAAGAGCTTCACCCCAGACGGAGAGGTTTGTCATTGGCTTTTGCCAATGCACCAAGATGCTTTAAGCGGGTGTTTGCTCTTAAAGGGAACATGTGCCTGCAGGGCCACTCTAAGAGTTTCTGTCATCCCAGACAAAAACCCCGGCCATGGCCCCCCCCCTTGTCAAGTCCCCCCCCCCACCCCATGCCAAGCCTCCTCCCTCACGTTAAGCTCAGCTGCATCCCCTGATTCTATCTTGGGGGGGGGGGGGAGAAAGATGGCTTCAGTATTTTAAAAGTGGTGGCTTTCTGCCACCACTTTGTTGCCTGCGGCAGGGTATGTGCTTCAGCACACATGGCCTTTTGCCATTTCTGAAGCCCCCCTCCCCAACAGTAAGTTGTGTCAGAGGGGATCAGAAACAGCAGGTCATGTGTGCCTAAGCACATAGCCTGCCGCAGGCAACAAAGCAGTGGCACAAAGCCACTCACACAGTTTAGTCACCCTAGGTGGCCACCTAGCTCGCCAAGTGGATGGACTAGCCCTGAGTGCCTGAGGCACAGAACCAGAACTCATCACACACAAAGGAGGAACAGCAGCAACTACCCTATCCAGCTCTAATGCGAAAGAGGCTCCGAGCCGCTGCAATAAATGCAGAGGGTGCTCAGCTGGATGAGGATGGTTCCTGCATGATATCTGCCAAGAGCACCACATGGTGAAGGAACCAGCAACAGAAGTGAACAACATCAAGGTACCCAAGTGAGAGGTATGAGTCTGCACAGTAGCAGGGAACTGAAAGATAATAGCCCTAATCCCAGTACCTTGAGGGGAGAAGAGAGAAAAAAAAGAATTCTAATCAACAAGAACCAGAAACAGTCAATAAGGAGTGAGCTGGAGTAAGGTAAATATTATACAAGACAGAGAGCAGGAAGAGGGAAGGAATGGGGTAAACTATACTCCTACACTACAAGAAGAAATTCATATATTGTATCATAGTTATGTTCCTATTTATAAAAAAAGCTAATTACTGAAGTTGTTTTTTTTATATACTTTATTTGATAACCACCAACAAATTCCATACACAATATACAAATTTCCTCAGAGGGGTGAACTCTGATCCCCTCACAGAGGATAAACAAAACAAAGATAACAGGTGGAATGTTTTCTCCCAGTAGAGTCCCCCACTCCCCACCACCCGCTACCCTCCCCCCGCTATCCCCTTACCCAAAGCACACCACCCTATGCCCTCCGTACCCACCCACCGTGCTACATACACTCTACTTCACTCACCAACCACCTGTCTCCTCAACTACCAACATGTAAGACCTCATTGCGACATCTAGTGCTCAACTGTTGTATATAAGGCTCCCAGACAAGTATAAATGATGTCCAGCGTTTGACACTGCCCCGTGCACCCCATCTCTCTATGAGCATCATCTGATGAAAGCAATTACGCCACTGACCAAAGGAAGGTGGACTGCTTTCCCTCCAAAGACGCAGAATGGGCCCCTTCCCAACCAAGCAGGCCTTGCGCACCAGCAGTCTCTCCCCCTCCGCCACTGGGCAGGGGGGATCAAGCCAATCAAACACCACAAGGGCCCCAGTCCATCTCACACGTCGCTGTAATACGCTATTCAGAAAAGTATTTATCCTTGCCCAATAGGGGCGTATTGATCGACAACCCCACCACATATGGAATAGAGTTGCCATGGGTTCTGAACATTTCGGGCAAGTCCCGTCCATGGTTAATCGACTGCGGAATGCCCTCCGTGGGGAAAAATACACCCTGGTTACACATTTAAATTGTGTCTCCCTCCAACGGGCCTCCAGGGACAGCTTTACTATCCTACGTAAGGCCTGATGCACAGTCCCAGGGGGCACTTCCTCTCCCGATTCCCTTTCCCAAGCTGTCTCAACTCCCCGATAATCAAAGGCAATACGAAGGATAGCCAGACGCTTCTTAAAATCCGAGATCGTTGGGGGTCGCTCCTCCCCCAGTCCAAAGAACTGCAGAATCTGCGCAGAGCGATCCACATGCAGCGCCTCGCAGGGAAGGGAAGACACATAGTGCGTGAGCTGCATATAAGCGAAGCAATGCCTAGAAGATAACTCGTATTCTCTGCTTAGAGCCAAGAAGGATTTACATAGCCCGGAAGGCTCGACCACGTGCCCGACGTTCTGGATGCCCCGGGCGGCCCACTCCCGGAAAACCGTCGTCTCCGAGCCCGGGAGAAAGGTGGCGTTGCCTTGTAAGGGGAGCCAGCTGGTAACCCTCCACGAGGTGTTCCAACGGAGGTTAAGGTACTTCCAGGTTGGCAGAGCAGAACCAATCAGCTCACTGAGCACGACATGGTGAGGAAGGGTATGGCAAGTCCCATGCAGAACCCCCAACAACGTCAAGGGCGCCACAAAACACTCCTCCAGAACTCATGGGGTATACACTTCTGTCCCACCCAGCCAGTCGCCGAGGTGTCGAGCCTGACACGCCAGAGCATATCCCATAAGGTCCGGAAGACCCAACCCCCCTTCACGCCAAGACCCCACCATTCGTGCCCACGAGATACGCGCCTTCCCTCCTTTCCAGAGGAACCATCGAAGGGCGACCTCAAATCGCCAAATGTCGTGTCGGAGCACCCAAATGGGCAGCGTTTGAAACCAATACAACAATCATGGTAAAATTACCATTTGAATCGCTGCTATCTTCCCTGAAAGGGATAGCGGGAGTAGTTCCCACGCTTTCAGTTGTTGCTGAAGCCTCTTTAGGGACCGCTCCAGGTTGCGCGAATACAGCCTTTGAGGGTTGCGAGTCAGCACTATACCTAAGTAGATAAATTCCTCGCCCGCCCACCGAAGGGGGAAGTTGCCCACCCAAGTCCCACACAGCCACGCAGAAACATCCAATGCCTCTGATTTATCCCTATTGATGCGCAGCCCAGCTAGGCCACTGTAGTGCACAAACTCCTCCAAAAGTTGCGGCAATGATTGTTCCGGGGAGAGCAGATGAACCAAGATATCATCAGCGAAGGCCGAAAGTTTAAACTCCTGTGAGCCCATACAGATTCCCTGTATCCCTTTGGAAGCCTCTATAGTCCGAATCAAGGGGTCTAGTGACAAAACAAATAGTAGAGGGGATAAGGGGCATCCCTGCCTCATGCCCCGTTCCAAAAGAAATTCTTCAGAGAGGATACTGTTGCACAGTACCCCCGCCGTAGGCCGCACATATAGACTCCCTATCATCCTACAAAATTTATCTCCCAGCCCATATCGCGGGAGAAGTTGACGGAGAAACTGCCAATCCACTCTGTCAAAGGCTTTTTCTGCATCAAAACTTATAAGCAGTGAGGGCAATCGATGAGCATGAACCCATTCTAGCGACGCTAAGATCTTACGCAAGTTACGAACCGCGTGTCTCCCCTTTACAAACCCCACCTGAGAATCATGAACTAAGTGGCCTATGACCATTGCCAACCGTGTTGCCAAAACCTTCGCGTTTAATTTAATATCAAAGTTGAGCAGGGAAATAGGACGATAGGACCCTACCAGCAACGGGTCCTTACCCGGCTTAGGGATCAGCGTTAGGTGGGCGTGGTTATTTCCCCAGTGGAAGGCTCCTCTTTCCGCCCTCCCATTGAAAACCTCCGCCAGCAAGGGGATCACTGGTTCCTCGAGAAGTTTATAAAACTCCGCCCCAGTCCATCCGGCCCCGGTGACTTATTACCACTAGCTGCAGAAATCGCGTAAGATATCTCTTGCGCGGTAATAGGTTGTTCCAAAAGTTCACTCTGTTCTGCAGTGAGCTGCGGGAGGTGCAACAATTTCAGATACTCATCAAGGTCTACCATAGATGGGGGTTGCGCCCGATATAAATCTTGAAAGAAATTCCGACAGGCCCGAGCAATATCCACAGTCTTTCAACAGCCGTCCCTGCGCGTCCCGGATGGCCGTCACCAAAGGGGACCCCCGCTGCCCCTTAAGACAGCGCGCCAGTAGCCTCCCTGGCTTGTTCCCAAAGCAATGTAAACAATATTTATAAAAAAGGACAGATTTCTTGGCTCTTTGGTGTAATAATTCATTGAGATCCACCTGTGCTTCCCAAAGTCTCTTCCTATTCGCAGCTGTCGGGTGTCGAGCACACACCCTGCGCAGACGGGTAGCCAAGCGCTCCAAGCCAATCACTCGCTCTGCTATCAGCTGCCGTTTTTGGGCAGCAAACCCAATGATGTCCCCGCATAAGACTACTTTTGCTGTTTCCCATACCAATTCCGGGTCTTCTCTATGGCACTGATGGTCACTCAGAAACTCTCGCCAGCGCTGCTTCAAGAAATGCTGGAATTTAACATCCTGGCACAGCCCCAAAGGAAGTCTCCAAAGTCTCGTCCGGGTCTGTATTACCCCCCAATGTAACTCCATCCCGACCAACGCGTGGTCTGAGATTTCCAATGGGCCGATCCGCACCTCCCCCAATTTAGCAAACATGGCTCCTGATACTAGAAAATAGTCAATTCGAGCGCTAGACCCGTGGGCCCGGGATTGGTGGGTAAAATCCCTCTCCGAGGGATGCAGCAAGCGCCATGGGTCCACTAGTCCGAGTCTACCGCGAAACCGCTGTAACACCCGCGCCAACGGAGTCCTCTCTCTCGCTTCTCCCCCTCTAGAGGTGTCTAGATCGACATCTAGAACCCCGTTAAAATCCCCCCCCCAGGAGTATAGGGAACTCCGGGAGCTGTTCAATTTGGGAGGCGAGCCCGTTGTAAAAGCCAGGCTCCATCCTGTTAGGGCCATAGAGATTACCAATGATCACCGGCTTCCCTTCCAGTCTACCAACCAACAGAAGAAAGCGCCCATCTACTGATGCCACTACCTTGTCCATAGCAAATCGCACTCGCTTGTGAATCAGAATTACTACGCCCCCCTTTTTCCCACGTGCAGGGGATCCCCAAACCTGCCCCACCCAGCCCCGACAGAGTTTATTATGTTCCGCCTCAGATTGATGGGTTTCCTGCAGGAGGGCCACATCGCATTGCTGTCTAGTCAAGGCCTGCAAGGTTTTATAGCACTTAATTGGGGTCCCCAATCTGCAAACATTCCATGTAATAACCTTCAGTGGCATGGGGCAGTGTCAAAGTGTATCCAGGAAGCGAAACCTAACCTCAACAAGGGAGCACCCCCAGCCTGGAGCTCCCTCCCAATAAACATCTGAGCTGCATAGAGCTGTATCTCATGGAACAATAAGGTGTGTGCTTTCCCCCCTCTACACCCCCCCTCACGACCAACCCCCCCCCCTCCCGACCAGCCCCCCCCCCTGTCCTCCCACTAGTCGACTATCCAGTCCACCCAAGTTGGACGGCTTCCCTATGGGCATCGGGACTACCCCCCCAATCCTCCAAGTGTACAGGGAGCATAACTCAGTAAGAACAGCTAACATCCTTCCTAAGACCTATTAGTGGGTCAAGCTGTGACACAACACTCCTCTTCACCAAATCAACCACCCCCCCGCCCCCCTGCCTATTCCCTCACACCAATTATCGCCCTCGATTAGTGAGGAGACTACCCCTCGTTACACCCCATATGGTAAAGCAAAGATGGCAAGACTGACACTATAAAAACATTAAGCTTCCACTCGACATAGAGTCCAGGCAGAGATTGTGGGGCCCCAGTGTTATACCTGGTTCCGCCGGGTCTACTTACACGAGGACCGTCCCATCTCAGAGTTACAATTAGAATGACACTACTTTCTACGTATGCGAGGGAGCACTCTGCCAGCCTACTCCCCGCCCCTCATTCCCAGGTCTTAATTAAATGGAAAGCAAACTTACAAGCGGGGGCAGGGCCAGCACGTGACTCGGGGAGCCCCTCCCTACTCCCAACCACAGGGGGATGAGCGGAAAGGCGGAGCCCCGTACCATATATAGAAAGGATACAATTCAAAAATAAATAACATAAAAAAAGAAAAAGTTTAAATTAAAATAAATAGGATAAAGACGAACCCCTTCTCACAAAATCAACCATTCATCCGCCCTCTTAGTCCTCCCTCAACCCAAATATCGCCACTATTATCAATAAGATTACCCCTATATTACAACCCATAAGGTAAAGAAGTAAAAAAAAAAAAAATGGCAACAGGGAACAATAAAAACATTAAACTTTCACTCCAAACAGGGTCCTGGGCTGAGGCTGCGGAGTTCCAATGGTGCATCCGGCTCCGCCGGAGCTGCCTGCACAAGGATCGTCCAGTCTCACGGTTATAGTCCGTGGGACACTGCTCTCCGCACACGCGAGGGATCAATCTGCAGGCCTGCCCCCCGCCCCTCATTCTCGGGGTCTTGATTAGATTTTTAAATTGAGCTGAGAGGCGGGGGCAGTACCAGCACGCGGCTCAGGGAACCCCTCCCCACCCCTCACCACGGTCGGGGGAGCGGGAAGGGGAGGGCCCCAAACTATATATAGGAAAATTAAACTTAAATAAATAAATCACTTAAAGGAAGATAAATAAAACTAAAAAGGAACCCCTCCTCCCATAATCAACCACCCGCCCGGTCCCCTTTACATTCTGTCTCGCTAAATATCCCCTACAAATATCAAGGGGACCACCCCCACCCCACAGCCCATAAGGTAAAACAAAATTAGCAACATTGAGGCAAGAAAAGTAATTAAGGCATTAAACTTTCAGTCAACGGAACAGCGCAACACTGTCTCCAAATGTAGCAGGGCCAGTTTGAACAAAGCAAAAAGTGCAACAATATATCCCTTGAAACCACTATTAGAGCACCGCTACAATTCAGGCCCCGAACAGGTCCCGAGTCTCACTCCTCCAGCAAGAGAGCACTCCTCTGTCCAAATGCCCAGTACAATTTTCACGGGGGAGAGGCACGTTGAGATGGTGCAGTTCCCAGCAGTGATGTTGCCGCCGCCGGCGTTGTCAGATATCGAGTCTGTCCATTTATCTCTACTCTCAATCGAGCCGGGTAGAGCAGGGAGAAGCGCACACCCTGGTTCCGGAGCTGTGTGCAGACCTCTGAGAATGCTCGCCGCCACTGGCTCACTAACGCCGAATAGTCCTGGAATACCAATATTTGTGGCGGGTCCTGTTGCTGCATGTTCCGGCCGCGAGCCAGTCTCAGCACCATTTCTTTTTGCCTGTAGTCCAGGAATCGAGCGATAACTGCTCTTGGATGCCTCAGCTGTTCCCGCCGCTGGCCCAGCCGATGAACACGTTCCATTTTTACAGGGTCTTCGTTTTTGCCCTGTAGCAGTTTCTCTATCCAGGTCTGCAGAAATGTAAACAGCTCGCCATCAGCCACGCTCTCTGGGACTCCAATAAACCGTAGGTTCTTTCGTCGCCCACGGTTTTCGAGCTCGTCTAGTTTGTCGCCCTGTTGTTTAACTATGTTTTCTAGGGCCGCCACTTTAGTTTCCAAGGAGTGCCGGGCGTCTTCTACGTCTGAGACCCGGGCTTCCACCTGGTCCATTCGCCCTGCGAAATCAGTGAGATTCTGGCTGACATTCTGGATCCGATCTACTAATTCTTGAAAGTGGGTATCCAGCGCCTGGACCACTGCAGCGCTCACTTCTTTCACCAGGTCCGTGGAGCCGCTAGGCTTCGGGCTGGCCGGTGCTCCCTCCGCCATTTTGCCCTCTGCAGCCCTCAGCTTCTCCTTCCTTGGCGATTTCACTGCCATCGGGCTCTCCGTGTCACTTAGAGGCTGCTCCCAGCTCCAAAGGTCTCCCGAATCTTAAATGAGAGAATTATGGGATTGGTGCCCACTTTTATAGAGAATAATAGCCGTTTTATGGGGCAGATTACCTGGAGCTGATCGTGTGCGGTCCGATCAGCTCATTGCCCAACCGGAAGTCATTACTGAAGTTGTTTATCAGTGACCCTAATTTTTGCATAAACCTTTGGTTCAAAACATGCAGTTCTGGGCTGCACTCTATGGGAGGTATTTTAGAAGCCCTATTCATAAGTTGGTCATCTGAAAATGGGCACTTGGACATGGAAATCATCCTCCCTGGAGCTATTTTAGAAGCCGAGTATGGAGATGTCCCAGTGCGAGAAGGTCCATGTAGCACGGGGGCCTGGTGGAGGCGTGACCGGTGCAGAGCAAGGGAGATGCACGTCACAATGCAATTTCCAAATGGCACAAGCAGCTATGAGCATGATCGGTAAAGCATCCATGCCTATACCTGCTCCTGACCATGAATAAGGTGAAAAAAGTGTCTGTTTCGTGGAAGTAACTCTTCCTGGGGAAAGCACATAATGCGCTTACATCGCCACAGTTATTATTTCCTGCCCAAAGAAACTTGAGTGTCAGTACAAGCTACAAACATATTACTGGCCTGCCACCACATGTTTGAATATCTGAAATGGCAGGCTGGGGTGTGCAAGTCTCATAGCGTAGTCGCCCCTCTTCTGAAATACCTCTGCCAGCATGTTCCAGTACCTGGTTCAGAGGCCATGCAACTCAGCAATGTCCAATACACATACCCAGCCTTGCAACCTGCGAGTGGCCCACCTCCATAACAGGTTATAGGGACATTCATTTTTCGGAGTGGAGATGGAGCGGTTTCAGAAGGCTTCCCTTCACTGCTACCACTCCCTCAGATTTTTGGACATTCAGCTCTGGACACCCCAGATTCTAACTAGACGTCCCTTCTAAAATGCCACTTTATTTATTTTGAGAAGGATGAATGTGAGAGGGTCAAGTGCCTAATCCTTAATAGTTACACTGACATTGTATCCAGCCTCTTCACAAGTCTGAACCCTCATCATTAACACTCAGGAGTTCAGAGAAACTCTGGACAGCATCTCCTTGGACTGGTGTGTTCCCTTGTCTGCTTCGTAAATTTTATGACAACTGCCTGTATTACACAGAAAGAGAATTGCAGACTGAAGTGTTGAAAATCAAAAGGTTGCTTTGTGTTGGGCAGAAGCTGTAGACTCAGGGTCAGCGCCGTACCTAGCCCTGAGCAAGTATGCGGCTGCACAGGGTGCAAAGAAATAGAGGCACATTTGTGGCTGCCGGTCTCAGCTCCCCCTCTCCCCCAGGCTGCCTGCCCTTGCCCCACTGCCGCTTTTTGTGTTTCCCTGGTGGTGGAAGTGGCAGCAGCAGAGTGGAAATCCAATTCTAAAAAAAAAAAAAAAAAAATACACGTGTCTTTCCGACCGTGCTTGCATGCAGGTCTGCTCCCTCCCTCCTCTGATGAATGCTTGACCAGACCAGCCATTCAAGTAGGGAGTTGCAAAGACCCATGTTTGAAAGGCTGGTCTGTTCCCTCCATCCTCAGAAAGACCCATGTGTTTTTTTAAATTGGATGTCGGCTCCAATGCTACCGCCACCAAGGAACTACAAAAAGCGGCTGGAGCACAAGAAGGCAGCGTGGGGAGCCAGATGGATATGGAGGTGTGGGGTAAGGCAAGATGCTGTGCATGGGGAAAATGGCAAATCTGTGATAAGGAGGGGGGGGGGCGTGCCAGAAGTGTAAGTCGCACAGGGCACATTTATGGCTTGGTACGGCCCTGCTCAGGATCCATAGGTTTTGTTGCATCTGATCTCTACTCAGGGGGTGAGAATTGAGTCTGAAGCTTCCCGTTCCTATTTTTCTACATACTTGCCTTTGTATTTTTTGCTGATGCAGGTTTGCCAGAATAGGGCCTGGAAGCCAAACCATACAAGGCTTTGTTTGAAAGTTTTGGCCTAAAAAGGTCATTATATGAACTAGTCTAATTCTTGTACCAAGTGCCAGAAAGCATTTTTGGGGAATGTATTGATATCAAGAAGACGTGGGGAAGTCCAAGAGGGAGCGTGTCTGTCATGCACTCTAAGGAAATAGCAATTCCTTAGGAAGCACTTCAATTTGAAATAACATTGCCCATTTCATTTGTTTCAGTTTTAAAGTGCAAAAAGAAAAACAAAATAAATTTTGTGTGTTTTTAAATTTTCTTTTGTTTCCAAAAGGGACTTTGACACCCAGTAGCAGGGGCGTGGTGAGTGTGGCAGGTTTGTGCGAAGCAGTCTGCACTTGAATCCTGTTCTTCTCTTTCCAGATGGTGGGCTTGAAAGAGTGAAGAGGCATTACTAGAGACTGGGGCGAAGCAGGTTGCAGAGGATATTTTGGCTGGCAGGAACTGATTTGTGCAGCCGATGCTGGGATGCTGAGGAAGAAAGAGCCAAGGCTGGCAACAGTTCCAGCAGAAATGTGTGCTTGTCTTTTTATGGCCTTAGGATTTATATTGTTTCTCCTTTTTAACTTTCCCCGTGCACCGCCTTGTTGCCTGTGATGAAAGGCACTTTATCAAGTTAACACACCTTAAACATTATTAAAGTAAGATACAGAAAACTCATTGCAGAAGTAGCTGACAAAGCAAAGGCACCCAAGCATCCTTTTCTTTCTTACCACTGTTTTATTCACTTGTATGGCTATCTTGTGCTCACCTCCAGACCCTGGACTTCTTTTATGCACAGAACTTCATCCATATGCTGTATCATTCCCTTGGTTTTTGCAGCCCAAATGCCCAACCCTACATTTTTTAGCATTCAATCTAAGCTGCCAAACTCGATATATTTCCTCTAGAATCACTAGATTCCTCTTCATGTTATACACGCCTTCCAGCATGCCTACGCTGTTGCAGATTTTAGTATCATTGGCAAAGAAGGAAATATTTTGCAATAGCCCTTCGCAATATCACCTATAAAAATACTAAAAAGGACTAAACTAAGGACCAGTCTCTGTGACACACTGACAGTAAATTGCTATGTATTAATATTTTCCAATGCAATAATGCATTTCTAGGGCAGCCATTTTATCTATTTATTTGTAGCATTTGTTATACTGATTATAGGAACAAAAATTGGCATCACAGTGATTTACAATAAAATCAACCATCATCGGAACATAAAATCAGACATATAACGAAGATAAAGAATCAGTAAGGTTAAGGGTGAAGAGCACAACATAATCAACCAGTAGAGCAAATAAAATTGTACATACTGGGAAAGAAAAGCAAAAAAGACAGACCTGCATTAAAAGTAAGCAGCACCAGATTTCTCAAAGAGCCAAGTTTTCAGCATTTTCTTAAATTTTTGATGGGAACTTTCAAAAATAATATCCAGGGGGAGTAAATTCCAAAGAGAATGGGCATTACAGGAGAAAGTAGCTGATCTAAGTCATTCATACCTAAGTTGTTTATAAGATGGACCTATTAGAAGATGAGCTTGAGATGAATGGAGAGAGTGAGTAGGGTTAGAGGGGGTTAGGAGTGCCGACAAGTAGAGAGGAAAACCCAAACAGACGTTCCTATGAGCCAACATTAGAATCTTGAAATTTAGAACAAGATGCCTATGTTGGTGGAGTGAAGGAGTACTCTAGTGGTTAAAGCACTGGGTTGGTAAGCACAAGGCCATGGCTTGATTCCCACTAGCACTCCCTGTGGCCTTGGGCAAGTCACTTAACCTCCATTGCCTCAGAACAAAGGCCTGGTGATCAATCTACTGTTGAGAAAACCTAGGAGTTGCTGGAACACCAGGAGTCAGCCTTGACTCAAAAGCACACATTTCATTTTTGCCTATGTTAACAGTCCAAGAAGGGATTCATTTATTGCTAGTTCAGAAAAAACATATAAACATGATGGCAGAAAAAGACCATATGGCCTATCTAGTCTGCCCTTCCATATCAAGTACAATAGGGGAGCAGAGACACCTTTGCAACGTTATAAAATGCACAAATTTATACCTGTTCTGAAGATGGTGCAAATGCTAGACTCAATGAGACTTCCTTTGGAGAAATTATAGGAGACTCTCCTCTGCTCAAAAATTGTGGCGCAGATGTTATGGCCCCAGAGACACCACCAACATTATAAGGACATTAGAAACCCCCCCCCCCACCCTCCTTCAGAACATTACACTTCAACAGGGTAAATCACTGGCTGCCCCTCCTAGTTTTGTTTTTTTGAGAGGGGGGAGCCTGAGGTCAGTGCACAGTAGCAGCACGGAGAGCTGATTTCTTTGTGATATGTCAGCCTCTCGCAGGGCTGGCTCAAGGCATCATGATGACATTCAGTGATACACACACAGTGGCTTCTGGACTAGGGAACCACATGGGCCATGCATTAGCTTGCCACTACCATCAGATGACTGCTACAGCTGAGATGGAAGGGAGCTAGTCGAGGAGCTGCAGCTGCGGCACATTGAGTTAGTGAGAGGAGCAGAAAGTCTTTGACAAGGTCCCTCATCAGAGACTTTTGGCAAAACTAAAGAGTCATGGGATAGGAGGCAGTGTATTACTGTGGATCAGGAACTGGTTAAAAGATAGAAAGCAGAGGGTTGGGCTGAATGGCCAATTTTCCCAATGGAGAAAGGTGAATAGTGGTGTACCCCAGGGATCTGTGCTGGGTCCGCTGCTTTTTGACATATTCATAAATGACCTGGAAAGTGGAATAACGAGTGAGGTTATCAAATTTGCAGATGACACAAAACTATTTAAAGTTGTTAAAACCCAAGAGGATTGTGGAAAATTGCAAGAGGATCTTGATAAATTGGAAGACTGGACATCAAAATGGCAGATTAAATTTAATGTGGACAAGTGCAAAGTTATGCACCTAGGGAAGAACAACCCAAATTATGGTTACACGATGCAAGGTTCCACATTAGGAACCACCACGCAGGAAAAAGATTTAGGCATCATTGTAGATAACATGTTAAAACCCTCGGCCCAGTGTGCAGCGGCAGCCAAGAGAGCAAATAGAATGCTAGGTATCATAAGGAAAGGAATGGAAAATAAAACAAAAGATATTATAATGCCTCTATACCGTTCCATGGTGAGACTGCACCTTGAATATTGTGTGCAATTCTGGTCACCGTATCTTAAAAAGGATATAGCGTTATTAGAAAAGGTTCAGAGAAGAGACACCAAAATGGTAAAGGGGATGGAAGGATACTCCTATGAGGAAAGGCAAAAAAGGTTAGGGCTCTTTAACCTGGAAAAGAGACGGCTGAGGGGAGATATGATAGAAGTCTATAAATTAATGAACGGAGTGGAATGGGTAAACGTAGATTGATTGTTTACGTTATCAGAATATAGAAAGACTAGGGGACATGCAATGAAGCTACAGGGTAAACTATTTAAGACTAATAAAAGAAAATATTTTTTCACTCAACGTGTAATCAAACTCTGGAATTTGTTACCTGAGGATGTAGTAAAGGCTGTTAGTGTAGCTGGGTTTAAAAAAGGTTTGGACAAGTTCCTGGAGGAAAGGTCCATAAACCATTATTAAGAAGGGACCCAGGATATCAATGCTTGACCCAGTACAAGCACTGCGGAACCTGTGTCTTTTGGGGAAACTGCTAGGTATGTATGACCTAGATTGGCCACTGTTGGAAACAGGATACTGGGCTTGATGGACCTTGGTCTGACCCAGTATGGCATATCTTATGTTCTTATGTTTTTATGAGCAGTGCAAGCCACCACTGCCATCGGTAAGAAAATTGAATAACTAGGAGTCTGAGATTCAGGATGGGAAGGTGGACAGAATGGGGGATACTGGTGCTGGTAGAGATATGGATGCTGGCCATGGACAGTACAGAGAGGGTGATAATGGTACTCATGGAAGGAGGGTTTCGAGAGCCAATGAAAATTAAAACTGCCTTCCTTATACTGCAATGATGGATTACAAATACTGCATGAAAGTCAAGGAGTATCTGGCATGCTTTCATATAATCTAGTTTTGAAGTATTGTTTTGCGTTATTCTGCTCTTGAAAAGTTTGCCTAGAGGCTTTCATTTCATTTATTAAAACTTGATATACTGCTCTTAGAGGGGATATCTTTGTTAATGTCATATTTATTTTAATAAAAGTATTATTTTATTGTATCAAGGATCAACAGCAATTCACCCAAATTGTCTGTCCTTCACTCTTTCCAGCTGCAACTTCATGTGGGGCTCTATAGCGTCTATGGGGACAACCATAGATGCTACCCAGTGACCAAAATGATAAAGGGGATGGAAGGATACCCCTTCGAAGAAAGGCTTAAAAGTTTAAGGATCTTCAACTTGGAAAAGAGACAGCTGAGGGGAGCTATGATAGAGGTCTATAAAATAACGAATGCAGTGGAACAGATAAACGTAGATCAGTTGTTTACTCCTTCAAGAAGTAATACAAACAAATTATCAACAAATTATCAAGAAAACAAAATCCCAAACTATATTTAGCCCAATTAACATGGAAAGAAAGAAAAAGTAATTTCTCATAAAGATTCCTTACTAATCAAAAGCGCCTCAAGTTGGCCGACATCAAAGAAAACATACTTAATACCCTCTAACACCAAAATACATTTACAAGGGTATTTCAGAAAAAAGGAAGCCCCAATGGCTAGAGTCCGATCTTTCAAAGCCAGGTGACTGTCTCCTTGATGGAGACTTGATTTGTATTCTTACTTTATTTTGAATAAAGATTGTTTAAACTGGAAAAAAAAGAAGTAGAAAGACTAGGGGACATGCAATGAAGCTACAATATAGCATATTTCAGACAAGAGAAAATATTTTTTTCACTCAACACATAACCAAACTCTGGAATTTGTTGCCAGAAGATGTAGTAAAAGCTGTTAGTGTAGCTGAGTTTAAAAAAGTTTTGAACAAGTTCCTGGAGGAAGAGTCCATTAAAAATTGCAAAAATCAGAAAGAAATGGACCCTCTAAAATGGCCTCTATAGGGAGACCTTTCAGTTCTTTACTAGTTAAACAAACTACTGATAGCGTTATGGAGCTCAATTGATAGCATTACAGGCCTCTAAACATGTGCCAAACTGTATAAATTATATCATCATCGGTCTGTCTAATCAACACTAAAGGGGTTCAAATCACCAAAAAAAGAGTACCGCAGATGTGACAATAACTACACAACAGAATAACTCTTAACACTTTAGCAGAGCACTTGCAATGTACTTAACTTGTAACATGTAGAGTTGTTATGCACAAGAATAGTGCCATTATATTGCGGTACTTTTATTTCCTACTGAGGCAGCTGTACAACAAAGTGGCCTCCTAAGACCTTTGGTTTTGCAGTAATGAATGGCTTTATAAAAGCAATATTCTAAAAATAAAGCATGCCAGTAGTTAGAATTTACATTTTAAAATCATCATATAGAATGCTTTTACATAAAATGAAAACTCGCCGTAAAAGTACCTTAACCTCACTTAACCAACAGCACCTGTGTAAGCCTATTGCCTCTCTTACTAAATATAAAGCATCTCAAATGGGAACCTGCCCCCTAGACAGACCAATCAGCACTATCCCATTCATAAACATAAACCAATGAGAACCCACAAACAAACAAAACAAACTTGACTATCCTCCAATCAACCATGCTTCATTCAACCCAATAGACCAATCGGTCCACTCTCATTCCTATCAAACTCCAAACATATATCCCTGAGCCCCAAAACCATGCAAACTAATGACATCACCCTGTACACAGGAACCTATTAATTTAATTTATTTATTTAAATCGTTTTATACCGCACTCTTTGGAATCAGCGCGGTTTACAGGTAACATTGAATTTGTACAATGCAGGCTGAAACATACATTGAACTTTACATAGAACAGGTATTACAATGTGGGTTTAAACAGGGGTAACTATATACAGCTATTTAGAAACTGAGCAACCTACCTCATACAATGGCATCCACAGCTGCCCCTATATGGATCAAAAAAGGGTGTCTCCTTCTCTTATCTAATAAAATCATTGCCATTCTACTGATACACTGAGACCATCAAGAATGACTGTGTTCCATTGGTAAATCATAGCGTTATTTTTTGGTTCCATTTTTTCTGATTTTTGCGATATACTTTTTGGTTCCCTGGTGGGTGTCTCGTTCGTGTTTGGAAAAGTCCATTAGCCATTATCAAAGTGGAATGGGTAAACGCTGTTCAACAGCCAAAATGCTTCAGCCACGAAAGCAGCTGTTTTAAACTAATTTAAGGCTGCTGAACACAGAAATCATAATGAAAATGGCTGATTAGTTCTAGTTGCTAAGATGTATGCTATTAATTAGTCATTAAGGGCTATTAAATGTGTATTATGCAACATTTGCATGAGATTGCATAATCTCTACTTGCAACCAATAGAAATATCTGTCCAAATATCAACAAATAGAAACATCTGTGGAGGAGTGGCCTAGTGGAGGGGGCAAGGTACTTCAGGCCGGAAGGTCAGGGGTTCAAATCCCACTAGAGGACAGCAACCTTGGGCCAGAAGGACTGGGGTTTCTAGTCCCACAGGTGCTCCTTGTGGTCTTGGGCAAGCCACTTAACCCTTCATAGCCCATGTTCTCTGTAAAATAGTTATCTCCAAGTTATAATGCCCTGTTCAACGTAATTTCAGTTTGTTCAATGTAAACCACACTGATGCAGAATAGCGCGGTATATAAGAGAATGTAAATAAATAAATAAACCAGATGATGCAATCAGTATTTAAATTTGCATCACTTGACAGTATAAATCTTAAGGTGTATTAGTCACAGAAAAACTAAAAATTAATTATTTTGCATTATTTTATGCCAATTGGTCAATCATAGTGTATTCGGCGATGCATCGTACTTGTGTTAATAATGTAGATAATTTCTGATATATTTGTGATGAAGTGACTTTTACATCACAGAAATGGAATATGACTGTGGCAGTTAAGAAAGCCTACAACTTATATTTTGGCTGCAGAAAAGGAGATCAGGATAAGAGCTGGGCGCCACACATATGCTGCAATACATGTGCAACAAATCTCAGGCAATGGATGAATGGGAAAAGGCAATCAATACCTTTTGCAGTTCCATTGATCTGGAGAGAGCCCACGGATCACATCAGCAATTGCTGCTTCTGCATGGTTCCTCCAATTCAGAAAGGCATATCCAGAAAGAGTAAGTGGACTGTTCAATATCCAAACATTCCATCTGCAATACGCCCAGTGCCTCATGGAGAAGGGTTGCCGATTCCCAAAATGTCAGAATCATTTTGGGAATCAAGTGAGGAAGAGGAAGAAGTTTGTAGTCATGAACCATCAACCTCATGCGACCCAGAGTTTCTTCTGGCCACTGCTAATAAGCCACACCTCATAACGCAAGGTGAACTGAACGACCTTGTCAGGGATTTGGATCTCCCGAAGAATAAAGCTGAGTTTTTGGGTTCCAGACTACAGCAGTGGAATCTTCTGGCTGGTGACGTTCTAATTTCTTTTTTCCAGGACCGTCAGAAAGACTTGGTGTCATTCTTTTTCAAAGACGGTGATCTTGCTGCATGCAACAACGTAAAAGGTTTAATGGCAGCTCTCAATATCAATTACAATGCAGATGATTGGTGGCTCTTCATTGATTCATCCAAAGCAAGTCTTAAAGCTGTATTGCTGCATAATGGCAACTTGCTACCATCAATTCCTATTGGCCATGCAGTTTTTATGAAAGAGACTTATGACAATATGAAACAACTTTTGAAATGTATAAACTATGATCAACATCTATGGTCAATCTGTGGTGACTTCAAAGTGGTCGCCCTCTTGCTTGGTCTTCAGGGTGGATACACCAAGTACTGCTGCTTCCTATGTGAATGGGATAGTCGTGTTAGAGATTGTCATTTCATCGAAAGGGAATGGCCACTCCATCAGTCACTGGATCCTGGAAGCAAAAATGTTCTGTTTCCAGCACTTGTAGACAGCAACAAGATTTTGATGCCTTCCTTGCACATCAAGTTGGGACTAATAAAAAATGTTGTCAAGGCGATGGATAAAACGAAACCTGTTTTCAGGTATCTTAGTGGTAAATTTCCTAGACTGAGTGATGCCAAAGTTAAGGAAGGAGTTTTTGTTGGCCCTCAGATTCGTGCACTTCTTCAAGATGACGAATTTCTTCGTTTATTGTGTGGAAAGGAAAAGGCTGCATGGATAGCATTTGAATCAGTGACACACAATTTTCTTGGAAACAACAAAGCAAATAATTACCAAGAGACTGTTCAAGATCTTCTCAAGGCATACAAAAACCTTGGTTGCAATATTTCCTTAAAGATTCATTTTGTACACTCTCATCTAGATTTTTTCCCAAAAAATTGCGGAGCAGTAAGTGATGAACATGAAGAACGATTTCACCAAGACATTGCAGCCATGGAAAAGAGGTTTCAAGGTAAATGGAGTCCATCAATGCTTGCAGGCTACTGCTGGACAGTGACAAGGGATATTCCTTTGTTTCAGTACAAGAAACAGATCAGGAAGAGTTGTGAAGCCACTGAATGAGAACGAAACTTGCTAGAATGTACTTACAAATGTTTTTTTTTTTAATATTATTTATTTATGACAATTTTTAAAAAAAAATAAACCCAAGAAAGCTAACAACAGCATTCTTGAAGAAAAAGGAAGATACATCAGTAAATAACATGATTCGTAATAAGAATTAAGATATCTCTCAAACAAGAGAAAAAATAAGAAATATCTTCCACACTAGCCCACAATAGATAGGGGAGACTTATCATTTCAAATATCAAACATACAACAATATAAGTAAATTAAGTGCAGCCGTCCAACCGTGACAGAAATGTTCTTAATGAAAGTTAAATTGCAGACATAATTACTCCTCTGTTTCTTCTAAATATGTTTATGAACTTTATTTTATAAAAACATCTTGTTATTGTGCAAAGTTTCATTTGTAATAAGATTTTGATTTACATCTAAGGATTTAGGCTCGATTTTCACCATACATAGTGGTAAAATGTAAATTCTTCAACATATCATAGAAACAGGAGCTAATTGACCAATTTCACTATCATATTTGAATTCAGCGTATCAAATTCATTAAGAAATAGCATATTTAATTTCTGAAGCAAACAATTTTTGAAAATTTTTAGAAAAGTGAAATCCACTGCTTACCCATGGGATAAGCAGCATGGAATCTGTATACTTTTTAGGAACCTGACAGGTACTTGTGACCAGGATTGTCCACGGTTGAAAACAGGATACTGGGCTTCATGGACATTAGGTCTGCCCCAGTATGGTATTTCTTATGTTCTTATTCACAAGATTATTTTGTCTGGTGCCTTGTTAATACTATAATCCCATGCTTTGGACTGTACCAGACTGGTGCCTAGTTAATGTTCCAGCATTAACAAGACACCAAATACAAATCTGAATAACATCCCACAGCTGCAATGGAACCCCACATATTCTTTAAACTGGAAAGAGTGAGAGAAGGACAATTTACCATGGCAAATCACTCTTAATCCTGGTTACCATAAAATAATACTACTTTCACTAAAGGGACTATGCCAACCTCCAGTCACCAAAGCCAAAGGAGACCCCATGCCAACCTTCATTCACCTTCATATTTTCATGGTTTCCTTCTTCCCCACTGTGTCCACTGTCTCCTGCAGCAAGGACAACAAGGGTAGTGCACCCATGTCCTCGTGCTACGAGATTTTGGACAGGGTGTCTCAGAAATCTTCATGCAGGAAGCACAGAAACTGGAGTCCAACAATATAACTTTCTGCTTTCTGCAGACCAGGCAGTATTTCCTAGAAGAAGGCATGCATCTATACAGGGGCGGCGGCCCAAGGGGGGTGCGGGGCCATGTGCGGAGACTCGGTGCGGGGCCTCATTTGCATAAGTGGCCTTATTTGCATAAATATTTGCATAATGTTACCATACACTAACTTTTAGTAAACATGTCTCTTAATGAGTGTATGGATAAAGAAAGATTAAAAGATTTCTACATTACTATAATCCAGTGCCAACCGCCAGGCACATTAGGAACTACTACAAACGCTGCCCATTTAGAACCCATAGCAAACCCGCCGTATCCTGACACCATTACCAGGACTCACAAAGCACATACCCTACCTATCAAAAGGCAACACTGCAAATATTAAACCAATACATTTCAGAGAATACTGGGGAAAGAGAACAAGTGGCAATGTCAAATAGGAATTACATAAATAGAATACCTCAGCTCAGTTACACATGCAGAACATAGACCATCACCAAACAAGGAATCACAATTTAGAAACAGGAAGGCAATAATTAAACTGGGAACCCCAAAAGCCAAACTTGGAATGTACAACAACACTGTAGAAATACAACTATAAATTAATTTTCTCTTGTACCAAACAAAGCGCAGACGTTAATGATGCACATTTCCCAGAGCTTTCATATTCCAGCTAATAAATTCAAAATAAAGAGATATCTTTCTACCTTTTGTGCATTTTTTTCAGTTGCAATTGCTCCAGCCACTTTCTTCTGGTTTCTTCATGTTTTCTGCTAACTGTCCATCGTCTGCTGTCCATTTGTTCTTTCTTCTCTCTTCTAGTTTTTTTTCCATTCTCTCTCTCTACATCTGCTTTGACATACTAATCTTTCTCCATTTGCTCTTTCCTCATTCCTATTTCATCCACACAAATTTTACCCCTCCATCCTCAATCCCCACTTACTCTCCCAATACCTGGCCAATTGTAGATTTTTCATCCTTCCCACACAAAATATTTTTCCCCTCTCCATTTTACTCTCCCAGCCCCATCCCATTCTAATCCTCCCCCAACATCAGCTCCCTTCTAGTTCCAGTCTCACCCAGCATCCATTCCCTTCTAGTCCCTGCATCAGCCCATTTCCAGTCCTAGCCCCCCATCAACCCATTTTCAGTCCTAGCTCCCCCATCCATTTTCAGTCTGAGTCCCTTCATCAGCTCATTTCCAATCCTAGCCCACATCAACCCATTTCTAGTCATTTCCTAGCCCCACCATCAGCCCATGTCAAATCCTAGCTCCCCTCCACTCAGCCCAATTCCAGTCCAAGCCCCCCCATGAGCATACTTCCAGTTCTAGCCCCTCCATGAGTCCATTTCAATTCAAGCCCCCACCACAGCCCATTTCCAATCTTAGCTCCCCCCAACAGCCCATTTCCAGTCCTATCCTAGCTGCTCCATCAGCCCATTTTCAGTCCTAGCTCCCTTCCCTCACAGCCCATTTCCATTCCAAGCTCCCTCCCCATTAGCTATTTGCAGTTCAAGCCTCCCCTTCCACTCAGCCCATTTCCAGTCATAGCAACCCCCCAACCCATTACCAGTCCTAGCCCCCCATCAACCCACTACCAGTCCTAACCCCCCATCAGCCCACTTCTAGTCTTAACCCCATCAGCCCATTTCCAGTCAGCACCCCATAGCTCATTGCTAGTCCTAAACCACCCCCAATCAGCCCACAGCCCATTACCAGTCCTAACCACATCAGCCCGCCGCAAGTCCTAACCCCTCCCCATCAGCCCATTTCCTGTCCTAGCCCCCCCATAGCCCATTATCAGTCCTAACCCCCCATCGCCCCATTTCCAAACAGCCCCCATCAGCCCACAGCCCATTGCCAGTCTTAACCCCCCCGCCCCCCGCCCATTACGAGTCCTAACCCCCCCCCCCCATCGGCTTATGGCAAAATTAAAAAAAAAAAAGTTGGCTCTGGCTGCTGCCGCTGTCGCTGTCGCGGCAGCGGCAGAATGAAGTGTCTGCACTTTGGTGGGGTCTGGAGGATGTCTCAGCTCCTCAAGGCTCAGAGCAGCATTGACAGGTGAGGAAGACACTGACCCGCTGTCCATCGGAAAGTCTTCCTATTGCCTTCCACTTGGAGCTGTCTATACCAGAATGCCGCATCGGATGAAAGTATCCATTGGGCCATTAGGAAGAAGGGAAGCTGAACTTGGCCTGGCTCTGGCTGCTGCCGCTGCTGCTGCCGCCGCGGCAGCAGCGGAATGAAGTGTCCCGCGGGGCCTCCTCTGCATGCTGAGCCCCTCTGCAAGGGCTTTCAGATTCGCCAAGGGAGAGTGTCTCCCTCGCATCTCTGTTAAGCCCGCAGGGGCTAATGGGAAATTTTCCATCAGCCCCAGATGGGAAATTTCCAATTAGCCCCTGCGGGCTTAACAGAGACGCGAGGGAGACACTCTCCCTTCGCGAATCTGAAAGCCCTTGCAGAGGGGCTCAGCGTGCAGAGGAGGCCCCGCGGGACACTTCATTCTGCTGCTGCTGCGGCGGCAGCGGCAGCAGCCAGAGCCAGCTTTTTTTTTTAAATGTAATTTTAAAAAAAGCTGAATGTTCTTTGAGCGGGGCCCCCTGAAACGCGGGGCCCTGTGCAAAAAACATTCTTGCTCAATGGACGGGCCGGCCCTGCATCTATACCAACAATGTGCCTTCAGAGTCACGCACTGTTCAGAGGATGAAGTTAGCCCCTTAAAAAGAAGTCAGACATGACAGAGACTTAACTTTTCGGTACTCAACCATAGTGAGCCCAGGCAGGAAGATCATGCTGGGCTCAATGTTATTCCCCTGCTGTCAGGGCCTGCAGGCACATACCTCTGAAGAGTCTTCTTTTAATCTTCAGGGGCGAGCTAGGGGGAAGGAGGAGGGAGGTTATTGAGATTGTCCAAGGCAAAGAATCTTTTCCATGTTCCTTATTCAAACTTCTGGATGCTCAACTAGCCCGTATCAAGATAAGGATGAGGAGCTGAACCAATTCCTTCCTCGATATGGCAATACCCTAAAGAGCACTGGTTTTAAGGATGACTCTAGTGGAACTTCCAGCATTGTACTCCAGAGAGGAAGTCACCCCTTAAGGAAGTTTCCCACGAGCAAAATCAAATCTTTTCCAAATTTTTATTAGAGCTGTATCGAAGCATCCACCATCTCCTGGAGACAGAGAATTCCTCTGGTGTGTTCCTAGCTGCATCAATTAATATAGCAGGATGACATCATAAAAATGTATGTAATATTTCTCTACAAATCTAATGTTGGTCTATCTTTATCAGAGCAATAACTTTGTCAATCTTAACTGTCACTCTGGATTTTAACTCGAAAGTACAATGTAGCCATTAGACTGATTTTAGAATTCTTATTTATGTGAAAACATTTTGACTAGTTGACTTTGTTAACGTTTTAAAACTGATTTGGAGCAACTATAAGGTCTCAGACTCTACGGGCAAACAGAGACCAGTCTTCAACTGTCGACTGGTTACAGCTCTTATTGCATCAAGGACCTTTAATCGCACAGCCGCTCCAATTGATTTGTCAACATACAATAGTCAACAACAGTCAAATAATGAAATCAAAAAAATGCTTAGCTTTTAAATGATGCTTAGCTTTAAACAGTGCTTAGCTCGTGCTGTAATCCCCAACGCTATCAATTGCGCTTTCTTTACATTTCACCCTTATACGGTTTCATCAGGGGGTAACTTGAAAGCACTCAAAAATGTCAGTTACAATTACAATCCAAGCTTGCCGGCTCTTGTTGACTATTGTATGTTGACAAATCACTTGGAGCGGCTGTGCGATTAAAGGTCCTTGATGCAATAAGGGCTGTAACCAGTCGACAGTTGAAGACTGGTCTCTGTTTGTCTGTAGAGTCTGAGACCTTATAGTTGTTCCAAATCAGTTTTAAAATGTTAACAAAGTCAACTAGTCAAAATGTTTTCACATAAATAAGAATTCTAAAATCAGTCTAATGGCTACATTGTACTTTCGAGTTAAAATCCAGAGTGTAATATTTCTCTGCCTCCATCTCTGCTGATAGGGGGACACAAACCACATATCTGGACTGGTCTAGCAGGACGATATAGAAGTATAGTTTGCTTGCACAGATTTTGTTTTGCTGTAATTATAGGACAGAATGATAGGACAGGGTGGGTTTTGAGATAGAGACTGATGCCACAGGTTGGCAGGGGTGATTTAAGAGAGAAGAGCACTGGCATTGAGCGGCATATTTGAGAGAGAGAGAGAGAGAGTGTGTGTGTGTGTGTGTGTGAGAATGTGTGTACGTAGGGGGTGGGGGTTTGAGAACAGACAGGGACAGTGATAGCACAAGGTGAAGGTTTGAAAGTCAGAAAGAGAAAATGGTAGAACAAGTGGCGAGAGGGTGACAGAGGGAAAGGCTGGTGGCACAAGGTAAGGGAAGTTTAGAGACAGACAGACTAGTAGGGTTAAGATGCTACTGGCATTTGCTAGTCAGGAGTATCAGGGCCCCCAAAGGGAAGATACTTGTTGGCTCTCTTTTAGCCCCTTTAAATCCAAAGTTGCCCTCATTTAAAAATTGGTGAACACATTGACCATAGATTAAGACAAGCTTTATAATTACACAAACAGTAGGCTCAACTCAACAAGAGCACAGACTGGCATGACCTACACGGCCAGTGCCATATAATCTGCAAATGACCTTTTGTGAGGTATCTGCCTCCGTTTAGCATCATAATATGGCCCTTACTGTGTTCTCATGTCTTGTTCGGGCACATTCTTTGGTCTAATCTTTCCCAGAGTTATCGCTCCTACTCTCTATCCCTCTTTGTTGCATCTGTGTGTGTGTGCATGGCTCTTGCTTGCTTGCACTGGAGAGCACGTGCCTTCCTTGTTTAAACGGAAACTATTTTTGCTATAAAATATAATGGGAGCTATTCAGACTAACAAGGAATAACTCATTCTCTGATTTGGAATAAAGATGCTCCACATAAGGGCCGCTAGATGATTAATAAAACTTAAATATCTAAAAGATGAACTATTAATTGTGGGTGGGACTGGAGGCAGAGGGAAGCCTGGCAATGAGGAGCGGGCCAAGGCTCTACCTCCACCTTACTGTGAATAGCTATGCTTGACCTTTGGGAAGATCTTTCTGGAGAGTTTGCAAATGATCCAAATAGTGAATGAATATCCCCTTTTATAACTATAAATATAACCTAATATTCAACTTCTTCATCTTCTATATACCGATATAGATCAAGTTATAAGATAAATAAAGACTGGAACAGTTATTCTTACTAGAGATCAGTGCCACGAGACTAGTGACAGTTTGAAAAATGCAGAAACCAGGGCAGAAGTGGAAGGCAACTACTCCTGTCCCATTCACCATTTGGACCAGCAGGGAGTTCTCAGGTAAGACCTAGAAGGTAGGAGGAAGGCCAAGGCACCCCCCTGCATTTACTACACAGGGCTTGCACCTACAGTTGTGGTCAACATTATTGGCATCCTTACATTTTAGGTATGTTGTATACAATATTTTGAGAAATAATTGGAAATATTCCAACTGTATGCCATAATGTTTTAATAGTATGTTCAAAGGTGTACAACAACAAAAAACATGTCTGTGCAACAGATATAGTAATTTCTGAGAAAAAAAAAAAGTATGACCTGGCCAGGATTAATGGTGACCTTCACTACTATTTGGTTGCACACCCCTTGGCAGTGATGACAGCCTTCAAACATTTCTTGTAGCCATCTATAAGTTTCATACATCTGTCTGCTGGTAGTTGCTTCCACTCCTCAACTTTGATTTGTTCTAGCTCATGAATATTTCCGGGATTCCTTTTACCAGTGTCAGATTTCAGCTCTTTCCATAGGTTCTTGATTAAATTGAGATCAGGACTCATTGCTGGCCAGTTTAACAGTACATCTGTTCCTTTATAACCATTTTTTGTACTTTTGGATATATGTTTTAGGTCACTGCCGTGCTGGAGGACCCATGACTTTAAACCCAGACCTACCTTCCTGACACTAGGTAGCACATTTTGCTCCAAAATACCTTGGTAGTCCTCTGACTTCATGATTCCTTAAATACGTTCCAGGTTTCCAATTCCTGAGGTAGCAAAACAGCCCTACAACATTATGGAACCTTTACCATATTTAACTGTAGGAAGGATGTTTTTTTCTTTATGAACTTCATTTCTGTTCCACAGAACATGTTCCCAGAAGGATTGTGCTTTCTCAAGGTGGGTCTGGACAAAGATCTGTCTTTGATCAGTGAACATAAGAACATAAGATATGCCATACTGGGTCAGACCAAAGTCCATCAAGCCCAGTATCCTGTTTCCAACAGTGGCCAATCTAGGTCATAAGTACCTAGCAGTCTCCCCAAAAGACACAGGTTCCTCAATGCTTGTATTGGGTCAAGCAGTGATGTCCTGGGTCCCTTCTAATAATGGTTTATGGACCTTTCCTCCAGGAACTTCTCCAAACCTTTTTTAAACACAGCTACACTAGCAGCTTTTACTACATCCTCCGGTAACAAATTCCAGAGTTTGATTAAACATTGAGTGGAAAAATATTTTATTTTACTAGTCTTAAATAGGTTACCCTGTAGCTTCATTGCATGTCCCCTAGTCTTTTTATATTCTGACGATGTAAACAATCAATCCATGTTTACCCGTTCCACTCCATTCATTAATTTATAGACCTCTATCATATCTCCCCTCAGCCATCTCTTTTCCAGGTTGAAGAGCCCCAACCTTCTTAGCCTCTCTTCATAGGAATATTCTTCCATCCCCTTTACCATTTTGGTGGCTCTTCTCTGCACCTTTCCTAATAATGCTATTTCCTTTTTAAGATATGGCAACCAGAATTGCACACAATATTCAAGGTGTGGTCGTACCATGGAACAATACAGAGGCATTATAATATCCTTTGTTTTATTTTCCATTCCTTTCCTTATGATACCTAGCATTTTATTTGCTCTCTTTGCCTCCGCTACACACTGGGCGGAGGGTTTCAACATGTTATCCACGATGATGCCTAAATCTTTTTCCTGGGTATTGGTTCCCAATGTGGAACTTGCATTTTGTAACCATAGTTTGGGTTGTTCTTTCCTAGATGCATAACTTTGCACTTGCCAACATTAGATGTCATCTGCAATTTGGATGCCCAGTCTTCCAATTTATCAAGATCCTCTTGCAATTTTCCACAATCCTCTTGGGTTTTAACAACTTTAAATAGTTTTGTGTCATCTGAAAATTTGATAACCTCACATGTTATTCCCTTTTCCAGGTCATTTATGAATATGTCGAAAAGCAGCGGACCCAGCACAGATCCCTGGGGTACTCCACTAGTCACCTTTTTCCATTGGGAAAATTGGTCATTTAGCCCTACCCTCTGCTTTCTATCTTTTCCTGATCCACAATAGTATACTGCCTCCTATCCCATGACTTTTTAGTTTTGCCAAAAGTCTCTGATGAGGGACCTTGTCAAAGGCTTTCTGAAAGTCCAGATACACTATATCAACTGACTTACCTTTGTCTACCTGTTTATTCACACCTTCGAAAGAACATAACAGATTAGTAAGACAAGATCTTCCGTGTCTAAAGCCATGTTGTCTCCCATTAAGCCATGACTATCTACATGATGAGTAATTTTGTTCTTTATAATGGTTTCTACCATTTTTCCCAGTACTGACATCAGGCTCAGTGGTATGTAGTTTCCCGGATTACCCCTGGAACCCTTTTTAAAAATTGGCATTACATTGGCAATCCTCCAATCTTCAGGTCTTCAGTGGGATCCTCCATGGCCTTTGCCCATGAAGTCCTTCTTTGTTTGGTGTGCAGCGTATGGTGCGGGTTGAAACTTCTACTCCAGATTGCTCCACATCAGCTTTAAGTTCTTTGGATGTTGTAAGTGGTGTTTATCCAACAGTTCACACTAACCTTTGAAGACTTCTTCGATTAATTTTCCACTTCTCACCACATCCTGGAAGGTTCTTGACAGTTCCATAACCAGAAAATGTCTTAATAACATTGTGAACTGTAGACACAGGAATCCCAAGGTCTTTGGAAATGGCCTTGTACCCATTTGAAGTTTGGTGATAATGGTTTTTCTGATGGTCTCAGGCAGCTCTCTTGTCTTCACCATTGTGAAAATGGAAAAGGAAGTGAATGTGGCCATTTTAATTGTTTATCAGGTTTTTTTTAAACTGCTTTATTATTTCAATCAAAGCGGTTTACATTGCAACTTAAACTTGGTAAACTTACATTAAATAGGGACATTGATAACTTGGATTTTTCTGAGCAATGGAGGGTTAAGTGCCTTGCCCAAGGCGTGCTAGTGGGAATTGAACCCTTTTCTCTTGGTTTTCAAGCAAGTGCCCTAACCACTAGGCTACTCCTCCACTCCAAGTTTAAACATTAGAGCCTTCATTCATTGGTTGATTCAAGTCATGTAAGTACTGACAATTGGTGTGTCTAATTTTACCTCAATGGGAATGTGGTTCTTCTGTTCAAACTGATTTAAATTCTTTGTAATGGTTCCTATAGTCATGTCCTGGCAATGTCCCAGTTTTTATACTATTTCCTTTTTTAACTGGTCTTATTTTATTTTGCTCTTTTACGTGTTAAATATGTGTGCATATAGTCCAAAGCCATTTCACTGTCCACTTTTGTTTAGGAGATATCGAACATTAAGAGGTTGAACTGCAAGAGTGCCAAAAATGTTGACCACAACTGTACAACACAGTAGGTGTATTTACCACAGCTTAGTAAACATGCCTTCTAGTCACTAATCTTTTGAGAGTTACCCTCAGCAATCCCATGAAACCTGGATTCCCATAGTCCAGCTGGGATATTATCAATGCTCGTGTCGCTATTGCCAAATACGTAGTGGATTAGTAGAGGTGCAAGTGGCATAAAATTCACAAATAACTAAAACAACTGTTGGTATCTGCCTATCATAAGCATAACCTAAGTCTATTGGAGCCTGATCAATCACAACCTGACCCTCTAGGTGTCTACATGGAGGGAGAGGGGAGGGGTCTTTCCTCACCTATAACTTACATAGCATAAGAAACTTGGAGGGATTTCATTTTTGAGACCAAGAGACAAGTTCACTTCTTTCCTCTCTGACCAAAGCATTTCCCTTCCTCTCTGGTATGTTTGATTGACTGACTTATCTAGCTGCAAACACAATGCAAGCAGCATCCCACTAGGACACAAGTAAAGTTCACTAATTATTCTCCTAGGAATAAGGAATACGATTGTGCCATTTTCACTTTAAGGTTCAGCTAGGCTTCTGCAGTCTCACCAAGACCTCGAAAAAGCAGTGGGAAGATTGCACGAGGCTTACAAAAATTCACTGGGGCAACCTGTATGGAGTGACCATCATGTTAAAACCTAATCTTCAATGATCATGGAGAGAATGGATGCTTTGAACAATGACCTCATGTTTTGAATGAGGAAATATACAAGTAACACGCAGGCCTCAGCCTAACACAGAAGCCAGTTAGGGCCATAGTGATGCAAATGGTCATAGAGTAATTTCAGTTGACGATAGTTAAAATTTTAAATATTAAGACCAGCCATTTAAATCTGATACATTCTAAAAAAAGGGAACCAGTAAAGTTTAGCCAAGCACTTTCTCACTTCTTGGTATTTATAATAATGTGAGCCACTGCATTCTAAACTACTTGTACACTATGCACCCATTTTGTGGACAAAACCATTATTATTTTTTATATTCTCTTATATACCGTGTTATTCTGCATCAGTGTGGTTTACATTGAACAAATTGAAATTATGTTGAGCAGGGCATTATAACTTGGAGATAACTATTTTACAGGGAACATGGGCTATGGAGGGTTAAGTGGCTTGCCCAAGACCACAAGGAGCACCTGTGGGACTAGAAACCCCAGTCCTTCTGGCCCAAGGTTGCTGTCCTCTAGTGGGATTTGAACCCCTGACTTTCTGGCCTGAAGTACCTTGCCCCAACCACTAGGCCACTCCTCCACTCAGTAGTCCAGAATGCTAAACACTATGGCTTGCATGACTGTGCAAAAAGCCTCCAGGTCAACATATGGTTTAAGTTTCTTAATCATATGCAATCAACTGAAGGCTAGTTTAGTAACACAGGCTAGTTGTTCTAAGCCTATTCCATCTTGTCCTAACTAGACACCTAATAATTTAATAGGGTCCTTAATAGGGATGACCCAGCCATTGATTGACAGATGCATACAAGCCTTCATCCATTTTTTTCCCCAAAGCACATTCAGTTTTTCTGCATTAAGCACCAACTCGCTAGAAACCACCCAAGTTGAAACATGAGATAAACAACTATTCAAATTTGCAATACCTTGATCATGATTAGATTTCAATGGCATAAGTAACTGAAGTCAACAGCATACAGTATGCAAAAAATTATGCAATGGCTGTATGAATATATTAAATGACAAGGAGGGTAATGGGGGCCTGGAGGCACTCCCCAATCTAGGGTTTTAGTCTTTGACCATTCCCTGAATATACATCCTGTGAGAAATGTCTTAATCCAGGATGAAACTTTCCCCAGAATACCCAGCCAGGAATATCCCGGTGTACACTGGTATAGGATGAACTATATCAAAAATCAATGACAAATCTAACGCAAGTAAAAATATGGAATCTTTATCTATGACCATATACAATCCTCAACATAGCTAACAAGAGAGACTCTATACTATATCCATAACCCCTTCCCAACCAACTCAAACCTATTCCACTCTCCTAACCATCTAATCACCCAGCCTACTGTATATGTTGACTCTTTAAAGTTATATTGTTCCTAACATATCGTTCCTAACATACCATTCCCCCTAAAGTTCTCTATATCAAGTTGTTGTTCAATGTAAACTGCTTTGATAACTTGAAAGGCGGTATATAAAAAAAGTTTAAATAAGTAAATCCCGCATCTAAAACCAGTGTGGCCTGGATCAAGCAGACTATTATCTTCTAAAAATGAACTGAAAAACTGTTTCCTTTTCCATCAGCTTCATAATAAATGAAGCTTAGAAATAGGTTGGTAACCTTTACAACTATTTTGCACCCAAGAGCTCTTCTTTAAATAGGTGAAATTATGGCATCTTTCAAGAAGCCTGGAAAAATTCCCTGGCCAAGGAGACAATAATCATGTCCATCAGCCAAGCCAATATTGCCTCAGAGCTGTTTTTAAACAAGAAAACCAGAGAAGAATCATATGCTGAATAAATGACTCTTAATGATTTAACCAGCTCAGGAGTTCCCACACCACACTCACTTGAGACGAACTGTGCTTTGCAAAGAAAGACCTGTATCAGCAGAAAGAAGCATACAAAAGAGAAAGCGTTCCTCGTTCCTCACAGGCAGTAGAAGCCAGCATTTCCACTCCAGCCCCGATCACCCCTAAACCACCAGGGAGGATCTTGAGTGGGTGTTGGGGAGGGAGAATGGTGCAGGTGGGCATGCTGGAGGGGAGCTTTCCTACTCTGGTGATAATGGGCCCCTAAGTACTATTGCATAGAAGTGGCAAAAGCTAGCAGCCCCTCTTCCCCAAGGATGCTGTCAACAGCAAGTCAGCACCCCTTCCACTCTGCCCCTCCTAACATTTGTACCCACAATTATTTAGATCTGGTTCAGTGATAAACTGTGGCATAGGTCTCCACCAGACTCTTCCTTCCTTCCATCACCCCAGTTACCCTTCATTCTTATTGATTCCACTATCCTGCACTGTCTTAGCCGCATCTCTCTCTTTCATTCCTCATCCTTCCTCAGCCTCCCCTCCCTGTCCTTCCTCAGCAGCCTCTCTCTCCTTCCCCATCCTTCTTCATTCTCCTTTTTCTCTTTTATCCCTCTTACCTTCTTCTCCCTCTGTCACCCCCTTTTCCTTATCCCACCATCATCCTCGGCTAGTCTCCTTTTTCAATCCCCTTGTTTCATGTTCATCCATCCTATCTCCTCTGTCCTCCTCAGTAATCTACCATTCATCCCACAGTCTTAATCTTCCTTGTCCCCCTAACCCTGGCAGGTTCAACATGGTGTAGGAGGTTACGTCCCTCCTTTCTTGTATCTGCCATTTGTGTGTGTATTTTTTCATTTTAATTTTCCATGTTTCCATTTCCTTCTTTTCCCCAGTTTCCTTCCTTTTAGTACTTCTAATCCTCCCCTTTTCTGTTCCTTTCTCCTCATTTCTCCTCTACTACCTTTCTTCTGCTCCCTCTTTTTCTTTCTTCCCTTTCTTTTGCTTCTTGCATCCTCTTCTCATGAATATTTTTCCCCCTTTGTTTTCCATTGCTGCTCCGCTGACACAAAACAGGTCTTCCTTTGCAAAGCGCAGCTCGCCTTGAGTGAGGGTCATGTGGGAACTTCTGAGCTGGTCTCGTGAGACTTGAGACCATGAGGGTAGCAGCTGCAACCTGAACTGAGTCGTGCTGAGCAGAGGACGAGCTGTTTTTGTGGTGTGATGGAACATCCAAAAACACAAAACTGATGAGAGCACAAAATCCCAGGTGCAAGGGTGCAATTTTTAGGTGTCATGGTGACCTGGCACCTGGGATTTTTTGAGCACTGTATGTGTGTATGTGTTTTATATGCATATGTTCTATATGCATGATTGAATTGTTTATATTCTTGTTATTTAAATTTTTCCTCACTTGAAGCACTGTCTTTCATCAAGTGAACTGTAAGTTTAATTAAATCATAAGAACATAACAAATGCCATATTGAGTCAGACCAAGGTCCATCAAGCCCAGTATTCTGTTTCCAACAGTGGCCAATCCAGGTCACAAGTGGTAAGCAGTAGATTTCCTGAGTCCTCTTTAATAATGGTTTATCTTTATCTTTTGTGATAAGGAAGCTTATCATAGCTCAGGAAGGGGCTATAGAAAAGGTGAAGTGTCTCTGAACAAGCAACCTGTCAGTGCTGGTAGAAATGAGAAAACAGAATTTTGCCATAAAAGACTACCAGTCCCAGAATGCACCAGGTTTTCAACAGCCATGAGAGGAGATGAAGTGAGAAAACGTGTGTTCAATCAAAAGGGCTATGAGGTAATCCCCAAGCACTCATTGCAAAGGGCAGGGCTTGATTCAGCACAGCTGCGCTGTGCTAGGATGGAACACTCATCTCAAAGGGCAAGGCCTGATTCAGCACAGCTGCGCTGTGCTAAGGTGGAGCACTCATCAAGGCAGAATAAAGATAGAGTCTATTCTACAGAGAATCATCCAGAGCTGGGATGTCATGATCATTGGTATCTTGATCATCCACGGGATCCTGATCTTCATTCTCATCAGAAGCAGAGGTCAGAACGGATGGACAGAGAGAGCAAGAAGCCCTTTAAAAGAAGGAAGAGAAAAGCCTCTGGGAAGTCTACAGGAGTCCAGCACAGTACATATACTGGGAGACAGACAAGAGGCCAGCATACACCATTGGACTGGGGGAGACCAGAGGAGTGGTATTGCAGAGGCAGGAATCTCCAGACAGCACCTGTGAGGGAAACAGCTGCACGTGGAAGGGACCCTAAGACCCATGCCAGAAGGTATGTGAAGAGAGATCCAGTGTCCAGGGATCTAGATTGGAAGGCTGGACACAGAAACTGGACTACATATTGGCCAGGCTATTTAAAGGGGAACTCTAACAGCAATGGAAGCTCCGGTATGAGCACTGATCTATGCCCTAGCTATAACTTTGAAAGGAAGCAGGGAAATGATTATTCTCCTGGTAGTGTTCCATTGAGAAATTCCTTTGTGCCAAGCCAAGATATTGAACCTATGATTATTGAAGAAAGGGGAGAGGTCTTAGAACCAGAATGTGAATATATGGACTGCTCTCTGTCCAAACTCAAATGGTAGTTTTCTGTTACAAAGTGCAACAACCATCACAAAGAAATACCAACTTGTTCTTTAATCTACTCAGAAAACCTTCTGAGTAAGATTTTGAGCTACACAGTGAAAGCAAGCCATCTAAGGGGTTTCAGCTGGGTGATTGCTAGCAATTGAGCTTACCTAATTGCTTGTGTGCTCTGAAGGGAATCACTTCTGAATTTATATGTAAAGATATAAGAAGTTAACCTGAAGAAAAGAACAGTTTTCCTACTTTGCGGGTTTATTTGGTTGCTTACTGCATTGCTAAGACATTATTTGCTAAAGCCTACAAGAAAAACCAGTTTGTTGCCAACCAGGTCTTTAATCCTTTGCTTTAATTACCTGACAAGTTCAGATGTTGTTTTTTTCCTGATTTTGTTTTCCTAACTTTAAAACTGCAAGCAAGTATCCTGAGTTCTGTGCTACCAAGCATTATCTGCGTTGGGAGAACCCCTCATAAATAAAAATCTTATTTGCTTTACCCTTGAGCAAGTATAATTAATTATTGGTCACGGCTGTGTCTGGAATGAATGGACTACATTACCCACAAATCCTTGCAACTCATATAGAGGTATGCTTTTGCCAAGACTGTGAACATTCTCACCCAGGCGGCCATCTGACAAATGGCGTAGTTGTTGCGGATTGCTTTTGCGCAAAGGGATTTACTTGCTAAAAGGATTACAAATCAAGTCTGAAGAAAAAAAGACAGTTCAAGCTTAAAGCTGGAAAAAAAGATTTTTTTTTTCTCAACGCCACTTTGGAGAAGAGGTGGCTGTTCCAGGAAGAAAAGACCCTGTGCAAAGCTGGATTCATCACTGGCATAAGGTAAAAAGTACCTAGGCATGTCTAGTGGTGGATGGGAGTAAGGCACAGGGGTAATTGAAAAAAAAAGAGTGTAGAAAAAACACCTGTTTGGAAGGTGGTGCACTGTGTTTTTTTTCTTTGTATTTTCTTACAGGGTTCAAGATGGATTCAAAGGAACTAGCTCAGTGGATGGCAGCCCAGTTCAGCAGGCAGCAGGAGCTAGCACAGCAGGCTCAGGACACTGCTGTGAGAGCCTTAATGGACCAGCAGAGGCCAGTGCTTGATCTGGTGCAAGCCCTAGTTGAGCTGAAGAACCAAAGTGGAACAGATGCAAGACCAGCAGTAAATACTGGTACACCACATGTGGACAGTGTGGGACTCAATCAAGGGATTGGGGCATTTAATTTTGGGAAGCTAACTCCAGATGATAATGTTGATGATTTTCTAGAGTCTTTTGAAAGAGTGGCACAGGCATTAGCATGGCCAGAGACCCAGTGGGCAGTAAGGCTGGCAGCCTCATTAACTGGAGAGGCGCTTGCAGCGTATAGAGCAATGCCAGCAGCCCAGGCTTTGATTTATAAGGATGTAAAGGCTGCTATTAGGGATCGCCTAGGGTTGTCTATTTCAGAGTATAGGCGAATGTTTAGAGCTACTACATTGAAAGTGGGTGAAACACCCAGGGCTCTGAGTCAGAGAATCAGAGGTTTAACTGTAAAATGGTTGGAGCCTGAGCAAAAGACGGTAGAAATGTTATTAGACATTGTGATGCTTGAACAATTTATGTCTGCTATGCCTAAAGATCTGCACACTTTCCTTATACAGCAAAATTGCCAAAATCTTGGAGAGGCAGCCAAGCTAGCAGAGAGATTCTTGGGAGCCACGCAGGCTTGCCATAGAATGGGTGGCCCTCTGAAGATAGGTGCTGAGGCAAGTTGTGCAGTATCAGAAAAGAAAATAGTTAAAAATATTTCTGAAAATAAATGTACTGTGCCAAACCAGATGGCACAGGGGAGTGAAAAGAAATGTTTCAAGTGTGGAAACTGGGGACATTTAGAGAAGGGATGCCAGTCACACACTAGCTTAATGGGTCTGGATTTAAAACAGCCCAAAGAAGGATTTCTTTTGATGGTTGATGTGCAAGGAATTACCATAAATGCTTTGTTAGACTATGGGGCAGACCAGAGTATGATGTCAGAAAGGCTTTGGAAGAGAATAGAGGCCCAAGAAGGATTTGTGCCTAGAACCCCTGAAAGCCAAGTTCACATTGGATGCATTCATGGTGCTGCAACATCACATCCCACCTATAGGCTAAAGGTTAAGTGCCTGGGGGAACAAGAGGAAGTCCTGGTAGCAGTGGTGCCTAGGCTACCCTTTGATTTGGTTCTAGGAAAGGACTGGCCAAGATTTAAGCAGGGTCTAGTGGAAGGGCTAGGAAAGAAGGAGGGAGAAGGTTTAATAATGGAAATAGCTCCCGGGCCTTTCTTTGGAAGTCCTCAGTCCCTAGCTAAAAAGATGGTTCAGCTTCCAGAAGGCCAAACTATGGGTAATAAGAGGGGCCTTGTATCCACCCGCTTGCAGGCTAAGATAGAGAGCCAGCAGAAGGAGGAGGGGGAGCAGGCAGAGTTATTAGGAGACTTACCCTCTCATGATGATTTAATAACCCCATCATCTGGTAAAGTAAAAAAGTTGAAAGCACAAAAGCGGCGTGAGAGACTTTGCAGAGCACAGGGTAGGGCTGAGATGTTAGCTGGTCAAAGTTTACCCTGGGTGCCAGCTGAGTTAGTGGCAAAGTTTCCTAACTTTCCACAAGAGCAGCGAGCTGATCAAGCTCTCACCCGAGCTTTTAAGTATGCTCAGGAGGTCAGGGAGGAATTGCCCAGATTCAGACTAGATAATGAAATATTATATAGAGAGAGTCAGGACCCCAGAAATGGGACCATACGTAAACAATTGGTGGTACCCACAACTTTCAAAGGGCTAGTACTTAGATTAGCACATGATCATCCAGTTGGAGGTCATAAAGGGATGCAAGGAACACTGGATCAAATACTTAAGCATTTTTACTGGCCAGGTATTTTCAAAGAAACTGCCCAGTTTTGTGCTGCATGTCCAGCATGTCAGCGAGTTACAGCGGCTCACCCACCGGTGGTGCCATTGATTCCCATGCCAATTATTACAGACCCAATTGGTCGCATTGCCATGGATATTGTAGGCCCATTAGTCAAAACGCCCCGAGGTTTCCAATACATCCTAGTTATGGTAGATCAGGCAACAAGGTTTCCCTGGGCCATACCATTGAGGAATGTTTCTGCAAAAACAATAGCTTTAGAGCTAGTAAAATTGTTTTGTGAAGTGGGATTCCCAAGAGAGGTGTTGACTGACCGAGGGTCCAATTTTATATCCAAATATTTGGCCCAGGTCTGGGATGCCTTTGGCATTCATCACGTAAAAACCTCAGCCTACCATCCACAATCAAATGGTTTGGTGGAGAGATTCAACCAAACTCTCAAACAAATGTTGAGAAGGGGGTTAGCAGGAGAGGTAAAAGAATGGGATATGTTATTGCCTTTTGCCTTGTATGCCTGCAGGGAAAGAATTCAGGTGTCCCTAGGTGTAACCCCATATGAATTGATGTATGGTAGGGCTCCACGGGGTTTGTTAGACATTTTGAGGGAACAATGGATTGATCCTGAACCAGGAAGTCAGGAGGTGCCACTGTTTCTACGTGACTTGAGAGCACGTTTGAAAAGGACGTCGCAGGTTGCTGAGAGGAACCTGCAGGACAGTCAAGTGCGCCAGAAAGGGTGGTATGATAGGAAGGCCAAAAGCCGCCAATTAAGCATTGGTGAAAAGGTTTTGGTTCAAGTAGCAGGTACAGCTCCAAAATTTGAAGTACAGTGGAAAGGGCCATGGAAGGTTGTTAAACAAGTGAGCCCAGTATCTTATGTGGTAGAAAATGCAAGAGGGCGTAGGCAGACCTACCATATTAATGTACTTAAGTCTTGGAAGGAGAGGCCTGTAAATAATAATGTCCCTGAAGCCAGTCAGGAAGTAAGTGAGCTTCAAAATGATAACACTCTCGTAGGTATTACAGACTGTAGGAAAGAAGTTTCACCAGTTAAACCAGTCCGTAATAACTTAAGCAGGGGGGTATGTGATAAGGAAGCTTATCATAGCTCAGGAAGGGGCTATAGAAAAGGTGAAGTGTCTCTGAACAAGCAACCTGTCAGTGCTGGTAGAAATGAGAAAACAGAATTTTGCCATAAAAGACTACCAGTCCCAGAATGCACCAGGTTTCCAACAGCCATGAGAGGAGATGAAGTGAGAAAACGTGTGTTCAATCAAAAGGGCTATGAGGTAATCCCCAAGCACTCATTGCAAAGGGCAGGGCTTGATTCAGCACAGCTGTGCTGTGCTAGGATGGAACACTCATCTCAAAGGGCAAGGCCTGATTCAGCACAGCTGCGCTGTGCTAAGGTGGAGCACTCATCAAGGCAGAATAAAGATAGAGTCTATTCTACAGAGAATCATCCAGAGCTGGGATGTCATGATCATTGGTATCTTGATCATCCACGGGATCCTGATCTTCATTCTCATCAGAAGCAGAGGTCAGAACGGACGGACAGAGAGAGCAAGAAGCCCTTTAAAAGAAGGAAGAGAAAAGCCTCTGGGAAGTCTACAGGAGTCCAGCACAGTACGTATACTGGGAGACAGACAAGAGGCCAGCATACACCATTGGACTGGGGGAGACCAGAGGAGTGGTATTGCAGAGGCAGGAATCTCCAGACGGCACCTGTGAGGGAAACAGCTGCACGTGGAAGGGACCCTAAGACCCATGCCAGAAGGTATGTGAAGAGAGATCCAGTGTCCAGGGATCTAGATTGGAAGGCTGGACACAGAAACTGGACTACATATTGGCCAGGCTATTTAAAGGGGAACTCTAACAGCAATGGAAGCTCCGGTATGAGCACTGATCTATGCCCTAGCTATAACTTTGAAAGGAAGCAGGGAAATGATTATTCTCCTGGTAGTGCTCCATTGAGAAATTCCTTTGTGCCAAGCCAAGATATTGAACCTATGATTATTGAAGAAAGGGGAGAGGTCTTAGAACCAGAATGTGAATATATGGACTGCTCTCTGTCCAAACTCAAATGGTAGTTTTCTGTTACAAAGTGCAACAACCATCACAAAGAAATACCAACTTGTTCTTTAATCTACTCAGAAAACCTTCTGAGTAAGATTTTGAGCTACACAGTGAAAGCAAGCCATCTAAGGGGTTTCAGCTGGGTGATTGCTAGCAATTGAGCTTACCTAATTGCTTGTGTGCTCTGAAGGGAATCACTTCTGAATTTATATGTAAAGATATAAGAAGTTAACCTGAAGAAAAGAACAGTTTTCCTACTTTGTGGGTTTATTTGGTTGCTTACTGCATTGCTAAGACATTATTTGCTAAAGCCTACAAGAAAGACCAGTTTGTTGCCAACCAGGTCTTTAATCCTTTGCTTTAATTACCTGTCAAGTTCAGATGTTGTTTTTTTCCTGATTTTGTTTTCCTAACTTTAAAACTGCAAGCAAGTATCTTGAGTTCTGTGCTACCAAGCATTATCTGTGTTGGGAGAACCCCTCATAAATAAAAATCTTATTTGCTTTACCCTTGAGCAAGTATAATTATTGGTCACGGCTGTGTCTGGAATGAATGGACTACATTACCCACAAATCCTTGCAACTCATATAGAGGTATGCTTTTGCCAAGACTGTGAACATTCTCACCCAGGTGGCCGTCTGACACTTTATTAACACATTTTATATACCTCTCACGCTCAAGGCACCAGAGCGGTTTACAATAACAGAAATAATAAGGCTGCTGAAAAGGAAAAGAACGCCAAAACAAAAGGAAAGGAAAGTATGAGATATTTACGTATGACCTAGATTGGTCATTGTTGGAAACAGGATACTGGGCTTGATGGACCTTGGTCTGACCCAGTATGGCATATCTTATGTTATGTTATGTTAGGATAGAATAAGAAAGGAGGATAGAGCAACAAGGCAAAGCGGAAACATTGCATAGTAGTGGAGGGTTTATGGACCTTTCTTCGAGGAACTTGTCCAAAACATTTTTAAACCCAGCTACACTAACAGCTTTTACTACATCCTCCGGTAACGAATTCCAGAGTTTGATTACGCATTCAGTGAAAAATATTTTTTATTATTAGTCTTAAATGGGTTACATTGTAGCTTCATTGCGTTCCCTCTAGTCTTTCTACTTTTTGATGGTGTAAACAACCGATCTATGTTAACCCGCTCCACTCCATTAATTTATAGATCTCTATCATATCTCTCCTCAGCCTTCTCTTTTTCATGTTGAAAAGTCCTAACCTTTTAAGCCTTTCCTCATAGGTGTATCTTTCCATCCCCTTTACCATCTTCTCTGTACCTTTTCTAATTCCGCTATATCCTTTTTAAGATATGGTGACCAGAATTCCATACAATATTCAAGGTGCGGTCAAACGATGGAATGATACAGAGGCATTATAACATCCTCGGTTTTACTTTCCATTCCTTTCCTTATGATTCCTGGCATTCTATTTACTTTCTTGGCCGCCGATGCACTTGGGGGGGAGGGTTTCAACGTATTATCCACAATGATGCCTAAATCTTTTTCTGGGTGGTGGTTTCTAAGGTGGTATCTTGCATCGTGTAACCAAAGTTTGGGATGTTCTTTCCTAGGTGCATAACTTTGCACTTGTCCACATTAAATTTCATCTGCCATTTGGATGCCCAGTCTTCCAATTTATCAAGGTCCTCTTGCAATTTTTCATAATCCTCTTGGGTTTTAACAACTTTGAATAATTTTGTGTCATCTGCAAATTTGATCATCTCACTTGTTATTCCCATTTCCAGGTCATTTATGAATATGTTAAAAAGCAGCGGGCCCGGCTCAGATTCCTGCAATACTTCACTATTTACTTTTCTCCATTGAGAAACTGGCCATTTAGCCATACTTTCTGCTTTCTGTCGTTTAACTAGTTCCTGATCCACAATACTACACTGCCTTCAATCCCATGACTTTTTAATTTCAGCGAGAGTCTCTCACGAGGGACCTTGCCAAAATCTTTCCGAAAATCCAGATACACTATATCGACCGGCTCACCTTTGTCTACATGTGTATTCACACCTTCAAAAAAATATAACAGATTAGTAAGACAAGACTTTTCTTGACTAAATCCATGTTGACTTTCTCCCATTAAACCATGACTATATAATGGATCAGTAATTTTATTATTTATAATGGTTTCTACCATTTGCCTGGTAGTGACTTATTTATTTATATGGAAACTGAGATGTCAGACTCACCAGTCTGTAGTTTTCCAGATCACCCCTAGAACGCTTTTTAAATATTGGCTTTATATTGGCCATTTTCAACTCCAGGTACTACAGATGATTTTAATGATAGTTCACGGATTACTAATGGTAGGTCTGCAATCTCATATTTCAGCTCTTTCAGTACCTTAGGATGTATACCATCCAGTCCAGGTGATTTGCTACTCTTTAATTTATGAAATAGCTGCAATACATCTTCCCAGTTTATTGATATTTCTTTCAATTTTTCCAATACATCACCTTTATATACCATTTCAAGCACGGGTACATTCCCTACATCTTCTTCAGTAAATACCAAAGCAAAGAATTCATTCAGTCTCTCCGTTATGGCCTTGTCCTCACCTAAAACCTCTTTTACTCATCTATCATTCAATGGTCTAACTGACTCTCTCATGGGTTTTTTGCAGCGAATGTACTTAAAGTTTTTGATATGCATTTTGGCTTCCATGGCTATCTTTTTTTCAAATTCTCTCTTTGCCTGCCTTATCAATGCCTTGCATCTAACTTGGCAATGCTTATGTTGTTTCCCATTTTGGTCATTTAGTTCCTTTTTCCATTTCCTGAAAGATGCTTCTTTGGCAGCAACAGCCTCTCTGACCTCGCCTTTAAACCATGCTGGCAGTTTTTTGGTCTTCCTTCCACTTTTCTTAAAGTGTGGAATACATCTGTTCTGGGCATCCATGATAGTACTTTTAAACAAAGCCAAAGCTTTATGTAAATCTTTAACCTTTGCAGCTGCTCCTTTTAGTCTTTTCTTAACTATTTTCCTCATTTTATCATAGTCTCCCTTTTGAAAGTTAAATGGTAGTACTTTGGATTTCCTTGCCATCCTCGCATTTGATTTAATAAATGAAAAGATCATGCTATGATCACTATTACCAAGTGGCCCCAACACCCTTATCTCTTGCACCAGCTGAAATCAACTAAATAAATATTTATTTTTGATATGTTTTAAAGAAAGTGTTTTGTGGGAAGAATATTTATGCTTTGAAACTGCAACAATATTAGTTCATATTTAAAACTAAAATGCAATTAATATTTTTTCAAGCCTATGTGAAACCCCAAGGGCTATGTTGACTAAGCCGGGCTAACAGTTAGGATGTGCTATTTGTAACTAGGTCCCATGTTATGCAATGGGGCCTAGTTCCAAAAGGATGCTTTAACTGTAAGCCTAACTTAGTAAACATACCCTCAATATCAGATTTGTAAAATATAGGATCTCTTTCATTTGACAGCTTTAAATATGAATAGTGAAACACAAACATTGACTGAAAATCTACAAAGGACTCAATCACTTCAACTGGATGTTTTTCAGCTGTTTTAATACCCAGGCTATAAAGTGTAATTACAACAAAATCAAGGGGAAGGCTCAAAAAGGAAGCAATTCCAGTGTCTTTAAAGCCTCTCAGAAATGATAGTTCACATGGAAAAAATATAAAAAATCCATGGCACAAGATCAAGAGTTCGTGCAATGCCTCAGCATTGCCTGAAACTGTCTCCTGTCACGTGGACGGCATGTAACTTTCCAGAAGGACACTGCAGTACCGTTTCTCTGTTTTCATCTTGAGCACAATGCCTCTTTTCAATGCTCACTGGAGACAAATGGAAAACCAAAAACTTGTAGCAGACATAGGACATGCTATCAAAGGAAAGCGCACACACAACGGAACTATCAAAGCCCAGATTCTTCCAGGTTCTGATAGGGGTTTTTCTTTTGGTTGTAAAGAAAAAAGAGTGATAATCAAAGATCAGCTCTGCATGTGTGTGCACGCACGTGTCAGTTTCTACTGGCGACTCTTGATAGCATGAATTCTTGAGAGAACAAAGCCACCGAGTGCTCTCTAAGGAAGCGAAAGAGATACAGCGGAACTGAACTTTTATGTCGTACACAGTAGGTTAAGGTTATCATGACTCTCTACATGTCACTCAAAAGGAATGCCAGTGCTAAAGGAGAAAATTCAATCTGACAGGCAGAAAACGAAAAAAGGAAGCCTAAAAACTTACAAAAATCATTCATTTCTTTGTTTAATACTGACTATTAAAAAATGGTTTCAGAGATAAAACCTCACTTGCAATTAGGGCCAACCACTAATAAATGTGGAGGGGGGGGGATATTTTGAGGTTAGAAAAATATAATGATGGCTGTTGTGGATGAATTGGATTATGAAAATTAATTTTTAATCTGAACCCCAGTAAAAGGGACTACAGGTAGTTTTACTATGGGGTCATTTAAAAAGTCTTATGTGATTCAGACATCCGAAGACAGGCACTAAAGTAGACAGGGGGTACTAAAGTAGACAGGGGTGCTAAAGTAGACAGGGGGTACTAAAGTAGACAGGGGGTACTAAAGTAGACAGGGGGTGCTAAAGTAGACAGGGGGTGTGGTGGATGCCTTCAAGCACATCCATGTTTAGACCTGCTCCAGCCACATACAGGCATCAGGAAAATGCTTGTTGTGGCCTTAACCAGGACTGGGGCAAGGATTGCAGGTGCACTAGGGTCTTTCATCCTGCTGCCCCCACCCCCATTGCTACCACTACCACCACTCTCCAATGCCGCTTCTGGTTTCGAATGGGGGTGGGGGGGGCAGAAATGGCACAATGTGAAGAGTAGGAAACCGTGATGCAGCGCCGAGGTGTTGGTAAACACACTCTCATGGTTTGAGGGGTACTGCCATTGCTGCAGGCCCTGGAGAGGGGTAGCAGCGGCGGCAATGGGTGCCTTCAGAGGGCTGGCACCCTAGGCGACTGCCTACCTCGCCTAGTGGTTGTGCAGGCCCTAGCCTTAGCTCTTTCTATTTGGATAAAGTTTCTGTCATTCATGCCAGATCAAATAAATTGTAACAAGAAACTGGCCAAATTACAACCAATATGACATACAACATGACTGATTACTGTAGAATGTGCATTTTGGTTAAGACATACAAACCATAACCTAGCATGTCATTCATATGTCTCACAGGGTGAGACAGATGATCGAAATGGGAAAATTTACATGTCCCACAGAGTGGGAGAGCCAAGTGGAAAGGGTTAAAACATCCAAAGATAGAGAATTAAGTGACTAGCCTAAGATCACTAAAGCCCACATTGGGATTTGAACTAGCTACCCTGTTTCTAACCCACTACTGCAACCATTAGGCTATGAGGGGGGCATCTATTTAGATGTCTTCATAAGCGTCCTTATTGGGCATGTCCATGTTTTTGAAATCGTGCCTTAATTTGCGCATGCCTGCATTTTTTTGGACAGTCTGGCTTTGACATCCTAGATTGCACTTGGATGTCCTTTGTAAAATGTGCCTTTATGCGGCTAAATCTGCATTGTAAAAATTATATTAGAATCCAACAAATATGTATTCAAAACTAAAAACTAACCAAAAAACAAATTAAAGACAATGTTAGATATAGATTCTATAAATTTATATATATCAATAGAATCAATGAGAACAGGCTTTTTTAGGGAACAATGGGGTTTTTTAAAAAATTTATCAGGACCAGCCAAACAGCACCAGGATTAGTCAACACTTTTGGCATGAAAGCATCAAAAAAGAATAGAAAAAATGAATATAGTAAACTCAAACATTTTCTTCTGGGAGTAATATCTCCAATGAGTTAATTTCTTGAGTTCTATTCTGTTTTGCAGAGATGAGGCAATATCCTTACTGCTGTTCTATGTCTTACTTTGATCTAAATGGATGTTAATATAATGGGCTCTATTCAAAGTCCAAGCTTACAAGGCATGATCATGTGAAAACCCAACTATTTCAAGATTAAAGTGAGGCCAATGGATTTTAGAAGCATCTCAGACATAGGACAACTATTTCTCATCTTTCCAGAAAATATCTCCAGTAAGCTGTGTGGTGATATTATTGCTAGAAGCATTACCTGTAATGGCTGTAGCATTGCAAGCAGTGCCAATTCATTATCAAGTGGTTGAAGGCACATTTTAGAAAGGGCATAGAGAGGGGAAATCACACATCCATATAAGGATGTAGGGAATTGATGATGATATTTTAAAGAGGCGCTGTCAAACAGAGACCCTTGTAAAATAGCTGGAGGACTAACCATGTCTGGCAGAAGCAGCGATTTTAAGAAGCTGCATGGGGGAAAAAAGCCATGGAAATCTCCTCCCACATCCAAAATGTGCAAGCAGCCTTTTAAAATTACCATTCTGACACAAAAGACATACCTGGGTCAGCAGCACTAGTTGCCCCCCTCCAAGCAGGCAACCTCGCCTCCCCTCCCCCTTAAGACCCCCCCAGCCCTGACCCTTCCCTCAGCTATTCCCCACCCTGAAATCTCCCCCCTCTAGCAGGCTGTCCTCCCCCCATGCTACCTGATCCCTAACCCCGGGCTCACTGATGGTTAGAAGGAGCAGGAGCGATGCCCACGTGCTCTTGTAAGTATGCAGTTGTTGCCAAAATAGCCCCCCTGACCCATAGTGATAATTTTGAGGTACTGTGAGCACAGTGAGGTTACTGCTAAGGGCCATTGGGGCCATTTTGGTTCTGACTGTATGCTTAACAGGAGTGAGTGGACAACTCTTCCTCCCACTGGCCATCATTTACCCCCGGTAAACCTGGGGTTGGGGCTCAGGGGAGGGGAGATGGCCTGCTGAAGGGATATTCAGGAGGGGCTTGTAGTTGATGGAGGGGTCAGGTAGAGTGTATTGTGCACCTTGGGAGGGCCTTGAGTGGGAGTGTATCTAGGTTTTGCTTGCAGGAAGAGGAACTTAGCTGCTGTGCTTCAGGGGGGATTGGGGTTACTTCAGGGGGATCATGACTGCTTGGAGGAGTGACTGGGGGGGAAGGGAGAGCCTTGGACACTGGCAGGGGAGATGGAGTTGGGTGGCAGCATGGAAGGGGTTTTCACATGTCAGGGCAGTGTCTTCACACCTAGGAAAACATTAAGGCGATTATTTTAGAAGCATTCTCATGTCTACAAAGCAGCATTCAAATTGGAATACACATGTAAATGCCATTTCAGAAGGTGAAATTAGGCCTTACCTGCTAATTGGCTTTCCTTGAGGACCTCCAGTCCAGTTCTGTATCTCTGGGTGATCAACCCCCCCACCAGCAGCTTGGAGACTGAGCATGTCTAGTTTTGATGACATCCGTATACTTAGGCAGCTGTCACCACCTACCAGCCCCAGCAATCTATTAACAAAACAGACTCACAGGAGCAACAAATAAGAAGTTAACACTCAACAGAAACTCTATAGGATCCCCACAAAGGAAAAACCCTGTGATAACCAGGCCTCCCCCTAATCAGGGGCCCTTCACTCATGGCTTAGAAGCTTACCTGTCCAAAATGTTGTCAAAAAAAAGGCTAGGATAAGCTTCCTATAAACATGAGGGAGGAGTGGCCTAGTGGTTGGGGCAAGTTACCTCAGGCTGGAAGGTCAAGGGTTCAAATCCCACTAGAGGACAGCAATCTTGGGCTGGAAGGACTGGGGTTTCTAGTCCCACAGGTGCTCCTTGTGGTCTTGGACAAGCCACTTAACCCTCCTTGCCCATGTTCTCTGTAAAATAGTTATCTCCAAGTTATAATGCCCTGTTCAATGTAATTTCAGTTTGTTCAATGTAAACCACCTTGATATCATGAAAGGTGGTATATAAGAAATGTTAAATAAATAAAAAAATATGTGGAACATGCAGCTCTCCTCCAGAGGTTCCCAAGCCTCCAATACTGTAGGCTCTTAGAACTAACCCACTGGACCTTGTAAATAAAGCTGACCTTCTTCAGGCCCAGGGTCGTGAATGCTGCTAGCAGATGTAAATGGGAGGGTCCTGGGACTGGACTGGAGGTCCTCAATGAAAGTCAATTAGAAGATAAGCCCTAATTTCACCTTTCTTATCATCCCTCCAGTCCAGTCCTGTACCTTTGGGATGTAATATAGCAGTACTAATGCTGGGAGGGACATGTGAACCCAGCCTGAATTACAGCCACCCCAAATCTTGCATCCCCCAACTGCACATCTAAAGATATGGAAAGACGACCAAGTGGCACCCAGAAGTTATCTCCTGGTGGAACTAAGCCACACTCCACCCACAAAGCGGCCTGTGCCCTGGTGGAATGCGCCTGCAGTCTCGGTGGAACCTTTTTCCCACATAAGAAATACGCTGACGTAATTACCTCTTTAATCCATATAGAAATGGAGGCCTTTGCCACTGACTCCCCCTTGTGCGGACCGCCAAACAGGACAGATGATCAGATTTCTGAAAAAGAAGCTGTCTTCTTCAAATACCACCTCAATGCCCACCAGTCATCCAGGAGGCGCAACTGTGGATTAGACAAGTCCTCAACCACCCCAGAGAACACCAACAAGGTGACCGACTGATTCAAATGGAAAACTGATACCACCTTTGGCAAAAAGGAGGGCACCGGACGCAGCATCATCTTCTCTTTCGAGAAGGAGAGAAAAGGCTCCTGCACGACAAAGCTCGAGTTCTGCAATTCTCCTCGCAGAACAGATCGCCACCAGAAACAGCATAAACATCAAGTCCTTCAAGGTACAGGAGCCTAAGGGTTCAAACAGTTCTCCTGCAAGCACCAACAATACTAAATTGAGGTCCCAGTGAGGCACAACTGATCACAGCGGTGGACGGAGCTGCTCAACTACTCTCAGAAAGCGAACTTCATCTGGGTGTGCCCCCAAGGACAATCCCTGTATCCTCCTATAACAGGCCAGAGCTACCATCTGCACTCGCAAGGAGCCACATGCCAGGTCCTTTTTGAGATCAGCCAACACCTCTGGCACTGATGCAAACAACGGCCCGCACTGTTTGTCAACACACCAGGTCTTAAAGATCCACCACACTCAAATATAGGACAGCGAAGTGGACCTCTTTCTGGCCTTAACAATGTGGAGATCACCGGGGCTGAAAAGCCTCTCTTCCTTAAACTAGCCCTCTCAAGAGCCATACTGAAAGCAAGAATTGAACCACTTGAGGCATTAAGATAGGCCCCTGAGACAGCAAGTCTGGCCGGTGCGGTAGCCGCCATGGCTGGTCTGTCTTCAATCAGACCAGGTCTGCATACCATGGGCATCTCGGCCAATCCGGAGCAATCAACATGGCTACTGCATCTTGATCCTCTGGACTACGTACCCTATGAGCGCCCACGGTTTAAAGACGTAGAGTAGATCGTGTGTGGGCGATCGCTGAACATTCTTTCCCTTCTCCTGCTGAAAACTAGCTCACCTTGGCAGTTGCAAAGGTCACCATCAAATCCATGACCAGGATGTCCCACCGGTGCACTATTTGTGTAAAGACCGCGTGGTTTATCTCCCATTTTCCTGGGTCCAAATGAAATAGACTTAGGTAATCGGCCGTCACATTCTCATTTCCTGTGACATGCACTGTCAAGATTGCCTGAAGATGGTTCTCCACCCATTCCAACAATGTCTCTGCCTCGCTCTCCTGCTGCATGCTGCCTGTGCCCCCTTGACGACTGATGTAGGCCACCATGGTAGCGTTGTCGGAGAAGACTTTACCACCTTTCTCGCGAGGCAGGGAAGAAATTCCCACAAGGCAAGAAGGACTGACTTCATCTCCAGCCTGTTGATGGGCCAGGCACTCTCCACTATGGTCCACCATCTCTGAGCAATAGGCCCCTCCAGCCTGAGAAGCTGGCATCCGTGGTCAGAGGGAACCAGCATGGCAACTCTAGGGGGATCCCTGCTGCTAGCTTCTTGGGGCAAAGCCACCATCTGAGCACTTTCTGAGATGACCCCAGGCAAGGCAACTGCTGTGTCAAGGGATGCTGCTGATGTGACCATCTGTGTAACAGCGCTCTCTGCAAAGGCCACATGTGGGCCCAAGTCCAGCTGACCAGCTCAATTGCCGCCACCATGGTAACTAACAGCTGCAGGTAATGTCACGCTGTCAGCTCGGCCATATGGATGAATTGTCTCACCAGCTGCCCTAGCGCCTGTGCCCTCTTCTGGGCATTTGTCGAAGCAAGCTCCGAGGTACTCGAGGTCCTGGGATGGAAGCAAGCGACTTTTTGCTATGTTGATGACCCATCCAAGGCTTTGCAGAACCTCAACTACCCTTATTGTAGATTGTTTTCTCTCTGCTGGGATTTTGTGCGAATGAGCCAGCCATCAAGGTACAAATGCACCAAGATTCCTTCCTAACACAGTGCCGCTGTCATCATGACCATCACCTTGATGAACATGCGGGGTGCCATGGCAAGTCCAAAGGGCTATGCTAGAAAGTGGAAGTGACCCATGGGCACCGCAAAGCGAAGAAACTGGTGATGCTTCTGACAGATGGGAATGTGCAGAAACGCCTCAGTGAGGTTGAGTGAGATTAGGAATTCCCCCTCTCACACAGCCATGATAACTGACCGGAGGATCTCCATGTGAAACCGTGGCACTCGCAGACATCTGTTCACTTGCTTGAGATCAAGAATGGGCTGAAAGAAGTCTTTTTCATTGGTACCACAAAATAAATGGAGTATCGACTGCCGCCTCATTGGTCCATGGGAACCGGGACCATGGCCCCCAACTCCAGGAGCTGCTCCAGTGTTTCTCGCACCGCCCGCACCTTTCTTCGTGCTTTGTAGGGGGACCAAATGAAGGCAGGTGCTACTGGTCTGGCGAACTCCAGTGCATAGCCTTCCCGGACCACCTCTAGGACCCACTGGTCAGATGTTATTTGGCCACAGGCAGGGTAAAAGTCCCGCAGCCAACCTCCCACAGCACCTCTGCCTGGGTCCCGCTCATTTCACTGTGGTTTCTTCTGGGAAGAGGAGGAGAAAGTGGCTGAGTAATAGCCCCTACCTGCTGCCCGAAACCCCTGAAACACCTGTCCCCGAGGGACAAAACATCCCCTCTGGTAAGGCGCAAATCACATGGTTCGAAAACGCCTGAAATCACAAGGCTGTCCCCTCACCAGTACAAAGGCGAGTTCCTGCCTCTGTTTGTCATTAGGGAGGCGGCCTCCTTTGGATTCTCTTAAGTCCTTTACCAACTTATCCAGCTCCTCCCCAAACAAGAGCTTTCCCTTGAATGGTAGTTTACTCAACTTAACTCCCTCCCTTACCCCCAACTTAGAATATACACTAGACCATTTACTTCTTAGAGCAAACAACCTATTTTGTATATAGTTAATCTGTTCTGTATTATACTTACTCTGTTCTGTATTATCCCCTGTTCCACTAATGATTCAATGTAATAAATTCATGTAAAACTGTTCCATGTAATGTTCAAGTTGGTTCTCTGTAAACCGCATTGATCTTCAGAAATGCGGTATAAAATAATAAATAAATAAATAACCAGGCCTTCGAGGCGACATCTGCACCCAGTTGAGCAGACACAGATAACAGCAGGCCACCACCACTGAGTCCATGCTCTTGGAGAGACCTCTGATCAGATCATGGAAAGGCATCCACCAGGTATGCAGCCCCTAACTCTAGTCTTGCAGCCACCTCAGGCTCCAGGGATTCTACTGTAGGCTCTAGAATCCCTTGCACCCACCAAAGGCACACCCTTGACACAGTTGCCCTACACACCGAGGCCTGTAAGGACAGGGCACTAACATCAAACATCTGCTTTAACAAGGTATCCAACTTCCTATCCTGAACATCCTTGAATGCTGTACTGTCCTCAATGGGAATCGTAGTCTCCTCGATCACGGCGAACACTGCAGCATCCACCTTCTGAGAGCAGAACATCTTCCTCTCCTGCTCAGTGAAGGTGTACAGACGAGTCATTGTCCTAGTCCCTCTCAACACGGCTTCTGGGAGATCCCACTCAGCTTGGATCATCTGTTTAATCACTCTATGCAAAGGAAACACCTGTTGAGGTTTACGGACTACCTAAAATAGGAGGTCTTCAAGAATGTCCTCCTCTGGCAACTGTCCTGTCAGCATATTGAGTGTCTTGAGGAATGGCAATGAGAGCTGCCAGCTCCTCTCGATGTAATACCCGGACTATCCAAGATTCCTCCTCTTGCGGGATCTCCCTTTCCTTGAGCTCCTCAGCCCCAACTCTGCTTCAGCTTCTGCCTCAAAGTCCTCTGGCTCACCTGAGGGAAGTCTCCTTACCTGTGTCACTTTCGAGATGACTTTTGGCCAAGACCGGCTCCTCACCCGCCATAGGCTTCTATTGCATTTCAGATACCCCTCTCTTTCTGCAATCCCCCCCCCCCACCTGCGGAGATCAACATGTCCGCTCCAAGCTGTTGCATGCGACATGCCTTGTGCATGAGAAGAAAAAACTTGGGGGGGGAAAAAAACAGGGCTCATATTGCCCTGCCCCTAGGAGATTGAGGGCTTTGGGGAGATGAGCTCCCAGATAAAAGGTTCTAACAGTGGTGGGGAAGGACTTTCTCCCAGAATCAACACTCCTGGCACAGTGATGGGTGAAACATAAGTGTTCTTCACTTGTGGGCCACCGTCAGTCCTCCCAGAGGACCTACTATCACCTCGCATGTCTCTTTCTGCCATCTGGGTGTCTGTCACACATCTGCGGCAAATGTCCTCTGCCAAAACTGTGCCCTGACGAGCTCCCCATGCTACACACTGCGGCCGTGCAGGTATGGCGAGGCTAGAGGGTAGAGAAGGATTGATGCCCCTTCCAGAGCCCACAGCAGAGCCTTAGATGTTGTCCTCAGTCTTGTTTTAAGGGTTGGGGTTTTTGGGGTTTTTTTTACAGTCCAGCCACAGATTCCCTCAAAAAATGTCCCTCCTGAAAATAACAAACTGCTCAGGTGGAAACAATCCCGTTCGAGGCTCCCTCCCCCTGCAAACTCTTGCAAAATGCATCTTTCCCACTAAGAAAAAAATGGCACAGCTTCCCACGAAGTTGACAGTCACCCATTGATGACCACGCAGTTTCAGGCCACTCTTGAGGGCTAACCTGCAGGTCACCATGGCTCAAATGATGGCTTCCCAGCACCAGCTTTCACTTCTGACCCTGGCTTCTAAGGGCTGAAAACTTGGTTATCCGCTGCTGTACTACCTAGCTCGCTCTGAGTCCCTTACTGACTTCGATGCCAAAGTGGGAGTCTGAAGGAGAGGTGCAGCAGTCCGCTGATGTTTTGCTCCTCTTACCTCCCCCTCGCGGCTCGTCACCCGATGATGGGCTCGGGAGCAGCTGGAGCCTTACAGTTTGCACTGGCAAGCCTCTCACCATTGAAGAGACCCTGCCCCGATGCCGCCTCCTTTCCTTTTTTTTTAAATCACTAAATGTGAAACTTCCAGGCTTACAAATGCCCTGTATTCTTTAGTAAGGGACCCAGCTGTCCAAAAAAATGGTTCTGTGCCACCAAAAGAAGGGGGGGGGGGGGGAAGAGGCAAAACCTAACAGGCTTCTCAGTTTTCCCTTCAGTGAGTCCAGATCTCTGGATCACCTGATCCAGCTGCTTGGAGACTGAGCTTACTGGGGCTGGTAGGTGGTGCCAGCTTACTGATGTCATCAAAACTAGACATGTTCAGTCTCTACGCTGTTGGTGGGGGTTGACTACCCAGAGGTATGGGACTGGACTAGAGGGACAATAAGGAACACACTTTTCCCAAATGTGAGAATGCTTACCACTTCTATCTTGTCAGGGGGCATGGTAAAAGTGGGGAGTAGGAGAGGTTTGGGCAGAGCCTACAGTTCAAATGTGGATTCCCCATTTCAAATAGGGAATCCAGACATTGGCTGCCAGTAGGCACTCATTCATGCCTAGAGGTAGGTATAAATGCATCTAGTTTCTTTTTTTATGCCATTTTGCCATAAAATGTGGCCACTTTGAATTAGCCAATGAAGATGATTCTATTTATGGGTGATCCTATCTGAGAGCCTGGATTCCTGGGGAGGAGTCAGGTTTGCAGCAAATCTAGTCGTTCCTGCTGGTAACTCCCAGGGCGGCATAAAGGAAGACACTGGATGAATCAGAGCTATCCCCCATTGCCATAGGTACTGCTGTGATTGCTGGCTCAAAAAAGAGAGGAGGGGAAAGAAAAAAACACTTTCTGGTCATGTACAATGCTTATGCTTCCTACCCACCTCCTAGTGACTTGGCAATAGGTACTATATCAAATTTGAGAATAAATAAAATAAAGCCCTTAGAGAGTAACAGACATAATTCTTTGTTGTCCAACTGTCCAGGTTCACAAAGTTCAATCTGCAGGGAGACGCCATTCGGACTAGAGGAGAGAGAATGCAGTTAAAGCTAGACAAGCAGGAAGGGAATGATTAGAGAGCGTTAAGCTTGTCAGGTAAAAACAAAACAAAACAAAAAAAACAAAAAACAAAGCAGAAACAATAAATAAGGACTTTATTTGATTGCTGTCGTGCATTCTGTCATTGCACAGTTCTCCTAGAGCTGGCTTTTCCCCAGTCTGAACATCTGGTTCAGAGTAGCATAACAGCTGTTCACAAACGATATCTACAGCCACTCAAGATATTTTATAAACTTGCCAATGAAAGCAAAGAAAAAGAATCCTTATATTAAGTTTGCACCATCATTGAAAACATTTGCATTAAAAATTCACTGTCGTTTTTGGAACACATGGGTCGATAATTTCTTACTGCATCCCTTATGTCCAGAACAATCAATGTATTTATTGCACAGATTCTCCGCATTAACATTTATGGTCCAATTCTACTCTGTTTAGTATCTATACATCTTCTGGTCCATGTTATATTGGCTGTAATATTTATACTTTTTTATTACACCCAAACACATGAGTTTTATTAAGCCCTCAAACACATGACTCTTACTACCATTTTTTCTGAAACCTTTCACCACATTGCTGGAACGTGATCTGCATTTTTGACTCTGCAGAGAACTCACTGGTAGGAGTTCTCAGAAACAGATGTTGACATTCATGTGTATTAGCCAGCAAATACCAAATTATATTAATTTGTATTTCACATTTGATTATTGCCTAAGCACATAAGAATAATCATAGGCCTTCTGGATAGATTCATTTTTTGCACCATTATAAAAAGATAAAACATAAGGGGAGGAGGGGGGGAGTCATCTGCTTACAGCGCATGCTAATGTCTTCAGCGCATGTTATTTACCAGAGGCACATTATTTACAACATGACCTGTTTTATGCAATGTGTATTAGAGGCATTAGCACCTGATTTTAGCAAATGACCCCCAAGGTGAGCAAAATCACAGGCCAACATTTATTAATTCAATCTAGTGGACATGGGAAGAAAATGGCTATTGCATTACAGGACAGTGGCCAGAATTCACCAGGAACTCAATTTGGCCAAATTGAGTTATGTATTGATTTTTATGGAAAGAAAATACATGACACACCTATGGGGACCAAGATGGTGCACACTAGTGCTGGAAGGAGTATCTTGGGAGCTGCTACTTCCACGATGGTGAAAAGGGGGTTGTTATTGGGGGAGAGGGGTTGTGCACCCAGGTCTAGAATATCCAGAGCATTAGTTTGCAGTCCCATGGATACCATTGTGGCACGACCCCAGAATCTGCAACCTTCCAAGGAGATCTTGCTGCAAGGAGAGAGTTCTATGGAGATTTCAACCCTCTCTCTCTCGAGGAGTGTCATATGTAGCAATGTGCACTGAAATCCCCACTTGGACCTGGAGTTGAAGGCCTATCTGGTTGAGCTGATTCAGCTGCAGTGTTGGATTATCAGCAGGGGAGGGGAGCTGGCTCGGTGAAGATCATAGCAGCTTGTTGTCAGCATGCTTCAACACATGAAGAAAGCGTGATGAGGCAAGATGTCCTAGGCTTGCAATAACAGCAGAATCCCACCATGCTGAATCGCAGTCCCGACCTGCATGTACAGGACTGTTTGCAATTCTGCTCCTAGGGGCTAGGCGTGCCCTGCGGGATCAGAATCGTGATCCCCTCTGTACATCCAGTTCCGACAGGATGTACAGAGGGGATCTATGTCCAGGACTAAATAAGCCTTAAGTGTATTGCAAAGTTTCAGGTGGTTGAGTATATTTTTTTTGATCCTCTCTAAACTGAATGGTTTTCTATCTAATAAGATTGTGGGAACCTGTGCCCCGAAAGAGTGGTGGCATCCAAGGCCGGCGCAAGGAGATGAGGAGCTCTAGGTGAACCTCATCTCTTGAGTCCCTGGCACCCATTGTTACCACTGCTGCCTCTCCTCTCTGGGACCGACAGTGGTGACAATAGCCACAAACAGCCCTGCAGAGTTTACTTTCAAGCTCCGGTGTCATGGGGCTGTTTTCTTCCACCGTTGTCTTACAACTGATGCCAACTTCCTGTGAAAACAGAAAGTTGGCATCAAGTGTCGCAGAGCGGAGGAAGCAAACAGCCCTGTGCCACCGAAGCTTGAAGGTAAGCTTCACGAGGCTGTTTGCAACTACTGCCGCTGCTGTCAGTTCCCGAGAGGGTGACAGCAGTAGCAATGGTTGTCCCCAGAAGGCTGGCACTCTAGGCGACTGCTTAGTTTGCCTAATGATAGTTCCAGACCTGATGGCATCGCATTTAGGGATATAGGTCTAGTCTAGCTAAGTCAGTCTCCCTTTTTGTTTTTTTACTTCTTCAACTTCTCCTTTGGTTCCTGGAATGTGATTGTGGACTATTAAGAATTAGTGGGAATGGTATCATGTTTTTTTTTTGTTTATTATTTCCTAAAAGTTGTATTCTACTTTATTCTGGATTTCTGTATTAAGTTATTGCTTACTTTTAGTTCAAATATGCATAAATAAAAAAAAGAAAATCACACACTAATGTTTAACTATCATGACTCAAGAGGGCATATATCTCAGAAAAACTGAAGACAAAACCCCTAAAGTGGCCTTAATTACTAGGGGGCATGTTAAGTGCACTAAGGAAGTAGACTGGGATTTAACGCCCACTAACCATTAGTGCGGGACCATACTAAAGGTTACCACAGGCTAAAAACAGCTGCACGGTAAAAATCCCATACTAACTGCTTGGCATGGGTTATTTTATTTATTTATTCTCGTATATCGCTTTTCACAGAGGTCAAAGTGGTTTACAATAAACTGGAGGTAATACAGAGGATGTTTACATTAGAACACTGTAACTTTGTACAAAGGACTAGGATGGGGAAATAGGGGGATAACTATATACAGCTTGAGCAGTATGCGGGCAAGTTGAGGATAGAGATAAGGTGTAGCCAGCTCTGACAGCTAGCATGAGGTACCTTACCATAAGCTACCTGTCATGGCTGAAAATAGTATGAGAGCATTTAACATCACCTTAAAGGTAGCATCAAGTACAGTCATGTTACCCACAGTCAGGTAGAGCAGCTGCTGTCCCAACTCTTCCCTCCCTCCAAAATAGTGCCAAGACCAGATCCACATCATGACCCTTCCACCCTCCTTATCCAAGTCCTGATGCAGATCAGTACCCACCCCCAATCCAATTCCACTGATCACAATCCCTTCCTAGATGCAATCCTCCCAACATCCCCCACCCAAACACAACCCCTCTCCCCCAATAACAATCCCCTGATCAAAACCTCCTCTCAGTTCCATACCCGACCCTCCATCCATTCCTCCAGCCTCCTCCTGGCACTAACCCACATTATCCTTGGTAGTTTAATCGATGGCGAAGAAGCGATCCTACTCCTCGCTTGCCCTGTTGCAACCTGGATTCAAAATGCTGGAACTGACCCTTAGTGGTAATCTCATGGTACTACTGCTTGAGGTCAATCTGTTTTATTGGGCAGATTTGCCCCATAATCTAATTATTCTATTGGATTATTGTGGTCCACAATTCAGCCAGTTGGCAACATTTTCAGAAGGTCTCTGTAGATCAAGTAGATTCATGACAAACACATCTTGCATGTTGGATTCATGCTCTACAATTTTAATAAAAGCAATTTAGTCAAATTCTTAACTATTTTATTTAAAATAGCAAATGCTTCACTTAACATGTTTTTTTTTATTCCATGCATTAAACAGGTGTTTATATATCTGATTCTGTAAAAAAAAAAAAAGTTCACTGGATCCAGATTTTCCAAGTAGTTATCAGCCTATTTCCACCTAACCTTTTCTAGAAAAGGTGACAGGCAGTACCTGTCCTAACTCACACAATTTTTGGATGAGGAAAATGTTTTGGATGAATTCCAATTCAGCTTTCAGATGGTCCAAAGTACTGAGCCATTGCTGGGCTCCTCATTAGATCATTGGCTGATTGACCTAGAGGCTATGGAGGGGTTATAGAGACTTTTCTAGCTATTTCTGCGGTTTTTAAGACTACAATGCCTTTTATCTTATTGGATAGCCTATGTTCTCTGGATGTAAGCCATACAGTTTGGAGACAGTTTCATTTATATTTGCCTGAATGCTCTCAACAGAAGAGATCTGGGGATGGTGTGCCTTGCTGGTGTACACTTCCAAGGGACATTCTTCAGGGATCTTCGCTAGTATATGTATATTGTCAGCCTCTCTGGGGTGTTTTGCGGGAGGAGCAGTAAATTATAGGTTGGGTTCTATGCCCATGATATTATGCTGCTCCTTCCACTATAGGTTGCATGTGTTTCTGCTTGAAATCATTTGGCTGCAGTTATTGCAACTGTCTCACAATAGCTACATTTCACAAAGACAGAGATGTTAGTAATCTCTTTTACCCTGGAGGTTCCATCTGTTGAGGCCATTTTGAAGTGAAGTATTTAAGCATTCTACTGGATTCACATTTCACTTTTAAGCCCAAGATCTTGCAACTTGTGTATACCTCCCTTTTAAATGTTATGGATGTTTCGGTGGTTAAAATCGTATCTTAATGCAGCTGATTTTAGGGTGATAGTGCTTTCTCCTATTGATTATTACAATTCCCATTACTTAAGTCTTCCTATTTGCAATGAAAGCACCCCAAATGGTACAAAATACAGCTGCTGGGCTGTTGCTAGGGTTAAAAAATATAAGCATATCACACCTGCCTCATTTACTCCACACCTTGAATTAAATTTAAGACAAGCATACTGATTTTTCATGCGGTGTATGCAATTTTACCTCCATCACTTTTTGTTACTTTGGAGTGGAGGAGTAGCATAACGATTAGAGCAGTGGGTTAACCAAGGAAAGTAGTTTTGAATCCTGTCACTGCAACTTGTGACTTTGGGCAAGTCACTTAACCCTCTATTGACTATGGTACAAATTTAGATTGTAAGCTCTCTGGGGACAGGAAAGTACCTACTGTACCTGAATATAACTCACCTTGACCTTGACCTTTTGATCTTCTTAGAAGAAGGTGTGAGCAAAATCCAGTTCCCCTATTGCTTTGACCTCTTATAATCCAGGACATAATCATGATCACAAACTCAAGGCTTGTTAGAGATTCTCTCTCTTCAATTTGATCAGTCATGACATCTAATGAAGCTCTGCAGTTAAATTTTGAGACTGATGGTCTAAAATGTCATAAATGATTAAAGTTGTTGTTTTTTTCCTTAGCTTTTGTCTTGGGTTCACTCCTTTTCTCTTTCTATACCCAGTCTCTTGGTTCATTCATCTCTTCCCATGGCTTTCAGTATCATCTTTATACTGATGACTCCCAGATCTACCTCTACACCTGAAATCTCTCTGGCAATCCAGACCAAGATCTCTGCCTGCTTTTCTGACATTGCTGCTTGGATGTCTCACCACCTCTTGAAATTGCACATGGCCAAAACAGAGCTTCTTATTTTTTCCCCAAACCCCACTCTCCCCTTCCTCTTTTCTTAGAGGTGTGTTTACAAAGCCGCGGTAGCGGCTTCCGTGCGATATCGGAGCCGTGGCCCCATTGAATTCAATGGGGCCGTGGCTCCGATAACGCACAGAAGCCGCTACCGCTGCTTTGTAAACATACCCCTTAGTCTCTGTGGATAACTCTCTACTCCTCCCTGTGTCCTCAACTCACAATCTTAGGGTCATCTTTGACTCCTCTCTCATCTTCTCCACACACATCCAATTGATAGCTGAAAGCCGCCATTTCTTTCTCTATATCATCAACTAAATTCGCCCATTCTTTTCTGAACACACTATTAAGACACTTATCCACTCCTTAGTCACCTCCTGTCTAGATTATTGTAATCTACTCCTTGGTGGTCTCTCTCTGAATCATCTCTCTCCCCTTCAATCTGTTCAACACTCTGCTGCATGGCTAATCTTCCGCCAGCCTCGTCATGCTCATATTACCTCCCTATCCGTTTCCGCATCCAGTTCAAACTTCTCCTGCTGACCTATAAGTGCATTCACTCTGCGGCTCCTCACTACCTTTCCTCTCATCTCTCCCTGCACCCCCACTCGGGAACTCCACTCTTCTGGCAAATCGCTTCTATCTGTGCCCTTCTCTTCTATCGCTAACTCCAGACTTCGCTCCTTTCACCTTGCTGCTCCTTTTGCCTGGAACAAACTACCTGAATCTGTATGTCAGGCTTCATCTCTGGCCCTATCCAAATCCAGGCTGAAAACTCACCTCTTCACTGCTGCTTTCAGATCTTGACTCACCTGATCTCTTTTGTGTTTCCTTATCATTCCCCCTAGATGTATCCCATGTCTAGAGCTACTGTGTCGTCTGTCTTGACTAGATTGTAAGCTCTGATGGGCAGGGACTGTCTTGTACATGTGTCTGTGCAGCGCTGCATATGTCTTGTAGCGCTATGCAAATGTTCAATAGTAGTAGTAGTAGAAGTAGTAGCAGTAGCAGTAGCTTTACAGTAATTTTATTAAATGTAATCGATTCTGATGATTGATCTATAAAAGAGATATTAACCATGATCGATGTTTTTTAGCATGTCTCTATTTCTGTTTAATTTTTGTCCTTGTTTTGTTGTGTAGTTATGATATGATTTAATTTTTTAGTTGATAATTTATGTTATTTTAATATTTTTATTGTTATCTGTCAACCGCTTAGGATTCTTAATTATATGCAATATATAAATGTATTAAATAAAAAATAAAAAAGTCAGTTAACTTAAAATCAAGAAAATACAAATAAAATTATTTATTATTAGCCAGGTAAACTGGAGGATTGTCATCTTTTAATTCTGAGTTAGGAACATGGAATGGATCTTCCCATTAGGATTTGCTAGTTCATCCTATTTATCCAGACGAGCCCTGTCAGAGTCAGGATGATGTGCTGAATGGACGACTTGTCTTTCATCATGACACGTATGTTCAAACACTTAAAAAAATAGAAATTGGCAAATAACCACTTGGATTACCCATTCTAGTAATTTCTACCTGTCCATTGTACTATCAAAGGTTTAATTCAGTCTGTGATCTTTGCCTGCTCTTCTCCCAGCAATAAAGGGTCCTTTTACTATAATACTGTAAGTTTTAGAACTTATGCATTAGGAGAAAAAACAAAGTGCAAGTGCACAAGTCATCCGTAACTGCTGGGGTGTGGTCAGCATATCCTCTACAGTCACCGTACTGAAAAGTAGCTTCATTTGCCATTAGCATCGATTCACTTAACACCACCTCTTGCTAATTCCTGCATACTAACTGCAACGTGCAAGCAACGCTCATTCTCCACCCATTACTTAGCCAGTTCCTGCCCCAACGTGCAGTTACTAGGTAGTTACTGTAACACCATATGCCAACAAAATTCTACTCAAGATCTTTCAGTGGAGACTACAAGCATAGCTGGAACAAGACCTGCCCATAATGCAAGCAGGGTTCATGGAGATGTAAGGAACAAGAGACATCATTGAAGATGTAAGATGGATACCAAAAGGATAGGTACATTCACTTCAGTGTGACTACAACCAGGCCTTGAAATCATGAAAAACTCTAAGCCACATTTAGCATTGTGGGTATACCAGTACACCAGATAGTTGCCATGCACAACTTTTACATTGACCAAGAAGCAAGAGTTTGAACAGAACAAGGAGAAACAGAATGGTTTAAAAGATGTATGACAAGGCTGCATATTTTGCCCTTAGCCGTTAAATTGATATGCAAAACAAATCATCAGACAGGCAGGACAGCCAAGGTATGAAGACTGATGGAAGACTCATAAGCAACCTGCACTATGCTGACAATACCACTTTAATGACTGAAAGTGAAGACAATCTAAAACATTAATTAACAGATTTTTTTTTTCTGCTTATCAAGATCAAGGAACATAGTCTTAAAATTGGCTGCAACTTAACGTGAGGGAGACAAAGATACTGACAACTGGTAAAGATATTGACAAGAGGCAAAATCTATAATTTCATCCTTGATAGAGAAGAAAGAACTTCAACCTGCCTAGAACCATAGGGCCCCAATTTCAGTAGAGTGGTGCTATGCACCGTGTCGGCACATAGCCCACCTACCTCCCACCTAACATAGATTTTCCATGCTGGGGTCATAGATTTTCCATGCCTATTTTTAAGGCACAGAGCGCTAACCGTGTAGCATTGAAAATCAGTACCACATGGGTAGCATTATAGCCCGCCTCCGCTCCACCCTGGAATGCCCCCAACATGCCTCGATGCTATGCAGCTAGCATATGGGCACATTAGGGACAAATCCCAGATAAGGCCAATACACGAGTGATGCATTTTTTTTGACAGAATGACTATGAAGGACTAGACAAGATTTTCAAGTGCAGAGATGTATCTCTGCATATAAAGATTTCATTTCTCCATGCCATGATATTTTCAATATTGCCATATGGATGCAAAAGTTGGATAGTGAAGAAGCAAACAAGAAAGAAAAGTGATGCCTTCGAATTATGGTGCTGGCGAAGGATGTTGCATATACCATGGACTGCCCAAAGAACAAATCAATCAATGCTGAAGGAGATCAAACCTAAGTTTTCCTTGGAGGCTCCAATGACAAGACTTTGCCTTATACTTTGGACACATCAAGTGAAGAGAAAGATCATTAGAAAAAGGCATCATGTTTATGTCTATGAGTTCACACACTTTTATTGAAATTTTACAAGAATACAGAAAAAAGACAACAAAAGGAAGAACATCCCATAAATAATAATACAAGTTACAACTGGGAGAGCTTCAAATACACCCACAAATCAAAATATCACAAAAGTCATGCAGTCCAGCACAGCAAGTCCGGGAAGCAAGGAAATCTCTAATTATTGGAGATGGAATCCTGGAGATGTCTCAAGAGGTGCCCACATTTTGAGCATATGGGTCACATCACAGGAATGGATGGCTAAGCTCTTTTCATGTCGATGTACTAGGCAAACAGAATGCTACAAAAAGTGGGAGGAAATGAGAGATGCATTTTTCCAGTGCAGCAATATCACTTGTAAAGCAATAGCAAATCAAATAATTTCTATACTGCCTTAGCCTTCCATCAAGGCAGTTTACATTATGTAATTGCTACAAGCAGGTACTGGATATATTCCCTTATCCCCAAAGGGCTCACAATCTATGTGTACCTGAGGCAACTGAGGGTTAAGTGGCTTGCCCAAGGCCACAAGGAGTGCCTATTGGACTAGAAACCCCAGTCCCTCCAGCCTGAGTTTGCTGTCCCATGTGGGACTTGAACCCCTGGGCCCTCTGGCCTGAAGTTCCATGTCCTAACCACTAGGCCACGCCTCCAGTAAGATCTAGGGATGTGGCCAGACATCTAAAGAGACCGGAACAAAATCCTATCCACAGAAAGGGGACTATTGATGTGAAAGACATTTTCCAACTTCTCCCAGACTTCTTACAAAAGGTGGCTAACATAGCACAGCCAAATAGCATGTGTCAGTAGGTACTCTGGGCAGATTCCTTACTGAAAAACAGCGATTACTTACTAAAAAACCTGCATGCCATTTCTTCCAAGGTGTCCACATGGCCCGGTGTGCCAAGAAAATTGGGACTGCACTAAGCTGGCAAAGCAAGAGGGCCAGTTCATAGCTAACCAGAAGTACTCCTACTGGTGGGGGTCCAAAGGAAAACACACATCTAGAGCCCATACCTCCATTAGTCCCATCCACATTTTGTATTTGGCATCGCGAAGACAATGATAAATATGGGGCATCACATGGCCCCTTTCCTCCACCCAGGTAGCGAACCCTTTAAGACCAGGTTGGTTGCTCAAGCTATCAAGATCAATCCAGGAGTGTGAGATGAAATGACACAACTTCTGCCATTGAAAGGCCTGTGAAGCAGGAAGGTGGAAGAGAGTCTGAAGTTCCAAAAAGGATAACAATTTGCTTCCCTCTGCCATCTAAGCAATGGACCAAATTCCCAATTCCTGACATCCAGGCCATGCAATAACTGTCCTGTGGATACGCAGCCTGGGGTTGCACCAAAGAGAGATGTACCAGGACTTACTCCAGGGCACTTCTTGTACTGCATCCAGGGCATGCATAGCCGAATGAGTAGCATGAATTGGGCCCATTGAGGGAATGATGTCAGCTAAAGTTGTATCAAGAAGTCCATGGAGTGGAAAGGGGTGAACCAAAGCCCGCTCCAAAGATAGCCATGTGGGCTGTCCCAGTTCTGACCCCTCCTAAACTCTATTCCCCCACCGGCTCTCCCTACACGTCCTGTGCTTCAGGACGGGGAGAGCTGGCAGGGGCAGAGCAGGGGCCTAGCAGCACATACATTGCTGATTCAGAAGTGGTATAAGCAGCATTTTTTTGAGAATCGAAGCATGGCAGCCACGGCCGGGGCCGGGGCTGGGGCCAGGTGCAGGGGAGTCCTCGCCACTCAATCCAAGCCACAGGAGGCCAGCTGTGGGTCGGGCAGTTGTGATTTTGGGGTGCCTGTGGGGAGGACATTCCTGCAAGCAGGAAGGGCATGCCGGGCTGTCCTCAGGACATTCCCGCGGATCAGAATCGGCTCCTAACTGCCCCATCTTCAACAGGGACATCCAGATGGCCTGGACATCCCGCTCCCAGAATCGGGCTCCATTTGTGTCAAATGATACAGATGAAAGTCTGGGAAACCTACCCCTCCCCCCATGACTTTGGCCACTTTCAACATCCTAGCAGGAAAACATGGGTGTCAGTTCATCTAGAGATAGTTCAGGAGCATCAAATTCACCTTCCTGTAAAACAGGGGACATAGGCTAGGCATCATATTAAGAATATAGTTAATTTGAGGAGTCAGGATTATCCTAAATGATCTCAATCTGACCCCACCAAGAAACAGCCAGTGGAGACCAGCGACTGGTGGTGTCCTTAATGATGGAGATAATTTTTTCCATATTCAACTGTTGGGATTGCTCTAGGTCCCAGCAAAAAGGGGAACCCGGATATGTTAAGCCATGTGGTGCCCACGTTTATGTTTTTGTTTATTTTAAATTTCCTATACTGCCCTTTGTTTACATATGTTTTGTAAGGTTGAAGGTTGATGCAAATGAGGAAGACAAGCAATGTGATGAATCAATATGATAGCAGCAGCAATGGATGCCACTCTATCAACAATTAGCTACCTCAATGAAGATCGATTTTAGTTTAGGACAACTATCCATAGCAACACCATAGGTCAACACTGACTCAGTGACACTTAACAGCAACAACTGTTATCCCAATGTGGTAACAGTTACTGTAGTCCTGCACTAAATATTAGCATGCACTAATTTGTGCGTTAACTGCATAATGCATTTTAGTAAAAGGGCCCCTAAATCCTTTTTGAGTTTGTCACACATATATTTGACTTCTACTACTGTTTTGACTCCTACCATATCAGTTCAAAGTTTTTTCAGGTCTCTACTACCCTCAGTGAAAAGTATTTTCTTACGTTCCTGTAAGAGCTCCCATCCTTTCTGTCACATTAATTACTCCCTATCCTTTCCTTTTATGGAAAATGTTATCTTTTGGTGCCTACTAACTGTAAAGAGGATGTGATTAAGGGTATCCTGGCATTAGGTATATATTTTTTTAGGCCACAGATTCAACATTGAAAATTTTTCTTTGAATTCAAAAATCTTTTGAAATAAAACTGAAACATAAGAACATAATATGAAAATTAAAATGAGGTTTGGAAGCAAAAGAAGAGCATATTCAACAGAGATGGCCAGTGGCTGGCCATCGCCGCTTTAAAATAATAGAAACATAGAAATGTGATAGCAGAAAAAGACCATATGGCCTATCTAGTCTGCTTTCCATATCAACTACAATAGTCTCCTTTTTCCTTTAGAGATCTTCTGTGTTTGCCCCATTCTTTCTTGAATTTAGATACTGTCCTCATCTCTACTACCTCCACTGGGAGACTATTCCACACATCTACCACTCTTTCCATAAAGAAATATTTCCGCATATTACTCCTTCATCCTCGTAGCAGAGCTTGCTTTAAGTCAAAAGAGGCTCTCTTGTGCATTTATGCCACAGAGGTATTTAAACGTCTCTATCATATCTCCTCTATCCTGCCTTTCTTCTAATGTATACATCTTAGGATCTTTAAGTCTGTCCCCATATGCTTTATAATGACCACTAATCATGCCTGGCTATTCAGTGCTGTGGGCCATATCCAACCACTGGCATTGAATATTCTGATTGCCCAGTGAGAGTTTTAGCTAAGTGGTCATCAGCGATATCCAGCCACTGGCCGGATAGCTAAACCAGCTAAAGTTAGGACGGCCTTTTTCCTACCTAACTTTAGCCGGTCAGTCGGTGAATATCATTGCTGACTGACTAACCTATATTGCCACCCCCAGAACTTCGTGATGCTAAGCGGTTAGTAATGGGGCATTTAAAGTAGGTGGGGGGGGGGTATTCAGCAGCACCACTTTAGTACCACTGAATATCCCACTGAGCATGGTTTAGCTGTTTCGAAGGTCTGCTAACTGGCTACAGTACTCTGAATATGCCCCCCAAAAGAGTATAGAAACACCTTTCAATAGGATCTAAAAGCTATGAAATTAACTTACACATGATGCAATGAAAAGCAATATAAACAACCAGGCAATCAAAGCTAAATCACTCAAACCAGATGTAACGGTGATAGTTACTGAAATCTGGGAATTCAAGGCATAAGTGAGCCCAGGTAGAAGTCAAGGCACCAACCTGTGCAGAATTGCATACACTATTTCTGATTTAACTTCTGCTATTATGCTATAGGAATTTATATGCAAATAAGACCAGCTGCTAAATAGCACATGTGGTCGACCTTAGGAAAATTTTATAATCAATTTTAATTGTGCTTCATTGCGGCATAGTTAATTATTTAGCAAAAGCACATTAGTGAATGATTTTTCTCACATAGATTAGCTATAGTATATGTCCATAACTAACGAGCTCCTTTGCATAATTTTGCATCTTGCTCATTAGCTATGAATGTAAATAATATGAAAGAATAAAACTATGCATGAAATTATGCAAATATAGTATTCTCATAGGTGTATAAAGAGAGATATCACTAGTAGAGAGAGGGACATAATATTCTCTGTAACTGTTTGGTGAGATTTCACGTTGCACACCACATCTAGAAAAGGGCATTGAAAAGATAGAGGCATCTCAAAGGAGGGGTAACAACATGATGCAAACATTGCACAAGGAGCCATACTCACAGAGCCCTTTCAGCATTTGACCTGCTGATGCTGGAGGCTAAAGGTATGCTGCTTGTTTGGAAATGTGCATACTGTACTTTCACATGCTATGAGTAGAGGTGGTACCTGGAGGCAAGGGAGGGCAGAGATTGGAGATATGCATATAGCCTATGCATATTGGCCCTTTTGTTTGTTTTGTTATGTTCTGTCCATTTTATCTGTCTATGCTTTTATACTTTTACTCTCCTATTTTGCTTTGGCGTTCCTTTTCCTTATTTTTACATTGCCAACCTTTTATTGTATACCGCTTTATGTTTCGATGGAAAGCGGTTTATCAAATTTTAAGTAAAGATAAAGATATAGCTTTGCATAATCTAAACTATGCGTATATACATTCTAGTAGGAAAAATATGCACAGAAAAGCCATCTCTGCCTATAATTTAGCTGGGGGCCATAACTGAAATATTCTTGGAGTTTTCATCAGTGGGGACTTTGATTACTGCCACCAGAGCCAAAGGAAGCTAAAGATGTACTCTATAGAAGGAAAAAGGGGAATGCTATACACATATTCAAATGTTGAGCAGGCTTCCATCAAGTATCAGAAAGAAGCATTTTTCATGGAATGAAAAGATCAGAGACAAAGGGCCATCATAATAAGCTGAAGGGAGTGAGAAAACCCCAAAAGCAATGTGTGAAACTACTTTTTCATCTCGTGGGTGGTGGACATGTGGAAAAGATTTCCAGTAAAGATTACTGAAGCCAAAACAGTGGCAGAGTTCAAGTATGTATGGGATGGGCACAGGGAAGGTAACTATCAAAACATTTCTATGGGTTAAACAGTGCTTGCCTGAGGAAATTAGGGATGTATATCCCTTTCAAAATGAAATGAAAAGGGTTCCTTTGTTTTAATTCATTTTATTTTGTTTGCCTTTGAAGAGGCTGAGCCATTAAAATCTATGGGGAAAGAGAAAAACGGCGTATTTGCTTTTCAATTCAGAGAGAGTGGAGCCAATGCAGGATGTGAAAAGCAGACGCGCCAATTCCTTGCAAGCAGGTTGCCGGCCGGTCAATTTCAGTTTGCCTCAACGTGAATGTAAAGCAGGGGCTACCTGAATCTCCATTTTGCAGTCAGCCATGTGTGTGAGAGCTTTTGGAGAGTATGCGCTCAGACGAAGATGCTCCTCTTCTCAGAATTAAAGTTAAAAAAGCAACTCAGGAAAGACATGTCTCTCACTGTCTCAAGGTGCTGCTTAATGTGAGCTGTGTGCTGGGTGCAGTGCTCGTAGAAGCTGAGCTGTAAGCTGTGAGCCACAATCTCAGCTGGCAGCTTTGTCACTTTAGGCTAACAGGGGAATACTTACTATAGCGTGTTGTGGCAATAACGCACATTATTTGACCCTTAATGCATGTTAAAGGGCAATAACATGCATTATTTTATTGTGAGGCACAACTGGCCACTGCAATGCACATTAAATACAAAGTAAGATGCAAAACATGCAGATAGATGAATGCTAAACACCTTGCTAGTATGCAAATAGAATAATGTGGCCATGTTATTCAGAGAAAAATGATGCCAGCTCAATGCCTTACAAGTAGGGAGTGCTCTCAGAGCCCCTTCAATCTCATCTAATGTTATATCATAATCAAAGAGCTCCTGTTCCATGGAGGTAAAGTTGAGTTTAGGAATGGTATCAAGAAATGACTGTATATGGTTATGGTTAATTTTATTTGATATACCACAACAGTGCAAGCAGTCTGGACTGGACAAACTTCAGATTTATACAGGTCAGCATAAAATTCCCAAAATCAATTAGAAAATTTCACTATGGCCGGCAAAGATTTGCCCCAACTGTACCTTAATGATCATACTGGGCCAAAGCCTCCCACTCTTCTTGTTATCAGAATAATAAACTTTAGACTGAAATAGCTACTTACTTGTATTTTCACTGCACTGTTTATTATATTCATATTTAAGCTGCTAGAACTGGCAAAGAACCCCGAGATCACCAGACCACACATGACAGTGTTGCAACTGCATAATCTTGTCAGCCTGTTGAGTAAGATCATGTTCTCAAGATCTTCTCTTACTCCCAACATACTTGATGATCACAACATGGATAGTAGCTTTGAAAGCATCCCAGTGGGTACAGATACCAGGCCTAGGGTTACTGAGCTGAATTTAGTCAGTGATGGTTTGTGCAACCAAGGACTTAAATTCCTTATCTGCCAAGAGAGTGGGATTACATCACTACAAAGAAAAAACACATTTTTCACCCACATTGCCATACTGCAATGTAACGGCAGCATGTTCAGAGACCAAAATGCCTTGAATGCCAACTGCAGTGAGCCTAGGAAGAAGTGATTTAGAAATTTAAAAAATATTAATCTGGGTATAAAGAGTGAGTTGAAGAAATGAAGGTATAATCCCTAAGGGAAGGATTAGCCAAATGCCAGAGGTCAACCAAGCCACATTCCTGTATAAAAGACTTGAGAGCCATACAGGCTCTGGAAGTTCTCAGCCTAACAATGGAATTGGCATCCAATAGTGGATCTAAATATAAATGAAAGTTTCCTCCTATCACAACAGGAGTCACCCAGCGTGCCCGTCCCTTCAGCAAAACTCTGAAAAAAATTCAGGGTTATCACTGGTTGAGGCATATAACAAAACCATACAATGCTTATCCGCATCAATGTGCAAGTTCAGAAGAACCTAGTGAGCCTCTGAATCAGACCACCATGTTAGTAGTTGAGACTGTGGGTTCTTGCCTATGAGAATAATGACACCATTTTTCTTACGAAGGGCCATCTTTGCTGGATACCATTTTTTGAGGTGGAGGATGCTGTCTGGCTTTTTAATGCCTTGTGCCAGCGCAAAGGCATCATCAATTCAATGCGATTTGACTGAGTTCATGTCCAGCGCAGAGTTCGATGCAAAAATAAATACGAACCAGCATATAATCTGCAGAAATTCTGAATAAATAAAAGATCCATTGGGAGCTCACCTACACATATCTGTTGTCATGGCGTAAGGCAAATAGTGCCTATGGAAACAGAAGAAAATGTGCAGAGCAGTTTTAAAATGGGCAGCTCAAAGCACATGGCTAGGGGTTGCTATAGGCAACCAACAAAAACACTAGCACCGGGTGTAGGTAAACGCCCCAGCAAAGCATTACCTCATAGCTCATTAGAGGATCAGGAACAGCTGCAGAGACTTGAGCTTATGAGAAACTCAAAGAGTGACGCACTTAAAAATGAGCCAGTCTTGAGAAAGAGCAGAACACACGGGAAAAGAAAGAGCAGAACACACGGGAGAGCTAACAGGAACGCTAACCAGGACACATACCTGAGAACTTCAGATGGGGAGTCCAGCAGCGTCTCAGAGGAGTTTGCCCAAGAGGGAATACCTGAGGTTAGTGCCAGAGATTTGGGCTGCACTGAACCAGAGTCTGGTCATTGGGGACACAGAGGGATTCCTACCAGCAAACGAAGAGAAGCTGTGAGAGGGAACTTACATGAGAGCAAGTACCTGGGGAATAGAAGCTCTGGTCCAAAGGAGATTTCCAGGCTCAAAGAAACACGTCCTGTAAGGGGAAGTGAAAAGCTTTCAAGGGAGTAAGGCTATTTTCAGCTTCCCAGCTAAAAAGGTTCCGGCAGAGGCCAGCCTGAAGAAAGGCCAATTCCCTGGAGTAGAGGGGCACTTGAAAAGCAGGATTTTACATACGCTTGTCCTGAAGTGTATGGCCCTCTAGAGGGAAAGTCTACACTGCATGGTAACTTTCCCTTCCACTTTACTAGTGAGGAAGAGAGAAGCCCTTGCCAGAGAGAGGAGGGATTTTTGAATACTGGTGTAAGTTCCAATCCCACAGAAGAGAATTGCAGGGAAGCTCATGAGGCCATGGACTGTGATTACTGTGGGGAAAACTCAGAGGATTTCCAGATGGATTGTACACTTGTATTTACGGATAATGTGACCTCTTTCTGTTGAAATGTGCAGAAGGGAAATCTGTTTAAAGGAACAGATTTCAATCCACAGCTGTTGTAAGGTACAAGGCTTGTTTTGCACTTTTTGTTTTGCCTTAAGCTGAAAAGAAGCATTCCTGTGTAATTTTTATAGTTCCATTTTGTGTTATGCCAGAAGCATGGTTTATTTTCCTTTGTGATTCCTGACTGCAGAAGTTCTCCCGGGAAGGGAAATAAAATACCTCTTTATCAGCCTAGCCACTCGTCCACGACTACACTCTTTTTATTGAATAGCTAGTGGGACTTCAACTCCCAGGGGGCACTACTTGTCCCTGCTACCTAAGAAGAGGCCTCACTGAAACCCCCAGGTCCTTTGCCTTTAGGGGGTATGTAGGTGGGTGACACTGTTCACATGCTCAGCTCAACAGCACCACACAAATCAGATTTTTTAAGAGGGGTGAAATGCGATGTGTTATTCTGGACCTGCTGCAGAAAGAATAACATGCTCTGTGCGGCAGCTAGGATAGTTGTGCCCATGAGTGTACAGCATAGAAAGAATGACACCTTTACTGATCCCAAGGTAGACTTGGGAATTAATCAAATACAATATGTTTGAGGATCGTTGAAAACCAACAGTATGGGGAAAGTAGTCTGTAATGCACGGTAGGCACAACATCCCCCTCCTACCTCTGGGGAAAAAACAGGCATGGTAAGTAACCTACACTACACCACAGGTTCTGCCTTAAAAACCCCAGTGGGCAGACTGGATGGACTATGTCTGTCTTTATCGGCCATCAACCACTTTCTTACTGTAACACTATATTATTATGTATTCTATACTAGAAAGAAATATGTCCAGTTCAGTAAAGACAATTTTAATTGTATAAATGGGAATTAGTAATTAGGGAAGTCAAAGAAATGGAAAAAGGAAAGACGTAGATTAAAAGAATGAACTAAAGATGATGATGGAGAGGACACAGAATAGTTGTGAGAGTTGAAAGAAAGAGGGAAATACTTGAGAAAACTGAGACTTGCCTTGTGGGTCCTGTGACAAGCCTCAGGTTTTGCTCATCAATGTATGGTACAGACTTGACATACTTAAGTTCAAATTTTTCATCAATCACTTAGCACAGATAGCATTTCTCAGTTCATGCTGGAATGTTAATTCCTCTTAGGGGACATTGGTCTACACCATGCATCATTCATTTTGTAACTGGTTTGATCCACAAGTAATTTGCAAGGACATATTCATTTTTCTTCAAGATTATAATTCAAATTATTGAAAGACATTTTACAAATTTCCTTTCATTCTTACCAACCTAGTGATCAGTACGGAAAGCTAAACCTAACTGACCTGGTTTTCTGCTGACTGAATATTTGTTAGTCAAGCCAGTCAAAATTTGACTGACTAAATTTAATACAACTGGATTCTCCTAGGTTAAATTTAGTTACAGGGTAATTTTATAACAGGATGTGTTTTAACACACCAATCTGTCTTTACAAAACATTAGTGCAAGTGGCAGAGAATGCACCTTAAATTAAGGCACAATCACACCAGCCCTAGAGTTGATAGAAATGGCACACCTATTTTATGTGACTAAGGGATCTTTTTAAAAGTCATCGTCATGGTTTGGACGTCATCGTGCAGGTGGATGTCCAATCACAGAAATGCCCCAGATCCATTTTACAAAGAACTTGTAAAGACGTCTCCAATGCAGGGACGTCCAAGTAAGCAGGGTGCATGGCGGAGACATATCTGGGGCAGTGCAATGGATTTAGATGTCCCCATCCAACTTCATAAACATTGGGGATGTCTGCAATCCCATCCACATTTAGACCTGCTCCAGGCACGAATAGGCATCAGGAAAATGCTTGTTTTGGCTGTAAAATATCTAAAAGGTATAGAGAAGGAGGAGAGTTAAGTGACTAGCCTTAGATTGCAAGGAGCAGCACTGGGATTGAACTCTGGTCACCCTGGTCCTAATCCAGTACCCTATGTACATGTCCCCATAGACATCCATAATCAGGCACGTCCACGTTTGTGAAATCATGCCTGAACTTGGATGTGCCTGCTTTTTTTCCTAGATGTTCTGGCTTGGACATCCGAGATTATACTTGAACATCCTTTGTAAAATGTGCTTAAATGCATGTTTATTTATTTATTTATTTTATTTATTTAAACGGACTTGGTATACCGCTTTATCATGAAATCAAAGCAGTGGCACAGCAAACAATCAATGAAAGGTGAGTTGTCATTAGCATGCAGTGGGAGAATTGTCACAGTGTGCTGCCTGAGTGCGTGTGGATGATTTTGATGTGAGCTATATACAGTGTGCGCTTAAGATACATATTTACAGATACATATTTACAGGGATGGCTTTGTTATCTTAATGTTTGATTAGGAGTCATTCTGTGAGGTCCTTGAAGTAGTCTGTGAATAGTTCAGTTTTAAGCAGCTTTCTGAATTTTTTGATGTTGTTTGTTGCTCTGAGGTGGTCGGGGAGAGAGTTCCACATGGCGGGGGCTGCTAGGGTGAAAGCTCGTTTTGATGTGGATTGGTTTGTTCTGGTGAAGTCCTTTGGGGTTCTGATGTTGTTTGATGTTCCCTTTCTTCTTGGTCTTTTGCTGTTGTCAGTTATGAGTTGTTGTAGGCTGTCTGCAGATAGGTTGTTTATTATTTTGAAAGTGGTTAGGAGAACTTTGTAGCAGACGCGTGAGCTGATTGGGAGCCAGTGAAGGTGGTATAGGATGGGGGTGATGTGTTTGTGGGTTGTACTGTCTGTTATGAGTCTTGCGGCTGTGTTTTGTGCTAGTTGAAGTGGTTGGGTTGATTTTTTTGGTAGTCCTAGGTAGATGTGGTTGCAATAGTCTAGTGTGGGTGTGATGGTGGCTTGGCATACTGAATATCATGGCTAACCAGATAATTGCCAGGACCATCCCAGTTAGTGCCGCTGAATATTGGGCCGAGTGCAATTTATGTGGTTTACAGACTATGCAAATCACATAAACAGTTCTAAATATCAACCCCCTTATTTTTCAGCAGCTCCCTTTTCTGCCATTAAATATATATATATATATATATTGTCACCCAGCGTGGGACCCCACAGGTTAAGGCAGGGTACTACACTGAGGCCTTATCTTGAACTGGCCAGAAAAAGGATATAGAAAGCCTTGCTATGCTCTCTGGGAGTTTTAGTTCTTATAGACCAGCCAAGCAATGAGTTGCGGATGCGTGGTAAGGCTCAAAGACAGGATTTTATTCCCCTTCTGGGAGGATTCTTTTTGTAATGAAAAACAAGGCAGATAAACCAACTTCGGGTACAAAAATAAAGAGACAAAATGTGAACAAAAACTGCTTCTTTTTCCAGCTTCTTTACACCAAATGAAAAGGTATTTTAAACAGTCCTTTTTCCAACAAACATACACCCTTTCTCTGTTACTTCCACAGTTAGAAAGTTTCACAGCTCCTTTAACATAGAGAGGAGATCTCGTCTGCAATTGTGAGCGTACAATCCATGTATTCAACAGTGGGTTGGTCCCCCTGTACTTCACACTGCATGTCCTCACTCTCTGACGCAAACAGTCTCTCTTTCAAATAGCTAGACGTGTTATTTAGCAGTCTCTCCCTATTACAAAGAGACTTCTTTTCTTCCTCTGTTAACGTCTGTGAAAAACAATTACCGTATTCACTAGAGTTCCTTTCTTGAGAGCCCTTCAAATGCTGCCAATCATATGGGAAGTTCCTGCATTCAATTCTCTTTCTATTAGAGGTAATAAGCTTACCTTCTGGCTCTCTCAGCTTAGAGTTCCTCGGCACAGCTGAAGCTACCGGAGTGGAACAGGACGGCAATTCCTTACAGGTTTTCCCTTTTGGCTTTTCCCCAGGTACAAAACTGTCTTCAGGACAGAAGACTTTATCCTTTCTGTCCCTGTAGCCTGGGTAATTGGCTTTTCCAGCCTGTCTCAGCCTGGCTTTAAAACTGCCTTCTCTGTTACCTTTTGTATAAGCGTTACTGTGTTCAAAGGTGTCTGTGCACTGCCTTCTATGGCAGACTCCTGGGTTTTCTCTCTCAGCCTTGGAGCTAAACCTTTCGGTTCTCCCAGCCCTCTCAGTGGCTCCGCTCCAACCCAGACTTCCAGCAGAATGTCCTGGGGTCCTGGGGTTCTCTGCCCTTTCAGAGTTCCTTGACTTCTCAGGAGTTTCTGCAGTTGCTGCTCTCTCAGCTCCTCTGCTAATTCCTGTAACTCCTGGGACTTCTCTGGCTTCCAGGAATTCTGTTGCTTCTGCTCTCTCAGCTCCATCTAACCCGAACCTGAACTTGCACTCGCCCTTTCCTCTAACTCCGGGTGAGTGAGGTTTATCCATGTGTGCCTCAACCCCGCCTCCTTTCAGCTGCTCCTCATTCCTAATGATTCCTGAGCTTTCCTGCAGCTTGGGTGTGTTCTCAGAGCTCGAGACCTGGTTTGTTTATGTTGCCTTTAGCAACTCCCTGTCATGTGCTTGTCTGAAGTGTCAGTGTCAGATCCACTATCTGTATTTCTACTTATTTCCATGGGCTCTGCTAGATCCACTTCGTGACAGAATATATATATATATATATATATATATAGCTATATAAGCAGATAGATGTGTATTTAAATTGAATACGGTCGGTGGAAAGTTTTTGATTTGATTTTATAAAGGCCGTTCATATAGCTGCAGCGACATCCAAGTGAAAATGTCTGCAGTTCTATGTCAATTTTAAAGATGGAGGTGGGCATGTATAAGCCCGATCTAAGACTGACATATTTCTGCCCCTCACTGTAAATATGTGGGCTGCAGCAAACCAGGAAAGTGATGTACATATGGGGTGGTCATTCACACGGGAAATATATTCAAGGGAATCTCTGCGACTTGCATGCGTACATGCTGGTATTTCAAAATGTGAATGTGCAAATGTCAACATATGCATGCGAATCTTCGACATTGCAAACGTAGACGTCCTGCTGTCTTTCATCAATTGTGGATCGTTCAGTGTCTACTGAAGTAAAGGGCTGGCCAAAAGTAGCAGTTTTTAAAAACTGAAATGTGCCCAGGGGCAGGTGTAAATATAGACACGGATAATTTCTGTTGGCCACATGCAACCTGTATATGAAATTGGAGATACATTGTGTATCTTTCTACCCCATCCAACCATGCTCCTGACATCCCCATATGACTTGTACATGATCAGGGCAAACATGTATAAATTTGGACTTTTCTGAAATGGTGTTTTGTTTGTGGATGTAATTTGCACATGTGAATGGTCATTTTCACATATGCAGATCACAAATAGGGCTTCTAAAACAATCCCCATAGCCTGATAACAAAATGCCATTCATTTGGTGGATTCTACATAGAAACAAGCAAGAGATGGAACTGTTAACAAAAGCTGATCAAGTGATTTCAGGAAACGAATGGGTACATAAATTATTGAAAACTCACTCAAATAAAAAGGAAGTGCTAGGTGGAAAGTCCAGATAAGGATCTTAAGTTTAATATGCCAAAGAACTGGCAACTGATGATATGCTTTCAATAATGGTATCACATGGTCATATTTTCATGCATTACCACAAAGCTTCATATCCCTGTTTTCTATCAATTGAATTCATGCTAATCCCATCTTTGTCAGCCCATGCCAGAGAACATTCCCATAGTCAGTATGTGTGATTGCAAATGCATGAACTAATGTGAACAACTCCCTTCATTCAAGAAATGGTCAGAGGAAGAGAATATTTTGAGGAAGAATGAATGAAAGACTTCTTAGCCAAGAAGCCTATGTGATCCTTAAATTTTAGCTGGGAATCGGAAAGAATTCCCAGTGGCACTGCCTGATTCCTCAGAGCTATAGACTGGCAGTAATATCGAACTGATTGAAGGCATTTGATTTTTATCATTGAACCAGATAGCTACACCTTTGTCTGGATTTAATTTCAGCTTATGTTTGGTCAGTCACCCCCGAGATCTTGGAGACAATCATTTAGCATAGATAAATTCCTATCCAAAGGATCAATCATGCCCAGTAACTGAATGTCATCTGCATACAGGTATATACTGCCACGCCCTTGCCCCTGGCCTCTGGCTTAGAGGGTTGAGGTAACAGAGAACTTCTCTTGGTGAGCTCAAATAAACTATCTTTTCCACAGGTGGATTCTGGGACATGTAGTTTGGCTCTTAAGAAGAAGTGTAGTCATGGTCCGATGTTAAGGCAAATGACAGAATTTATTTTAAAATAAAGGTTCAAGTAAAGTGTACACAGGAATTTTGTCCATTCAGGATTGTTTGCAACAGAGCATTTAGATCAGTATAACTGCTTCACAGTCTTTTAAACACATGCAGCTGGTTAACAACGTTGCTCAGTCTTAGAGAAACAGCTTTGCTCAGCAAGGAAAAAATACTTATTTTTAACCTTGCGTTTGTGAAGCACTTAATAGCAAAAGAATAACTCAGTTCCTCTAGAACAGGGGTCACCAACCTGCGGCCCGCGAGGTCCCTTGGTGCGGCCCGCGAGGCTCTACCCCGGTGCGGCCCGCCAAGGATGCTGCTGACAGTACCGGCAAATTCATCGACTCCTTCTTCTGCAGCCGTGGCTCCCTGCCTCTTAGGGAACCGTGGCTGTGCTTGTAAAATCATCGCGGAGCCCTTCCTGTCTTGACGGGCTCCGTGCAGCATTGTCCCGCTCCAAAGGAAGTGGTAAACAACTTCCTTTAGAGGCGGGACAATGCTGCACGGAGCCCGTCAAGACAGGAAGGGCTCCGCGATGATTTTACAAGCACAGCCGCGGTTCCCTAAGAGGCAGGGAGCCGCAGCTGCAGAAGAAGGGAGGGAGCTGACATGGAATAAAAGTACAGGTATGAGCAGTTTTTTTTTCGCGGGGGGGGGTGTGCGGCCCACGAGTCTGCCGGTAGTCGGCTGTGCGGCCCGCGGCCCTCTGGAGGTTGGTGACCCCTGCTCTAGAAAAACCTCTTCTTTCCCTCCTTCCTTTCAGGATAGGTTTTAAACTCAAAATAAGAAAACAATTAGCAAACATTCACAAGCTTTCTCTTCAGCGTGACTCAGCACTTTCCTGAGAAATGCAAACACGTGGAGTTTTCTTCAATCTCACTTCCTTGCTCAATTCCAGTTACCTGCTTCTAGGAGACTCTCTCATTCAATGCTAGCCTTTAGCATACTGATTCCATGCTTGTAGCTTGACACAGGGTACAGTCCATGGGGATATCTAGATCTTGCAATTCCTCCCCTGCCAACTCAATCTGCATATCCTCTGGTGTTGTTAGGGCAGTGTCCTGTTCTTTTTTTTTTTAATGGTAGTTTTTATTCAGTTTAAACATATAAAATAACAGTACAAACGATCATGATATAGAAGGATACAAGCAGATGCTATTGATCAAAATAGCAAAAGAATATAATAACTTGAACAAGACAGTACAATAACTTTAACAAGAACTAGTATCAGTCCATGCCAGCACGCCACCCTCCCTCTCTCCGTTCAATGTGGTTACAGCAGAGACCATTCCACAAGGCAGCCTCCATCAATCACTTTCATCAAACATAATTTTGTAAAGCTGACCATTTCTTACTTAGTTTACCAGACCATGGGTTCTTGGCTATATAGATCTCTTCGTAGGTCTTGTGTAGGATTAAGAGACTCCACCAATGCTCGAAACAAGCTTTGTCGAGATTCTTCCAGTGTATTAGAACTATTTTAAGCGCTATCCCGAGCATTAAGTCCAGCAGTTTACTATCCCATTTCATCAGAGTAGGTTCCAGAGCTATGGATTTATATATTACTATCCGATAAGTGATAGGAGTTTGTAAGTTGAGGATTTGTGATATGCGTTCCCATACTCTGTTCCAATATATTTCCAGGGATTTACAATGGAACAACATATGTGCCAGTGTCCCAATTTCCATGTTACAGGACCAACATCGATTTCCCTCCTGTAGTGTCCATTTCATTTTCTTAGCCGGTGTAATATGCGCTCGATGTGCTATAAAGTACATAGATTGTGTGAGAGACGCTGCTCTCGTGGCACGTATTTGAGTTCCCCAAAAAGTGTCCCAATTTTCCGAAGGTATATCTGACCGGTTTCAGTAGCCCACACCGACTGTATCTTAAAACATGTCTTGTCACTTTTGGATCGGAGAATCGCAACACATCTCGAAACAGCTTTGGCATCTGTTTGTAATTCTTGAAGTTTCTGTCGCAGTGGCCATCCAGTATGTATCAAGACAGGTGACACACCCGCTTTGCTCATGCAGTATCGGAGCTGACACCATTGGAAATAGCATGTATTAGGCAATCGGAATTCCGTTCTTAATCTGTCAAAGGTTTTAAATGCACTTCCATTGATCAGTTGTCCAATGGTTATAAGATCATGTTCCACCCATTTTTTCCATAAGACAGGCTTCCCTCCGATGATAAGGCGCGGGTTCAGCCATAAGGGCATATCTGCGGCGAAGTCATCCCCTCCATCGATACATGATGCCAATAATCGACAGGCATGCTGTGTTTCTCGGATAATAGCATTATGTGGTACAGTCTGGTCTACTACTGTGCCTACCATTAGCCATGTAGGTAGGGGGGAATGTATGGCCCGCTCCACACTCAACCATCTAGGTCCTTTATCCGTGTCGTCAGAGTCGACCCATTGAGCACCCTGCTTTAAAAGAGAGGCAGTGTGCAGCCAGCCGAGATCTGGGAAATGGACACCTCCTTGTGCATTAGGTAACTTCAGTTTCCAGGCAGCTATTCTAGGTACTCGGTTGTTCCATAAAAAGGCTATCAGTTGACTATTCATTTTCTTATAGAAGGCTGACGGGAAACGTAAGGGAATCATACTTAATATATAGCTGAGTTTTGGTACCAACATCATTTTTATCGTTTCTAGCCTGCCCCACCAACTCAAATGAAGGGGGGTCCACCTGCAGACGTTATCATGTACAATTTCTTGACACATCTTAATGTTGATTGCGACAGTCTCTTCCAAGGTGGTGCCATAGGTCACGCCCAGGTATCTAAAGGATGACTTCTCATATTGAAAGGGGTATCCACGCATCATTTCTTCGCTGACCTGTTCATTCAGAGGAATAATTGTTGTTTTATTCAGATTTACTTTATATCCGGATATCGCTGAATATGCATCTATGAGTTGCAGTGTTTCAGGAAGGTCTGATGGTTGTAGAAAAATGAGCAGGTCATCTGCATATGCTGACAATTTACAGGGACCATCAGCTAACTCAATTCCTTTTATGTTTTCCTTCTGTCGGATCGCTATTAATAAGGGTTCCAGGGCTAAATTAAAAGCATCGGTGACAGGGGGCAACCCTGTCTGGTCCCTCTTTGCAACTGAAAAGGGGCTGAGAGGTGTGAGTTGACCGCTATTCGAGCTGTGGGTTTGGTATATAACAATTCAACGCGTTTTAGGAACTTTTCTCCTATCCCAAACCACCGTAGGGATCGAAATAGAAAGGACCATTCCAGTCGATCGAAGGCTTTTTCGGCATCCAATGCTAGCCCTATCAGGGGCTCGGCCTTAGTCTTGGCAGATGCCAGTACATGTGCCAATAATCTTCCATTATCTGTAGTGGATCTGTTTTGTATAAATCCACATTGATCCTCATGTATCAAATCTTTTAAGATCCGTCCTAATCGGTTAGCAAGCACTTTAGCATAGATTTTATAATCAGAGTTTAGGAGAGAGATGGGTCTGTAATTCTCTATCTTTTGTGTATCCCTGCCCGGTTTCGGGTGAATTACCACCACAGCCTCTGCCAGGGCTCCAATCTCTGGAGATTCATCTTGCAGGCCACTGTAGTAGATCTGTAGCATGGGAGCCAATTGAATGCAATATTTATTATAGAATTCCAGTGGGATACCATCTGGACCGGCGGCTTTGCCACGAGCCATCTGTTTGATCGCATCTTGTATTTCAGTTACAGAGATCTCATGTTCCAGCGTTCGACTTTGATGACTGGTTAATGTGGGTCCTACTATCTTGGAGACAAAATCTTCAAAGGCTCTGTCACTACATTGGGTATCTGAGCGATATAGTTCCTCATAGAATTCTTTGCAGCGGTCTAGTATTTTGTCAGATCTCAGGAGAAGGCCCCCGGAATTGTCTTGCAACGCCGCTATAGCGGTCTTGCTGGTCTTTGGTTTGAGCTGCCGAGCTAAGAGGGATCCAGAGCGGTTGCTTTCATAGTAGTATGTACTACGTTGTAGCTGGATACTACTCAGTGCTTCTTTGTTGAGGAGAGCATTATATTGGTATCGCAATTTTTGGAGTCTAATCAATATCATTGAGTCAGCTCTTTGGCTAGTAACCTTTCCCCAGCTTTTATTTGGAGTTCCAGTTCATCTTTTTCTTTTTTCCTGGCTTTACGCCGTCTAATGGTGTAGGTGGTAATATGAGCTCGTATTGTCGCTTTAAAACCTTCCCACCAGCTCCAGATGGAGGTATCAGTGGGTGTATTATATTTAAAATAGGTCTCAATTTCCCCTGACAGTAGCTGTAGAAAGGAGTCATCTGCTAGTAGGGATTTATCAAATGTCCATCTTGGCGGAACATGTTGTGTAACGTTGGTATCCAGCACTAGGGAGACAGCGGCGTGATCCGATACGTTGTAGCATATATCTCTGCGGACAACACTTGAGGCATCAGCTCTGTGGACAGTAGGAAGAAATCGATCCTTGTTTGGGTATTATGTGGGATGGAATAAAATGTGTAGTCTCTTTCTTGGGGATGAAGTAGGCGCCATGGGTCTACCAAGTGTAGCTCTGTTATGATTCCTTTAAGAATCGCCTGCGATTTGACTTTGTCTACAGCCCGATAGGGCGTGCGATCTAACAGTGGATCCAAGATGACATTGAAATCGCCCCCTAAGATGATATTGGTGTGAGCTGCGGCTGTAACTTCTTTAGCTATCAGTTTGAAAAAGTTAGGGTCATCGAGGTTGGGTGCGTAAATATTGAAGAATGTGTAAAGCTGTTGATTTATTTTCATCGTCACTCTGGCCCATCGACCTAGCGGATCAATCTGTGTGCCGGTAATGGCGGATTGCAGGAATTTGCGCACTAATATTATTACCCCCCCTTTGCGTTGAGTGGCAGAGGCCGAGGCCGCCACCAGGAAATATTTAGAGGTTACTTTCTGCGATTCAGTATCTGTTAAATGTGTCTCTTGTAAGAGGGCAATATCTGCTTTTTTTTGTTGGCAGTACGCTAAAATCTTCTTTCGCTTGACAGGGCCAGTAATACCTTTTACATTTAACGAAAGCATTAGGAGATCACTAGACATCAACGTTGGAATAAGCCGTCTTATAGGTGGAAGCTATCCTATGGATAGGTCCGCCGCGTACTTGCATTTTGCGTGTATGTGGAGGGTTTTGCACTGGACTGGACTGACACAAATAACTGCATAACTGGCAAACATTGTATCGCTAAGGTGAACACAATCCACTGAAACAGTAACCAACCCCGACCTCCCGTTGCCACCCCTACATTTCAAGCAGAAATATCTGGTTAATTAAAACTATTTAGAACAACAGAAATACAGTCAATGAGGTGTTTAACAAGGCTTAAGGCGTTCTAAAATTTGTGAGAACGCACGGCCGCACCCCCTGAGTATATGCTGAGTTCTCTACACTGCGTGAGAGATCAGAATATTGACCTCAGGTTTCCATACCGCATTTTTCTTGTAGGAAAGTTTTCAGTTTTTCAGCTTCAACAAAATTCCTCGTTTCATTATGCAGCGTGACCCGCATGGTTCCTGGGTAGTATAGCCCGTATCTTGCCTGTGCACTTTGTAGCATGGGTCTACAGGCCAGCAACGCTTTTCTCCGATCTACCGTTTGCTTGCTCAAATCTGGATAGAGTGCCACTTTGTGTCCCTGGATTTGCAGTGATCCGGCTTTCCATGCAGCTTGAAAGATCTGTAGGACCTGTGGGTATCTCAGTACCTTCATTATGAGTGGGCGCGGGTATCGTGTGTTTTCAGCTTTGTGTGTTGGGATTCGATGGGCCCGTTCTAGTTCAAAAGGCCTTGCAAAGACAAGCTGCAGCATCTCCGGTATGGTTTTTTCCAGAAATCCAATCGGATCGGTGCCTTCAGCGCCTTCAGGGACTCCAACAAGGCGGATATTATTTCTACGGGCATGGTTGTTTTGATCTTCAATCTGATTTTCTATGTGCCGGACTCGTTTGACCAAAGGGCCCAGCTGTTCTAATGCAACGCCATGCTTCTGGGTTTGTAATTCAACTGCACTAAGTCGAGTGGTGATGGTGAGGAGTTTCTCTTTTACCTCCAGTAAGTCTTCTTGAATCATGTTCAGTGAACTAGAATTGGCTGCGATCATTTCTTTAACGCATTTCAATTCCTGTAGCACTTCACGTAGGCCACCGGCAGTCACTCCCTCCTTCTCTCCCGCGGCCATTTTCTGCGGGGAACCCACTTCGGGTTTGGATCGTTTCGCTGCTGAGCCGGATCCCTGCGGAAATTCCAGCCGGGCAGGCTTCAGGGATGCCATCCAGCTATATTTCGGTGTTATTGATGTAGGTAGGGGGTACAAACTTCAATTTAATAGCGGGATATGTTCAGGATTCTTGGGCAGCAACGGGAGCAAAAATTCAGGCGTCCATTCTGTTCAGTGGCTAGCTCCGCCCCCCGCAGTGTCCTGTTCTAAGCTCTGGACACAGTGCTCAGAATACAGCCTCCCTGGGGGTTCTAATGTCTCTCCTGAGCTCAACTCTCCCTGATAAAAACAGTCAGTACCTGAAGCACTGGGCAGTTCTCCCTGGTTGTGCTCGCTACGGTTCCTTGTCTCCTTCCGGCCTCTCTGGAACAGCTCTCTGTATTCCTCTCTGGGTTCTCTCCTGGAGATCTGCAGGTGCTCCTGGTTCTACTCCTGATTCCCCTGAATCCTCTGAGTCTTCCGAACCTCCTGAGACCTCTGCCTCCCCAGCGCTTCTCCTTTCCTCTGAGCTTCTCCTTTCCTCGGAGCTTCCCCTCTCCTCTGCTCTAGCAGGGGTTTATATTTCCCTCTCCAGGGCTCCAGCCCTTCCTCCACTCCTCCCAGGTGATTGTAATCACCTCTCAAGCCTGCAGTTATGCCATAGGAGTTAGGGTGTGGCTGCCTGAACTTTCTCTCCCTCAGGTTTCTTTCTCTAGGAGGGGCCTGAAATCCATGCCCTGCAGGGATTTCTCCTTTCTCTAAGTTAAAGTCATTGGCCTTTTCTATACTCACAGGCTTCCTTGTCACAATACTAATACCGTGTGACTGGTTTAAAGTCGTTAGAGGAGTTATGAAGATACAGAAAGGAACTGGAGATAAAAATGCTCCATGAGGGCCACCATAGGATAATTTCTTTTCATAAGTCAGTGATGATTGCCATCCGATATGAAAAAGAATTACTCTTTAAGAAGGAAAAAAACTAGTCTAAGGCTTATCCTGCAATAGCCAGGTCTTGCAATTTAGTAATTAGTAGATTGTGGATGACCAGATCAAAGGCAGAAGACATGTCTAGACGGTAACTTAACTTATCCATTTAGCTTGCATGCTTCTCAGAAGGAAAGTTACATTCATGTACAGTAGGTATTTCCCTAGAGGGCTTATAATCTAAGTTTGTACCTGAGGCAATGGAGGATTAAATTAATTGCCCGAGAGTACAAGGAGCAATAGCAGAATTCAAGCCTGGCTTTCCTGGTTCTCAGCTCGCTGCTCTAATTCTTAGGCAACTCCTCCTCTCCATTCCTGCTATATCTGCAACTAAAGTTAACTGTGTAAGTTATGTGGAGAGTGGCTTAAATTTTGCTGCCAGCTCTGTAACTACTAAAGCCTCCTCTGGAGCACCTCTACTCTGGCTGCATACATTTTGGCCATCTAAGAGATAATTTGATAACAGAACACCCAAGCAAGAAGATTAAAAAGGTGCCTATTTTATCCATATTTTATAAAGGAAATATAGACACCTATGTGTCTTTATCAGATAGACTCTTGAAACCAGCCCCAATGGTACACAGCTTCCCCCTGCTTCTGATCTTCTTCCATCTGATTTCTCTCTCCTCTCTCCCTCTACTTAGGCCTCCACATGGGCTTCCGCTCTTTTTTCTTCCCTTGATCATATAGCCCCTCTTCGTCCCCGCCCGCCGTCTCTCTCAACCCTGGTACCATCCCGGTCTTTACCTTCTGCGCACTCAGCTCCACCATGCTGAGCGCTTATGGCGCAAATCCCCTTGTCCTGACACCCTTTCATGTTTTAAATCTAATCATGCGCATTACCGAACCCAGGTCCACAAAGCCAAACAGACTTACTTCTCTTCCGCCATTTCTTCTGCTCCTAATCAGATGTGCCACCTTTATTCAGTTCTTCAGTCTCTTACCTCTCTCCAGTTCGGTACTAGGTCTTCCCCCTCACCTCCTGCGCCCACTCCCTCCCAGTTGGCAACCTACTTCAGCTCTAAGATAGACGATCTCCGTCAATCTCTCCCCCATTGTCCTCCTCCCCTCTCTAGTCCCCCTCCTTGTTCTCCCCCTCCCTCCTCTCAGCTTTCTCACACTTGGCACTCATTCCACCCACTTACCTCCCCCAAGCTGATGGCATTACTCTCCTCCTCCAAAAAGACCTCCTGCCCACTTGATCCCATTCCCTCCTCTTGGCTGCTCATTCCCTCCCTAGCCCTCGAACCTCCGGCTCTCACCATCATCAACACCAGTCTTTCCCTCGGCGTCTTCCCCAAGCCCTGGAAGCATGCCCTGGTCCATCCCATCCTTAAAAAGCCCTCCCTGGACCCCATGACTCCTGCCAACTACCGTCCTGTTTCCAACCTTCCCTTTCTAAAATCCTCGAGAAAGCTGTTTTCTCTCAGCTATCTGCTTTCCTTGACTCTACTCACTTTCTTCACCCCCGCCAGTCTGGGTTCCGTCCCGGCCAGTGTTGAGACGGTCCTCCGGGTTTCTTGAATGAACTTCACACAGCTCACGATCGCGGTGACCTGTCGGTGGCGGTCTCTCTTGATCTTTCTGCCGCCTTTGATCTCGTTGATCACTCCCTCCTTCTGGCTCGTCTTCGGGAAGCGGGTCTCTGTAGCACTGTTCTCCACTGGTTTCATTCTTTTCTTTCTTCCAGGTCCTACTCAGTTCTTCCCTCATCTCCCTCTTCCTCCACCTCTGAGCCCGTTCCTCTCCCCTGTGGTGTTCCCCAGGGTTCTGTTTTGGCCCCCCTCCTTTTTAACATCTTTCTCACCCCGCTAGCCTTACTTGTTCAGAAACATGGGATCTCAGCGTTTTACTACGCTGATGACTTGGTTCTTCTCCATCACACTTCTCCCCACTCTCCCGACCTCTCCCCTATAAACACTTGCCTCACTGCTGTTGCCAACTGGCTCAATACCCATTGTCTTCACCTCAACCTCACCAAAACTCTTGCCATCTGGTTTTCCCGCAGTGATACCTCTCTCCAGATCGCCCCTTCTTTTTCCGGCTCCCCTGTCCCACTGGTCTCCTCCTTCTGTTATCTGGGGGTTTTCTTTGACTCTCACATCTCCTTCCGTGATCACATTGCTCACGTATCAAAATCCTCTTTCTATTTCCTCTGACAGATTCATGCCATCAGGCCTTTTCTCACCACACAGGCACTTACCACCCTTCTCCTTTCCCTGGACATGTCTCGTGTCGACTTTTGTAATTCCGTTTTAGCAGGTCTCACTGCCACTCAACCTCTCCGCCTTCAGCACATCCAAAACATCACTGCCCGTCTCATTTTCCACTCCTCTCCATGTGACACCTTTACTCATCCACCTCCATTGGCTTCCCGTCAAATCTCATATCCACTTCAAAGTCCTGACTGTCCTTCACCGTGTCCTTTACTCCCATTCTCCTCAGTATCTCGCTGACCTTGTTCATTTTCACACCTCAGCCTGCTCCCTACGGTCTCTGCACCTCAACCGTCTTCATCTCCCTTCACCTGCTCATGCTCACCTTCAGTCCACTCGCTCCTCTGCTTTCTTTTTCCTCGGCCCCGCTCTGTGGAACTCTCTTCCCTCCTCCATCCGGCTCGAACAGACACATTCTACTTTCAAAAATAAACTCAAAACCCATCTCTTTGCCCTTGCCTTTGATCTCCCTGACCCTTCTGTGTAGCCCAAACCCCCCCTCTTCCCGCTCCTCCTCTTTTCTCCTCTTGTCCTTTTGATTGAATCTGCCTGGTTTGCTTTCCTGTTAATATTGTAATTTCCTTTCCCCTCTTTGCCATACGGTTTCCTTGTTGGGTTTTTTTTGTACCATGTGAACCGCTCTGATATGTATTTGTAGAGCGGTATATTAAGTCAATAAACATAAACATAAATGTCCACACACACATTTACACTCGCTCTGAAGATGGTGTAAATATGTAAATGTGTGTACATGCTCTGTGCGTGCACCCACGTTTTTTATAAAAGGGATGTCTACACTGCAGCTCTGCCTCCATTTCACCCAAACTATGCCCCTGGGAACACCTACATGTGTACATGTCATCTTTGAGCACATATTTTTGATGCATGTATATGACTGTGTAATTTTGTTAGACTTTGCACACATGAAAACCATTTTTAAAATCATCCCCATAATGATTTACATGTGGAAGAGTAGCTTAATGGTTAGAGCAGTGGTTTAATAACCAAGAGACCAGGGCTTGATTCCCACCAGCATGCCTTGGGCAAGACACTTAACCCTCAATTGCCTCGGAAGAAAGGCCGGCAATCTACTTCGTCACACTGCCAATCAAACCCAGGAGTTGCTGGGTCGCCAGGAGTCAGCATTGACTCAAAGGCACACATTACATTCTTTGCAATCATTTATATGGCCAAAATGGATGAGCTCTGTGTCAGGTAAGGAAAGGAATGAACCTATGCTGTGAGGTCCCAATGTTTACGGGATACACACTTTTGAATACTGCCTTCAAAATACTTTTTTCTTCCTTTGCTGAGTAGAAATTTTCTTTTTCTAATCCAACTGGTCTAAGTGTCTCTTTTCTTTTATGTTCTCCTGTTTCCAATTACCATTCCTTTTAAGAAACAGAAATATGACAACAGAAAAAGACTATATGACCTATCTAGTCTGCCCTTACATATCTACCACTCTTTCTGTAAAGAAATATTTCCACATATTACTCCTGAGTCTATCCCCTTTCACCCTCATCTTATGGCCCCTTGTTGCAGAGCTTGCTTTCAATCAAAAGAGGCTCTTCTCCTGTGCATTTACGCCATAGAGGTATTTAAACGTCTCTATCATATTTCCTCTATCTCACCTTTCCTCTATTGTATACATATTAAGATCTTTAAGTCTGCCCCCATATGCTTTATAATGAAGACCACTAACCATTTTAGTAGTCACCCTCTGCACCAACTCCAACCTGTTTATATTCTTTTGAAAGTGTGGTCTCCAGAATTGCACACAATTCTCCAAATGAGTTTGCACCAGAGACTAATACAGAGACACTATCAACTCCTTGTTTCTGCTGGCTATTCCTCTCCCTGTGCACCCAAGCATCTTTCTGGCTTTCATCGTCATCTTTTCAACCTGTTTGGCCACTTTAGGAATATCAGAAACAATCACACCCAGGCCCCGCTCTTCTTTCGTGGACAGAAGTACTTCACCCCCTATACTGTACCGCTCCCTTACGATTTTTGAAGCCCAAATGCATGACCCTGCATTTTTTAGCATTAAATCTCAGCTGCCAAATTCTAGACCATTCTTCAAGCTCAGCTAGATCCCTCCTCATTTTATCTACTCCTTACTGGGTGTCTGCTCTATTGCAGATTTTGTTATCATCTGCAAAGAGGCAAACCTTACTTGACAGCCCTTCTGCCATATCACTAACAAAGATGTTATAAAGAATCAGACCAAGGACAAACCCCTGTGGTACGCCACTGGTAACATCCTTCTCCTCAAAATGAGCTCCATTTACCTGTACACTTTGTCACGTCCCACTCAACAAATTTCTAACCCAGTCAGTCATTTAGGGTCCAACCCTAGGATGCTCAATTTATTTATATAGCCTGTACAGAATGGTGTCAAAGGCTTTACTGAAATCTAAGTGCACCACCATCTAGAGCTCTCCCTTGGTCCAACTCTCTGGTCACTCAGTCAAAGAAATCAATCAGATTTGTCTGACAAGACCTGCCTTTGGTGAATCCATGCTGCTTCCAATCCTGCAATCCGCTGGACTCCAAAAACCTCACTATCCTCTGTTTTAACAATATTTCCAATAATTTACTCACCCCAGAGGTCAGACTTTCCTTCCTCCTTCACTTCCTCTCCTACATCTAATTACCTCACACCTGTTCTCTCTTTTCGGCCTCCCTATGCACTCATAGTTAGATTTCATCCTTCCTTGCTCCCCTCTCTTATACTTTGGTCCTCAGACACTCTTCTCACCTCTCATCCACCTACCAGTTTTGCATCTCCTTCTCTCACTCCTGCCCAAATTACTGACTACTATCTCCTGACTTTTATTCATTCTGTAGCCTCCCATTTCTACCATCTGCCTTACCGCATCTTTAACCCTTGTCTATTTTCCTCTCTCATACCTTTCCATCATGCATTCAGTTCTTTGGCTCTAGCCTCTTTCTTCTGTCTCTGACGTTTTATCCAACCTCCTAGTTCCCCTCTTTTACCTCATTCCCTATTTTCATCCATACCCCCTTCACAGAGACATCTTCTTCCACTGCCTCTCCCAGCCTTCTAGGTATTCACACCACTTTTTGATCCTTCAGTACCCATAAGCCATCTTGTAGATACATCTCAAGTGCCTCATATCCATAGCCCCATTTCAAACCCCCATCTCATACAGCCTCTTATTCCCACTCCAAATCTATGCTGTCTACCCACCTGCCACTCAATCCACATCCCCATTCACCCCTCAGTCCCATCACCATTATCTAGCTCAGTTCTGTCCAATCTCCCTCAAGCTCCAGCTATATAAGTTCCAACTCTGCTCCCAATACCCAAATTCCTATTTTGACTCAATCCCACCCCATCCCCGAGTCATCACTCTCCCCTCACTTCCTGAGTATACACTGCCCTTTAAATTCCTCAGTCTTCACGCTTCCACCAATTATTGTATTCCCACTCTTTATCTGCTACCTCCTAGCATCTTTCTTTCTCCTCTCCCCCCACCTCCCTTTCCTTGTCTTGATACTGGCAGCTTCTGTTTATAACTTAGTTGCTTATCCAGTTGCCAGCACCACTCCTCTTCCTTCCTCCCATGGGTTCATTAACGAGTTGTTTGTATTGTAATTTTATACGAGATTTTTCATGCTTCTATGGCAGTAAACATGCATAAAAGGCATCTTAAAAAACTACTTCGTACAAAAAGGTACATGAGGTGGAATTAGGTGCGTATTTGTATGTGACTTTCAAGTGGGCATGCTCGAGGGAGGAGTTTGAGTGGAGCACAGGTGGAATCAAGATTTACATGCATATTTTATAAAATACTCATGTACACATGCACTTTGCATGCTAACATTTACACATGAGAGCCAGAGGCGCCTCTCCTTCAGCCTCCATTAGTAGTGAATTTCTGCCATGCTATGCAAGGCCATTTTTTTAGATTTGCTTCTCTTCCCACACTGCAGATGGAGCGGAAGGTGAAAAGCCTCACTGGTCCCAATCAAGTACTCTTTCGATCACACTGAGAGGAAGCATTCCTAAGGGTGTCATTTTGGTGGGTGAAGAAAGTAACATCTTCTGATTGCATTTTCAATTCCATGCATGTTCATTTCCCAGAAAAGGTACCTGCAGAAAATGTCTGGGGTACTCTGCAGCCATAGCAAGATTCAAAGCCAAAGTATGCAGTGCATGTTCTTTTGCTTTGAAACTCAGGGCAAAGTCCATGGATAAAAGACTGTCCCCAGATTTTGTCCTAAAATGTATAGTTTGAAAATTTCCCCTTAAATCTATGTATGTTTTGTTCTAGAATTAATGGTAATGCTAATTACCATCACTCATGTGGCTAAATTTTCGAATGTTCTCATCATCAAAATGTATTTTCTGTATCAATACATACTTTTTCTTTCCTTTAAGCAAACTGCTAGCATTAAAGTAGTCTTCTTTTAACAAAACAATCTTGGCAACTCATGAAATGATGCCCTAAGCATTGCAGAAAGATGCTTTTCACCAACATTCTAGTGGTGTATGCAAAGGGATGTACAAAGTAGTGTGATGGGAGTGGCTAGGGGTTTGTATATGAGGATGCTGGGATATGTGTGCAGATGTGGGTTGTGCGAGTGTGTCACTGTTGGTCTAGAAGGGTAGCTGGTGCGGTATGTACTGTATGGGGTGATGAAGTAGATGGGTGGATGTACAGATTTTCTCACTTGCATTCTCCATGCCCCTCCCGCTCTCTTTTCCTCTTTTCTCCTTTCTATGCCTCAACCAGCATCATCTTGCTCTCCACTAGCCCTGTCGGTAATTTACTTGTTCGCCTGATTATCTCTGGAGAACAGTACCTCAAATGTGATCTTCAACTGCTAGACTAGCATCTGATACCAGACTGGACTCAAGCAGTGATGAGCATCTGGTCATCTTCCCCTACCTTAAAGGCAGCTTTTATAGCTACTTGACTAAATCTGCCCCACTATCCTAACATACATACAGCCAGACCCTCAACCACAAGTGCTATTGTCTTGTCAGACAAATCTGATTGATTTCTTTGACTGGGTGACCAGGGAGTTGGACCGAGGGAGAGCTCTAGATGTGGTGTATTTAGATTTCAGTAAAGCCTTTGACACTGTTCCTCACAGGCGACTTATAAACAAACTGAGCACCCTAGGGATGGACCCTAAAGTTACTGCTTGGGTTAGAAATTGGTTGGGTGGGAGGCGACAAAGAGTACAAGTAAATGGAGCTCACTCTGAGGAGAAGGATGTTACCAGTGGTGTGCCCCAGGGATCTGTCCTTGGTCCGATTCTTTTTAACATCTTTGTTAGTGATATAGCGGAAGGGCTGTCTGGTAAGGTTTGCCTCTTTGCGGATGATACCAAAATCTGCAATAAAGTAGACACCCAGGAAGGTGTAGATAACATGAGGAGGGATCTAGCTAAGTTTGAAGAATGGTCTAGAATTTGGCAGCTGGGATTTAATGTTAAAAAATGTAAGGTCATGCATTTGGGCTGCAGCAATCCAAGGGAGCAATACAGCATAGGAGGTGAAGTACTTTTGTCCACTAAAGAAGAGCGGGACCTAGGCGTAGTTGTGTCCGATGATCTTAAAGTAGCTAAACAGGTAGAAAAGGCAACGGCAAAAGCTAGAAGGATGCTTGGGTGCATACGGAGAGGAATGGCTAGCAGAAAAAAGGAGGTGATAATGCCTCTGTATAAGTCTTTGGTGCGACCTCATTTGGAGTATGGTGTGCAATTCTGGAGACCGCACTTTCAAAAGGATGTGAACAGGATGGAGTCGGTGCAGAGGGTGGCTACTAAGATGATTAGTAGTCTTCATTATAAAGCATATGAGGACAGACTTAAGGATCTTAATATGTACACCTTAGAGGAAAGGCGGGATAGAGGTGATATGATTGAGATGTTTAAATACCTCCGTGGCATAAATGTTCAGGGAGTGAGCCTCTTTCAATTGAAAGCAAGTTCTGCGACGAGGGGACATGGGATGAGGGTGAACGGAGATAGATTCAGGAGTGATATGCGGAAATATTTCTTTACGGAAAGAGTAGTGGATCCGTGGAATAGTCTCCCAGTGGAGGTGGTAGAGATGAGGACAGTAACTGAATTCAAAAAAGCATGGGACCAACACAGAGGATCTCTAAAGGTAAAAAGTGGACTGTTGTAGTTGTTATGGAAGGACAGACTAGATGGGCCTTGTGGTCTTTTTCTGTCATCATGTTTCTATGTTTCTATTGCTAGAGCAAAACATGCTAAATAAAATAAGATATATCTGCACCACCCCTGAAGAGTCCGATCCTCTTAGAAATCAAGATTTTATGCACTAGCAAATATTCCATTGTCAGATCAACACTTAAGAGCACAAACCATCAGCTTCTAACATAAAAAATCATTAGGAAGTCCTAAGTATAGTGCTGTCAGTTGAATATCACCAGCGCTCCATGCCCATGTATTCCTCAGTCAAGTTGCCAAGACAACCTAGGGCCAGCCACAGGACACCAGAGACTGCGAGAAATTCTGAGCTTCTGATTCCGGAGGTTCTCTTTTTACCTAGCAGCATGTTCTCTTCCTGAAGTAAATATTTAATTTACTTTACAAGGTAGCTTACATGCTGAAATGTATTATTATTCAAACTGGATTTGCTCAGTTAACAATAAAATACCCTTAGGATCCCACAGAAGGATGATGCATTGTAAATATCAATAGCTAGATTTGCTGAAAACATTATTGGTCTTGCTAACTGATGCATTTGGACAGTTGTTAAATATTCTAGCTACCAGCCTCCTCCTCTCAAGAACATAAGCAAGAAGCTTAAAAAGGTATTTGGGTTGCAATGATGGGGCTGCCACACCCATACTGTCCATGCCCACAGTCTATTCACAAGCCTGCTTACAAGGACTGATTCATTCACAGTTCCGGAAGCCTCTTGGGTAGAAAGTATTTGGCAGGAGTAACTTCATTTTGGATAGCTGTCATCAAGCATGAAGGGCTGAATTTAAACTTTGGCCAAAGCACTTTTTGTTTGTGCAGTTCTACTAATGTGAAATATTTTCCAACACAAGTTGCACAAAGTTAAATCACTGAAGAAAACAAAGTGTTACTTCAAATTTGTACAAGACACATATAGGATAATTTTAGAAGGATGTCCAAGTGCAATCTGGGACATCTAAGCCAGAATGTCTGAAAAAAAATGCAGGCATGTCCAGGTGCAGATGTGATTTCACAAACCTGGACATGCCTGATATGGCCGTCAGAGGAGGCATCTACTTAGACATCTCCAGAACAATATTATACAATCTAATTGTCTAGGATAGCCTAATGGTTAGAGAAGTGGGCTAGGAACAGGGAAGATGGGTTCACATCCCACTGCTGCTGTCATTGACATTATGTTGAGTACTAGGGATGAACAACTGCATTCTTCTCTACACCTTCTAGATGTTTTTCAGCTAAAATAAGCCCTTTTCAGACTGTTCATGCCTCAGAGCAGTTCTAAGGTTAGACCTGACACCAGATGTCCGTGACATTGCTGTGATCAAGTGGGGATATCCCAGATCCTGAGTATGTCCCAGCCATGGCTCCAAGTTCCCAGGAACACCCCAGCCATGCCTTCTCCCTGCTGCTATTCAGATTCAGACATCCTCATGCTGGGGACGTTCCCAGAGCTAGCTTCTAAAATGGCACATTCCTAAGATTTTGCCTTCTTTTCTTGCAGATCTCTGCTCCTTCTAGGATCGAAAGGGGATGTGTAATCCATTGCCCCTCCCTAGACACACCTCTGCCACATCCCAGTGCCTACATGAACCTCCCTGTACTGGAGATATCTGTGAATGTATTTGTGGAATGGTTATGGAGACATGTCTGTGTGACTTTGACGTCCACATGCATGTCTGCAGGTGTCCAAAGCACGACTAAACCTTTTAGATTGACCCTCTAAGTAGTTATTAAGTTTAAGTAAATCCTTGGTTCAGAAAACAAGCTTCAGGCCTGGACTCTAATTTTTGAGAGGTGTGAAAGAGAGTGTGTCAGGTGCCTAAATATTAAATATTACTAGCCACTAAAAGGAAATTCCTCCTCTCAAGCCTGAACCCTGATAATTACAGGCCAAAAGCTCAGAGAAACTTTGGCCAACAGCCTTGGATCTGGTGAGCTCCCTTGTCCTGCCTAGCAGTTACACAGCATCTGCCTGGACCCACAAAGAAGAGGGGGGGGGGGAGCAAGTTCACATATGTGTATAAATGACCTCATAAAATACCAACTGGCAGAAAAAGTATGCAAGTTGGCATCAGGACACGTACTTTGCTGGTGGGATGCACATGGGTGAGGTTTGAGTACAGCATGCAAGCATGAAGGCAAGATCAGAGCAGCAGGCTAAGAACCAGGGAAACCAGGTCTGAATCCCACTGCTGCTCCTTGTAATCTTGGGGAGGTCACTTAACTCTTCATTGTCTCAGGTACAAACATAGGGGATATTCAGCGGCGTTGGGTAGCCATTCTAACATGGCTAGCTGCCGCTGCTGAAACTTAAATCTGGATCATATCCAGCTCCGGCACTGACTATCTGGGTTGCCCAGCCACTGCCCGGTTAGCTTCCGCAGCAAATGCCCTTGCTGTGCCTTACTTTCCCCACTTAGCCATAACTAGGCAGTGACTCGATATCGCCGCTGCAAAATCAAGGCTGGGGGCTGCCTGTGTTATTCCCTTTCAATATCAGGCCCTTAGATTATAAGCTTTCCCGAGACAGGGAAATACCTACTATACTTGAATACAACTCACTTTGAATGTCAGCACCTACAATGTAGGCATAAATGAGGCCACTTATGCTAGAATTTTATAAAGACAAATAGGCACCCGGGGCTGTACCAAGCCATAAATGCGTCCCGTGCAACTTGTGCATCTGGTGTGCCCCCTCCCTACCCTATCACAGGTTTGCCATTTGCCCCATGCCCAGCATCTCCCCGTGCTGCCTTACCCCACACCTCCATGCCCAGCATCTCCCCGTGCTGCCGTACCCCACACCTCCATGCCCAGCATCTCCCCATGCTGCCTTACCCCAAACCTCCATGCCCAGCTGGCTCCCCATGCTGCCTTACCCCACACCTCCATGTCCAGCTGGCTCCCCGTGCTGCCTTACCCCACACCTCCATGTCCAGCTGGCTCCCCGTGCTGCCGTACCCCACACCTCCATGCCCAGATAGCTCCCTGTGCTGCCGTACCCCACACCTCCATGCCCAGCATCTCCCCATGCTGCCTTACCCCACACCTCCATGCCCAGCATCTCCCCGTGCTGCCGTACCCCACACCTCCATGCCCAGCATCTCCCCGTGCTGCCGTACCCCACACCTCCATGCCCAGCATCTCCCCATGCTGCCTTACCCCACACCTCCATGCCCAGCATCTCCCCATGCTGCCTTACCCCACACCTCCATGCCCAGCATCTCCCCGTGCTGCCGTACCCCACACCTCCATGCCCAGCATCTCCCCGTGCTGCCGTACCCCACACCTCCATGCCCAGCTGGCTCCCCGTGCTGCCGTACCCCACACCTCCATGCCCAGCTGGCTCCCCGTGCTGCCGTACCCCACTCCTCCATGCCCAGCTGGCTCCCCGTGCTGCCTTACCCCACACCTCCATGCCCAGCATCTCCCCGTGCTGCCTTACCCCACATCTCCATGCCCAGCTGGCTCCCCCTGCTCCCGTACCCCACACTTCCATGCCCAGCTGGCTCCCCATGCTCCCGTACCCCACACTTCCATGCCCAGCATCTCCCCGTGCTGCCGTACCCCACACCTCCATGCCCAGCATCTCCCCATGCTGCCGTACCCCACACCTCCATGCCCAGCTGGCTCCCGTGCTGCCGTACCCCACACCTCCATGCCCAGCTGGCTCCCCGTGCTGCCGTACCCCACACCTCCATGCCCAGCTGGCTCCCCGTGCTGCCTTACCCCACACCTCCATGCCCAGCATCTCCCCGTGCTGCCTTACCCCACACCTCCATGCCCAGCATCTCCCCATGCTGCCTTACCCCACACCTCCATGCCCAGCTGGCTCCCCGTGCTGCCGTACCCCACACCTCCATGCCCAGCTGGCTCCCCGTGCTGCCTGCCCTTGCCCCACTGCCGCTTTTTATCTTTCCTTGGCAGCAGTATCGGTAGCCTCGGAAACGGGCATAAAATTGAAAAGAAAAAAATAAAACACAGGTCTTTCCAATTTCCTGCTAGCTTACGGGTCAGATCCCTCCTTTCCTCTGATAGATGCCTGCGTCATCACAGTCTCATTAACTTTTCTAGGGGCACTGTCATTGATTTTAGAAAATGTATAACTGTATTTGTCAGCTAAATTAGTTTCTGTTTATTTGGACTACAGAAAGCATTTCAGTACAAATGAAATCCCAAAGTCTTTCTGTCCTGTATATTTGTCTTTATTAGACTGTAAATTCTGTGCAGAAAGGATTTGTATATATCTGATACTACTAAAGGAATGATAAGTAATGGTAGTGTAACCAAGAGAGCAGTAGGAGCAGAATGGGCAGATGCAAGAGGCATGATGACACTGTAAGAAGGGTGAACCCCCAAAGGTTTAAAGGCACATTTCAGAAGGCCATTTACTGTAGGTGAAAGCTAAGGCATTCAAGTCAAATGTCTGAAAGGGTATGGAAGGTGCAGCAGTGAAGGAGGACATGTGTAAAATAGATATGTCTCCACCCCACAAATAAGCGTGTCTCTTGCAATAAAGAGATTAGGGTCATGCAGAATAGGGGCCTAGGGACGTGCAAAAAGCTAGATGATTTTAGAAATCTGGATGTGTGAGATCTGGTCATGTACAGTACCTGCCACATAGATGTGCCAGCACTGATATTTTGGAATATGCACATGTATAGTGTGAAAGAGCTGAAGCTAGTGAAGCTATGAACTTAGAAAAAAACACTGTTTTTCATAAAGCAACTGACTTGCAGAGGGTGCAATTACCTAGCAGGACAGCGAGAGGGAGCAGGCACAAGCCTGCAGATGCTGAGCTGACATACCCAGGTACTGATGAAGCAGAAGCTAATCAGGTGCACCTGAGGAGAGGGTCAGAAAACTCAAGGGAAAAATGGCTTTATAAGAAGAGCTCTGCAGGAAGGAAGCCACGGCTAGAGGGAGAGCCACGGCAAGAGAGAGAGCCACGGCTAGAGAGAGAGCCATGGCTAGAGAAAGAGCCATGCCTAGAGAGAGGTCTACGCATAGCGAGAAGCTCTGAGAAAGGATCTGGTAAAGAACCCAAGGATACTGGGAAGAAAGGACCTGATAGAGGAACCTCCTATACTGCAAGGCAGAGGAGTTTGGAATCCTTACGTGGCAGAGCTAAGCTCCAGGGAGGATTAGCCCAGCCCAGAGAACTCCAAGAAACAGTCTTCTGTATGCTTGCCGAGAACGAATGCAGGTTTCATTGGGCACTTCACCCTACGAGCTTATGTACGGACGTACACCACGAGGGATTCTAGACATACTCCGTGAACAATGGGTAGAGCCTGTGGAAAAGGAGATAGGAATACCCCAGTTTTTACAGGACTTAAGGAGTTGTCTACAGAGAACCTCCCAGTTCACAGAGGAAAAATTAAAAGATAGTCAAAGAAAACAAAAAAAATACTATGATAGAGACACGAAACCTAGACAGTTATCCATAGGTGAGAAGGTGATAGTCCTAGTGTCCGGGGCTACCCCAAAATTCAAAGCTCAATGGAAGGGACCATATACAGTGGTCAAACCACTGGGTCCAGTGTCATACATGGTACAAAATAAAAAGGTTGCAAGCAAGTATATCACATTAATGTCCTCAGACAATGGCATGAAAGGATGGCCCCAGTTACTTCAGCAGGAGTAGTATCGAGAAAAGAGAAGTTACAACCCTATGAGTACAAGATCGAGCATAGAGCAGGAAAGCTGCACTATAATGCAGACGCCATGTCATGGATTACGTGCTGTGCAAATGATAAAAAGCCAGCCCATAATATCTTAAGGGGGGGATATGTGATAGAGCTGAAGCTAGTGAAGCTATGAACTTAGAAAAAAACATTGTTTTTCATAAAGCAACTGACTTGCAGAGGGTGCAATTACCTAGCAGGACAGCTAGAGGGAGCAGGCACGAGCCTGCAGATGCTGAGCTGATACACCCAGGTACTGATGAAGCAGAAGCTAATCAGGTGCACCTGAGGAGAGGGTCAGAAAACTCAAGTGAAAAATGGCTTTATAAGCAGAGCTCTGCAGGAAGGAAGCCATGGCAAGAGAGAGAGACACAGTTATAGAGAGAGCCACGGCTAGAGGGAGAGCTCTGGCTAGAGGGAGAGCCATGCCTAGAGAGAGGCCTACGCATAGCGAGAAGCTCTGAGAAAGGATCTGGTAAAGAACCCAAGGATACTGGGAAGAAAGGACCTGATAGAGGAACCTCCTATACTGCAAGGCAGAGGAGTTTGGAATCCTTACGTGGCAGAGCTAAGCTCCAGGGAGGATTAGCCCCAGCCCAGAGAACTCCAAGAAACAGTCTTCAGAGGAGACGGTATCAGAAGGAGAGTGCCTGGTAGAGGGAATACCACTGGCACAGACTCAAGGAGCCAAGGTACAGTGATACTCTATTTCTCACAAAGAAGCCAGGTCCTAGAAAGACTTATAACTCAGATAGCAATGCTGAGAGGAAAGAAAGCTGGCAGAAGTTTTGGAAACCACTACAAAGAGGCATAGGAACAAGACATACCACTTGTTTTCAAAACCCAGAACTGCCAGACTGGAAACTAGAGAATAGAACTTCTGAACTGCAAACTATTTCAGCCAGGGAAAACTCAGGTGTAGAAGAAAGCACAGCTGAGCTGGAACCCATGCAGATTGAGCTTAGGGAACCAGAGCCGTTGATGCATGAAGAACAAATGGACTGTTCGATGTGTATTGCGGAAAGCCTACAGTCTCTCCCAGAGCTGTAATTACCAGAACATGCTTTAACAATATCTTTTGCCTGTGTTGAGCTAAAGAAGAGCTTGTTTATTTGTTTTACTACAGTGTTGAAAACCCTTTGTATTTTTACAATGAACTGTGAAGCTCTCATAACAGTTTTCTTGCTCTGTATTTACTTTGGCATAAACCTGAAAATAAGGTAAATTCTACTTTTGGTTTCTTAGCGAACCTTAGTGCTAAAGAGGGCTTTTGTTTGACCCTACCCAAGGCGTACACATTTCTTTAAGAAGAAGGACTACAAGGACCATGATCCCTCTGGTCCAAAAAGGTTTCCTACTTCTACAAAATAATTAAAAATGTCCACCTTGTCCCTTCAACAAGCTACCAGCAGGGGGCGTGGTGACAATAGTCACTGCTTACACATCCCAACCTGCCATTTTGGAAACTGAGATGTGAAGTGATGCCGTAGTAGACAATCAGACCTCAATATTTACCTGCCAGGTTTTTGTGAGTTGGCGAAAAATATTGAGAGAATGAGAGGGTATTTTCCTCTTCTCTGTACTGTTGTGAGCTGCAGCCTGGCTTAGGTTACCCAGTATTTTTCCTGTACACCAATTGGTGTGCTTAGTGCAGGGGTATTCTCAATAACAGAGTCTGCATGGTCCATGACTGCCATCAGAGTTAGTAGAAAAGTTGGTCTTTTTTAAGATAAGTCTCCCTCTGCTGGGTTTTCCCATCTATCCATGTGAGTGGTAGGATGACTGAGCACACAGCTGCACTTTACATAGTTGGAGTGGAGGAGTAGCCTAGTAGTCAGGGCACACACTAGTTCATTTCTGCAACATAAGCTTAATTCGTAAAAATCTGATGACCAGGAATAGGGATGCCCTCTTAGGGGTTTCCTTGCCAATTAGGTAAACCATAATGATTTTGGGGGTTACTTTCAATACCAGATTGTGCTTGCTCCAAATCTTTCATCAGTAGTGAGACGGCCTTTCTGTTCCTGTAGGAAAACGTTTTTTTAATGTTCCTCTTTTGAGAAGATGGATCTTCATACTTTGATACAGGCCTTCGTTTTGCATCAACTGGATTATGCCAACATCCTTCTTAGTGGGATTCCAGGTATACAATTGAGGAACCTCCAATTGATCCAAATCATAGCTCTATCTCTCGGCATTTTTGATATACCGCTTGGTACATAAGCAATAAAGCAGTTTACAATAAACAAATAGGCTGCCTGAAACAAGAAAGGAATGCCAAAGTATTATAGGACAGGAGAGAAACAGGCAGTAAGAAGAACTGGAGCAGCAGTGACCTGAGAGGGAGAGGGGAGGAGGGATTACATTATGGACGATGGAAGGTCAAAGTCAAGGGAGAAGAGATGGGTTTTCAGTAAGACTTTGAATTTGTTAAAATCTCATGTAAAGAATTAAAATTCAATCATATTTTTCCATTTCTGATTGTCACGGGCTCCCAGTTAGATATTTGATAATATATAAGATCTTAGGCCTGGCATTTAGAGCCTGGGCCATGAATACAAACACCATAGTATTTAGCTGATTTATTAGTGCCATATCAGCCTGGGTCTCTTCAGCAGGAATAGCTTATTGTTCCTCCACCTTCTAAAATCTGATTGGAATGTCCACAGTTACATAAGAACATAAGATATGCCATACTGGGTCAGACCAAGGTCCATCAAGCCCAGTATTCTGTTTGCAACAGTGGCCAATCTAGGTCATATGTACCTAGCAGTTTCCCCAAGAGACACAAGTTCCACAATGCTTGTACTGGGTCAAGCATTGATATCTTTGGTCACTTAATAATGGTTTATGGACCTTTCCTCCAGGAACTTGTCCAAACCTTTTTTAAACCCAGCTACACTAACAGCCTTTACTACATCCTCCGGTAACAAATTCCAGAGTTTGATTACACGTTGAGTGAAAAAATATTTTCTTTTATTAGTCTTAAATAGTTTACCCTGTAGCTTCATTGCATGTCCCCTAGTCTTTATATATTCTGATAACATAAACAATCGATCTACGTTTACCCGTTCCACTCCGTTCATTAATTTATAGACTTCTATCATATCTCCCCTCAGCCGTCTCTTTTCCAGGTTAAAGAGCCCTAACCTTTTTAGCCTTTCTTCATGGGAGTATCCTTCCATCCCCTTTACCATTTTGGTGGCTCTTCTCTGAACCTTTTCTAAAATCGCTATATCCTTTTTAAGATACGGGGACCAGAATTGCACACAATATTCAAGGTGCGGTCTCACCATGGAACGGTATAGAGGCATTATAATATCTTTTGTTTTATTTTCCATTCCTTTCCTTATCATACCTAGCATTCTATTTGCTCTCTTGGCCGCCGCTGCACACTGGGCCGAGGGTTTTAACATGGTATCCACAATGACGCCTAAATCTTTTTCCTGGGTGGTGGTTCCTAATGTGGAACCTTGCATCGTGTAACCATAGTTTGGGGTTGTTCTTCCCTAGGTGCATAACCTTGCACTTGTCCACATTAAATTTCATCTGCCATTTTGATGCCCAGTCTTCCAATTTATCAAGATCCTCTTGCAATTTTTCACAATCCTCTTGGGTTTTAAACAACTTTAAATAGTTTTGTGTCATCTGCAAATTTGATAACCTCACTCGTTATTCCACTTTCCAGGTCATTTATGAATATGTCAAAAAGCAGCGGACCCAGCACAGATCCCTGGGGTACACCACTATTCACCTTTCTCCATTGGGAAAATTGGCCATTTAGCCCTACCCTCTGCTTTCTATCTTTTAACCAGTTCCTGATCCACAATAGTACACTACCTCCTATCCCATGACTCTTTAGTTTTGCCAAATGTCTCTGATGAGGGACCTTGTCAAAGACTTTCTGAAAGTCCAGATACACAATATCAACCGACTCACCTTTGTCCACCTGTTTATTCACTCCTTCAAAAAAACATAACAGATTAGTAAGACAAGATCTTCCTTGTCTAAAGCCATGTTGGCTGTCTCACATTAGGTTGTGACTATCTACATGCTGAGTAATTTTATTCTTTATGATGGTTTCTAACATTTTTCCTGGTACTGATGTCAGGCTCACCGGTCTGTAGTTTCCCGGATCACCCCTGGAACCCTTTTTAAAAATTGGTGTTACATTGGCGATCCTCCAATCTTCAGGTATTAGAGATGATTTTAATGATAGTTCACCGATTACTGATAGCAGGTCTGCAATCTCATATTTCAGTTCTTTCAACACCCTTGGATGTATACCATCCGGCCCAGGTGATTTGCTACTCTTCAGTTTATCTAATAGTTGTAATACATCTTCCCGATGTATCGATATTTCCTTCAATTCTTCCGCACCTTTAAATACCACTTCAGTCATGGGTAACATCCCTACATCTTCCTCAGTAAAGACCGAAGCAAAGAATTCATTCAGTCTCTCCGCTATCGCCTTGTCGCCTCTTAGTGCTCCTTTAACCCCTTTATCATCTAATGGACCAACTGACTCTCTCACAGGTTTTTTGCTACGAATGTACTTGAAAAGGTCTATATTTCGCGTTTTTGCTTCCGCAGCAAGCTTCTTCTCAAATTCTCTTTGCCTGCCTTATCAATGCCTTGCATTTGACTTGCCAGTGCTTGTGCTGTTTCCAGGTTTCGCCGTTTGGCTCTTTTTTCCATTTCCTGAAAGATGCTTTTTTGGCAACAACAGCCTCTCTGACCTCACCTTTAAACCATGCTGGCAGTTTTTTGGACTTCCTTCCACTTTTCTTAAAGCATGGAATACAGCTGGTCTGGGCTTCCAAGATAGTATTTTTCAACAACACCCAAGCTTGATGTACATCTTTAACCTTTGCAACTGCTCCTTTTAGTTTTTTCTTAACTGTTTTCCTCATTTTATCATAGTCTCCCTTTCGAAAGTTAAAAGGTAGTACTGTGGATTTCCTTACTATCCCTCCTCTACTAATTAAATCAAAGGCGATCATGCTATGATCACTATTGCCAAGTGGCCCCAACACCCTTATCTCTTGCACTAGATCTGGTGTTCCACTAAGGACTAGGTCTAATATGGCTTCCCCTCTGGTCGGTTCATGAACCAGCTGCTCCAAGAAGCAGTCATTTATTTCATCTAGGAACTTTATCTCCCTAGCATGTCCTGACGTGACAGTTGGCAGCCTTTTCGTCATAGCAAAGGATACTCTTTTTGTGGAATTCACTCTCTAGTGATTTGCAGATTGACTGTACATATTTGGTATTTAATAGAGGGCTAAATATTTATTTCGAAGATGTCTATGACCTACAGAAGCAAGAGGCTGCTTCTGTATAATATTGTGTTTTTATGTTTTATGATGTTGATTTATGTCTTGTTTTATATTTATTTTCATTCTTATTGTAAATTGTTTATTGAATTGACCATTGAAAGATGGTATTTCAAGAGGAATAAACTAAACTGAACTGAATTGATGGAACTGGATAGGCTTGTTTGGCTCCTTGTCAAAATGTTTCATGAAGTGCCATGTCTTGTGCTTCTTAGTTTCCTCACTCCCAAACAGGGTTCTGGCTCATTCTGGGGCCACAGTCATTCAATACATTTAAAAGCAATAAGGACCAAAAATGGCCTCATTCATCTGATTTTATTGTTAATTTTAAAATGTACACGACTCTGCAAACTCAACTCGAAAGTATAACAATATCGTCAAAACTGATGTGTTCGTATAGAAACTTGAAGCAGATATTATATGGCAATTAAATTAAGAAGCCCTCCCTTATGGTCTCAATTTGCGGGTAGAATGGGAAGTCTGCACCTGAGTTTTTTTGCGGGATAGAGGAGCCAACCCCGAGCGTCTATTCTATAAAATGCATAGTCCGCATGCGCGGCGTTCTGAAACAGCCGGCAAGTTTGGATAGTGTCTTCAATCAACGTGTTGTGAGGTATGTGGCTCTAATTCCTTCTCCCTTTGCATTGGATATGTTGAACTTATATCATCACTGAAAGTATGTACGGATTAAAGTCTGATGTGTTTTTGTATTGTAGTGCTTTTAGCCACCCCCTGAAGAAACCTTGTCTAGGTGAAACGCACGATAGCGCGAGTGAGAGCGTTGGGGATAAGGCGCTGGCCAAGCACGGCCTACAAAGCTAAGTTAAGCTAACCACTCTCTTTATACAATTTTGAGTTTTTCTGGTTCAAGCCATCATTTACTTTGGTTAAAGAGTCAGTGGATGCCCCCTTCAGAGCAACTAATCATCAAAGGTCGTTGATGCAAAAAGGGCTATGACCAGTCAGATATTTTTGATTGGGTTCTGTTTGCCCGTCAAGTCTGAGACCTAATAGTTGCTTCTGTATGTAGGGCTTCTTAATTTAATTGCCATATAAAATCTGCTTCAAGTTTCTATATGAACACATCAGTTTTGACGATATTGTTATACTTTCGAGTTGAGTTTGCAGAGTCGTGTTCTTTATTGACAAAATTATAGCTCTGTGATAAATTTGACCATTATTACAATTTTAAAATGTATACACATCTCTAACATATAGATAAATATATAGAGAGACAAAAAAGAGGGAGAATTAAGTCAGTCAGGTGTAAACTATACACTTTAGGGCATTATGTAACAAATTGCAGTAGTTTTGTTTTTGTTTTTTTACAGTATGCTTTTGCATGCTACACCCAGGAAACATTAAAAGCCTAAGTTTTAAGAATGTTCCTTTCATGCTCTTTCAAATGTTAGACAGTCATAAGTAATGTATATGACACACTTCCATGTTCCTTGACAACCTGACTTCCTCTTGAAAGAGGTTAATAGAGAACAAGAAGGAATATGCCCCTGAGCGAAATAGACACCAGGAAATTCAAGCTGGATCAACATGACAAGCTGTATGAAGAATGCCTCTCCGTCATTAGAGCACTAGCAGCCCTTCCAATAGAGAAACATGTTATTTGCACCTCGGGAGCAAAGCAAATACAGAGTCTCCTAAATCACCGTAGTGGGTTCAATCCAAGTGACAAGCCCTCATAAATCTGCTTTAATAAAGCACTGTTGAAAGGGCTATTCATTGCCCTCACTGGGTACAAAATTTCTAAGTCTGCGACACTTTATTGCTATAGGGTCAGTGTAAGCATTAGGTGAACGAGGCAATCGCCTAGGGTGGAAAGTTCTGGGGTGGAGCCAAAGAGCAGCTGCATTCCAGACAAATAGAGCCTGACAGCCACACAAATGCCCAAAAAGATAAATAGGAACTTTTACCTGTAGGGATGGTGGACAATTTTCAAATAGCCCATTTACTTGGATTAATGGCTTTTGGAAATTCTCTTTGTTGTGCAAACAAATACAAAACGTACAGAACGTCCTCTTTGTGCAGAATTGTTCTGGGAAAGGTGATGTTGGGGTAATCATGATTCAGGAGTTAAATTTACAAAATCTTAGGGAGAGAGATGCCACGGACTTGACAGGTAATTGGCGGAGGGGGGGAGAGGAGAAGCAAAACTGAAAATTTGCCCAGGGCGCCTAATATTCTTCTATCGGCTGTTTTGCTCCAGTAGAGAAATTGCTAAAGTTTTGCCCCGGTCTTTTTTCTTACTGAAACTAGTGCAGCAGTTATTGTACTGGAACAAAACCTTGACTATTCCGTTCCTTTGTCTGCTTTCTGTAGTTACTGCTGTGAGCGGCAACTGTGAGGATCTGAAGGGGATCATACAAGGAACTCGCACAGCTTTAAAAGAGGGAAGAATGCCAGACAGGAAGACAGCTATCAAAACACCACATTTTATTTATAAAGAGCACATTTGTTCAGTATATATCTTCAATGGGCTGATGATTACTTGTTCTTTTTATCTTCATTACCTTGTCGTTTAAATGATTACTCTTACCAGGCACTGCGCTTTTTATATCACTTACATGGTATAAAACCTCAGCACTGGTGGTATTCATGGGGTTCATTTGCTGAACGGGTTTACTCATGCCAACAGTCCCTGAATCTTTTCATCAAATACAACATATGTGTCATCCGTTCACTGGTAGCAGTTTATTCACCGATACACATTGTACATTGTTTTTGCTACTCTAGGGCTTCAATAAGTAATTTGCTCCAGTACACTGAAATTTTCCTTTCATATGTTTACTCAATTTATCCCCAGGGATACCAGCCTGGAAGAGGTTGAACTCATTAGGACTTAAAAGCTAAGCAGGGTCAGGTCTAGTCAGCACCTGGATGGTAGACCATCAGGGAAGAACAGATGTCACAGGCTACAGAAGGCTTTGAAATCTTCTACCAGGAGAAGACCACAGGTATTATCGTGGGACTATGATTACTAAGCATCAACATCCATAAAGAGGTAGGAGTAGGACAAATAAACAGCAATGCCATCTATCAAAATGCAGAAGGCAAGGGTATGATTTATTTCATTTGATAGATCACCTCGCCATAGGCATCATGGCAGCTTACACAGGCTCAATTGATTTAAAACACTCCATACAAACCAAAACGTACCAGATAGAATCATTTAAACATCAGAATCATGATACTGTATAAAAATTTTCATTTAGTTTTTTTTATTTTCTCATTTAGCTTTCCCTCAATAGTGTGCACTGTTTCACACGAGTACACGAGCATGCACTATTGGGCAAGAGTGCACATTATTATGCAATAGCGCACACTATTGGCACAATCGTGATGGAAACGAGGAAATTACAACTTCATCGTTTTCTGTTTCACCACGTATGCGGTTTTCATTTTAAACAAAAAGTATACCCCTAATAAAAAAACATGTGTTTGTTTTCTTGCAGAAGAGGAGATAGCTGGCTTCTACTCTCTATTTTTGCTGCAATTTATTCCACAGCAGAGGCCCCAAATAGTTCCAAACTGACTCTCTCATCCTAGATAAGTGGCACATCCGATGGATGGGCGGAAAGGGAGGACTGCAACAACCGTGGTTTCAGTGCTCATGGTGACGCATACTGTTTAGAGCCTCTGGCGAGGTAGTATGGTACTGCCCTGTTAACCACCTTGTGTGTCAGCCATGCTATTTTAAATTCAGATCGTGGCCAGTGTACAGCACACATCACGGAGGTGACATGGTCATACCATTTCCATCCAGTCACTAAGCACGATACAGTATTTTGCACAGAGTGCAGCTTTTGAAAGCTGGGCTGTGCCAGGAGTTACAAGAGTCAGGCCTATTAATCACCGTCTTCTGCACAGGCGCTGCCAGATTTGCAGGAGTAAACAAAGGTCTCCGTTGCCAGACCATCCTTAACTGATTATAACACACCCACACAACGGCAGCAATGTGAGAAGACTTGAATAAGTGGGAGTCAAATTTCACTGCTAGACTGGTAATATCAGTAAAAATGTTCTCCCCCGGAAAGTTTTGCCAGCTGGGTAGCAAAAAGGAGGAGCTGAGTGGGCCACACTACAAGCCGGCCGGCAGCAGACAACATAACTAGTTGTCTTTCAGGAAGTTTCATATACAATATGTTTATTTGTCATGCTTTAAAAAAATTAATTTACATATTCTGTTATGTTTTAAAAGTATTAATTACAAAATTACTTAAATCTCTTTTTAGTCCTGCTCTCTATTTTGTGATGTCAGTTCATCAGATCAAGTTAGTCAGGCAGTCCATAAAATCTGCCGGATGGCACGTCCATTCAAAAGGTCCCAGGCAGAACACTGATCTACAGTACTACTCAAAATGCATTTACCCATTCCCCTAATATCTCCTGGCCTATCAGAGGCTGACTTCTCCTATAAATCATCCTACAGAGATTTCTCTAAGGGTTGAAAGTAGCCGACGTTGGCTCAACCAGGCTGATGTCATTTCAAGGCACCTATATACAGTGGAAATGGTTTCTTCTCGGTCATTTAGTGCATGCACTATTATATAACTGTACATCATGCACATACATAAAATTGCTCCATGCTGAATTGCGAAAGGTCAAACACACAATGTAAATGCGCATAAACGGCTATATTCATGTCTAAATGGACATTTTAGAAAGGGTGAAATTTACACATGGCTACGTGGGTAGGACAAAAATCTACCCACGTATCCCCCAGTCCATATACAGTATGCAGGGGTAAGCCCATAATTGTCCATATCCAAATTTACCGCTACCCCCTGGCTCAAGTAGGGATTTAAAAAGTGCTCCTTTTGGTCATTATATCAAATGTAATAATTTAGTTTGCAATACTTAAATAACCAAATGTATGAAGTAAACAGTAAGGGGCAATATTCAAAGGGATTAATGCAGTTAGTAGGCCTGCTAACCGTGTTAATCCCTCTATCTATGATATTCAGCTTCTGAATATCCCCAGGTACTGCTGCTGCTGTTAGCATCAAGTCATTCCAGGGGTGATTCCCAGCCATAACTGGGCTCCAGCAATATTGAGCCACTGCCCATTTATGGCAAGGTGGTGAAGCTAAGGTGCAGCAAAGGCCGGCCTAACTTTTGCTGTTGACTAACAAAGTACTCCTATCAACAAAAGAAGAACGGGACCTGGGCGTGATTGTGCCTGATGATCTTAAAGTAGCTAAACAGGTAGAAAAGGTGGCAGCGAAAGCCAAAAGGATGCTTAGGTGCATAGGGGGAGGAATGGCCAGCAGAAGAAAGGAGGTGATAATGCCTCCATATAAGTCTCTGGTGCAACCTCATTTGGAGTATTGTGTGCAATTCTGGAGACCACACCTTCAAAAGGACATAAACAGGATGGGGTTGATGCAGAGGGTGGCTACTAAAATGGTTAGTGTCTTTGTTATAAACCATATGGGGACAAACTTAAAGATCTTAATATGTATACGTGAGAGGAAAGGCAGGATAGAGGAGATATGTTAGAGATGTGGGAGAAATGCAGAAGAGGAGAGCCTCTTTTGATTGAAAGTAAACTTTGCAATGAGGGGGCATAGAATAAGGATGAAAGGGAATAGACTCAAGAATAATATGCAGAAATATTTCTTTACGAAAAGAATGGTAGATGTGTGGAATAGTCTCCCAGTGGAGGTAGTAGAGACCAGAACAGTATCTGAATTAAAAAAAATATGGGACAATCACAGAAGATCTCTAAAGGAAAAAAAAGGGACTGTAGTATTTGATATGGAAGGGCAGACCAGATAGGCCATGAAGTCTTTTTCTGCTGACATGCTTCTATGTTTATAAGTTTCATTAAGCCCATTTTGTATATGACCTCTATGTAGGAATTGGGAGATCCAGGTTGTGACATTTGCGATTCCCCAAATATTTTACTAAGGGCTCTGATGGAAAAGTATAAAAACATTTTTGCCTGAATATACAATGGCAGCCTCATTTCCATAAAGAAGCACATTCAAGACAGAGCATTATCACCAGAGGCTTTAGATGTGTAAATAGCAGTGTAAATGATTTCTCTTCTCTCATTTATGAGGTGGTGTTAGACATAACAGAGCTTAGCACAACTGCCCCCTCAGTCACCACTGGAGACCCAGGTCCAAATGAGCATTTGCGCCTCAAGCAGGCGTAAGTGCTATTGGGGAAAGTTTTTACAATAATGGTGTATTCCCTTGAAAGATTAGAAAGACATCTGTAATTTTTTGGATCACCTAAACCATGCCCAGAACACATCTCCTTTAAATCTATGCATCCTGTAGCAATACTACATATAAATAGCCACCATCTAAAATCAGCATTTACACATGGATGCAGTCTATATGTGTAAATATCATATTTGCACGTAGAATTGGCTCACAGCTTCTGAAATGATCTCAATTATTATGCTCTGTTAATTTATAAAAGTGATGAGCTTGGAATGCTACTCCACACATTGTTGAGCAATCTATATCACACAGAAATGATATATAATATTGAGCACATGCATGCATTTCTTAATACACTGGATCAGTCCCAGTTAAGTGAAGAGGAAGATACTAACCTGGACTCTAGAATAACAGAAAAGAAAATTCAGGAAACCATTAGATCTCTTGAATCATTGGAACTGAACAGTATTATTGTGGAATTTTATCAAGCCGTTAATATCTAATTACTCTTAAACTTAAATGACTGTATCAGTTCCTCATTTCACAAAGTAATGCCTAGGGCACCTTTGCTGAGACCAGGATTGTAGTGATGAGGAAGACAGGTGCTTAATCAAAATTATAGGCCTCACTTTAATTAACACAGCCTGTAAAATCTGTGCTAAGATGTTGGTCCAAAGATTAAGCAACGTGATTAGGAGGATTAAAATATATGGATCAATCAGGTTTTTTAAAGGGTCATTACTCCACAGGTAATGCAGGGCTGATATGTATTAGAAAGCACAAGAGGTGAAAATTACAGTTGCAGCCAATGATTAGTTAACTGTAAAAGTTTTCAGTCAGGTAGAATAGTAGACTTTGTTTTGTGTAAATGATATGTAAATTCTGAGTTGTTCCTAGAATATCCTTAACGCTTGTCAAATAGCAATTACTAAATAAATTCATGGGTTTAGTGTTAACGACATTGGGCGTAAATCTCCATATATGTGTATGCGACATTAATTCAATTTTGATTCTTCCTTTCCTAAACAGTAAGACAGTGTTGTCATGGAAAGATCTCCCCCTTAACATTCATTATACAAACGCTATTCTAACCCTTATTTAGAAACTGGAAGGGATAAAGTAACACAATGATTTAGAAAAGCCAATTTCAATTAACGTGGAAAATAGTGAAGGGGTACTTCAAGACGTTGCCATTATACTGATCGTTGTAGGGAAGACGGTGTTATTAAAAGGTCAGCTAAACTGCAGATAAGTGGGACACTGAAGGTAGCTTTGAGTTAGCTGCTTAGACCTCTGCTTTTACAAACTTTGTCAGTGACTGGCTAAATTTAACCACCTAAATTCACAGGTGAGACGGAGTTAACTCATCATGACAGAGTGCCTGAAGAAATAATCACAGGACGGGCACTTACTGAGCTGGTAACAGCTGAATTTCAGTGCGAACTGATTAACTTTAGGTTGACAACTCATAAATTGAGTCAGTCAAATTCTGACAGGCTAGATTAAAGGTATTTTTAGCTGAAAAACTAACCAGTTATATTCTGCTGGTTTTCTTAACCACGCAATGGTTCTTTGAAAATTTGCCCCTTAGGGTCTTATTGCTAAGGATTTTCTCCTATTTTAACTCTATGGGAAGAAAAGTTTCATGATTCAGACTGTTTCATTTCATTCTGACAATGAAATGAAAGAAAAACTATTAACCTTCCTTGAGCTTATTAAGGTGTGAATAAACAGGTGGACAAAGGTGAGTCAGTTGATATAGTGTATCTGGACTTTCAGAAAGCCTTTGACAAGGTCCCTCATCAGAGACTTTTGGCAAAACTAAAGAGTCATGGGATAGGAGGCAGTGTACTATTGTGGATCAGGAACTGGTTAAAAGATAGAAAGCAGAGGGTAGGGCTAAATGGCCAATATTTCCAATGGAGAAAGGTGAATAGTGGTGTACCCCAGGGATCTGTGCTGGGTCCGCTGCTTTTAGACATATTCATAAATGACCCGGAAAGTGGAATAACAAGTGAGGTTATCAAATTTGCAGATGACACAAAACTATTTAAAGTTGTTAAAACCCAAGAGGATTGTGGAAAATTGCAAGAGGATCTTGATAAATTGGAAGACTGGGCATCAAAATGGCAGATGAAATTTAATGTGGACAAGTGCAAAGTTATGCACCTAGGGAAGAACAACCCAAACTATAGTTACACAATGCAAGGTTCCACATTAGGAACCACCACCCAGGAAAAAGATTTAGGCGTCATTGTGGATAACATGTTAAAACCCTCAGCCCAGTGTGCAGTGGCAGCCAAGAGAGCAAATAGAATGCTAGGTATGATAAGGAAAGGAATGGAAAATAAAACAAAAGATATTATAATGCCTCTATATCGTTCCATGGTGAGACCGCACCATGAATATTGTGTGCAATTCTGGTCGCCGTATCTTAAAAAGGATATAGCGATATTAGAAAAGGTTCAGAGAAGAGTCACCAAAATGGTAAAGGGGATGGAAGGATACTCCTTTGAAGAAAGGCTAAAAAGGTTAGGGCTCTTCAACCTGGAAAAGAGACGGCTAAGGGGAGATATGATAGAAGTCTATAAATTAATGAACGGAGTGGAATGGGTAAACGTAGATCGATTGTTTACGTTATCAGAATATAGAAAGACTAGGGGACATGCAATGAAGCTACATGGTAAACTATTTAAGACTAATAAAAGAAAATATTTTTTCACTCATCGTGTAATCATACTCTGGAATTTGTTACCGGAGGATGTAGTAAAGGCTGCTAGTGTAGCTGGGTTTAAAAAAGGTTTGGACAAGTTCCTGGAGGAAAGGTCCATAAACAATTATTAAGAAGGGACCCAGGATATCAATGCTTGACCCAGTACAAGCATTGTGGAACCTGTGTCTTTTGGGGAAACTGCTAGGTACATATGACCTAGATTGGCCACTGTTGGAAACAGGATACTGCGCTTGATGGACCTTGGTCTGACCCAGTATGGCATATCTCATGTTCTTATGAGCTACTACTGGAAAGGCAGGAACTAAATAAAAATAAAAAAATATAGTAACATCTCATTTGCTTTCTTTTCTTTTCACAAATGAGAGACCCAAGTCCTAAAAACCACCCCCATCCAACCACCCAATTCTGCAGCTGCAAAAAAAACATCCCGGGCCCTCTTTGCTTTGCCCCATCCCTATCTCTCTCTTATCCCATTCATATCTAGAAAAGGGGGCAGAAGCCCTGCTGGTGCCTACTCCGTAATGGTGCCAGGTGGTCCAAGACTGGTGACATTTTCAGTAAAGGCCATATAAGAAAACAGCCCCTACTTCTTTTTGATCAGCTAGTGCCAAATGCCGCCCTCAGAGCATGGGCACCATTCTCAAACAAGCACAGACAGGAGACAGATGCACCATGAATGGTGCATGAGAAGCCTGGTGGGGTCAGGGCCTGCGGGATATTTTTTGGTTTTTCTGTAAGGAAAGTGAGCAGGGACCTGGGCCAGACGATTATTTGTTTGGTTTTGTTGGAGTTACATGTTTCATGTTTTATTTTAAGCATATGAAAATTAACAAAAATAATGAAAATGAAAATAAAACAAAAACCTTTCCTCTAGTAACTGTAATCTTTTTTGTTGCATCTTTAGACAAATTGTGTTGTCCCGTATGGAAACAACATCCACCCAGGCACAATCAGGTTAATTCTCACAAGGACTTTTAGATTTTCAGTGTACTATATGGATTATGCCACCAAAAATCCCTCTAGGTGCCCCAGCATTGTCTGACTACTACCAGGGCAAAGCAAGGGCAGAGTGAGGGCATTCTGCCTCGGTAAATACTTTATATAGCAGCTATCTTTATAGCTTAGTGGTCCAATGTAGGCCTGTGAAAAAGCAGCCCTACCTTAAACCCCCCCAGTTATATATGTGCAAGGGAATTTTACAAAAGGGTGCCAAGGATAAGAGGGTGAGCAGTCACCTATTTTAAGCTTATTGTATAAAGACACACAGGTGCCTATATTTCTTTATAAAATACTAGTGCGAGTGATATACAAATGATCAGCAGTAGTAAGTGACAGGGGTTGTGCTTAAAAGCAGGTATAAATTAGCGTATTTTATAATCAACGTGGACACTTGCAAGCTCTACCTGTGCTCTGCCTAGACCCTGCCCCTGGCTACATCCACCAGCAAGCGAATGCAATCAGGCGAATGCGCATAGTTTTACGCTAGTCGGTGTTTTATAGGAGGCCACTAATGTGCATAAACTGCCACATATGCATGCTAGTGACTTCTTAAATTAACTCCATAATGGCTGAACATTGCTGCACCGAGAGTAATTTGATAGCAGGTTACCTAAGCGTGACGGCTAAGTGGACACCTATTTTGGGCCTATTTTACGAAAGTGCTCCACAAAAGCCACAGAAATCGTGGATATGAGGAGGCAGCTTACACTTACACCTGCTCAGAAGAAAGTGCCATTTTATGTGCATTTATTGGCATATGTGCATGTAAAATCCCTTATAAAATAATCCCTTACAAATATAATTTTATAAGTGTGAAAAATCCTTTATATGGCTGTATATATGCATAAAAGGCCTCCTATAACTTTACCTCACTTGCAGAAGTACATATGGGTCAATTAGCTGTGTACCTCTACATAACATTAGAGCTTGCATGTTTAGGGGAGGAGTTTGGGTAGAGCATGGGTGGAGTCATGCTTTACACAAGTATTTTATCAAATACATGTCCATGCATATACTTTACATGCTAACATTTATGCAGCTCTAAAGCAGGCAGACATTTCCATGGCTTCAGTCTAATCACTACATCTGCCAGTGTTTTATAAACACTTCCAGGCACTTACATGTCTTTATTCGATAGGTTAAAAATAGACATCTATGTGCAAGGGCGGCCCAAGGGAAATGCGAGGCTATGTGTGGAGACTCATTGCAGGGCCTCATTTGCATAAGGGACATCATTTGCATACATATTTGCATAATATTAACATGTGCTAACTTTTAGTAAACATGCCTCTTAAAGAGTGTCTGGATAAAGAAAAGACTACCAGATTTCTACATTACTCATATCTAGTGCCAACCGCCAGACACATATGGAAGGACTATAAACACTGCCCATATAGAACCCATAGCAAACCCACCATATCATAACAGCACTACCAGGACTCACAAAGCACCAAACCTTACCTATCAAAAGGCAACACCGCAAATATTAAACCAATACATCTCAGAGAATACCAATACATTTCCTACTGGGGAAAGAGAACAAGTGGCAATGTCAAATAGAAACTACATGAACAGAATACCTCAACTCGGTTATAGATGCAGAACATAGATCATCACCAAACAAAGAACAAGGGATCACTATTTAGAAATAGGAAGGCAATAATTAAAATGGGAACCCCAAAAGCCAATCTTGGAATGTACAACACTGGAGAAATAAAACTATAAATTAATTTCCTCTTGTTCTAAACAAAACACAAAGCGGTAACGATGCACATTTCCCAGAGCTGACATATTCCAGCTAATAAATTCAAAATAAAAAAGTATTTTTTAAACTTTTGTTGTTTGTGCATTTTATTTTTCAGTTGCAATTGCTCCAGTCACTTTCTTCTGGTTTCTTCGTGTCTTCTGCTAACTCTCCAATGTATGCTGTCCATTTGTCCTTTCTTCTAGTTTTTTTCCATTCTCTCTCTACATCTGCGTTAACATACCAATCTTTCCCTTTTGCTCTTTCCTCCATCTCTTTCTTTATTCCTTTTTCATCCACTCAAATTTCACTCTTCCATCCTCAATCCTCACAATCTCCCAATACGCAGTCAAATGTAGATTTTTCTTCCCTCCCACACAAAATCTCTTTTCCCCTCTCCATACTCACTCCCCTCAGCCCCATCCCCTTTTAGTCCTCACCCAACATCAGCTCTCTTCTAGATCCAGCCACACCCAGCATCCACTCCCTTCTAGTCCCATTCTGTAATCCACCCTCATCAGCCCATTTCCAATCCTAGCCCCCCCACCAGCCCATTTCCAGTCCTATCCTAGTCCCATCAGCCCTTTCCAGTCTAAGCGCCCCATCAGCCCATTTCCAATCCTAACCTCCCCATCAGCCATTTCCAGTCCTATCCTAGCCAACATCAACCCATTTGAAGTCCAAGCCCCCATCAGCCCATTTCAAATCCTAGTGACTTGAGAAGAAGGGTTATATGTCTGGAACAAACTACCTGAGTTTGTGCATCAGGCTTCATCTCTGGCCCTTTTCAAATCCAGGCTGAAAACTCACCTCTTCAAGGCCCGGGGTGTAGGGAGAGATGAGAGGAAAGGTCCTAGAGGGAAGACCTATCATAGCCACTTTTTATCAGATTGTGAATCTTCTTGAGTAATTTACATCATTATATGGCCATGTTCTTTGTTGTATGTGGGACGTACCAAGTGTAGAATACATCTTCGTTTGAATGAGCATAAGAGCTGTATTACTAATGCTGTGTTGATAACCACTTTGATTGCTCATTGGGTAGCTAAGGGACATACAACTTCTGATCTGAGATGGCGTGTGGTTGATTATATGTGACTATCTTGGAAGAGAGGGGATGGATTATCCCTATTTAATAAGAAAGAGTCTGAATGGATGTTTCGATAATGTGCTTTTGAGCCATATAGTTTAAATCAGGAGACAGCCTCTGGCCTGAGCGGTATATCAAATTCAAAATAAACAAACAAACAAACAAACAGAGTGAATGACATTGATTTGAGTGGCGTTTGTTGTTTGGGTGATTAGCTAACTATGGAACTTTGAGAATTTCCTGGTGGTGTTTTTTGATTTTGAGTCGAGTGGTTGATTGGAAGTGTTGTGCTGGATGCTGATTGGTGGATTTAAATTTGCTGTTCTGGTGGTGATTAGTTGATCAAAGATTTGATTTTGTTGGATTTGATTTGTGGTATTGAGATGGCTTGTAGGATTTGATTGGTGGATTTGAATCTGTGTGTAATGTGTAATTGGTTTATATCCTACCTTGGGGAGGAGTTATGCTGCCTTTATATTCTAGAATGAATGAAGCTGGTTGAGCTTTTGATTGGAAGGATCTTGAAGGGGCATTTAAATAATGTTATATCACTGACACAGTGTTATATCACTGACACAATATTGCGTCAGATGTTGGATGTATTTATGATTTATGCTGTATATTGCCTGGCTATTCTGGAATCATAACTGTTGTCGATGGATTTCATTGGAGTGATGAATCTTATTGGTCTGGCCTGACAGACCAATAAGATTCATCACTCAAATGAACTCGGTCAGTGATACAATATACGGTAGTTTACAAGCTCCGATCTATCCCCTGGAATTCCATTATCCTTTCACCACTCTTTCGGCATCCACTCTCATGCTCTCAATATTCAATCTTTCCATTTAGCATTAAACTTCCTTCATCCATCCTGATACAGTTTCAGTATCTAAGCATTCAGTCAATTCCACAATCCACCTTGTTAGCAATAATCTAACTGGAACAGATAATACAAGGAGATTCAGCCTGCTGCATGTTCAGTCAGAACAGTGCTGCCTCTTCATTGCAACTATTGCAGGAAGTGCTTTAATTTTACTTATTGTCATAAACAGTTGGAAAGTAAGAGACTAGATCTTTTCCTTGGATGTTGAAGAGGTTTAAATATTTCTGGAACATTGTAATTGAAACACAATGTATAAAACAGGACATTGCCTTTCCTTCCCTCAGCTTTCTTCGACTCTAATCCCTTGGATACAGGCTAAGAAATTTTCTCATTGATTTTAGGAAAATCATAACTACACCACAATTCATGTGATGGGTCAAAATCAGGGTTGAATCAGCCTCTTCAGTTGACATGTTATGATGGCAACCCTACTGTTAAACCTGCAACAAGTTATAAGAGCATGCCATACTTGGTTAGACCAAGGGTCCATCAAACCCAGTATCCTGTTTTATCAGTGGTCAATCCAGGATACAAGTTCCCGTCTGGCTCCCAAAAGGTACACAGATCCCATGCTACTTGTCCTGGGGGTAAGCAGTGGATTTCCTCGGTCCACTTTAATAATGATTTATGGACTTTTTCTCCAGAAACTCTTCCAAACCTCTTTTAAACCCAGCGACACTGGTATTAGAGCTAATGGATTCTTGGGGCACCATAAGTTCCTGTGAGTTTGCTGGTAATTTCTGAACTGCTGGTATTGCACGTCTGCCTTATAATCTTCATTCCATTGTTCTTTTAATTTCATATCATTTTGCTCTGCCTCACCAGCCTATCCCCTGCTCCTGTTTTTTTTTCCAACTGTATTTCCCACTCCCTCACCAGGCTCATTTCCCCTCCATAGCTCTTATACTTCCCTCTTCCCAGTCTCCATCCCACATCTCCTACTTTTCACAGGGAGGAGTAGCCTAGTGGTTGGGGCAAGGTACTTCAGGCCAGAAGGTCAGGGGTTCAAATCCCACTAGAGGACAGCAACCTTGGGCTGGAAGGACTGGGGTTTCTAGTCCCACAGATGCTCCTTGTGGTCTTGGGCAAGCCACTTAACCCTCCATTGCCCATGTTCCCTGTAAGTATTAGTGTATGTGTCTCATATCCCCGCATGTTAAATGTATCCCCCAATTGTGTTGTGACCGCTTTGATTGAAGGATAAGGCGGTATACAAAAACTGTCTAAATAAATAAAATAAAAATAAAAAAATATCAATTTATCTCATCTTCTCTTGTTCTATACTTCTAAGTTTCTATCCCCTTATCTCTCTCTTTAGCAGCTATCCTTTCCAGCTCTTGCTTCCTTCTCTCAAACAAACAAAAAAAGTTAGACCCAAGTTTCAGTAGTCATTCAACACTACCCCAGCAGATCTGCATATGAGTAGAAGCAGGGCCCATGCGCACCCTAGGCGATCCTTCACCCTTACACTCTCTGTCCCAAAGATTTTAATAATTAAACTCAACAATTCTGATCATCCCAACACAACTCTTCCCACACCAATCCTGTAAAAAGGCATAATTGGTCATCAAGGGCCCGATATTCAGCCCATGGCAGTCAGCATTTTAAAGCCCCTGGACACCATGGGCAAAAACGAAACTGGATATTCAGCACTGCAATTTGAATATCCTCTGGCTCTGATTTTCTGGATTCCAAGAATGTATCAATAAATATAAAAACTAAATATAAATAATTTAGTTTTTATATTTATTGATACATTCTTGGTTTCACATCATTTTTAAAGATATCATTTCTATATATTTATGTTTTTAACTGTTTGATTTTATCGTTAACATGTATTTAATATCACAGGTTTTCTGCCTGTTTGATTAACATGTTTAATGTAATAATTAAAGTTATGTTTTAATTGTATGTATTATATACATATTTATGATGATTATTATTATCTATTAGTATTGTCATTTTTCTTTGAGGTGTGCTCCTTTTAAGACCCCCTGAAGAAGGCTGGTTAGCCGAAATGCGTCGGAGCGTAATAAACAAGGTTTTCCACCTATAATTGTTGTCAGTCCAGGGTCTGCTTGTTTTGTTCTTCTATTGGTGTGCGGATCCCTCTGCTCTTTTTGGTACTGTGGCATGGCTATCCAGACAGTGATGATATTCAACCATGCTCTGGATAGCCAACCCACACAAAATTAGGTCTGCTATTAAGAACAAACATCACCACTAAACAAATAAGAATCCTCCAACATCTGCGCCTGCTACTAGAAGCACATAATTTCCAAATAGGATTTCAAGCGATGAGTTTCCTTTATTTTGATTTCTGTAATGCTACTTATCAAGGAATTCCCAAAAGTGCTTTACACCTTCCTCTACAAATGGCCCAGCACACAGTAACTCAAATCCTCCAGGGTACATTTAGAATGAACCACATCACACCCATATTAAAACAACTCCCTTGACTTCCTTTACAAAGCTGAGTAAAATACAAAGTCCTAGTAACCATCTTCAAAATTTCACATAACTTAACCTCATAGTATCTACAATCTATCCTCCAAAAAACGCCAAATAACAGACTCAGAAGAAAATATATTTATCCTACTTCTCAAAAGAATTAAGAGCAACCAAACAATACGCACATGTGCATTTTCCTTATATGCACCTGGACTTTGGAACGCTCTCCTGGACAAAACTAAAGCTATACCAGACCTTACAACATTTTGTAAGGAATTATCAACTCTTCTGTTTAACCCTGGGAGTACCGATGGAGTCAGAAGTGACCCCATTGCAAGTTTCACAACGAGTATCTCGGAAACTAGTTGTTCAAGAATGCAATCTTTTTATGACTTTTCACATGTCAATATTCTCTTTATATTGCACCATGAGAGGAATAATATTCATCCGCTAGGTGACGCTAGTGATGAATTGCAGCACAGAATACCAGTGGGGTCATTTTTGACCCCAGTTGCTTACGTCAGGTTTGGATCGTGATACAATTTGCAGTTTTGTGAATTTTTTGATCTGACAAAAGGTATTTATCATTAATTATGTATCATTTATTTTTTGTACTCTTATTTTATGAAAATTACACATTTTCTGTAATTGATATCATACGTTCTCTCATTATTTCCGATGAAATCTAAAGGCTTTCAGCTCGTTCATCACGATTATTGTACACCTATAGTAAAACTGCTTTGAGTTTTATTCAATTTTATCTTTGTTTAGTTTAGGTTATTGTTTATGATGTCAAAACAAAAGTATTCAGCTGCCCAAGTAAGAGAAATATTGCAACGAGATGCTGACAGTGACAGCTCTGAGTCGTCTGATGATGCAGCATATTCAGCAAGCAAAGAAGCATATCATCCAAGTTCGGGCGATAAATCTGATGATGACAGTCATGATTCAGATGGCGACAGCAGTTGGTCGCCAAGTGAATGTGAGACTGATGTTGAGCCGGTAACATCGCCTTCAGCAAAGAGTCAAGTTACAGGTCGAGGCTGTGCTGGACAGGGAAGAAGGCAGGAGTCCTCAGTGTCAGTATCATCTGTGAGGAATCTTAGTTGTGGTCATAGAGGAGCTAAGAGGTCATCAACTATAAGCACAAATGTTGCCATTGAAGCCTATGTTTCTAAGGATGCCACATCATGGAACAGGAAACCTATAAAGCAAGCTGCTGGAAGATACGCCAGAGCTAATGTCAGGCCCGTACAACAAGGTCCTACAAGATATACTGTACGAAATGTCGATGGCCCTCTCGCAGCATTCCACTTTTTCATGAGGAAGAACTTATTGAATGAAATCATGATGTGGACGAGCAAACAAGGAAGACACATTTATGACGACACCTGGAAAGATTTGACAGACGGAGAATTTCAACGTTACTTCTGATCCTCTCAGGCATGTACAAGTCACAAAATGAATCCATAGTTCAGTTGTGGAACCTTGAAGATGGTCGTTCTGTTTTTCGTCAAAAATATGGCCCATAACCGTTTTCAGCAAATTTCTTGTTCTCTCAGATTTTATGATGCAACCAACAGAGGTGAACAACGAGGCGTGGATAAGCTTGCTCCAATCAGACACGTTTTTGATACCTGGGAAGCAACTCTAAGTGACGTCTTTGTTCCTGGTGAAAATGTTACCATGGATGAGCAACTGCTTACATTTCGTGCCCGTGTTCCATTCAGACAATATATTCCCAGCAAACCTGGGAAATATGGCATAAAGCTATGGATGTTGTGTGACAGTGCAACGTCATATGTTCTGCGTCTTCAAGTATATACAGGAAGGGAACTCGGACAAAACAGGGAACAGAATCAGGGTGAAAGGGTTGTGCTGCAACTCACTGAAGGATTGACGTGATCTGGCAGAAATGTTGACAATTTCTTCTGCAGTTTATTCCTGTCACGGAAATTGCTAGAAAAACAAATGACACTTTTGGGGACAATTCGAAAGAATAGAAAAGAATTACCTCCAGAATTTGTAACAGCAAAGGGCCGAGAGGTATTCACTTCACTGTTTGCCTTTCGCGATGACACCACTCTGGTTTCCTATTGCCCGAAGGAAAAGTGGTTGTTCTTCTGAGCAGTTTGCATGATCAAGAAGAAGTAGATAACACACGTCCAGACATAAAAAACACGCATGATCTTGGACTATAATTCTAGTAAGGTGGAGTAGATACGGCAGATCAAATGTTGCGCACATATACCACAAAACAAATGACAAGACGCTGGCCAGTGACAATCTTCTACAACATGTTGAACATCAGTGCTTTGAATGCCTTCATTGTTTGAATGTCACTAAATCCAGAATGGCAGTCCAAGTCAAAGCACAGACGTCGTCTATTCCTCTTGGAATTAGGAAAGCAGCTGCTTCAGAGTAATTGCAGCGAGACTTCTTCCAGCATTGAAGAAGCCACTGATGCTGTTTGCAATGTCGGGATCCCAAAGAAAAGGGCAAGGTGTCACTGCTTTTCCAGAGAAAAAGACAAGAAAAGCAACATAGTTTGCACCTCCTGCAAGCGCAATGTTTGCAAAGAACATTCAGAAATTGTCTGTGTCTCATGCAAATGACTGTAGTACTTTAATGTGTTCATCAAGTGCATGCAAAAACTGCTTTCATGGCAAATCTTCTTCATGCAATTTTATGATAAAAGCATTAAATTTCAAAACATTTACCCTTCATATAATAAATAATTAATTCTGAATAATATTTTGTCTGTTTAGTTTAAAATTTTCATGGTTAACAATTAAAATTTATCGTGGGGACATTTATGACCCCAACGGTATTCAGTGTGTGCAAAAAATCTCGGTAATTCCAGGGTTAAAGAACACTTTGGAAATGGAACCTAACAGACAAGCATGAAAAAGTCCAAATAAAAGGACTTATACCACATGATCGTAGTCATCTCTCTGTTCATAACCTATTTAACACAACTCACTTTTTACAAACAAGCCTACTATCAAATCTCACTTACTCATGCAAGGACTAACTATACTTAGATTTAGTTATGTCTTCATTTTCTCTTGTTATTATGTTTTCTCTCTTTAAATGTATCAAGATGTAAGATGTAAACTGATGTGGTTAAATAGTTAAATGTAATCCCCATCCGTTTATCATGATTAAAGTTAAATATAAACCGCTTTGATAATAGGGAAAACGCTCTATAAAAACTGTTAAATAAGCAAGCACTGGGACTGCCCTCAGACCACCCCAGCACAGTCTGGAGAGCGCTACGGAGGTTAGAGGGGATATTCAGCAACACTGACTGGTTAGTAACACCGAATATCCACCTGAGCAGAGTTTATCTGGTTATCAGCTCCTGCTAACCAGATAAACCCCATTTGAATAACCGGGCCCCATATTTTAACATATTATTCATTTACTTTACAAATGTTTATACCACTTAGTCACAGCAAGACAAACAATTTCTCCAAACGGGTCATTTTTGCACATACCATAACAGTCATGAACCTCACTCCTAAGCCACGGTATGTGGAATACGATCTCAGTCCCTCAAATGTACTGCTAACGCTCACCATAGCACTTGAATTGTGCCAAAGAGAGCTTCCTTCTGGAGTTCATAAGATGTTACATGTATGGGTAATTTGTCAAGATGTGACTGGAAATTCTTCTTTATTAGGCCTGTGGCTCCCAATACAATGGGAAATAATTCAGTATCTTTCTGCCACATTTTCTTAGAGGCCAATTCCATTCATGCACGTCCAGCCCCCTCTACAGCCAAGCAGAATCTGGTGTGCAGCCCCTGCAGGATCAGAATCGGATCTAGCACCTGGATGAGCAGGCCTGGACCCATTCCTGTCCAGCCATATATCCCAGCAACTACCTGGCTAATTCAGCTGGTTCCGTGAATGGACCCACGGTGCCACGGCGTCCCATTGCCATGGCACTGTGGCTCCATTCACGAGCCGCAATCCTGGCCTGCCAAACCCGGATGCCTGTTCAATGCAGCCCGACCCCCAATCCAGTCTTCCAAAGCCCTGGGTTGGGCTGCAGGGAACCCCCTGCGCTCCCTCACTTGTGTTCCCTGGTCCCGTGCTGCGATCCCCCTCCATCCAGGGGGACTTATTCCACTTTTGAGGTGGAATAAGTCCCCCATCAAGATTCGAGGACCCAGATATACAGGGCCGACCTCTGAATCAGTTCTGTATTTCCAGGGTCACGGCCTGCCCATGTCCTGCCCTGGCTCCACCTCGGGAACACCCCCTCTCGCCCCCGTCTAGGCCTCCCCGTACAAACCTGCTCTATGTATGGGAAGGGTATTGACAAGGCCAGCAGGGGGATGAATAGTGGGGATGGACATCCCGATGGGACATCCATCCCCACTATTCACGGGACAGAATGACCCCCTTAGTCTCTGACTGCCTTTCTTGGTACTTCAGGATTTTTTCACTCGCCGCTTATGTGTGTGCTCACTCTCCCTGCAGGTAAGAGAATGTGCTAATGGCTCTTTGAGCTATTGGGGCTGTCAGGATCTATTCTTTTTATTTATTTATTTATTTATTACAGGCTCTTATATACCGCACTATTTGAGATCAGCGCGGTTTACAATATAACAATATACCAGAACAACAGGTTGTTTGGTTTTACATATAACAGGAACAAGAACTTGGATAAAACAAGGGGGAAAAAGTTGAACTGAAACTATTTACATATGTAATTACATGTATATACAGCAGTATTATTCTTAGGTTGGGATGGGTCATGTGGAACAGGTGATTTTGCTTTGACTGCTGCTGCTTCACCTTTCATGGTTAGAACTAGCCCTGAGAAGTGGGCTTTGGTATAGGAATTTCCCTCTGTAGGGGCCCAGTTCACAGTCTGAAGCTGTAAAGCAGAATGTGCTCAATAGTGATTCAGGACAGCAAGAAAAAAGTAAAACATATTGTATAAGGACCAGTCTAAACTGGAGCAGTAGATACATGAGAGGCCGACCATCAGCAGCAACTGAGTGATGATAAAAATGTGTCCATTTCCTAACAAACTGTAAATACAGTCCAAAGGAGGCAGCAGATTGACACAGTTTTCATAATAGTTATTTCCAGTGACTGGCTAGAAATGCCATTTGACAAAACTACTCTCCAGCAATAAAACAAATCATGAAATAATGGGATCCTTGAACTTGCAGCTAAAGAATGAAAACAGAAGGCTGTGATACTTTAGTAGCGACGTTTAGGGACCCAAAGATCCTAGACATTCTCCAGGACCAGGCAGGAAGTCAGTCCTCACATATGGGTGACATCGGCACCGACGGAGCCCCCATGAGGAACATTTCCCCAGCTTTCAAGGAAAGCCTTTGGGAATGCAGCACGCATGCGTGGTCCCCTTCCCGCCCAAGAGTGCCATTTTGCTCAGTATTTCTTTTTACGCAGATCCCAACGGACGTGAGTTCGTGTCACCCGGGAAAAGTCCATTTTTTTTTTGGCTATTTTGGCTTTTTCTGATCCGGTTCGACACCGGTTCCCCTTCTCGCCTGGGCTCGGTACACCGGTATCAAGTCTGGAGTTTTGATTTTCGGTTTTTGTCCTTCGTGACTAGCGTTCACGCTCTTTTTGTGTTTTCACTGGCAGCCTGGTCTTTTGACCTTGCAGGGGCCCTTTTTCCCCCCGATGGCTGCCAGCGGGTTCAAAAAGTGTGATCGGTGCAAGAAACTTATGTATCTCACCGACACACATGACTGCTGCCTCTGTTGCCTCGGGCCAGACCATGACCCGCTGGCCTGTGGCCCGGGCGGAAAAATGTCATCAAAGGCACTTCAGAGCCGTCAGCATCAACATGAGAGAATTTTCTCAGAGTCCATGTCCGGCTGGGCCCGGACTTTGTCAGAAGCCTCGACATCTCGGGAGTCTGACCCCAAGCGCCATCAGGGTTCCTCTGAGAGGGAGTCTCCCACCCGGGAGTACAGAAGGAAGAAGAAGCTCGCGAGGGTGGTGTCGGTGGAGGCTCCTGGATCCTCAAGGGCCAGGTCGCATAGCCCTGACCGCCGCCCTGGGCTCTCGGAGTTGGAGAGGCCATCCAAGTTACCTCGCGTGGAGCCGGAGTCCCTGAGTCACGTAAGTGCTGTTGTCCTCGTGGACTCTCCTCCAGGGGAGCCGACGTCGGGCCCAGCGCCATCGGGGCCCGAGTCTGGGGCTGCTGAGTCTCCCGAGCTTGGACTCAGGTTGACGGCCTTGGAGAGCAGCTAGGCTGCCTTCATGGAACAGCAGTGGGTGCTGATCACCGGTCTGACCAGTGCATCTGCCCCGACCACCGGGACCTCGACGTCCAAGTCGACCCCGGAGACCGAGCCGATCCTCGAGTCAATGAAGTCTCGAATCGATCCTCGGTCAAGGTCCCCCTCGACCTCCCATGTGGGGCCAAGGTCGTCGTCAACGCCGATACCCTCGGCATCGGGGCAGGTGGCACCGAGGCCCACACGGCCAGAGCCGCTCGATTCCTCCTCGGAGGAGTCGGCGTGGGAGACGGAGGACGAGGAGTCCCTGTACACCTTCGGACTCACCGGAGTCCGAGCCTTGGAGAAGGTCCCTCCCGGAGGATACCTGATTCTCAGACTTCGTGAGGGACATGGCCAAAGCCTTGGCCTTCCCTGAGGACGCCGAGGAGTAGCCTCGAGCCAAGGAGCTCGATGCCCTCCAGTATGACTTTCCTCCGAAGGAAGCCTTTACTGTACCAGGTTCCTCCGATGCTGGAACAGCTGCTCTTCCGTATGTGGGAGGCACCGGCCTTGGCGCCGGTTCCTAGCAAATGGATCGATTCCATTTATCAAGTCCGTAAGAGCCCTGGGTTCCAAAAGGCGCAGCTACCGCACAATTCCATGGCCTGAAAAGTCAGAAGATGCACTCTTTGGTGCCCGCCGGCCGGGAGGCCCGGAACCTGGATGCCCTCGGTAGAAAGTGCTTCCAGGGCTCTATGCTATTTGCCGTGTCCAGACCTACCAGCTGTACATGGGCATGTACTGTCGCCGCGCCTCCTGCCCGGGCCGATAGCCAGTAAGAAGGAGGGTGTCGCTTTATTGCCCTCTTCGAATAATGTCCATAAATATGGCTGCCAGCTAGGACTGCTGGGAAATATAGTTTACTTATTCTTTAGAGCAAATAGTGTGACCACACGGTGTTAGGCGAAAAACAGAGAATATTTTTATTTTTCGGGATTTCCCCCTCGCATCAAATTCAATAGCACTGAACATAAATTGGATACGTCCCCAAAACAAAGAATAAAGTCCAACAGGTTGTATTCACAGAGTTGGTCACTTTTAACAGCAGTTAACTTTGGTACTAGGAACTGGCTTACAAAGCTCAGGCTGTTAACGTTTTCCAATGTAACTTAACTTCTCTTATGAAGACTGTTTTTCTCACATCTTCTTTACACAAGAGGCACACAGCTTCTAAACCACCCAGTAAGTTTTACTTCTCTTCAGAGCATTGGGGAAAACACATTGGCTTAAAACTTCTGGTGCGTTTCTCTTGCTGTGTCCTTCAGCTTCATACAAACAAGCTTGGCTCTGCTTTAAACACTCATTCCCTTACATGTGCTTAGGCTCAGCACATCTCAAACTCATTAGCTCTGCAATATGAGCACTGCATTTCCTCAGACTCACTTTCATACGGTTCAATGCAGCTTTCTATCTCCATCTCTTCAATGGATTCATTGCAGCTATTTTCAGGTGGAACAGGGTCATAGAGCTTACTACTCTGCTTCTGCAACAACTCATTCAGCTTTGCTAACAAGAGTTTCTTTTGCTCTATCTCAGCAGAGAGACTTTGGCTAGGGAACATAGAAAAGCTATTTTGTCTACCTTTGCAGCTTAGCTGAGTTGCTTCCCCCACTAGGAACTGACTCTTTCAGCTTTCTTTCATGCAGGGACTTTGAAACACGCACTTGCCTTGACTCTGGGCCTCTTAGCTGTTCCAATCCTTCCTGCTCTGTGCCATGCTGCCTTCTCTCTTCATACAATTGCCTTTCTCCTGGCAGTTTCCCTTTTAGCTGTGTCTGCCTCTGATCTGCTCCTCTCAGATCCAACTGCTCGTCTCTGTTCCTGGTTCCAGCTGCTCTACTGCTTGTGCTGCTAGTTCTAACTGACTGCTCAAACACTGCAGTTTTAAACTGATCCTTCTTAGGGACCACACCCTTCTCCCAGCCCACGTGGGAGCTGTTAGGAGTTAACCTAGCTCTGATGTGCTGAAGTGGGCGGGGCTTGATACTGGCTGCACTCTGACTCAGAGGTTTGTGGTTGCTAGGGAAACCCTGTTTGCTACCATTTTTAAAGGAACAGGATTCACTTTCTTGCCACTCCATGTCCCCTGAACAGCCTTCGTCATCACAGTACCTACTGGCCTCTCCGAGGAACCTTTGCAGAGGTTCAAGGCTTTGTCAACAGGGATCCGAGAGTGCTCGAAGTTTATCTCTCGAGCAGCCTATGATGACTTCGAGGCTTTGGCCCGGGTAGCCGCGGCCGGCATCGGTGCATGCCATCAAGCCTGGCGGCAGTCATCAGACCTGGAGTCATGGGTTCAGGACAAGTTGGTCGATGTCCCCTGCCGAGGTGAAAACCTTTTTGGTAAGCCCATGACTGAAAAGGCTGCAGAAATCGAGACTGAGACTCTCACCAGGACAAGGCTGTCCAGGAAGACTTCTGCCCCTTCTCAAAAAAAGAAGGGCTCGGGAAAGAAGCCCTTTTTCCCGAGGAAGGGTGCTGCCTACAAATCCTACCCTCAATATCAGGCCTCTCCAGCTCCCCAACAGGGCCAGCAGGCCAAGGGGCAGGGGCATGGGCCCCGTAGGCAGAAGACCCCCAAGTCACCAGCTCCAGCTCCTGCACAGCAGGGAGCGGGGTTTTGACTCCCACAGTATAGCCTCTTCTCCACAGCTGGCTCCAATCAGCACAGGAGGTCAGCTGACCCTGTACGCCTACAGGTGGCCAGCCATCACAGGGGATACCTGGGTACTCAGCATAGTCCAAAAGGGCTACATGCTCCACTTCCATCAGCTACCCCCCTCCTAATTTCCAGGGGAGCCTCCAAGACTCCCTTTGCACAGAAACCTCCTTCTCCAGGAGTTGGCAAGTCTTCTAAAGGAACAGGCGGTGGAACCGGTGCCTCACCACCTGGAAGGGCAAGGCTTCTACTCCAGGTACTTCCTTGTACCAAAAAGGACAGGAGGCCTCCGGCCTATCCTAGACTTGCAAAACCTAAACATGTTTCTGGAGAGAGAAAAGTTCAAGATGCTTACCCTTGGAATACTGCTGCCCTACCTCCAGCAGGGAGACTGGCTATGCTCCTTAGACCTAAAGGATGCTTATACTCACATCCTCATTCACCCAGACCACAGACAATATCTCAGATTTGTGGTGGGAGGAAACCATTTTCAATACAGGGTATTTCCCTTTGGCCTAACCCCTGCCCCCAGAGTTTTTCACCAAATGCCTGGCAGTGGTGGCGGCCTATCTCAGGAATCAGGGAATCTTTATCTTCCCATACCTGGACGACTGGCTCATCAGGGGCCAGTCTCTCCAGGAGGCCAGACAAGCCACTCTTCACACTGTCTCTCTCCTTCAGCATCTGGGCTTTGTCATAAACTACGCAAAGTCTACTTTGCTCCCCTCACAGAACCTAGAGTTTATAGGGGCAAGATTAGACACCCTGCAGGCAAGAGCTTACTTGCTCGAGGACAGGGCCCACAGGCTGATGGACTTGGCGAACCAGTTCCAAAGCAATTCTCAGGTCTCCGCCAGGCACTTCCTGCGGCTCCTGGGCCACATGGCATCCACAGTACATGTGACTCTGAATGCCCGTCTGCACATGCGGGCTGCTCAGTGGTGCCTCAGAACTCAGTGGGTGCAGGCCACAGGCCACCTCCGAGACAGAGTAAAAGTGTCCAAACCACTTTTGGACTCCTTGCAGTGGTGGCTACCGATGCTTCCTTAAAGGGCTGGGGTGCACATTGCCAGGGCATGTGCACTCAAGGCCTCTGGTCTCCTCGGGAGGCCACACAACAGATCAATCTTTTGGAGCTGTGAGCAATCCGCTTGGCTCTACAGACTTTTTCTCATGCCCTCTCTCACCAGTCTGTCTTAGTACAGATGGACAATCAGGTAGCAATGTTCTATGTGAACAAGCAAGGGGGCACGGGGTCCAGGCTCCTATGTCAGGAGGCGAAGGCCCTTTGCTCCTTTGCAGTCAAACAAGGCATGTTTCTCAAAGCAGTTTATCTACCTGGTCAGGAGAACTTCTTAGCAGACAAGCTAAGCAGGATTCTCCAGCCCCACGAATGGCAGTTGAATCCATTGGTGGTCCAGCAGATCTTCCTACGATGGGGACTTCCATCCATCGATCTCTTTGCAAGTCCACTGAACCATCAGCTGCCCAGGTTTTGCTCCAGACAGCTGCATCCCCTGAGAATGGCAGCAGATGCTTTTCTGATCTCTTGGTCTACGGGCCTCCTGTATGCGTTTCCTCCCACGCCCCTGGTGGCCCAAACTCTGTTCAAGATTCTCCGGGGCAAGGCCTCGGTGATTCTGGTAGCCCCCAGATGGCCAAGGCAACCGTGGTTTCCAGTTCTGCTACAGTTGGCGGTGGAAACTCTTTTCCCTCTGGGGTTGCAACACGATCTCCTGTCTCAAGATCAGGGTTCCCTTCTGCACCCCAATCTCAGGTCCCTCAATCTGATGGCCTGGCTGCTGAAAGGATAGTGCTAGCTCCCTTGCTTCTACCTAAGAAGGTTGAAGAGGTGATTTTGACCTCTAGGAGGCAGTCCACCAGATAGTCCTATGCCCTCAAGTGGCATAGGTTCATGATATGGTGTGCTCAGTGCAATGAAGATCCTTTCTCTTGCCTTGTGCCAGTAGTATTGCAGTATCTACTTCACCTGTCAGACCTAGGCCTTAAGTCTAACTTTTCTCGGGTCAACCTCAGTGCTCTACCAGCGCACCACTCACCGGTGGAGGGACAGTCTCTGTCAGTTCATCCCATGGTGTCCCGCTTCCTCAGAGGTCTGCTTCTTCTCAAGCCTCCGGTTAGTCCACCAGCGACTGAGTGGGATTTGAACGTGGTCTTGCAGCAACTTACTCACCCACCATTTGAGCCGATGGCTACTTGCCATTAGCGCTTCCTTTCTTGGAAAGTGCTCTTCCTGGTAGCTCTTACCTCGGCCATACGTGTGAGTGAACTACAAGCTCTGGTTTCTGATAGACCATATACACGGTTCTATAGGAACAGGGTGGTCCTACAGACCTACCCGAAGTTCCTTCCAAAAGTGGTCTCTTCTTTCCACCTCAACCAGGAGGTGGTTCTTCCGACCTTCTTTCCCAGGCCACATACCAGCCAGGCTGAAACAGTCTTGCATACCCTGGACTGTAAGAGGGCGTTGTCTTTTTACATAGAACGTACGAGGGGGCATCGAAGGGCCACTCAGCTCTTCATCTCCTTTGACCCTAATAAACTAGAGTTACCTGTCTCCAAGCGTACGGTGTCCACTTGGGTAGCAGATTGTATCGCCTGGGCGTACAAGGCAGCCGACCTCCCCTTGCAGGGTCGGGTCACGGCCCACCGTGTCAGAGCGAAAGCCGCGTGAGTAGCTCATCTCCACTCTGTTCCATTGGCAGACATCTGCCGGGCCGTTACTTGGTCTTCAAGCCAGACTTTTGCAGCCCACTACTGCCTCGAGAGAGAGTCCCAAAGGGACAGTGCTTTCGGACAGGCGGTACTCCGTAATCTCTTTGGGCAACTCCTACCCTCCGACCCTTATGTTGGGTTACCGTACGGGGGTGTTCTCAGAGGATATTCTTCTCACAAATGCTGAGGCTCTTGCGAGGGAGCCTTTTTTCAGCTTAGGGTTCCGGTATTCTAGAGCTGGGGAGTCCCATATGTGAGGACTGACTTCCTGTTTGGTCCTGGAGAAAGAGTAGTTACTCACCTGTAACAGGTGTTCTCCAGGAGCAGCAGGAATCAGTCCTCACGACCCTCCCTCCTCCCCTGGAGTTGCTGTCATATACTTCATTTTGTTTTTTTGCTGTCTTTTAGCTATGTCATCAGACTGAGCAAGATGGCACCCTTGGGCGGGAAGGGGACCGCGCAGGCCTGCTGCATTCCCAAAGGCTTTCCTTGAAAACTGGGGAAATGCTCCGCACGAGGGCTCCATCGGCGCCAAAGTCACCCATATGTGAAGACTGATTCCTGCTGCTCCTGGAGAACACCTGTTACAGGTGAGTAACTACTCTGAACCAGCAGTGCACCCAGTGCCACTCTTAATAGAAATCATTGCCTTGCACTGCCAGATCTGATGTGACTTTCCACTCAGCTGAGCAGGAACCGAGACTTCCACTTGCTCCTCTAACTGACCTTCTGCAGATGCAGTGGACAGTCACAGGAATTGACCTATATTGGGGCTACTTACTCTTAGCATTGAACTATTAAAAGTAGCAAAAAAGTAACCAAGGGATTTTTAGAACAGCGGTGGTGCTATTTTTCTTGGATAAATTTCTGGGTTTTCAAAAGTCAAAAGTAGCAGTTGGACAAGGTGATGATTATGTGGATTCAGGGAGCACTTTTCATTCAAATAGGATCACGATATGATACAGTTTGGCATGTAAAGGCTCATGCATGCAACAGTCTCTGGATTGCACAATGCTTCCAGCATCCAAATTTCATGAAAGCTTCCAATAAGGCAAAGAATAATGATATTATTATTGCTTTGTTTATTTAAGTGCCGTCCAATCAATGCTGACTCCTGGTGACCCAGCAGCCCCTGGGTTTTCTTGGAGAGATATGACCAAAAGTAGATTGCCAGGACTTTTCTTCCGAGGTAATGGAGGGTAAAGTGACTTACCCAAGGTCACAAGGAGCGCCAGTGAGAATTTAACCCAGATTTTTGGGGTGCTAAGCTGTTGCTCTAACCACTAGGCTACTACACAGATGAAAGAAATATTTGATTATCTCTCTGGAGAGGGGGCTATCCTGCTCCCCCAGCCCATTGAAACCTCGACTCAGCAGGGGTTGGTTCAGCATTTGTCCCCAGGGTCATAGTTGGGCAACGAACTCAGAAGCAGGCCAGTCAGCTGCCATGGGAGGGAGGAGAGACTGAAGCTGCTGCATAGGGGCAAGCCTGGAAGCAGCAGAACTAGAAGAAGCTTTGTCCAGAAGAGCCCCCCTCCCCCTCCCAGCAGTAGCTATAGCCAGGACCTCTCCACTGCAGCTGTACCTCTGCAAGCAGAAGAGGAGCTCCAGGAGCTCAGCCAGAGACAGAATGAGGAAAGGATCCTCGAGCGCACCCTCCTCCCCCCCCCCCCTCCCCAGGAAACAGAGAGGAGAATGAACTGACCATAAAATGAAGCATAAAGAAGAATAGCCAGCATCTGGGTCTCATGCCACTGCAGTAAGGAAAAAGTGCATGCTGTTGGAAAAGCATCTGCTGAAGAGGGAAAGACCCACTGCAGATCAAAGCAGCCCCACATGCAGGGGAGAAAAAGCATGCGGAGGAGTAGAGGAGCAGTGCAGGAGGAACAAGAGGCCCACTCACCCCTCCCTCCTCCGAACAAGAGCAGGACGGTGTCAGAGCAGAGCAGAGAAGCTGAGAGCTGAAAGCAGCACTGCCAAGCATGAAATAGATGCAACCTGTGCTGAAGGTGAAGCGGCAAGAGAGGCTGGGGCCTGCTGAGCATCTCTGGAAAGAGGCCCAGGTCAGCAAAGAGCTGGGGAAGCCAGCCAGAGGAGTGCTCGGGAGGGGGCTGGAAGGAGCTGCAAGCTGTAGGTAAGCAGTGGTCCCAGACCAGTCAGCCTAAGGCTGTGATAAAACATTGGTTGGGAGGTGGCCTGTCAGCTAAAGAGTAGCAGAAGGAGCTTCTGACTTGAAAGAAAGAAATCCTTCCTCCAGAGGGACTGAAAAGCCAGCACTGATCCCTGAAGAAAAACAGCTAGGGAAGTAAGTGCAATAGTTTCTAGACAAAAAACTGAATTTATTTTTACTGTAGTTTAGTCCAAGTTTCATAGCAGTGCACGCACCAAGAATAGGAATACTTAGAGCAAGGAATCTGGTGGCCTGCCAGCGCTATAGACAGATTTTCAGTTGCCCATATTCGTTAGGTGCGACGAGGGACAGAAGGGCTTTACAGCCTGTACCATGGGACCCTCATCAGCAGAGACTGCCCAGGGCCCAGTAGATCAGAGCTACATCTGGGTGTGGGACCCAAAGATGCCTGTTGTGACATTAGTGCATGCACGCACACGTATACACTGGTCAGTGGATAGAGGAATTGAGTTCAATTACATGGTTTTGATGGAAGATATTTATATTTAAGATATTGACACCAACGAGAGCAGCTGATAGGAATTTGATCACAGAGGATCCAGGGTTTGGACTGCCTTGCATAACACAAGAGATGAGCATAAGCACAGTAGCCAAGGCTTGCAGCTAAAGTTGATTGTTAAGAGTTTTTATTAGTGACCAAGTATCCTCCTCGGACTGCGAGAGAGAGGCTTTACGTTAAGAGAGTTACTTGTGCAAGTAGTATGGTAACAAGTGCAAGGTGTGCCCTGCAAAGTTTGTTATTAATATTAATATTGCAAATCTTGGTGTTTGGAAGGGTGTATTTATCAAATGTGACATGCTATTTTACCTGGCTCTTTTTCTTTCTTTTAGCCCACAACTCCAATAAAATGTATTCATCTAGTCATTATTTCTGGTTATTGCCTACCTCTCCCCATCTCTTAAAATATTTTTGCATTTTGAGAACATTTTTTTTGCAGTGGTGTCTCTTGCTCCTATCTCCAAAACCATTCTTGGTGTTCATTTTGTGCCCCATCCCATAGGAGGGTTGCTGCCCAGTGGTCCTTGCTTGGTACCGATGCTGCAAGGGGAACCTCTGCAGCCGATCCTGCCCATGCAGGTGCATGGGTTGCATTACTGCTCAACTACAGAATTTCAGCATGAGGCAGAGCAGGGTGCACGGCTAAAGTCCCTTACCGAGTCCTTGTTTTCCAGGATCCCGCCCGGCCTGCAGCTCCATGCTTCCTCCATAACTCTCTGCTAACTAGGATAGCTTTATCAATACCTCTGTGGCTACTGTTCTGACTAGGGACAAAATTAACACCATGCCCACACTGGAATAAACCCGGCAGGTGACTCATAATTGTGAACTGCGGCCAACATGTTTCTGCTCCTTTAAATGAGTTACTTCTGAGCAGTTTATCCAGTCTTCTTTGAGTGTATTCTGTGTCAGAAAAAATAATCCCCTATTGTACTCAGCTATTCAGAAAAGCAATTCAATTACAAGTACTATGACTAGTTATCATAATTTATTGCCTTAACAATACTGCATGCTGCACATTAGACCAATCCATAATACAGCGGGATTAAAAGTACCAAGCCCTAGAGGGAAAGACTGGTGCTCTATAAACCGGAGCACGCTCCTCCAACTACCAACTGCTAATTAACTACAGTACTTTCCAGTTTCCTCTGTTTTGGGTTCAAAGCTTGTTTCTTTGATAGTATATCATTTCTTCCTTTGACACTGTCTTCAACTCTTCTTTCATTTGCCATAGTGACTCAAGGAGCCAAGCTAAAAATGCCCAGAAGACCCAGGAGCTGCTGGGTCACCAGGAACCAGTATTGACTCAAAGCACACATTGCATTTTTTACCTTTCTTGTGTAGTCTATTTCTAATATTTTCCCCATCCCCCCCCCCTCATTGTCTATATGGATAGCTGTTTTTCAGGTTTTTAAGGGTATTTTCATTGATGGCTTTTTAAATACAGGACCATACCTGTGAGTGTCTGGTACACTCACAAGCTTATTTCCATAATCATTGCTTTATAGTTAGAGATGGTCAGTCATATGGTTATGTATCATGAGATGTGCTTAGACAGTTTTTAGGTGTCACAGTGTCTTATGCTGCTGTCCCTCCCCCCCCCCCCCCCCCCCGGCTGATGTTACTATTGCTTGCCCCATTCGTTTGAGAGATTGTTTGCATCCTCTCTCTGCAGCTGGCACTTTGTAGTAAGTTCTTTTTGTATTTATTATTATTTATTTATTATTTTTGTCCCATTCTTTGTTTTTTTAGATAGGATATCCACATACGCTTTTGTTTTTCTGGTAGGGGGAGAGTAGACCTTTTTTGTTCCACCCAGGGGTGTGTATGGTGATGTCTCCTGGAGGTTGGTGGCTTCCTTTTGGTTTTCCTGAGTTTTTGCTATTTTATTCTGGCGCTACCATCTTATTTAGCTGATTTGTTTTATGATTTGATCAATTATTTATATAATTGTTTTGCATGTGGTTTGTATGCTCAGTATGTTCTGTTTTGGTTTTGTTTTTTTCAGATTATAAACCATATGCCCTGGAAGAATCCCTTTGTTTTGAGCATTATTTTGTACAAATGTATATTTATGCCCCTGATGCAGGATTTATTCCGAAACATGTTGGACTTTTAACTAGTGTTTCTGAAGCATTTGCACTTTAGTGTAGTTTTAACATTGGTTTTAACTATTTATTGTTTATCATAGCTTGGGCTGGAAGGACTGGGGTTTCTAGTCCCACAGGTGCTTCTTGTGGTCTTGGGCAAGCCACTTAACCCTCCATTGCCCATGTTTCCTGTAAGTATTAGTGTATGTGTCTCATATCCCCTCGTGTTAAATGTATCCCCCAATTGTGTTGTGGCCACTGTGATTGAAGGATAAGGTGGTATATAAAACTGTCTAAATAAAATAAATACCATAATAAAACATTAGTAGTGCTTTTAATGTGTTGGTATGCTGACGACCACTTCTTTGCTGCTTGTTCTATTATATTCCTCTTATTATATTGTGTGTAGTTCTCAGAGAAGAAATTAATACACCACCTAACTATTAAAATAGAACCATTTCTATACAACAAAGGTGTAATATCTTTTTGTGTCTGTGTTTGATGAGGGGGGGAGGGAGGGCGATGCATTTTCATTTCCATCACTTTCATGCTAGCACGTGCTATTTCATGTTAGTGTGCACCGAAACAAAACGATGTGAGCTAAAATCAAACAAAAGTGAATGAAATCAAATAGCAGAAAACTAAATGAAAATTGTTCCTTTCTTTATCTGTAGTGACAAGAGAGGGTGATTTGTGTTTCGATTTTCAGGGATTATCCCTGGCTCCATGGACTAAAATCACCTCTTGGCCCCGATTTCAGTGCAGACTGAGGCACAGGACTTTTCTTCTCCTATAAGCCCCTCCACTGGAGTGCAAGTGGCCTAACAAGTCTTCTCGATCCCCCCTCCCTCCACATCAGCAGCAGGACTGATGCTCAATAGCACGGCAGCTTCCTGCACCTTACAGAACCAGTATCCTCTCTATGTCTGGGGGACTCCTCCCTACTCCAAGATGCTACCTTGTCTCACAGATCTGACCTCCAAAACTCTGGCAACCTTAACTAAGGGGGTTGTTTCAGAAGCCCTATACAAGTGTAAATCACGTCCACATATAAATGGCCATTTTAGAAATGGACCGATTCACACATGGATAGCCATACCATGTCAAACATGCATGCGGGTGTGCAGGGGGTATGCTGGCATGTGGGGCAGGTAGAACAAAACTCTACATGTGCATTACCCATCTCATATAGACAATGCGCATGCAAGTCCGATAATGCCCATGTTCAGATTTACAGCTGCTCTCTGGCATGAATAGCTATTGGAAAAGTTATTCTTTTGGTCACCCCTATACGGTTGTCATTAAAGGAATATTCCCCTTAATCCCCTGATAATCATTTCCATCTGCACCTTGATACTAGACAAGAATAGAAGTTTCTGCAGCAGATCAAGCATGGCTGCACGTCTCCATTTGCAAAATGGCCCAAATAAGTAAATGCCGACATTTGCACGTGCGTGTCTTGAAATGCCAGCACATTCATATGTATGTCCGAGGCGTTCCTCCGTAGATATCTCCCATTTGCATATGTGTGAAATGGCTCATCGCGCAGATCCCCATGCACGCCTGCACTTCCTTCTTTCTGCGACTCGCTGTTAACATGCACATGCATCTCGAGGGGCAGAGATAGGCTGATGTATATTGATCTCACGTGTGCACATCCTCTCTTCTAAGCCTGACATAGATTTGCGAACATTTTCTTCTCTGTTCCTCCCACCACATGCACGACCTTTCTAAAATGTGCCTTTATATCTCTCTCCTCAACTTATACCCCTCAACAAAAGGAACTCTACTTTATATACCACTAAGAGCACGAAAGATATCCAATCAGACATTACCAAAATAACAGAGAAGTGCAGAAACAGACTATGAGTCTCATGTAATAGAAATACATTTCTCATTTACAGATTTGGCCCATGAAAGACTCACGGCTACTAATACACTCCTTGAAATTTTGGAGGCTAGCAAGATGATCCAGAGCAAATTACCACTTAGACCAGCCATTTATCTCAGCTTGGCCAGGCTTAAGGTCTCTCACTCTACAACAGCACTTCCCAACTGGTTTTAAATGACACAGCTCGAGCAGCCCCAGCAACATTTCAAGATATGTGATGTGCCTCTTTATTGCCGAGGAGAGACTAATTCTGCTTTGAAGAAATTAGAATCTTCCAGGTCAGACAGGATAAGAAGCCAGTGATGTGACCTGGTATGAAACATCTTACATTCTTGTATTAGACTCTCTGAACTAGGAGATAGCGATCTAAAAAATGTTCTGCGTAAAGATGCCAAAGTTCTGTGTAGGCATCAGAGAATTTGCCACGATAGATCTGTTCTTGGGTGATGAATACATTTTAATCTTTTAAAATCAATTGATTACTTTTTAAAAGCTTAACGCACTCCAGGCAGTGGTACAAGTTCCGCCCAAGCGGCCCTTGCAGCTGCTCTTTGATCTGCTGAGGTAGACTCCCTCCACTTTGAGGGCCCTTTCAAAATTGTTTCATGGGGACCCATAATTTGAACTTATGTCACTGCGTGTAAGGGCTTCAGCTGCACTAAAGTTTTGCTGTTACTATGCAGTAACTGACAAAGGAGTATGTACTGTGCGGTAACAGACATTACCAAGCGCTAAGTGCCGCCACAGACATGCAAATCATATGAACCACAATGGTACTTAAAGCACAGTAACGTTTACTAAACATGTTTCAAAATTAACAACTGGCAACTTTTGTGTTAACTGATGGCGTATTCCAGGGCTTTTTCGAGGGGGTACACAGTGATACTGAGTATCGGTACTCTTTTCATTGCCTGCTAAACTTTACCCACAGCCCTGGTGTATTAATGAAAAAGCCTTGTATAGGAGTACCAGAACTTCTTTTGCCAGGAAAAATGCACTGGGTTGTTTCCAGTATTTTGTGTGCAGTTAATGCAGAGAAAATGTAATGACCATGCATTAACTGCATAGCAAAGAACGTCATGCACTGAGCTAGTACAAGTAGTGCATCTCTTGATGTGGTGGTAACTGTTCTACGTTATCTGCCATGTTAATAATCTCCCTTTTACCTATAGAGTAAAGACCCCACGTATGCCACGCCCCCACCTACATTAGCTGTTCAATGTGGTAATCACCATGCGCTGTTAGCTCATAATAATTTCTGCATTAAACAATGATGCAGCTTAATAAATAGGTTCCTAAGTAAAGTAGCAAGCAATGTGTGTCTTTGAGTCAATGTTTATTTCTGACAACCAAGCAGCTCTTGGGTTTTCTTAGCATTTTGACTGGAAGTAGATTGCCAGCCTTTCTTCTGAAGCAATAGAGGGTTAAGTGACTTGCCCAAGGCCACAAGGAGTGCTAGTGGGAATGAAACCCTGGTCTCCTGGTTACCAAGACAGGGCTCTAACCACTAGGCTACTCCACTGCTCCCCTAAGTAAAGTAAATTGCTATAATTTAGCAATTGATGTAGTTGATCTATTTGTTATGCCTTTGCTTTGATAATTTTAACTGTATATTTTGCATAATATGAGCTACTTGTTGTTTTCCCCAAAAAGAACCCCAAACCAAACCAACCAATTACTACTTGAATACTGTCTGCAATTTTTTCAAGTCCTTTGCATTAGAAAAGCGCAGATTGATAATGCACAGGCTGAAAGCACGTCTCCTGTGCAGGCCATGACCTTTTTCAGAATTCTCGTTCCAGTGCTGTGATAATGGTGAAATGTTGGTGACCTTTGTAAGACAGGACTTGGGGAAATTTTTTCTCATTTCTCTTGTTAGTCAGGAACGTTTTTCCCTACCTCCCCACTTCCCTTTAGCTCCATTATCCCTCCTATGTCCCCAGCTAATAAGACCACTGCCACTAGTGCAGCATGATTATGAAGATTCATTTCTATCCTGCACTTCATCAAGGTAATTGCTTTGTCTTCCTGATTAGAGTCAGCCTAGTGTCAGGGAATTGGATTCTGTAAGCAGGCCAAGTTTTAAACTTCCTGTCGAGGTGCAAAGTCTGTGGATGCCTAATTTTCAGTGGGAAAGTACGTGTGTTCTTTTTTTGGAAACTATCATGGTACAGTATGCCTGTTTGGTAAAATATCTATGGGGGAAAATGCTCCCATAGAAATGAAAATGCAAGATCGACACATTAGTTTCCAATCGTGTTGTGGCCTTGGGCAAGTCACTTAACCCTCCATTGCCTCAGAAAAAAATCCAAGTTATCAATGTCCCCATTACATGTATATTACCAAGTTTAAGTTACAATGTAAAGTGCTTTGGATATTACATGAAAATAAATAGATAAATAAAAATAAGCCCCTGGACACCTTTCCTGAAACTGGCTAAAAGTGTGTGTGTTGTGAAACAGTGCGGCGCTTTCAGGAGGGCCTTTTTCGGATAATTGGTTTCCCAGCCATGGCACTGCATTCTCTCAAAGCGGCTGCTAATCAAAACAGTGTCTCCCCTAATGAGGAGGTTGCTTTTCTATTTCTGTTTTAAATGTGCCTTTTCCTGCCATTGCTACTTAGAGAATAGGCTGCATAAGTGCTTTTGAGCACGTCGTTGTGGTGCCTGCTGTGAGGCCAGCTTAGAGACCCCTACCCTTGTATCCAGTTGGCTGGCAGGAACATTGCCCTGGTATGTGTTTCCTTTGCCTAGTTTCAGATGAAGTTGATGGGGGGAGTGTGAGCGTCTACTGAGAACGCGTTAATGAGAGTCATGCATATTATAATTAACCTGATAATAGATTACATGATTAACAGCAGGTGCTTGTCTAGAAACTACTTAAAGGATATTTAAGTGACTTTTCTCAGACATGTAAGACCTCCAAGTCACATATTTATAATATAAGATGTGATATTTTTATTTGCTGATGTCTGTGAACAATTTCTGGCTGTAAATCGTACTGAACCCTCATGCTGGGAGCATTGAATTCATGGTGTTGGTAAGCTTAAATTAAAAATAAACAAAGCCAGTCACAATAAAGTTGTTTTTGTCTTTTTGGGGCATAGCTTCACTACATTAATAATAATCATCGTTAAGTCCTTCCTTAGCAAAGGGAAGGATGGCCTAATCTAGGGCAGAGGTTTTCAGCCCAGTCCTTGAGACACACCTAGCCAGTCAGGTCTTCAGGATAGCTATGATGAATATGCATGATAGAGATCTGCAAATAATGGTGGCAGTGCATGCAGATCTATCTTATGCATAGTCATTGTGGTTATCCTGAAACCTGATTGGCTAGGTGTGTCCTGAGGACTGGGTTGAGAACCATTGATCTAGGGTAATCCAGGAATGGGTGTGACCATAGGATTTGCCACTATTTAATTTCTGGATTTAATTCATGCATTTTTAGTGGTTGTTCAAGGTGAGTTACGTTGAGGTATAGAAGGTATAGGCTGGAGTAGTAGTGGACTGTGGTGTATGTGGTTCCAGAGGTGATGAGCGTGGAGGGAGAGATAGTTCCTCACCTCTGTGTGTCTCTCAGCCTTCTCTCAGGCACTTCAGAAAGGCTGCTGTCTACAGCAGTTCAAATATCTTAAAAATATCATTTACTGTATGAATCAGGGATCAAAGTAGTTTATGTTATTTTCACAGCAAATAATAAGCACCAGAAATATACCAAAACACAGACACTGGGTTCTTGTTTCTTGAATTCTTCCTCTTGGTTCTTCTCTGCTGTGTGGATCAAGACTCTGCTCCTTTGAATAACCTTCCACTTAGTCTTACTAGGAAATCCTTTAGCAGGACTTCTTGACTCATCTTTTCTCTTTCTCTGAGAACTGAAATACTCGACACTCTTATCACTGGTAGGTTCCCTTAATGGCTGACTCCCTTGACACAAAATCTTGAAGACATCCTCTCCCCCAGAGCTTTCACTGGTCATAGGTCCTTCAGCAAACTGTTTCTGGCTGCAATCCTCTACCCAGTTCTCCTTAAACTAATCACAGGGCTTCAGAACCGTCCCTTTAAAGGCTGCTAGTCATCCTCCCCTCCAGAACCTTCTTCCAACTAATAAGCATTGAGCGCACATGTGCATATTTTCCAGAATACCCTGGACACGCCTCAACTACATAGACATGATCACTGCAAACATGTACATTCAGGGCATTCTAAATTGGCTCTTGGGACATGGATGTGAATGGGACATACTGTATATAGGCTTCTAAAAATGACCCCCTATATGAAATGGGGAATGCATGTGTAGGTTTTTGACCCATGTAGGCCATCCTTATCCATGTCCCAACATGCCCCCTCTGCCATTTCTATATTGTAAGGACATCCACATATAAATTCGGTCTTTTTTAAAATCACCATTCACATATAGATGGCATTTCCCATGTAAATGCCTGATTTTACACATGGGAATTACGAATAAAGCTTCTAAAATAACCTACTTTATTGCTTTATATATTTTTTACATGTTGAAAATAATCATATTAATTTATAGGGCAAAACTTGCCTTTGCTAAACTCATTCAGACTCATTCCTATTAGGAAGAAAACCAAAGGGACATCCCCACAAAAAAAAGAAAGAAACAGCAGGGGTAACAATGCTGCCTACAATGCAAAAGAATCTTTTATTAAGCCCAACATAGCCGTCTTTCGGCAGAAATTTGCCTGCATGACGGGAACCTCTCATACAATAGCAATATAGTAAAAAAACCAATAAAATCATAAAGATAAAACAATCATAAAAGCATACAAACCATATGTTGGAGTGAAAAAATAATGAAATATATATATTTTATTAAACAATACATAAACTACATAATAAAAAAAAACATAACACATGCTCAAGGAGAGGGGTGAATAAATCATGCAAAATCCCTTTCCAGATGCAGGTATACAAACATTATGTGGCAAAAATCACCAAAATATGACATAAATCTTTTTTTACATACTCATATACACCATAGGAATAAAGGATAAATAATGCCCATGGACTATGCAGGGTATATAAATATCATTAAAAGAATACAAATATCAGTCACAGAAATATGCACTAATTTCACCAACTGCATTTATTTTAAATATATTTTATTGTCAACAACCAAGACAGTAGCACGTATCAGTCTAGTAACAGACAAAAGAGAACAATCATAGATCCATGGTGGCAGACTAAGGCAAGGCAATCCTACACAAAACAGTATTGTGACCCCTCTAGATAACACATTGCCCCAATATGGAGGACCACCACCAAGAATCAAACCATAACAAACAAAAAAAAAACCATCTCAGAAAACCATGCTTGCCCAACTTTATCCAAATTTTAATATTTTCTCCCACTCATCCTACCTCTCCTCCCTCCCTCCCCTCTAGCACTCATGCAGTACCATACCTACAGTCTGCATACACGGGGCATTGCCCCATCACACACCTCCATAGCCATCCCAGCAGTCATCCAGGCAGTTGGTCCATGAATCACCAGCACTGATATAAGACCGCCAAATAGACCTACTAGCCCCTGATTCCCCATTCACAAAGTAAGCACATCATTACGAGCCGACAGAGAAAGGCGGGATAGGTACAGCTCCCACAACACAAGAAATGCTTCAAACCGGCTGCCACCTGCCTTGGATGCCATTTCTTCCTATACCACTAACTGATGCAAGGTGTTGCGCCATTTCCATATACCCGGACCCTCAGGGTTCTGACAATGTCAAATGTTTAGCGAGGAAATACCCCTTCCGCACCAAGAGCTTTGCCCCCACTCCCCTCAAACCAAGAGGATCTCTAGCACCTAATATTACAAAGCCAGGGGATACCAGAGTCTGCCCCAGGAGACCCCCCAGGATCCGCTGAACCTGGTCCCAGGACACTTGTACCTGAGAGCAGCCCCAAAAAAAGTGACCCAAGAGGGTCATCGTCACACCAGGGGCACCTCCCAGAGTCTGTAAATCCCGCTCTCCAGACCCATATAGGGAGAACAATATTTATTTATTTATTTAGCTGCATTTATATCCCGCTTTTCACCGGGTCAAAGCGGTTGAGGGATACATTTAACACGAGGGGATATGAGACACATACACTAATACAGGGAACATGGGCAATGGAGGGTTAAGTGGCTTGCCCAAGACCACAAGGAGCACCTGTGGGACTAGAAACCCCAGTCCTTCTGGCCCAAGTTTGCTGTCCTCTAGTGGGATTTGAACCACTGACCTTCCGGCCTGTAGTACCTTGCCCCAACCACTAGGCCACTGCTCCCTCCAATATGCCCTCCAATATGCCCTCTCCAAAATTTTAAATTGCATCTCTGAAGCCTCACTCCTTGCACCACCTGGGGTATGCAAGCCACCATTGGTTCCCAAACAAATCCCTCAAGGGATATCCTCAATTCCCTTTCCCAGCACCGCAGTAAGTGCGAGTGAGGGTGGTCCCTACAAAGGTCTCCCAAAGCCTGATAGTAGTGGGCCACTGAGTTCTGCTCGTGCTCCTTGAATGCAAACCAGCCTTCCAACTTGTCTAAAACCTATTTTTCCAGTTCTTGCCCTCCCCCCCCCCCCCAGAGAACCCACATAATGTTTCAATTATAGATATGCAAAATAATGCCTCCGGGAAACACAAATTTATCGCGACACTCCTGGAATGGCAGCATCTGGTCCTCGCCATCCACGACCTGTCACACCAGAGTTAGGCCGAGGGAGGCCCAGACTAGAAATGGTTGAGAATCTAAGCTTGGAACAAAGGCCAGTTTGCCCTGCAGCAACAGGTATCCTGCCAGCCCCGGTGAGATCCCTCAGACCCCACAGAGAACTCTCCATACTCCCCGCAGCACTTTAACTAGGAGACTATTGCGAATTGGGGCTGGCAGTAAGGTCCAATCAGCATGTTTAATTATTTAGAAATGCTTATATACCACTTTTCATTGGGTCAAAGCGGTATACATTCAGATATGGTATATATTTCCCTTGTCCCCAAAGAGCTCACAATCTACATTTTATACCTGAAGCAACATAGGGTTAAGTGGCCTGCCCAAGGCTACAAGGAATGGCTGTGGGACTAGAAACCCCAGTCCCTCTGGCCCGAGGTTTCTACCCCATGTAGGACTGAGAGAAGAGAGTAGGGGACAACCATAGTAGACTCCAGAGCCCATGGGGTAAACACTGCCCCCCCGCCCCCCAACCAGTCCTGTACATGGTGCAGCATACATGCAAGATTGTAATGGGCTAAATCCGGCAGTCTCACGCCGCCTCAATTTCAAGGACCTTGCAGTTGACCTAACATCAAGCGGGGCTTCTTTGCACCCCAGAGAAACACCTGCAGCAGCCGCTCCACCATGCAGATGTCTCGCCGGAGCAGTTTCAGGGGCAGTAGCTGCAAAACATACAAAATCTTTGGGAATGCCATTAACTTGTATGCTGCTACCTGACCCAGAAGAGAAAGGGGAAGCGGAGCACAATCAGGCAATTTATCCTGAACCCATGTAAGAATAGGTGGGACACTGAACATATAAAGTCGCCAAGGGTTCGTAGACAGCCAGATTCCCAAATATTTAAAACAATCAATCACTGGCCCACTGTAGAGGTAAAGGACCCCTCCATTCGCCACTCAAGTCTCCAAGTACATCTAAGGCTTCGGACTCTGATGTATTTTTATTATTATTGTTATTATTACTAAGCATTTATAAAGTGCTGCAACATACAAAGCACTGTACAAACATAAAAAGAGACAGTCCCTGCCCGTTAGAGCTCACAATCTAGTCAAGACAAAATATGAAATAAATTAGATAATACAAATAACAATTAACAAGGCAAGAATAAATGTTTGTGGAGAGAACAAGAAAGGATGAGTTAGGAACAAAAAGCAATAGTGAAGAAATGGGATTTCAATTTGGATTTGAAGATGGCCAGGGAGGAGGCTTGGCGGACAGAGACAGGTAGAGAATTCCAGGAAAAGGGTGTAGCCAATTGAAAGGAGCAAAGTCTAGAATTAGCAGTACGAGTAAAAGGCATAGATAAATGAAGACAATTAGATGAGCGGAGTAGGCGAGAGGGGGTGTAGGTAGAGATGAGGGATGAATGGTAATGAGGGGCAGAAGAATGAATACATTTATAGGTTAGAAGGAGGAGTTTGAACTGGATACGGAAGCGGATGGGGAGCCAGTGAAGTGACATGAGAAGAGGAGTAATGTGTGAAAAACGAGACTGACGGAAAATCAGACGAGCTGCAGAATGTTAAATAGACTGGAGAGGAAAGAGGTGGTTAGCAGGGAGGCCAGCAAGGAGAAGGTTACAGTAATCAAGGCGGGAGGTGATTAAAGAGTGGACAATCAGTTTAGTAGTGTTATCAGAGAGAAAAGGGCGAATCTTGGAGATATTGTAAAGAAAGAAACGGCATGTTTTAGCAATGTTTTGGATATGTAAAGAGAAGGAGAGAGATGAGTCAAAGATAACACCAAGGTTCCATGCCGAAGAGACAGGAAGGATAACAGAGTTATCCACAGAGATTGAGAAAGGGGAAGGAGGAGGGGAGGCATTAGGGGGAAAGACAAGGAGTTCAGTTTTGGCCATGTTCAGCTTCAAGCAGCGGTAGGACATCCAGGAAGCAATGTCAGAGAGGCACAAGCACCCTGAAATCTCCAGTCTCAGACAGAAGTGTGGGCAAGGAGCTCTCCGGGTCTGTCAGAAGAACAAGGAGATTATCCGCAAAGGCGGACACCTTAAACATACAGGCCCCGACATTCACTCCCTTAATATCGGCCCATTGATTGATAAGGCACAACAAAGAGTCTAGCGATAATACAAAGAGTAAAGGAGACCAGGGACACTCCTGGCATGTCCCCTTTCTAAGCCAAAGTGGGGCGTCAGGCCTCCATTAATCCCCACTGCTGCCATCGGAGTCTGGTACAGGGCCCTCACCTCTTGGAGAAAGCCTTCTCCCAGCTCATAGGCCTCCAGTGTCGCAAACAAATACTGCCAGCCCATCCTATTGAACGCCTTTTCAGCGTCAAAACTAATGAACAGGGAAGGGGTCCTCTTATAGTGGACACACTCCAACAATGCCAATATCTTTCGCAAGTTGCACGTGGAATACTGGCTCCGCACAAAACCTGCTTGACAGGGATGAATCAAGTCTAGAAAACACGAGCCAAACGGTCAGCTCGAATCTTAGCAAAGCCTTTTAAGTTGAAATTAATAATGGAAATAAGGCGACACTATTCGGCCATGCTCAGGTCTTTACCTAGCTTCAGTAGAACCAGTATGTGGGCGGTATTGATGTCATAGATGAGCAATCCATTGGTCAGCCAAGCATTAAACACCTCAACCAGTGGAGGAATAAGATGTTCCGGCAGTAATTTATAGTATTCAGCCCGGTACCCATTAGGTCCAGGTGTCCTGCAGGGTGCTGCCCCCTTTATGACCTGAAGGACCTCCTCGACACTAATGAGGGTCCCCAACCGCTCCTGTTGCTCAGCCATAAGTCATGGCACCTGTTCCCTATCCAAGTACTGTACCACACAGGAGGTAGACATGTCTTCTCTCTTATACAAGGTGCAATAATAGTCCACAAAAATGTCCCCAATGTCCCGCCTTTTGCTGCCGCAAGGTGCCTCCCCTATACGGAAAGCTGGAACATATCATGAGCCCTGACTCTTCCATAAATACTGAGCCAGCATCTTTGCCAATTTATCAACATGTTGGTACAAATAGAACCTATAATAAACTAGCGACTTTTTTGCTCACTGATGAAGAACGATATTTAGGCAAGCAACTGGGCTTTATTAGCCGGGGTTGGCTGTCAAGCCAATAGCCGCCAATCCCAGCAGACCTGCTTCTAAAGTTGAAGAACCTGCATGGCCATGTCTCGATGACTCCTAGCCACATACGCGATGATTTCACCAAATAACACTGTTTTGAATGCTTCCCAGAATAACTCAGGGGTCTCCACCTGCTCCCTATTATGGAAAAGATGATCTGCCCAGTGGTCCTGGAGATATTTATGAAAACCTTCATCATGGTAAAGGTCGAGGGGGAACTGCCACATCATAAATTGAGGTGAGGGATTCCCCCAATTCCAGTCCATTCAAATGAGTGCATAATCCGATATCTCATCCGGTCCAATCACTGCATCCTCCACTGCCCCAAAAACAGCCTCCGACACAAAAAGACAGCCCAACCATGCATTAGTGCCATGAGCCCTAGAGAAATGAGTATAATCATGGTCCTGAGGGTGGAGCATTCGCCATATATCACCCAGCTGACACCTCTGTACAAAATGTCACAATTGCCGAGACATGGGTACCCTCCCACCCTAAAAACCCCTGGATGCATCTAAACTAGGGTCCAGCACGCCATTCCAACCACCGCCAACAATCAGTAGGCATTTGGGGAACATCTAGACATCCACCGTCAATCTCACAAAGAAGTTTGGATCCTTTACATTCGGCACATACACACACCCCCAATATTACAGCTCACCCCTGTAATTCCCCTCCCTCCAATATTTACCGACCATCAGGGTCAGCAACTTCTTGAGTGGGTTGAAAGCTGACCCCCTCATGCACCAAGAGGGCTATTTCTCCCTTCTGCCCCTGTACAGGTGCTCCAAACACTTGTCAACCTGCCCCTTATGTAGTTTAGCAAGTTCCACTAATGATTGATGAGTTTCCTGCAATATGAAAAAATCTCCCCAGTAGCTGTGCATGACCCTCAAGATCTTGCACCATTTGACAGTGCTTTCCAGTCCGCAAACATTCCAAGATAGGATTCTCAGCCTGAGTCAACTTGATAAGGACACTCTTCAAATCGCAAGATCAACCATTGTGTTGCAGGAAGGCCCCCTCAGCCCAGGGTTCCCCCTCCTCCATCTCCATGGTCCAACATGTCACCCATTAATAACCATTCCTGCCTGCCCCTGCCAGTGATCCTCGGTCCTCCCTTCCCTTCTCTCTCCCTCCCCTTCCTCTTCTTCCCCCATCCCCAGTCCTTCCTCCTGGAAACCTTCCCTCCTGGAAACCCTCCCACCTCAAAATGCCAGTCACACCGAGATGTATTGGGCACCTCCACCAAGCAACACTCAAAGCACATTCCACCACACAATCACCCACCCCTTCTTCCCTCAACATATAGCACATCCAGGCTCCCACACTTCCCACCCGCTTCCACATTCACTCTCTCCTCCCAACTCCCTATCAGCCCCCTGGACCCTAAATCATACCATTTTTAGTCCAACAGGCCCCCCCCCTCCTACCCACCAGGTTTCCTTCTGCCATCCCGTGAAGTCACCGGAGGCTATGGCATCTAAACCTGTGGGTGAAGGAGACTCTGACCTCACCCCAAGCAGAGGATGAGGAAGAGCACAGGTCCTCTAAGCAGGCAGTAAACAGCAAGATCCAAAATTATAGTGTGAACAAACAAATGAGAACAAATAACAATAAAGTGATCGCAATCAGTGCAAAAAGAACTAAAGGCTGCCCATTCACAAAGGCACCTGAAGAGTCAAGTCAAAGGCAGCTCTTAGGAATTCTGGGCCTGCTCATCCATCTAGGCGGACTAGTCTCATCACGGGGCCGTAGATACAGCAGTCCCCTCCTGAGGCAAAATGCTCCCTGAAGTCCAGCCAGTTCATAGCAGTCTCATAAATACCAGTCCACTGCCATGGTAACTGAAAAGTCCAGCCGCGGGTGGATTCATAGGGAACCTCCAGGCGTCACTACCGAAGTGGCGCCGTGCAGTGAAGGGTAGAACAGATGATACAGATAAGGAATCACAGGCCACACAAAACCCCAGTGATCATGAGGGTATGAGTGACTGTACATATTACGTTGCCGCATCCGGGTCCTCGAATACCATGGTGGTGCTGTTGTGAAAAATGCAGAGGCGAGCCAGATATTGCACAGTGAACTGAATTTTAGCATCCACGAGTCACTGGCAAATACTTGTATAGACCTTTCGCTGCTGACTTAATTGTAGAGAATAATCTTGAAAGATGTTAATCTGAAACCCGTCACACTGAATGGGTTCCTGAGATCTTACTGCCCTCAATACTTAGTCCTTTTGCAAAAGGTTCAGGAAGCAGGCTATCACAAGTCGGGGGCATGGGTTGATTGCACGAACAGGCCCCAGACAGTGAACACATCTATAATCAGTGGCCCACATTCTGCACCCAATTTCAGGGATGTCAGTAGCAGTGTCTCCAAATAACCACAGAGTTCTACACCTTTGACAGACTCTGGGATGCTGGCAATGCGGAAGTTTTTCCTACAACCTCAATTCTCGTGGTCATCCAATTTTTCTGCCTGTTTGGCCATCGCCTCCTAGAGGAGTTCTCTCCTTATTGGTGTTCTGTAACTCATCCTCTGCCTGTGACAGGCGACGCTCCACTTCCTGAAGCTGGCCCTCAAAGGCCCCAAATGATTTGTTCATTGCCTCATTGTCCCATCAGCGCGTCAAACCTCCTGGCTAGCACACAAATTACTGCTGCCGACATCTCATCCACTAATGCTGCCTGTGCCAGGGAGCTGGGTGAAGCTGGGGCCGCTGCCATTTTGACTGTGGTCACTTTGGGTTTCTCCCACTCGCGATGGGCAAATTTCATCCCACTTGCCGCTGACCAACTCTCTGGAGCAATGCTTGCAGTGTAGAGGGGAGTATTCTCACAATCTCGGGGGGGGAGGTGTCAAGTGCACAAAAGTGACCCCACATTCATGATTTTAGCAGTGGGGGGAGCCCCAGAGAAAGTACAGCACACGTCCAAGCTTTCCCAGCACATCATTTGACCTCACCACACCAACTGCATTTAAAAACAACATAAATCACCGGGGGATATGCAGACTACATTATAACCACCTTAGAGGTTGCATATAGTTATCAAATATTGCAGCATCTCTATTATATCAAGCTGGTTTGGTAGCACTAAAAAAGCACTATTTCTTCGGTAGATATATTTTTAAAAAAACATCCCATACAAAATTCAGACACGGACAACGGACTTGTAAATAAACGGTTCCTACAAAACAGCCGACAAGCAAAGCTACGTTACTATTCCTTACATTAGACAGTGTCGGATCCATTCTCTGCCATTGCAATAACATTTCCATACACGTATCATCAGTACTAAATTAACTTGACAGTATTAGGGATCAACTTAATGATGTTAAAAAAACAAAAGCTACTAGTGGTAGAGAAACCTTTATCTACCGATATATATGCAAACAATCTTAACGCTGTGCTTACTGTTGCAGGCCAGAAAGAAAATACTACTCATAGGACAAAGAAAATCTCCAAGTACAAATAAGTTAAAAAATCCAAAAGAAGTTATATAAAACCTCTCTTATCTTACCAGTTTCCGGCTGTGCTTCACCGAAAAGGTTTCAAACACAGGCGGTAAATCATGTGCGATCATCGTAGGAAATTTAAAGGGGTAATCCCACTTCTCACTCTCTGATTGACAGCATATTAATTAATGTGTTCTACATTTAAATCAAAAGCAGTTGCAACATATTTTAAAAGGTATAGAAAAGAGCTAAAGAAAAAATATATATACCACCTAGTACTATTCATTCGATGATCATAAGTACTGCACATTAATTATAAAGTAGTACAATTAAGAGCTTTATAATAACACACACATATAAATAAATATATACATACACACACACACACACACATATATATATATATATATATATACATACACACATGCATATATCTAAATCTGCATGTATAAGCCATAAAATTTAAAGGAAGTTTAGTTTTGAATGCCCTGCTCTTTGCCACCCCCCAGAAGCTGCTGTCCTAGGTGACCACCCAGTTTGCCTACTGGTTGGGCCAGCCCTGGGAAACTGAAATAGTAACTGAACTTAAGAGAGCATGGGATAGGCAGAGGTTCCTTCATGGCCAAAAATAAGAAACAGCAAACAATAAAAACTATATGTGCATGTTTAAAACATGATACTCAAATTTATTTATTTAAAAAATGCATAATCCACTAATCTAGAATTCATAGCTAGGCACACTTCAACGTAAGAAATAAGAAAATAATGCGTAAATTGTACAGTTACTAAAAACATAACCCCATTTCCTTAAAACAAAAATGTCTTCTCTTTGTGAATTTTCAAATCCTTCTCTATTTTTAAGTGATCTGGCAACATCTTCCAAAGGAGGGGGTCAGTGAAAGAAATAACGTGTTCTCTCATCTTGTTTGTAACACCCTCACTCTAGGAACTTCCAGCAAATTATAAGCAGAGGCACGTATTCCTATTAGGTGCACAACGCTGAAGTAACCCTTGAAAAGGAAAGGACTCAAAACCTTAAATTTTATTCATAACCCGTAGCCAAGGCAGGGAAGGCATCAAAGGAGAAATCTGGTCAAATTCTGAACAAGCCACAATCAATTCCACTGCAGCATTCTGGACAGCCTGAATGTACTTTATTGCTCATGCCAGCAACCCAAAATAAATAGCATTGCAATAATCCAGTGAGGATAAGCAGAGTGATTGAATGACCGGCCTGAGAGCTCGATTGGGCAGCTTGGGTTTTAGCTTCTTCAAAACCTGCAGTTTAAAAACTGAAAGCAAATTAACTTCAAGATTTGCAATTTAAACTTCAGTTCGGCACCTGCTATTACTCTGAGGTAAGTAAGTAACCTCAGGTTTTGTAGGAACAGCAGAGTCAGTAATCTTTATTGTTACAGAGGGAACATCGATTGGGGAATATGACATCACCTGTAACTCAGACTTTTTCAAATTTAAAGCTAGCTGATCCACAACAAGCCAGTTGTACACTTCAAATAAATAAGCTTCCAATATCTTCCTTACCTGGATAGTTAATCCAGCTAAAGTTAGGTCACCCTTTTTATTTTTGGCCTAACTTTAGCCTGGTTAAGTCTACTGGCCAGCAGCTGTATTTTGCCACTGACCAGTTAACTCCAGCACAGTCCCCAGAATGCCCCTGTGCTGCGTAATTAACATCAGGGCATGCAGCGGAGTTAGGGGGAGACTATTCAGCTTCACAAGACCACTATGTGCTGCAATATCCCACTCACTGGGATTAATGGGATTAGCAGGTTTTCTAAATGCCTTAATCCTTTTGAATATCCCACCCGTAATTTATAAAATACTATAATTTACATATGTTTCCACAAAATCTAGGTGTGGACATTTACAATCGCCCTAGGGCAGGCATAGACGCTCACATTTAATGTGAGTGCATTTTTACACAAATTATGCCCTTCTTTCATAAAGTACGCACAATCTTCACTTTATGAAATAGATCTCAAATACAGTACATGCATACTAATGCACGTTCACTCTGTGAACTTTATAAATCTATCCTCTTCATTACTAGAACCCCCCACCCCCCCCCCCCTAGAGGGAACACAGCTATGCAAGGGAGCTAGGAGGGCCACTAATGATGGCAGCCATTTAGATCGGTCTGTGATGATAGAACCAAACTGGCAAGCTGTGATTGCAGAAATGCAAGGGCTCATGTAGCTAGGTCCATCTAAAAGGTCAGCTATCCAGACAATGGCTAGGCTAGTCCTGATGGCTATTTACATTACTAAAACAAATAACCTGAACAATTACCAATGAATATAATCTATTAAAGCACAAAAGGTAACATATACACCTATAAGGCAAAATACATATACTAAATTTATTACTTCATACAGTACTAAAATACAATATCAAAATACAATAGAGATGTCTGCAAATAATATAACAACTACAAACATGTATCACACACACACCATACTCATTCTTACTCTAACACACTCATACTTAACCCACTCACTCACATAACACTCTGCTACCAGTAACACAATAGGTATCCCCTATCGTCCCGCTCAAATCTCTAACATATGATATTGATGCAATTACAAGTAGTTACAACCCTTACATCAATATATCTTTAAAACATTACATCATATAACCATTTGAATATATTAATGAAAACATTACGTAAACACATTCTTTAATTAATGACATATGAATATAAATTAAATCCTAAATTTATTCAATACTTCTCACTACTGTCATAAAGTACTCAATCGCTCTAACCACAATACCTCAATGTCCACAAACTATCCATAAATATGAGAACTATTTCAATTTCTCCTAAATACTGGTAGCATAATTGTAAATTTATGAAAAATTTACTAATAAAAAATGTTCCACTATGACCATTATTACTATTACCGTTATTGCTCTACACCTTAATACACTTAGGGGGATGTTTACTAAAGTGCGGTAAACGTGAATAACGCGCGTTGTATGATGTTAACAACTGTAAGTGTAGTATAACGCGCGTAATCACGCGCCAATGGCCATTAACGTCATACTACGTGCGTTAACCGTAGTTAACGATCGTAAAGCTCCGCGGCGCGTTAAAACAGCGCAGAAGGTGGAGAGTGGGCGGAGAGAAGGGGTCAATGGGCGGAGAGTGGGTGGGGAGAGTCTCCCCTCATACTAACGCGCTGAATTCCTGAGCTCAATTCCAACGCGAATGAAAACCTGTCGTTAAAGGCATATTAAAGGGAAGAGAAACCATTTCCGTCAGCAATGTACAGCAAAACCGGGGAAACCTACAAAACGTGAGCAGTGTGATACATGTGCAAAGACCAAAAGTTCACATAAAACCTTAAGAATGACCACAAGAAACATTGTAAAAAGCACAATTCAGCTGGGCAAAAGTGATAGCAAAGGGCAACAATGAACAACACTCCCTGGAAAGCACCAAAGAAATGATGTTTGGAAGGGTCTATGCTCCGTAGACCCTTTCAAAGATCATTTTATTGTGATGGAGCTTTCCTGGGAGTGGTGTGTAATGTTGCCCAATGATATCATTGTTGCCCAGCTTGGTTATGGGTGTTTTCCCCTTTTTTGAGGTCTGTTTTGAGGTTTATGTGCACCTTTGTCGCCATACAAGGTAAATGAGCCCACAGTAAACCTGTGCAGAGCAGGGTTTCTGACTCGTCAGGCCGCTTTAACTAACTCCAGGGACTGCACCATCTCTGTGGCCACAGTGTGGTGCAACAGACACAGCCAGTGCCTGTAAGACCAGAGGGTCACAGGTTCAAATCCCAGCTGGGGCTCCTGTCAACCCAGTCCCCATAGTTTTACCCACCACTAAACAGTGATAGTAAAGACACCCCTTTATTGCAGAGAACATACGCATGGCTAATACGCCTATATTATACCACACCAAACACAGACACCAGAAACAGGCGCATTACCCAGAGCAGAGTCTCGCAATTGCAGTCCTGGAGGGTCCCACACCATTCAGGTTCCATGCTGCCTCTAATAAAGATGCCTGTGCTGCATATCTATGCACCACCCCCATGGTATGCAGATGTAGCTAATGCATATTTATGAGGGACAGCATGAAAACCCAAACAGGTTTGGAACACCAGGACTGGAGTTGGGGAACTCTGCCGTAAAGCAGCAGCCAACAGGGCCAGACACACCCACAGGCCCCATTGGCCAATGCCTCCTGGAGAAGCAGGACATTGGGCCCTGCCTGTATCTCCCAATACTAGCAGTTGCATACCTTAGCAATGCCACCCTACACCTGGCTATATGGTACACAGCTATCAAACGTTTCCTGTGATAACTGGCAGATATCAATTCCTACATTAAGCACAGTTTGCTCAGTGAGCTCCACCAAAACAGGCATTCTGATGTCTGCGGTGTGTGCTGCAGGTCTGGTCTCTGACAGTGCTTACTACCATGGGGAGTGACCCCCAACCGTCTTGCGTACCATATCCATGCCTGAACTGTGCCCAGGACTGGTGTGGTGGTATGGCTGCTGAACACCTCTATAGTTGCACAATGCTGGCATAGGTATGAGGGTGTCTGTCTGTCTATCCAGTGTGTGGTGGCTGCAAACACCTTCCACAGCCCACACTGCCAGCAATGTTGCCAGTAGTGAGCTGCCAATGTGCATAATGAGGAGCAAGGTACCATGGGTATAGGCCGGACAGGGTGGCCTGGCCAGGGTGCATCTGCACAGGGCATAGGGCAGTGACAGGCACATTTTAGTGCCCGGCCACCACCTACACAGACAGGGTGACCTCAGTATATCCTGCTGAGAGATCACTCTCACCCTGACTGTGCAGTGACCACAGCATGGCTAGGCACCCCCATAGTGCTATATAGTATTTCTCTCATGTGATAGATATGGGTTTCCTTTTGGGGCCTAGTCACTGATTTATCTGCTTGCTGTGTATGCTGACATCCCAGTTCTGGGTGCATGCATCTCCACTGGGCACATGCATTATGGACTAACTAGCAGACTGTTTGCAGCTGGTATGTGTCTTGATGGAGTGGCTTGCAGGGTGCAGTGGCTGATGGCTTGCTGCAGGAGTATATCAGATAGTGGTGGGGTGCAGCTTACCATATCCAGGCCTGATGTCTGTCTGTGTACAGAGCTGCGGTGCCTGCCCTGTGGGGTGTCTGTTCCTCACCAGAACTGGGGTTGATGTTCCTCTCTACTGCCACCTTTGCAGGGAGGTAGAAGGTGGATCTATTGTTAGGAGACCCTGTTTGCCGCACTTGGGGGGGGGGGGTACATGGGCCACCTAGGGGTCCATGGGGGGCTACACCTAACTGCAAGGTGTTTGTGCAGAAACTACCTATCTCGCACATTAACACTGCTTTGGACCTGCGCCATGGCCTCTTTCAGCCATGGACGGTGCTGTGGACCTGGTGCTGGGCGCCTCACTGCACCCTCAGGGTGAGCACAGTACCCGCACAATGTGACGGTGTGTAGCTACTCTGTGCCAGTACAACACACGGTCAGTACCCCCCTATCAGGCCGAGGTGCTGTGGGGGTGCACATGGTCACTTCCCCCTACCAGGCCGAGGTGCTGTGGGGGTGCATTCCCCATGGTGTGTATCTGTGGACAGCTGATTTGCATGTGCAGTGCATCATGGGTGTGATTGGCACAATCCAACCCTGGGAAGATCCAGCGCCTGCTCTCAGGCTCTGATAAACCATAGGCCATCACACATACATCTGTTAGCATAGTGCATAGGTGCAAGACACCCTAAAGTGTCTGTACTATAAGGTGCCCACGCTGGTAAAAACACACGTACCCACGCACGATTGTACGCACGTACCAATGCACATACTTACGCACGGGGCTACGCCCGTAACAACGCACGCAGCCACGCACGTACCAACGTACATGGCTATGCGCACTGCGAGAGTGTGTTTCACTAACAACTACTGAACGTAAAGAAAGACATGCCTTCTCATTCCCTATGTAATGTACAGGGTGCTGCCTGGGACAGCATTCTGCGTTAGGCACACTGGGGACTCGAACCCATGCTGCCTGTAACAGCGGTGAGTACACTAACCATTGTGCTACAGCTCTGTTTCAATAAGTTGTGTCTGTACGCCTTCATATGATTAACGCGCAGTAACGCGTTAGTCGTTACGATGTCCCGCCCATGTCCTTTTTTGGCTTTCCTTTCACTAACGCGGCTCCTAACGCGATTTGCACTAACGCAGTTTAGTAAACATACCCCTTAATCTCTCTCTTTCTTCTACATCTCAATGCGTGTGTCCCATATATATCACATCGCACCGCATCACACAAAATTATATCCCATACACTTGCACAGGACACATTGAATGAATAGTAGTAGGTGGAGTCTGTAGAGGCAACGCTATTGGTGTGTAGAGGACATAGTGGAAGAGAATTAATAGCACCAAAGAGTATGTGAAGATAACGCAATTGTGGTGCGCAGAGGCTACAACAACCGTGAATGAACAATACCAAAGAGAGTATGTTGACATAACACAGTTGCGGTGTGCAGTGAGCATTGCAGCGGTGAATCAACAGAATTGAATGTGTATGTAGTGGAGTAAACAGCAGTAATGAAGAAATAGTATTGGTTGTGTGTGCAGTGGGGACTCTTATGATATATAATGGTATCAGCAGTATGGTGAACTAAGGCCATTGTGGTCTATGCAAGTAATAGAAGTTATAGCTGCAATTAATATTGTATATGTGGAATAGGGATTACTGCAGCACACGAAGGACAGAAGCAACAGTTAAAGGGGTTGTGTACCGTGCAAGTGTATGGGATATAATTTTGTGTGATGCGGTGCGATGTGATATATATGGGACACACGCATTGAGATGTAGAAGAAATGGAGAGAATAAGTGTATTAAGGTGTAGAGCAATAACGGTAATAGTAATAATGGTGATAGTGGAGCATTTTTTATTAGTAAATTTTTCATAAATTTACAATTATGCTACTAGTATTTAGGAGAAATTTTATTTATTTATTTTTTTACATTCTCTTATATACTGTGCTATTCTGCATCAGTGTGGTTTACATTGAACAAACTGAAATTACATTGAACAGGGCATTATAACTTGGAGATAACTATTTTACAGGGAACATGGGCTATGGAGGGTTAAGTGGCTTGCCCAAGACCACAAGGAGCACCTGTGGGACTAGAAACCCCAGTCCTTCTGGCCCAAGGTTGCTGTCCTCTAGTGGGATTTGAACCCCTGACCTTCTGGCCTGAAGTACCTTGCCCCAACCACTAGGCCACTCCTCCACTCCAAATTGAAATAGTTCCCATATTTATGGATAGTTTGTGGACACTGAAATATTGTGATTAGAGCGATTGAGTACTTTATGACAATAGTGAGAAGTATTGAATACATTTAGGATTTAATTTACATTCATATGTCATTAATTAAAGAATGTGTTTACATTATGTATTCATTAATAGATTCAAATGGTTATATGATGTAATGTTTTAAAGATATTGATGTAAGGGTTGTAACTACTTGTAATTGAATCAATATCATATGTTAGAGATTTGAACGGAATAGGGGATACCCACTGTTATTGGTAGCAGCGTGTTATGTGAGTGAGTGGGTTAAGTATAAGTGTGTTAGAGTACAAATGAGTATGGTGTGTGTGTGATACATGTTTGTAGTTGTTATATTGTTTGCAGACATCTCTATTGTATTTTGATATTGTATTTTAGTACTGTAAGAAGTAATACATTTAATATATGTATTTTACCTTATAGGTGTATATGATACCTTTTAGTGCTTTAATAGGCTATTTACATTACTACAGAGCTTTGAGGTGAGACACAGAGAGATGGGTGAGATGAGAAGGAATGAAGTGAAGATACAGAGGAAGACGCTGTCCTAGATAAGGAGACATCTTGAACTACCATTGGAAAGATGTGAGCTAAATACTAATAAATAAATAAATCTCACAGGCAGTCACTGGCTCTGGTACTCACCTAATGTACATGCCTAGAAGAGGGCACAGAATAATAGGGCAGAGTGGATGGTCCAAATGCTCTTTTCCTACTGTCATCTACTACGCTACTACATTCCATGATGAGCATAATAAGTACTCTCTCTACATAGAGCTGAACATCTGAATATCTGTATTCTAGATCATCTTACGTTGTGTCATGACCCAGGAGAACGAGGAGAGGCAGAAGCTATAAATAACACAAGGTTATTCATGAATTCACGCCTGCACTTGTTATGTGCACAGACTGATAAATAATTCCAGTAGATTTCAAGTACATATATTAAATTATGCTCTCAGAGTGTGTATATTTGTCTGCCATCTAGCACTGGCACCAAACCAACATGCTAGGCTGAATACATAACGCGTCTCCCTCTCGAGTGGCTGCGTCCAGATGTCAGCACCATGCTCAATCACACTACGAGTCTGCAATATGCTCAGCTGCACAATGACCACAGTGTCATGATAATATTACACACCTAAAATTCAACAAGCACATCCTTAAATGCACATCAGCAGCAGGTATGGGAGACTTGGGGAGGCTAAACATTGCCCAAAGCCTGGTACAGAGCAGACAAAGGGCAGCCAACGGCACCCATCCCTTCCAGAAGAGAAACTTAGGGATGTAATTGCAGCGAGGAGCCCAGAGTTAGTAGGAGCTCACATCTTGTTCCCATGCATTGCATATCCCTAAGCTGGCTAGTAGAGGCGTTAGGCCCTCTGGATCTTTTTCTTTTTAAATTGCAAGGCAGCCTAGGCTGTGCTGATCTCATGCACTGTGAGATCAGCACAGCAAGGGAAGCTGGCCCACAAATGTCAAAAATAGCCCTGACAAGTCTTGCAGCCAGAGGGGATTAGAAGTAAGGAGGCCTGAAGATAGATATGGAGCCCAGGGACTCTAACTGCACCCCTGGATATTAATGTTCATTGATCTGCAGTACAGAGAGTGGCAAGGAGAAAGGGAGATGAAAAAAGATGGGAATGAAACAATGAAGGATAGACAAGATGCATGGAAGGACAAATAATACTAATAATGATAAATAGATAACACTTGATTGCATGCCTTCTGAGTATATCACCATAGCAAGGTACAGTAAACTATGATGCACCATTGAAAATATTAAATAATATTTGCAGAACATACAGCCAAAAAAGTCATATACAACCCTATATTATATCCACGCCCAATCCTTCGTTTTACAGAACACTTTCTCCTAGAACTCAAAAATCCCACTTAAGAAACCATTGGGCCAATATTCAGATGGAGTTATATGATCAGCAGTGGCTGGTGAAGATAAAACTCTGCTATCTGGAGATTTCCAGCCCTTCTAAGGATAGTGCCAGGCAGAAAATCTGTCTAAATGGCCCGATACTATCCATATTTGTAAAGCAGCAGAGGGGAAGAGTGAATGAGAGCCACAAAGTTTTCTAGATATCTGACACATCTATCTGAATAAGTTACGAGGTTTATTTTAAAGGCCTTAATTGAGATGTACCATGTAAATACTAGCACGTACACATGCAAATAGCATGTATGTTTAGAGACCCCTCAGATTCTGCTCCTTTAAGCAGCCGAGACGTCCAAATTACTACAATCTGTCCTGGGAATTATTAGAAGTGTTCTAGGAATTTTCCAGAACAGGGTAGGTTGCTCTTGCCCAGTCTCATTATCCTGGGATGAGATTCCTCTGGGCGGGAAAATTCAACCACTATATAAACCACACCCAGACATAACACATTAAGCTTAACACCATAATGTCCCATGAAAATATGACCATTAACACAGTTTATGATGCTTGTAAATAGCCACCTTTCCCATTGAACCCAACATTCGTTGACTGTATATAGTTGATTGTACATAGTTCTCCAAAGTTTAATTGTTAAAGTTTAATTGTTAAAGTTAAGATGTACATAACTCAAGCAATGTTTAATGTAAAAACAGATATGTTATACTGTTTCTTTACCTGTTATATGTAAACCGCACCTGATCATTGGAAGGTAGCGGTATATAAGCGACTGTTAAATAAATAAATAAAATAAATATAACCGTGCCTTGGGTTTTACCAGCCACTGCACCAAAATAAAGTATTACATATAAAAACTGTGTAAATTCTGAAGGCTTATAAAGACTGTTCTTTTGTTTTTGAGAACCGATTCACCAGTGAGGATGATAATTTTTCTCAATGGGACTAGGACTCGAGTTCCCAGTTTTGAAACAGCCAGAGCCAAGCAGCAAAACCTGCAGTCAGGGAAAAAAACCTGGACTGGATTAGTTTCTTTCTAAGAACTGGAGTCTGCATTGGATTCTAGGACCAGGAAAGGAATACTAGGATTGAATCCTTTGAAATGTGCTACTGGAGAGAATTGGTAAACATTTTCAGGCTGATGCAGAAAGCCAGTGTTGAAGTCGCGCACTATGAGCTATATATGCATCTTTGTAACGTGCCAATAGCACAAGACTTCAGCTCAGGTATGCAGCAAATGTTGTGTATTCAAATGAGCTGTGCACAAAATATCGGCACAAAGTTGAAAGGATGCATGTGGAAAACAAGAGACATGCTAGAAGTGTCCGTATACGTATGCACATAAATGTCAAACGCTCACGTAATACGCACAGGATGTGCAGGTTCTTTTGGCTCTCACCCCATAATAACCAATGTTATTTTGCCCAAAAACAATTTTTATGAAATTACAACAGAGACCTAAAATAAAAGATGAAATGATATAAAAAAAGAGTGCAAAAAACACACAAGCATAAGAAGCAAAAAACGTTTCTTCTTGAACGCTGAACTTCTGTTTATACGCTGTAAAGATAAACGCAGGAAATTTTCACGTCAAAGGCAACTGTTCATCCATACATACCCTAAGTCAGTCTTTCCCTACACATGCAAGACGTTTAAGTCACCTCAGACCAGATGTAGACATATTAGTGCTCCTACTGGTTACATAATCCTCTACGTTTCTCTCTACATCGGGCGCAGACCTTATTAGCGTGCCGTTTTAATATGTGCAGCTTATTTGCATATTATTTAAATATGCTTGGCATTACTGTGGGCACATACTTTTCCGTTGCAGTTTACATGCGTGTTGATCTCTTTTCTGCATTTAGCATGGCAGAACTTGTGCATATAAGTTGTGTTATCTGCAGAGCAGTTTAGGGTTTGTTTTGTTTCTTAAAACTCTGGGGAGAGCAATTTACATTGACCAGAGAATTAAAAGTGGCCCGATTTAGAAGAGGAACATTTTAAGACGTCCTGCTGTAAATAATGTAGTGAGTTTACAAGGACTATGACGAGGCTCTCCCTGCTCTCCCTTGGAGACACCCAGTCCTGGCTGTGGTTTTTTCTCTCTCTTTTTTCCTTTTACCTTCAGTGCCAAAAGCCTTGGCCAGCATCATTGAAGCTTCTGTTTTAAGCCTGTTTGTCTTCCAGTTTCCACTGTATCCAGTGACTCCGCTTAGAGGACCAGCAGATCCCAGTGGCCATTGACCAGTACTCACAGAGTGCCCGCTTCTGGTGAAAACACACACATCTGACACACTACTGAGGCACACACACAGCACACACACATAACAGAGTACAATACACACAAGACAATACCTTCAAGCAACACACACATAACAGAGATCAGCACAGCACACACACACAAACATACCTCTCACATACACACTTAACAGAACACACCCAACACATACCATAAGACAGAACACAACCCATACAACATCAACACATCACACATCACAATATATATAGCAAACATAGTATACACACACCACAAAACATACACAACACACAACACTAGACAACATAACACACAGCATCACGCACAAAACAGGACACATACAACACCAACACCACACAACACATCACACTTACAACAAACATAGTTCAAAACCTTGTCATGGTGGCGCCCCTGGTGGCCAATGGCGGTAAGGGCACTCTACACATCACACTTATTTTCTAAGGAGTGTGGGGTACTTTAAGGCCAAAATGGAGATTGGTCTTTAGGTATTTCAGCTCCTTGTGAGAACACAATGATTAAGCCACGAGTGTGGGGAAACAAGGCTTTTATTTCCCCTCTGTGCAAGGGTTCATTAAGACCATGGAAATCAAAGAATGTCCTTTGTTCATAAAGGCTCCAGTAATAAACAGATAAAACCAATTGTTAATATCTTCACAATTAGTTGAAAGGTTTAAAGGGAGGAATTCAATTCATTCCAGGGCAAAGCAATTAAATAAGACTTCTTCTTATTCACAAGGTCGCTATGGATTCTAGGCTAGAAGCCATACACAAACTACAATCCATAGCTTCTTCTTGAGGAATGGGAATAGTGTTTGCATTTTCTATTTCCATAAATTCTGCCTCACTACTTTCCCCCTCAGAGCACACGCTGTCCCTGGCAGTTACAGCTTTACATGGACCGTCTCTGTTATCTTGCCTCCAAAAAGACTGTGCTTTAAAGTATCTTGGTAGTTCTTCAAACCACTCTGGTTTCTTTCCTCTTCTTATAAAGTGAGTTTTAGTTTTAGCAGTGCTTTTAGGAGTTAAGCTTTCATTAGCAGGAATAAAACTTTCATACCTTGAGTTTCTGTAGCTTGAAGCTCTGGAGCCTTCTCTCTCATGCACGTCTCTGTGACAACAGGTTTTCTGTCGGTAGCTTCTGGGCAGTGCTGGACTTCCTGAAAGCTTAATAAAACCTGGTGCGGATTCTCCAGCTCTATGCTTCAGTGACACAATAACTTTGTTAGAAACCCCTTTCCTTCGGGTACCTGGTAAAACTTGTTCAGCATACTCCAATGCCTGCAGGCTTTCCTCCAAGCCTGGCTCTCTGGCTCTCTGTATATGTCTTTCAGCTTTGGACTCAGGAACGTTGCTTAAGCAGGGGGTGGCATACCCTCCAGCCTGACTGCTTTCCTTAGCAGGCTCCCTCTGAACAGCTGCTCTCGTAGCTTGGCCCCTCTGAACTCTACCTCTATGAATTCTGTCCTTTTGGGCTTGCTCAAGGAGGATTCCTTCCTTCAGGTCTCTTCTTCCTTCTTCCGCCGTAATCCTTGTTCCTTCTCCTCCTGCTGCTTCTTCTCCTTCTCCTTCTCCTTTCCCTTCTCCTTCTGCTTTGCTAGCATTAAGCTTCCGTTTATAAAGGGATCTTCCCTTTGAATCTCCTGGGCTCATTTCCAGGTGCAACTGGTTAGCTCTTCTAGCCTCATTAACTTCTGTAGAATCACTCCTGCCCCCTCTAGAGCTCTGTGAAAAACAGAGTTTCTTTTCAACTCTGCATCTTTATTGGCACCAGCCTCATGACAACCTACACAACACAACACCCAGAGACACAAAAAACATACACAAACCTCCTGACATGACCCTGAGACACACACACACATATCCCACAATCAACAGATACAGTATACCCCTCCAATACACACAGACTGCAACACATACACACTCACATATACACACCCTGACAAATAAACAAACCCCTGACATATACCCCCTCCCCCCCCCCCCGACACACTTAACCCTTGACATACACACACACACTCCTGGCACACATATATGTGCTTTGACACATACCCTGACACCCTGACACACACATACAAACACAAACACACACATATATATCACAGCATTGTGCTATTCTGCTGGGACATATTTTATCATGACCATTTCATCTCTCACACAAACATGCTTGAATTTGCGAATGGGGAAAAAGGGGAAAACGCCTTTGTGTCACGCTGTAAATGTGCACATTCAATTTGTTTTGAATATTCTGTAAGCCAGAATGGCTTGGAACACTCCAGGACTTGAAGTAAATGCTCTTAGTTAAGTATGTAATGGTAGTCTTTTCTCCAGAATAAAAAAAGACAGCAGGTAACTACCCATTTCCAATAAAATGAAAACCTTTTTTTAAGTTAGCTTGTCTGACATATAAGCAAATAACAAAACCTGCTTTTGACTAACCAAAACAGAAAAAAATAGAATGGTAACACTTTAGAATTTTATCAAATATCACATGACATAGCACATCCAGATGAGTCAAAGAGCTGAATAGGTTTTGAACACTTGTGCCCTAGGTGACTGGCTAGTTTGCCTAGTGGTTGGGATGGCACTGGACAATATTAAAGAAAATCCATGGATGACAGCTTATAAAGAATATCAAAATGTATTCACCTTGCTCACCTCCTTAGGCAGTAGTTGAACAACAGCCCCAGATGAAAAATAGAATAAAACAGAATGCTAGGAATCATAAGGAAAGGAATGTGCAATTCTGATCACCATATCTTAAAAAGGATATAGTGTTATTAGAAAAAGTACAGAGAAGAGCCACCAAAATGGTAAAGAGGATGGAAGGATATCCTTATGAGGGGAGGCTTAAAAGGTTAGGGCTCTTCAACCTAGAAAAGAGACGGCTGAGGGGAGATATGATAGAGGTCTATAAAATAATAGATGGAATAGAACAGGTAAATGTAGATTGGTGGTTTACTCCTTCAAATGTAGAAAGACTAGGGGACACGCAATGAAGCTACAATGTAGCACCTTTCAGACTAATTGGAGAAAATATTTTTTCACTCAATGTATAATCAAACTCTGGAATTCATTACCAGAGGATGTAGTAAAAGCTGTTAGTGTAGCTGGATTTTAAAAGGGTTTAGACAAGTTCCTGGAGGAAAGGTCCATAAACCATTATTAAAGAGAACCCGGGAAAACCACTGCTTACCCTGGGATAAGCACTGTGGAATCTATGCACCTTTTTGGGAACCTGCCAGGTACTTGTGACCTAGATTGGCCACTGTTGGAAACAGGATACTGGGTAGATGGACCTTGATTTGACCCAGTATGGCATTTCTTATGTTCTTAAGATTAACAGGCAACAATAGACAGATGTATTACCAGGCAAACTGTTTCATGGAGCAGTCTGGTGCCTTGAAAGAGTCTGATAATGTGACTGACTGCTCCCTCTGACTGTGCTGTGACGCTTGGTCATCTGCTGAGTATATCTGATCTAGGTGAGGGAAGGTATTTAAAAAAAAATTGAGTGTTCTTCTTTTCTGAGGATTGATTTTACTTCATTTGGATGGAAAACTTTTATAGGGAAGCAGTCCCTAGATGCAGCTTTGACTATTCTGTCTAGTCTGGAAACCCACCTCTTCAAGGCTGCTTTTGGATCCTGGCCCCACTTATTCTGTTTGATACCCATGTGTGTTTTAATTATTTCCTTCTAGAACTATTCTAGCCCCCTGTCTGCTCCAGTTGTCCGTTTTGAATATATTGCAAGCTCTGTGGAGCAGGGACTCTTACGTGATTTGTGTACAGTGCTGGGTATCCCTTGTAGCACTCTTCAAATGATTAATAGCAGTAATAGTAAGAACCATTTAAGACCTGAAAGTTCAGTTAGAGGAAATCTTTAATCTGAATGAAAGACAGCTTGGGCCTGATATTGAGTTAGGACGGTGAGATGCGAGTACAGCGTCTAGCCGTCACCATCAACCTCTAACCCCAGATATTCAATGCTGGAGTCATATGCAGCCCCAGCATTGAATATCCAGGGTCGCCTCACATGCCTGGAAGCCAAAGGGTAGCGATGATATTGCACCACTAACCAGTTAGCTTCTACGGGTAAAGATAGTCGCTGCAAAATCTGGTCTATGTTATACCCGTAGAAGCGACCTGGATAGCAGTGCAATATCGCGGCTACCTGGTTAGCTTTTGTTGCCCCCCACGACATGCCCCGGAATGCCCATGGCACGCCCTGATGCTAAGTGGCTGGTGCTGGGGCATGTAGAGGAGAAGATTGGAGATATTCATTGGTACAAACCGTGTTAGTGCTGCTGAGTATCCCACTGAGTGGCATTTATACAGTTTACAGGGCGATAAAGCGTGGAAATGCCTTTCGAATATTGGGCACCTTAAGCTGAAACTTCATTTTCTGAATGGTTTAAATTTCTTAAACTAAAATTAGACACAGACATGGAAACATGATGGCAGAAAAAGACCATACGGCCCATCCAGTCTTCACTTCCATACCAATTACTACATTCCTTCTTTTCCCTTTAGAGATCCTAAACAGAGGCCCTAATAATTACACGTAATACATCCTTCATCCCACCCCACCCCAATCTCTCATACTACCTGACAAAGCAATGCCCATAAAGAACAAAATAAAGTACCTAGGAGTAATCCTGGACAGCAACCTGAATTTCAGGGCCCAAATAAAAATGACCACCAGAAAAGCATACTTCAAGATGGCCATCATAAGAAGACTGAAGCCCCTCCTCAATCAGGATCACTTCAGAACAGTTTGCCAAGCTGTCATAACTCCCATCCTCGACTACTGCAACTCTATATACAATGGACTTCTTCAGCAGACAATACTACCCATTCAGCTGGCTCAAAACACTGCTGCACATATCATTACGGAGTCAACCAAGCAAGAACACATAACCCCATTCCTCAAGCAGCTACACTGGCTTCCAATCACCTTCTGGATCTGCTACAAAACAACACTAAATATCTTCAAGATCACACATGGCCTGTCAGCTACCGTCATAAAAACCTAATCAAAGTAGACAAAAGCAAATGGCCAAAGAGACGCTGCAGGAAAGAAACCATAGAATCACCTACTAACACCTACCTCAAAACCAAAAAGGCGACTTCCATGAGAGCACTCTCCCTGGCAGCCCCCGCTCTATGGAAATCCTTACCGTACGACATAAGAGCATCAAAAGATATCAAAGACTTCAGGAAAGATTTAAAAACCCTGCTATTCAAAGACTACTTCGGCAGCATTACCTAGCACTCTACCCATCTCCCCCCTTCAAAGAGGCATACACCTTAGAAATTCCTCCCCTGACTAACCCAATAGCACAAGGAAACTCTATTAGATGGAAATAACACCTTCACCCCTCCCCTCGCTAATGAATTTTTTTCTGGCAATATTGGCACAATTGTAAAATCTCTGTATATACTGTGGATTATCAGTAATGTATATAATGCACGGAGATCTTCCTGCATGTTTCCCCCCCCCTTTGGCCTAAAGTTACTTTAGATTGTATCTCTTGAAAACTGTTCCATGTGAACCACTCAGATTTAAGGATAAAGCAGTATATAAAACATGCTAAATAAATAAATAAAATCCTCTGTTTGTCCCATGCTTTCTTGAATTCAGATACTGTCCTCATCTCTACCACCTCCACTGGGAAATTATTCCACGCATCTACCACTCTTTCTGTAAAGAAATATTTCCACATATTACTCCTGAGTCTATCCCCTTTCACCCTCATCCTATGTCCCCTTGTAGCATAGCTTGCTTTCAATCGAAAGAGGATCTCCTCCTCTGAATTTATGCCACAGAGGTATTTAAACATCTCTATCATATCTCCTCTCTCTCGCCTTAACTCCAAAGTATACATATTGAGACCTTTAAGTCTGTTCCCATCCTGTTTATATAGTTTTGAAAGTGCGGTATCCCGAATTGCACACAATACTCCAAATGAGGTCTCAGCAAAGACTTATACAGAGGTACTATCACCTCTTTTTTCAAGCTGGCCATTCCTCTCCCTATGCACTCAACATCCTTCTGTCTTTTGCTGTCGCCATTTCTATCTGTTTAGCCACCTTAAGATCATCAGAAACAACCTCGCCCAGGTCCGGCTTTTCTTTCATGAACAGAAGTACTTCACCTCTTACACTGTACCGCTCCCGTGGATTTTGCATCCCAAATGCATGACTCTACATTTTTTAGCATTAAATCTCAGCTGCCAAATTCTCAATCATTCTTCAAGCTTAGGTAGATCCCTCCATATGTTATCTACTCCTTCCTGGGTGTCTACTCTATTGCAGATTTTGGTATCATCTGCAAAGAGACAAACCTTACCAAACAGCCCTTCTGCAATATCACTAACAAAAATGTTAAAAAGAATCGGACCAAGGACAGATCCCTGTGGCACACCATTGGTAACATCCTTCTCCTCAAAATGAGCTCCATTTACTATACCCTTTGTCACCTCCCATTCAATCAATTTCTAACCCAGTCAGTCAATTTAGGGCCCATTTCTAGGATGCTCAATTTATTTATAAGTTATCTCTGCAGAACGGTGTCAAAGGCTTTACTGAAATCGAAGTTCACCACATCTCAGGCTCTCCCTCATTCCAAATCTGGTCTTCCAATCAAAGAAATGAAGTAGATTGTCTGACAAGACCTGCCTCTAGTAAAACCATGCTGCCTTGGACTCCAGAAACCTTGCAATCCTCTGTTTCAGCAGCATTTCCATTAATTTACTCACCACAGAGGTTAGACTAACCGGCCTGTAGTCTCAACCACATCCTTACTTCCGCATTTGTGTAAAGAGATCACATGTGCCTTTCTCCAATCCTCTGGGACCACTCCCGATTCTAAAGAAGGTTTGAAAAGGTTAGATGGTGGAGCAGCTAGAACTTTCCTAAGTTCCTTCAATACTCTCAGATGTATCCCATGCGGCCCTATCACTTTGTCTACTTGTAGTTTAGCTAGATCCTCATGAAGACAGTCTTCTGAAAATCATTCAAGATCCCCTTCACTTCTGTTCCTATTTGTAGGTATTTATTGAGCTCCTGCTCTGGGTACTTCATCTGTGAACACAGAACAAAAATATTTGTTAAGCAATCCACTTTATCCTCATCAGCTTCTACATTTTCTTCCCCTTCACTCTTGAGTCTGACAATGCCACTTTTGCACTGCCTCCTCTCACTAACATATCTGAAAAATGTCTTGTCCCCCCATTTTGCTGCTTTTTCTTCTATTTGTATCTTTGCTTTCCAGATTACTTTCCTAGCTTCTCTAAGTCTTTCCAAATATTGATACTTGCCTTTCTCTTTCTGTGATCTCTTGTATTTTGTGAAGGACACCCTCTTTTCCTTCACCTTTTCAGCTACTTCTTTTGAGAACCATTATGGCTTTCTTTTCCTTTTACAGTTATTAACTTTCCTAACAAAAAGGTTTGTTGCCCTTAAAATATCCCTTTTCTGTTTTTCCAATTGTTTTTCTACATTCCCCAGCTGTTCCAAGCCTGCTAATGATTCCTTGAGGTATTGTCCCCTCTTGGCAAAGTTAGTTTTCCTAAAGTCTAGGACCCTCGCTTTTGAATGGACTTTACCAGCCATAGTCATAATACTGAACCACACTATCTGGTGATCACTGAATGTGAGATGATCTCCCATTATAACATCAGAAATACTTTCTCCATTGGTAAGCACCAAGTCCAGTATGGCCCCTTCATGGGTGGGTTCGGGTACCAGAATAGTTCTCCCTGTTGAGAATCTAGTATGTCCTTAGTTCTGGATGACACTGCAGCAGGGATGTGCCAATCAACATCCGGCATATTGAATCACCTATTAGTAGCACTTCTCCTTTCATGGCAATATTGCACATGTCTTCTATTAAATCTCTGTCCCCTTCTTCTGCTTGTGAAGGTGATCTGTATATCACACCAATGCAAATGGATTTCCCTTTCCCTCTTTCTAGTTTAACCTACAGTGCTGCCTCATTGCCTCATAAGCCCTGTAATTCTATAGCTTTAATATTATTTTTCATATATAGTGCCACTCTTCCTCCCCTTCTTTCTACACTGCCCTTCCTGAATAAAGTAGAGCCTGGTATAATTACATCCCAGACATGGTTGTCCATGAACCATGTCTCCATAATTGCCACTAAATCCAAGTCAGCCGCAACATCTGGGATCTTATTTCTCATAAGGGCATTTATGCACACTGCTTTCCAGATGTTGACCCTTTTAGCTATTTCTACAGAGGTACTTACCTGAGGGCTTTCTTCATCCATCCCCAACAAATCTAGTTTAAAGCCCTCTTCAGTAGGCTAGCCAATCTGCCGCGGAAGACACTTTGACCCTTCTTGGATAGGTAGATGCCATCTCTGCTCTGCAGCCCTTAGAAAATCATCCCAAGGTCCAGGAAACCAAAACACTCGCCTTGACACCATCCACACATTCATCTTCAAGATGTGAGCATCTCTACCTCGGCCTTTACCTGAACAGGGAGGATTGATGAGAACACCACCTGTGCACCTATCATCTTCGCCCTCTCTCCTAGAGCCATGATTTATTTATTTAACAGATTTTATATACCGTCTTTCTACAAATCAAGACGGTTTACATAAAACAATGTGGCAGTATGTTTCAACTGTTTACATGGAACCAAGTAACAAAGAAATATAGGAAAAAAAAATAATATAAGGAAAACAAAGTGAACAATTATATGCTCAGTGAACAACTATTTACAATGGTATATCCTGGGAAATATACGATCGCATGTTAAGGTTAGAGAGTGGTAGACAGTAGCGAGGAAGTGGAGGTAAGGGGTTATTTACTAAGGAGGTAGGGAAAAATGTTCAAGGAAAAGAAGAGTTTTTAACTTCTTTCTGAACTCAGAGTGGGTAGGACAGTTCCGCAGTTCGTGAGGAAGGGTATTCCATAAGGATGGGGCATAGAGGGATAAGGCCCTGTTACAGGTGGATTGTTTGCTATGTCTTTTGGTTGTTGGGATAGTCAGGAGGTTTTTGGTAGTAGAGCGGCGTGTTCTAGTGTTAATGGGGAAGGGAAGAAGTGGGGAGAGGCATGAGGCAGACTCATTAGAGATAATTGTATGTGTAAGGGTAAGCACTTTGAATTTGATTCTGTATTGAATGAGGAGCCAGTGGAGATCATATAGGACTGGTGTAATATGAGCTCATCTGGGGTTGTTGGTTATAAGCCGTGCAATCATGTTCTGTGCTAATTGGAGTGGTTGTATGGTGTTCTTGGGAAGGCCATGATAGATGAGATTACAGTAATCAAGAGAAGGGATTGTAAGGGTCTGACAGACAGAGCGAAAAGAGTCATGGCTTAGGAGGGGTTTTAGGTTCCGTAGAGTACGTAGCTTTGTATATATTGTATTGGTAGTTTTCTTTATTTGTTCAGTGAAGGAGAGGTTTTGATCAAGGATAATGCCAAGATATTTCACTTGGTTTTTTATAGCAAGGGAGAAATCGCCAATAGTAATGGTTGGAGGTGGCATGTATGAAGTATTGGAAAACACCTGGAGAACCTCAGTCTTGGATTGATTAATCAGGAGGTTGTGCTGCAATAGCCAAGATTTTAGGCTGGTTAGGCATTCACTTAGTTTGGTGAAGTCAGGGTTAGAGAGGTTAAATGGGGTGAAGCACATCATGTCGTCTGCATATATTTGGTACTGGATGCCATAGCTTTGGAAGATCTTGCAGACAGGTTGAATGAAGATGTTGAATAGGAGAGCAGATAGGCTAGATCCTTGGGGGACACCTTGTTTAAGGGTAAATGGGAGGGAGGTGTCGTTTCCAATACGGACCTGTTGGGTTCTGTCATCAAGGTAGGATCGGAACCAGTTTAGGGTTGTACCTCTCAGTCCTATTTTGTGGAGTCTGTTTAGGAGTTGATGGTGAGGAAGGGAGTCAAAGGCAGCGGATAAGTCAAGGAATAAGAGTAGGCATCCTTGGGTAGGATTTTGCGTGTACAGGTACAAGGAGTCAAGTAGGGAGGTAAGGAGGGTTTCAACTCCGTGGTTCATTTTGAAACCAATGTTGGAATAAGTCAAGGGGAGAGTGGTCGTCAATATAGTTCTGAAGTTGGGCTTGAACTAGTTTCTCAGTTATCTTTGCAAGGAAAGGGATGCTAGAGATGGGTCTGTAGGAGGCGGGGGAAGTAGGATCAAGTTTTGTTCCTTTTAGAATTGGTCAGATAGTGGCACATTTAAGTGGAGGTGGTACAGATCCAGTCTGGAGGGAAGTTTGAACAATATGCAGGATGTAAGGGCTGAGAGAACTTCTAGTGGATTTGATCCAAGGGACAGGGCAAGGGTCAAGGGCAGAGGTTGAGGTATTTAAGTCTTTTATAACATTAGATACGTTTTCTAAAGTAAGGAGATCAAATTCGTTCCAAGAGTTTAAGAGGGTTGGTTCCTGTGGTTGAGTGCTGAAGTCGACTGTAAGTTGGGGGTTATTGGTTGATGCAGGAGGGGGGAATTTAGAGATCAGGTGGATAGCTATGGTTTGTGTGGTTATTTTCGGTGGTGATCCTGCTGTAAGGGTTCATTTATTAAGGCTTTGGCAATGGAGAAAAGTTCTCATGGTTTATTAAGTGATCGTTGGATCATGTTTTCATTATATTCCCTTTTATGGTTGAGGGTTTCAGAGCAGTAGGTTTGGAGTTTAATTGTGTAAGCAGTATGTGCATTGGGGTCATGAGAGCGTCTCCAAATACGTTCAAGACTCCTAAGTTCTCTTTTGAGGTCTCTCAGTTTTGTAGAGAACCAGGGTGTTCTTTTGCGGTGCTTGTGAGGAAATTGTTTGGGTGGGAGTAGAGAGGCTGCAGATAGGATTTCGTTCCACTTAGAGATGTGGGACTCTTGGTTCAGTTTCATGTCATTCAGAAGGTCAAGAGATGGGATTGTTTGCTCTAAAAAGTTGGCAGCGTTGAATTGCTTGAATTTATTAGTATGTTGAGGGTGGGTAGGAGGTTGAATTTTGTGAGTAGAGTAAGGGAAGGAGAAGAGGATAAGAGCATGGTCAGACCAGGGTATGGGTTGAATGGAGTGAAGGACCTGATCGGCGAGTAGTGACTGTTGTGGGATGAATATTGTCACTCTCAATATGCTCAGAGGGATACCTAGCAGTATCACTTGTGCCGATATGGATGAGCAACATTGGAAAATATCAGATGGAACAACAACTGGGCAGGAAACAAAGGTATGTGCCTTGTATTGGTAGTACATGGTTTTATGCATGCATATGCAAGTTGAAAAATCAAGCACTGTACTTTGTCAGAGGGCACCATGTGACCAGGTATCAGCATCATTTGGTAGAAAGTCATCAGGGAGAACTGACTGTAGTAAAGCAACTTTTAATAAGGATTGCATTATGGCGTACTCTTTTCTCTCTGAAGCAGCATTTCAGGCAATTAAACTATAGTAGTTTAAAATAAAACACTAAATTGTTCATTTTTAAAGCAAGCATATGTTTTTTATTTGGATATGGCATATTTTATAAATACATGGTTTGATTAAACAGGGCACATGTCAGATAATGTTAATCCACTTCCCATGTTCGGAAAGTATTTGCCTCACAACTTAGGTGCGCACTGCCATGATTTGTCTACTTATCAGGCTGTTCTTAGTTGAGAGCAAACCAGTAATCTGATCAGACTGCTGTAGTTAATTGTGCACTTAAATCTTGTGGTACATGCTGTAACTAAGACCCAAATGTATGAGCAATATCCATGCTTTTGGAGCTCGAAAGTTTTTCCAAGGCTAAAATCTGACTATTTCCCTGATGACCCATTTCCTTTTGCTTAAAACACATACTGTAAAACATAACAAGGAAAAGAAGTAAAACTGTATGTTTTGCAAATTGAATCCTACTGAAAATGACTTTGTTTTTATTGGATCAAGGTCATGATCAGTACAGCAAGTAGCAGGAGATGCTCCTCCTTCCCAGTTACCACTATTAATAATTTCTATGGTGCTGCTAGACCTACAGCGTATTATGCAAATACATATAAGGGCAGCCTCTGCTCCAAAAAGCCCAATTGGTTTATTAGTGTACCTCCAGATGGACTGATTGAACCAGCCCCAATTAACTTTTACCATCAATTGAAAAGCACTAAAAAAGGTTGTATAGAGAATTGATTGCGACTTGATTTAAAAAAAAAAATCTATAAATAAGTCTCAAGATAAGTCACTGGTGCTTAGATTCTTTTTGGACTTGTGGAAGGTAATATTATGACAGGTATCCACTCTCTATATATTAGAGGCTATTTCACGAAGGCACACAGGCAACTCTGCGTCTTTGTAAGAGTCTCACAAAACCTGCTGACATTGTGGTGAAAATGCAGCCACGTACATTCACCCTGGCTCAGGAGCTAGTGTAAACGTATTCGGCCGCAGTAAGCGCATAGATGCATACTTCATGATGCTGCACATACGCCAACCAAACTGTGCCCCTGAACACACTTCATTTGCATAGAAGTACACCCCTTCCTGTCACCGTGCCTACTTTCATGTATGGGATAACTTTATGAGAGGCCTTTTATATATATGTGTGGGAAATCCTTATAAAATTATACCTCACAGTACTTATGTACCTCCTAACTTCCACATGCATTATCTGGACTAAGCAAAAAGAAACAAACAGTGAACTAGAAGCAATTTGTGCAGATTTCTTTACATTTTGCACAGCTCAAAAGTGGACCCTGGTGTGCAGGACATCCCTAAGGAATACGCATGAGATAGATTTGCATACAATGGAAATAGCTCTATCTCATGCGTATTTATTAGGGATGCCCTGAAAATCTGAGGGCCTCAAGACTGTACTTGTGCACCCCTGATCTAGAGAATTAATAAGGTGAATTTTTACTGTTTTGATGCTATAATTAAATTCACCTTATTTACTGATGTCTCCTTATAATAAACTGTTGAGGTCTGAGATTTCTCATACAACTTTCTTTCAAGAGATCCATTAAAGTTCTTGACATTTTTCTTCATGTGCAACTCAGTCTTGATACACAAATCACTAGGTCATATAAAAATCGTTCTTTACCTTAAAACTAATTCAGGCAACCAGATCACTGATCGATATGACATATTTGGGCATCTTTATTTTTGCCCTGGCAGTACCCCATCTGGGCTATTGTAACTCGTTCAAGCAAGGGCTAACACAAAGGCAGGTGGCAAAGGGTGCAATTAGTCCAAAAGATATCAGTGGAGCTTCATCATGGTGCCAAGAACTTTGATAATTTCCCTCCCCTTCTTTGTGAGGAACACTGGCTTCCAGTCAGAGACAAGATTCAGCGTAAGGTAGTAACTATCACACTCTAGGTCTACTATTCCAGTCTTCCATCTTTCCTTGCTGATCTAGTCTCCTAGGCTCCTCAATGTGTACTTGGTTCTTTGGAACATAATCTACTAGTTATTCTGGGTTAGAATTTGTGTGTAAATCCTGTTTTAGTGTGATTGCCCCTACTCTGTGGAATGGTCTGCCTTGGGATATCAGGTTGGAATCCTCTCATAAGAAGTTTGAAGGTTGCCTTCAAGACCCATTATTTGATGTTGGTCTTCCCTCAAGTCTAATGATTTCCTTGTGGGGCAGTAGGATGAATGCTGGCTGGTCCCTTCCAAACTTTTGCTTTCCCTCTAGCCTTGTGTGTTATACTTATGGAAGATTATACCTGTTCCGTATTGTACTTCCCTATGATTGTTGTGTTTCTCTGTTTCCCTGATCATTTTTTATTCACTTCACATGTAAACTGCTTACATATTCCCTCTTGATCTGCAGTATATTACTACTAACTACTACTAATCATTTGTATAGCACTACAAAGTGTACACAGCACTGTACATATAGATGTAAGACACAGCCCCTGCTCATCAGAGCTTACAATCTAATCAAGATGAAAAAACATTGCAAAACGGAGGACTAGAGTATGGTAAGATACACATAAGTAGTGGACACAAGAATGACGAGCATCAGGATCTAAATGCAGCCTCAAAGAGGTCCTGGACTTGGATAGGGCCAGGGAAGGAGCCTGATGCACCAACTCAGGTAATCAATTCCAGGCATAAGGAGCAACAAGGTGGAATGAATGGAGTTGGCAGTGGCAAAGAAGGGCACAGATTAAAGGGATCTGCCTGAGGAGCGGAGTTCCCAGGGAGGCGTGTAGAGTGAGATAAGAGAGAAAAAGAAGTGAGGAATGTGCTTGCAGGTAAGTAGAAATTTGAACTGGATGTGGAAACGGACAGGGAGCCTGGGAAATGAATTGAGAAGAGGGGTTAGATGGGCAAGTGACAGCGGTGAAAGATAAGCTGTGCAGCTGAGTTTTGAACAGACCTAAGAGGAGAAAGATGATTCAGAGAGAGGCCAGCGAGATGCAGGTTACAACAGTCAAATGAATCAAAATGAACATAGACAATAGGTGGAACTGGCAGCTAAAGGACCGCCTTTAGTCACTGGAAGCTGTGAATTGGAAGCTTCTGTCTTTATTTCTGTAGCTACTGTTAGTATGTCATAGAGAATTATTTCAGTTCTGTCTACTCTGGATTCTGAGAAAGTGAAAACCTCTTCAATAATCTGAATATTTCCATTAGGGATGCCACTGCCAACTGGGTCTATTTTTAGGTGTGTTTTTCTTAAGCTATAGTGCCTTTTGGGAAGAGTTCCTCCATTTGTCTGTCTGTCCATCCATCTATACGCATCTTTTTGTTTGCACATAAACAGATGCATGCAGTCTAAGCAGCATGTGGTGAGGGGCTGATGGAAGATCTCACTCCCCCCACTAGCCAAGATTTAAAAAAGAAGAGGCAGCAGCATGGGAGGAACCAGAGGATCCCCCCAACCCCCCCAACCCCCCCACCAGCAAAGATTAAAATAAAATGAAGCAGCCACAGCAGTTGAAGATTGATGGAGGATCACTCTCCCCTGCTGGTGAGTGTTTAAAAAAGAAAGGAGTGGCAGAGATATCCAAGATGGTGCTTTGAGGACAGGACACCCACGGATAGATGCACCTGTTACCGCTCCTGCTTCTCTGTCTCGAGAGCTCCTCGGCCCCTGCTATGGGGAAGAAGAAAGGAAAAGGAAGGCTTCTTCTCCTGGAGGGCACCTCTTCTGTGACTCTGTGACAGATGATGCTTAAGGCTTTCTGCGTTCTCTGGTTTTAGCTCCTCTGGCCCTGCCTGGGGAGAGTTTCCTGGGCAGCAGTGATGGGGCTTTGCTGAGCCCTATAGTGCGGGCACTGCCTCCTAACCCTGGAAGTATTTTGCTGACTGGCGCTCTGGGTGTCCTGCGATCCCATGAGGCAAGTTTGGTAATTCCACCAGGAGGTGCTCCGGTTGTTGCTTCATAACCCCTGGAAGTGGGGGCAGTTGGAGGAGGAATTGCTGCCCCAGAGAGGTCTGTGGAGTCCATCGCACAGCAGCGGTAAGAGATGGCTCTTCACGGTGTTATTGGTGAGGTACAAAGACCTAAGGACATTGGAGTCACGCTGGACTGTGATTCAGGGATTTAATTCCTGTCTTCAAGGCATTTCTAGTTATGTTTTGGAGGACATTAATATAGATTCTCAGGCTGTGCTCCACCAGTCCAAGGCAATTGATGTGCCAGCTGGAGGAATGGACACATTGGAGTCTATTGTGGCTAATCAACAGGCTGTGAGCAATATGGTGGTGAAGGACTGTGCTACAGTGGCCCATTGGATGGAATATTTGGAAAATCAAGTTAGGTGCAGTAACTTGCGCCTGCTGAACTTTCCGAAGTCCCCTTTTGTCTTGTCTGTTTAAATGGCTATGAAATATCTTAATGAGGTTCTTGGAATGGACTCTTGGAACTTGCCTCCATTGGTGAAGGCACAGTACCTTCCATCAGGTGGGGTTGTGTCCCCCCAGGTTGGACAAGAGGTCTCAGTCGCTGCCAACTTGACAGAGTTTCTGGAATCCTCACTAGAGGTTATTACCCATAGGACAACTTTTATTTTGACTTTTGCTCTGGAATTTAATCAGAATGCAATCTTTATGAACAAGTCCCTTTTAGGCTCATGAACAAGTCCCTTTTAGGCTTTTGTATACGTATTTTTCCTGATATGTCACAGCACATGCAAAAGCGGCGACAGGAATTCCTGGCCTTGCGGACCAGGGCCCAGTCTCTGGGTCTGAAGTTTGTGCTTAGATTTCCTTGTGTATGTTTGATGATGCATGATGGTAAGATGTTCACTTTTTTGAACCTAAATTGTTGGCTGATTTTCTGTTAACTAGGGAAGGTGTGAATGCCCTATCTTCCTCTCCATAGCCGTTGCTGTAATGACCACTGGGGGGCTTGTTCCTGGAGAATGTGGTCAATTGGAAAAAGATTTATTTTTTTCCTGTTACTTGGATCTCCTTATTTTCTTATAATTTGTGGGCTGTTATATGTTATATGTTGTCTTGGATGTATTAATTGATGATGCATTTTCTTTATTGGTGGTTCACTGGTTTGTGAAAGTCATATTGTAAAATTTTATAAAAATAAAATTAAATTAAAAAAAAGAAGTGGCAGCAGTATAGTCGATTTGGTGGCAGATCCTATTGCCCTGCCAGTGACGATTTTAAGAGCAATGAGGCAGCCCACATGTGCCAGCACTGCTGAGTAAGCAGGTTCAGAGCAGGAGGGGTCAGCACTTCCTGCCCACTGATCTAATGCTTTGTGAGATCAGCAGGCAGGATGGTGAACGTTGAACCTGCTCATTCGATGGTGCTAGCATAGACATTACAGTGCACTGGGGTCCACAGCTCTAAGGCTGCATCTGCATTGTAGGCAGACGTTATGCCACTTATGCTGGTATTTTAGAAAGATAAGTAAGTGCCTACCCATGGCATCCTGTTATAAAACTGCCCTGCATGTTTATTACCTTCACTTGGTTTATTTTTCAGGAGAGGTCAACCCAGTCCTGGTTTGACTGTGTTGTGTGACATGGATTTGTTGTTTTGATTTCCTTAACCAAAGCAGGATTTCAAATCTGTTTATACAGCAGTACTAAGTCGAGGTTGCCAGCTGGCTCCAGATTTTCAGGACTGACCAAGTCAGTCCTGGTTTTACACCGCTGCCTGCAAGGATTTATAATCTTGCTTTTCTGAGTGAAATCAATAGGAACATCAGAACTAGAAGATCATGCGCTCAGTGGGGTTAAACCAGGAAAGGAAATCTGGAGCCAGTTGGCAATCCTAGGACTGGATCAACCTGTCCTGGAAAACCCTGCGCTAGCTGGCAACCCTATTTTCTGGGAAGTCTCCAGACAGCTAATTCATCACTGCAGTGAAACTGCTGTCAGCAGCAGCAGCTGGTTAGAACTGCAATATACACAGCACAGGTACACTTGCCTTTGCCTCTGTGATAACCTCTGGAATCTGGTACTATAGCCTCATTCCGGGGGCTTGCAAAACAGCGAAGGGCATCTGTAAATCTCAGTTGTCTAATGAAAATTACAAATCCCCAGCTGCAATGATGGAAAATGATTGACAAGTGCAAGGAAGCACTACTAGGCAAACCTTGACAGATAACAGGTAGACATCTTCCTAGGACCACACGCCCCGCTGCTCTTTCCCAGACAGGAAGACGAATGAAGAGCCTCAAGGAAGACTTAAAAGGCAGCAGAAAGGTCCGATGGAAATCAAGGCACTGATGCCAGATAAACGAACATCAGAACTGCTTTTCCGAGATACAATTAGCAACCAGCCCTTCCTCTTATTGGTCCCTCGATCCCCGTTTTACGTCACCAGCTCTCCGGGTGTTTATTTGGTTCTAAAGTTAAGTCACGCCGTGGCATTAAGTTGCACAGCAGGACCCGATCCCCCTCTCAACTTCCAGGAAGGAGTCTGTCTCGAGAGCCCTTTCTCACCTGAGAGCCTGGGTATTTCGGGGATCGAAAAGCGCCTGCACAGTTTTAGCACTAAATTCTCCTTCAGCAGTGAGCGGGATCTGTTATCCAGATTTTGAATAAAAAATGGATCTTTGCTTTTTGTTTCACTGCTACCTCATGGTCTTTTTAGGACTACTAGAGAATGAATTGCAAAGAATCCCATCCACTTATGACCTATATATGCCATTTCTCTAAGGAGTAGCAGTACTAGTAAATTAATGTAATTGAGCCCCTCTGATTACAGTCACTCTACAGAGTCACTTCTGTCTTGGGCTCAATGAGGAATGACAGAAAACGGGAACGAAACGTTTCGGTCTCTCCCCGAGAGAAGACAGAAAGAGCAGCACCGAACTCACGATTTGCTGATTTCCTTCCCCCGATCGCGCTCGAAGGGAGCAGCAGCAGTGCCCCGGCGGTGACACCATCAAATCGCAGGCATCTGTCCGAGGGATGTCTGGGCATTGAGGAGTCTCTTTCCTGCCGTCTGCAGCCGCACACCCCGATCCACTTGTGCACTTTTCAAAGTGCCGGCAGTCGGGGAAGCGAGGGCAGCCCGAGGAGGAGGAGCAGCAGCAGCAGCAGCAGCAGGGGCTGCGTGTCCTTGTTCCGCGGCACCGCAGCTCAGACGTTTAATCTTCTTACATGACAAGCAGCCTCTCAAGCGTTTGTGCCATGTGGGGCGCACATTCAGCTCGCTGGCTACGGTCCCGCCGCTGAGCGAGGAAGCCGGCGGCATTCCTGAGTCCTAGTAGGGCGCAGGGCTGCCGCTGACAAGTGGCAATTGTGATATACGTGGGAATTGGAGCACAAATTCAACAAGAGGGTCCCGGGAGCAAACAGAGAGGGAAAACAGAAGCCCAGGGGACAGAAGTCGTTAAGAAACTCCCCTTCCTAACTCGTGCTCTCTTTCCCCTCTAAATAAATATTAAGAAATCGCACTTAGCATTGGTGTGCAGTGCGCAGAATGTTAATAAGGAGAGTAATAGTTAATGGGGTTCTCTCGGGGGGGGGGGGGGTACTACAAGAATCCACAACAGTATTAGAAGTAACATTGGAGAAGGGTCTACAAAGGAAATTCGTTCTGTTTGCAGAGAGACTGAGGGAGGTAGAGACGTCCCCTCTAGAAGAAAGAAAGGGGAATTATATTCCAAACATCTTGCAGGCTTCAAGAAAGGACCAGTAGAAAGAGTTTCCCAGGAGCAGAATTCCAAATAGACAAACTAGGCAACTGATGTCCGTCAGAAATCCATCGGGTGCCTGCCTCTGTGTCAGCTCCCTGCTGACACTACATTGTGGACTGATTCCCTCCCTGGCGGGCTGTGCAGGCTGAGACTCTCTCCAGGCCACAGCTTTGGGGCTGAAGGGGGGGGGGGAGAGAGAGGGGACTGTCAAGCTGCCTAAGGGCAGTGGAAGAGGGGTAAATCAGGTGCGGCATTCTCCACAGAATGAAAAGTTCAAGGATAAGGAGGCATCCTATTGAGAGAGAGAGAACCTCAAAAGAAATGTGAGCCGGTGCTTTTTCATTGGGAGAGTAATCGACACCTGAAACAGACTTCCAGCAAAGGTTATGGGAGTCAAAGCAGTGTCAGAATTCAACATGCATGACACAAGAAATCCACAGATCAAGTAAGGTGTGAGACAGCACAGTAAGCAGATATAAATGGACAAGGCTTAGTAAAGACTCAGAAAGCAGGCAAAGGCACAAAGTACTTTGGGGCAAACTCACACTATTTAGACAACTTCATTCCAGTCTCCTATTGCTGAAATAATCATCAGAAATTACAGAACTGCCTAATCTGATTGACAATGTTCTGTATTTCGTGTCGGTGCTGCTAAATGGTGCAGTGCAACTCATATGGAGTTCTCTCCAGAGTGTAGGAATGTGCACAGTTCGCTGGATTGTTTGCCCAAATTTTGGGTCATTTTTCAGTTCATTTCACATATTCATTTTAGTATTTTTTTTAAAACTTGCATTACCATTTATAAAGGAGTGCCTGGTTAAAGCATATTTCAAGGCTCCTATGTGAAGCCAATTTTATAACGTCAAGTAGGCACCTACTAGTCTTCATAAGTATGCCTGCCCCAGAGCAGCTGCAGTCTGTAGGTATGAGCTCTGTCACTTTATCCATAGTATGTTGTAAAGCCATAAATAGGTTCTTGTGTATCTTTATCAATAGCCTCAAATAGGCACCTACTTGGCCTTCACACATAAGTATTCTGTTAACAAATGACTCTCCACATGAATAGAAGAGAATTATGATCTTACTTGGGAAAGTTCTATATTTCTATTTCTTAATGCTTAACGTTGAGGGACATGTTGACGAAACCATGCTAACCACTAGTATGGGGATCAGTGTACAGGAAGCACACCACCCTAAGTTAGGTTAGCATGTGTCTGGGCAGAGACAGGGTGTGTTGGGGAAGAATTTGGGTAGTGACATGGTTAGTGCGGGGCATAATGGGCATGGGATAACTGCAACTGCTGCTGTTAGTTTGGGTGCACTTAACACCACCTGAATGGGTGGCATTAGATGCACCCATGTGCTGGCTTACAAAGGTGCCATATGTTCAACATGCCAACAGCAAGAGGACAGACACATGCCACCTGAAGCTGGTGTGGGCAGACACACAGGTTTCAGGGCCCAAATGCACACTATTAGCATGTTCTTTAGGAAACATGCCCCTCAAACTTTGGGCCTGATATTCTGCGGCAGAGGCTAGTGCTCCTGCAGCAGGCTAGCTGCGTTGCACTGAACTTTAAAACATGGATATTCAGTGTCAGAGTCATATCTGGGCTCTGGCATTGAATATCTGGGTTGCCGGATTGCAGCAAAGCTAACCGGGCAGGCGCGATATTCAGCTGTTGCCTGGTTAGCTTATGTGGTGAAAGGCCACAGTTTCCTGCACCTGAATTTCACCATGTGCCACTGGGAAGTAGCCAGTGCTGGTCTGGAACACCCCAATTCTAACCAGTTAGTATCGGGGCATGTAGCGGCAGAACCCACTGATATTCAGTGGGACTAACTGTGTTAATGCCGTTGAATATCCTGCTGACCGACATTTACATGATCTGCACTGTAGACAATGTTCAAACAAATTTGTTCCAGTGACAAAGTTGAAAAAAATCAACCAGCTGCTCAAAAAAAGAGATGGGAAAACGTTGGACAGATCTACGTATTGACTAGGACTTATTGGCATAGATTTGCAGGGTTACAGAAATATGCTCATCTATCATGATACTGAGATCAAATGCATAGAAATCCACCATGAATATTCACTGCAGCTATACTGAAAACATTGCATGAACTTTCCAAGCCCAGATATGAGAAAATCTACAAGCCATTAGGTATATGTGGCTAGTTCTAATTTCTTCATCTTACAGTAGAGAAAAAAATCACATTTTGGTCACTATAGTCCTTTCCCCAAATGCAGTAGAAAAATATATGGAAGGATATCTAACTAGTTCTATTTTCTAGCTTATGAGTAGAATGCATATCTTTACCGTTATAAGATGGCTCACTGACAATTTGTGGCTTGCTGGGTTCCTGGCTGGCTAGTGGCTGCCCGCCATGCATGCATGATAAAAATGCGGAAAGATGGATGAGCAGATAGCTTGGCCTTCCCACAGTTCCTTGGAGAAAGGAGGGGGGGGGGTGACAATACAGGAATTTCTGTAATTCCACAGATCCCGGCAGAGAGGAATGCTGGCTTGCTTGACTCTAACCTGGGTAAAGAATGGTTAATACCCTCTTATCTAGAGCTTCCCAAAGCTGTCCTGGTGACTCCACAATCACTTGGATTTTCTGGTTATCCACAATAAATATAAGGACGTAAGAAATGCCATATTGGGTCAGACCAAGGGTCATCAAGCCCAGTATCCTTTTTCCAACAGTGGTCAATCCAGGTCACAAGTACCTGGCGAGTTCCCAAAAATGTACATATGTTCCACAATGGGATAAGCAGTGGATTTTCTGTGTCCTCTTTCATAATGGTTTATGGGCCTTTTCTCCAGGATCTTGTCCAAACCTTTTTTAAGATCAGCTACACTAATAACTTTTACTATATCCTCCAGTAACCAATTTCAGAGTTTGATTACATGTTGAATGAAAAAATATTTTCTTTTATTACTCTTAAATGGGTTACATTGTAGTTTCATTGCGTGTCCCCTAGTCTTTTAAGCCTTTCCTCATAGAGGTATCCTTCCATCCCCTTTACCATTTTGGTGGCTCTTCTCTATACCTTTTCTAATTCTGCTATATCCTTTTTAAGATATAATGACCAGAATCACCCCAAATATTCAAGGGGTGGTCGCGCCATGGAGCGATACAGAGGCATTATAATATCCTTTGTTTTATTCTCCATTCCTTTTCTTATGATTCCTAGCATTCTATTTGCTTTCTTGGCCACCGCTGCATACTGAGCAGAGGGTTTCAATATATTATCCAAAATAATGCCTAAATATTTTTTCCTGTATTAGATTGGTTTGCATACCCAGGGCTTCCCAACGTATGCAGACTGATTTCATGCATATCCATTGTGACGATTCTGAAAACCTAGCTGGCTGTGGGATCACCAAGACAGAGTTGCAAAGTCCTGCCCTACTCTTATTAAACATTGCAATCAATGAGTTTCTATAAGGCCAGGGTACTAACTTGTGGCAATTGCCCCAGGCTGGTAGCCTGTTCACATACAATTCTATTTATTTATTTGCAAGAATTTGACATACCACTAATGGTTAGCACATCATAGCTGTTTACAGCAATCCTTTAATTGGTCATTGAGAGGCATGAGCAAAAAGTCAGGTTTTAATCTGACTGGTTTTAATCTGTTTATGAGAGGACTCCATCCGGAGTTTGGTGGGCATGGAGTTCCACAGATGCGAGGCTTGGAAACAGAAGGCGATGGAAAGGTAAACTTCTAGGCACAGTGTGCGCTTTGTGGGAACCACTAAGAAATGTGTGTTTGATGACCGGAAAGAGTAGTTACTCACCTGTAACAGGTGTTCTCCAGGAGCAGCAGGAATCAGTCCTCACATATGGGTGACGTCGGCGCCGACAGGGCCCTCGTGCGGAGCATTTCCCCAGCTTTCAAAGAAAGCCTTTGAGAATTGCAGTGCGCATGCGTGGTCCCCTTCCCGCCCAAGGGTGCCATCTTGCTCAGTCTGATGACATAGCTAAAAGACAGCAAAAAATTAGCAAAAACAAATCATATGACTGCAACTCCAAGGGGAGGAGGGAGGGTTGTGAGGACTGATTCCTGCTGCTCCTGGAGAACACCTGTTACAGGTGAGTAACTATTCTTTCTCCAGGACCAAGCAGGAAGTCAGTCCTCACATATGGGACTACCCAGCTTAAGGCTACCGGAGACCCCAAGCGGAAAAATGAGCTCCCTCGAGCTCGACAGCACAGAAGGAAGGAATCTTCTCTGAGAATGCCCCTGACCGGTAGCCCAACACCAGGGCCGGAGGGTAGGAGTTGCCTAAACCCCAAAGAGATTATGGAGTACTGCCTGTCCGAAAGCACTGTCCCTGTGGGACTCCCTCTCAAGGCAGTAATGGGCCGCAAAAGTCTGGCTTGAAGACCAAGTAGCGGCCCGGCAGATGTCTGCCAACGGAATAGAGCGGAGATGAGCCACTGACGCAGCCTTCGCCCTGACACGATGAGCCGTGACTCGACCCTCCAACGAGAGGCTGGCTGCCCCATAAGCCCAGGCGATAAAGTCAGCGTCCCATATGGACAACGTGGAGTGGAGGAGTGGCCTAGTGGTTGGGGCAAGGTACTTCAGGCTGGAAGGTCGGGGGTTCAAATCCCACTAAAGGACAGTAACCTTGGGCCAGAAGGACTGGGGTTTCTAGTCCCACAGGTGCTCCTTGTGGTCTTGGGCAAGCCACTTAACCCTCCATAGCCCATGTTCCCTGTAAAATAGTTATCTCCAAGTTATAATGCCCTGTTCAATGTAATTTCAGTTTGTTCAATGTAAACCGCACTGATGCAGAATAGCGCAGTATATAAGAGAATGTAAATTTTTTTATTTATTTATTTATTTACATTCTCTTATATACCGCGCTATTATAAAATAAATAAAAAATATTTATTTATTAAATAAATAAAAAATATTTATTTATTAAATAAATAAAAAATAAATAAACGTACGCTTGGAGACAGGGAGCCCCAACTTATTGGGGTCAAAAGAAACGAAAAGCTGAACAGCCTTTCGATGCTCCCGCGTACGGTCAAGGTAGAAGGATAACGCCCTCCTACAGTCCAGGGTATGCAAGACCATCTCAGCCCGGTTGGCATGTGGCCTGGGAAAGAAGGTCGGAAGAACCACCTCCTGATTGAGGTGAAAAGGTGAGACAACTTTAGGAAGAAATTTAGGGTGAGTCCGTAGGACTACCCTATTCCTGTAGAACCTAGTGTAAGGAGGATCAGACACTAGTGCCTGCAGTTCACTCACTCGCCTAGCAGAGGTGAGAGCTACCAGAAATAAAGTTTTCCAGGAGAGAAAACGGAGAGGGCAGGTAGCCATAGGTTCAAAAGGCGGACAAGTAAGCCGCTGTAAGACCACATTCAGATCCCACTCAGGGGCCGGTGGACGCAAAGGAGGCTTAAGCAGAAGAAGGCCTCTGAGGAAACGAGTCACCAAAGGGTGGTTGGAAAGAGGCCTGCCGTCCACCGGGGAGTGGTGTGCTGAGAGAGCACTAAGGTGAACACGGACAGAGTTAGACTTAAGTCCCAGATTGGAGAGGTAGAGCAAATATTGCAATACTACCGCTACCAAGCACGAGAAGGGATTCTCACTGTGCTGAGCACACCATGCAGAGAATCTACGCCACTTAAGAGCGTAGGATTTCCTGGTGGATTGACGCCGAGAGGCCAAAACTACATTCTCCACCTCTCGAGGTAGTAGTAGGGGAGCTAGGACTACCCTTTCAGCAGCCAGGCCATCAGATGAAGGGAATGGAGGTTGGGGTGCAAGAGGTCCCCTGATCCTGAGACAAGAGAACATAAGAACATAAGAACATAAGATATGCCATACTGGGTCAGACCAAGGTCCATCAAGCCCAGTATTCTGTTTCCAACAGTGGCCAATCTAGGTCATACGTACCTAGCAGTTTCCCCAAGGGACACAGGTTCCACAATGCTTGTATTGGTTCAAGCATTGATATCCTGGGTCCCTTCTTAATAATGGTTTATGGACCTTTCCTCCAGGAACTTGTCCAAACCTTTTTTAAACCCAGCTACACTAACAGCCTTTACTACATCCTCCGGTAACAAATTCCAGAGTTTGATTACACGTTGAGTGAAAAAATATTTTCTTTTATTAGTCTTAAATAGTTTACCCTGTAGCTTCATTGCATGTCCCCTAGTCTTTCTATATTCTGATAAGGTAAACAATCGATCTACGTTTACCCGTTCCACTCCGTTCATTAATTTATAGACTTCTATCATATCTCCCCTCAGCCGTCTCTTTTCCAGGTTAAAGAGCCCCAACCTTTTTAGCCTTTCTTCATAGGAGTAGCCTTCCATCCCCTTTACCATTTTGGTGGCTCTTCTCTGAACCTTTTCTAAAATTGCTATATCCTTTTTAAGATATGGCGACCAGAATTGCACACAATATTCAAGGTGCGGTCTCACCATGGAACGATATAGAGGCATTATAATATCTTTTGTTTTATTTTCCATTCCTTTCCTTATCATACCTAGCATTCTATTTGCTCTCTTGGCCGCCGCTGCACACTGGGCCGAGGGTTTTAACATGGTATCCACAAGGACGCCTAAATCTTTTTCTTGGGTGGTGGTTCCTAATGTGGAACCTTGCATCGTGTAACCATAGTTTGGGTTGTTCTTCCCTAGGTGCATAACCTTGCACTTCTCCACATTAAATTTCATCTGCCATTTTGATGCCCAGTCTTCCAATTTATCAAGATCCTCTTGCAATTTTCCACAATCCTCCTGGGTTTTAACAACTTTAAATAGTTTTGTGTCATCAGCAAATTTGATAACCTCACTCGTTATTCCACTTTCCAGGTCATTTATGAATATGTCAAAAAGCAGCGGACCCAGCACAGATCCCTGGGGTACACCACTATTCACCTTTCTCCATTGGGAAAATTGGCCATTTAGCCCTACCCTCTGCTTTCTATCTTTTAACCAGTTCCTGATCCACAGTAGTACACTGCCTCCTATCCCATGACTCTTTAGTTTTGCCAAAAGTCTCTCATGAGGGACCTTGTCAAAGGCTTTCTGAAAGTCCAGATACACAATATCAACCGACTCACCTTTGTCCACCTGTTTATTCACTCCTTCAAAAAAACATAACAGATTAGTAAGACAAGATCTTCCTTGTCTAAAGCCATGTTGGCTGTCTCCCATTAGGTCATGACTATCTATATGCTGAGTAATTTTATTCTTTATGATGGTTTCTACCATTTTTCCCGGTACTGATGTCAGGCTCACCGGTCTGTAGTTTCCCGGATCACCCCTCGAACCCTTTTTAAAAATTGGTGTTACATTGGCGATCCTCCAATCCTCAGGTATTAGAGATGATTTTAATGATAGTTCACAGATTACTGATAGCAGGTCTGCAATCTCAAATTTCAGTTCTTTCAACACCCTTGGATGTATACCATCCGGCCCAGGTGATTTGCTACTCTTCAGTTTATCTAATAGTTGTAGGACATCTTCCCGATGTATCGATATTTCCTTCAATTCTTCCACACCTTTAAATACCACTTCAGTCGTGGGTAACATCCCTACATCTTCCTCAGTAAAGACCGAAGCAAAGAATTCATTCAGTCTCTCCGCTATCGCCTTGTCGCCTCTTAGTGCTCCTTTAACCCCTTTATCATCTAATGGACCAACTGACTCTCTCATGTGTTTTTTGCTACGAATGTACTTGAAAAGGTCTTTATTTCGCGTTTTTGCTTCCGCAGCAAGCTTCTTCTCAAATTCTCTCTTTGCCTGCCTTATCAATGCCTTGCATTTGACTTGCCAGTGCTTGTGCTGTTTCCAGGTTTCATCATTTGGCTCTTTTTTCCATTTCTTGAAAGATGCTTTTTGGCAACAACAGCCTCTCTGACCTCAGCTTTAAACCATGCTGGCAATTTTTTGGACTTCCTTCCACTTTTCTTAAAGCGTGGAATACAGCTGGTCTGGGCTTCCAAGATAGTATTTTTCAACAACACCCAAGCTTGATGTACGTCTTTAACCTTTGCAACTGCTCCTTTTAGTTTTTTCTTAACTGTTTTCCTCATTCTATCATAGTCTCCCTTTCGAAAGTTAAAGGGTAGTACTGTGGATTTCCTTACTATCCCTCCTCCACTAATTAAATCAAAGGCGATCATGCTATGATCACTATTGCCAAGTGGCCCCAACACCCTTATCTCTTGCACTACATCTGGTGTTCCACTAAGGACTAGGTCTAATATGTCTTCCCCTCTGGTCGGTTCATGAACCAGCTGCTCCAAGAAGCAGTCATTTATTTCATCTAGGAACTTTATCTCCCTAGCATGTCCTGTTGTGACACTGACCCAGTCGATGCCGGGGTAATTGAAATCACCCATTATTATTACTGCACTGTAACTTTTGCTAGCTTCCTTGATTTCTTTGAGCATTTCATCATCCATTTGTTCATTCTGGCCAGGCGGACGATAGTACACCCCCACTGCCATCGCCTTCCCCTTTTTCATGGAATTTCAATCCATAGAGATTCTACAGCAAATTTTGTTTCTTGCAAAACTTTAATCCTTTCTGACTCAATGCCCTCTCTAACATAGAGCGCAACCCCTCCACCAATTTGATCAGCTCTATCATTTCGATATAGTTTGCACCCAGGTATCACAGTGTCCCACTGGTTGTCCTCCTTCCACCATGTCTCTGATATTCCAATCATATCTAACCTCTCGTTTAGTGCTATATATTCTAACTCTCCCATCTTGTTTTGTAGACTTCTAGCATTTGCATACAAGCATTTTAGAGACTGTATTTTATTCATATTAATTTGGCTATTGGTAGACATGGGTAATTTGGGATCTTTAAGTTCTGTCTGCTCCATACTCGAGGGCATTTGGGCTACTTTACTCTTTTTGGAACCTCTCTGCTTTTTGTAGTATCCTTCAAGGATACATTCTTCCGAACCATGCGCTCTTGGGCGACTGTCGGCTTTCCCCTATTATCTAGTTTAAAAGCTGCTCTATCTCCTTTTTAAAGGTTAATGCCAGCAGCCTGGTTCCATCCCGGTTAAGGTGAAGCCCATCCCTTCGGAAGAGCCCCTCCTTTCCCCAGAATGTTCCCCAGTTCCTAACAAATCCGAACCCCTCATCTCTGCACCATTGTCTCATCCACGCATTGAGACTCCGGAGCTCTGCCTGCCTATTGGGTCCTGCGCGTGGAACGGGAAGCATTTCGGAGAACGCTACCCTGGAAGTTCTGGATTTCAACTTCCTACCTAAAAGCCTAAATTTAGCTTCCAGAACCTCCCTACCACATTTTCCTATGTCATTGGTACCAACATGTACCAAGACAGCAGACTCCTCCCCAGCACTATCTAAGACCTTATCTAGGTGGCGTGTGAGGTCCGCTACCTTTGCACCAGGCAGGCATGTTACCAGGCGATCCTCACGTCCACCAGCCACCCAGCTATCTACATGCCTAATGATCGAATCACCAACTATAACTGCTGTCCTAACCCTTCCCGCATGGGCACTTGGCCCTGGAGAAACCTCCTCGGTGCGAGAGGGGTTTACATCACCTGGAGGACAGGTCCTAGTTACAGGATCACTTCCTGCCACACCAGGGTGATGCTCTCCTGTCACGTGACCTCTCTCCTCCATGGCAACAGGGATGCTGCCAGACTGGAGGTGGGACTTCAGGACTATATCCCTGTAGGTCTCGTCTATGTACCTCTCTGTCTGTCTTATGTTTTCCAAGTCTGCTACTCTAGCCTCTAGAGAACGGACTCGTTCCCTGAGAGCAGAGAGCTCCTTGCACCTAGTGCACACGTAAGACCTCTCACCAGCTGGGAGAAAATCATACATGTGACACTCAATGCAAAAGACTGGAAAGCCCACATCCCGCTGCTGGACTGCTGTCTGCATCTTAGTTTTAAGTTTGTGTTTAGATCTTTAAGTTCTATATGTACTAAAGGGTGCAATGGATATTTATACCACTAAAACTGTACCTAAGAAGTTTAATATACCTTGTTCACCTGAAGCTTAATTAATTTCAGGTCCTTGGGTAATGAGCTTCACCTGAGAGCACCTCCTGTCTTTTAAGTTGTGCAAGTACCTATAAAGCTGTGATTTTCCCAGGGGAGGGTGGGTGTGGGGAGGGAGGGAGGGATATAACACTTATTAAAAAAGGGCTGCTACACAGTACCTTGTCCTGTGCTGCTGAGGAAAAACTATATTCTGATTTGATTTAAATTATAGCTCTTTGCTGCTACTAGGCTCTAACCTATTATGAAATTTAAACTACAAGCTCTCTGCTGGATTCTAAATTTAACCAGAAAGCTCTCTTCTGTGTTTTAATTTGAAACTAAAAGTACTTTGCTGATGCTAGGCCCTGAGTGACTATGAAATTTAAACTACAGCTGTCTACTGGGTATGAAAGGTAACCAGAAAGTTCTCTTCTGTGTTTTTAAATTGAATCTTAAACTGTTGCTACTAGGCCCTGACTGATTTAACAAAAAAAATAGTGGGTTCACAGATTAATTAGCTTTAAAAGAAAAAAAATTCCTTTCAGAAACCCCAGAGGAAGAGGTGTGTCCACCGCCAGCTGTAGCAGAAGCGGGAACCACGGTTGCCTTGGCCACCTGGGGGCTATGAGAATTAATGAAGCCCCGTCCCTGAGGACTTTGAACAGCGTTCTGGATACCAGTGGAGTGGGAGGAAATGCATACAGCAGGCCTGTGGACCACGAGATCAGAAACGCATCCGCTGCTACTCGGAGAGAATGCGGTTGTCTGGAGCAAAATCTCGGGAGTTGCCGGTTCAGAGGACTGGCGAAAAGGTCCATGGTGGGGAGCCCCCACTTGAGAAAGACCTGCTAAACCACCAATGGGTTCAGTCTCCATTCGTGTGGTTGCAGGATCCGGCTCAGTCTGTTTGGCAGGCAATTTTCCTGACCTGGGGAGGTAGACAGCCTTGAGAAGGATTCCGTGATTGACAGCCCAAGAGCACAGTCGTTGTGCCTCCTGACAAAGAAGGAAGGAGCCTGTGCCTCCTTGTTTGTTCACATAGAACATGGCAACTTGATTGTCCATCTGGACCAGTACAGACTGGTGAGAGGCGAGGTGGGAGAAGGCTCTCAGAGCTAGGCTTATCGCCCGTAGCTCCAGGAAGTTTATCTGTTGAGTAGCCTCCCAAGGGGTCCAGAGACCCTGAGTACATGTCCCTTGGCAATGTGCTCCCCAACTGAGAAGAGAAGCATCGGTTGTCAGCACCTGAGTATGCGGAGGGGATTGAAAAACCATTCCGAGCACCAGATTTGGAAGATGAAGCCACCATTGCAGAGAGGAGACCAGGATGTCGGAGATTCTCACTGAGTCCGCTAGGCCCCCTGTGGCTTGATGCCACTGAGTGCGAAGGCTCCACTGAGCAGGTCGCATGTGCAGGCGGGCATTGGGGGTGACATGAACCGTGGAAGCCATATGGCCGAGTAGTCTGTGATAAGGAAGCTGTTCCCTGTAAAATAGTTATCTCCAAGTTATAATGCCCTGTTCAATGTAATTTCAGTTTGTTCAATGTAAACCGCACTGATGCAGAATAGCGCGGTATATAAGAGAATATAAATAAATAAAAATCATAGCTCAGGAAGGACCTATAGAAAAGGTGAAGTGACTCTGAACAAGCAACCTGTCAGTTCTGGTAGAAATAAGAAAACAGAATTTTCTTATAAAAGACTACCAGTCCCAGAATGCACCAGGTTTCCAACAGCCATTAGAGGAGCTGAAGTGGGGGAACGTGTGTTCAATCAGGAGGGCTATGAGGTAATCCCTAAGCACTCATCTCAAAGGGCAGGGCCTGATTCAGCACAGCTGCGCTGTATTAGGGAGGAGCACTCATCTAAGCAGAATAAAGGTAGAGTTTATTCTACAGATGACCATCTTCATGATCACCTTGGATATCCTGAGAATCAGCTTGAGCTGGATCCTGAGGATCATCATCATCAGAAGCAGAAGCCAAACCGGACGGACAGAGAGGGAAACAAACCCTTTGGAAGAAGGAAGAGAAAAGCCTTTGAGAGGTCTAGAAGAGTCCAGAGCAGTACGTATACTGGGAGGCATTCCAAGGGCCAGCATACACCATTGGACTGGGGGAAGTCAGAGGAATGGTGCTGCAGAGCTAGGAATCACCAGACGGTATCTGTGAGAGAGACGGCTGCACGTGGAAGGGACCCTAAGACCCGTGCCAGAAGGTATGTGAAGAGAGATCCAGTGTCCAGGGATCTGGATTGGAAGGCTGGACATAAGAACTGGACTACATACTGGCCAGGCTATATAGAGAGGAACTCTAACAGCAATGGAAGCTCAGGTATGAACACTGATCTATGCCCTAGCTATAACCTTGAAAGACAGCAGGGAAACAAGTATTCTCCTGAAAGTGCTACATTGGGAGATTCATCTGTGCCAATCCATGATATTGAACCCATGCTTGTTGAAGAGGGAATGATAGCAGATGAAGAATCTGTTTACATGGACTGCTCTCTGTCTAAATTCCTTTGGTGATTTTCTGTTATAAAGTACAGCAACCATCACAAAGAAATACAAACTTGTTCTTTAATCTACTCAGAAAAGCTCCTGTGTAGGTTTTCTAGCCATGCAGTAGAAAGCAAGCCAGCTAAGGGGTTTCAGCTGGATAACTGCTAGCAATTGAGCCTTACCTAATTGCTTGTGAGCTAGGAGAGAATCACTTCTGAATCTATGTGGGAAGATATAAGAAGTTAACCTGAGAAGAAGAACAGTTTTATTCTTTCTTTGTAGCTTTTGGTTTGTTGTTTGATACATGCTAAGAGAATATTAGTTAAGCCTACAGAAAAGACCAGTTTGTTGCCAACCAGGTCTTATTTCTTTTGCTTTAATTGCCTGACAAGTTTAAAGGTTGTTTTCCTGATTTTGTTTTTTCAAGTTTAACACTGAAAGCAAGTAACCTGATTTATGTGCTACCAAGCATATCTGTGTTGGGAGAAATAACCCCATAAATAAATATCTTATTGGCTTTAACACTTGAGCACAACTAAATTATTGTCAGCAGCTGTGTCTGGTGTGAATGAACTGCATTGCCCACAATCCCTTGCAAATCATATAGATATATGCACTTGCCAAGACTGTGAAGATTCTCACCCAGGCAGCCGTCTGACAAGTCTCAGGAATTGCCTGACAGAGACCAGGGAATTGCTGCGAAACTGGCTGGCCAGATCCATTAGCCTGTGGGCCCTGTCCAGAGGCAGAAAAGCCTTTGCTTGAAGAGTGTCTAGTCTGGCCCCTATGAACTCTAAGTTCTGGGACGGGAGCAAAGTGGACTTTGCGAAGTTTATGACAAACCCCAAGTGCTGAAGCAGAGCCACAGTGCGAAGGGTGGCCTGTTTGGCCTCCTGGGAAGATTGGCCCCTTATGAGCCAGTCGTCCAGGTACAGAAACACAAAGAGACCCTGAAGCCTCAGGTAGGCCGCCACCACTGCCAGGCACTTGGTGAACACCCTGGGAGCGGAGGACAGGCCAAAGGGTAGTACTCTGTACTGATAGTGGTTTCCTCCCACAACAAATCTGAGATATTGTCTGTGATCTGGATGGATAAGGATGTGAGTATACGCATCTTTTAGATCTAAGGAGCATAGCCAGTCTCCCTGCTGGAGGTAGGGCAGCAGGATTCCAAAGGTAAGCATCTTGAACTTTTCCCTTTGCAGGAACTTGTTGAGGTTGCGCAAGTCTAGGATGGGTCTGAGGCCTCCTGTTCTTTTTGGTACCAGAAAGTACCTGGAATAAAAGCCTTGACCTCTCAGGTGGTGGGGCACCAGTTCCACAGCCTGATCCTTTAGCAGACTTGCTAACTCCTGAAGGAGTAGGTCCCTGTGCAGAGGGGGTCTTGGAGGCTCCCCTGGAAAATAGGAGGGAGGTACCTGGTGAAAATGGAGAAGATAGCCCTTTTGGACTATATGAAGAACCCAGGTATCTGATGTGACGGCTGACCACCTGTGGGCAAAGTGGGCCAGCCGGCCTCCTGTGCTGAGAGAAGCCAGCTGAGGAGAAGAGGCTATGCTGTTTGAGTCAAAAAACCCCACCCTGCTGAGCAGGGGCCGGTGTAGGTGGCTTGGGGGCCTTCTGCCTACGGGGCCCTTGACCCTGCCCCTTGGCCTGCTGACCCTGTTGGGGAGCTGCAGAGGCCTGATAATGAGGGTATTGTTTATAGGCAGACGACTTCCTCGGGTAAAAGGACTTTTTTCCCGAGCCCTTCTTCTTCTGAGAAGGGGCAGAGGTTTTCCTGGAAAGCCTAGTCCTGGTCAGAGTCTCGGTCTCGAGTTCTGCAGCCTTTTCAGCCATGGGCTTGCCAAAGAAGTTTTCACCTCGGCAGGGGACATCGACCAACTTGTCCTGGACCCATGGTTCGAGGTCGGATGACTGTAGCCAAGCCTGTCTGCGGGCACCGATGCCGGCCCCGGCTACTCGGGCCGAAGCCTCGAAGCCATCGTAGGCTGCTCGAGAGATAAACTTTGAGCACTCTCGAATACCTGTGGACAAGGCTTGGAACCTCTGCAAAGGTTCCTCGGAGAGACCAGCAGAGAACCCGGCAATCTCCTTTGCCAGGTCTCGGAGGTACATGCCCATGTAGAGCTGGTAAGTCTGGACACGGCAAGCAAGCATAGAGCCCTGGAAGCACTTCTTACCGAGGGCATCCAGGTTCCGGGCCTCCCGGCCGGGAGGCACCGAGGAGTGCATCTTCTGACTTTTCAGTCGATGCATGGCCGATTCCACAACCATGGAGTGGTGCGGTAATTGTGCCTTTTGGAACCCGGGGCTCTTGCGGACTCGATAAATGGAATCGACCCGCTTGCTTAAAACCGGCGTCGAGGCCGGGGTCTCCCACATGCAGAAGAGCAACCGCTCCAGCATCGGAGGAACCGGAACAGTAAAGGCCTCCTTCGGGGGAGAGTCATACTGGAGGGCCTCAAGCTCCTCGGCTCGAGGCTCCTCCTCGGGATCCGCGAGGAAGGCCAAGGCCTTGGCCATATCCCGCACGAAGTCCGAGAACCGGGTATCCTCCGGTGGGGATCGTCTCCGAGGTTCAGACTCGGGCGAGTCTGATGGGACACACCGAGTCCGATGGGTGTTGGGTGACTCTTCGTCCTCCGTCTCCCAGCCCGACTCCTTGGAGGAGGAATCAAGCGGCTCCAGTCGGGCGGGCACCGATGCCCTCCTCCCCGACATCGAGGGTATCGGCGTCGACAACCTCGGCCCCGAACGGGAGGTTGAGGGAGACCGTGGTTGAGGATCGACTCGAACCCGCATGGACTCGAGGATCGGCTCGGCCTCCGGGGTCGACTTAGACGTCGAGGTCCCGGTGGTCGGGGCAGATGCACCGGTGAGACCAGCGATCAATGTCCGCTGCTGTTCCATGAAGGCAGCGAAGCTGCTCTCCAAGGCCGTCAACCTGAGTCCGAGCTCAGGAGACCCAGCAGCCCCCGACTCGGGCCCCGACGGCGTCGGGCCCGACGTCGGCTCCCTCGGAGGAGAGTCCACGAGGACAATAGCACTTACGTGTCCAAGAGACTCCATCTCGACACGAGGATTCTTGGCAGGCCTCTCCGACTCCGAAGACCCGGGGCGGCTATCGGGGCTATGCGACCTGGCCCTCGAGGAACCAGGAGCGTCCACCGATGCTGCCCTCACGGGTTTCTTCTTCCTGCGATGTTCCCATGAAGTAGACCCCCGCTCAGAGGAACCCCGACGCTGCTCGGGGCCAGAGTCCCTAGACGTCGAGGCCTCTGACGAGGTCTGGGCCCGGCCGGACGCGGAGTCAGAAAAAATTCGATCCTTCTGGTGCTGCCGACTCCTCAACGCCTTTGAGGACATCTTGCCACACGGACCACAGATCATCGGGTCATGATCGGGTCCGAGGCAACGGAGGCAGCAGTCGTGTGTGTCGGTAAGAGACATAAGTTTCTTACACCGATCACACTTCTTAAACTCGCTGGTAGCCATCAGGGGAAAAAGGGCCCCTGCTAGGTCAAAAGACCGGGCTGCCAGGGAAAAAAGAAAAAAGGCGCGAATGCCAGTCACAAAGGACAAAAACCGAAAAAGAGGAAAGGACTCGATACCGGCGTATTGTTCCGAGCGGGAAAAGGATCCGGCGTCGAACCGGAGAAAAAAGAGAAAAATAGAGAAAATCAACTTTTTCCTCGGGGAAAAACGAACTACGTCTGTCGGGCTCCGCGGAAAAAAGAAGACTGAGCAAGATGGCACCCTTGGGCGGGAAGGGGACCGCGCATGCGCGCTGCAATTCCCAAAGGCTTTCTTTGAAAGCTGGGGAAATGCTCCACACGAGGGCTCCGTCGGCGCCGACGTCACCCATATGTGAGGACTGACTTCCTGCTTGGTCCTGGAGAAGGCACGGGAGGGGCAGTAGAATAAGTAAATAGATGGGCAGGCCAATGTAGTAAGCACAATGTGTCAGCAGGAGGAGCTTAAACTTGATTCGAAAAAGGACAGGGAGCCATTGTTGCTCATGGACAGTGGGGTGACCTGGTCATATCGTTTAGCATTATAGATAAACTTTACTGCTGTGTTCTTAGTAATTTGGAGATGTTTTATTGGAGATACCTGTCAGAAGGAAACTACAATAATCCAGTCTGTTTACCAGTAATGCAAATGAGCCCTGATGCAAATGAGCTCTGTAGAAAAAGTGCATATAAAATTTAGTTATGGAACCCAGCAAAAAAGATAACTATACCTATTTTAGGAATAATTGTGTATATATTGTTTTCTTTTTCGATAAAACTGGCCCGCAAAGACTTTTTTGAGCACTGGATTTTGCAAAATTCGTAGAGTTGTTTTGGCTGAAATTGCATTGCAGAAGCACATTGATTATGGTTTGAAATAAAATTCAGCATGGGATGAATCATAGGTGTAATTTTATAAAGTCACTTTAGCACATACTGTATGTGCTGATAAATGAACGTAAACAAGCTTTTATGATATTGCCTCAGGTGTACATGTCCTCTAGGTGGCAGGAAGGCAGGTATTTTACTGTATGTGTTGCCAGGGACACAGTCTGAGTAGAATTTGGGTGGAGTCAGGAAGGACACTGTGCTAATGTAAGCATGTAGTCACATATTCTATGCAGGATATTTATGCAAGTTCCTGAGAAGATGTAAATGTCTGCAGCTTCAATGTAGCAATGCTTGCGGCTAGATTTGCACTAGTATTTTACAAAGACATAGAGGCAGGGCCAGCTCAAGGGTACCTGATGCCCTAGGCAAACCATCAGCCAAGTGCCCCCCTCCCTTCCACAGGGCCGGCACAAGGAGATGAGGTGCCCTAGGCGAACCTCATACCTGGTGCTCCCACCACTCTGGTGCCCACTGTCACTGCTGCCACCCCTGTCGAGTGTTGGAGATGTGGCGGAAGCCAAGAGCCTCGCGGTGCCGAAGTTTAAAGGTAAGCGACGTGGGGCTGTTTGTCCCCATTGCTGCTGCTTGTTTTGAGAGAGGCAGGGGTGGCATCAATGGCTGCCCCCAGAGGGCTGTGCTCTAGGTAACCACCTAGTTTGCCTAATGGGAGCACGTTCCCTGTCCATCCATAGTCCATCATGTCCCCTTCCCAACCCCCATCCGTGTCTCCAACATCTTCCCTTCCCTACCAGAGTATCCAGCATGTCTCCCCTCTTTCTTTACCCTCACAAGGTGTCCAGCATCTTCCTTCCCTTCCCTTCCCCCCTATTGTCGCAGCTGCCACCCCCACTGCGGGAAGCCCAAAAAACCCCAAACCTCGGGGGTGGCACTGCAGTGCCAGCACAGGAGCAGGGAAGATCTGTGCACGTGTTCATGCAAGGCCTGCCACCTCCCTAGGGACAAGATGCAAAAGGTCTTGCGTGCACACATGCACGTATGTGCACAGATGCTGAAAGGCTCGCCATGACGGCAGCGGTAGAGAGCTTCCCTGGCACTGCACTGCCACCTCCAAAGCAGTTTCTTTTGTCTACTGAGCAGGCAGGATGATGAAGGCAGCAGCAGCAACGATAGGGGAAAGGGGAAAGGGAAAAGGGGAGGGATACTGCACTGTGCCTTCCAAATCCTGCTGCCCTAGACAGATGCCAAATCCAGTTGGTGACAGGCAGGGCTGGAGCACAGACTGTGCAAGCAGCGCAGATGCCCAGGGTGCCAGCAGAGAGAGGTGCCGATACCATTATTGGGCTTCCAGGAAGCTCAAAAAAAGTGAGATGCTACATGTGTCTAGGTGGAAGAGGGGTGCTAGATTCATTAGTCTCACAGGGTGCATTTCTAACTTGGTATGGTCCTGGTGATAGGTGACTGTGCAGGGCTGGACCTATGTATCTTTATAAAAGAGGCACATTCCTGTCCTCGAAATCTAGGCATCCTCTCATAAAATTACCCTCCATGTGTGAAATGTTATTCTTGTGAGGAGAAAGTTTCACAAAAACTCATGCAAACAGTGCTTCACATACATACACATGGGAAAACTTGAGATTTGGAGGGGTGGATCATGTGATTTTGCGTGAGGCATCCTTTGTGGACATTTCCACACTTCGGTATTTCAGCCTCTGTGCTCCAGTGATTTGACTGGACTTCTAGGAAAGAATCTGAAAACACTTGAAGACCAAAAACAAAGTATTTTTGTGGGGAAGAAGTCCACCGTGCTTTATAAATTTCCAATGCACAAACTGAGACAGCAGTATTTAGTCTCCCTTAGTTAAAAAAATAAATGGTGTAACTTTCAGCAGCTATGCTCCAAGCCATCTATCAGTTTGCTTAAGGTTGTAAACTTAAAAATAAGCTGAAGTATTCCAGAGAGGCAGACCTTGGAGACAGATGGACATGAACATCCTTGAGAACAGCTGCACCAATATTATGAGAGGGCAAATGTTAAGCATCTTACAGCTGAAAAATAATTGTCTTCATTTATTTTATTCTAACCCAATCTAAGATAGTTCAGTACCCTTGAATGACAAACAAGTATCTCTTTTCTCCTTGGAATTCCTAAATAAATCCTGAGAATAAATAGCTATGTGCAGATTGGGGTTGGCATTGAAAGGTTTTTTGCAGCTGACTTGGTATTACCTGGGCAGATCTTCAGTTTTGAAATTAAAGCCCCATTTATAGGTTAAAAATCATTCAGGCAAATTGTTGCCCACATAAAATTAAGCTGCCCAAAAAGAAGCTGTGATGGGGTATTCCAGGAGCATGCTTAAACTCTGGCTGGTGAGCACTGATATTTAGTGGTGGCAGGCCAGAATTATTCCAGTTAATTCTGGTCAATCAAACAGCAGCCTAAAGCTATCCAGACAACTGACTGCAGGTCAGATGCAAAAACCAGGAGTATCACCTGATAAAACACCTGATGGCCAGTGCTAATCTCCCCTTCCTTCATTCCCACTCTGGAAATGTAGAACAAAAGGTCCCAGAATCAGAGGGGTTCTCCTTCCCTCTTTCTACTGCTATTCAGTAAAAAAAAGTATCCAGGCTACTCTTTCATATTCCCTGTTCCTGAAAAAGGAGAGTGCTAGCTGGAAACATCCCTCCCCCCCCCCTTCCTCTGTCCCTCCAGCACACTTGCAGTGTAACAGACCAATGCAGAAAGCTAGTGTGGCCTTTAAGAACCTATAGCACCATGTTTAAGCACACTTTATGCACTTTTTAAATGCACAGAACAGACGTAAAAGACCCAGCCTAAAGACAATTCTTATCTTTGGCTGGCGAAGCCACGATACCAATAGTGGCAGGGGTTCTTGACTCCAAAGCCAGTTCACCATACGGGAGGAGGAGAGGTCTCTGCTTATCTCAGCCATTGAACCAATATAGCACTAGTGATAATGACAGATTAGGCCATTCAGTACAACTTGCTTAAGATGTTTCAGACCAAAACAGAAAGTCATCGAAAAACCATAAAGGATTCTCCCAAAACTTTCAATGAACTTGCCTGAATACTATTTTTGTCGGGACCAACCGACAAGAGAGGGGAGAAGGAAACTCCCGCCTCAGCGTTGGGAGGGCCCTTTTATTCAACAAGATCAAAAATCAAAGAACGGTGATGTGAAAAAATAGTGTAACAAACACTTATCTGAGAGGATAGGCGATGAAATCTTCATAGTGGAGTAGTACGACATGCATGTTTCGGGCTTGAAAAAGCCCTGTATCAAGTGTTCCCCTTGGTCTGACTAGAAGATCAGACCAAGGGGAACACTTGGATGTTTCAGAAGCAGAAGTAAAGAAAGAGAGCCTCTGGATACCAGGAACGAAATGAGAGCCACTTATTCTGGAAAATGGCACGACGAGGATACAGTGGATGACCCTTGGATCTGAGACAAGGAGGGCCAGGTTCTACAGGGCTGTAAGGCCTTGATCCTATTCAAGTCTAGCATCCAGCTCCAGAAAGCACTCTTAGGTAAGAAGGAGAGGGGCTCCCTATAGCAGGGCTAGCCTCCGAGGAAGGAGTGTGACTGTAATCATCTTTTAAATTTTTACCCTACCATTGTCAGTGCCCTTTCGAGATATTTTTTTCAGCAAACCCTTGATTCAGAACAACCAAACTCCTGCATGGACTTATTCATTCTGAGTGGTTGAAGGTTGAAATGAGTGGATCTAAGCTGCCAACGGCCTCACAGTATTATTGGTCCCAACTTGGAACCCTAAAAAATGGCCAGAAAGTTAGATCTGCAGGGGTAGTATTATCTTCCTGAAGTTGTACTCCTCGTCTTCCACACAGCTGTAACTAGCCATATTGAGGGCTGTCAGCCTGTCAGGTACTAGTTGTGTGGTATTCTGAAGGTATGTAGTTTCTGTGTAGAGATCTGGAGCAGTTCTGCTTGTTCTGTTTTCTCAGTAGATGGTATATTGGTATTTTTGGACCTGGTACACTGTTTGAAGTGTGGTTGTTTGAGTCCTAGGAATTAGTGCTGTAATAGTATGGCAAGGCTCTGAGGGTCTTTCTGAAAGGTTTTATGCACAGTATGTGGCAGCAGAGGGATTGTATGCTGGGCTGTGAACTAATAATATTTTATAATAATAGTTCTATACTCCGAGTAGACCAATTGAAGTTTTGTAGTTATACATATGGAAGGTCAAGAAGGTTGGAAAGATATTAAGTTATACCCCTGATTTTATCACGTCACTCTCTCAAGAAAAGACGCCATTTTCAATAGAAGAGATTAAAGAAACAGCTGATGAGAAAATCTGGGAAGCTCTTCTCAAGAAACAAAAACAAATAGGTCGGAGTTACATCGACTCTCCATGATAGAATACGTAAGCAGACAACAGATTCCCAGAGGACTGCGTGTCTATAAAGAACCTCGATTGTTTGCCACGGATACTGAATTTGTGAAGCAATGGAATTGTGTGCTAAACAAATGCTCTCTAGACCTAATGGTCCTCATAGCGGAAAACACTAAAAAAGTATTAGATGAATATACCAAGGAAGCGGAACAATTGGTCACTAAACTTAAGAAAGCTGAATCAGAAGATTGTTTCAAACAAAAATGGGAAGACATAAACAAACAATTGGCGATTCTTCGCCAAGAGATAAAATTCACCAAAATGAAAAAATTCAAAAGAGATTATGAAGACTATACTAAAGGTTATGTCTACCCATGGATGGATCGCAATCGTAAACAAAAACCTCGCAAACAGGTTAACTTTGCACCATCATCTGAAGATTTGACAAGTTCAGACTCCAGCAGACCTTCCCGAGAGAATTTTTCAGATGAAGCCTCAGACAAGAAGAAAAAGAAAAAAGTGCTAACGCGCAACAGGGCACGGGATTGACGACAACAGCAAGAATGGAGACTAAAGGAGCCAAGACGATGACAACTTCTAGTTTGGTAGTCAATATATCAGGAAAAGATCTCCCTTTAAATCAATATCAATTGAGTAAGGGTCTATCCTATGTTCCCACCATTACACACGATCCTTTTCAATTTAGAATAGATTTTGAGGCATTTATTAGAAAACTAAATCTTAAATCATATTTTTCTCAATATCCTCCGTCTGGAGTAACATCACAAAGTCATAGGATACCACGTCCTCTCAAATCGACCTGGACACCACCGGGTCCAGTGCCTCTGGCTATACAGATATTTAAGGAAGCGGTATTGAGGGATATCACTGCTTTAGAACAACAGCAGGTATTATCCAAAAGTGTTCTTACACGAGAAGAACGAAGGGCATGGAGAGAGTTGAAAGAGAGGATGGACATAGTGATTTCCAGAGCCGATAAGGGAGGAGCGATAGTCATCCTTAATAGGAGTGATTATTTGGAGGAAGCACAACGACAATTGTTAGACAGTCAAACATACGAGATACTATCTGAAGATCCTACGAAACATCTGCAATGTAGGATAAGAGAATGTACAGCTTTAGCTCTACAAAACAAATTAATATCTAAAAAAGAACTGTCTTTTCTTAATGTAAAAGCACCAACAATGTCGCGGTTCTATCTAGTCCCCAAAATACACAAACGATTACAAAAGCCGCCAGGACGACCAATAGTGTCGACTAGAGGATCAGTGCTTGAGCCGTTATCAATATATCTAGATTCTTTTTTATGACCATTATTAAAGGACATTTCATCATATATTAGAGACACGTCTCATTTTCTGGAAAAATTGGACCAGCAGACCCGTTGGGCATTGGATTCAGAGATATTACTGATCATATTGGATATCATAGCGCTATATACAAGCATACCCCAAGTTGAAGCAGTTTCTACAGTGGAAAAACAGCTAAGGAATAGAGGAGATCTTTCGGAAGCTTTGATATTATTCCTCCTGGAATTATCACAACTAACCATAGCAAAAAAAAATTTTCAGTTTGAAAACACTATTTACCAGCAGAATTCGGGGATAGCAATGGGGGCCACGTCTGCCCCCTCGATAGCTAATCTTTTCATGGGAGATTTTGAAGCTCGCTGGTTAGACAGTTCCCCATTTTTCCACCATATAAAGATGTGGACCCGATTTATAGATGACATTTTTCTGCTATGGTTAAGTGGTTAAACAGCTGTAATGAAACAATCCAGTTTACTCACAGCGTAGATCCTAACACCATAGTTTTTTTAGATTTAGAAGTGATGAGGGGAGCAGGCGGGTGGATAACCACCATTTATAAGATACCGATAGCCCGAAACACCTTTTTATATTACACCAGTGGCCACCCAGTTCGGCTAAAAAATAGTCTTCCGTTCTCCCAATTCCTTAGAGTCCGTCAAAATTGCTCTGAAACATCCGATTTTAAGAAAAAATCGAAACAGTTGTTAAAAGATTTCTGATAGAGGGTATCCTGAACACATTTCTAGGAGAGCTTATAAACGCGCACTGAACAATGATCGTACCTGGTTGATAAATTCCATGCATCATAGAGGTCCTGATCAGATGGAGGATAGTGTCAATCTAATAACAAAGTTTTCACCCCTCAGCTACAAGATTCAACGAATAGTTAACAAACATTTAGATATAGTGCGAATGGCTCCAGGTTTGACAGAGAGAAAAGTGCGCTGCGTGTGGCAACGCAATAATAACCTGAAAGAACAGCTTGGCCCGACAGTCTTACGTGTAAACAATTCAGTAGAAGGCTCATCTGAAAGGCGAGGCCATAGACCGTGCGGCGAGTGCACAATTTGCAGCGTTACAGAAGAAACAACAGAATTTCAATATTTAGGTAAAACTTATATTCTTAAACATGCAACATCTTGCAACACAACTTCAGTAGTATACGCCATTAGATGTCCCTGCAACCAACTGTATATAGGCAAAACCAGTCGTTCTTTTAGAGTTAGAATGCAAGAGCATAAGAGTCGTCTGCATTGTAAAATTCTGACAGCACCTTTAGTTCAACATTGTCAAGATTTAAATCATGACTTTATGCATTTACGATGCTTTTGTATTGAATGGGTCCACATACCTAAGAAAGGAAAAACTTTGGATGAAACACTGCTTTTTTATGAACAAAGGTGGATCTTTACAGTTAACACGGCAAAACCCTTTGGTTTAAATGCCTCGGTTGAATGGCAAGCTTGTAGATAAAGCAGCACAGGGACGAATGTTTATAAAAGGCGGAGAAAAGAGCAAGACCGCATGCGCGGCGTTTTTTTGAATCATCAGAAGACATTGAGAGACGTGGGCAGCAGTCCGTAGTGAGTAGAATTTTATAACAGGGGTTAAGTAAATTAATATTTTAAATTTTAGCCAGGAATCAATGATTCGTGGGAAGGTCAGAGCTATTTTATTTTATCTCTCAATTTTAGATCCTCCTGAAGAAACTCCGTCAAGGAGTGAAACGCTCAGAGAGGTACCAGAGGAGGCATAGAGATCTGCTAGGAGAATTCTGAGAGAATAACTTTGAGAAGATAAGTCGATGTCTGGAAATGTTTAATGTTTAAAGAGAGATTTGCTAAGAGAATTCTGAGAGAACAACTTTGAGAGGATAAGCCAGCGTTTGGAAATGTTTAACGTTTAATGAGATTTGCTACGAGATTTCTGAGAGACCAACTATGAGAATTTAGAGAAAAGCTCAGCGACTTATCAAGCTCACATGGATAGAGATAAGCCAGTGTTTGGAAATGCTGAATAGCGTTTAGAATACCACGGTGGATGAATACTGGTGACAAAGTAGAAAAACCTTTATTCACACAAAAAAAAGTATATATATAAAAATAAGTCTTCCCAGTAGTCATTGATGCAATTGAAGCGCTACTAGTCTTCCACTATAGTGGAGCATGAGCGTGACACAGGTCTGAGACCACATATGGGATTGGTATAGTTTAAGGCTCATCACTGGCATTCAGTAATTTTGATGCAAATTAGAGTGGAGTGTTTTCCCATTTTCTAATAATGTGAACTAAGTGAAACATCCTAGTTCTGCTCTGCACCTGTTGCACTTATTGTATGTTCCTGAGAGTTTTGTTTTATTGTAGTTATGTCACTATCTGCCTGAATTGTTTTCATAGGTGTACATAGAGTTTAACATTGGAAAGTGCTTGAAAACAATTAATTTGAAATACGCAGTGTCAAACATGAAGCAAGACGGCTGCTTTCTCTGTTTACTTAGAAATGTTTAGGTGCACGTGAAGGCCTCATTTATCATAAGAATATAGCAAAGTTAACTCAGACTGGTATGTTTAGTGCCCCCCCCCTCTCCCCACGTTAACCCCCTCCCAAAAATCATTTCTGGTTATGCCACCTGCATGAACTGCCCTCTCTTTTAGGACACAGCTCAGGTAATTTTACCCATTCTGCAAAGAGGCAGGGCTAGGAGTGCACGACGAGTGGGGAATGTACTTTGGTGAATTCACAGGAACTGAAGTCCCCACAGAGATGTCGATGCCTGAATTCTCAAGCCCTAAATGAAGGCAAGGGGGTAACCTGCACAGAGCTAGGGGTAGCGGAATATTTCTTTGTTTGGAGGGGCCACACCCTGAAGCTCTCTGTTGCTGATACAGTGTTGGGCAAAATATTGGCGAGCCCATGGCCCCTGTGGCCTGCCCTATTCCTCTGTCTATGGCAGTTACAAGCCTAACCAAAGGCATGGAGGGCAGGGAACCTGCATGGAGTGGCACTACAACCCTAAAATTCAGTTTCCTTATGTTCTATGTTAATGTGGTAAAAACCGTTGCAATGAAAGAGGTCTTCTATCATAAAGTCATTGAATGGTACAAATCATCTTAAATAGAAATTTGATTTTGCTGTGGATCAGATGTACTAGTGAATGTTTTGCCTATTATGCTCATGGAACAAAATGCTTCCTCCGTTAGACCCTTGATTGACGTATTAGAAAGCATATCTACAGTCACAAATTCATAACTGCTGTAAACACCTTTGGAGACTAAATGCACTGTTAGCTGCTGCATATGTCACAAGCTTTGAGTTTCAGTTCTGCAAATTAGGCTGAGCAGCACTTACAGTTCCTAGCACCGAGAACAGCAAGAGAAGACCACATTTATTTTTTGCATCTCGTCATTATGGGCTTACTTTGCCTGTATTCAAAACATCAAGAAAATGCATTTCTTCTAAACAATAGTCAGATTATTCAGCAACTCTAAAATGCAAATTATAGCAAACTGGTTAGTACAGAGGTATAACGAAAGAGAATAGTGTAAAACCTTTCGCCTATAGAACAAAATGTAAAAATCAGAATAAAAAAATGGAATGCAACCGATTCTGTTTTAAGTATAGTCTAAGGGGCATATTTACCAAGCTGCGGTAAGCGTTTGCACCTACTGTGCAGTAGGGGCAAACACGGCCATGTGGTAGGTGCAAAACCTGTGCAGTAAATACTGGGAGTATGCCCAACATCTGCCCTGCATTTAACGTACAGGACAGATACCTACCCCACAAGCCCACGTTCCCTGCCTACAAACGCAGTAGGAATGACATCATCCTATGCTAGGACAACCATCCTCCCAGCTACCATCCCAGTTAGTAGGGCATGGCAGCCCCTAAATTACCTCCCTATTGAGTACCCACATACCTCATTGGTAAGGCACAGCAGCCTCAATGACAACTCCCTTCCAGGTCTGTCCCTCTCCTCACATCTGATTGGCAGGGGCACAATGATTCAATGACATCCCCCATTCTTAACCTTCCCAACATCCGATTAGCAGGGTCATAGTGACTCCAATGAAAACCTTCCTATAGGATCCCAGATGAAAGGGCGGGAGTTGTCTGGTTCTCCTCTTTTCATAAGAGCATAAGAACTGCCATACTGGGTCAGATCAAAAGTCCATCAAGCCAGTATTAGGGATGTGCAGGTTTTGTTTTTTTTTACAAAGTTTCCTGATTTTTGGGTGGTGTTTTGGTTCCTTCACACATTCATGTAAGAGGGAATTTGTAGTGCAGGCTAAATTGATTCAATGTGTACCATGCAATAAATTAAGGCATGCTATATCGATTAATATGAAATCAGGGCAGGAGTAGAGGGGGACTGCTCCTGTCCAATTTACTAAGCCTGCTGGAAAACCCCCCAGGTAAGGTCCAGGGATGGTTGGGTGGGTGGGAGGAAGGGTTGAGGTGCCTCTTTGGGGCCTCAGGTTCTTGGAGGGTTCTCTTGGAGTCTCTATTGAAAGTCTCTATGGGGGGGGGGGGCTGCCTGAGTGTTGGGTACTGAAGAGGAGGGGGATCAGTCAGGGGGGGGGGGGTAGGCGAGTATGGAGGAAGGATCGGATTGGGCGGCTAAATGCAGTGGGAACAGATAGTGAGTTCAGAGGGGAAATTGGTTGGGGATGCACAGGGTTATTTTAGTAACTTTAATTGACCAGAAAACAAATCCTACCCCAACCCCATACTAACCACAGTTTGATTTTCTAGCATGGCTTTTTCAGTGTATGGTAACCATTACCGGCTGACGCCAATGGTTAGTGTACAGTAAAACCCATGCTAAGTGCTTAGTATAATTTAATAAACAGGCTCTTAAATTTTTTTAAGGCATCTTAAAGAACTGAATGTATACTTAGAAAGGCACATCCCTACCCAGTATCCTGTTTCTAATAGTGGCCAATCCAGGTCACAAATGCCTGGTCAGATTTCATGCTACTTACCTCCAGGGATAAGCCGAGGCTTTTCCAGGTCAATGGTCTATTGACTTTTTCTTTAGGAATTTGTCTAAACCTTTTTTAAAACCAGTTGCGCTAATTGTTATTATCATATTCTCCTGCAACAAGTTGCTTTGAATGTACCTGAAAAAGTGGTTATAATGAGTTTTTGCCCCCATGGCGAGCTTTACAAATTCTCTTTTTTTCCCTTTCTTATCAATGCTTTGCAACAGATTCACCAGTATTGATGTTGTTTCCTGTTTTCCTCATTCAGATCCTTTTTCCATTTTTCGAAAGGTGCTCTTTTGGCTATAATAGCCTCTTTCGCTTCACTTTTTAATCATACAGGCTGTCATTTTGCCTTCCTTCCTTTCACCTTTTTTTTAGTACATGAAATGCATCTGGTCTGAGCTTCCAAGATGGTATTTTTGAAAATCCATGCCTGATATATACTCTTAACCTTTGCAACTGCTCCTTTTGGTTTTGTTTTGTTTTTTACCATTTTCCTTATTTTATCCCTTTTGAATGTTAAATGCTATTGTAGTAGATTTCCTCAGTGTCTTCCTTCTAGTTAAATAAAAGGAGAAACAAAGTGGACTAACATGGCATCACACTACTATATCTAGTTATTAGGTCATATTTGATCATGTTATGATCATTATTGCCAAATGGCCCCAATACCATTACAACTTGAACTAAATTCTGCTCCTCCTCTTGTCAGTTCCTGAACCAGCTGCTCACCAAAGAAGTAATCTATTTCATCTTGGAACTTTACCTCCCTAGCATGTCCTGACATATTTATCCAGTCAATAATTGGATAACTAATCACCCATTTTATTGTGTTACCAAACTTTGTTAGTGTTCCTAATTTCTACTAACATTTCATCATCTATCTGTTCCTTCTGGCCAGGCAGATGGTGGTAGTATAACCCCACTATTATTCTCTGTCCCTTCACACATGGAATTTCTATCCATAAAGATTCCACAATGCATTCTGTTTCCTGCAGAATACCTATTGTGTTTGACTCAATGTCCTCTTTAACATACAGCACCATCCCTCCACCAATTTCATCTACCCTATCATTGCAATATAATTTGGACCCTTGTATCAGTGTCCCATTGGTTATCCTTCTGCCAGTTCTTTGAGATGCCTATTATATCTACTTCTTCATTCCATACTATATATTCTAACTCTGCCATTTTGTTTTCTAGACTTCTAGCATTTGTATACAGACATCTCAAAGTATGATTTCTGTTGATATTTAGAACCTGCTTAGCAGCTGACCGGAATAATTTTCAGTCTTTCAGCTATGTCTGTTCTTAAAGGCTCCTGGGCTACCTTTGTATTTATTTCAACCTCTCCATCAGGATGCCCTAATTTTCCTATTTTGATCATATCCTTCAAAGGGTACCTTATATTACAAACCATGCATTCCTGAGTGACCACTGTCTTTCCCCCAGATTCTTGTTTAAAAGCTAAGCATGTGCATCGGTTTTTGTTGGAATGAAAATCTTAATGAAAATTGTGATATTTAGGTCATTCCAGTGCAACTAGGCTTCCGGTAAACGCTACATTGATGTTTGCTTGTCATTGCCCCCACTTTAGGTCCCAAAGATGAGTGGAGGTGGGAGCAGGGAGTGGGAGAACTGAAGTTTGCCTAGGCATCTCATATCCTTGCACTGTTCTGAGTACAAGGCAGCTGAGCCAATCACGCTTCAAATCCTTCACAGGCAGCCAGAGAAGCGAATGCCTACCTGACTTCTGCAAGTGCCATGGGCCATGATGTCACAACAGGATTGGAACACACAGCCTGGCCCAAGCCCCAGAGAACCATTTTCATTCTGACTTTCAGGAGTAAGGAAGGGGGTACAGGCTGGGGCTTAGAACAGGAAAGGAGAACAAAATAGCAGTTTTAAGTCTGATTTTAAGGCAGTGGGGAAGGACTCCTTAGGTTTTGGGTCACAAAACATAGACAGCTGTAAGTCCATGAGAAAGGGGTAGTAGCTGGGGGGGGGGCGGGGGTTGTTTTCTACTTGAAGACACAATAAAGAGGCAGAGAAGATACCAAAAATGAAGTAGCAGCTGGAGAACTCTTGCCACAGAAAGAGTGGAAATTGAAACTAGTTAAGGTAGAGGAGGCTTCTTGCACTCGAGGGAAACTAAAGATGCTCCTCAGAGGAAGGGGAAGGAAAAATAGTGCCTGATGAAATCTGTCCTTCCTTCACTTTAAGATGCTTATTTATTGGACTGGTAACAACAATACCAGGAGGTATCTGCTTCTACTTACTTTCCCCTTTAGATGGCAAATCAAACAAACTACAACAATCTTCAAGTGGCAATGGCTTTATGGGGGCTTGATAGTGACATTGGCGAGTGCCCCAGACACACTTATTCTTGGGCAGCTGGTCTCGCCGATGCCTCCAAGCCCTTCTATGCAAGCTGTCAGACACATGTGCTGAGTGCCCCAATCCTGCTCTTGATACCAAACAACAGCTATATTGCAACAGTCACAAATCCTACTCCTGCCTGCAAAGCCATTTCACGGTGTGCTATCACATTTCCAGTGGGTCCAATAAAGCCCACATGGAAAAACTAAAAAACAAAAAGAAAAGACTTCCCTTCCCCTTGCCTCTCTCTGGTGCTGTTGCCTGTGTCACTTTGTTGGCTCTATTCTCATGGCTTGCCTTGCTACTGTCCTTCACCCCTGATGATTTGGGTGGCTCATGTCACCGCTCTTGCTGCATGGCTCTGCAATTAGTGTGCTTTGGCTTTTTCTGTGCCACTCCTATTCTCTTCCTGCTTTGCATCTCTGTGGGTGCACTGCTCAGGCCTGTCAGTGTAGGACTTTCACCATCTTTAAATGCCCTGCTAGTTTGTCACTATTCTTCTTGCTGCATGACTCTGGGACCAATGTGTTTTGGCTTTTTCTAGGCCATTTCTCATCCTCCTCCTGCTTTGTGCCTGAGTGTGCCTTTGGCTTGTCGCTGTATACCTCTTTGGGTGTTCTGATATACGCTTTGGTATGCAGTCCCCATCAACCCGAGTCACAGTGGAGGGACACTTTCAGCCTACCACTGTGGGCAAACCTTGAGCTCTGTCTTCAAAATTCTTTTCAAATTTCCATTAATATACTTGTTTGGAGGTTCATGCAGTGGAACTCAGTCACTGCTGTACCCTCACGTGAACAATAGTGGGATGAGCATGGAGCACTGACAGAGCAGTGGCACACCCGCCGAGCCAGCCTGATAGCTGAAATCAACTCTAGCTATCATGGGGTGACAGATTTCACTCACATCCACCATCCTCCATTCATGTAAATAGTCGACTATTGGTCTTCTGCCACAAGTATTCACTTCATTATGGGGCTTTCAGCCTATCTTGCTGCTGCATTGGTTCTCCTCAGCTCTTCTGGGCTGTCGCTGCCAGTGCTGCAGCCCCATTCTGACTGTGCTTTGGACCTTCATCTTGGTGCATCCTCTGATTCTTATTTAAATCCCTCAGCATGTCATTGTAGTAGTAGTAGTAGTAGTAGTAGCAGCAGCAGCAGCAGTAATAAGCAGTAGTAGTAGTAGCAGCAGCAGTAATAAGCAGTAGTAGTAGTAGTAGCAGTAGTAGCAGCAGCAGCAGTAATAAGCAGTAGTAGTAGTAGTAGCAGCAGCAGCAGTAATAAGCAGTAGTAGTAGCAGCAGCAGCAGTAATAAGCAGCAGTAGCAGTAGTAGTAGTAGCAGCAGCAGCAGCAGCAGTAATAAGCAGTAGTAGTTGTAGTAGTAGTAGTAGTAGCAGCAGCAGTAATAAGCAGTAGTAGTAGTAGCAGCAGCAGCAGCAGTAATAAGCAGCAGCAGTAGTAGTAGCAGCAGCAGTAATAATGTGTAATTTTTGTTCATTGTAAACCGCACTGATGTCAAATAGCGCGGTATAGAAGAGACTGTAAATAAATAAATAAATAAATAAAATAAGCAGTAGTAGTAGCAGCAGCAGTAATAAGTAGTAGTAGTAGTAGTAGCAGCAATAGTAGTAGCAGTAAGCAGCCTATGAGTGCTTCTTCCACCTCAAAAGGATCTTTCTCTGTACTTAAGATTCATATGCCAGGAACAGGTGGATACATAGCTAAGCTGACTTGACCTCACTTCTGTGACCTGGGCTCGTGCTGCTGCTGCTTCTGCTGTAGTTATGGCTCTTCTCTGGTGTTTTAGGACCTTGCAGCTGACCTCGGTGCTTTGCGGGTCCCCTTGCCATTTCACTTGTCTCATAGTGCCTCGGTGTGCTTCCACCAATTGTGGTGCTGCTTCGCCCTCTTCTAGCATCTTGAGGTGTTCACTGCACTCTTTGTACTGCTTTGCCCTTCTGATAGTGATTTCTGGCACTCATGCTGCCACTGCATGTACTCTGTCTTTCTTCTGGTGTTCTAGGGGGTTTGTGATACTCTTGATGGCTTGTAGTGCTGTTACAGATTCCTGCCATCAAGTTTCAAGCAGGTCTGACTGAAAATAAATGGGATAAACACAGAAATGCTTCGGTTCCTAAAGACTAATCAAACGTGTATATTCTGATGAACAAAACTGAAAATCTTTGGCGTGAACATGCCTATTAAAAGCTGCTCTATCTCCTCTTTAAATGTTAATGCCAGCAGCCTGGTTCCACCCTGGTTAAGGCGAAGCCTATCTTTTCAGAATAGGCTCAGTCTTGCCAGAATCTTGTCTAGTTCCAAACAAATCTAAATCCCTTTTCCCTGCACCATTATCTCGTCCATGCATTAAGACTCTAGAGCTCTGCCTGCCTCTTGGGTTCTGTGTGTAGAACATGGAGTATAGCTGAAAAAGCTTCTCAAGAGGTTCTGGATTCCAATGTTTTACCTAAAAGCCTAAATTTGGCCTCCAAAACCTCCCTCCTGCCGTTTCCTGTCATTAGTACTCGCAGTGGTATCAAGACAGCTGGCTCCTCCCCAGCACTGTCCATAATCTTATCTAGATGATCCATGAGGTCTGCTGCCATCACCGCAGGCGGTCAAATACCAAGCAATGCTCATGCTCACCAGTCACCCAGCTAACTACATGTATAATTATTGAATCACCAACCACAAGGACTGTCCTAACTCTTCTTTCCTGGGGAGACACATCCTCGGTGTGAGAGGATATTTCATCCCCCAGAGGACAGATCCTGGCTATAGGATCACGTTCTGCCATAAGCAGGGCCGGCCCGTCCATTGAGCAAGAATGTTTTTTGTACAGGGCCCCGCGTTTTAGGGGGCCCCGCGCAAAAAACATTCATTAGCCCAAGTACATTAAAAAAAAAAAAACGGCTGCTGCTGCTGCCACCGTGGCAGCGGCAGAATCAAACGTCAACGCCGCAGGGCCCCGACTGCTCGGCAGAACCTCCCTCGAGCATCAGCTCCCGAATCCCTCCCAAAGCGCGGGCTTTCAGAGCCGCAAGAGCTTCTCTGACCTCTCACGGCTCTGTTAATCCCGCCGGGGCTGATGGGAAATCCCATCAGCCCAGGCGAGATTAACAGAGCCGTGAAAAGAAAGGGAAACTCTCGTGGCTCTGAAAGCCCGCACTTTGGGAGGGACTCGGAAGCTGATGCTCGAGGGAGGTTCTGCCGGGCAGTCGGGGCCCCGCGGCATTGACGTTTGATTCTGCCGCTGCCACGGCGGCAGCAGCAGCAGCCGGTATTTTTTTATATCTATCTGGGCTGGTGGGAGGAGGGGGGTTAGGACTGGTAATGGACTATGGGGGGGGGGATAGGACTACTAATGAGCTATGGGTGGACTAAGACTGGAAGTGGGCTGATGGGGCGAGGGGGTTAGGACTGGTAATGGGCTATGGGGGGTTAGGACTACTAATGGGCTATGGGGGGGAATAATACTGGAAGTGGGCTGATGGGGGGAGGGGGGTTAGGACTGGTAATGGGTTATGGGGGGGCTAAGACTGGTAATGGGCTATGGGGGGGCTAGGACTGGAAATGGGCTAATGGGCGGGTTAGGACTGGAATGGGCTGTGGGGAGGCTACGACTGGAAATGAGCTGATGGGGGTTAGGACTGGTAATGGGCTATGGAGGGGCTAAGACTGGTAATGGGCTATGGGGGGGCTAGGACTGGAAATGGGCTAATGGGTGGGTTAGGACTGGAATGGGCTGTGGGGAGGCTACGACTGGAAATGGGCTGATGGGGGTTAGGACTGGTAATGGGCTATGGGGGGCTAAGACAAAATGGGGTGATGGGGGGGCTTAGGACTGGTAATGGGCTAGGGGGGCTTAGGACTGGTAATGGGCTATGGGGGGACTAGGACGTAATGGGCTGAGTGAGGAGGGCTAGGACAGGAAATGGGCTGATGGATGGCTAGGATAGGACTGGAAATGGGCTGTTGGGGGGGCTTGGATTGAAATGGACTCATGGAAGGGTTAGAACTGGAAGTAGGCTCATGGGGGGCTTGGATTGGAAATGGGCTGAATGGAGGGGAGCTAGGATTTGACATGGGCTGATGGTGGGGCTAGGAAAGGAGTAGAAATGGGCTGATGGGGGGCTGGGATTGGAAATGAGCTGATGGAGGGACTCGGGTGGGGGAGCTAGGACTGGAAATGGGCTGATGGTGGGGCTAGGATAGGACTAGAAATGGGCTTATGGGGGGCTAGGACTGGAAATGGGCTGATGCGTGGACTAGAAGGGAGCGGATGCTGGGTGGGGCTGGAATTAGAAGGGAGCTGATGTTGGGGGAGGATTAGAATGGGATAGAGCAGGGAGAGTAAAAAAATATTTTGTGTGGGAGGGAAGACAAATCTACAATTGGCTGAATATTGGGAGAGTAAGTAGGGATTGAGGATGGAGGGGTAAAATTTGAGTGGATGAAATAGGAATGAGGAAAGAGCAAAAGGAGAAAGATTAGTATGTTAAAGCAGATGTAGAGAGAGAATGGAAAAAAACTAGAAGCGTGAAGAAAAGACAAATGGACAACAGACGATGGAGAGTTAGCAGAAGACACGAAGAAACCAGAAGAAAGTGGCTGGAGCAATTGCAACTGAAAACAAATGCACAAAAGGTAGAAAAATATCTCTTTATTGAATTTATTTTTATTTTTATTTTTTTTTAATTTTTTTTTTTTTTTTATTTTTTAATTTGATTTTCAAAACAAAAATACAAGTAAACACACTTGCTCAGAAAAAAGGGAGGACATTCGCAAATACACCATAAAAAAAATACAAAGGAATACAATACACCAAAATGAACCCCTAATACAGTCCACAATATAGAGGGGGATCCAAGACCAAAGTAAATAATACAAAGGAAAAATATTCCAATATAAGGTTAGGTGTGATACAGCCCATATAAACTAATAACATCTGCAGGCCCACCTACAAACCCCCTAGGAACCTCGACTATTTAAAAAGGAAATTAATTGAGAAGGATAGACAAAAATATAAGAATTGCCCTGTAGTTTTACCAGACATTTGCAAGGGTATTTCAGGAAAAATAAACCCCCAAGCTGGAGGACCCGTGGTCGCAGGATTAAAAATTCACTCCTGCGTCGTCTTGTCTCCCTAGCTAGGTCAGGAAATATCCGAACGGGGCACCCCTTAAATAATACATTCCTTTTCTTGAAAAACATCCTTAATAACCAATCTCTATCAGAGACCAGTGCAAAGGTGACTATACAAGTCGCAGGTTTAACCAAAACTGTATCTGAAATTTCCAACAATTCAGAAACATTCAGTACATCCATTCCCCCAGCCCCAGTCTCAGAAGAGACGGGGGTCTTCCTAGAGGTAGGAAGATAATAAGCTTTAACCAATGGGGGACATGTATCCCCAGAAACCCCCAAAACCTCTAACAAGTAACTTCGAAACATTTCCTTAGGAGAAACATTAGGCATACAGGGAAAATTAACCAATCGTAAATTAGCTAACTTAGAAAAATTCTCAAATTGTTCCATCCTAATTTTAAACTGATTAGAGTCCTTAATAAAAGACTCAGATAAAGTCTCAAACTGGGTACTTTTAACAGAAACATCATCCAAAGTTGATTTTAACACTGTCAAATCCTGTTCCAACTTTAAGATACTGGCAGAATTGGATACAACCTGATCTTGGAGTCCCTTAAACTGTGTTCCAAAAAGTTCCCCAAGCTGATTAATCGCCATCCAAATCGATTCCAAAGTGAAGTGCTCCGGCCGAGGCAAAAGAAAAGAAGAATAAGTCAGCCCCTGCTGAAGAGCTGGCAGAACACTACAGGGCAACGAAGTTCCAAAGGAGGGGGATCCAGAGCCTCCAACCGACACCGGAGCAGGGCTCGAAGATTCGACCAAAGATTGTGTAACTTGCCCGGTCGAAGGAATTGCACTCTCTAATTCACCAGGCACCAGCGACCCCAGAGATGTGCCAGAACCTCCCAACTTCGGAGAGGTCGACAAAACCCCACTGTGCCGAGCTACTTCCAGGCATGGCTGCTTCGGGTCTCGATGCAAATCCGGGGGCGTAAGATCGCTGCTCACAGGAGACGCCAAGCTACTCAGCTCCAGGCGACCTCCCATCGAGCCACCGCTCCCCAAGTTGGGCTGCGACTCCTTGGGGCGAACAACAAAGGCATCCAAAGGACCTGTAACTGGAGTAGAGGTCTGCGCGGGTGCCTGGGACTGCATATCGCGCTTCCCCTTCCTCTTCCGTCCCATCAGGAAAAAACGCCACCGGAGCCTAAACACAGCATACCGCCATCTTGGATCTCCCTCTGTATGACATTTATTAACTGAAATATGCCAGCTCTGGGAAATGTGCATCATTAACGTCTGCGCTTTGTTTAGTACAAGAGGAAATTAATTTATAGTTTTATTTCTACAGTGTTGTTGGGCTTTTGGGGTTCCCAGTTTAATTATTGTCTTCCTGTTTCTAAATTGTGATTCCTTGTTTGCTGATGGTCTATGTTCTGCATGTGTAACTGAGCTGAGGTATTCTGTTTATGTAATTCCTATTTGACATTGCCACTTGTTCTCTTTCCCCAGTAGGTCATGTATTGTTATTCTCTGAAATGTATTGGTTTAATATTTTCAGTGTAGCCTTTTGATAGGTAGGGTCTTGTGCTTTGTGAGTCCTGGTAGTGCTGTTATGATATGGCGGGTTTGCTATGGGTTCTAAATGGGCAGTGTTTGTAGTAGTTTCTAATGTGCCTGGCAGTTGGCACTGGATTATAGTAATGTAGAAATGTTTTAGTCTTTCTTTATCCATATGCTCATTAAGAGGCATGTTTACTAAAAGTTAGTGTAAGGTAACATTATGCAAATATTTATGCAAATGAGTTCCCTTATGCAAATGAGGCCCCGCACCGAGTCTCCGCACATGGCCCCGCACCCCCCTTGGGCCGCCCCTGGCCATAAGAAGGAGATGCCCTCCTTTCAAGTGACTTTTCTCCTCCATGGCAGCAGAAAGGCTGCCAGACTGGAGATGGGACTTCTCTATGCTGTCCCTGATAGCTCCACTTTTTTCTCCTGGGAAAATTGTTCTTCTTCCCTTTCTAACAATGGGTCCTGTGAATATCTTAACTGGAAAGAGCAGAGCTCCCTTTGGCGCAGCTGATGATGTTAACAATGGTGCCAGCGAGTCTTCCTGCTACTTTTCCTTATGTATATGTTTATACCATCTTGGCCTTAAGCTGGTTTCAAGCAGTATTCAGGCCCAAGATCTGCTGAAGGCAAATAAAAAGCTTGTACAATTTTTAATAAATTAGTTTTTGTGGGCAGAATGAAAGGCACCGAGGGACAGTGGCATATGAAGGGCAGGGCGGTGGGTGTGCCCCACTCAAGGTGCCGGCTGGGAGGGGAGGGCACCACTTGTTGACCACACGAGGCAGCACAGCAAACTTATGATTATGCTTGTTTGCTACAGTGCCTCATGTTCGAGGGGCCAGTCGCTCTTTTCTCCCAGCCGAAGTTTCACAATTCACGAGAATTCAGCCCCCAAAGCAGAGTGACCGGCCCCTCAAGCATGAGGGACCACGGCAAACCATTGTAATTGAAGGTTTGCTGCACTGCCTCCATGGAGCTGGTTGTTGTTAGGGGGGAGGTGCAACGTGGCACACAGCACTGTGCCGCTGGCAGCACAGGGGGATGCCCACCTTGGGTGCTGGGGGTGCTAGGAACGCCACTGCTGAGGAATCTTTAATAGCAACACTTCCTTCTGTATGTTCTCTCTTTTTCAAACCTTGACAAATGATGTTAGGAATGTGGAAAGACAAAGAAAACATTTTTTATATTAGATTATTGCAGCTGTATATTCAAAAGCACTTATCTGGATAGCAGCAGCCACTATCTGGATAAATGTCTTATCTATGGATTTGCAGCAGCACTAGGCAGATAGCGCCACTGAGAATTTTTACAGACTGCCTCGGCACTATCTGAATAGTGCTGGGTTGAAGCGAGTGTGGAGTGTGTGCCTTCAACCCAACTATACAAATAGCAGCACTGCTCAGCCTTCAATCCACATAGCTATGCAGAAAAATTCAGGCCAACAAAAAGGCTGTTCTAATTTTATCCGGATAGCAGACTGAATATCGCCGCTATCCATATCACAACAGCAATCCATGAGAAGGGTGATGAATATACATATTCTATTTGAATGGTGCAGCCAGTATTTAAAAAGAAAACACTGGCTGTGCTTGTTAAATAGGTCCTCGGGGAACACACCGTACTCGCAGAACCAGCAGGAAGCACAGAGAACTGGTTTCCAATAAAGGACTTCCTTGTTTACGTCTCACTCTCTGGTTTTCCTTGTGCTTGTTAAATATACTGACCCTTTGGAGTTTTTGGCACGGTTTGTCCTCTAGAGTCCAAAAAGATGTTAAGAGAATTGAGCCCCTTATAATTTTGAGGAGAGTGTTGACTGGCAGTGAACACAGAGCACTAAATATTATCAATTCTGCCTCTGAGAGCGCTGCATTCCATATATATGTATTTGTCACTGTGCTTGAAGAAAATACATGGATCTACAATGGCATTTCCATATTTCAGAATTCGGTCACTACTACTACTATTAGTCATCGTGATAGCTCTAGCAAACCTTTACAGTGTTGTACAGAAATGCATTTCATTTCATTCGTCCACTGAATAATTTATAAACCAAACTTCCAACACTCAGAAAACTGATGCCTGCTCAAAGTGGCAAACAAATGTTCAAATATAAATACAAAAATGTATCACATTTACCAAAAGACACATAGAGTCTGATTCAGGAAGACGAATAGCAGGGCTGAATGTCCAGGCGGGACATCCAGCCCCACTAGCCACCATATGCCGCCGCTGTGCGTGCTACGGGGGACAGGGATGGCATGGCGGCAGAGCGTGGGTGGTGGGGGCGGGTCCTGTCACCCTGATGTACAGGGCTGATTCCGGTCACAGCTCTGTACGTCTGGGAAGTGTTGGGGTAACACCCAGCTTATTCCACCTCAGAGCTGGAATAAGCGCTGGCTGCCCCTCCGGTTCCGACGGCCAGTCCCCCTGGCAGCAACGGAGGCATGCCTGGTGAGTCCCCACTGCCTGAACCGCTCCCTGGCTACCCTCACTGGGGTTGGGTGGTGGGGAAACCAGGGTCCCAATGGCAGCGGGCGGACATCCCCACAGCGATACAGGAGCATGCCAGGCCTTCTCCCAGTGCCCAATCCTGCCCCTGTGGGAATGTCTTGTTCCCATGGTACAGAATCAGGCTGACAGGCCCGGGCATGCCCGTAAGGGAACTGGGCTCTTAAGGGGCAGTCTCTGTTTCTGGAACTTATAAACTAGTAAAAAAACACAGACAAAACACATAGGCTAAAATGAAGATGTCTCAGTGGATTTTCATTAACTAATTGTGGAAAGTCTCCACCCTCTGGGAGCTCATATGAGAAAAGTAGGATGCTGGGTGTGTACGTATGGGGCCTAAGGTAGACACTTCATTTGCACATCTGAGGAAATCTTCCTACTGATGGGGCCAACTAGCTTTTTTCATTTTCGACCTGCTATTCATAAAAGCAAGGATCAGGACCAGTGCACTAGCACTGATGCTCTGATGAATGAGAGAAGGAATTGAAAGGTTGTAAGAGTATGAAACCCTTCAAATGACTGCGACCAGGACCAGTCCTGCCACTAGCCAAACTAGGAGTCCACCTAAAGCAGCACAATTCCAGGGGCAGCACTGGCACCGATACTGGCATGTCAGAAGTCAGTGGCAGGAAAGATTAGTCAAGGTAATTGGCACAGGATCTTTGAACACATGCATTCAAGACCTGCTGAATCCCGCCCCCGCTGAACTTCTTGTTTCAGCAAGCCTTGAGCATGCGCATGTGCTCAAAGGCACCATGTTGGTCACCCTGACTCTTCTATAGTGCCGCAGTACTATATAAGACCACAAGAAATGCCATAGTGGGTCAGACCAAGATCCATCAAGCCCAGTATCCTGTTTCTAACTGCGGCCAATCCAGGTTAGAAATACCTGCTAGGTTCCCCAAAAAGATACACGGATTCCACGATACTTATCCTGGGGTAAGCAGTGGATTTCCCTGGTCATCTTTAAAACTGGTTTATGGACTTTTTTTTTTCCAGGAACTTGTCCAAACTATTTTAAACACAGCAACACTAACAGCTTTTACCATATCCTTTGGTAACAAATTCCAGAGTTTGATTACACGTTGAGTGAAAAATATTTTCTCTTATTAGTCTTAAATGGGTTACATTGTAGCTTCATTGCATGTTCCCTAGTCTTTCTACTTTTTGATGGAGTAAGCAACTGATCTATGTTTTACCCGTTCCACACTAGTCATTAATTTATAGACCTCTATCATATCTCCCCTCAACCATCTCTTTTCCAGGTTGAAAAGCCCTAATCTTTTTAGCCTTTCCTCATAGGAGTATCCTTCCATCCCCTTTACCATTTTGGTGGCTCTTCTCTGAACCTTTTCTAATAATGCTATATCCTTTTTAAGATACGGTGACCAGAATTGCACACAATATTCAAGATGTGGTTTTATCTTTGAAAGATTCATAAGCGTTATAATATTCTTAGGAGGTAAAAGCAGAAGCAGAGAAAAGAATTGTCAAACAGATGGACCCTGTGATTCCATGATTATTTTGGAGTTAACATTGTGGAGCCAGTTTGAAAACTGCTTATAAATTGTGGACATTATTTGATGACTTTTCTTCATTATCTCATATCATGGATTTTATGGTGATCTTTGGAAACATTTTGTGAATTAGAGAATTGGGGGAGGTGAACCCCATTGTACATTCTTTGTGGATAACAGCTTTTCATGGACTCCAAGCAATTTGGCTTTTAAATACAATTCAGAAGAGACAGAGGATTGGGATGGATTGTTTGAGTGACATTTGCAATAGGGTGAAAGAATTGATTGTGACAGTGGACATTGTACTCCTACTGCAGCTCTTTGTGATGAGCTGAATTTCATCGGATATTTGACTCAATCTTTCACAAACTGCACAATGGATAAGACAAGTACCATTTTTATGTCTAACATTGACTGATAGTATGAGCAATGATGAGAGCAAGTGGGTGTGCCTAATGTTGCTAATAAGGTTCCCACACATTGTGATTGAGCTCTCCCACCAATCCCTTTCTTCTGCTTTGTTATTGTAAGTTTGGAGGGAATGTAAGTGATATTATTTACACACTAATTCAATTGATCTTGAGTACTGAGAAAAGAAGGAAGAGAAAAAGTACAACATTTTTGTTGGTTTTTGAAGAAATTTGAAAAAAAAAAACAAAGGTTGATGTTGAATTTACTTGTTTTTTATGTTTGAGTGATCGCATTTTTTTTATAGCACATATATTTTTTGTGAACCTTGTTGGTTTCTGTTTTATAGAATATGGGGGTCATTTTGGAAGCCCTATTTGTGCGTTGAACGTTGAAAACTGACATAGAGACCTCCAAAGCATGGAGACGTCTTCAGAGCCATTTTAGAAGCCAGCTTTGGGGATATCCCCACCATGAGGCCATCCAAGTTTGAATGGGAACATGGTGGAGGCATGGCCTGGGTATTCCCAGGAACCTGCATGTCCCCACCCAGAAATGACATGGACGCCTGGCATCATGTCTAAGTTTATATCTGCTCCAGGCATGAACAGGCATCTGAAAAGTGCTTGTTTTAGCTGAAAAACATCCAGAGGGTGTAGAGAAGTTAGCACTCCATTATCCCCAGTACTCAGCACAATGTTAAAGACAGCAGCAGTGGGCTGCCCTGTTCCTAGACATCCAGGTTCTAAGATACGGTTCTGAGGATGTCTATGTAGAAGCCCTTGCAGTTGTCCATATTGGCCATGTCCACATTTGTGAAATCGTGTCGGCACCTGGACGTGTCTGCTTTTTCTTTCCAGACATTCTGGCTTAGACATTCCAGAATGCACTGGGATGTCCCTTCTAAAATTCCTCTCCACATGTTTATAATTAAGAACATAATGATCCAATGTGCAGGGCAGGGGTCAGTAATTTTTATATTAGAATCCTAGGCTACATAATTTAATTGCTACAATTTTTGCTGAGTGCAAACAGAGATTGCATAGCTTTCATTTCTTTATTATCTAGCCTGGGAATATAAGATGCATTCATTTTTTCTTAGTGCGGCCCCCCAGGCCCTCCCTCTCTCCCCACTCCCTAATCTCAGCTCTGAGAACCTTCCTTTTTGGATGACTTGAGAGGGGGGAATTTCATCCCTTGCCTCATGCAGTAGAGCGTTCCTGGGGTGGGTGTGCAGCCGAAGGTCCCCTTGGAGCATCAGATACCTTTGGGCCGGCTCAAAGCGCGACATCAGTTATTGCTGGTAATGGTGATATATACATTTTAAATAAAGATAAAGGCCCCAATATTCAGTCTGCACTTGTAAAGCACCTGCTGCGAGCAAAAATGAAGCCAGACATTCAGCACTGGACACAAGTTATCCTGTGACGCTGAATATCTGGTTTTTGCACAGACCTCTGTTGCTATCCAGTTAGTGGGGCTATTCAGCCACTATCCTAACAGCAAAACCGCATAGCTATTGACATGTCCTAACTTTGTGTTTACCTATTTGGTTAGTGGGCTGAAAATCACTGCTAATCAAATAAGTCCTAGGACTGCCCCAGTCCCGCCTATGGCCCAACCTGGCACTATCAGGATAATGCCAGGGCGGTCTGAGGAAATATCCAATGGTACTAGTCGGTTGCTGTCACTGAATATCGGATTCAGCGGTGTTTAGCTGATTAGCAGGTCCTACTAATTGGCTAAACCCTCTCGAATATCTGAGCCAAAGACTTTGGCATCGTTGTGTGTATGCAAGGGACCTTTCAAGCAAGCTAGCCATGTATACCCAAACCATTAAATATTGTAATATTTATTTATTTATTTATTTTATTTATTTAAACGGATTTCTATACCGCATTTTCCTACAATCAAGGCGGTCTACACAGCAAACAATCAACAAAATATTGTTTCTAGTGTGCGCATGCATTGAGCAGTGAATGTGTGTGTGTGTGTAGATGGTTGTTGATTCTTGGTGAGCTATTTACAACATGTGTTATTTACAATACTATGCACATCAGGACTTTACTTCAGTACTATAATCGTGTCATGAGGGGAGGGTGGTTGCTCTGGGGTATTGTCTGTTGCACAGTTTAAGTGTGTCACCGTAGTGCTCTATGGCATAATAAAATTGCACCATATTTCTGTTGCATTAAAACTATCCTTCTGTCTTTGCTGAGTGCATTAGGTACTCAAAGCTGTGATTAGCAACAGCTCATTAGAATAAAGGCTTCTTAAATTATACCTTCTTGTGTATACCAATTAATAAAGTCTTGCTGATGTCATAACATGTTAAAGAACATCTTAATTCATACATCTTTACTTTTTAAAAAGTAAAAAATAAAATGAGATAGCTATTCCAAGAGCAAGACATTATATTTAAACTAGTTACTGACTTTAACGTATGACTTAGCTATGCTAATTATGTCATGGCATAATTTTCAAACCACATTTAATGTATCAGACACTCTAAAACAAAACAAGACAGACATTTCAGTGAACACAAGTTTTAAAATATACGCTGTGGAAGAGAGAATGACCTAACCTTATTTATTGTATGAGTGTTGCTAACAACAGTTCTCGACTAATAAATTGCAGCAAATTATGCAGACGGGTCTCAGAACAGGCCACAGCTCGTCAATTTACCTCTTAACGATAGACTAAGAAATATTTCCAATTTGCACTGTAATGGGATTCTATTTAAGAAAACAACAACCCACATAGACACATATTTTTTAATTCAAATCAGTGAGTGAGGGTTTTCTCTCGTCTTCCTACCGAGTCTGACATATTGATGCATGTGGGTAACCAACCATTAGATGAAGCACATGTATGAGCTAGTCTCTAGCCCCCTTTTCTACCTAACCCTATTCCTCCCTTCTTTCCTTCATACACTTCTTAATGACTGAATGAAGATAAGTTAGCTCCTATCAGAAGATTTAATGGCAAACACAAATTAGCAGCATTGAACCAAATGAACAATGCCAAAGTATTTTTCCCTCGGAGGCAAAAGGGGGCTGGCAGTGTCCGGGAGCTAGGCAAAGTTGGGTGGTTAGAAGCCTTATCAACCAATTACATTAGATTTTAATCCCAAATTTGTTTTCAAAAGTGAGGAAAAACATCAGCGTTTTTGTCCAAAACCCAACAAGCAAGAAAAAGGAAGAATCCTTGATAAGCCATGTTGCATACACTGAGGGACGACATGATCTATGTGAGGCTAATTTTATGAAATTCCATGCAGACAACGCACATTGCTGTGCACGTAGTTGGGTTGTACTGACGTGCCTGAATCTAGTTATGGACGTTACAGCAATCCTACAGCAGACGTAGTAGTGTACGTCTAGACTGGCACAAAAACACTTGTATGTCATGGCTTTGCCTATACTATTATTTATTTATTTACACATATTTTTATACCCTCTTTCTACAAGAGAAGACGGTTTACATATAACAGTGTGCAACTTAACATTAATAAATAAGAACTGTGTTCATTACATAGAACATTATAAAACGGAGTATGGGGTACAGGGGGTGAGAACTGGGAGAGTTATATTTAACTATGTACAAACTTTGTACTGTTGCTATTTTAGTGGTTAGGTAGTAGTGGATTAATGAGGGTCTGCTCCATAGTATTCTAGGAATAGTAGAGTTGTTAGCCCAAGCACCGCCCCTATGCACACCCTTACCAAAAGTACACACAATTGCACTTACACTTACAAAATAGCGACTTCCCTAAGTGTGCATGTAAATTCCGATTCACATACATAAGTCCTTTAAAGTGGAGACTTGTGTGTGGAAATAGCAGACAGCTTTCCATGTGACCCTTATAAAAGCATTCCCTAGGCCTTACATAATTCTGATATCATTTCTTGAAATAAAGGGACATCAATACCAGTTATCTAATAGAAACATAGAAACATGACGGCAGAAAAAGACCATATGGCCTATCTAGTCTGCCCTTCCATATCAATCACTGCAGCAGTCCCCTTTTTTCTTTTAGAGATCCTCTGTGTTTGTCCCATGCTTTTTTAAATTCAGATGCTGTCCTCTTCTCTACCACCTCCACTGGGAGACTATTCCATTTATCTACCACTCTTTCTTTAAAGAAATATTTCCACATATTACTCCTGAGTCTATCCCCTTTCACCTTCATCCTATGTCATCTCATAGCAGAGCTTGCCTTCAATTGAAAGAGATCCTCCTGTGGATTTATGCCAGGGAGGTATTTAAATCATATCACCTCTATCCCGCCTTTCCTCGTATACATATTAAGATCTTTAAGTCTGTCCTCATATGCTTCATAATGAAGACCATTAACCATTTTAGTAGCCACTCTCTGCACCGACCTCAACCTGTTTATATCCTTTTGAAGGTGTGGTCTCCAGAATTGCACACAATACTCCAAATGAGGTTGCACCAAAGACCTATTCATACAGTGGCACTATCACCTCCTTTTTCTGCTGGCCATTCCTCTCCCTATGCACCCAAGCATCCTTCTGGTTTTCACATTTGCCTTTTCTACCTGTTTAGCTATTTTAAGATTGTCAGACATAACTTCGCCCAGGTCCTGCTCTTCTTTTGTGGACAGAAATGGGCTGAGAGCAGCTGCAACAAACCAGTGCTGTATTTTACTTCATTTTCAAGCCAACACCATCAACTCTGCTCCATTCATTGTCTGCTGCCTCTTAAAAATGATGCTCAGTGTACTATGGAAACTTCTACAAATGCCTCTGAAAATGCCGATACTGGAGGACAGTTCTAAATATGGGAAAAATCACACAGTGCGTCCTGTTACTGAAACTGCTAGTTTTACACAAGAATAAAGACATCTATAGAGACATGAAAAGAACATGCATAAAGAGAAAGCTAGAACCTTTTTCTCTTTCTGAAACTGAATGTATTGTAATTAGCAGACTGAAATGGAACATCTTTAGGGAGATAGTGAATTTAGCTTAGCACGACAGTAATAGAAAAAATAAGAAATAACGTATAAAAATAAAATAGCACCAGAAATGGAGTCTATACCAGTGCTGCTTTTTCTTATTCATGTCACAGGAAACATACCAGATCATTAATAGCTCTGGGGATAAAATGTACTTCCAAAGGCCAGCAGGGTTACACTAGGAATAATCAGGATGCTGCTAGTAAACAACCCAGAGTGAAACACACTAAAATAATAGGATGCAAATCGCTTTGCATCCCCTCCTGTGAAGCATCTACACAGTACTTTATCCTGGTGTGCACCACATCAAATGGAGATCAGTTCTCCCCAATTCAGGGCTCAAACATATTTGCAGCAGACATATGCGTCAACCTTGGCAAATGCAATATTTCATTTCTGTAGGTCAAAGAAATGCAGGTCAGGGAGAGTACGATCTAGGGCAGCACAAATCATCCCTTGCCCCCTCTCCTAGCCAGTGAGGTATTCAGGAAATCCCCAATGACCATCCATGAGATCTATTTGCATACAATGGAGGCGGTACATGCAAATCTCTCTCAAGAATATGCATTAGGGATATCTTGAAACATGACCAGGGAGGGCTGATCTGGACATTACTTATCTAGAGAAAAACCGAATAAACCCCCTTTACTGGACCCCATGCAAAATCATCAAATTCACTGCAATGTGTACATGCCTCATTATCCTGTTGGAGAGGTTTTGCAGAGTCACTATGCCGACTTCACTAGGTTCTGGAGCTAGCAGAGGGCCTGAAATGAGCAGGGTGCAATTTGAATTCTGGCTAAAAAGGCAGAATTATTTGACCACTTTGCTTCATTTAAGTATGATTAAAGGCACTCACATAGCACACCTCTATAAGAATCAATGAAATGCAGATTGCAGATATTAGGGAAGTCTTTCCTGTATGTTGAATTCAGGAATCAGCAAAAGCAAATTATAACTATTGCCATACTGGGTCAGACCAAAAGCCCAGCAAGCCCAATATCCTGTTTCCAACAGCAGCCAGTCCAGGACAAAAATACCTGACAAGATCCCCAAAGGCAAACATACGCCAGGAAACAGCAGTGGATTTCTCCAAGTCCACCTTAATAACACAGGTACACTAAAAAAAATTTTTTTAAAACTGCCTCTAATGTTTCAATTGATTTTTACGTTTTTTGGTGCGCTGAATCCAAATCTGGTAACCAATTTGCTCCATCACGTACAGATTTTTTGCTACATTGGGTTAGCAGTTTGAGGTGAACGTTTCAGATTGAGTGCGATCGAGATAAAAGTTTCTTGGATGAATTCTTTATACTAATTGTTTAGTAGTTATTCAAATAAGAATAAAGAAAATTGTAACAAGGCAGCACATAAGAATAGAGTAATGTCAACAAAACACACTGTGATGGTAGCAAAATTGTCTGCACTTAAAACAGCCACATACATGTGCACAAACATTGAGCATATAAGAGCGAGGTTAGACACAAAGCAAAGCAAAGAAATGTGCAAAAAATGTTGTGCAGGTATGTATGTAAGAATAGAAAACGCAAACCGCACCATTGCAATACATGAAGACAAACACCCGATGGTGTGAAAATAAAATTCTAATAAATGAGATCCGACACTGTGGTAATAACTAGCAAATTTTTATTTCAAAGTTTAGTAAAAACACGATATTTGTCAACACAGTTTAGATTTTAAAGTCATTCTTGGGTCAATCAATCTCCTGGTGGGCCCGTTTCTTCTTCCCCCGAATGCTTCTCTTGGTGCGCTGCTTGGCGTATTTTTCATCTGGGGTTTCCCGCAGCAGCAACCAGCAGAAATCAGCCATCATAGTGGTGTTCCATCTTCCTTGGTACCTTCTCTCTCTGCGTCCTTGATGTCCTGGTGAAACCTTTCACCTTGTTCTTCACTGTACGCCCCCAAGTTTTCGGGAAAGTAGTTCACATGGGAGTGCAAGAAATGGACTTTCAGGCTCATGTTACAGCCTTGTTCTTTGAAGGCATTGAGCATCCTGGCAACAATATCCTTATAGTTCTCATCCCGCCTGTTCCCCAAGAATTTGAGATCATCATCCTTGAAGGAATCCCAGGCTTCTTTTTCCTTCTCAGACATCGTTTCAGCGAATGCTCCATCTGAAATGAGTTTCCTTATATCAGGGCCAACAAACACTCCTTCCTTTAGCTTTGCTTCAGAAAGTCGGGGGATCTTTGAGCAAAGGTACCGAAAGCACTCACCATCTTTTGGAAGGGACTTGATGAATTGCTTAATGAGACCCAACTTAATGTGGAGAGGTGGTAATAGAATTTTATCACGAGGTACCAAGCTCTCATGAAGAACATTTTTCTCACCGGGTCTCAAATACTCCCGAATTGGCCAGTCTTTTTTCCCCCAGTGTAGGTCATGGGCCCGGCTATCCCACAAGCAAAGGAAGCAGGGATATTTGGTGAAACCGGATTGCTGCCCTAATAGCATGGATAGAATTTTAAAGTCTCCACAAATCATCCACTTATGCTCATCATAACGAATCTTCTGAAGACTCAGGGCCAAATTCTCGTATTTTTCTTGGAGAATAACAGAGTGAGCAATAGGAACTGAAGCGAATGTGTTGCCATTATGAAGAAGAACACCTTTTATGCTGTCTTTTGACGAATCAATGAACAGCCGCCATTCAGCAGGATCATACTTGAGTTTAAACTTTTCCATCACTCCGTATATATTGTTGCAAAATACCAAATCTTCCTCTTTGCTGAAATACTTCAAAAATTGTGTCTCGCGGTTGCGGTACCAATAAAAAGTTGTTCCTGGTGACAATAGATTTTTCTGTTTAAGCCGAGAACCTAGCAGTTGGGCAGCATCTTTTGGGAGTCCTAAATCCCGGACTAAATCATTCAATTCAGCTTGAGAGAAAAGTTCAGGTTTCGGATCTGGTTCAGTTTCAAATTCGGAAGTACTGGACTCATCGGGAAAAGCCATTTGATGCGTCTCATCATGATCAGAACCGTCCACACAAATATGATCCAGAGATTTTGGTGGTTCAGGCACAGGTACTTTGTTGCTATGAGGCATAGGCCTAATTGCTGAGGGAAGGTTGGGGTAACTTATTACGTTCTTATTTTTTAAGTTGTATCCCTTCACAATGCAAGAGCAAAAATAGCAGTCACTGCTGTGGTCTCTTTGTTCACGCCACATCATAGGTATTCCGAAACGAAATGCTTGTTTTTTACCTTTCATCCATAAGCGTAGATCTTCCTCACATGTCTTGCACACTTTGTGAGGAGCCCATGGTTTGTCTTGATCACCTAACTTCAAACCGAAATAGGTGAAATATACTTTTTTAATAAATGCAGAAATGTTCCTCTGCCGCTTTTTCACGGTATATTCCCCACAAATAAAACAAAAACTGTCCGGAGAGTTGACGCAACCTCTGGCTCTGTGAGCCATCACAAATACACAGCACTGCAAACTACAACTGTAGTGAACCACTTCGGAATAAAGCTGGATTACGACTGAGCAAACAAAAGGTAATAATGAACTTGCAAGAAACTGAAATTTGACAGGAACGTTCATGTCGCAACCACCGTGTTTGAGCGAGCGAATGAGGCGAGGCGAACAGGAAAGAACATGCGCCAGCGCGAGTACTGGATTTAGCCCCCCGCCTCCCAATTGTCCTGTTAATGTATAAAATGAATACAAAACACTCTAAAATATCATGAGGGAGTGTTTCTAGTTAGTTAACCATTACAACCTCTATTTTGGGCCAAGAAAATAAACTGCAGTCGGCTAAAAAGAAATTATGTGAACATTCCTTATATGGGTAAGAAATCTAATTTTGCAAGAAAACGTGACGTGATGGAACATTTTGGCTATTTTTCCTGGATTCAGCACCCCAAAATCTATAGGAATCAGTTGCAAAACTGGAGGCAGTTTTTTGGTAGTGTACCTGTGTAATTTATGAATATTGGCTCCAGAAACTTATCCAAACCTTTCTTAAACTCAGCTATTACTGCTTCTACCACATCTTAAAGCAAAATATTCCGGAGCTTAATATGTGCTGAGTGAAAAAATATTTTCTTTTATTTGTTTTAAATATACTACTAGTCTTTGTACTTTTTGAAAAAGTAAATAACCAGATCGTGTTTACCCATTCTACTCAAATCATTATTTTACAGACCTCTATCATATCTCTTCTCAACCGTCTCTTCTCCAAGCTGAAAAACCCTAATCTCTTTAGCCTTCCTCATAAAAGGTAGTCAGTCATTCCATCCCTATAATGATTTTTTTTACCGTTTCTAATTCCGCTATATATTTTTTAAGACCAGAATGGCATACAATATGAAAAGTGTGGACGCACCATGGAGCAATACAGACACATTCTGATACTTTCTGTTTTATTCTCCATTCGAATACTAATTCTTAACTTTCTATTTGATTTCTTGGCCACTGCTGCACACTAAACAGAAAATTCAACTTATTATCCATGTGGCGCCTAGATCCTTTTCCTTGGTGGTGATTCCTAATGTGGAACTCAGCATCATGTAGCTATAGTTTTGATTATTCTTTCCTACATGCATCACTTTCCATTTGTCAAACATTACATTTCTTCAGTGACTTGAATTCCCAGTCTCCTGTTTTGCAAGGTCCGTCTTCAATTTCTCATAACCCACTTGAGATTTAACAGTTTTGAATAACTTTTTAGTCATCTGAAAATTTGATCTCACCACTCATTCCCATTTCCAGATTATTTATAAATATGTTAAACAGCAGTGGGTCCAACACGGATCCCTGGGGTACGCACTATTTACCTTCTTCTAACAATAAAATTGGCCATTTAGCCCTACTTTCTGTTTTCTACCTTTTAATCAGTTTCCAATCAACAATAGTGCACTGCCTCCTATTTCATGACTTTCTAATTGTCTCAAGAGTTTCTCATGAGGGACTTTATCAAAGGCTTTCTAAAAATCCTGATATATTTTGGGGCTTATTTTAGGAGCATCCTCCCATGTAAATAGCAGCATTTGCATGTGCAGGCTGACATATCTGTAAAAGCTGTTTTAGAAAAGGGGCTATACAGGGTGGCCCAAAAAAAGTGAGAACATCTCGTAAATTAAAAGCTTAAATAGTTTACTTATTTACCTTATTTAGCTATATAGTGTCTTTATTTCGACAATTTCTGGTCGCCATTTTTTTTTAAAAAATTTGTCAATCGTTTATATCTGTCTTTTTGAATTTTTAAATAACTTATATGCTACGAGATGTTCTCACTTTTTTGGGGCCACCCTGTATATATGTGGTGTGCACGCCATGCTTCATTTGGCTGGAAATGTGGTAAGGGCAGAGAGAGGGATTAGTTTGGGTGGGCCTACAGTACCGACATGGATTCCTCATCTTAAAAGGGGAATCAGCATTGATGGCAAATCTGGACATTGGCATGTATACCTGCTCTAAGACCCAATTAAGGAACCTCTCCAAAGGGCAGGTGTAAAGGCTGAGGTCAGGAGCCACAATTCGACCCTCCCAACCTCTGATTCTCTCCATCCTAACAAGGCATCCAACCACTCTTGACCCCATCTGATGGATGGTCACCCCTCTAACCTCCCAACCATCTAGTTCCCCCCCCCCCTGCATCTCTAAACTCACACCTGAACTCTCCAGCATACTGTCCCCCCCCCCCATCCCTTTACACTGGCTCCTGTTGGGATCCAATGATCCCTGGCATCTAATGGGAGGAGGTAAGATCTCTAGTTTCTCCTGCTCCTTCAACTCCAGATTGGAGATTGGTGGCCATAACCCTTAGCAGTAATCTCGTGATACAACCACATGAGATCAGGCTGCCAATTAAGGGCATTTTTCCCTTATTTGGTAGCCTGAGCCCCCCTCCCCAGTGGTAGTACTAAGAAATTACATCTAGGGTTGAGAGCCACCATATTGGAACCTGGTGCTGAAGGAGCAGGAGTGACTGGGGATCATTCCTGCTTCCACTAGACACCAGGGACCATCAGACCCCAAAATGAACTAGGGTAGGGGAAATCAAGGGTAGAGAGTAGAAGAATCTTCCCAAAATCCTTTGCTTGGGGTTGTGCTGGTAATGGTGGGATATGAGTTTAGAGATGCCAGGGGTTTGAATGCTTTATGGGGAATCTTAGGGGACCAGCTGTCAGTGGTGCAGGAGGGGATCATCTGTCAGGGGAGGTTAGATGCCTTGGGAGGGTGGGGGTGATTGGAAGTCAGGGCGAGGGGATTGGGGGATCACTGGCAGAAGAACTGGTGCTGCAAGATCAGGCTGTGCAATCAAACTGGGGAGCAGTCATTTAAAAAGCTGCTCCCATGCACATATGGGCTATTTTAACAAGTTTTGTTTACCCACATGCAGTTTTTTAAAATCACTGCTCACTGCAGCCCTAAAAAGAGCTCCAAGTTACAGAACACTAGGTTGCAGAATCTTTGTCCTTTTTGCCGGGTCACTTTAACAAAATTTGGAAACACGCTCATTCTCAAACCATGAAAAAAGATCACCTTAATAATGCAAAAAACAAAACAAAATCAGAGTCCATGACTAAAGTCACTATTAAAGTACTCATAGTGAATATCTCCTCTGCAGATGATTCTAACATAAGAACATAAGATATGCCATACTGGGTCAGACCAAGGTTCATCAAGCCCAGTATCCTGTTTCCAACAGTGGCCAATCTAGGTCATAAGTACCTATCAGTTTCCCCAAAAGACAAAAGGTTCCACAATGCCTTTAATGGGTCAAGCAGTGATATCTTGGGTCCCTTTTAATAATGGGTTATGGACCTTCCTCCAAGAACTTATCCAAACCTTTTTTAAATCCAGCTACACTAACAGCTTTTACTCCATCCTCCGGTAACAAATTCCAGAGTTTGATTACACGTCGAGTGAAAAAATATTTTCTCTTAATAGTCTTAAATAGGTTACCCTGTAGTTTCATTGCATGTCCTCCAGTCTTTCTATATTCAAATGATGTAAACAATCGATCTACATTTACCCTTTCCACTCCATTCATTGATTTATTGACCTCTATCATATCTCCCCTCAGTCTCTTTTCCAGGTTGAAGAGCCCTAACCTTTTTAGCCCCTCTTCATAAGGGTATCCTTCCTTCCCCTTTACCATTTTGGTGACTCTTCTCTGTATCTTTTTTAATAATGCTATATCCTTTTTTTAGATACGGCGACCAGAATTGCACACAATATTCAAGGTGCGATCACACCATGGAACGATACAGAGGCATTATAATATCCTTTGTTTTATTTTACATTCCTTTTCTTATGATACCTAGCATTCTATTTGCTCTCTTGGCCGCCGCTGCACTCTTGGGAGAAGGGTTTTAACATGTTATCCACGATGACACCTAAATCTTTTTCCTGGATGGTGATTCCTAATGTGGAACCTTGCATCATGTAACCATAGTTTGTGTTGTTCTTTCTTACGTGCTTAACTTTGCACTTGTCCACATTAAATTTCATCTGCCATTTGGATAACCAGTCTACAAATTTCAATTTTCCACAGTCCTTATAGGTTTTCACAAATTTAAATAGTTTTGTCTCATCTGCAAAATGCTGCCAAATCTATTAATTCACCAGAAGAATCAGGTTTCTGTCCACCAGAAACCTTTATATATTTCAGGAGGCGGCAAATAGTAAGCTCAAGATATTAATGGGCAGGCAATTCAGATATTGTTAAAACCACCACCAAATATTTACGGAACATCTCTATTGGGACTATAAATTTAGTCCTGGGAAGATTATTCAAATGTAGATTTCTACTGCAAGCCACATTTTCCAGGGATTCAATTTCGTTTTGCAATGATAGATTCCCTTTTACCAAAGAGTTTATCACCTCATGGTCTTTATTGGCCTTCTCTTCTAAAAGAACTAGATTCTCATTTAAATTCTTTATTTGTTGTTGATGAGATTTTAAGGTCTCTGACCGAGACTGAGACTGCTTTGCAGTGAGGGACACTCGTATGCAAAGAAAGAGTTGTTAGCATTTCCCAGATTACTTCTAAATTGATCACCTTTGGCTTCTACAATGATGACATCATGGCTAAAGTACACAAAGATGCTACTGACTCACCAAACTGACCTTCCCAGGAACTGTTGCCCACTAAGCTTGTCAGAAGTCTGGCTCGTCTCCATAAGTTTGTCTCCACATAAGCCTCAGGTTGCTGTTGACCCATCAAGACTACTTCCAATCCTGACAGTATGGCTGTTGGTGTGCTGCTACTGGCTTTCATGTCTACCGGGTCCACTTGCTGTGTTCTTCCAGGGTGTGCAGTTCCTTCACCCCATTTGTCATCAGCAAGAGCTCCCTGTGCAAACTGCCCATGCCAGTGGGCCTTCTGGACATTGGGGAGAGATCTGGAAGATGGGTCTGTGAGAGATCTCTGCCTCTTGGATCAGTGGCAGCTCTTCTTCCCCTGATGCCGTGTCTCCCATGAGGTACCTCCATCTTTGGCTTCAGTTTTGTGTGCCAAATGGGTCCTGATGTCAAAGGCACAGATGATCCCCCAAGATATTTGAGGACTTTGCCTTTGTGTTTGTGCTTTCCCATCAAATATAAAGTAAGAAGAAAGAGGAATAAGAGGAAATAAAGGCAAGAAAATTCCAGAGCAGGGCCAGCAGGCATCCATCTTGCTGTGTCCCCCAGTTTATTCAATTTAGTTTTCCTATTTTTCTACAAGTGCAAACAGATTTTAAACATGCCAGAATTGCTTCCATAAGTAATGAGAGTTGCAGAGCTCTGGCAGAATCCAGTCCTGCCTTATGCCAATCTTGAGCAACATATATTCAACTCTTAAAGTTGCTAGGAGTGAATAAAAACGTATGAGTGGCGAATGGCATGTTTGGAACAGCTATAATGACTCCTGAATACTCTAGGGGGGTAATTTTATAAGTAGCTCCCTCTTTTTAGATACCAACAAAATTCCTAAATGTCAGACTTTTAGCCATGTACACGTGTAAGTGGCCACTTATATAATACCAACTAATGTAGAGGTATGCACGTCATTGGCATTGGGTGTGCTTTCACTGTAGCTGTGCACATGGATGGAACTTGGGTGGAGCGTGTAAGTATGGGTATTGATTAAAGAATACTATAATTTATGTGCATACTTGCAAAAAGGAGGTGTAATAATATACACTAGCTTGCACTAGTATTTTATAAAGTACTCTTATGTGTGCATTTGACTTTAGAAAATAAGCACAAAAGACATGCATGAAAACACATAAAGTGGGTTCAGATTTATAAAATTACCCCCAGATGTCTTTATCAAGTCTTGACAAATATCTTTTTTATTGATGAATACCTTACAACTTGCCTTTGAGGTTGGATTATGGTATTTGCACCTTGCAAATATCATTTTTTGACAGCTGCAATTTCAGTTTCTTCCAGTATTTGTAGTACTCATGCTCACAGAGGTCAAAAATATTTGGGCAACCAAACCTATACTGAATTAAAACATGACGGGTGAATGTCATAGCCTGACTTTTGATGGCAGTGTACAATTTCAGACTATATCAACCTGGATATTGCTTCTCTGTCGGAGTATGCGATGGTATGGAGTACCAGAACCTTTTTCATTGCCTACTAACACTGACCCATGGTCCTCATGTGAGAGCTCTGCATATAAGTACCAGCAGCTTTTTTTTTTTCTAGGAAAAATGCACTGCTTCTCTGTATATGTGTATCCTCACATTTCTCTTCAGTAGCTGATTTTTTCCAGTGTTCACTCTGTTGGTTTCTCACTCAATTTTCTCCAGTCCTTTTGAATTCATGCTATGGTCAACCCAGAAAAAGATGCTTCCCAAGTACAGTGGCATACCTAGTAAGAGCAAAAGTGGTGGGGTAAAAACCTCAAGATGCAAAATGTAAATTACTGTGAAAGTTCGGAGCTATCTGTTGAACAACAGAGAAACGTTGTTACGGAGACAAAGTGCACTACAGAGAGAAACATGGCTGTATCCCGACCCTTTCCTGGATATTGATATAGTTATTAACTTTAAACAGATGAATGTGGTTTTCTTCCCTGTTCTCAAAGTGAGCTGCACATTAGTGATGTGCACAGGGGGAAAATTTGTAGTTTGTTTTCACTTCATTAAGGTTTATTTCCCAATTTTCAGATTATTTTTTGGTTCATCTTAGACAATCATTTTAAGAATGTTTTAACCCATGTTGTTGTTGTTGTTGTTAAGTGCCATTGAGTTGAAGTCGACTCATGGCGACCCTCTAGATAGCTATCCTAAATTGTGTTCGGTCTTCAGTCAGGCAGCTCATTGTTGACAGACTGGTACCCGTAGCTGCTGTTATTGTATCGATCCATCTCATTGCTGGCCTTCCTCTTTTGCGTTGACCTTCTATCTTGCCAAGCATGATGTCTTTCTTTAATGATCTCTCTCTTCGCATGATGTGTTCAAAGTATGAAAGTCGAAGTCTTGTCATCTGAGCTTCTAAAGAAAGCTTAGGTTTGATCTCCTCTAGTACAGACTGGTTGGTTCTTCGGGTAGTCCATGGTATACACAGTATTCGCCGCCAGCACCATAATTCAAAGGCATCAATTTTCTTCCTGTCTATCTTTTTCACTGTCCAGCTTTCACATCCATATGATGCTATTGAAAATACCATGGCTTAAACAAGTCAAATCTTTGTATGGAGAGAGACATCTCTGCTCTTGAGAATCTTATCTAGGTCTTTCATAGCCATTCTGCCAAGAGCAATGCGTTGTCTGATTTCTTGACTGCTTGTTGCTTCTTTATTGATAGTTGATCCAAGTAGGTTAAAGTTGTTCACAATTTCAATTTCTTCTCCTTCAACGATGAACCTGTTGATTATGACAGTTGTCATGATCTTTGTCTTCTTTACATTAAGGTGCAGGCCCATTTTGAGACTATGTTCTTTGATTGTGAGAAGCAAATGTTTCAGATCATCTTCACTTTCAGCTAGTAATGTGGTATCATCAGCATAGCGAAGGTTGTTGATGGGTTTTCCACCAATCCTCACACCTCTGTTGTCTTCATACAATCCTGCTTCTCTGATGATTTGTTCTGCATATAAATTAAACAGGTAGGGGGAAAGTATACAGCCTTGTCTTACACCTTCGCTTATTTTAAACCATTCTGTTTCTCCTTGTTCCATTCGAACTGTTGCTTCTTGATCAATGTACAGATTGTGCAAGAGAACAATCAGGTGTTCTGGTATACCCAGGGCCGGCCCGTCCATTGAGCGAGAATGTTTTTTGCACAGTGCCCCGCGTTTCAGGGGGCCCCGCGCAAAAAACATTCTTTTGAAAAGTAAAATTGGAAAAAAAAAAACCACCTGTCTGCTGCCGCGGTCGGGGCCGCCGCGGCAGAATCGAGCGTGCCGCGGGGCCCCCCTGTGCACGGCAGAGCCTGCCCTCCCCTGTAGCAGCTCTCTCTTTGGAGCTGAAGTCAGACGCGCCGGCTTGCAGAGCGCGAGGGAGGAGTTTCTCCCTCGCTGCTCTGTTAAGCCCGCGGGGGCTGATGGGAAGTTCCCATCAGCCCCCGCGGGCTTAACAGAGCAGCGAGGGAGAAACTCTTCCCTCGCGCTCTGCTCTGCAAGCCGGCGTGTCTGACTTCAGCTCCAAAGAGAGAGCTGCTACAGGGGAGGGCAGGCTCTGCCGTGCACAGGGGGGCCCCGCGGCACGCTCGATTCTGCCGCGGCGGCCCCGACCGCGGCAGCAGACAGGTTTTCTTTTTTTTTAATTTTGGCTTGGCTGGGGGGGGTTGTTAGGACTGCTAATGGGCTGGGCTGGGGGGGGTTGTTAGGACTGCTAATGGGCTGGGCTGGGCTGGGGGGGGTTGTTAGGACTGCTAATGGGCTGGGCTGGGCTGGGCTGGGGGGGGGGTTGTTAGGACTGCTAATGGGCTGGGCTGGGCTGGGCTGGGGGGGGGTTGTTAGGACTGCTAATGGGCTGGGCTGGGCTGGGCTGGGGGGGTTGTTAGGACTGCTAATGGGCTGGGCTGGGGGGGGTTGTTAGGACTGCTAATGGGCTGGGCTGGGGGTTGTTAGGACTGCTAATGGGCTGGGCTGGGGGGGGTTGTTAGGACTGCTAATGGGCTGGGCTGGGGGGGGTTGTTAGGACTGCTAATGGGCTGGGCTGGGGGTTGTTAGGACTGCTATTGGGGTGGGGGGGTTGTTTGGACTGCTATTGGGCGGGGGGGGGGGTTGTTAGGACTGGTGGGGGTGGGTTGTTAGGACTGCTAATGGGCTGGGGGGGTGGGGGTGGGTTAGGACTGCTAATGGGCTGATGGGGAGGGGTTAGGACTGCTAATGGGCTGGGGGGTGGGGGTGGGTTAGGACTGCTAATGGGCTGGGGGGGTGGGGGTGGGTTAGGACTGCTAATGGGCTGATGGGGAGGGGTTAGGACTTGAGGTGGGCTGATGTGGTTAGGACTGGTAATGGGCTGTGGGCTGATGGGGGGGGTTTAGGACTGGCAATGGGCTGATGGGGTTAAGAATGGAAGTGGGCTGATGGGGGGGTTAGGACTGGTAATGGGTTATAGGGGGGACTTAAACTGAAAATGGGGTGATGGGGGGTTAGGACTGGAAGTGGGTTGATGGGGGGCTAGGACTGGTAATGGGTTGGGTGGTTGCTATGACTGGAAATGGGCTGAGTGGAAGGGGAGGCTTGAACTGCAAATAGCTGATGGGGAGGGAGCTTGGAATGGAAATGGGCTGTGAGGGAAGGGAGCTAGGACTGAAAATGGGCTGATGGAGCAGCTAGGATAGGACTGGAAATGGGCTGTTGGGGGGAGCTAAGATTGGAAATGGGCTGTGGTGGGGGCTTGAATTGAAATGGACTCATGGAGGGGCTAGAACTGAAAGTAGGCTCATGGGGGGGGGGCTTGGACTGGAATTGGACTGAGTGGAGGGGAGCTATGATTTGACATGGGCTGATGATGGGGCTAGGAAATGACTAGAAATGGGCTGATGGGGGGCTAGGATTGGAAATGAGCTGATGAAGGGACTCAGACTGAAAATGGATGGGGGAGCTAGGACTGGAAATGGGTTGATGGTGGGCTAGGACTGGAAATGGGCTGATGCAGGGACTAGAAGGGAATGGATGCTGGGTGAGACTGGAACTAGAAGGGAGCTGATGTTGGGGGAGGATTAGAATGGGATGGGGCTGGGAGAGTAAAATGGAGAGGGGACAAATATTTTGTGTGGGAGGGATGAAAAATCTACAATTGGCCTGGTATTGGGAGAATAAGTGGGGATTGAGGATGGAGGGGTAAAATTTGTGTGGATGAAATAGGAATGAGGAAAGAGCAAAAGGAGAAAGATTAGTATGTTAAAGCAGATGTAGAGAGAGAGAATGGAAAAAAAACTAGAAGAGAGAAGAAAGAACAAATGGACAGCAGACGATGGACAGTTAGCAGAAAACATGAAGAAACCAGAAGAAAGTGGCTGGAACAATTGCAACTGAAAAAAAATGCACAAAAGGTAGAAATATCTCTTTATTTTGAATTTATTAACTGGAATATGAAACCTCTAGGAAATGTGCATCATTAACGTCTGTGCTTTGTTTGGTACAAGAGGAAATTAATTTATAGTTTTATTTCTACAGTGTTGTTGTACTTCCAAGTTTGGCTTTTGGGGTTCCCAGTTTAATTATTGCCTTCCTGTTTCTAAATTGTGATTCCTTGTTTGGTGATGGTCTATGTTCTGCATGTGTAACTGAGCTGAGGTATTCTGTTTATGTAATTCCTATTTGACATTGCCACTTGTTCTCTTTCCCCAGTATTCTCTGAAATGTATTGGTTTAATATTTGCAGTGTTGCCTTTTGATAGGTAGGGTATGGTGCTTTGTGAGTCCTGGTAATGCTGTCAGGATACGGTGGGTTTGCTATGGGTTCTAAATGGGCAGCGTTTGTAGTGGTTCCTAATGTGCCTGGCGGTTGGCACTGGATTATAGTAATGTAGAAATCTTTTAGTCTTTCTTTATCCATACACTCATTAAGAGACATGTTTACTAAAAGTTAGTGTATGGTAACATTATGCAAATATTTATGCAAATAAGGCCACTTATGCAAATGAGGCCCCGCACTGAGTCTCCGCACATGGCCCCGCACCCCCCTTGGGCCGCCCCTGGGTATACCCATGCTTCTTAATGTGGCCCAGAGTTTCTCATGGTTTACACAGTCAAAAGCCTTGCTATAGTCGATAAAGCACAAATAGATATCCTTTTGGTATTCTTTAGTCTTTTCATGTTAGAACTTTTTAAAGCAAGTCACTTGAGTTAATGAATATTAATTCATACATTAATGTGGAGTAAATCGATTGAGCATGCACTAAATTTTCTAAGGCATACTAGCAAACCAAATGCACATGAATGACTGCACATGCCTGGCTCACATGCGTTTCAGTTTCTATATCTAAAAAGTACTTTCTTTCAGAAGCTTGGTTTCTGAAGTTCTCTTTAATGAAGATTTATGATGCACAAGATGAATTAAAGCAACACAGAGGAAGGATAAAGGGCCAAATTCGGATATTTTTTTGACGGGATGGTCCAAAACATTTGATAGTCTGGGCGAGCTCAGGTGTCACTGCATTAAACTTTCCTCCAAGCTCTCAATCACAAACAAAAGACCAAAAAGCGACCATCCCTCACGCATGACTCAGGTCTTATATTTAATCTTGGCTAAAATAACTGAAAAGTGATCAAAGACAGTAGAATATGAAAGAGAAAGCTTGAACAAATTTATTTTTTTTTAGCGGGGGGTGGGGGGAGGATCTTTGTGCAATCACTCAGTGTTTTGTCCATCACTAAGAACTCTTGAATTCTTTCCCCAGCCCTCAACTATTCAGAGATAGTTGGGAAATTCCCAGTGTTCCATTCCCAAACTGAGTAGCACATCTCCCATGATATGAGGGGGGTCCGTAATAATACAATAAAAGCAGCAAGTTATAAAGGAAGGGTAAAGAGAAAGTGAGAAGGCATTTCAAGATATACATACAGAAGGTCATTTTATAACAGGGCACTTAGGCTAATAGGACAGAAAGCACCTATTGTTTGCCTATTTTATAAAGACACATAGGAGTCTACATTTCTTTATAAAATACCAGCATATATTCTGCAGGATTCATGCCTAGATTGAAGGCACGCAGATTGTGCCTGCTCCATTGCAGTGGAAACGTTAGCATGTAAAGTACACACGTATTTCATAAAATATGCATGTAAATAACGACTCGACCCAAACTCCTCCCCTGTCACAGCCAGTCTACTCCAGGGGGCTACCAGAAACTGATGTATACTCTTTCCCCTTCGGCTCGACTTGGGAGCTGCTAGGAACCTGCAGTGCAGGTGTCTGGGTAGGATGCAGAAGAGGAAGGAAAAGCACCAGGAGGGAAGTAATCCAAAACGACAGGCCGAAGCAATCCAAAAACAGGCAGAAGTCAGAGCAGACAGAATAGATTCAACAGCAAAGAAAAGCCAAGGTCAGACATAAGGATAACAGAGAACAAGGCACTCAGAGCTCGCATGAGAGATCTAGCTGAAGGCAGGGAATTCTAGGAGTTCCATGGTCTATACACTATATGCAAAAGGAGCCAATCAGTGAAAGCCTAAAAAGATCAATCAATCCAAAAGATCTTAACAGAAAGGACCAATCAGGTGGTGCTGCATCACTGGGCGGAGACAGGCAAAAGTATAAAAGCAGGAAGAGAGCTGGGTTCACTTCTTATTTCGGGGTCCGTGAGGTAAGTCTGTGACATCCCCTGAGCATGCTTACTCTAGAAACACGTGCCTTCTTTGACCACACATAAATTTAGATGTGAACTACTTTTATATGAGGCCTTTTCCAAGGCCATGCCATCCTGAATGAGCCCGATCTCGGAAGCTATGCAGGGTAGCCCTGGCTTGTATCTGGATGGGCAACTACCTTGGACTACCAGGTGCTGTAGGTTTACTGCATGGAAGAAAGGTTTGAGGATCTTCTGGTCATACCTTGCCATTAGGGTTGCCAACTGGCTCCAGATGCGCCCAACAGTTTCGATCCAGTCCTGGGTTTACCTCATTGCATGCAGGGATATGTAGTTCTGATTTCTCCATTGCACGCCATAAGAAAAGGAAAACTACATGCAGGACTGGATCAGTCCTGTCGGGCGCATCTTGAGCCAGTTGACAACCCTACTTGCCATGCAAAACCCAGAAGATAGGTCACCAGGAGTCAGCATCAACTCGATGGCACACAACAACCATCTGCATAAATCTTTTACATATGAAAAAGGTTTACTCAATTATCCCCAAAATGCATGAACTAGGATACAAAGCAGCTTACTATTTATTTATATTTCTATTTACTACTGTGTGTTTTATCTGGATCCCATTTCAAGGAAAAAAAAATGAATACCAAATACTGTGTGATCAGGGCAAAACCAGTACCGATCGGGCAACATGTAAACTAGGCTTCAAAACAAAAATTTCTGTGTTTTTTAGTGTCCAATTCATTTGTTCTTACTTTTTTTCTCCAGTCATCTTTCTGTTGCTACAGTATAATTGTGTAACTTGGAAGTAGGAGTTTAGCTTCTAAATACTGAAAAGATATGCAAAAGGTAATGGGAAGATAATGACACATAGCACCAGTATCCTGCACTATAAAGATCCTATTAAAAGCCAAATGTAACAAAGGATTTTTCCCATTTGGGCATATGGGAATCAACTAAGGATGTGCACAGGGAAGAAAAATTAGGTTATTTTTCTTTTTTTTCATGAATTCTTTCTGATTCCAGGTGAGTTTTTATTCAGTTTCATACATTTATTTTAATAGGGGATTTTTAGTGCTCACTAAATTGATTTAAGATGCATAAGGTGCTAGCATGGGACAATACCTCAAGGAGATCTTAGTGGGATGAGAACAGCCGGGGGATATGGAAAAACAGTGGGTAAAACTGAAAGGGGATATTTTAAGGGCAATCAACCTTTTTGTTAGAATGGTAATTAAAGGTAAAAGGAAAAGGAGGCTGCTATGGTTATCAAAAGAAGTAGCTGAAAAGGTGGAAAAAAAAGGAGGGAGGCCTTCATGAAATACAAGAGATCACAGAGAGAGGAAGATAGGCATCTATATTTGGAAAAACGTAAAGAGGCTGGCAAAGTAATCAAGAAAGTAAAGATACAAAAAGAAGAAATAGTCAATGCAATAAAATGGGGGGATAAGACATTTTTCAGATATGTTAGTGAGAGGTGGAAGGGCAAAAATGGTATTGTCAGACTCAAGGGCGCAGGGGAGGATTATGTAGAAGCTGATGAGGATAAAGCGGAATTGCTTAACAAATATTTCTGTTCTGTGTTCACAGATGAAGGGTGAGGAGCAGGACCTCAGAAAATACCTATAAACAGGAACAGAAGTGACGGGGATCTCGAACAATTTTCAGAAGACTGTTTGTGAGGAACTAGCTAAACTAAATGTAGACAACCAGATGGGATACATCTGAGAATATTGAAGGAACTTGGAGACATTCTAGCACCTCCACTGACTGGCCTTTTCAATGCCTCTTTGGAGCTAGAGTGGTTCCAGAGGACTGGAGAGAAGCACATGTGGTCCCTTTCCACAAAGCGGAAGTAAGGATGTGGTTGAAAACTACAGGCCAGTTAGTTTAACTTCGATGCTGAGTAAATTATTGGAAACACTGCTGAAAGAGAAAATAGTGAAGTGTCTGGAGTCCAACGGATTACCAGATCCAAGGCAGCATGAATACACCAGAGGCAGATCTTGTCAGACAAATCTAATCAATTTCTTTGACTGGGTGACCAGGGAACTGGACCAAGGGAGAACCCTAGATGCAGTGTATTTCCATTTCAGTAAAGCTTTTGACACCGATCCACACAGGTGAATTATAAACAAACTGAGCACCCCAGGGATGGGCTCTAAAGTTACTGCTTGGATTAGAAATTGGTTGGGTGGGAGGTGACAAAGGGTACAGGTAAATGGAGCTCACTCTGAGGAGAAGGAGGTTACCAGTGGAGTGCTGCAGGGATCTGTCCTTGGTCCGATTCTTTTTAACATCTTTGTTAGTGATATTGCAGAAGGGCTGTCGGGTAAGGTTTGCCTCTTTGCAGATGATACTAAAATCTGCAATAGACACCCAGAAAGGTGTAGATAACATGAGGAGGGATCTAGCTAAACTTGAAAACTGGTCTAGAATTTGGCAGCTGAGATTTAATGCTATAAAATGCATGGTCATGCATATGGGCTGTAAAAATCCAAGGCAGCAATATGGTGTAGGGGGTGAAGTACTTCTGTCCACAAAAGAAGAGCGGGACCTGCATGTAATTGTGTCTAATGATCTTAAAGTAGCTAAACAGGTAGAAAAGGCAACGGCAAAAGCTAGAAGGATGCTTGGGTGCATAGGGAGAGGAATGGCCAGCAGAAGAAAGGAGGTGATAGTGCCTCTGTGTAAGTCTGTGGTGGGACCTCCTTTGGAGTATTGTGTGCAATTCTGGAGACCGCACCTTCAAAAGGATATAAACTGGTTGGAGTTGGTGCAGACGGTGGCTACTAAAATGGTTAGTAGTTTTCGTTATAAAGCATATGAGGACCAACTTAAGGATCTTAATATGTATACTTTAGAGGAGAGATGGGATAGAGGAGATATGATTGAGATGTTTAAATAGCTCCATGGCATAAATGCACAGGAGGAGAGCCTCTTGATTAAACTATATCCCACACAGGCCTGACCAGGGGAGAAGTGCCACAAATCAGACTGGGGATAGGCAGACAGGGTTGCCAGACTGATAGCAGATGTATAGAGACCGACATACGGAACAAACCACAGAGCGAGTGAGGCCATCGCAATACGTGGAAAGGGAAACACAAGGAGCGAGTGGCGTGTGGAGGTCACAGATGCCTTTATTCATGAAAACCCCCTATGCGTTTTCAGCTGTTGCCTTCCTCAGGGGGTACACAGGATTATACTCTGTGAAAGTCACCTGATGAACTAGTGTTACAGAAAAATGCTGCTTTTTCCTTCCAAGCAAAACAAACCAATACGGTGAGTTCTCTGCCAGCATGCTGTGTGTTGAATGCAATTATAGCATTCAAATTCACACCAAGTAGAGGTCAGAGGTCAAAAATAAAAATGGAAGGCGAGTCTAGCTTGGGGTTCTTCATGAATAAAGGCGCCTATGACCTCCACGTGCCACTTGCTCCTTGTGGTCCCCCTACAGACCGACTTACACCATGATGGCCGGTGTTATTGCTGTGAGAATTGCCAGTACTCAGATGCCATAGCCAGAAAGTCACACTGCTACTACTGATCATTTATATAACGCTACAAGGTATACGCAGCACTGCATAGACACGTGTAAAAGATGTCTCTGCTCAGCAGAGCTTACAGTCTAGACAACTCAGTTGCTGTGGACAGGGGGAGTGATAAGGAGACACAAGAGAGATTAGGTGGACTAGATCCAAAAACAGCAACAAACAGGTGAGTTTTCAGCCTGGATTTGAGAAGGAATTCAAAATAAGTGCAATACCATAGATCCCCTCCTCAACCCGCTAAATATTTTTGTCGGGCATAAACCAAAAGAGGAAGAGAAACACTCTTTTCCTCCCATATAGTACATGCCCCTTTTATTATGGGGAGTACTACTCGAGCGATCAAAGTCCGGCTGGGGGAGCATGCTTCGCGTCTCCGTCAGGCAGTACTGAAAGCTCCAATGGTGCAACACTGTTTGGATTGACATCATACTTTTGAGCAGTTGAAATGGACTGTGATCGATCATGTTCCCATGGATCCTCGAGGCGGGGATCGAACGGCGAGGTTACACAGATTGGAACAGCGTTGGATATTTACTCTACGGACTTTTTCTCCTGGGGATTTGAACCGTGACATTTATTGGTTAGGACTCTGACATTTCACCAATTCTCGCTGTAGGGAACCCCGTGTCGTGTGGGGATTCCCTTCTAGTGATTGGTTCTCTGATACTGGGCAGTCTTTGCAACTAGCCTATCCTGAACAGGTATCCCTGATTTCATCAGCCAGGTCTTCAGCGTTTTTTGTCAGTTACGTGAATAGAGGGCACACACTGAGTTTCATCGGGAGCACTTGATACAGGGGCTTTTGCCTCGAAACGTGCACGTCGTGCAGTTGATCATCTAAGTGTGGTCTTATCTTTACTTTTGTTTCTTGAAGAACATATCATGAGAACATTTGGATGAATAAAAGGGGCATGTACTATATGGGAGGAAAAGAGTGTTTCTCTTCCTCTTTTGGTTTATGCCCGACAAAAATATTTAGCGGGTTGAGGAGGGGATCTACGGTATTGCACTTATTTTGAATTTCTCCTTATTTGAATACCGGTTTACCAGGTTTTTGGCATTTTGATTGGATTTGAGAAGGGCCAGAGAAGCAGCCTGATGTACAGACTCAGGTAGTTTGTTCCAAGCACAGGGAGCAGCGAGATGAAAGGAGTGAAGTCTGGAGTTAGCAATAGAAGAGAAGGGCACAGATAGAAGAGATCTGCCAGATGAGTGGCGTTCCCAAGAAGGGGTGTAGGGAGAGATAAGAAGGGAAAGGTAGTGCAGAGCAGCAGAATGAGTGCACTTATAGGCCAAAGGCACAAAAAGGGCATACATTTGTTGACAGCGATATTACAAATCCTTTGGGGACCTGCAATGTTAGTTTTGAGTTTTGTGCACTTCGTAAGGGTCCATCCTTAGCAGTATAATGCGTGTTTGTAGAGATGACCAAGGCAGGGATCACTGGGGCCATTTTCTAATGCCAAGTACCAGCTGATGCAAGGTATGTCCTGACATACATGTTCATATTTACATCTCTCATACCATCTTAGCGTGCATTGGGATTACCTAGCACCTTTCAGGGCCTGAGGAGGTCTGGTATATGGTCTAGGTTGCAGCAGCAGTCCTTTCTCACTGGTATTTATGTTTTGTTTGCATCAGGAAACTACTGTTAGTGTGAAGAGCAGCTTAGAAGATGCATGTTTTACTGAGGAGGTGTGGCATCTACGGGTACACCACGGAGACGGGCAGTATTCAAAACATGCAACTTTTCAGAATACGGTGGGCGTGGGGATATCCAAAACGTTTACCCGTGTCCCACAATATTGACGAGGGACATGTTTCTCTATCATATCGCATGGCTCGTGCCTTCACCTGTGCACGGGCCTTGTGCCGGATAAGTACTTGGGTCAGCTGAATAGCGCTTTGCCCATGCCGTGCCAGACACATCTATTTTCCCACTTCCAATCCCCCGGGCACATATATTTATTTTATTTATTTATTTATTTAGTAAACATTTGTATACCGCTGCTTCCTACGATCAGCAGCGGTTTACTCTACAGAATCGTAATGCTTTGTACAGCACATTGAGATCTTTCAGATTTACATTTTTGATTGGTCAATGATTTACATAACACGGGAGAATCAGTTGGGTGCAACATACATTTGATTTGAGCACACAGATTTGGGTATACATTTGATTACAATAGCGTGGGGGGGGGTGTCCCATATATACAATTTATACAGAATTACTTGCCAAAAAGTACAATCTATACATGATTAGCAGTTAGACCCGCAGGGCCCATTTTCAATGTAGACATGTCCACGAGCTGGACGTGCATGTTATGGAAACAGGCTCCACATAGATTAATTTAAAAAATTCATGATAGTACCAGCTAAAACCGGTCGCTTGTTTTGTCTCAAATTTAAAACCACTTTGCTATCCTAGTTTCAGGATATCACTTTTTCAATTAGTTTTGTAAATATACATTTCAAAACAAATAGAAAAGAAAACACAAATGAATATGGGAGTAACAAATTAAATATCATGGTAATGATACCCCCATCAAACAATACAAGCACATAAACGAAGAGAGAGAAAAAGAATAAAAAAAAAAAAGAAGAGGAGACCCCACAACCAAATGGCAGGTTATCACTTAACTACAATATAATAGCCCTGCCCCAGCATGCCTCTTGCCCTCTGTGCAATTAAGGTTGCATGTAATGCTATTTTACACAGAATACCTGAAGAGCATGCATCAGCAGGATCTTCCCTGCTCCTAAAAAGAAATGCAAGCCTGCTTGGCCCAAGTGAGACCAGGGCTGCTGCTGAAACTGCTTTGCCCTTCACACACGATATCCCTACCTGTGATAACTTCTAAATTTAAGGAAGATGAAGACTGTTATTCTCATTACAATGCTATTTCAACCTTCTGTGCCGGAAAGCCTAGTGAAGCCTTGCTGTATTGTATAAACAAGGGGATGTAATTAAGGACAATTACAAATTACTCTCATAAGAATACTCCTGGGAAGAGAAAAAAAATGCTCCTATAAGCACAATGTTGCTGTAATTATAGAGACATGATTTCCCTGGGTGAGGAATGCAATGAGGTTTTGGCAAGCCAGTCTTTTAGGTAGAGTGCTCTGAGGGGAGGGGTAGTGGGAGAAGAATGCTTCTACTATGGGAGCTTTATAATTTTTTTTTTTTTACTAGAAGATACTAGGTTGCTTGGAAGTTTGCATTTTGAGCAGATACTGTTACGCAGCTTGGCGATGAATCCGCGCCCTGTAACCCCAGACAAGACTGAAATTCTGGCAGACAGCTGCTGCCTTCCAGGAGCGCACCGAGAAGCTCGCCCTGGCACAAGACTGTCACAAACATTAACAGCGCTTTGGCAATTACACCTACCGTTCCCACGCAGGGCTGATCCCCACCACGCTGCGTGTCTGTGTGCAGAGATCGATCCACAACAGCACACTCCAGGGAGGAAACAAAGGGCAACGCTCAGAAAAAGAAAAGCCCTCAACTTCAAGCGAGAACAGACCAACTTCTGTAAACCTGGACGCTTCACAGGCAGTTTCTGAGCAGAAACACAGCGATACCTAAAAATAAGCTGTCACTGCAGCAAATGCTGGGGCTTTTTTTTCCCTTCCCCTCCACTCTTGAATGCTCAGACCATCTGTATGCTCAACGTCCCACTGGGACGCTTGGGTACCAAAACAGCGAGTTCTCTGGTAATACAACATGCACTTCACAGATTGAAGACTAAGAAATCAGACAGAGCGATTGTGTGTGAATGTGTAAATATACAGTAGAAGAGGCTGGGATACAGTGCTGAGGCCAGCCCTCAGAAGCAGACTAAGGTTTCAGATTTCACGGGCAACTGGCAGCTCCAAGCACTCAAAGTAAAAGAACCCTTCCCAGGGAAAGAGTTCCCTTAGATAGGAGCAAGAATCCCGAATGACATAACTGCCTGCTGGTTATGCATGTAAAATTATGTGCATATAATCTGCACAATTTTATGAACATAGCATAGAGGCATTCCGAGGATGGAATCTAGGGTTTACATGCATACTTTTGGATTCTGGAAATTATCAGTCTAAAGTTTCTCTGCAAAATTCCCCACACAAAGTAGCAGGTGCAAATTTGCTTTGTAAAATGGACGTGTTTCTCTCATTCAGAACCTAATAGCAGAGTAAACCCAGTACCACAGTAAATCAGTTCTATTCCCTTTCAACTTTATTCTTCTCTTCTTTCCTTCCTACAGTATTCTCTATTATCTTGTCCATTTATTAATAAACAGTCATTCTTTCCTTTTACTTCTTGTTGCCTTCCACTCCAAACCCTAGAGTACCTTGTAAAAGTCTTCACACCCTTGTACGTTTTTTACATTTTGCCATCAATAAAATATGATAGAAGCCCCAAAAAGGCATTTTACCTAGAAAACCCAAAGTGCGTCAATTGACGCATTATCACGATGACTGCGTTGAGCATGAAATGCAGATGTGAATTAATTTGAAGTTACTTATTCCTTATCGCTTCTCCGGGCCAGTCCAGGGAAAGGTAGGGTTGTCAATCCCCCATAGTGACTGAGGACTGAAGACTTCAAGCTTTTCCTTGTGACGTGAAGCCACTCCCCCTGAGGTTAATCAAGCAGTCTTTCAGTCCTCAGTGACTAGAGAGGATCGAACTTACCTTCTCCCTCAAAGTACACCTGTAGTGGTTTCATTTTACCTTTTTTCCTTTCTTAAATTTATGATTGGCTCTAGCAGAGCTAATCTTCTATAGTCCTTTTAACTTTTCTTTTAAAATACGCTGTCACTTTAAGACCACAGGAGACGTGGGGGACTTAATTATTACAGTGTGAGGTAGAGCCTGCCTCTTTCACTGTTCCGTCTCCCGGTGCAGAGTGATACTGGGGGCCCCAGATTTCTCCTCTGTCTTACCCGCGGTGAGTTTGCCGGTGGTCCCGCTAAACTGTGCTCCATTCAGCCGGGCACAGTTTTACTTCTGCGGTGAGTTTTTTGTCTGTTTTCTCTTCCGTGTTGATTTTCGGCGCTCAAGCCCGCGGACTCCGGGGCAGTTTGCTTTTTTGAGCTTAAGGGGTTTTTTTGGCGATCCCGGAGTTGTTTTTGATCAATGGCTGAAAAGCCTTTGATTAGTTCACCGGAGCCTTCTCCTCACGCCGAAAAGGCGGGAAAGTCCGCCATTTTACCGGCGTCAGGCAGTGCTCTGGCAGAGCCTCAAAAGCCTCATAAACGGAAAGCGAAGTCCTCTAGAGCGGCGGTTTTACCTGATTTACCCTCCCCAGCTCCAACTTTGCCTCAGGAGGACATGGACTCATTTTTTTCGCCAGCTTTTATTCTGGCTATGCACAAAGCATTTCTTATGCGATCTGCTGAGCCTCCGCGGCTTTCTTCTCTTTCTGAACCTGTGTCAGTGCCACTTTCCCTACCACTGCCTGATGATCCCGGAGAGGGATCCTCTCATATTCAAGATATGGTTCAGAATTCCTTAGATCCCTTGTTGTCTCAGGCCCCGCTGTTGCAGGAGCAGGGAGATTCAGAGTCTTTTACAGGACATCCTGGGGAGTGGGACACAGAAGAGTTGGAAGAAGGGGAGATAGCTCCAGGAGAGGATCCTAATGTTTTCAGGGTTTTCCGTAAGGAAGAACTCACAGCTCTCATATCCCAGTCTTTGGCAGCGCTCCATCTCTTCCTTCCCGCGTCTTCTCAGGAACCCTTGGAGGATCCCTTGCTGCAGGGTGTTAAAACTGAACAGAAGTGTTTTCCCTTACACAGAGTGATCAAACAGATGATTGACTCGGAATGGGAGTGTCCGGAGTCTTCCTTACGTGGAAGCCGAGCGTTGGCTCGCCTGTACCCACTTCCTCAGGACGTAAAGGACTTATTTCGCATGCCAAAAGTGGATGCAATTATATCCGCAGTGACTAAAAAGACTACTATTCCTGTGGAAAGGGCTGCAGCTCTAAAGGATCTTCAAGATAGAAAATTGGAGATTCTACTCAAACAGGCTTTTGAGTCTAGTGCCTTGGCTCTACAATCGGCCGTTTGTGGGGCTTATGTCTCTCGCGCCTCCATTCGTTGGTTGCAAGGCGATACTTCTCCTGATGCTCCTGCTGCAGTTCCCGATGCAACTAAACTGGAATCAGCCGCTGCTTATATGGCAGATGCTTTTTATGATTTGCTGCGGATTGCGGCTAAGACCATGGCCTCTCTGGTAGCTGCCAGGCGTTTTCTTTGGTTACGCAACTGGTCGGCGGATGTTTCTTCCAAATTGAGACTTAGCAAATTGCCCTATCAGGGTAAATTGCTTTTTGGGGAGGCTTTGGAGAAGATTGTTAAGGATTTGAGCGACGCTAAGGGCGGTCGTTTGCCTGAGGACAAACCCAAACCTTCCCGATTGCTTCCTTCCGGCAGGGGGTTCGGAAGGGAGTCCCGTAGGTTTCGGGGGGCGCGCTTTGCGCCCTATTCCAGGGGCCGTGCCTCCTTTCGGGGGACTTCATTTCGGGGAGCCAGAGGATTTGGCAGGTCCTACTTTGGGGCATCCCAGCCCTCCAATAAGAAGCCGCAATGAAGGTCAGTTGGTCCAGCCGCTAATTCCGGTGGGAGGACGCCTACAGGACTTTCTAGCGGTCTGGACCACCATTACCTCAGACAAGTGGGTGTTGGAGGTCATCCGGGAAGGTTACGCGCTCGATTTCGCATGCCCGCTGTTGCCCGCCTTTGTAATGTCTCCCTGCGGTCCCGGTCGGAAAAAGCAGGCCATTGTGGACACCCTGACTCGCCTGTTGCAGCTCAAAGCTATCGTTCCCGTGCCTCGGGACCAATACGGTTGCGGTCGATACTCGATCTATTTTGTGGTTCCCAAGAAAGAAGATTCTTTTCGGCCCGTTCTAGATCTCAAAGGGGTCAACCGTTCCTTACGGGTGCCTCATTTTCGCATGGAAACCCTCCGTACGGTAGTTCGGGCAGTTCAACCGGGGGAGTTTCTCTCATCCATCGATCTTACGGAAGCGTATCTGCACATTCCCATAAGGAGTTCGCATCAGCGTTTTTTGCGCTTCGCTCTCCCCATGGGCCATTACCAGTTTCGAGCGTTGCCATTCGGTCTGGCTACGGCTCCGCATACTTTCACAAAGCTTATGGTAGTTGTGGCAGCAGCGCTTCGGAAGGAAGGGATCAGAGTACACCCTTATCTCGACGATTGGTTGATCAGAGCCGAGTCGCGATCTGCCTCGGTTCAAGCGACGGCTCGAGTGGTGCAACTTCGAGCAACTCGGCTGGGTGATCAACCAAGTCAAAAGTCACCTGCAACCGCAGCAGCAGCTGACTTATCTCGGAGCATATTTCGACACCGCGCAAGGAAAGGTTTTTTTGCCCGAGGTTCGTGTGGAAAAGCTGCTACAACAGATCCGAGTGTTTCTCAACTTAACGGCGCCGTCGGCTTGGACGTATTTGCAACTGTTGGGTTCCATGGCGGCGGCACTGGATCTTGTTCCGTGGGCCAAGGCGCACATGCGCCCCTTGCAGCAGGCGTTGCTTACACGATGGTCTCCGCAGCTTCATCCGCTCTCTCAGCGTCTCCCCTATCCCGAGAGCGTCCGTCACAGTCTGGACTGGTGGTTAGTTCGGGAGCACCTCACAGCGGGAATGCCCTTGCAAGACCCCTCGTGGGTGTTACTGACCACGGATGCAAGCCTCTCGGGGTGGGGTGCTCATTGTCAGTCAAGCATTGCACAGGGGACTTGGTCCGCAATAGAGAGTTCATGGTCGATCAACCGTCTGGAGCTCCGAGCGGCTCGCTTAGCTCTGCTTCACTTCGCACTGCTGCTCCAGGGGACAGCGGTCAAGATTTTTTCCGACAATGCTGTGACCGTCGCCTATATCAATCGTCAGGGGGGGACGAAGATTCCTTCTCTACTGTCCGAATGCCAACAATTGATGGATTGGGCAGAGAGCAATCTCCTGGCCATTTCCGCAGCACATGTTGCGGGCAAAGAAAATCTACAGGCGGACTTTCTCAGCCGTCATCTTCTCGATCCAGGGGAATGGGAATTAAATGCGGCGATCTTTCATCAGCTAACGTTGCGTTGGGGACAGCCAGTGATGGATCTCATGGCCTCCTACAGCAATGCCAAGGCCAGCCGTTTTTTCAGCAGGCGCAGGGAACGCATGTCGGAAGGTCTCGATGCCCTAGTTCAACCCTGGCCTTGCGATGCGCTCCTCTATGTGTTCCCGCCTTGGCCAATGTTGAGTCGGGTTATTCAGCGCATAACGAATCACCGAGGGAAGGTTAATCTCATTGCTCCCGATTGGCCTCGTCGACCTTGGTATGCCGATCTTATTCGACTCCTTGTAGCTCCGCCGTGGCTCCTTCCAGTTCGTATCAACCAGTTGCATCAGGGTCCCATTCTCATGCCGCGAGTGGATCGCTTCTTGCTTACGGCTTGGCTCTTGAAAGGTCTCGCTTAGAAAGGAGGGGTTATGCAAGTTCGGTTGTAACTACCCTTCTCCAATCTAAACGTCCAGGAACTTCCTTGGGATATGTTCGCGTCTGGCGTCTTTTTGAAGCTTGGTGCAAGCGACAAAAGGTATCACCTCTGGCTTCTACCGTGCCTCATCTTCTCCTCTTTCTGCAACAGGGTTTAGATAAGGGGTTGGCTCTCAGTACCCTTAAGGTGCATGTCGCGGCACTATCTTGTTTTAGGGGCTTGGTGCAACATCGCCGTCTTTCCGCTCATCCGGATGTTCGCCGCTTTCTACGAGCAGCGCAAATTATACGTCCTCCTCGACGACCTATCGTTCCTCCTTGGGATTTGAATATTGTCTTGGACGGTTTGTCTGGGTCGCATTTAAAGTTCCTCTGCGCTACGCAAATTCGGGAGTGTTCTTGGAAAACGGCCTTTTTGGTGGCTTTGTGTTCCGCTCGACGAATTTCCGATTTGCAGGCCTTATCTTGCCAAGAGCCTTATCTGCAATTTCTGCCGGAGCGAGTGGTCTTACGAACAGTTCCCTCTTTTTTGCCTAAAGTCCTCTCGGTTTTTCATATTAACCAATCAATTACATTGCCCGTATTTTCGGAGAGCGATGGCTCGCCAATTGATCGAGCGCTTAAACATTTGGATCTTGGGCGAGTCTTAAAGAAGTATATTAAGCTCTCACGAACGTTTCGAAAGACGGACAGACTTTTTGTCCAGTGGACTGGGCCACGGAAGGGACAAGCTGCGTCAAAATCTTCTATCGCTCGTTGGGTTCGCTCTGCTATTACAGCGGCTTATCAAGCTAGGGGGATTTCCCCACCTGAGGGTCTCAAAGCTCATTCCACTCGTGCTCTCGCAACATCCTGGGCAGAATTTGCTTTTGTTCCCCCAGTGGATATCTGCAGAGCGGCGACTTGGTCTACACTGCATTCTTTCGCTAGGCATTACAGATTAGATGTCCAGGCTAGGGATGATGCCAGAGTGGGAGCATCCGCTCTTATCGCCGGTTTGGCGGGTCCCTCCCATTCTTAGGTACTGCTTTGGTACTGCCCTACCTTTCCCTGGACTGGCCCGGAGAAGCGATAAGGAAGATGAAATTAGTTCTTACCTGCTAATTGTCTTTCCTTGAGCCTTCTCCGGGCCAGTCCAGGGTCCCACCCGGTTCTCTATCTACTACGTGCATTGTAGGATCGGTGTTCGCTTTCTCAGGCCTCTACAGAATTACATCGTCTATATCTTCTAAAGGAGGATGCTTAGGGGCTTCTAGTATTCAGTCTACACCGCTGGCAGCTCTTATAGCTTGCATATGTAAATATTAAAAAAAAAAAAAAAAAAGAGTTTGTAGTAAATGTTTTTTTCACGGACTATAGAATGTTAGCAATATGTGCAGGGTTAATCTGCTGTGTTTAGTTTCTTTCTCTTTAGTCGCTTTGTCAGAAGGAGACTGCTTGATTAACCTCAGGGGGAGTGGCTTCACATCACAAGGAAAAGCTTGAAGTCTTCAGTCCTCAGTCACTATGGGGGATTGACAACCCTACCTTTCCCTGGACTGGCCCGGAGAAGGCTCAAGGAAAGACAATTAGCAGGTAAGAACTAATTTCATCTTTGTTTACTATGTGCAGTATGTGACATCATTACATAACTGACATAGTTCTAGCAGTGGCGCTAGTATAAACCTTTGAAGATGCATTTGCGTCAATTGACGCACTTTGGGGCTTCTAGTTAGATAGGAGTTTGTTTCACTGATCTCTGCAACCTGCTCTACACTTTCAAGAATGATTTGTTCATATTGAAATATTCAAAAAGTAAGAATAAGAAACCAAAAATTGCATTAATGAGGCCTAGAATCATAGTAGTTGAGCTAATTCAAATATTCGCAGATGAAGAATCAAACTGTTTTGTTGTATGAAGTGAATTTGAAGCAAAGGTCAAAACATGCCAAACATGGACCTGCTGAAGGAACTCCTGGATAAACTTATTCTAAGATATAGATTGAGGAAGGCTATAAGAACATTTCAATATGTTTAAATATCCTAGGTTGGTTTGCAGCTTGTCGTGCTGTGAGGGCTTGCGTGCATCAGTGATGCTGAGAGCCAAACTATCGGTAGTTTAACTACTGGCAGGGTCTCCCAAGATGGACAGGTCTCAGCTGAGGTGCCAGACCAAGACAAACCACCCATCTGGGCAGCAGCAGAATGGGATAGTGTTGACGGCGGAGGATCACATTTTTGTGACAACGGCAACAACACCAAACTTAAACTGCGCGGAAGAAAGGCCCGGCAATCTACTTCTGTATCTTGCCATGAAAACCCAATGGATAGTTACAACAAAACAAATTGTGCTATGGTGCTGGAAGATGAGACCCCCAGGTCGGAAGGCACTCAACTAGCTACTGGGGAAGAGCTGAAGACTTTTCAGAGTAAAGCCAGCATTTATGATGTGGTTGGATCAAAGCCCTCGGGAAGTCTGACTGCTGATGTAGCTGCGCATGAAATGAGAGTCAGAAGCTGTAAAGACTTACACATTGGAACATGGAACGTACGAAGCATGAACCAAGGGAAGTTGGAGGTGGTCAAGAATGAAATGGAACGTGTACAACTTGATCTGTTGGGTGTCAGCGAACTGAAATGGACTGGCATCGGGCACTTTGCATCAGATGATCACATGGTCTACTATGCTGGAAATGAAAGACAAAGAAGAAATGGTGTTGCATTTATAATAAAGAAGAAACTTGCAAGAACTGTAATGAAATACAATGCAGTCAGCGAACGCTTAATCTCTATTCGTCTATGAGGATTGCCTATCAGCACAACTATATTTCAGGTATATGCCCCAACAACAGCTGCAGAAGAGAATGAAATTGAAGAGTTCTATGAACAAGTACAAGCTGAAATTGACAGAACATGCAAACAGGATATCCTGATAGTCATGGGTGACTGGAACGCAAAAGTTGGCAACAAAGAAGAAGGCAAAGTAGTTGGAAAATATGGACTTGGCAACAGAAATGAAGCAGGAGAAAGACTGATAGAATTCTGCAAGACCAATGATCTATTCATCTCAAACACCTTCTTCCAGCAACACAAGCGGCGACTGTACACATGGACGTCACCCAATGGATTGTATAAAAATCAAATTGACTACATCTGTGGAAGTCAACAATGGAAAAGCTCTATAACATCAACAAAGACAAAACCTGGAGCTGACTGTGGTACAGATCATCAACTACTAGTATGCAAACTCAAGCTAAAGTTGAAAAATAGCAAACCACTCATGAATGCAGCAAAATATGACCTTGAGAATATACCACTGGAATTTAAAGACTGCCTGCAAAATCAATTTGCTGCTTTAGATACAAATGACAGAGCTCCGGAAGAGTTATGGAATGACATCAAGAAGGTTGTGTTGGAAGAAAGCGAGAAGTCTCTACAAAAGGTGAAAAAGCAAAAGCGGCCAAAATGGATGACGGAAGAAACTCTGAAAATTGCCCAGAAAAGCAGAGAAGCTAAAGCCAGAGGAGAAAGAAAGACAATAACAGAACTCATAGATTTCCAACGTGCATCAAGACAGGACAAGGAAAAGTACTACAATGACACTTGCATGGAAATAGAAGCAGAAACTATTAGAGGAAGAACAAGATCGGCTTTCCTAAAGCTACGAGAGTTAAAGAAAAAGTTCCAGCCTCAAATTGGAATGTTACAAGATGCTCAAGGTTCTATGTTGAATGATGCTGAGAAGATCAAGAAAAGGTGGAAGGAATATACAGAGTTTTTATATGATAAAGATCAAGTGGACCAACAGCTGTTTCAACCTGTACCTTATGATCGGGAACCATTGGTGATGAAAGAAGAAGTTGAAGCAGCATTGAAAGCCTTATCAAAGAACAAAGCACCAGGCATTGATAGCATTCCTATAGAAGTATTGCAGCAATCTGATGCAGCTGTTACCATACTTACAAGGCTCTGCCAAGAAATATGGAAGACAACATCATGGCCAACTGACTGGAAAAGATCTGTGTTTATACCAATACTAAAGAAAGGTGATGCAACTGACTGTGGAAATTATCAAACAATCGCTCTGATCCCATATGCCAGCAAGATTCTACTGAAGATTATTCAAAAGAGACTACAACCATACCTGGAACAAGAACTACCTGAAGTGCAAGCAGGGTTCAGGAAAGGGCGAGGAACGAGAGACATCATTGTGGATGTGAGATGGATCCTTGAAAAGACTAAAGAATACCAAAAGGATATCTATTTGTGCTTTATCGACTATAGCAAGGCTTTTGACTGTGTAAACCATGAGAAACTCTGGGCCACATTAAGAAGCATGGGTATACCAGAACACCTGATTGTTCTCTTGCGCAGTCTGTACATTGATCAAGAAGCAACAGTTCGAACGGAACAAGGAGAAACAGAATGGTTTAAAATAAGCAAAGATGTAAGACAAGGCTGTATGAAGACAACAGAGGTGTGAAGATTGGTGGAAGACTCATCAATAACCTTCGCTATGCTGATGATACTACATTACTGGCTGAAAGTGAAGATGATCTGAAACATTTGCTTCTCACAATCAAAGAACATAGTCTCAAAATGGGCCTGCACCTTAATGTAAAGAAGACAAAGATCATGAGAACTGGCATAATCAACAGGTTCATCGTTGAAGGAGAAGAAACTGAAATTGTGAACAACTTTAACCTACTTGGATCAACTATCAATAAAGAAGCAGCAAGCAGTCAAGAAATCAAACGACGCATTACTCTTGGCAGAATGGCTATGAAAGACCTAGATAAGATTTTCAAGAGCAGAGATGTCTCTCTCCATACAAAGATTTGACTTATTCAAGCCATGGTATTTTCAATAACATCATATGGATATGAAAGCTGGACAGTGAAAAAGACAGACAGGAAGAAAATTGATGCCTTTGAATTATGGTGCTGGCGGCGAATACTGTGTATACCATGGACTGCCCGAAGAACAAACCAGTCGGTACTAGAGGAGATCAAACCTAAGCTTTCTTTAGAAGCTCAGATGACAAGACTTCGACTTTCATACTTTGGACACATCATGCGAAGAGAGAGATCATTAGAGAAAGACATCATGCTTGGCAAGATAGAAGGTCAACGCAAAAGAGGAAGGCCAGCAATGAGATGGATCGATACAATAACAGCAGCTACGGGTACCAGTCTGTCAACAATGAGCCGCCTGACTGTAGACCAAACACAATTTAGGATAGCTATCCAGAGGGTCACCATGAGTTGACTCCGACTCGACGGCACTTAACAACAACAACAAATATCCGAGGAGCACTGTAAGATCCATCATTGTAAAAAGAAAAAGGTCACAATCACTAAGACATTGTTTCACGCAGACCTTCCCTACATCAGTAGCTGTAGGTTAAATAAACTGCTGAGGAGGGCATTGTGAGGCCTAAGATTACTTTAAAAGAACTAAAGAGGTCATTGGCTGAGATTTGGAAAAATACCCTTATTTGGCAGCTTGATCCCTAGTGGTAGTATTGCAAGACTACTGCTAGAGGTCAACCACTGGAATTTTGAACCCAGAGCACAATGGGACAGAAGTGATTAAGGAGCATTCCTGCCTCTGCCACTAGACACCAGGGAAACCCCTGGTAGGTTCTAAGAGGGGTTTCAGGAGTGTGGGGGTCCTAGGTATGCCTTAGGGGATTCCTTTGAGGAGGTCTGTTCTAGGGGGTAGGTGGGGGTGTCTTGGCTGGGAAGGGAGGGTTTCCACAAGCCATTTCCTTTAGCTCTGGCCCAAAGCTCCTGGGGAGCAAAAATAGACACTTTATCTAAAGTACCTTTATTGGTGATCCCCAAAATCAAGTACATAGAGTTCAAAAGCAGAGAAAAAAGGCAGTGAGCTAGACTTTCAGTGGCGGTGGCACTGTATTCAGCAGCACTGCCCATGTGGTGTGGGATTTTAGAAAGAATGTGCTGGGGGGGGTCACGTGATGAGGGAAGCCTGAGTGGACGTCCCGAGACTTTGCTCCACTCCCAGCTTCTGTTTTTTCTATCCAAAACTGCATTTCAAAGACAGACAGTAGTAGCTAAAAGAGTCCTGACCCTTGTAGAGGCAAGCCCACCCACTATTGTGAACTCTGGGGGTCTTTCATCAGTGCTTGAGAGGATGTGCTGCTGAGTAAGCACCTGTGTGTTGGCATTGAACATTGTCTATAGCTGACTACATGTTGTGCCTAAGTACATCACGCCTGGTTATGCCATTAACATGAGAAAGTAACTGGCCTGACCATGCATGGTACGCTATCATGGCGGGAACTGGGGCGCGTATTGAAATCTTTTGCAAATGTTGAAGCACAGTGGAGCAAGAAGGACTGCAGATTATGGTGGACAATGGAATGAGAACTGGACAATGATGGGCTGAAGGGGTCAGAGGCAACGTAGATGTGCAGCTCATAGCACTCTGGGAGATGGTATTTTAGTCATTTATGCACCTATGTGGCTTCTCACAAAATATTGGCCAGTGCAAAAGTGCAAGCATTCACATGATGGTACATGCTTGGCTGGTGGATATGCACATAAGCAGAGTCTGGGCAGGGCTTGGGTGGCATATAGAAGTACATGTGCACTATAATTTATGTACATACCTGAAAAATTCTGGCATGGGCATTTACAGCAGGTGGCAGGTGTAAAATGTCCCCCACTTGCAATGTGGGCACACGTTAAGCTGTATTTTATGAAGATTAGTAGGCACCTACTACTCTTTGTTAAATAGGCTTAACATAGGTGCCTTAAAATGTTCTATAACTAGGCGACTGTTATACAATTACCCTCTTAGAGGCTGAAAATTGGTGCTTATATATATTTGTGGAGCCATCTACGGAATAAGCTGACCCTGCCTTTCCCACTCTACATGACCATATGCCTGTATTTTATAAAGTACACAGGGAAATGCCCATATTTTGTAAAGTACATGCAGAAATGCATTCTCCATCCACACTCTGCCCAAGCTCTGACAATTGGCATGCCCACTGCAAAAGCCCATGTCGACCTAATGTAGGAGCTAAAAAATACCAGCTGGCTGAAGTACACATATAAAGGCCCATCCACACACGGAAACAAAATATATGACAAAATTGATACAACAATACTGGCAAATTTTATCAGTGCCTGAAGTATCTAATAATTACCCGATCAGAGCATATAGGCGGGGAGAAATACAGAAGAACTGATGAAGCATGTACAATGTCCTCAATGCAAGTGGTGTGCTTGCACCTCAGAGGGCAAATAGTGGGGGGAAATGTAAGGTGCATTTGGATACTACTTGTAATTAGATGTAAGTGCCCATTGATCTATATTGTGAGAACAAAATATCTGGTTAAATTGAGATTAAGTTAGTAGAATTAATATAGACACTTTATCAACTTTGTTAGTATGTTATTTCATGATATTGGCCTGTTATTTGAGTATATTACTTTCATAAAAAAAAAAAAAAAGTTGGTCTGGATTTTCAATGCGAGTCATTGAATCTATAATGATAGACTGACATGGTGGAAATCTTGAACAATACTTGAACTTCAAAGAGCAGCACTGGTTTTTAGATTGCAATGAGTGTATCCACATAGTTTCAGGGGTGGCAGAAGGGCTTTTTCTTTGGGAAGGCCCAAGCACCGCACCAAGCTCTGCCCTAACCCTGCCCAAGCATCGCAAGAAACTCCGCCCTAACACCGCCCAAGCACCACCCCGGCTCTGTCCTAACCCCACCCAAGCACCACCCCGGCTCCGTCCTAACCCCGCCCAAGCACAGCCCCAGCTCTGTCCTAACCCCGCCCAAGCACCGCCCCAGCTACTCCCTGACCCCGCCCAAGCACCTCACCAAGCTCCGCCCTAACACCGCCCAAGCACCGCACCAAGCTCTGCCCTAACACCGCCCAAGCACCGCACCAAGCTCTGCCCTAACACCTCCCAAGCACCACACCAAGCTCTGCCCTAACCCCGTCCAAGCACCGCCCCAAGCTCTTCCCTAACACCGCCCAAGCACTGCACCAAGCTCTGCCCTAACACCACCCAAGCACCACCCCAAGCTCTGCCCTAACCCCGTCCAAGCACCACCCCAAGCTCTGCCCTAACACCGCCCAAGCACTGCACCAAGCTCTGCCCTAACACCTCCCAAGCACCACACCAAGCTCCGCCCTAACACTGCCCAAGCACCACCCCAAGCTCCGCCCTAACACCGCCCAAGCACCGCACTAAGTTCTGCCCTAACCCCACCCAAACACCACACTAAGCTCTGCCCTAACCCCAACCAAGCACCACCCAAGCTCTGCCCTAACCCCGTCCAAGCACCGCACTAAGCTCTGCCCTAACCCCGCCCAAGCACCACCCCAGCTCCGCCCTAACATCACCCAAGCACCGCACCAAGATCCGCACTAACCCTGCTCAAGCACCGCACCAAACTTTGCCCTAACAGCGCCCAAACTTCTTCCTCTTCACAGGGAGGATCTTTGCTGTGATCATGGCTTTTCTTCTACCTACAGGGGATGGGATCCCCATAGACAGACTGCTGCCTGTGAGCCGCAATCATAGCAAAGACCCTTCCTGTATGCCAGTGGGGATCCAATTTCTCATGGTCAAACAGGAAGGGGTTTTTCTTCTTCTGCCTGTGGGGGAGGGATCCCTGCCGGCAGCCTGCTGCCTGATATGCTGGAAGTTTTGGTGGGGCCAAGGCACATGCGGCCCACCCATTTCAAACACCTAGGCATTGTTTGATCTCTGAATCTGAATGGTGCTCATTAGTGTGACTTTTTGAAAAGCTAATTCAACTAAATCACTGAATAGTGATTGGTAGTAGAGATTTTGGGGGATTGTCCCCGATTTTAGAGCTGTGTCCCTGGCTTCCACCTGTTTGGCAGCCTCCAGTGCCCAATTTCAGCAATGGGGACAGAAGAGGTAGAAAAAAAAATAATTTTCAATTTAGTGATTTGAATATGTCAGTTTTTAGAATTTACATCTATATTTTGCACAGTATGGGGGGGAATGCATCACTGTTTCTATTTCTCAGTTGATTTGAATGCTTGGACGTCATATTCTTACTGTTATGGGATGAATTGGAGGTCATGGTAATGACTTCTCTTCTCTCTCCTCCACACCTTGTTGCTCAGACCTAAAATGAAGGTGCCCCTTCCTTCCTGCCATCCTGCTCCCACTCACATTTCGGATAAGTGTTCCAGATTTGCCTGAAAAAATATGGTAACCCTAACAGAGAATGATGTCAAAATATGTAAGTGAGTTGTTGGCACTGAGGCCATTTCTGCTCAGGGCGCATCCAGTCCGTCCGGTCATCCAAAATCTGGATGGGCCGGATTTGTACTCTATTCTGCATCCTCGGGAGCTATATGTTCCCACAGGAACATAATTGGGGCAAAGGGTTTGCACAGGCAGGACATGCCCGATTCAGGCCCTGTGCATGTACTGCACTCTCTCAGTCTAACCCTCCCAATACTCCTGCATGGAGCATGGTGCCGTGGCATCTCATCGCCATGGCACTGGGACGCCATACAGGAGCATGGGGAGGGCACACACAAAATTAGCTCCTTCCTGTCGCCTGAGCCCTGGCAGGAGACACCAAGGCTGGGATCGGGTGGCAGGCACCTCCCAGACACTGTGCCGTGGTTTGGGGGGTGGCCCTGGCCTGATGGCTGGCATCGGTCATATGTATTCCACCTCCGAGGTGGAATAAGTCCAATGTGCAACCCTGACACCCCCCCCCCCCCCAACATACAGGCTGTGACCTGAATCGGCTCTGTACGTCTGGGTTCTGCGCCCTGCCCCCACACCGCCCAGTCTCCTCCCCGTCACGGCCCCCTCCCGCCCCTGTCTGGAGCTCCCCGCACAAATGATCATTATAAATAGTTTCATATTTTCTATATTTTTTACACTTGTATCCTTGTTTCTTGTTCTATGTAAACAGTTGAAATATACTGTCATGTAAAGTTCTATGTAAACCGTCTTGAATTGCAGAAAGACGGTATATAAAAATTGTTAAATAAATAAATAAACAACATGTGCTATACGTGTGGGGAGCTCCTGGAGCAGAATTGCCAAACAGGGAATAGTGGGGCCTGTACATCTAAACTGGACATACATCCCCGCTATTCCCCGTTCAGAATCTACCACACTGTGTTTATTATGCCTACAGAGAAGTCAAGTTTTATAGTATGCATACAAAGTAACTCAAGTGGATTCCCCTGACGCAGAATATTTAATTCAAAACATATATTCATGTTGGGATGCTTCAGAGGTTTGGGATGATGCAGATGTTTGATGTTTGAGGTAAGGAATTTATCCTACTCCTAAACTGGGATGCTAACTGAATTAAGAACTTGGGGATTTTTCATGAATAAAGCAGGAATGGTGATTAGAATATAAGGGATCTAAAAGACATTGATCCTCTTGAATTCCCTTCATTGATGGTCCATAAATATATTATACGAGTATGAAATTTGTAAGACAAAGTGGATGATGATTTATGTTGATGAAATAGTGAATTATATCTATTTATTAAACCGCACAAGTAGCAGCATTTCCATGATGGTATTCATACAAGTGTTGATATCCCGTTTGTATAAAAGTTTATACTTGCATATTCAACAGCAGCGCCTACATGATATACATATATTCAGCGGTGTTAATTTTAGGCATCCTGTTATAAAGTCAGGTGCATATGTGAGAAGTGCAAAAAGGCATCCCAGATCCAATCCTGATAATACACAAATGCCGACACAGATGTTTAGTTTATAAAATACCTGCATCCATTACAACTCCACCCAAATTTCGCCCACAGGAATGCCTTACACCTGGCATGTATACAAGGCCTTTTCCCGAGATGATTCTCTTATCCATAGAAAATTATAGAGCTAGTGCTGCACTAAATATTTTATAAGTCTGGGTAGATATGTGCACATTCAGGCTGTATGCACATACGTTTATCTGCTTACCGAAAGGGCAATTTCATAAAGACCACTTTCAGTGCATAAAACACACCCATGCGCCTGCCTCTTAAATGACCTTCCTTATCATTTTCAAACTGACAAGAGCAGTTACTTCTCCTTTAAACTAGCTGAAAGTACGTACTCTAAGGGCCTGATTTTATAACAGGACACTTGTGTGCAAGATCCAGAATGGGACCTCTTAAGCCTGTTTTATAAAGGCCTACAGATCCATTGATCTATAAAAAAACAGAAGCGATTTCTGAACCCTGGTAGCTTTTCATGGACTGATGAGTTGAATGCTGCTCTGACTCAGTAGCCTGGATGGGCTGGCTTGCCTGAAAATGGTGTGGCTTACTGTTTTGAGATCCATTAAATATTTTAAAAGCCTGTATAAATTTTATTGGTTGGGAGGGTTTTTTTTAAAGGCAACCTAAGCAGCAATAGGAGGCAGTTTCAGATGGAAGTGCTTCCTTTAAGCATGAAAGTAAGCACTTAAAATGGCTATTTTAGTCACTTTCATCATGCCAAAAGAGCCTCTTATAGCAACTCGTGTAAAAATATGTGCAATAATTTAATGGCATGTCTTTTACTGTGGAAGTGCACATGGGTAGAGTTTGGGCAGGGCCTGGGCAATATTCACACTCACGTCGATTGTAATACACTTCATCTGTGCATGTAAATGTGTGAAGTACGCACACTGGCCCATGAGCAGGTGTCAGCGATCACGCGCGCATTCAAGGCACGTTTTCTGCCACTTATGCTGGGGAGTAATAAAGGTAACAACCTACTTCTCTTTATAAGCTCGTGCCTAAGTAAGTGCCTAAAATCCCTCTTAAACTAGGTGCCCCCGTTCTAGAATTATCTTAATAAATTCAATTAGCCATTTATGAATGCTCAAACGCACTCATGGTTTGAGTACCATCATTAAAGTCTATATATAAGCAAACAAACCTATGCGTATGGACAGACACAGAAATACGGACTGATCCTGAGCAATAAGTAGTATCGGCCGATCTAAAACCTGCCTAAAAGTGATGTGAAATGTGCAAAGGCGAAAAATGACTATAAGAAAAAAACACTGTACTGAGTGACTAATAGAAGGTAGAATGCAATTCATTCAATCTGTTAAATTTAGGTCAGGTTGCCTTTTGGGTTCTCTTCAGTAATTTGCTAAACTTTTCCCATGCATGGATTTAGAAATCTAAAAGTGCTTTAATAAAATCATCTGGAATGGGCACGTGCAAGTGCATGCAATGACAAGAACACGCAAACACAATCAGCATGTAGGCGTGTACATTCTTAAAAAAATACATGTGTTCGCACAGACTGTATGCATGCACTTTTACACCAGATCCTGAGCGACTGTATATCTATAACCTCACCATAGCAGTGATTTCTGCTGGTTTAGCCCTGGTATTTTTTTTTAAAAAACATATAGGCGCCTTTGTGTCTTTATAAAATAAGCTAAAAATAGGCACCTTCTTACCCTCCGGACCTAGGCAACCTGTTATAAAATTACCCCATGAGAGTCTATGTACTAAAATGTACTAACGTTAGTCATTAATGTGCATATATCTACTGATGCCCAAGCTTTACGACATGCAAATGAGGCATATGGCAAGGCACACGCATAATATAGCAGTGTCTATACTGAACTATACTCCCCTGTGGAATAATTTGGGGGGGGGGGGGAGGGGGTTGCACTACTGTTTCTACAAAGCAGATTCTGCATAAATGTCTTTACTACAGGCACTCCTCGCTTAACGACCGCGTTCCGTTACAACGACCTGGTCGTTAAGCGAATTGGTCGTTAAGCGAGGAACTGCATGTACATAGTAAATACTGTATATGGTATATGCCCCTTCTACATCTTGATTTGCACATCCCAACGGGCACCTAAATGGTAAAAGAACATGCTGAGGGCTCTTTGAGTTTGTCTGGCTCTTGGGATCTTTGGTTGTCCTCTGACGGCTGCTGCTCTTCGCTCCCCCCCTCGGAAGCTGCTGCCCTGGCGACCGCCTAGTCTTTCCTAATAGTTGGGCTGGCCCTGGCTGGAAGGAGAGAAAAAGTTCCATGTTATCAGGCAAAAAAAGCTTCCATTCCCACATCTCCCAGGAATCAAGTCGCTAATATGGTCGTAAGTGTGAGCGGTCGTAACGGTGAAGAGATGGTCGTAAGTGCGAGCGGTCGCTAAACAGGTAGGTCGTTAAGCGAGGAGTAGCTGTATATTAATAGGCAATTCACTTTCTTGCATTGTTTTGCATCTCATTGCCACATTATCATAGATTTCTCAGCAAGACTGCTGCAAGAATGCATCATTTTCTACTGCTTCAGAGCTAACTTTCATGACAAAGAACTTCAAGATTTGGGGCCCTTTTTACTAAAAGTCCGGTAAGGATTTGCCAGTAGCACATTGATCTCACACGCGTTCATGAAATAAGCTGCATTTTAGCTGTCAAGGTGTGTTCAGTATGTCCCCGGCAGCTAACACGCAAAGGGATTCCATAACGTGAGCGCCACTATCTCAGGTTCATTTAACGATTCCTAGAGTCGTCATTAGATGAACCCGCATTAAGAGCCACGTTACCGCTCAGCATGTGGCACTTACCCTGGCTCTAGCGGTAATGCGCTCTCCACAGCCACTCTCCACCCCATCCTGTGATCGCTGATTAATGTACATTTTAGCGTGCAAAGGCAGACCCTATCACGTGTTAGTGTTCCAGACTGCCTGTAGTCATGCGTTAAAATGCCCATTAATCAGCTAACGGGCTTTAGGTAGAGGCCCTTGGTTCCATGGCAGCAGGATATGATGACAGATTAAATGCATCTCCTACAGCTGGCATGTAAGGATGCATGGGGGGGGGGGAGATAAAATGTGGGTAATCTCGCAATAGCTCATTCAGCTTGGGAGGATGAGGAGGGTGGAGAACAAGGGGAAAGGAGGAAATTAGAGGAAAGAGCTTGAAAAGGGCAGGCTAGAGTGAAAGAGGGATAATATTTTGAGGTAGAAATGGTGTGAGAAAGAGGGAAAGCATTATGAAGGAAGAATTTCTCTAGAGGGAGTGAGTGAGAAGGGGGGTATTTCTAGGGAGGCGTTAAAGAGGGGAGGTGTGTCTGGAAGGAGGGAGAGAGAAGGGGGAAGAGTCTCCAGAAAGCAGAAGGGTGGAAGGGGGAATAGCATCTGGGAGGAGGAAGGGAGTGGGTGCAAAGGCCTCAGAGGGTCTGTAAAGAGGGAAGGGTGTGAATGCAAAGGGAGTAAGTGTCTTGAGGGAGGCGTGAAAAGGAAGAGGTTTGTCGGGAAGGAAGGAGAAAGAAGAGGGGAATAGTGTCTGAAGTGGTAACAGAGAAAAGGTGGCTAAATACAGGCTGGTAAGCCTTAACTTGGTGATGGGAAAGGTAATGGAAATGCTGCTGAAAAAAAAAGGATTGTAAACTTCTAGAATCCAATGGATTGCAAGATCTGAGGCAACATGTTTTTTTCACAGGAAGATTGTGTTAAACAAATCTGATTGATTTCTTTGACTGGGCGACCAGAGAACTAGAGCAAGAGCATATGACGAATGCGATCTACTTAGATTTCAGCAAAGTCTTTGATACTGTTCCTCAGAGGATACTTATGAATAAACTAAGTAGCCCAAGAATGGGTCCCAAGGTGGTGAAAGGAATTAGAAATTGGTTGACTGACAGATGACAGAGGGTCGTGGTAAATGAGTCATACCTAATCCTGACTGCTAGAAGACAACATTCATCAGAGTCAAGAATAGTTGCAACTGAGGAGGCACCAGCCTTCCAACCCTTCACTGTAATTGCGTTAGAGATATACCAAGCAAAGGTCACAGCTCCTCTACCTAGTCTCTCCATCTGCTTGTGGACAGGGTATTCTGAAAGAGAGAGGTTTGGGCAGAAACCAATAAAATGTAGCTGTAGGAAAAATCACTCAGATTCACCGCTCAGTCACTTAGATTCACTGCTAATGTTCATTAGTATGATTAGTGTGCTGTAGAAAGAAAGATCCTCTTTGTAGAAAGGTCTTGAATGAATATATTTTGTGTGATATGTGTACTACATCTGTATTTTTCAGATGGGGATGCATGCTGCCTTCGGAATGAATTGTAGATTCTCTTCATATTGTGCTGGGAGAGAAGGACGAGAAGAGTTGCTGATGTGCTGTTTTTGTCTTAGGAAAATCAGTAAAGACCTAGATGACCTCTGGGACACTACTGTAGAATATTTCTAATGTCGCAGGAGAAGAGTCACACTGGAAAGACTTGTGCTTCATGCACAGTGACATATCACTGACAGAAATAAAAACATACTTTGTACTAACCAATACAATTTAATTTAAGTAGACATTTATATTCTGCCTATATTCTACCTATACCCCATTGCTGTGATTTAAAGCAGATTACAGCACATGAAGAAAAACCCATAAATATCACAAAATATATGTAAAATAAAAAATACAGCAATAAAAATATGAATTAAACTTGAATTCACATAAAGCAAATAAAAAAGGGAAATATTTGCTAAAGTGTGCTGAGCAGTTAAAACACACTAAAACCCTTCTAACAATTAGTGCAGTCCCATGCTAAAATGGCAACTCTGTGCTAAAAACAGCCACCAGGTAAAAATTACACACTAACTGCTTAGCATCAATTATGGTTAATTCCCTTTTATTACCGCTTTTTACAAACAAAGCAGTTTACAAAACATAAAAGGAAAGAAAAAAGAAACTCCATTTATACAAAATAGGCCAATACTGCTACCTGCACCTTGAGAGGAGTCGGAGATATCCCCTAGTAGGGAAGTCTGCCTGCCAAACAGAGCCCACGATCAGCACACTATGGGCCCGATTCCAGGACGCAGATGGCGGGCCATGCAACTCTGCAAGCCGTCTGGGCCCGATTCCCCATTCAGTTCTTTCCATACATCCTGATGCTCAAGATGGGGAGAGCCGGTGGTGAGTAGGAGGGGGAAAGATTGGGGTGGAGTGAGGGGTGAACCAGTCTGGCAGGACGTGCAGGGCCGATTCAGGTCACGGCCCTGTATGTCCTGCCGTGTCCGTGGAGACGCACTGCTTATTCCACTTCAAAGGTGGAATAAGCAACAGAAACCCAGCGATCAGGCCTGCCTGGGGCTGGGGCCGGGGTCAGGGCCGGGTGTGGGGGGTCCCCCTCCCCCATTCAGGCCACAGAAGGCCAGCCTTGGGTCAGATGGTGGGGAAAAGGGGGGCCAGAGCTGTGGCAGTCAGGGGCGCCTGTTGGGAGGACATCCCCGCAGGCAGCAGGGCCATGCGGGGCATCCTCAGGCCCGATTCTGGCCACCGCGGGAATGTTTTGTTCCCGTGGTACAGAATCGGGTCCAAATGGGCCCATCTTGCTTAGGGCCATCTGGATGGCCCCTCTCTGAATCGGGCTCCATGTCTCAAAGAGATGCCAGATACAAACATACGCTAGAGATATCGAGTTCCTATGCACCTTCAGCAGCATTGTAACAATGCCACTGAATACCCCCAGCTTTTTAAGTAGATTGAGGTGGGATCAGGGTAGGTTAAAGGCAAGCATAGATAGGGTGTGGCCAACACTGAGCTCTGATGTGGTATGTTACTGTGTGCCGCATGTCATGGCTGCTGTGGTGGTAATGACTGCCCTGCGCTACTGGTAGTAGCGTCAATGCCCAAAACAACAAAAAAGCCAAGCAAACAAAAGTATTCATCCCCAATCATGCCTCCTTCCTGACACAACCCCTTCAGCTCAATACCTGAGCCTCATCCCATCCTCCAAATCTCTCCCCTGGTGGTAACCCAAGTGATAGTACTGTGAGATTACCACGAGGGGTAAGAGCCACTATTTGGAACCCAAGTAGCAATGGGGCAGGAACAGAACAGGTATCCTGCTGCTCTATCTGCTGGGCTTCCAAGAATACCCCTGCAATAGGGTCAGATATTGAGCTGTGGAGGTTGTGTTCAAGGGGTTGCTGATCAGGGGAGTTTGTGTCCAGGGGAGATTATGATCACAGGATGACTGATCAAGATTTTTTTTTAAAAGTTTAGCTTGGGCAGCCCTGGGACCTGCGTTACATGCATTGGCAGATAGCATGGGTGCCCCTGTGCTATCTGCCAATGCAAGTAATGTGGGCACATGCGGTAAGTGTCTTCCCTGTGTGATTACTGCAGAATACATGCTTGCCAAACCCAGGACCAGCCCAACCACTAGGCAAACTAGGCAATCACCTAGGACAGCAACCTCTGGAGGGCAGCAAAAGCAGGCCAATCAAAACTAAATAATAGGTTTTGACAGCCAGAGGGGGTGTAAAGCTTGAGGTTCACTAGGGCTCCAACATTTTGGACCAACTGTAGGGCCGGCCCTGGCCACATCCCAAAATTTACCAGAGTTTAGTTTTTGCTACTTAAACAGGTAAGTACAAAATATTACTGGACTTTAGCAAACATGTCACAAAATCTGAAAATAAAATAGAGCATTTCAATATATATTTTAAAAAGCAAAAACAATGAGACGTTGAAATGTCATATAGGCAGATGCTGTTTGCAGCAGAAGCTGCTGTACTATCACTTTAAAAGTGGTTTTGGCCTTTAAAAAATGCAGCCTGTGATTTAAAGAGAGTGAAAGGTTGTGTTAGTTTTCTGTGCATATGACAGACTGAAATGGCAGTGGGTTTCAGATTGTTTTTCTGATTAGGGCATGAGAAGAAAAGAAAAAGTGGCAGAATCTCTCCAATAGAGCATAATGGAAGCTAAGGAACTGTACCAAGGGACTTTCTAGAGATGTTCCTGCCTTGAATATGAGTAAATAAATTTGGCTTAGGGAGGTCTCGGGGTGAGTAACAGCAGCATATGTGCATGGGTAATTAACTCATTGTGGGTAGCTTCCTGGATAGAGGAAAAGGCATTAAAGGACTATTATTGGTGGCACCAACTCCTGCATGGCCCAAATATTTGTAAAGCAAGGTTGCCTGTTTCCTTTTATCATCCTGAATATCCCCTTGAATATACCATGTAGGGTAAAGGGGAGCCTCGGGTCAGCTGGCATCATTTCAATGGCAATGCTGGCAGGACAGGAGCAAGTATGGATCACTTCTACCACATTATTGATCTGGGGACTTCGGGGGAGGGGGTTAGCATTTTGGGGCATTTTGAGCAGGAGGCAGAGATCAGTGCCAGCGGGTGGGGCTTAGATATTTCTACATGTTGCTGAAATGAGGGGGAGAAGGGGACCAAAAAGATGGGGGGTTTCGGTGCCAAGAGGATGGAACTTGGCGTTCCATGCCCCTTTAAGCAGCACCGGGGGGCAGAAAGACGGGAATGCACAGACATTACTGCCACCAGTCACATCTGCACATTCCCATCCAGGGGAATACGCCCTACCGCAGGATTCACTAAACTCTGGTACTTACTTGCATCCAGTTTTAACATGGTTTAGTAAATAGACTTCAAACTTAGGCCTTTGTAAATCAGATGCAAAACCCCCCAAAAAACTAATTGTAAAAGGACTGCCAGTAAGAATAGCTTTGAGCTAGGAGAAATCTTGACATTTCAAGACAACATTTCTTCTCCTCCCCAAGAAAACTGAGCTTCGAGCGTTGATTTCTGCAGTGGAGTCTTTAATCTCTGCAAGCTCCAGAGATCTTTTACATCAGCCAAGACAAAGTGTTCCTTTCTTCCATTACTTACTATAAGAGCTAAGGCATTTCTTTAGACTGTGTGCTAGGTATTTTTTAAGCCATTCATAGCATTCATGAAGATGTACTCAGGTTGCAGATACTCTGCTATGCTGACATGATCCTAATTAAGATTTGTCAATTAACTCCTACAGCAAGTGAACTGAGCCTGATATCAGACATTTATGACAGTATCCAAGACATGCATAATTCTTTGTACCTATCCAAAACAAAGGACTTACCAATTACGTATTTCCAGCAGGGGACTACCTTAAATTTGAATGCATTGTTTATGTCTTCTTTTCAAACTCCATGTTATGAGAGAATAAATTCCTTTTACTTGAAAGGACTGTTTTCATAAAGAAAAAACTCAACATATCTCTAATAGGACAAACAGTTGATCCATCATATGGTTCATAAGCACTGAGAGTTTAAGCTTCTTGTCTACTAGGACACCAGAGGATGGTTATGTTATGGAGGTGAGAAGCTGAAGCCTGAGGAAAGAGCCAACATAGTTTCTGCAGTGACCCCTGCCAGTCAAAGGAGTACCAAAAGGTAAATCTTAGACTTCACTCATACTCTCTTACAGTATATAAGCCGCCATAAGTAAAGAATGCAGATGAGAGAAATCTGGAGTTAGAAATTTTTTTTAAAGGAAAAGCACTGGAAGATTGGCAATGATCATAATACTGGCACCTTTGCAGTTCAACCCCTTAATGTCCAATATCTCCTAAAAAAAGAAAAGTGGCTAGTGAAATGGCTTTGGACTATATATGCACACATATTTCACACATAAAATAATCAAATTAAACAAGACAAATTAAAAAAGGAAATAGTAGGAATTAATATAAAAACTGGGACATTGCCAGGACACGATCACTGGCACCTTTATAAACAATTCAAATCAGTATGAACAGAGGAACCACATTCCCATTGCAGTAAAACTAGATGCACCTGTAATCAATTGTCAGAACTCACATGACTTGAAATCAACCAATGAATGATGGCTCTAAAGTTTAAAATGGCCACATTCACTCCCTGTTCCATTTTCACAATGGTGAAGACAAGAGAGCTGCCTGAGACCGTCAGCAAAGCCATTAACACCAAACATCAAACTTCAAAGGGATACAAGGTCATCTCCAAAGACCTCGGGATTCCTGCATCTATAGTTCGCAATGTTATTAAGAATTTTCTGCTCATGGAACTGTCAAGAACCTCCCAGGACATGGTGGAAAGAGGAAAATTAATCCAAGAAGTCTTGTAAGGTTAGTGTGAACTGTTGGAAAAACACCATGCACAACATTCAAAGAGCTTAAGGTTGACCTGGATCAATCTGGAGGGAAGGTTTCAAATGCACCGTACGCTGCGCACTAAACAAAGAAGGGCTTTATGGGCAAAGGCCAAGGAGGACCCCACTGCTCAAAGACAGACATAAAAAGGCATGCCTGATCTTTACCCAAACCTACATTGAGAAACCACAATCCTTCTGGGAAAATGTTCTGCGAACAGATGAAACCAAACTTGAGCTCCTTGACAATGCAGACCAGTGATACATTTACAGGCACAGAAATGAATCTTATAAGGAAAAAAACACCCTTCCTACAGTTAAATATGGTGGAGGTTCCATAATGTGGGGCTGTTTTGCTGCCTCAAGAACTGGAGGACTGGAACATATTAAAGTAATTATGAAGTCAGAGGACTGCCAAGGTATTCTGGAGTGAAATGTGCTACCAAGTGTCAGAAAGCTAGGTCTGGCTCGAAGATAGATATACGTCCTCCAGCAAGACAATGTCCCAAAACATATACATTCAAAAGTACAGAAGAATGGTTAAGAAGGAACAAATGGACTGTTTTAAACTGGTCTGCAATGAGTCCTGATCTCAAACCAATTGAGAACCTTTGGAAAGGGATGAAATCTGCCATTGGCAAAAGAAATCCTGGAACCATTCATGAGCTGAACAAATCACAGTTGGAGAAACTATCATCAGACAGATTTAAGAAACTTATCGATGGCTGAAAGAAACATTTGGAGGCTGTCATCACTGCCAAGGGTTATTCAACCAAATATTAGTGAAGGATGCCATTAATCCTGTCCAGTCATACTTTTTTTTTCCAGAGATTACTATGTCTAAGTTGCAGACACCCTTTTTTGTTGTATATCATTTGAACAGACTATTACAATATTATGATGACATACAATTGGATTTTCCAATTATTTCTCAAGATATTGTATACAACATACCTAAAATGCAAGGGTACCAATAACATTGATCACAACTGTATTGTGTTTTTCCAGTGATTATAAATTGTATCAAATGTTATCTAATTGGATGGCCAAAATCAAAATGTTGATGCAGTGATGAAAAGGGCCCAGTAGATATTGTTGAAATGGTAAGATACAGTAGCAATTGGATTTATGTGTATGCAAGATTAGACAAAGCCAAGGAAGCAAAATAGACATTTGGAATCACCACTCACAAACACAAACTATTACAATTCCCAGTTGGAGCATGAATTTAAATTTAATTTAATTCATGCATTTATAAACTGTCTTTATAAAAATCAAGTTTAACCATGGTGGTGCATATAAAAGGATTGCTGAAAGACCACTATCACAATGCTAACTCATTTTTGACACATTTCCGAGACATCTCTGATCTTCAATGCTAAACATTCCTGCTCAACATCACTAATTGAGGAGCACAAAATTGATGTCTCTATTTGCTCTGCTCTTGAAAATATTATCTACTATCAATGATACACAGTGTGAGGGCATTAAACAGGAAGGACACATTCTTGTGTCTGTTTCTGTCCTAGTTACAGGATAGCCTTTATTTAACTTTCCCACAGACTGACTTGAAATTTATCCCATCTGTGCATCAAACAAGGGAGTAAATATGCCTGAGCTCAAATGGAATAGATTTCACACTGATCTGAGGAAACATTACATGACAACTGTGTTTACTTACTACTCCTGGAATTAGGAGCAGAAAAATGAACTAGAGTAAAATAGTCACTAGATGTATAGTATGGTAGATAACAATCCCAAACTTTTTCCTATTAAATGGCAGTGAGGCAGGTCCCTACTGCCGTAGGTAATGGGGGGCTGGACTGGGAGTCTGGTCACCCAGTGGTCACGTTTTGATGACTGTAGGTAGTGTTGAGCCTAGTAGTCTGGCCTAGTGGTTATGGGGAGACTACTTGGGATAATAATAAATTGTTACAGTGGGGGCTCAGGATTGGTGGCAACAGTGAGTTACCATGAGGAGGGTGAGTGGGGTGCCTATATCTTTGCTCTTGGATCCCCGAGTGGAGCAGCTATTGCAGTTCGGCATAGTTACTCACCTGTAACAGGTGATCTCCGGGAACAGCAGGAATTTAGTCCTCACATATGGGTATCGTCGATACCGACGGAGCCTGCGTGGGAACGCTCCCCAGCGTCAAATTAGGAAGCTTTTGGGAGCATCCCACAGCACCTGCGTGCTGCCTTCCCCAACTGCCTCTCTCCAGTTGAGTTTTAAAGCTGAGAGAAAGAGAGAGAGAGGGAAAGGGAAAGAGATAGATAGAGAGATACAACTCCTAGGGGAGGTGGGTTGGTTGTGAGGACTAAATTCCTGCCGTTCCCGGAGATCACCTGTTACAGGTGAGTAACTATGCTATCTCCAGGGACAAGCAGGAATGTAGTCATCACATATGGGGACTCCCTAGATTTAGATGCCAGGGAGAGACCCCAGAAGTAGTGTGCCCCTGAGAAGGGCTCCACTTCCCCCCATGGATCTCTGGCATCCTACCAGGGATGGTGGGTAGGAGTTGATTAGGCATGGAACAGGTGTTGGAGAACAGCCTGACCAAACAAGGCATCCCGGCGGGAGTCCTTGTCCAAGCAGTAATGGGCTGTGAAGGTATGAACCGAGGCCCAGGTGGCTGCTCGACAGATGTCGTTGATAGACACAGAGTGCAGATGAGCCATTGAAGCTGCCATGGCTCTCACATTGTGAGCTGTGACATGGCCCTCCAGAGGAAGATTCTTACTCTGATAAGCAAAGGATATACACCGAGCAATCCAGTTGGATAGTGTTCTCTTGGAGACTGGAAGTCCCAAATGAGAAGGATCAAAAGCAACAAAGAGTTGAGAGGACTTTCTATGTTGCTGTGTTCTTTGTAAGTAAAAGGCTAAAGCTCTTTTACAGTCCAAGGTATGAAGATTCCTCTCTGCATTTGATGCATGAGGCCTTGGAAAAAACACAGGTAGGTAGACCACTTGGTTTAGATGAAAAGGCGTGACCACCTTTGGCATAAAGTGTGGATGAGTCCTGAGGACTACCTTGTCATGATGGAACCTTGTATAAGGTGGATCAGCTACTAGCGCTTGCAACTCACTAATATGGACATGCTGATGTGATTGCAATGAGAAAGATAACCTTCCAAGAAAGGAATTTCAAGGAGGTAGTAGCTAAGGGTTCAAAAGGTGGCTTCATGAGCTGCCCAAGAACCAGGTTTACGTCCCATGCCACCGGTGGTGGCCTAATGGGAGGCTTAGTTAGAAGAAGGCCTCTCATAAATCTTGCTATAAGAGGATGAGAGGAAATAGGCTGTCGATTTAGAGGCTTAAAAGAAGCTGCAATAGCACTCAAATGGACTCTTACTGAGTTAGTCTTAAGACCTGCATTGGACAAATGAAGGAGATACTCCAGCAATGATTCCAGAGGTATTGCAAGGGGGTTAAGACCCTTCTGCGAACACCATATGGTAAACCTTTTCCATTTGAAAGCATAAGAGCGTCTCGTGGAAGGTTTCCTGGAAGTAAAAAGAATATCTTTTACTTGCTGAGGGAGATTAAGATCATGGAGATCTAGGCCTTCAGCAACCAAGCCCTGAGATGCAGAGACTGGAGATTGGGATGCCATAACATTCCATCCTCCTGGGATAGGAGATCTGGAGCAGACCCTAACTCCAGGGAGGGAGCTTGAGAGAGATGAAGAAGCAGAGGACACCACACTTGCCTTGGCCAATGTGGAGTTATGAGAATCATATGGCCTCTGTCTCTCTGAAGCTTGAACAGGGTTTTGGGAATTAGGGGAATGGGTGGAAAGGCATACAGGAAGCCTTGACCCCAGAAAAGGAGGAAAGCATCCCTGGCCTGAGCCCCCTGAGCCGGAATTCTGGAACAGAACCGGGGAAGTTTGGCATTCCACGGACTTGCAAAGAGGTCTATGTCCGGGGTTCCCCAAATTTGAAAAATCTTGGCCACCTGGTCTGCATGCAGAGACCACTCGTGTGGAAGCAGAACTCAACTGAGTCTGTCTGCCCAAGAGTTTTGAATGCCTGGAAGATTCATCTTCTGGCAGTGTATCTGATGCTCTCTGGCGAGGGCCCATAGAGTGCGGAGAAATGCTGCTATGACAGCCATGCATTTCGTGAACACCCTTGGAGATGAGGCCAGGCCAAAAGGAAGCACCCTGTATTAGTAGTGCTTTCCTTCAAAAAGGAACTGAAGGAACCTTCTGTGAGTTGGATGGATGAGAACATGGGTGTACGCATCCTTGAGATCTAGAGAACAAAGCCAATCCTGACTCTGAAGGTATGGCAGCAGAGTTCCGAGAGAAATCATCTTGAATTTCTCTTTGACAAGGAATTTGTTCAATTCTCTGAGATCCAAGATAGGTCTGTATCCCCCTGTTTTCTTTGGGATAAGGAAATAGGGGGAGTAAAACCCTGTACCCTGCTGATGGATGGGTACTTCTTCTATTGCCCCTTGGGCAAGAAGCATAGTGACCTCCTGACCTAACAGGTTGAAGAGCGAGGTCGGAGAATTGAACTGCCTTATTATTGTGGGAGGGGGCATGCTCGAAAAATGAAGCTTGTAACCCTCCTTTATGATGGAGAGTGTCCAATGCTCTGCTGTTATCTGTCCCCATCTGGGGGCAAAGTGACATAACCTTCCTGGAATGGTGGAAGGCTCTGGTCCCACGAGAGCCAGGAAGGCTAAGTTCTCTAGCTGAAAGTCAAAGGCCTTGTGGAGGCTGAGACTGCTGGGACGGCTGAGGCTTAGCAGTCTTTGCTTTCTTCTGTTTGGGTGGTTGCTGACCTTTCCTGACAAGCTGACCTGCAGAACATCCCTGCTGAGCATAAGCAGGATAATATCTTTTCTTCTTAGAAAAGAATGGGGTTTCTTGAAAGATTTCTTTCTAGCAGGATCAGCTGTGGACTATCCATCCAAGGTGGAGTTGTCAGCATCCAACTCATTAGCTTTTTCCTGCCAATCTCTACCAAACAGGTTCTCACCAGTACAAGGGATATTTCCCAATTTGTCTTGTACCCAGAGCTCCAGATCAGATGCCTGGAGCCAAGCAATTCTACGTGCACCTATGGCAATGGCAGAGGTTTTGCTTATGCACTCAAAACAGTCAAAAGCTGCACGGTTGACAAATTTAGAAACATCTTGGGCATGTTTGACCAATGTGAGAAAATCCTGTCTTCTATCCTCAGGAAGAATAGGACTCAAAGCCTCTAAATCACCTGTGACCTCCTTCAGGAACATTCCCATGTATAGACTATAGGAACTGATCCTGGCAGAAAGCATGGAAGCTTGGAAGACACGACGTCCAAAAGCATCCAGAGTTCTGCACTCATGTCCTGGAGGATTAGAGGCATGTCTCTTTGCACTCTTGATCCTTCTCATAGCTGATTCCACTACAATAGAGTGGTGAGGAAGCTGAGTTTTCTGGAAACCAGGACAAGGAGGGACTCGATACAGAGTATCCAGTCTACGAGAATGAGGAGAGGTGGTAAGAGGCGTCTCCCACATTCTTAACATGAGATCATGCAAAATCTCATGAATGGGCAAGGTAGCTGCCTCCTGAGGAGTTTTGGGATATTGTAAAATTTCCAACTCCTTTGCTCTGGGCTCTGTTTCAGGGGCAACAGTAATGGACAGATCCCGAGCCACTTCCCTGATAAAATCCTGAAAGGACTGGGGTATTATTTTCCTTCTCTTTCTTTTCTTCTTTCTGTTTCCTTTGATTAAGCTTGCTTTATATTTGATGCATAAGATAGGTTTAGATCATGTTATAGGAGTTTGTAGGCTTTTCTTATGTATCTTGAAAGTATCACTGGAAATGTTTTTGTCTTTGTTGTAATAATTGGTGAAATATACACAATAAACATATAGTTTAAAAAAAAAAATCCTGAAAGGAAATATCCTCTGGAGGAGACATCCTACGCTTAGGGGAGGAGGGCTCCTCTGGGAGAAGCATTCCTGCATCGACAGAACTGTCAGAATCCTCAGATTCTTCTGAGGACTCGAAGTACCGTCTGTCCGGATGCTCTTGAAGAGCCTGATACCCGTACCGACCGAAGTCAGTACCGGGAGTAATCGGTACCGGAGTATCAGTACCGGAGGGCATCGGATGACTGCGTACCGGCAATGCAGACACCGATGTCAATGGCGATGCTATCGGTACCGGTACCAATACCAGTGCCGGTGCTGGTACCGGTTGGATTGTCTGTCGCAGCTACGAGGACGTCGATGCCGCAAGGATAGCCACCAGACTGCGCTCAATAGCCAGGACTCTCTGGTCTATCGACGCTGCTGATGCCTGGATGTCAGTACCGGAGAGAATTGCCGGTACCCCAGAGCATGGCACCAGTAGTTCTGCCGAGGTCGAGGCCTCGAGAACATCCTAGAGTCCTGATAATGCTTTGGAAGCCGAAGCCTCCCGCCACGGCAATTTTGCCGGTGCAGAATCCTCAAGTGCAACGCCAGAGGTATCTCGATGCTTAGAAGGAGATCTACCCTTTGAGGACCGGCTAGACTTATGTTTAGTTACCTGAGATCCACAGGAGGAAGGCGAAGCCCTGGAAGACGTCAATGCCACCGAAGCTGCATCAGAGGGAAACAGGGTACTGAGCTTGGCAGCTCGGTTCTGTCAACCTCTCTTGGACATAGAAACATAGAAACATGATGACAGAAAAAGACCACATGGCCTATCTAGTCTGTCCTTCCATAACAACTACAACAGTCCACTTTTTACCTTTAGAGATCCTCTGTGTTGGTCCCATGCTTTTTTGAATTCAGTTACTGTCCTCATCTCTACCACCTCCACTGGGAGACTATTCCATGGATCCACTACTCTTTCCTTAAAGAAATATTTCCGCATATCACTCCTGAATCTATCTCCCTTCACCCTCATCCCATGTCCCCTCGTAGCAGAACTTGCTTTCAATTGAAAGAGGCTCTCTCCCTGAACATTTATGCCACGGAGGTATTTAAACATCTCAATCATATCACCTCTATCCCGCCTTTCCTCTAAGGTGTACATATTAAGATCCTTAAGTCTGTCCTCATATGCTTTATAATGAAACCCATTAATCATTTTAGTAGCAACCCTCTGCACCGACTCCATCCTGTTCACATCCTTTTGAAGGTGCGGTCTCCAGAATTGCACACCATACTCCAAATGAGGTCGCACCAAAGACTTATACAGAGGCATTATCACCTCCTTTTTTCTGCTAGCCATTCCTCTCCGTATGCACCCAAGCATCCTTCCAGCTTTTGCCGTCGCTTTTCTACCTGTTTAGCTACTTTAAGATCAGACACAACTACGCCTAGGTCCCGCTCTTCTTTAGTGGACAAAAGTACTTCACCTCCTATACTGTATTGCTCCCTTGGATTGCTGCAGCCCAAATGCATGACCTTACATTTTTTAACATTAAATTCCAGCTGCCAAATTCTAGACCATTCTTCAAGCTTAGCTAGATCCCTCCTCATGTTATCTACACCTTCCTGGGTGTCTACTCTATTGCAGATTTTGGTATCATCCGCAAAGAGGCAAACCTTACCCGACAGCCCTTCCGCTATATCACTAACAAGGCCATACATTCCGAGATAAAATGGTCAGGACCTAAACATTTCAGACACCACTCATGGGTGTCGGTGACGGAGATGGTATCAGCACACTTGGTGCACTTTTTAAAACCCGAGGAGGGTTTCTCCATTATGGAAAAAATTCTGGGCCTAAGGCCCAAAATGGCGCATGCACCTGAAAAGAAAAGGAAAAAGTACTAAGAATTTATTTTTTTTTTAAGAAAAGAATGAAAGAAAGAAAAACCGGCGGTACCGATAAAGCGTCGAAGAAGGCAGACGCGACCACAAAAAAGAAGAAATATTTTCTGCGGTGACAGGAACATGACCTGCTGGCTCCATGGAAAACGAAGAACTGGAGAGAGGCAGTTGGGAAAGGCGGGAAGGCAGCACACAGGCGCTGTGGGATGCTCCCAAAAGCTTCCTAATTGGACGCTGGGGAGCGTTCCCGCGCAGGCTCCGTCGGTACCGATGATACCCATATGTGATGACTACATTCCTGCTTGTTCCTGGAGATTGATGACCCCCCATCCCTCCCTCATAAGTATAGTGTCGCTGTTTCTTGTTTGTTATGGGGTTGCTTTGTCATCCTAATCCATGACTGTGTTATTTCTTGGGGGGCTGGGAGGTGGGGGGGAAGAGTGTTTTGGGGTGGCTTAGTTTTGGGCAGTAACCAGGCCCACAGTTCTAGGTACCTTCATTACTTGAAGTTTTTGTCTGGGACTATGAAGGTATCCAGAGCATCGAACACTCTTTTCAAAGCACACTACAGGTTGGATATGAAAGGGTTGAGTCGGTGTGCCAAAATATAATAGTTGCAATTACCTAGTCCTGAAATTATACATTCATATTATACATTTATTGAAATATTATGAGTTACCCCCCACCATGTAATTTCTCTCCTACTGTGATCAATCTAATAATTTATAAACAGCGCATTTGGACTGAGACAAAATAGAATTCTTAACCATGAATGTCACTCTTGCAAATTCCATGAATGTGAGATATTCAGAATAAAAGTCAGAATCAATTAAAGATAAATGCACCAACAATCTCCCATGTGCTTGCAGTAAGAGCAGCTGCTTTGTTCTGTGGATTTGAAAGTAGATCATACGAAGTAATCATCTCTTAAGACGTCCTCACGCTATAACAGACAATTTTTTGCTGGAAAACTTACTCAGAGCATATAATTGACAGAAAAATTGAGTGAGGGAGAGAAATTTGAATATTTTGTTATGATATAATTAACATTTAACTAAGCAATGCTAATAGATAGAGATACACAAAAGTTTAAAAAAAAAACATCACACCACAAAAAATTACCAAATATAAACACAAAAAATGTGGCAAAATAATATATTTTTTTCTCCATTTAGCTTTTTAAATCTTTTTTGTATCTTTTTTACTATAGCAATTTTGAAAATACGCCTACAACTTCACTAAAAATGTAATCAATAAATATCTTGAGCCTTTCTCCAATGCAATAACCTGCAAGTAAAAAGGAAGAGCGATAATGAATGAGGTGCTTTGGGGTTAAATTATTCCTCATGGCCCACATTTTAATATTGAGCTTATCCATATACACTTAGGAGGTTATTCTGAGCCACAAATAAAGGGGATGGATGGCCCAACGGGATGTCCATCCCCAATATTCGTGCTGGCTCCTGCCCCCAATTACCTTCCAAGCCGGTTGTGCGGGGAAGTTAGATGGGGCGGGGAATGGGTGGCCTGGGGCAGAATCTGGGCAGGCAGTGGGAGTTGCTGGCCCTGGACGTACAGGGCTGATTCTAATGTCCAGGGCTGGCAAAATGTCCAGCGAAGTTATTCTACCTCTGAGGTGGAATAACGTCCCTGGATGTGAAGTTTTGCACAGCTTGGGGCACGGATAGGGCAGGGAGGGCCAGCGTTTATTCCCTGCAGCCCGACCCTGGTCTAAGGAGGCTAGATCGGGGGTCAGGCTGCGGGGAATAAACCCCTTTTTCAGGCGGCCGGCATCATGATGCCATAGTGCCACGGCTCTATTTAAAAGCCATGGCCAAGTTAGCCGGGTGCAGGAGTGTTCGTGATTCTGATACCGCGTTGCTAGACGTGCCCTGAAGGATCAGAATTGTGATCCCCTCTGTGCATCCAGTTCAGATCGGACACACAGAGGGGATCTATGTGCAGGACAGAATCGGGCCCTTAATGGTTTTGCAATGGACAAAAGCTCGAGATATTTATTGACTACATTTTTAGTGAAGTTGTCGTCGTATTTGCTATAGTAAAAAAGATCAAGGGTTCAATTCCCACTGGCACTCCTTGTGACCTTGGGCAAGTCACTTTACCCTCCATTGCCTCGGAAGAAAAGGCTGGCAATCTACTTCCGGTGATAGATTGCTAAGAAAACCCAGAGGTAGCTGGGTCGCTATGAGTCAACACTGACTTGATGGCACTAAAAAAAAAAATAGTAAAAAAGATACAAAAACAATTTATAAAGTTAAATGGAGATAAAATATATAGATTGCTACATTTTTTGTTTGTATAATGGAAAGTGTGTCACACTTTTAGTGCACATCTAAGAGAAGTTACATCTCACGGAACATGGTTATTCATGGGTCAGTATATTACTGCATTTATCACATTTTTAGAACCGCATTGCTGTGGTTGTAATTCTTTATTGACTGCTTTAAATCAGTTCTCAAGCATTTTGTAGGATTTGTGGCTCATTAGGGCGATGGAGACCCACATGCCTATGTCTATCCGCAACCCTTTTATTTATGTATTAGCTTACTTTCATTTGATGCCCCACGAACAAACTACTGCCCAAAGTCACTTACACAGAAAAAGCATAAACAATAAGAGGCTCTTTTACTAAAGGTTTTATGTGCATTAATGAAATTAAACATGCATTAAGTGCCATTGTGCCCATAAAAATAAAAGGACTATGGGCATTTAATAGGTCTTAAAACCATTAGTAAAAGCCCCCTAAATGCAAAAATAACAAACTCATTCACAAACATCCACTCAACTCTATTCCTATCCTCTGTGCTTTTTTTCCTTTGATTCCTTTACTGTTTTGACAATTCCATGCATCCACCACCTTTTACTGAACAAGACCTCTAAAGATTCAGATGCATAATAGTCATAAAGTCAATACATATATAGTTTGTAAGATTTAAGAAGTTATTTCTTTGGCATTTGCCTGATACACTGGTCAACATTGAAATCGTTACTGACTTTAAAAGGCCCTAATCTGTAGTATCTTGGTGAGCTGAACACGAATATAACATTAAAAAAAATTATTGGCTCTCGTTTTGAAGATATTGCTTGTATTTCATTTTTGACATTTCACCGTGTAAATTTATCCAGTAGGACATCAACAACATCCCAAATAAGCCTTGAATGATGTAATATTGCATCACATTGCATAATACCAGCATGCACACATCATCCAGAGTTGATTGCTCATTTTCTGATGCAATGCAATACTACTGCCAGACAGCTGCTGAAGCTATCTGACGTCAGCAGTGTACTATACGCAGTCGGAAAGGAAAGTAATCTGGTATTCTGTTCCAATATTGAAAGCCTCATGAATGCCTTAAAAATCACTCATGACCCACAAGACTGGAGACTATTTATTTATTTGAAACTGAGTCTGAAGGCTGTGCTTTTGAACAATGGAAACCGTCTTCCATCTATTCCAGTAGCGCATGCCGTCCACATGAAAGAGACATACGATAACTTAAAGCTTCTACTGACTTCCATTAACTATAACAAGTACAGCTGGCACCTCTGTGGTGGACCTGAAGGTAGTTGCCCTTTTAATGGGACTGCAGCAGGGATATATAAAATACATGTGTTTCTAATGTGAGTGGGATAGCTAAGCAAGGGATTGGCACTACTTGCGGAAGGAATGGAATCACAGACAAAATGTAACAGTTGGAGAGAAGAATATCCAGCATCCAGCTCTGGTTGAGGCTCACAAAATCCTGCTACCACCCCTTCACATCTAACTAGGTTTGATGAAAAACTTCGTTAAAGCCATGGACCGCACTTCGCCAGCTTTCCTATACCTGCATGAAAAATTCCCTCGACTCAGCGAAGCAAAGATTAAAGAGGGAGTTTTTGTGGGTTCTCAGATTCGAGAGCTCTTCAAAGATAACCGGTTCAACAACTTGCTGCAGGGTGATGCAAAACAAGCATGGAATGCTTTTCGCCTAGTGTCAACAAACTTTCTCGGGAATGTTAGGGCAGAAAACTACAAGGAACTAGTAGAAGACATGCTGATGCAGTTTCAGAAACTTGGCTGCAATATGTCTCTAAAGATCCATTTCCTTGATTCCCATCTCGATTTCTTTCCTGACAACTGTGGTATGGTTAGTGATGAAAAGGGCGAACGTTTTCACCAGGATATCGCAACGATGGAGCAAAGATACCAGGGAAAACGGTCCACTACAATGCTGGCTGACTACTGCTGGACACTCCCCAGAGAAGCTCCTGAACAGCTGTACAAGAGACAGGCGAAAAAATCTAAGAAGTAGTCTATGACTTGTTTTTTTACAGGTATTAACCGAAGGCCTATTATATTTACTATTGACATGCATTTCGTGATGTAAACATTAATTCTTGTAGATTCCAAAAAGCTAGAGCCAACTTTGCAATTTCACTGTCATATTCGTGTTCAGCATATAAAAATTGATAAGAAATGACTATTTTTATTTCAGTAACATGACTTTTGTAAAAATTTGTTGACCAGTGATATCAAGGAGCTATTTATTTCAGGTTACCTCTTTCAAGTGGTCCTCTGTTGAAAAAAGTAGCTACAAGAGAATGCAAGACTCAGCACATTTCCTTCAGAGGTCATCATTAAACAATAGGAAGCCTTGTTCACCAATCGTAGCTTCTATTTAAAACCAAAAGCAATTCTGAATGCAATATTTGTACCATTCAGTAGCCAAATTTGTTGGAAAATGCACCTTCCACCATAAAGATGGATGCAATAGTTCTGTTCATTACAGACTCCCCATGGGAGCTTGCTTACATCATGATAAATCTTGGTCATACTGGAGTAAGTGCATGAGCAGGACTGTACTAAGCTAGAAATGCCCCCTGTGCATCTAATGAATCTGGTGCCCCACACAACCACGTTCAGTATCTTGCTCTTTTCTGAGCTTCCTAGAAGCCCGGTGATGTTATCAGTGCCCCCTTCTTTGCTTGCGCCCTGTGCGGCCGCAATGCTTGCCCAGCCCTTGGTACGGCCCTAGGTATGAGTGTATATGCAAACCTTAGCATATCCTTTACCTTTCAACACCTTTCTTCACAGTAAAATACTAAGTTCACTCCTCTGCCCTGGAAAAGGAAGCAAAACGGAAAGCAGTTATGTTGGCTTCCCATGGGCCCTGGTCATTAGAAGTAAGTCGAATCGGTCGTTTGAGAAATTTCATACAGGGCACAGTTAAAGCATAGGCATACGAGGTATATGCCTAGGGCCCAAATGCTAAGGAGAGGCCATTCTCATGGGCTAATTCAGTGGCTCCCAAAGCACACTTTTGCCCTGGTAGGTCATCTGTTGGCAGAAAGAAGATTGAAGGGGACTAGAGCCATGACTGCCCACCGAGGTTAACCTGCTCTTCCCACTCTCTGTGCATTGTCCTCCGTGTGACGAGCAGCGCTTCCTACTTCCTCCTCTGCAGTCAGGACCACACTGTGCTCCATTTGTGGAACATTAAAAATTCATTTACATTATGAGGAGCGGTGGTGGGAGGGAGGGAGTGAATGCACTTCTTTCCCTCAGGCCCTTCAAAAGGTTAAGACTGCCCTGATTTCAAGTATGGATTCGTTGCTTCAAATTGATTTTCCTATCTCTCTGTAACTGTTTTAAATATTTTTAACACTGAATTTTATTGATTTTAATATTCATGAACAAGAACACTACAGAGGTTAATGTCTTGTTAAAGGTGAGGCTGAGGATAAAAAGAGACAATGGTGCGAAAGTATAATTGATACGATAAAACTCTCTAGTTCTTTTCATAGGCCATTGTAATGTATATTTATTTTTAAAGCTTCTATACCACGGATACTATACAACCTCCATGGTTTACAATTAAACATAAGATATAATAAACTACAAAAGTGAACAAACAAAAATCACAAAATGTACCATAGTATGCAACGTCTGCACATATACAACAAATGTTTCTGAGTGCATTTTATTTTTAAAAGGTTCTGATGCTTGCAGTTTATCCATCCCTTTATCTGCAACACTGTCCCAGGTGGGGAGAAGAAGCAGGAAGAAAACATATGTACTGGCAGAGGGGATCAGCCAGTATCCAGAGCAGAGTTCACCAGATCCCATCAGCAAAAAAGAGGAGATGCTGATGGGGGGGGGGGGGGGAAGCAGCTGAAGGGGGGGGGAGAGTCAGTCCCAGGGTTTGTGGAAGAAAAGAATGAGCTAGTCCCCTCCCACCTTCCATAAAACACACTCCCTCACATCCACGCATACAGCCCTTCCACAAATACACAACCACCTCACACTCATGTCCCCACATACATCTCGTCTACACATACGTACCACACCTTCACAGCTCACCCATACACATATTTCACCCACACCCCGAAACAAACCACATATCCACACACCTCCCATGCACCCTCACATCTGTACTCTACACACATCCTGCAAAGCCGCTCCCACCTCACTCAATCATACTCACACCCCCACTCCATCTCTAGCTCCTCCACCCACCTATCCTTACAACCTCCTTCTATACATCACTTCACTCATCTGCCTGCACCCATGCAGCTCCACCTATCCCCTAACCCCTTTCCTCCCTCCAAGGCAGCTTCAACATGCACACGCCTTGCACATCTGTAATGGACACCTTACTTCATATGCAAGCAATGGAATCATACAATGTGTTCATCTAAGTTGCCATGCAATTCTAGACTTGCAGAGTTGCCAAGTTACCCAATTCCAGGAGTGAGACTTTAAGCCATTCCTGGATTTCTGACAATTATGTTGCATTATGGGACCTGCAGCACTGATTTCAATTGGTAAAAATCAGGGACTACAAATACCATGCTGCATTGCAATGCATATTTAAAACCAGAACTGGCAAAAAAAAAAAGAATCTCACGCCTGGAACTGCGTAACTTGGCAACTCTAGACTTGTAATGGGGAGAGGAAGCAGCCCTTTCCTGTTTCTCTTTTGGGCCTTCAGCTCCATAGAAAGCATCCACTATTGGGCTATGGGGCCGTGAGCCTACATTCACAACTACCTAGTGGTTTATCCCCTTTTTTTCTTAATCACAGTCCCAACTCTGTTACCTCAGCAACAGTCCTCGTGTAGGAGCCACGGCCTGAGACTCCCTCTGGAGGTTAAAAAAAACAGGGAGGGGGCATAATATTCTGCAGCGGCAGCTACTGTAGATACAATAAAATGCCTAACTGCTGCTGCTTTCATTAAAGCCAGATATTCAGTAGCAGAAGATATCCACTTTCCGCGGCCGAATGACCACTTGCACCTTTATCTGGTTAGCAATGATACTGGGCCACTAACCAGGTAGTGCAAAGCAGTTAAAGTGAGGACAGCTATTCACTTGACCTAACAAACATAGAAACATGATGGCAGAAAAAGACCACATGGCCTATCTAGTCTTTCCTTCCATATCAACAACTATGACAGTCCCATTTTTCCCTTTAGAGATCCTCTGTGTTTGTCCCATGCTTTTTTGAATTCAGTTACTGTCCTCATCTCTACCACCTCCACTGCGAGACTATTCCACGGATCCACCACTCTTTCTGTAAAGAAATATTTCCGCATATCACTCCTGAGCAATGTTCCCTCTAATTTTCTGTAGGCTGTGTGCGCATAAAATATCAGCTGTGCAGCTTTTTAAGGAAGGTTAAATTTTTGTGCACCACATAACGACACTCGGAGTTATATAATTTAAAATTTGACTACACGTCAGAATACAGTATGTACACCACATTGATTGCATTAGAAAATATTGTAGAACTTGTGAAAACCGTAAATACACAACAACTTTTAAATTTTACAACATCTGTGTTGTTTTCTAGCAGAATCAGAACCGTAATTTTTGTGCGCTCTGTTGTAAAGTATGTGTGCTTGCTCGGTGAGGTGTGTGCGCGCGCACACGCGCACAGCTTAGAGGGAACAGTGCTCCTGAGTCTATCCCCCTTCACCCTCATCCCATGTCCCCTCGTAGCAGAACTTGCTTTCAATTGAAAGAGACTCTTTTGTGCATTTATGCGGCAGAAGTATTTAAATGTCTCTATCATATCTCCCCTATCCTGCCTTTCCTCTACAGTATAGATATTAAGATCCTTAAGTCTGTCCTCATATGCTTTATAACGAAGACCACTAACCATTTTAGTAGTTCACTGCTTAAGCAGCTGTCACTGCCCCCACCAGACATATTTTCAACAGTCTGCGGGGATATTCAGCAGTTCTTTGTTTTCTTTTTATGGTGCTATCAAGTCAGTGCTGACTCCAGGTGACCCAGGAGCCCCTCGGTTTTCTTCTGACTGGAAGTAGATTGCCAGGCCTTTTCTTACAAGGTAATGGAGGGTAAATTAACTTGCCCAAGGTCACAAGGAGTGCTAGTGGGAATCAAACCCTGATGTCTTGGGTACTAGGCTCTTGAGCTAACCATCAGGCTACTCCTCCACGCCATTAAGCAGTTAGTGCCGCTGAATATCACGGTAAGTGTATTTTGCTGGTTTGCAAATCTGCTAACCGGCTAAGAAGTTTTGATTATTCCCTCCCTGGATCATAAATCTGGTCACTGGATGTTGCTGCTGGGTGATGGTTGAGGATCCCTCTCTCAAACAACTCTGAGGTTTGCCTCTATCGCATTCCAAGATCTGCCCACAAGCAGAAGCTGGAGCCAGGAATGAAAGCTGTGCCTTCTGCTTGGCAGTGCACATCGTGTGCCGCTGGGCCACTGGACTGACCTTTTCTGTTTTAAAGGCAAATGTCAGCAGACGTAGTTGGTAATAATTACATTCTCATCAATCAAACCAGGAGGAACACTATAGTGTGGCGATAGGAATATATTACAGGAGTGCATGCCTTTTTCTGTTTACCCATATTAGTTCCTTCTTCTGCACATGTGGGGAGAGTTTTATAACAGGGTGCCTACGAAAAAAATGTGAAAAAGCGTATCTATTCTATGCTTATTTTCTAACAGCAACAGGCACAAAAATGCTCCCAAAGAACATTGCAAACACTCCGAGGCAGATGCAGTTTTCTCCAAGTGCTCTGCGGAGTTATTGCACATCTCTTATAAAGTATACACTACCTTGCAGCTCCAGCCCAGCTCCACTCTACCTAAACGCTGTTCCCAGTAGCACTTTCACATGGTGCACGTAAAATAAGCATGCTCTTGTTAGTCTGCATACTAACATGCAAGCATATATACTAGTGTGATTGCATAAAGCCCATTTCCCACTGGCTCTCATTAAGCAACCTAAAAGTAAATTTCAATAAAACGGAAGCAATTTTCATTACCAGGGACAAAGAATTCACCCCCACCCCACATTCAACTTAAAGAAGCTACAATAGAAGTAAAAGATGAAGCAGAATATCTAGGCATAATCCTAGATACAACTTTGAGCCTATATTCACACATCAGCAGGGTTACTCAGTCTATATACAGAAAGATTAAGATGTTACAACATCTAAGACCCCTACTGGCCCCATCAGACTTTAGATCGGTCTTGCAGGTTATGATTAACCCACACATCGACTACTGCAACAGTATATTGCAGGGACTACCCAAACAGGCATTAACACAGTTGCAGGTGGCACAACATATAGCAGCTCGTATAATCATGCGAGCACTGAGGGCTGAGTACATCACTCCAATTCTACACAAGTTACACTGGCTGCCTATCCCTAGTAGTAGCAAATATAAAAACTTAGTCATTATCTTCAAGCTGCTGCATAACATATCACCATCTCACCTTACCACCTTAATAAAAAAAAATCCCAGACACTAGGCAGAGGAGAGGATGCACCCAAAACTCCCTAACCCTTCCAGCTGACTTCCACAAGATGAACAAATCAATGAGTATTAAAGCCTTCGCATGTTATGCCCCGATCCTATGGAACTCCCTCCCAGCAAAAAGAAAACATATAAGAGACCCTGCTGACTTCTGAAAAAGTATCAAGACCCTACTCTTCATAGAGCACTATGGGATGCATCAAGTAGATTCAGCTACATACCCAACATAAGAGTCCTTTGCACTTGACACCTCCTACGTACCTGCTATCCACAATGTAGATATTCGCCCTCACCACTAAATGTAAATAATCATTGAATGTTAGCAAGCTCAACCGGTTACACTGTACACAGTTAATTACTGTTTTGATGTAAATGTTATGTTACTTGTAAACCACTTTGATTGACTGATAAGGCAGTATAGAAAAAACTTTTAAATAAATAAAAATAAAACATGTTTACATGGAAGAAATGCTTTATAGAATGACCCCTACAATATAGAAACAATGTCTGATTCATGTAATGCACCTAAGATACTATGTCAGCAAATTTGTATTATACTGTAGAGACTATAATTCAGCATGCATACAATGTCTACACAGCAATTGTTACTTGTGCTGAAGACTGTTAAATAAAATTGACATACTTAGAGAATTTTCTTGCCTTTAACTGTGTTCATTTCTAGTAGATTGTGCTATGTACTTGCTACTGCAAACAAGTATTTGGTGTGTCCAGTTTTGTCCATGAAGATTAAGGGGTCCTTGTACTAAAGTGCACTATTTGGTTAACGCATGTTTTAGGGTGTGGTAACCATGAGCGCGCGCGCTACAGTAACTGTTATACATGGGCATTGCAGCTGAAACACCTGCAGATGGCCCATTGGGGAATGGGTGAGTTAGGGGTGGACCGTGGGCATGGATAGCACACTGCAATCTGCATGTGGGAACATATTGTGTGCTGTCCATAGGGCACTTAGCATGGGAGAACTTAACGATACCTCTATGGCTGCCATTAGGTGCATCCTTATTAATTGCAAATGCCGCTGTGGCACATTAAGATACCGTTCTGTGTGCTAACTGCCAGGGCGTACTGGGCACACTCTTGATGGTGTACAACTGTTTCACTTAATGTGTGTTACTTTTTGCTCTCAGTCAGGGACAGCGCAACGATTACGCCAACTTCCGGTTTTATGCCGAACCGGAAGCCTGCGTTGGAGGGGGGAGGGCAGAAGCACTCTAACAATAGCAGCGCTGGAGCCTTTCATAAGTGCTGCATCACAGTTCCTGGGCGGAGAGGCCCACTTACAGTGTCTCCAATCTTTGCGCTGGCCCTGCTCTCACTGTGCTTAAGTGCAGACGTTTGCTTGTAATCGCCTGATACTATGGGGGCATTTTCAGCAGCAATGGTTGGCACTATTAACGCAGTTGTCCGTCGCCGTTTTAAATTAAAACTGGACATTCAGCACTGGTGCACATCGGTGGCCGGCGCTGAATGTTCGTTTTGGCCCAGATTGAGGTTTTGCAGTCCAATCAGCAGCGATATTCAGTCACTATCTGGATTGCAAAACAGCATAAAATTAGACGGCCTTTGACTTGTCCTAACTTTCTGTGGTTTAGCTAACTTGCTATCACCGCTGACAAGCCAGCTAACAGCACCACCCTGCAATGCCCCATTGCTAATCAGTTAGCTCATTTAGAGATGGATATTCAGCGGCACCAACTTGATCTGCAAACTGCATAAATCCTTTTGAATATGCCCCCTATCCATATAACTTTTAAAAAAATATATGGACAGGCCAGTTATGTATTTGCCAGCAGCCAGAATGTGCATAATTGGTTTGAATATCAGCCTGTATATTCCTGTAGTTTAAATGGCTCAGAAGATAATGATGTAAATATTCAAACTAGCTCTGGCTGTAAAACTGCGTGGCTAAGTTATCCATGGAAAGTTATATATATATATTCTGATACTGCAAATCCATGAGTACACCACTGTATATACTCTTGTATGAATGACAGCCATATACAGGTGTACCATCTGATTTGGGCATGATAGTCATATAGTTAACATTTTGAGTATATAAAATCTAAGTGAACATTTACGTCTCATCCTGAGCACACGTGAATATCCATGATTTCTGCCAATGCACAATCTCTTCCGCTTCAGGCCCCAGTATATTATGAAGACACAAAGGCATCCAAGTGCTTTTCTGAAACAGGTGCCTATTTAGAATCTACACACCACTCCGCAATTTACTCCCGTGTGACCAGCTTATAGAATTTCTTCCCCAACCCTTTCATCGCAAACCCTCCTTTACTTTATTTAAGGCCAATTCAAGACACATCTTTTTTCCTCGGGTGAATGGAGCCTAGGTTGTCTGGGATCTAAGCTATTCTGCCTCAAGTTCTCTCTCCCTTCTACCCAACCTGTCCTCTTTCCTATTAGTTTATGGTGTTCTTTTCCTTTCCTTTCCTTGTCTTTATATCTGTAAACCGCTTTGCCTCTGCACAGAAAAGCAGTATATATACAAGCCATCAACGACCTATCAGACTATAGGAATGTTATAAAGACTCATCTCTTTATGAAACATTATGGACCCACCCCATGAGCATCCTGCTCAAACATTTCTCAGTTAACCCCCCCCCCCCTCTTGGACTATACTTTCAACCCATATATAACTACATCATATATTAGCATCACTGCCTTCATGTAAATAGTTAATAGCTATTAATTAGCATTCCCATAGGTCCCCCATATCATCATCCAAGTTCAACACCCTGTTCTATGTAAAAGTTGGTTTTGTTGAGATGTTTTCTGTAAACCGCCCTGAATTAATGATAGAGAGGTATAAAAAACCCGTTAAATAACTAAATAAAATATATAAAGTCTCAAACAACAAGCAATACTTGGCCTTCACAAATAGACAATCTGTTATAATATTACCCTCTCTATGGGGGGCGGCTGAACTGTGCCGTTGTCAGTATTTATTTATTTATTTAATTTTCTTATATACCGCGCTATTTGTCATCAGTGCGGTTTACACTGAAACAATACAACAATTGGTCAGATATAACAGACCTATTACAAGTAACAGGAAAATTAACATGGAAGTAAACAGGGAAATCATTTATATTTCTAGAAAATACATGTTGGAGATATATAAAATCTATACAGTTAGTTAGGGTAGGTATGAGGTTAAAAGGATGGGGGAGGGGAAGGGGTGTTTAGGTGTTTGAAGTGTGCGATGAAAAGGTGGTGTTTAAGGGCTTTTTTGAATTGTTTGATGTCTTTAATTGCTCTGATATTGGGAGGGAGTTTGTTCCAACATCTAGGAGCATAATTCGAAAAAGCCCTATTGATGGATGATTGATTAGCTTTTAAGTATAACTTTAAGCCCCACATTTGCAACTCTACTAAGCCCACTTTACTTTGGGCTGATAACTTTTGGTCATGCGGAGGATAATTTTGTAAGAGGGCACCTAGGTTAAGTGGGTCAGCAGGTGCCCCAATTAATATAAAACTTGCACCAATCGTAGCTATGTTCTGGGCACGGGCATGCATCTAGTCTCAAGTAGTACTACTGCTACTACGTTACACAGGTTTATGCATAAATTAAGGAATTTTATCACCTTCGTTAGTGCTTCAACTCTGCCCGTGCTCTGTCCAGAACATGTCCCCTGCAACGCCCACTAGAACCTTTACACCTGGCGCCATTTTTCTAAGAGGCATTTTATGCATGTATATCGCCACATACATGCCAAAATGACTTTATACAATTACCCCAGTCAAAAGTTTGATGTTTCACAGGTCGGAAAATTTTGGAAAGAGGATTTATGCACACAGCACCCGCAGCCAACCACATGTCATTTTCAATATCAGCCCAAATATGTACACACGCAAAGTGACTACATAAGTGAGAAAAATTACTAAGTCCAGCTCTGCTTTTATGATGGTTCCAACAATAGGCAGAGTGAGGTGGCCACCTCAGGTGGCAAATTTTTGCGGGTAGCAACAAGTGTCCCCAAAAGCCCCAGAGATAGCTGCCTCATTTTGTATTTCTATGGGCTGCTCCACCCACTGCCTATCACCTACCACTCACCAACACGGCCACTGCAGTATCTCCCCAAGACCGTGGCTGCCACAGTGATTAATGAAACGATAAGTGCAGGTCCTTTGATATTCTTGCATGCTTCCAAGGCCCTGCTAGTCCTGCCACACTGATGCAAAAAGTAGGGGCGGGACCAGTGGAGCCTTCGATATATTCTGGAAAAGACACTGTGCTTATCGTTTGGTTTATCCCCATGGCAGCTGTAAACCTGGGGAAATAAAGTGGTGGTACGGTAGTAGCAGAAGCAACAGGCAGACAGGGAAGGGGTTGGAAAGAAAATACTCAACCAAGGGAACGGAGGTTGGAGGGGAATACAGGACCATGTAGTAAGGGGGAGAGAGACAGCCGATACTGGATGGGGTGGACATAGGGAGACAGAGGGCAAATTCTGGACAGCGGGACAGAGAGAGACAGAGGAGAAATTCTAGATGGGTGGGGGGGGGGCATAGTGATATGGATAGGAGATGAGGGACATGGGGCATAAGGAGATGGAGGGAGAAATGCTGGGAATGGAGGCACTCAGAGATGGAGAGCAGGTGCTGGACACAAGGGGAGAGAGAAGAGAGATGCTGGACATAGGAAGTGGACTAGGAGAGAGAGACAGAGTGAGCTATTGGACACTGGGGAGGAATAGGGGGAGGGAGGAGAGATGCTGGACATGGGGGGGATAGAGTGAAAGGGGAAAGACAGTGGGCAGGATGGAGAAGGGGGAGAGATGCTGGACACAGGGGTGGAAGAAAAAAAGGTGAGAGAGTGAGCTACTGAGTGACTTTTGTAAGTTTTGTATTACGTCACAATATGCCTACTACTGGAGGTTTGTGTTGCTGTTATAGAAATGACATCAGAATATGAAAACGTTTTTTGTATGTCAAGTTCTATAGGGAGGGGTTTCTTTGAATGCAGAATATATGTTCAAAAGAAAGTGAGAGCCACAGTTTATAACACCAAAATAAAATTATATATAATAGAAACTGCATGATGTTCTCTTTTTTTTCATTGGTATGCCAGCAGACTACATGTCAGTATATTATGCAGAATATATGTTCACATTTAACACTGCACCAATCTTGTGTGCGGTATCAGCCTAGTAATATGCTGTTTTCTTACTTCTTGAGCCAACCACCTCACTGGTGTTCTGAGTGAGGGGATCCCTGCTCCCTGACTAGAGCTCTGAGGAGCCTTCCTCCCCTTTTTGGGTGCTGGTGTGAGGGGGGGGGGGTGCACCAGGTCTGCTCTTATCTCAGGCAGCAGATTTTCTTGAGCTACCCTGGGCTTTGCATGTTGGATGTAAAGCGTTGAATAGGTGCTAGGTGTTACAGTATATTAAACAACATCATGTGTTTAAATGTTAGTTAAGAAAATACAAGTATAAACTAATAAAAATCCAATTTGAGCTATCCATGGGTAAGTGTAAATATAAGTCCTCAGAGGCACTGATATGAGATCCATTGGAGTGAGACACCTGTACATTTTATGTACATTAACACAATAGATGGTGTGTAATGTTATTAGGACTTCTTGTCATCAGAGTGCAAATTAATGCGTGCTTGAGACGAGAGAACCAAAACCATGGGTTTAAAAGTTATTTGGACAAGTTCTTGAAAGAAAAGTCCATAAACCATTTAACTAGGTAGTGTTGGGAAAGTCATTGCTTTTCCATAGGAGGTACAAGAATGAATGGATCTAATCTTTAAGATTCTCCATCAAGCTAGACCAGGCAGTTGCCTAGTTTATCAGCTTACTGCCAAGAAAACCCAGGAGCTTCTGGGTCGCCAGGAGTCAGGACTGACTCGAAGGCACACATTGCATTGAAGGGCGGCAAAAAGTAGTAGAAGTTAAAGCAAATGGAACCCTCCTAGACTGCTTTCAAATCCCAACTCAAAACTCATATGTTTCATGCCCCCATTGCATGATGCACTGGGTCCCCTGTTGATGACACCTAGTTCCCCCTGGTTTCCCTTCTCTCTCCTCACCCAGCCTGCGTTCTTCTTTTATTTGAAAGTATTATGTCCAATTAGACATTTGTACAGGACTGATGAGGGAGGAGTGCTGCTGGGATGATCATAAAGGAGTTTAATTACACAGGTACACTACCAAAAAACTGCCTCCAGTTTTGCAACTGATTCCTATAGATTTTGGGGTGCTGAATCCAGGAAAAATAGCCAAAATGTTCCATCACGTCACGTTTTCTTGCAAAATTAGATTTCTTACCCATATAAGGAATGTTCACATAATTTCTTTTTAGCCGACTGCAGTTTATTTTCTTGGCCCAAAATAGAGGTTGTAATGGTTAACTAACTAGAAACACTCCCTCATGATATTTTAGAGTGTTTTGTATTCATTTTATACATTAACAGGACAATTGGGAGGCGGGGGGCTAAATCCAGTACTCACGCTGGCGCATGTTCTTTCCTGTTCGCCTCGCCTCGTTCGCTCGCTCAAACATGGTGGTTGCGACATGAACGTTCCTGTCAAATTTCAGTTTCTTGCAAGTTCATTATTACCTTTTGTTTGCTCAGTCGTAATCCAGCTTCATTCCGAAGTGGTTCACTACAGTTGTAGTTTGCAGTGCTGTGTATTTGTGATGGCTCACAGAGCCAGAGGTTGCGTCAACTCTCCGGACAGTTTTTGTTTTATTTGTGGGGAATATACCGTGAAAAAGCGGCAGAGGAACATTTCTGCATTTATTAAAAAAGTATATTTCGCATATTTCGGTTTGAAGTTAGGCGATCAAGACAAACCGTGGGCTCCTCACAAAGTGTGCAAGACATGTGAGGAAGATCTACGCTTATGGATGAAAGGTAAAAAACAAGCATTTCGTTTTGGAATACCTATGATGTGGCGTGAACAAAGAGACCACAGCAGTGACTGCTATTTTTGCTCTTGCATTGTGAAGGGATACAACTTAAAAAATAAGAACGTAATAAGTTACCCCAACCTTCCCTCAGCAATTAGGCCTATGCCTCATAGCAACGAAGTACCTGTGCCTGAACCACCAAAATCTTTGGATCATATTTGTGTGGACGGTTCTGATCATGATGAGACTCATCAGATGGCTTTTCCCGATGAGTCCAGTACTTCCGAGTTTGAAACTGAACCAGATCCAAAACCTGAACTTTTCTCTCAAGCTGAATTGAATGATTTAGTCCGGGATTTAGGACTCCCAAAAGATGCTGCCCAACTGCTAGCTTCTCGGCTTAAACAGAAAAATCTATTGTCACCAGGAACAACTTTTTATTGGTACCGCAACCGCGAGACACAATTTTTGAAGTATTTCAGCAAAGAGCAAGATTTGGTATTTTGCAACGATATATACGGAGTGATGGAAAAGTTTAAACTCAAGTATGATCCTGCTGAATGGCGGCTGTTCATTGATTCGTCAAAAGACAGCATAAAAGGTGTTCTTCTTCATAATGGCAACACATTCGCTTCAGTTCCTATTGCTCACTCTGTTATTCTCCAAGAAAAATACGAGAATTTGGCCCTGATTCTTCAGAAGATTCGTTATGATGAGCATAAGTGGATGATTTGTGGAGACTTTAAAATTCTATCCATGCTATTAGGGCAGCAATCCGGTTTCACCAAATATCCATGCTTCCTTTGCTTGTGGGATAGCCGGGCCCGCGACCTACACTAGGGGAAAAAAGACTGGCCAATTCGGGAGTATTTGAGACCCGGTGAGAAAAATGTTCTTCATGAGAGCTTGGTACCTCGTGATAAAATTCTATTACCACCTCTCCACATTAAGTTGGGTCTCATTAAGCAATTCATCAAGTCCCTTCCAAAAGATGGTGAGTGCTTTCGGTACCTTTGCTCAAAGTTCCCCCGACTTTCTGAAGCAAAGCTAAAGGAAGGAGTGTTTGTTGGCCCTGATATAAGGAAACTCATTTCAGATGGAGCATTCGCTGAAACGATGTCTGAGAAGGAAAAAGAAGCCTGGGATTCCTTCAAGGATGTTGTTCTCAAATTCTTGGGGAACAGGCGGGATGAGAACTATAAGGATATTGTTGCCAGGATGCTCAATGCCTTCAAAGAACAAGGCTGTAACATAAGCCTGAAAGTCCATTTCTTGCACTCTCATGTGAACTACTTTCCCAAAAACTTGGGGGCGTACAGTGAAGGACAAGGTGAAAGGTTTCACCAGGACATCAAGGACGCAGAGAGAAGATACCAAGGAAGATGGAACACCACTATGATGGCTGATTTCTGCTGGTTGCTGCTGCGGGAAACCCCAGATGAAAAATATGCCAAGCAGCGCACCAAGAGAAGCATTCGGGGGAAGAAGAAACGGGCCCACCAGGAGATTGATTGACCCAAGAATGACTTTAAAATCTAAACTGTGTTGACAAATATCGTGTTTTTACTAAACTTTGAAATAAAAATTTGCTAGTTATTACCACAGTGTCGGATCTCATTTATTAGAATTTTATTTTCACACCATCGGGTGTTTGTCTTCATGTATTGCAATGGTGCGGTTTGCGTTTTCTATTCTTACATACATACCTGTACAACATTTTTTGCACATTGCTTTGCTTTGTGTCTAACCTTGCTCTTATATGCTCAATGTTTGTGCACATGTATGTGGCTGTTTTAAGTGCAGACAATTTTGCTACCATTACAGTGTGTTTTGTTGACATTACTCTATTCTTATGTGCTGCCTTGTTACAATTTTCTTTATTCTTATTTGAATAACTACTAAACAATTAGTATAAAGAATTCATCCAAGAAACTTTTATCTCGATCGCACTCAATCTGAAAAAAATTTTTTTAGTGTACTTGTGTTATCAAAACCTCAGGAGGGAAGGGCATAAAGCTGAACGTTTGCCTAGGGTGCCCAATACCCTTGTACCAGCCCTTTCTAGCAGCACAGACTGTTCTCTATTGATGGACATTTGATCTGAACCAACATGACACATTTTATGTTCTTTTGTAAAAAGCTGAGAGTTCTAAATACAGTTCTCAAACTGTGTAAAACTCTTGTCAGGACACCAGTCAGAGGCCTTCATCAACTTTCACATCAGATCCTCTTTTCACACACAGCTTGTACATATTTTTAGTAGTTTGGTATAGCTTTATCATGTGCACATTGCAATGCATTATGAGATCCTGTAGCTTTGATTAAAGAGGTCTCCTGCTTGCACCCTATTACAATAAATATCACATGTTAAATTTTGCATCATGATTTGCATACCAAAGAGAAATGCATATGATATTCAGCACCTTTTGATTCTTATAAACTTCAAACAGGTGAATTACAAGTTCAGGCAAATTGCCATTTTTCTTCTACTATAAAAATGTATATCCCACCAGGATATATTACAAAATTTAGCCTATTTTCATTTGAATCTATGCATATTCTACCAAGACATGCAATTTATAGTACTGTTTGAGAATAATTCTGGAAAACAGAAGCTATGTTGGTAATATTTTGTACTGCACTATTCATTAGTATTCACACTTTGCTATACAATATTTTTTAAAATGCTGCTGAGATTTAAATTTATAAAAATATGGTAGACTTCACTGAATCATACCTTCTAAACAACTTCAATTAAAATATAGGGACGTTACTTTCGTAGTCAAATCTATAGAACACAATGACAGATTTGAGTTACAAAGGAGCTCGTGGACTGGTCTGGTGGCTCAGTGATAATGCTACACATTGCCATACCGAAGTCCTACATATGATTCCTAACTCGGGTATTCCTGGGTTGGCCAGGGCTCTGAGAGACTGCAATGGCAGCCTTACTGCAGCGGTTCTTAACCCTTTGAAGGCCTACTTTAAATTTTTAATCCACAGTCTGCAGCCGGGTTAATTTTTGCATATTTCAGGAAAATTGTAGCCGTCTTATTCAATATGTTCTAATAGTGATTTTCCTTCTGCTATGGTCATGTATTATATACCATTTGATAGGAATATTTAGTCAGAATTTTGGATCCCGAGAGTTTTGGGCTCGGCCTGGAAAGGGTTAACAGTCTTCTGGACCATAATGAAGATGCATGAAAAAGACTTGCATAAAATGGAGGCAGTGCATGAACTCTCTCATGCATATTCATTGCGGTTACCTTGGAAATATGACTAACTAGGTGTGTGCCCAGGACTGGGTTGAGAACCACTGCCTTAGTGGTTGCACTTGGGTCCCACGAGTGTTGGGTTCCAGGAGAAGCCCTGGTTTAGGACTGTCACTGCAGTGAGGGGCTAAGAGAACCGGGAGGGAATGTAAAATAGGAGGGAAAAGCTGCAAGGTTTCTCATGCAGCCTGGCTCCAGTTGGGCTAGAAGTTCAAAGAAGCTGAAGGAAGAATTCGGCATGTGCTTCCTGTAATCTAAAGTTTCTGTGTTTAGAGCAGGTCTCTTTTCACAGTCCCTCTGCAGTTTCCAGGCTTCTGTCCATGTTTAGTGGAGAGCATTCGACCTAGGCTTCTGTTCATGTCTTATGCAGATTACATCTGCAGTGATCTGCTCTCCTCAGCATGCGTATGACTAGAGGATGAAATGTGAACTACCTGGCATATATAAACTATAACCATGAGGCTTTACGTAAAACTAAGTACTAGTTCTAAGAAACAGGAGTGTGAAAGAATGTTCTGGATTACATCTGCGAGATGTTCAATAGATAATGATGCTGATCTCATTCAAAATTTAGTTGAAACTGACCAAGATTATGGTTCCGAACCTGAAAAAGATGTAACCACCACATCTCACATTTTTCTTAAATGGCAGTCAGAGTGTTTAACTAGTTCATGGATATTCAGTGCTCATATTCAGATTGCAGTCAGTGCTTGATACCTTTGCCGTCCTACGGTTATACAAACAGTAAGCTGAATATTGCCAGTCTCTGGTGAACTCACCCCTCTGCCCTTGCTCTATCTAAATAGCCCCAAGGCTGCCTGTAAGGAAATTCAGCAGCAGAATCCATGGATAGTGATGGCTAAGGCATTTCTCTGGATAAAGGCTGCCATTACCAAAGAAAAATTAACAGTCCAATATCTGGATAAACTGTGCATAGGAAAGGCAATAGAACCGATATCCCAAAAAATAGAAAATGGGAGGTGGAAAGCTGATTTTGATCGGGGGGGGGGGGGGGCAAGAAAGGGCAGGTGCACTGTGGTCCATGCCCACAGCTGCTGGCATTTCAAAGTAGTATAGATCAGGCTGTTTAGAGAAAGGAGAGAAGGTGGGAAGGAAGATGAAAGTAAGAGGGCAACCTAAATGCGTGACCTAAAATGGTGCCGACACGCCGTACATGTGCAGCACTGGAGCGGGTACAGATATGTGAACCAGCACATCTGAGTATTCTATGCTGTGCAGCCTGGTTCTGCTTCCCATGGCTCACTGGTTAACCCTCAGCAGAAGACAAAGACAAAGCCAAGCTGAGTGCCCCTCATACTCACACGTGCTGCTTCAAACCTCGGTGAGGGCTCTGCACACATCCGACACTGCTTTTAAGTGTAAGGGACATTGAAAAGGCAGGACGTTCCATTATTTCAGCCTAGGCACGAGCACCCTTCCATGCTCTGCCTTTACTCGAAGCGGTTTTTAAAAGCTGAGCATTTCTGCAAGGGGAAAGTGTCACTCATTTTCAATTCACCACAGCCCGAGGAGAGGTAATGGAAAGAAGGGCTACTAGGAGACTAAACCCAGGTGGGAAAGCAGGGAACTCTAAGATTGAAGGCAGGTGTGAGGATTAAGGAAAGAGTAGGAATCTTGGTGGCAATGGAGAATCAGAGATTGCGAGGAGAGGCAGGAATTAAGGGGAGACCGGGCACTAGGATGACTTTAGACTCAGAGGCACATTCCATTCTGCGCATCCAGGACTCTCTGCGTCCATTCAGAACCGGACGCACAGAGATAGACCAGATTCTGATCTTGCAGGGCAGGGGTGGGGAAGAGTAACAAGAAATGCAGTTTGAATAGGCAGATAAAAAAGCAAGGTATGTATAAAGAGCTATGGTTGGTGTGGGAATCAGAGTCAGATGAGAGCAGAAAAAGGGCTGTGGAGGGAATAAGTATAGAGGATGGAAATAGATACTAGAGAGTGGGTAGAAGATGGGAACAAGAGGCTAGGGAAGGACTACGAGTGAAGGATGGGTAGTGTCACAGGGCCTACCTTGGCAGCGTACTGGAGCGAGGTAGGTGGGACATAAAAACATTTAAGGTTGGGTTTGGCCAATAACTTACAGGGCCCAGGGACTTTCAGCCCTGGTAGCGTCCTTTGTTACCAAAATCCCACAGAAAACAAAAGGTCCGAGTGGAGGGAAAACAAAAGGCATTTATTTCCCCTTTCATGCAAAAAGGTTCATATGCTTGGACACAAAAACATCAAACACAAATTCCTTACTTCAGGATAAAGAAAAAGAAAAAACATCAAAGCAAAACTTATCTTCACAGTAAACGTATAGCAGGCAAACAAACAGTCTCAACTCCCAAGACAGAGCTTAGTAAGGACTCCAAGCTTCCTGTCTTACAGAAGCTACAGTCCCTCTCAGTGTCTGATGCAAATTCCACCTGCATCGGTTCCCCTTCTGAAGCCTCTGAGCCTAAGTCAGTATTTGTTGGTAAGTTGTAATAAGGCTTTTTAAATATCTTCTGCACAACCTCCCAATGCTCAGGGTTGAATACAGGGCGTCGGTCCTGCGCCCACAGATACTGGGAACTATCTTCCTTTTGCAAGTGTTTTGTCTTTGCTTTCTGTAAAGCTTGGTCATTAACAAGTCTCTTAGTTGGTGCGTGTTTCTTGCACCTTATCTCATAAGCATTCTCACAAGGATAATATTCCTGTGCTCCCTGTACTCCCCATACATCAGCAGTTTGTACCCTGCTTTTAGTTAAACATGGGTTACCTTTTCTTCTCGGCTTGTCTGCTCCAGGTGAGGTTTGAGGCCTGCTCCAGTTGGGATCCTGCCTGGCCTGAGCAATAGGCCTTGAGCTCTCCCAGCGTCTTTCTGTTAGCTTTAGACCACAGTCACAGCCACGCCTTTGCCTCTCTGTACCACAAACACTCACTCTGGCTGGAGTTGTCCCACCTTCTCCATGGGGTCTCCTTTCTCCAAGCCAATGCGGCTGCTGCTGCCTCCTGCGGAACCGTGGTTCAGGGATTACTGCTCCTTCTGGATACCTAGCCCATTCACTCGGATGTCCTGCCCAACCTGCTGGTTCTCTTGGCAGCAGGGCCGGCCCGTCCATTGAGCGAGAATGTTTTTTGCACAGGGCCCCGCGTTTCAGGGGGCCCCGCGCAAAAAACATTCTTTTTGAAAAGTAAAATTGAAAAGAAAAAAAAAAACCTGTCTGCTGCCGCGGTCGGGGCCGCCGCGGCAGAATCGAGCGTGCCGCGGGGCCCCCCTGTGCACGGCAGAGCCTGCCCTCCTTGTAGCAGCTCTCTCTTTGGAGCTGAAGTCAGACGCGCCGGCTTGCAGAGCGCGAGGGAAGAGTTTCTCCCTCGCTGCTCTGTTAAGCCCGCGGGGGCTGATGGGAAGTTCCCATCAGCCCCCGCGGGCTTAACAGAGCAGCGAGGGAGAAACTCTTCCCTCGCGCTCTGCTCTGCAAGCCGGCGCGTCTGACTTTTCAGCTCCAAAGAGAGAGCTGCTACAAGGAGGGCAGGCTCTGCCGTGCACAGGGGGGCCCCGCGGCACGCTCGATTCTGCCGCGGCGGCCCCGACCGCGGCAGCAGACAGGTTTTCTTTTCTTTTAATTTTCGCTGGGCTGGGCTGGGCTGGGGGGGGGGTTTAGGAGTGTTGCTGGGCTGGGCTGGGCTGGGGGGGGGTTTAGGAGTGTTGATGGGCTGGGCTGGGCTGGGCTGGGGGGGGTTAGGAGTGGTGATGGGCTGGGGGGGTTAGGAGTGGTGATGGGCTGGGGGGGTAGGAGTGGTGATGGGCTTGGGGGGGTTAGGAGTGGTGATGGGCTGGGGGGGTTAGGAGTGGTGATGGGCTTGGGGGGGTTTAGGAGTGGTGATGGGCTTGGGGGGGTTTAGGAGTGGTGATGGGCTATGGGGGAGCTAAATCTGTATATGGGCTGATGGGATTAGGACTGAAAGTGGGTTGATGGGGGGTTAGGACTGGTAATGGGCTATGGGGGGGCTTAAACTAAAATTGGGTGATGGGGGATTAGGACTGGAAATGGGCTGGTGGGATTAGGACTGGGAGTGGGCTGATGGGGAGGTTAGGACTGGTAATGGGTTGGGGGGGGTTGCTAGGACTGGAAATGGGCTGAGTGGAAGGGGGCTTGAACTGCAAATAGCTGATGGGGAGGGGGGCTTGGAATGGGCTCTTAGGGGAAGGAGCTAGGACAGGAAATGGGCTGATGGAGGGGCTAGGATAGGACTGGGAATTGGGTGTTGGGGGAGCTAAGATTGGAAATGGGCTGTGGTGGGGGCTTGGATTGAAATGGACTCATGGAGGGGCTAGAACTGGAAGTAGGTTCATGGGGGGCTTGGATTAGAAATGGGCTGAGTGGAGGGGAGCTAGGATTTAACATGGGCTGATGGTGGGGCTAGGAAAGGACTAGAAATGGGCTGATGGGAGGCTGGTATTGGAAATGAGCTGATGAAGGGACTCGGATAGGACTGGGAATGGATGGGGGAGCTAGGACTGGAAATGGGCTGATGTGGGGACTAGAAGGGAGCGGATACTGGGTGGGGCTGCAACTAAAAGGGAGCTGATGTTGGGGGAGATTAGAAGGGGATGGGGCTGGGAGAGTGAAATGGAGAGGGGAAGAATATTTTGTGTGGGAGGGAAGAAAAATCTACAATTGGCCGGGTATTGGGAGACTAAGGGGCTTGTTTACAAAGCCGCGGTAGTGGTTCGCGATCGCAGCCGCGGCCCCATTGAAATCAGTGGGGCCGCGGCTCCGATTACGATCGCAAACCGCTACCGCGGCTTTGTAAACAAGCCCCTAAGTGGGGATTGAGGATGGAGGGGTAAAATTTGAGTGGATGAAATAGGAATGAGGAAAGAGCAAAAGGAGAAAGATTATTATGTTAAAGCAGATGTAGAGAGAGAATGGAAAAAAACTAGAGGAGAGAAGAAAGGACAAATGGACAGCAGACGATGGAGAGTTAGCAGAAGACACAAATAAACCAGAAGAAAGTGACTGGAACAATTGCAACTGAAAAAAAAATGCACAAAAGGTACAAAGATATCTCTTTATTTTGAATTTATTAACTGGAATATGTCAGCTCTGGGAAATGTGCATCATTAATGTCGGTGCTTTGTTTAGTACAAGAGGAAATTAATTTATAGTTTTATTTCAACATTGTTGTACATTCCAAGTTTGGCTTTTAGGGTTCCCAGTTTAATTATTGTCTTCCTGTTTTTAAATTGTGATTCCTTGTTTGGTGATGGTCTATGTTCTGCATGTGTAACTGAGCTGAGGTATTCTGTTTATGTAATTCCTATTTGACATTGCCACTTGTTCTCTTTCCCCAGTAGGTCATGTATTGTTATTCTCTGAAATGTATTGGTTTAATATTTGCAGTGTTGCCTTTTGATAGGTAGGGTATGGTGCTTTATGAGTCTTGGTAGTGCTGTTAGGATACGGTGGGTTTGCTATGGGTTCTAAATGGGCAGTGTTTGTAGTAGTTCCTAATGTGCCTGGCGGTTGGCACTGGATTATAGTAATGTAGAAATCTTTGTCTTTCTTTATCCATACACTCATGAAGAGGCATGTTTACTAAAAGTTAGTGTATGGTAACATTATGCAAATATTTATGCAAATGAGGCCCCTTATGCAAATGAGGCCCCGCACCGAGTCTCCGCACATGGCCCCGCACCCCCCTTGGGCCGCCCCTGCTTGGCAGTCCTCTTTTCCCAGGCCGTCCTGCCTGTGCCTTTCTCCAGGGCTGTCCTGTCTCCTCAGGATATCCTCCTTTCCAGGATTGTCCTGCCAGTTCTCTTCCTGGCCGCTCTGCTCCTGATTCTGCTTCTCCTGACTCTGCCGGTTCCGCTCCTGGTTCTAATTCTGCCTTCCAACCTTCCAAATTCCCTTTAAGAGGCACTCCTCTCTTTCTTGATTGGAAGCTGGCTGGCATTACCTCATGACCTAGGAGGTGTGGTTCCTCTGTTCCTCGGAGTTCCCTCCTGCTCCCCCTATGTGGTTCCTCGCGATATTGCAGGTTGTGCTTGACTTTTCCTGCATTTAAAACATTTTCTTCCCCTCTCAGAGGGTCTGCAGCATCACAGTAGAAAGCAAGATTAGGGAATGACTGGGAAGGAGATGGTAAGTAGGCAAGAGGTAAAATCATGGAGATTAAGGACTGACGAGTAAGAAAGAGAGGAAATCAGAGAAAAAGAAACAGAAATAGAGAAATGGAGGAGACAGTGTAAAGAAAAAGATTAGTGTTAGAGAGAGCTATAGGAGAAGACATGAAGAAGATAACCGGGTAAGAGATCCCAGAAAACAATTTAGAAGACAGACAAAAAATAAATATATTGGGAGAAAAATGAAATATGCACAGACAAACAAAGGTAAAAAAAACATTTATATTCAGTTTAGTGATTGGAAAATACCAGTTTTGCTCTGTACAAAAGAAATGCATATCTGTTTCTCTTCACTGGTGCTGCAGTGCATGCAGAGTCCAGCTCTTTGGTATTTCTAGTTCCATGTTGTTTTGCATACTGTATTTCGGTTTCAAATTCTTGACCCCTTATTCTATATTTTGTCAGGGTTGACTCATTTTCTGCATATGTGACCATGGTGCAGTATTCTGCTAGTGTGTAGTCTTCATGTAGGGATCCATTAGCAGACGGTGTTTCCAATAGGAAATCCATTGGTGTTCTAGGGACTGGGTAGAGGTGCCAAGGGTGGCCCATTCCAAAGAATGAGATTTATCACCTCAGTGAGTGAGACACAAGGTCAATGAGTGGGGGTTTTCTCACAGCGCATTCACAGTATAAATTTGGAAAGATCTGCATGCTTTGCAAATGAAAGAAGCACCACAAATGACATTTAGCTTTATTTTATTTTATCTTTTAATTTTTCACTTCTTCCCTCCAGAGTAGATCTAGGACATTTCCCTGCAGAGCTTACCATACCAAAAAGAGTCTGCTTCTGGTTTCATCTCAGTAGCAGTAACATAAGCCCAATTCAATGCCAGGTGTATTATAAAGCAATACAAAACCCTACAAACGTAGCTCAGGATAGATAAATCTACTATAGCATAACAGCACCAGCAGGGCTTACCTAGGAAAAGGTAGCACTGTAAATATTGCAGCGAGTCCTATAACATTAATACAACCCACTGAGAAAATTGAACAAGACAGATTACAACAGATCTCTACACAGATACTCAATGCTAAAAGAATACTTGGCCTCAGTCACACATGCTAAACACAGATAGTAGGGGTATGTAGGCAAAAAAATAATTTTCTTTTGTTTCCCGCTTAATTTGCAGGTTTTTAAAAAAAAATTTGATTTTAATGAATTTTGTTTGTTTTTATACATTTTCATTTCAGGGTAATATTGTTAATTAAAGAGGTAGCTGTGGCTGCTGCCCAAATGAAAAATATAGTTTCAGGCAAATTAACCCCCTCCCCTGACTTTTTTTTTCTCATGGTCAGAGGCTGGCCTCAAACCACTGATCTGGTTACAAGTATTTTGCACATAGCCATCACATCTCCAGCAAGCATTTCTGAATTTTCCTTCCTATTTCCTGATTGGCTCAAAGTATGTCTGGTCTGAAATTCTATGTAAAATGCTAAGGAGCTCATTCCAGAACATGAATAAGGGGTGTGGATGTTTATGTGCTGAAAACGTCCCTGACTGTATTCTGAAACACTGCTGTCGTTCATGTCCATGGAGCTAGCACGAGGATCTCGGAACATGTTCAGAAGGGGCAGAATAGGGGTGTGGTCTGCCACAGAAATGTGCATAGCATATTCCAGAAAGGCCCGTGTATGTTCTGCGATATCTCCGCTGAAACGTGGAATAAGGCCAGGACTTAGAAAATATTCTGCTGTACTCTTCAGTTTGTTCCATATTGAAGAGTGGTTGTGACATGTATGTGCTAACCTGGTGTGACTGCAGTCTGAAAAAACACAAGATGCAGTTAGAAACAACAAAAAGAAGAGGTGAGGGAATGTTGTAAGGTAAATAAACATTAATAAACACTCCTACAGAAATATTAAGAAGAGCAAGAGCGTTTCTTTTGGCTATGCTGAAATGTGCAATTTGTGCTAAAAGAGCTAATCCAGAGGACCCTAACAAATCCTATGTTCTGAAAACTGGGACTCTTGATGTAAGAATAGTATGTGAGTGGGTCTGGAAACAAATCATGTTGGAGTGAGAAAGGGAGATCATATGTGTGGTCCTGGGATGTCATGCCATTATGATAGAGCAGCTGTTAGTTCTAGGTTAGATTTGGCAGAATGATGTCTTTTATGACTGCAAGTGAGTGTGGTTTGGGGGTAGCACAGAAGGATCTACTACTACTACTGATCATTAGTATAGCACTACAAGGTATACGCAGTGCTGCACAGACACACATAAAAGATGGTCCCTGCTCAGCAGAGCTTACAATCTAATCAAGACAGACAACACAGCAGCTATGGACAGGCTACATGTAGAGGGAATGGTAAAGAAACACAAGGGAGAGTAGGCGAATCAAATCCAAAAGTGGCAACGAAGAAGCAAGCATTCAGCCTGGATATGAGAAGGGCAAAGAAGAAGTCTGACGTACAGACTCAGGTAGGTTGTTCCAGGCATAAGAAGCGGCAAGGTGAAAGGAGTTGGCAGTAGAAGAGAAGGCCACAGATAGAAGCGATCTGCCAGAAGAGCAGAGTTCCCGAGGAGGTGTATAGGGAGAGATAGCAGAGGAAAGATAGTGCAGATCAGCAGAATGAGTGCACTTATAGGCCATAGGCATAAAACGAGCATACATTTTTTGCTCAGCAATATTATGCATCCTTAGGGGAACTGCAATGTTAGTTTAGGGTTTTGTGCATTTGGTAAGGGTCCATCCTTAGTGGTTTAAAGCATGTTTGTAGAGATGACAAAGGCAGGAATTACTGGGGCTGTTTTATAATGTCAAGTACCAGTTGATGTCCTGACATACATGTTCATATTTACATTCTCTTATACAATATTAGGGTGCGCTGGGATGACCTAGCACCTTTCAGGGCATGAAGAGGACTAGTATATGGTCTAGGTTGCAGCAGCAGTCATTTCTCATTGTATTTATGTCTAGTGTGCTTCAGTAGACTACTGTCAGTGTGACGGGCAGCTTAGGAAATGCACATTTTTACTGAGGAGGCGTGGCATCTGTGGGTACATTGCGGAGAAGTGCAGGATGCGAAACGCGCAACTTTTCAAAATATGGTGGGTGCAAGGACGTCCAAAACATTTACCCATGTCCCATAATATTGACGGGAAACATGTTTCTCCATTATATCACATGACCTGTGCCTGCACCCGTGTGTCGGCCACACACCGGATGAATGCACAGGCTGGCTGAATAGCACTTTGCCCATGCTGCTCCAGACATGTCTACCTCCTCGGTTCCGAACCTGTGCACACGTCTAAACCCCAGATGCAGAATTAGGTTCAAATGGGGCCTGTTTTCAATTTAGACGTGTCGTGGGCCAGACAAGCATGTTATCAAATCTGCCCCCACCTGGATTGTTTGCCTTGTGAATCTATTGACTACTACTACTACTACTACTTAGCATCTATATAGCACTACTAGGTATATGCAGCGCTGTACAAATATGCATAAAAGATAGTTCCTGGAGTAGAAGTGAGGTTCATGACTGCCATTGTTATGTACAAAACAAACCCATTTGGAGAAAATGCCCCCTTACAATCTTCTAAAATAGACAAACAGAACCTCAGGGGGGTCATTCCAATCCTCATTTAGCGGGTCTGGAAGTACGATTCGTACATCCAGATCCGCTAAATGTCCAGATTGCACTGGTGGCCACAGATCTCCCTGTATTTATAGCTGACTTGTGCAGGGAGCTCTGTTCATGAGCAGGAGTGGGTGGGCTGGGGGAAGAGTGAAGGCAGGCAGAACACAACCCTGGATGTACAGGGCCAATTCCGAAGTCAGCCCTGTACATCCGAGGTCAGCTATGTAGACGGGGGACTTATTCTACCTTGGAGGTGGACTAAGTCCCCCTGGATGTTGGGGGACCATGGAGCCAGGTGAAATCAAAGAGGTGAGGAGAGCAGGGGGTTCCCCACAGCCTGACTCTGGTCACGGAAGGCCAGATCGTAGGTCGGGCTGCAGGGAATGATGTTTGTTTTCTGTGGCCGGGGACACCATGACACTGCAGCTCCATTCAGGAGCCTAGCTGAGCTAGCTGTGTAGTTGGCTGGACATCCGGGGTGCTTGAATCGGGGCACGTCCCGAATGTCCAGCCACTATGCCATGCTTCTGCTCCCGCAGGAGCAGAATCGGGTGTATCCCTGGGCCATCTGGATGTCTGGACATCTGGTGATGACCAACTTAGAATTGGCCTCCAGGGGAATAAGGAATTATTAGGGACATTATTAAAAATACATATGGGTGAAGACCTGATATAGAGATTTACTCCAAAGATTTTTCTTTTGCCATATTCTTGTACCAAAAATTCTGTGAAACCATATCCAAGTATAGTATTAGAGACAGAATTTCTGGCACAAGAACATGGCAAAATAAAACTCTGGAGTAAATCTCTACAGCAGGAGTCAAAATCTAGTTAGCATTTTATATAGAGCTGTGAACCAGACAAACTTTGGGCCAATTAGGAAACAGGAAGGAAAATCACTAGCAGTACATATAGCAATGCTTGATAAAGACACTCCCATCATGGAGTCCTGGTGGCTCTTCTGCAAAATGCCTGCCTTTCAATCCAAATGTTACCAATTTGAGGCCAGCCTTGCCTGGGAAGAAAAGCCTGAATTTTGGATTTTTCAGTGTCATGCTTCAGATTAAAAGGATATGAAATGTTGATATTTTGTTGCAAACAAATGCACAGATAGACCCTCACCAAGTACAGAATAAATTACCACAAACTAAAAATAGAAACGTAAACAAAAATTAAACTGAAAATCAATGAAACCAGACTTCAGATGCATTGCAAAGTTAGAGAAATAGAAACAGGATGCATTTCCCGTTGTACTGGACATAATATAAAGACAGCAGATCTAAATTCCAAAAACTCACATTTCAACCACGAAATTAAACGTGAAATTATCTCTCTACCTTTGCTGTCTGGCGATTTTATTTTTCTAATCATGTTGGTCTCTGGTTCTGCCTTTCTCTGTCCTCTTTCAGGGCTTCCTGCCCATTTGCTGATTCTTTTCTCTCTTCCTGTTTTCCTCACTTCCTTCACTACATCCATCTCAGACATTGATCTTTTACATCCAGTTTTCTTCCTTTTATTTTTCTGCCTTTCTATCCACCCAGATTTCACCCCCTCCTCACTGAAAAAGGGTTCAGAATCTCCCATCTTTCTTCCTTTTCACCCCAGTCCACAATCTCTCCTTTTTCTTTCACCCACTCTCACCCATCCCAGAATCTCCCCGTTTTCTGCCTTCCCCAGTGTCCATCTCATCTCCCTTCACTTCTCCCTCTGTTCCCTTAAACTTTTAAAAATATTCTGTGCTTGGTACACTGGCTGCTGTAATTAACAAATCCAGGCATTTGTTCGTTTAGTTTTAATCCTCATATCATGAAGTGCTTGTTTATAAATGGAAGATGTAGAAAACCCCTTTGAACTTGTCAGCTTTAAGATGTTCTGCTTTCATTGAATAATACAGCACCCTCACATCTTCAGGGCTTCATTACTAGATACTTTAAATACAATTTTTAATGCATGTTTTCTTCAATCATGGCTGCCAAAATAAGCAGTAATATGAACTTTACCTTTGTGTTGCTAATTATAGTTCAAAAGCACCCTAAACTCTCTTTCTTACCTGTCATGACTCCCAGGACTTTTACTGACTCATGAATTAATTTTAACAAAGCAACTTTGTGCTGCAGCAGAGAATGGATGGAATTTGTACCATTAGCATAGGCGGTTGATGACTCAGTTGTTGGGGATGGCTAAAGTGGGGTGGGGTTAGGGTGGAGATAGGACAGACCTGGAGAAAGTTAAAATCCTTGTGTTGGGGGTAACATCTATGTTAACAGTAAAGGGACAAAGGGATGATGGGGCACTCTTGATCAGAGCAAGGAAGGACCTCTCCAATGTGTGGCTCTGGTGCAGCTGCACCAGCTTCCTTCTCCCTAGTACCTCTGTTGTTGTTGTTGTTGTTGTTAAGTGCCGTTGAGTCAGTGTCGACTCATGGTGACTCTCTGGATAGTTGTCCTAAACTGTGTTCAGTCTTCAGTCAGGCGGCTCATTGTTGATAAGAGTAGGACCCATAGCTGCTGTTATTGTATCGATCCATCTCATTGCCGACCTTCCTCTTTTACATTGACTTTCTACCTTCCCAAGCATGATGTCTTTCTCTAATGATCTCTCTTTTCGTACAATGTGTCCAAAGTATGAAAGTCGAGGTCTTGTCATCTGAGCTTCTAAAGAAAGTTTAGGTTTGATCTCCTCTAGTACTAACTGGCTTGTTCTTCGAACAGTCCATGGTATACGCAGTTGGTAATATGCACACTGAACACACTCCAGGGAATTATGTGCCAAAAGAAACAAAATAATGCACCAAAATAATACAAAATTATGAAACAGAACAGTATTTGCCGCGTTCTGGAACTACATGCAGGTATCTGAACACTTGACTACCAGTCATCCCTGACCCCTCAAGCCAGCATCTTCTTGAACACTGGTGTCCAGTAGCATTGTATCAGAAATCCTGTGATTACTGCAACCATAAAATTATGTGTCTATAAGCTTGATGGTATTTTGCCAAATGGCCACTATTTCAGATCTGCTGGCTTTTGGTAATTCAGTAACCCAATCTTGTTTAGAATATGTATTACCTATATGAGCTATCACTAATACTGAGAAGCAGGAAAGCCAGGGTTCAAATCTCTCTGACATTCCTTGGGAGCTTGTGCAAGTCACTTAATTCTTCATTGCCTCAGGTACAAGATTTAAGCCCTCCAGGGGCAGGAAAATATCTACTGTAGCTGAATGCAACTTGCCTTAAGCTACTACTAACATAGGCGTTGGAACGGGGTGGGCCACGCAGGCCCTGGTCCCACTAAAATTTTGCCCACCAGCAGAGAGAAGAGAGCAGCTACGATTGCAGCAGACTCCTTCTGTCTACCCATGGGATCCTAAGTTTTCATCCAAAAAGTCATCCTAATTTAGGCGCTTATAATTTATGCTCCTAAATGTAGGCCTGCCATTCATTTGCCTATATTTATGAGCCTAATTTAGGTACCTAGTGCTGAAAATAAGTACTAAGCTCCTAACTTTTTTCTTCACTCTAAATCCGCCCTCATTGCCACCCACTTTTTATGCTCCTAAATTTAGGAGTTTAGGGAATTTTTAAGAAGAAAATATTTAGGCACTTAACCCCAGTAAATTTTCAAAGAGGCCAATTTAGGAGCATAAATCCTTTGGATATTGGGCTCAAAATTCTGCCCATTCATCATTTTTCTCTCTTCCTGTCTTCTTCACTACATCCATTCTGACAGAGCTTTAATTTCAGCTTTCTTCCATTTATTTTTTTGCCTCTCTATCCACTTAGATTTCATTCATTCTTACTATCCAGTTCTCAATTTCCCTTTTACCTGCATTTATCTATAGCTTTCCATCTCTTTCCTTCACCCTGGCCCTCCCATTTTCCTTCCTTTTAGTCCAGTCTTTCACTAACCCTCTCTTTTCTCTCTGCCCCCATCCAGTACCTTTCTCTGCCCCTTCTATCCAGCATCTCCTGTTCTCCTCTCTCTCCATCCTCTTTCCATCCAGTATCTCTTCTGGATCTCTACATCCTTTCTATCCAGCATCCCTTCTCTAACAACCCCCCTCCCCCTTTTCCTTAGAACTGCAATGTCTTCCTACCTCCACACCCATGTCTATCATCTCCCTGTCTCTGCTCTTCCGATATCCAGCATCTCCCCTCAGTCTCTCTACTCCCCCATATCAAGCATCTCCCCTGTCTCATATTCCCCCTGTGCCAAGCATCTCCCCATCATCCTTTTCATTCTCTCCTCATCCATTATCCATCCTTTGTATCCCTAGCCTTCTTTTCCCCATCCCTGAGCTAACATATCCCCTTTGTCATCCTACACCCCTCCCTGTGTCCACCCCACCCCAAACCACCATGTCCTCTTTCTTTCCTTATCCCCAATCCAGTATCTCCCCCCCCCCCCCCAGGATTTTCCTTCACCCCCATCTACCCATGTCCACCCTCACCCCAAGCCACCATGTCTCCTTTCTTTCCCCATTCCCAATCAAACATCTCCTCTTTTTTCACTCTGCCCACCCAGAATATTTCTTCATTGCCCCCTCAGCAAGGTATGCTTATTCAACATCTCTCTCATCTCCCCACCATTACCGCTTCCGAACAGGACCTTTGATTGCGGGCAGTGGCAAAAAATACAAAAGAAACATGGACATGTTGACTCTGTCTGAACCGCCACTGCTAGATCTGCCGGTCTCACCCCCTCAACACTAGGAAGTATATGTCAAAGGGGCGGGAGCTAGCACCTATTTTGTGCTTTTCACCACTGCTGCTGGGATAAGGTATATTTGTGGGGGAGGATAATTGTACTTTGCATTTCTTTTGGGAGAAAGATGAGGTTCAGTGTTGCTCCCTCTTTGTGAGTTGGAACTTTGATGATCCGTGTGTATTCCATGGTTTCCAGAAAAGATTTGACTTGTTTGGGGGAGGGTAGATGAGAAGTTAAAATCACCTAGGAGAATATGACATTTGTTCTGGCTAGTATGACTGCTTGTTGCTTCTATGAGTGATGATAACTCGTCAGCTCTAGTGTTGGTGATCGGTATTCTAGGCAGTGTTATATGCTTGTTGGAGATTGCGAGTGTGTCTAGGTTGCCTGTTGAATGAGCTGTTAAAATTACGCAAATTAGCTGGGTTTTTGCTAAGATAAGCACGCCACAGCCATGTCATTTTTTTCTTATACAGCTGAAGATGTCATAATTTGGACATTTGGTATGGCCCTTAGGCAGATTCCCCCATGCATTTCCTTGACCCAGTACACACACAAATCTCAGTCCTCCAGTTACTTGTTAACACCATAGTGTGCCTGTTAGATAATTTCCATAGCATAAGAACATAACATAAGAACATAAGATATGCCATACTGGGTTAGACCAAGGTCCATCAAGCCCAGTATTCTGTTTCCAACAGTGGCCAATCTAGGTCATATGTACCTAGCAGTTTCCCCAAGGGACACGTTAATGCCGCTATTAACCCATATAAAAGCCATGCAAGGATCCTAAAGTAACCTCTACAGAATCTAGTTGTAATTGTCTTCACCCAACACAAAAAGAAATGCTTGCTCCAACTTTCCCTACTAAAAGCTGTTCTCAAAGGGTGGTGAATACAAAAACAGATCAACTTAAATAATCAAAAGTAACAAAATAGTCCACTGTTACAGAGAGGCAAATCCATGATATTTCATTATAAATTATAAACTAGAACTGATCTAATTCATACTTCATATTTCCAGTAAAGAGTAGTTACTCACCTGTAACAGGTGTTCTCCAGGAGCAGCAGGAATCAGTCCTCACTTATGGGTGATATCGGCGCCAATGGAGCCCCCGTGCGGAGCATTTCCCCAGCTTTCTATGAAAGCCTTTGGGAATACTACACGCATGCACGGTCCCCTTCCCGCCTAAAGGTGCCATCTTGCTCAGTCAAATGACAAGCTAAAAAACAGCACACAAAAATGTAAAAATGAACTATGTACAACTGCAACTCCCAGGGGAGGAGGGAGGGTTGTGAGGACTGATTCTTGCTGCTCCTGGACAACACCTGTTACAGGTGAGTAACTACTCTTTCTCCAGGACCAAGCAGGAAGTCAGTCCTCACTTATGGGACTCCCCAGCTTCAGGCTACCGGGAACCCAGAGCTGAAAAATGAGCTCTCTCTAGCCTCAGCATCAGAGAAAGGATTTCACTGAAAACATACCTCCACCGGTAGCCCAACCAGAGGGCTGGAGGGTAGGAGTTGCCTAAACTTTAAAGAGATTCCGGAGCACTGCCTGACCGAAAGCACTGTCCCTGTGGGACTCCCTCTCCAGGCAGTAATGAGCCGCAAAAGTCTGGCTTGAGGACCAAGTTGCAGCCCATCAGATATCTGCCAACTGTACAGAGCGGAGATGAGCTACTGAGGCAGCCATTGCCCTGACACGGTGGGCCGTGACCCGACCCTGCAAAGGAAGGTCAGCTGCCCTGTAAGCCCAGGTGATACAGTCAGCCACCCAGATGGACAAGGTATGCTTGGACACAGGTACCCCCAAGTTATTGGGGTCAAAAGATACGAAGAGCTGAGTAGCCCTTCTATGCCCCTGTGTACGCTCAAGGTAGAAGGATAAGCCTCTCCTACAGTCCAGGGTATGCAGGACTGTCTCAGCCCGGCTTGCATGGGGCCTAGGGAAGAATGTTGGAAGAACCACCTCTTGGTTGAGATGGAAAGAGGAAACAACCTTGGGGAGGAACTTAGGATGAATCCTAAGGACTACCCTGTTCCTATAGAAGCGAGTGTATGGCCTGTCACAGACCAGGGCTTGAAGTTCACTCACTCGCCTGGCCGAGGTCAAGGCCACTAGGAATAGAGTCTTCCAGGATAGGAAGCGTAAAGGACAGGTAGCCATGGGCTCAAAAGGTGGGCGAGTAAGTTGCTGCAAGACCACATTCAACTCCCACTCAGGGGCTGGTGGACGGAGAGGAGGCTTGAGCAATAGTAAGCCTCTGAGAAATCTGGACACCAAGGAGTGGACTGACAAAGAGTGTCCCTCCACCAGAGAGTGATGAGCTGCCAGAGCAGAGAGGTGGACCCGAACAGAATTGGACTTAAGGCCCTGATTGGACAAGTGCAGTAGGTACTGGAGCACTACTGGCACAGTGCAGGTGAAAGGATCTTCCTTGCGTTGCTGACACCACAAGGAGAACCTTCTCCACTTTAGGGCATAGGTTTTCCTTGTGGATTGCTTTCTAGAGGCCAAGACCACCTCTTCCACTTCCTGAGGTAGACCCCAGGGAGCCAAGACTACCCTTGCAGCCTCCATGCCATCAGATGGAGAGATTTGAGATTGGGATGCAGAAGGGAACCCTGATCCTGAGATAGAAGGTCAGGTTGGAATCCCAGAGGCATGGGAGTCTCCACTGCCAGTTGAAGTAGTAGGGGGAACCAGGGCTGCCTCGGCCACCTGGGAGCAACCAGAAGTACTGAGGCCTTGTCCCTGAAAATCTTGAACAAGGTTCGGGCCACCAGAGGCGTGGGAGGAAACGCATAGATCAGGCCCTGGGACCACGAAATCAGGAAGGCATCTGCTGCCACCCTTAGGGGATGCGGTTGCTTGGAACAAAACCTGGGCAGTTGGTGATTCAGGGGACTGGCAAAGAGATCCATGGAGGGAAGTCCCCATTTCAGGAAAATCTGTTGAACCACCAAAGGGTGCAGCTGCCATTCGTGGGGCTGCAGAATTCGGCTTAAGCGGTCTGCCAGAAAATTCTCCTGGCCAGGAAGATAAACAGCCCTCAGCAATATCTGATGCCGGAGGGCAAAAGAGCAAAGGGCCTGTGCTTCCGGGCATAGAGGCCTGGACCCAGTGCCGCCCTGTTTGTTCACATAGAACATGGCTACTTGGTTGTCTGTCTGAACTAGAACAGACTGGTGGGCCAAGGAGTGAGAAAAAACCTTGAGGGCTAAGCGAATAGCCCGCAGTTCCAGTAGGTTGATCTGTTGCAGGTCTTCCCATAGGGACCAGAGGCCTTGGGTGCAGCTCCCTTGACAGTGTGCACCCCAGCCCTGCAAGGAGGCATCGGTTGTCAACACCACTGTGGGGACAGCTACCTGAAAAGGCACCCCCTGCAGCAAGTTGGGGGGGTGCAGCTACCACTGAAGAGAATCCAGGAAAGGTTTGGATACCCTCACTTTGTCCGCTAGGCTCCCTGTGGTCTGCTTCCACTGAGTTCTGAGGCAGCACCGTGCAGGCCTCATGTGGAGGCGGGCATTGGGGGTCACATGCACAGTCAATGCCATTTGTGCCAGGAGCTGCAGACAGAGCCTGGCAGGAACCCTCGGCAGACTGAGAAACTGGGATGCCAACTCCATGAGCCTTTGAGCTCTGTCCTCTGGCAAGTAAGCCCATGCTTGCAGAGAGTCCAGCCGTGCTCCTATTAACTCGAGGTTCTGGGAGGGGAGCAAAGTGGACTTTGCGAAGTTTATGACAAAGCCTAGGTCTTGAAGGAGTGTGACTGTCCTGAAGGTGGCCTAGCTGGCCTTCTGGTAGGTTTGACCCTGGATGAGCCAGTCATCCAGATAGGGGAAGACAAATATCCCTTGAGTCCTCAAGTAGGCTGCCACCACAGCTAGGCACTTTGTAAAGACCCATGGGGCGGAAGTTAGGCCAAAAGGCAGTACCTTGTACTGGTAATGGTTTCCTCCCACCATGAACCTGAGGTACTTTCTGTGGTCTGGATGAATGAGGATGTGAGTGTACGCATCCTTTAGATCTAAGGAGCATAGCCAATCTCCCTGCTGGAGGTAGGGCAGAAGTGTTCCAAGAGTAAGCATCTTGAACTTCTCTTTCTCCAAGAACTTGTTGAGGTTTCTGAGGTCTAGGATAGGCCTTAGGCCTCCTGTCCTCTTTGGCACCAGAAAATACCTGGAGTAGAACCCATGCCCTTGTAGGCGAGGAGGTACCGGCTCCACCGCCTTGTCCAGAAGCAGACCCTGAAGTTCTTGGAGGAGGAGGGTGGTGTGCAGGAGAGGCCTCAGAGGCTCTCCTGGAAAGTAGACAGGAGGTAGTTGTTGGAAATGAAGCATATAGCCTTGGTGAATGATGCTTAAAACCCAAGCATCCCCTGTAATGGGTGGCCACTGGTGGGCAAACAGGGCTGAGCAACCTCCTGTGCAGGGATGGGACAGCAGGGACGGAGAGGCTATGCCTTGGGAGTCAAAAACCCCCTCCCTGCTGGGTAGGAGCAGGAGCCGGAGGCTTGGAGGTCTTCTGCCTACAGGGCCCATGTCCCTGCCCCTTGGCCTGCTGCCCCTAAGGGGGAGCTGGGGAGGCCTGGTATTGAGGGAAAGGTTTGTAGGCAGACACCTTTCTCGGGTAGAAGGACTTTTTACCCGAGCCCTTCTTTTTGTGAGAAGGGGCAGAAGTCTTTCTGGACAGCCTAGTCCTGGTCAGGTGCTCGGTCTCGAGCTCAGCGGCCTTCTCGGCCATGGGTTTGCCAAAAAGGTACTCACCTTGGCAAGGGACATCAACCAACTTGTCCTGAACTCAAGGCTCGAGGTCCGATGACTGCAGCCATGCCTGGCGTCAGGCCGCGATGCCGGCGGCCGCCACACGAGCCGAAGCCTCAAAGCCATCGTACGCCGCTCGGGACATGAATTTGGAACAGTCCTGGATTCCTGAAGACAAAGACTGGAACCTCTGCAAAGGTTCCCCGGAGAGACCAGCAGAGAACCCAGCAAGCTCCTTTGCCAGGTCTCGGAGAAACATGCCCATGTACAGCTGGTATGACTGGACACGGCAAGCAAGCATCGAGCCCTGGAAGCACTTTCTGCTGAAGGCATCCAGGTTCCGGGCCTCCCTACTTGGGGACACCGCGGAGTGCATCTTCTGGCTCTTCAGTCGATGCATGGCCGATTCCACCACCATGGAATGGTGCGGCAGCTGCACCTTTTGGAAGCCAGGGCTCTTACAGAGTCGATAAATGGAATCGACCCGCTTGCTCAAGACCGGCGCCAAGGCCGGTGCCTCCCACATCCGGAAAAGGAGCCGTTCCAGCATCGGAGGAACCGGCACAGTAAAGGCCTCCTTCGGAGGAGAGTCACACTGGAGGGCCTCGAGCTCCTCGGCTCGAGGCTCCTCCTCGGGGTCGGCGGGAATCGCCAAGGCCTTGGCCATGTCCCGCACGAACTCCGAGAACCGGGTGTCCTCCGGAGGGGACCTACTCCAGGGCTCGGACTGCGGTGAGTCCGACGGGATGCACCGAGTCCGGAAGGTATCGGGGGACTCCTCATCCTCCGTCTCCCAGGCTGACTCATCGGAAGAGGAGTCGAGGGGCTCCAACCATGCAGGTTGAGGTGGCACCCGCCCCGACACCGAAGGCACCGGCGTCGATGCCCTCGGTTCCGAGCAGGAGGTCGAGGGAGACCTTGACCGAGGACAACCTCGAGCCTTCATGGTCTCGAGTATCGGCTCGGTCTCCGGGGTCGTCTTTGAAGTCGATGTCCCGGTGGTCGGGGCAGATGCACCAGCGATGCTGGCCATCAGTACCCGCTGCTGCTCCATGAAGGCAGACAATCTGCACTCCAAGGCTGTCAACCTGAGTCCAAGCTCAGGAGACTCAGCAGCTACCGACTCGGGCCCCGGCGGCACCGGGCCCAACGTCGGCTCCCTTGGAGAAGAGTCCACGAGGTCTACAGGACTTATATGTCCGACGGTCTCCGGCTCTACACGAGGTACTTTGGACGGCTTCTCCTGCTCCAAAGGCTCGGGACGGCGGTCGGGGGTCTTAGACCTGGCCCTCGAGGAACCAGGGACCTCCTCCGACACCGCCCTCGCGAGTCATTTCTTTCTCTTGCATTCCTGGTCGGGGGACCCCCTGTCCGAGGAACCCCGGAGATGCTCGGGATCAGACTCCCGAGACGTCGAGGCCTCAGATGAGGTCTGTGCCCGGCCGGAGGCAGAATCTGAAAAAATCCTTTCCTTCTGGTGCTGACGGCTTTGAAGTGCCTTGGTGGACATTTTACCACACGGGCCACAGATCATAGGGTCATGATCTGGGCCGAGGCACCGAAGGCAGCAGTCGTGTGTGTCGGTGAGAGACATTAATTTCTTGCACCGATCACACTTCTTGAAACCACTGGAAGCCATCGGGGAAAAAAGGGCCCCCGCGAGTTGAAAAGACCGGCCTTCCAGGGAAAAACAGAAAAAAGGGCGCGAACGCCAGCCACGAAGGGCAAAAACAAAAAAATAGAGAACAGGCTCGATACCGGTGTACCGGACCCGGCGGGAAGGGGAACCGGCGTCGAACTCGAAGAAAAAGTGAAGAAATCTTCAAAAAAAGTCAACTAGGACGAACGTCTGAAGGGCTCCACGGAAAAAGAGAGACTGGGCAAGATGGCACCTTTAGGCGGGAAGGGAACCGCGCATGCGTGTAGTATTCCCAAAGGCTTTCATAGAAAGCTGGGGAAATGCTCCGCACGGGGGCTCCATTGGCGCCGATGTCACCCATAAGTGAGGACTGACTTCCTGCTTGGTCCTGGAGAATCAACCTTTTCTGGTAGATTTTGGATCCCAGTCTTCCAACAGTAACAGATTGCAGGATTTTACTTAGAGGCCTATTCCTGAATGCTTAGTAACTCATAGCAATGCATGCATTATGTAACATAGACCTCATTCTATTCAATGGGACCTGTACATTAACAGTAGAGTTTCTAATGTGCACTACTGCATTAGCATGCACTAACACGCATTATCTAATCAGTCAGTAGGGCCCTTTGCATTAAGTGGGACCTGCTGTAAAATAACATATATTAAGAGGGTTAGCACGCATAGTGGCATTCCAAACCATACAGGTCCCCCTTCATGGCGTGAGGAAACCACCCCTGCCAGGCCCAAACAGTGATGCCAGTGTGACAAACCTACCATAACATGGGGGGTGGCTTGCTGCACTGCCTCCACTCCAAGCCCAGTGGTTCCTCCCTCCCAGACCAAAGGCCCACCTTTGATACGCCACTGAGCATGCCCTAACAGGAACTCTTAACTACAAAATGCAGTTTCAAAAGGCAACTTTTCTCTGTGAAATGACTTCATAGAGGCATGAGACATCTACTTATTTTTCTTAAATTCTGAGATTATGGTTGAGTAAATAAACCAGGAGAAAAATGGTCAGTAACCTTCAGTGACCTTATAAAATAGTAAACAAAGAAGTGCATCCAGTAGAGGTACTTTGAAAAAATATTTTAACACTGGTATCAGTTTGCAATAGCAAATTAAGAAAAGATTTGTTTCATTACATAAGGGAGTGAGGGATGGTTGGGTTTCATGAAAAACTTTAGAAAAAGAGAGTCCTTCAGATCTCCAATCTGACACTTGGGGTCCCTTTTGCAAATGTGCTCCAAACAGCTAATGCGTGAATAAGTGCACATTAACAGTTACTGTGTGACTGAGCCATTTAGCGTGTGCTAAATCATGCACTAACTGCTTAATGAATTGAGGTCTGAGTAGGTTATGGGAGGAGAGAGCATAAACTGAACACTGCAGTTAAGGCAGGGCAATTACCATGTTCTGTCAATGTCACAATTAGTCTGTGTGTACTTAATGCCACCTCAACAGGAGGTATACATGCATCCACACTAATTGTGAGTTCACTTAGGCCCCTTTGCCATATGCTGCCTCCCATCCCCCCTGAATGCACAGAGCCGTTGTGCATGCTGCGGGGAATGAGGCAGCACGGGGGCAGAGTGAGGGCGGAGCGTGGGTGGGACCGACACCCGGACGTACAGAGCCGATTCCAGTGAAGTCCCTGTATGTCCGGGGATTGCCTGAGGAACGCACTGCTTATTCCACCTCTGAGGTGGAATAAGAGTGGGGCACCCCTCTGATCCTGGCCGGCAGCCCACCCCTCCCCCTCGGAGCAATGGGACACTCATGGTGAATCACGGTAACCCTATCCGGGCCCCAGTGGCCCCTGTCGGGGTCGGGTGGTGGGGAATCAGGGGTCACAATGGCAGCAGGCAGGTTGTGCCATGGGAAGGATATCCCTGTGGCAATGCAGGGGCACGCTGGGCTCTCCCAGGGCTCAATCCTGCACCCGCGGGGCCATCTTGCTCCCAGTGCAGAATCAGGACAACAGGCTCGTCCTGACCGGGGGTGCCCAGATGGCCCGGACGTGCCCCTTAGGCCTCCACATGCATGGTAAGGGACGTTTCCATGCGGTAAGTGAAGAGGATATGCTGGGCACACCTCTATGCGTTACCATATGACTTTGGTACTTACTGCACATTGAGTTCGCTACTTAAGTGCAATAAGTGCAATGTTTACTGCCTTTACTAAAAGAACTCCTTGATCATTTTACAATAATTAACCTGTCACTACAATCTAAGTTGCAGATGACAAGTTACACCTATTGTACACCGCCTTGGGTGAATCTCTTTATAAAGGTGATTAATAAAACCTAATACATGAATAAATAAAATACATGAATCTGGCCTTGTTTGCATTTAAGCACGAGTTACCTTTTAAGCATGAGTGCTCTGTAGACTGCCTTTGGCTATGAACGTGACATCAAAACCCTGGGTAATTACATTGCACAACTCACTCTTACTAATATTATACTTGTTTCAAATTCACATAAATAAGAAAACTTCCTGGGAGCCTGCAACACATGCACTGGGCTTACAGGAAAGGTGCCTAGAAGGCCCGAGAGAATACATTCCCCTTCCAAAGGTTCCCCAGATTTCTTCCTCCTTGTAAATACATATTTTCTCTTGATTGTTGAACACATGAAATGTCTGTAACTGTAAGGAAATGAAGGGGAGTATGAAACCAGCATTAGGCTTGATGAAAAGCAATTTCTAAGTCTAATGCTCCCTGTCATGGGTCGTTGTAATTCATTAGGCTATAGAAAAAAAACAGCATTTTCTCTGTGCTTGGGGGGGGGAAAAGAGAGACTATGTTTTACAAAGGAACATGCAGATGCAAAATGTTCTGTTTCTCCTAGGAAGTGGTACAAATGTCACCCTTGTTCACTCTCTCACCCTAAGAGAAGATTTTCCCAAGCAAGGTCATTGCTGAACAGTTTTTGAAGCAGGACGATGCTGTAGCTTAGAAATCTGTCCACCTGAGACTGTAATGACCCACCTGAGAGCTAATATCAGCAAACAACTTCATAAAAGGGCAATGAGACTTTCCTTTCATGTCTGTAACTGCAGGTAAAGAGTCTATTAGCAGTGTGAATGGCAGGGATAGCTGAGGCAGGTCAGCTTATTTATTTAAGTTTATCTACCATCTCCCTTGGGAAACTTGAGAGAATTTACAACATAGTCTATACAACATCAACCGCAATATCGCTCTACGCTTATCATACTGCACACTCCACACTGTGCCCTCCGCTCCATCCACATGGATCAGCTCCATCTTCCACCCCCCTCACAGGCTCATCTGCATTTTACTTTCTCAGCCCTTCCTTATGGAATAGTCTCCCCCCAGACTTCTGATTAGAACCTTCATTTCCCAAATTCAAGGCCCAGCTCAAGACCCATCTCTTCTGTAAAGTCTCCAACCTCTTGCCCTGACCGCCCTTAATCCCTGACCCCCCATCTTTACTCCTGCCTATTCCCCTGCCCTCTTGTGCCCTCTTGTGCATATCCCCCATCTCCTCTATTCCTCATTGTCCATGTGTACTATTTGCTTTCCTGTATTTTATTAGAGTTTGCTTTCTTTTTCTAAATGTTATATATTATTTTTATTTTACTGTAAACTGCTCTGCTGTCCCCCCAAAGGGTGGTATATCAAATTTTAATAAGCATAAAACAACAAATATTAGCCTACAGTAAAATCAGTAATACAAGCCCCCAAACCCCACCCCTAGCAGTACAGAAACCCTTCAAAGGCCATGGGGACAGTCATGTTTTACAAAGCTTCTGAAAGGCAACTTGATTCCATGCAACTTTTAGATCTTGGGGCAGACTGTTCCACCACACTGGGGGTATGTTTACTTTGCCGGCCTAATGGATAACATTTGCACTATGTCCCATTGAATAACATGGGCCCTAGTTGCAGATAGGACGGGTTAACCATTAGCCTGGCTTAGTAAACATACTCCTGGATCTTTGCAAGAGAATGCATAAAAGGAAAGATGGCAGAAAGAATAGGAAGAGGCAGTAGAGATGAAAAACAAAAGAGGGTCCCACTAAAACAGGTTATAATTTAGTTGGCGGAAGCCATTGAGAAAAGCCTGTCAAAAGACTGACCTCCTCTACTGAACATCTACTTAGTGGAGAGCATCATTTTCTGTTGTGCATCAGAGAGGTTGCTCTGTCATGAGACAATTGCATGTGAGTGACAGTACATAGATATCCAGGGTCAAAGGCAAGAGCTTGAAAGCAATGGAATGGTATAGGCCACTGGGATCATGGCCAAACAGTTTGTCCAACACTGGATCAACACCTAGAGATTTGGGTTCAAGGCACAAGACTTCTCATTTTGGGTCTTCCAACCAAAGGGGTGTTCTGCTGCCGTTATGTTTCCAATATAAGATGGGGCATTTCAGCTTATGATAGAACCCATGGCTTCTTTATATAATGGCTTGAACAATAAAATTGTTTTTAATCAGTATTAAACAGAACTTTACATGCATGCTCCATATGGTACATTCATAAGGATAGCATAAATAGGAAAGATTCTGATTTGGAGAGTGAATAATAAAAGTCCGACATTACCAGTCAAGAGGTCTGAATGAACAATTTTAATAATGTCAAAATTTCCTGGACGAAAATCCCCAAACGCTCTTATAATAAAAAGGAATCTATAATAGAAATCTCCAGGATGTGTCTTGCCTTCAGTTATTAAAGTTACATATCTTAAAGTAGTCTTGATTCTGTCCCTAGGGACTTCTCTACTTATAGACTTCTACTGGTTTGTCTGATCAGTTTATGCTTTAGGCAAGAATGCTGTTGAAAGGTAATATTAACTTCATGCTAAATAAGGAAGTAATTACTTGTGATCAGAATTAACTGTAAATTCATGGGAAGAACAATTTTCAAAGCTATGTACTCAGGTGACCCTCCCTTTACCCAGTAAGGATATGCATTCATTTTAAAACTGATGCTGAAATTTGAAGAATGGGGGCATTTTTGGTTTATATACTTTTAAACAGCAGTCTCTGTAACATTTGGAGCAATGGTCCCAAATCTGTCCCCAAGTCAGTCTGCTTTTCAGGATATCCACAACAAATACTGTATACATGATGTGTTTTACTTACAAAGGGGAAGGACATACAACATATCACGGATATTCGTTGTGGATATTCTGAAATCAGACCAGCCGAGGCTATCTGAGAAAAGGTTTAGGAAACAGTGATTTGAATGATATTTTTATACATCCAAGACATTCCCACTAACTGCAGCCTTGCAAATATTCATAGTCAGGGTATGCATCAAAGATGCAGAGATGCCATATTGGCCAGTTCCTGGAGTGAGACCTTTTGGCCAGTCCTGGTTTGGAACTTATATTCTAAAGCCATATGGTCTTTGCAGTCCCCAAGTCTGCCCATGGAAATTAGTCCCATAATACATCATGATTAGGGTTATCAGAAATCCAAGGCTAGTCTAAAATCTCTCTCTTGGAATAGTCACACCTTTACTGGACTTCTGCAATATCATCTACCAGGGCCTACACAAACATACCCTCTACACACTACAAATGGCCCAAAATCCTGCTGTTCGAATAATGACTAGTGCCCTTTATCGTTCACACATCACCCCCATATTGATACAACTACACTGGCTTCCCATCTCAGCTAGGATCCAATATAAAACCCTCATCACAATATTCAAGATACTCCACAAGGAATCCACTACATGCCTCCAACCTCTAATCTCAACTAATATCAACCAAAGACTGTTAAACTTCACCATCAACCTGCTCAACATTCCACAGTTAAAGACAAAAAGCAAACAGTCCAACTGCAATAGAACATTCATACCGTTTGCCCCATCCATGTGGAACAAATTACTACCATCATTGCAAAGCCTATCAGACCTGTCAGACTTCAGAAAGAAACTGAAAACGCACCTCTTCAAGGAAGAATATAACGCCCCCCCCCCCCCAAAACTGGAGACTCAACCATCATAAATCCTTACTGTAAAATCCCATGATTCAACCCAACAGACTAACAATCTAAAAAAGGACTCATTAAAACAAACATAATGTTGTAAATAGTTCATATTTATTTATACCAATTGTTATCCAGTTATATTATTAAGCTATTATACTGTTCCAGTTCTCTGTAAATCATCATACCTTTGGTCATGTTAATAAGTTGTTAAATGTAAACTGCTTTGAATAGTAGAAAGGTGGTATACAAATAAATTTAAATAAATAAATACAAATTAATGGTAACTTGGCAGCTGAAGCAATCTATCTGAAAGGAGCTACACAGCATTCAAATGTATCCAAAAGCAATCCATGACTTTTTTGATTTTAGTTCTCCAAACATTATTTCAGTTTTGGTTCGGTTTAAATCAAAAATGCTTCACATTTCTAATTCTAATTTCAATTTATAAAAAAAACCCCAATGAAGCAATTAACTATAGGCCTAAATGATAGCCATACCCAGCAACTGATTATCCTTATTAGGTAAATATAGTTTGCCATTTGGTTGTTGCACTATGATGTGTCACTGTACCAAGAAATCACAAGCTACTATCTAATTCTTCCACCAATATACCTTATTAATTAAGCATTTTTCTCCATGGGTACAAAATAGGAACAAATGCATTATGAACTGGGCCCAAATGGCTACCAAGCAAGTCTGGAGGCTCTTGCAAAAGTCTCCAGTGACCTGTTCCTGGCCAAATCCAAGGGCCTTACTCGATCCTCATCCTTCTTGACCTATCTACTACTTTTGACACTGTTGTTCACCTCCTCAATACCCTGTTCTTGCTTGGCTTTCAGGACTCTTTTCTGTCTTGGTTTGCTTCTTATCTCTCCCATTGCATGTTCAGTGTATGCTCTGGTGGATCCATCTCTTCTGCTGCTATCCTGATTTCAGTCGGTGTACTTCAGGTCCCTGTCTTGAAACCCCTTCTCTTCTCTCTCTACACCCAACTAACTCAACCCTCGATTGCCTCAAAAATCCAAGTTATCAATGTCTCTGTATAATGTACATTACCAAGTTTAAGTTACAATATAAATCTCTTTGACTGAAATGATAAGGTGGTATAATAAACCTTTTAAATAAAATAATTCCCTTGATGTCCTGTTCACCTCCCATGCTTTTCAGTACCATTGTTATGCTGATGACGCTCAGATTTACCTCTCTGTACCAGAGATCTCTCTAGGAATACAGGTCCGAATCTCAACCTGCTTGCCTGATACTGATGGCTAATGTCCTGCTGCTGCCTATTTGTTGTTAAGTGCCGTCAAGTCGGTGTAGACTCCTTGCAACCCCCTGGATAGGTGACCTAAACTTTGTTCGGTCTTCAGCCAAGCAGCTTATTGTTGATAGAGTTGTATCCATAGCTGCTGTTATTGTATTGATCCATCTCATTGCTGGATTTCCTCTTTTACAGTGACCTTCTACCTTGCCAAACATTATGTCTTTCTCCAGTGATCTCTCTCTTCGCATGATGTGTCCAAAGTATGAAAGTCAAAGTCTTGTCATCTGAGCTTCTAAAGAAAGCTTACGCTTGATCTCCTCTAGTACTGACTGGTTGGGCAGTCCATGATATACACAGTATTCGTCTTCAGCACCATAATTCAAAGGCATCAATTTTCTTCTTGTCTATCTTTTTCACTTTCCAACTTTCGCATCCATATGATGTTATTGATAATACCATGGCCTGGACAAGTTGAATATTTGTAAGGAGAGAGACATCTCTGCTCCTGAGAATCTTGTTTAGGTCCTTCATAGCCATTCTACCAAGAGCAATACATCATCGAATTTCTTAACTGCTAGTCCTTTCTTTATTGATTGTTGATCCAAGTAAAGCTGCCAAATATTTCAATTTCTTCTCCATCAATAATGAACTTATTGATTTTGCCAGTTATCAGGATCTTGGTCTTCTTAACGTTAAGCTGCAGACCCATTTTAAGACAATATTCCTTGATCTTGAGAAGCAAATGTTTCAAATTGTCTTCACTTTCAGCCAGTAATGTGGTATCATCAGCATAGCAAAGATCGTTGATGAGTTTTCAACCAATCTTCACAGCTCGGTTGTCTTCATATAGTATTTAGTTCACACCTTTCCAATAGTAGCTCAAGGCGAGTTACAATCAGGTACAGTAGGTATTTTCCTGTCCCTGGAGGACTTACAATCTAAGTTTGTACCTGAGGCAGTGGAGGGTTAAGTGACTTGCCCAAGGCTGCAAGGAGTGCCATTGGGATTCAAACCCTCATCTCTTTGGTCAGAGGCTACTGCTCTAACCACTGGTTAGAACATAGCCAAGACAGAGCTTCTTATCTTTCCCCTTAAACTCATTTCAGTAGATAAGTGTCATCCTCCCTGTCTCCTCAACTCAAAAACTTGGGGTCATCTTTGACTCTTCTCTCTTTCTCTACACTTTCCAACAGATAGCTAAAACTGATCATTTCTTCCTCTACAACATTAGCAAAATGTGGCCCTTTCTTTATGAATATACTGCCAAGACCTTTATCTACTCTCTCATCACCTCCTGTCTAGACTATTGTAATTTATTCCTAGCTCTCCTTTGATCTCTTCCAAACTAAACTACAGTGGTGTGCAAAAGTCTGGAATCACTTGTAAGTTTTGCATGTTTCATACTTTCTAACATTTTTTTTAAATGGTTAATTTTCCAGTTGCTATGCTCATGTAGCTCCTCTTCTCAAGTCACTTCATTGGCTCCCTATCCATTTCCACATAAAGTTCAAACTTTGTCTCATGTTTTTCCTACTCACCTACATGTGCATTCATAACTACCACTTTTCTGAGTAAGACCAAAAGTCCATCAAGCCTGGTGTCATGCTTCCAACACTGGCCAATCCTTGTCACAAGTATGGGACTGTATTACCCATCCCTCTCCCAAAGGGAGTGTATCCACAATCCTCTTTAAGAGAGTCTGCAGCCCAGAGAAGGGCTTGGGAGGGCATGGCTCACAGGGAGAGGTTAAGAACCCAGCAAGCTGCAGAAGGGAGAGAGGCCTGTGGAGCCAGAAGTCCTTCCAAGGCAAACTGTGCAAGAGAGCCCCGAGGTAGGAGTTTTAATGGGGGATGGAGGAAGGGCCAGGAGAACCAGCTTATGGAGGTTTACCAAGCTGGGGGAGAAAAAAAATGTTTTTGTTTTCCCTGAACTGCTGTCTGGCCTGTGTTTTAAAGAAAACCTCTTCCCACCTGACGTCACACAACCAAACGGACATATCCCAAAAGTAGTACATTCTATGCTACTTATCCACAGGGATGAGTAGTGTTTTTTTCTTGGACAACATAAGAACACTAACTTTTATAGACATTTCCTCCAGGAATTTGTCCAAACCTTTTTTTAAACCTAACTACACTACCTGATTTTACCACATCCGCAGGCAATGAATTCCAAAGACTAATTATATACAGAGAGAAAAAATATTTTCTCCTATCTGTTTTAAATATACTACTTTGTAGCTTCTTTAGAAGCTCAGGTGACAAGACTTTGACTTTCATACTTTGGACACATCATACGAAGAGAGAGAGATCATTAGAGAAAGACATCCTTCTTGGCAAGACAGAAGGTCAACGCAAAAGAGGAAGGCCAGCAATGAGATGGATCAATGCAATAACAGCAGTTATGAGTACCAATCTGTCAACAATGAGTCACCTGACTGAAGACCGAAACCAATTTAGGACAATTATCCAGACTCATCGGCACTTAACAACAACAACTTCATGGTGTATTGCCTAGATCTTATATTTTCTGAAAAAGTAAACAGTCAGTTCGTGTGCACCCATTCCACTCCCCTCAGGATTTTATAGACCTCTATCATATCTCTCCTCAGCCATCTCTAAGGGATAGCAGCTGCTCATTACTTTTGCTCTCTTATCTCTCCTTACACCCCACCTCGGCAACTCTCCTCATTAAGCAAATCACTTTTATCTATGTCCACCTTTTCCACTGCCATCTCCAGACCCTGTTCCATCATGCCTGGCATAGTCTACCTGATTCGATAAGTCAGACTCCATCTCTAGTCCAATTCAAATCCAAGCTGAAAACTTATTTCTTTGAGACTGCTTTTGGATCCTGTCTACATCCATGTGCATTTTAATAATTTCCTTTAAGAATTAGTTATAGAAATTATTAGTAGTTGCAACACCAGAACAAAGAGGCAAATAGCTTCCTTCCTTCAGGGGCATGTTTAGTAAGCCCATGCCAGTAAAGCGCATGTGGGCTGCATTACTATCTCAGGAGGTCAGTACTAACTGCAGGGGGCATGTGCTTCTGTCTCTCTGCAGTTAGGGCAGACCCAGGACATGGTATCATGCAAACTAGCATGCGGATGCACTTAATACCAGCCATTGAGATGGTGTTAAGTGGACCCACGCTACGGGCATCAAGCCTGGTTAGCATGGACCACTAACTCTCATGCTAACCATGACTGCCTGCGATCTGCCCTTGTCCTGTCCCTGCCTAATGCGTGCTACCAGGGTAGAATGGGATTTTTAGGACTAGGGCCTGCGTTAATTTTTAGCATGTCACCCAGACTGCGCACTAAAACCCTCACTATCGGGTAGCATGGTTTAGTAAACATGCTCCTCAGTGAATAAGAAAATATTCACACCTTGAAAAGTGAGAGAAAAAATATCTGCACCTTAACAAGCCACCTAAGTGAGAAGCTTCAAAAAAAATATTAGTTTGGGCTGAGGGAGGGAGACAGAGACACATTGTCAATCACATGAAATGCACTGACAGGCACCAGCACAGGCAAATTGTATTTAACCATAATTTATAACTATAAGAGGCAAAAAATCTTTCCCACAACATAGAAATGAAAAGATGGAAGAAGAGAGTCATTTAGGATATTCATGTGTGCCAACCATGAAGATTTAACACAGTCAAAATGTAACATCTAGTTTCAACATCACTCATGAAAATGACTTGCAGTGTGCTGAATGCCTACATAAGCATGCGCCCCAAGAATTTCAATGCCCTGACTTGAAAAGAGAAACTCAATAGGATTAGAAGATGAAAACTCTGACTAAAAAAATCCATATCAAGTAGCACTGTATTTTGTAAACGCATTGCGAGCACTTAGACTCCAAGGGATAATTTTATAGGAAGCCGCAGAAAGTTACATGTCATTCATGCACAAATCACAGATTTGTAGTGATTCAAATGTGTAAATGATCCTTTATGTACATACTCTGGCCAGTCCCTGTTCTATAAGAATGCGCATGGAAGCCCCATGGCGCACGCTTTCACTGGCATAAATAATCATGCCTATTATAAAACAGGCATAAACTACATGCAAAAAAACATGCAATAACTATGCAGGACTTCATTAAATTATCCTCCGAGGGCATGCATACACTGAGACTTTGAATAGTGACCAATGTCAAAATACTGGCAAATGATTAAAATCTGCACTATTGATTTACAGCTTATTAATAACTTTTTCAGCTAGAATGCTTTACCCAGCAAACCATCTGTAAATAAATCAACCTTCAAAATTAATACCAGAGAAGTCTTACTTGAAACTATGTTGCTTTTCTGTTAACTGGTTATTCAGACCAAATGCACTACCTCAAGAAGCACTACCACCTGCTACTATATGGCATTGTACATTAAACTATAAAAATGGCAACTGATCTTTATGTGAGGAAAAATAAAGGCAAAAAAATAAGAGTTCACATAATTCAGAAGAATGCAAGAAGAGGAACATGGAAAAGAATATCAGATAAAGCTCACAGAGGCAAAGAAAGAAATAAGAATTGCAAAGCACAAGCAGAAGAAAAACTCGCTAAAGATGTCAAGGAAGTGATGAGACTTATCCGGAAACGTTGAGGAGGAGGAAGGTCAGAAATGGAATTATAAGACTGAGAGACGCTGAGTGGAGAGCTAATGAGGAAAAAACAGAAATACTAAACAAAAGCGCATATGGGAATGGAGTAGATACTACACCATTCACAGAAGAAAGTGCTTATGAACAGCTCTCAAAACTGAAAGTGGGCAAAGCCATGGAGTCAGATATAGTTAGGTACATGCCAGGGTACTGAGGGAACTTAGAGAGGTTCTGGCAGGCCTCTTAAGGATGTCTTTAATGGAGATGAAAGAAGCTCCATGGGATTGGAGAAAGGCTGATGTGGCCCCTCTTCACAAAAGTGGCAATAGAGGAGTGGTCAGAAACTACAGGCCTCAATGGTTGGAAAAATAATGGAATCACTACTGAAGGCAGGGATAGTAACGTTTCTACAGTCCAATGGGTTGCAACACCTGAGGCAACATGGTTTTACCAAAAGTGGAAGGTGCCAAGTGAATCAGATTGATTTCTTTGACTGGGTGACAAGAGAAATAGATTGAGGGCTTGCACCAGGTGTGGTTGATTTGGATTTCAGCAAAGCCTTTGATACTGGTTTTCAGAGAAAACTCATGAATAATCTGAGCAGTCTGAAGTTAGTACCAAAGGTGGTGAACTTGATTCAAAATTAGTTGACTGACAGATGACAGAGTGTGGTGGTAAATGGAATTCACTGGAAGAAAACAAAGGCAAGTAGTGGTGTGCCTCAAGGATTGGGCCTGGGGTCTATTCTTTTCACTATTTTTGCGAGTCATATTGATGAAGGATTAGAAGGAAAAGTTTGCCTTTTTGTGGATGACCCAAAGATGTACAATAGAGTAACCAACCCAGAGAGAGTAGACAACATGAGAAGTGATCTAAAAAAATTAAAAGAATGATTTAATGCTTGGCAGTTAAGATTTAATGTTGACTGCAGAAATCCAAAGGAGCTGTATGTGATAGGGAGGTTTATGTGCACGGACCAGGAGAGAGATCTCAGGGTGATAGCATCTGAGGCTCTCAAGTTGGCAAAATAACATAACAAGGTAGCAGCCAAGGACAGAAGGATGTTAGGCTGTATAGAGAGGGGCAGAAAGAGCAATGTAATAATTTCCATTTGCAGGTCAAGGGTGAAGCCTCACTTGGAGTACTGTGTTCAGTTCTGGAGGCCTATCTCACTAAGGATATAAAAAGACTTGAAGTAAGTCAAAGAAAAACAACTAAAATGGTGAGGAGTTTGAACAAGAAGATTTATGAGAAGCAATTCAAAGACCTAAGAGCATAAGAGATGCCATACTGGGTTAGACCAAGATCCATCAAGCCCAGTATTCTGTTCCGAACAGTGGCCAATCTAAGTCACAAGTACCTAGCAGTTTCCCCACAGGATACAGGTTCCACAATGCTTGTATTGGGGCAAGCAGTGGATTTCCAGGGTCCCCTGAATATGTATACCCTAGAGAAGATAGACAGGGGAGATATGATACAGGCATTAAAATTCTTGAAAGAAATTAATAGACAAACCTTTTCCCAAAGACAGGGAAATATAGAACCAGAGGATATGACTGATGCCATTTAACATATAAAAGAGATGGTATAAAATTATTCTTGAATGCACCCGGCACTATGCGTTTTTCTTTTTCGGTCTATACCTTTGGAACTCTCTCCCAACAGAACTCAGTCTTAGATCTTCCTTTCCCAAATTTAAGACATCTTTTAAAACTCACTTATTTCAACATGCATTCGGTCTTCCCTCCTCCATATCTTAAGATTCTTGATATCCTTATCAGTTCAATCTGCATTCAGTCTCCCCCTAACCCTTTTCAGGATTCTGTGCCTCCCCCTCCCCTTTTCTTTTACTCCAGTCCTTTTGTTTTTGCCTCTTTTATCTTATCAGTTTTATGGCGTTCCTCTTTCTTTTCTACTTTTGATTGTTTTTATTGTACACCACCCTGATGTAGTGAAGGACAGTACATCAAGATTTAAATAAACCATAAACCATTCTCCGCTTAACAGGTTACATATGTGTGAAGGGCAGGTGAAGGTATGATGGGTATATCTTCTAAAGACAAATAGGGGACTTTTAATAAAGTGAGCTACAAAATTAACTTGGCATTTTAGAACGGACATCTAGGAAGAATCTGGGATGTCCAGAGCAAAACATCCAAAAACCAGGGGAGTGACAGCAGTAGAGGCACATTTACATGCCGTCTGAAATCACGTCATCTCCACCCCAAATAATGAATGTCCAGGTAGGCAGTTCTGGAGATGTCCTCTCTCCCATGCACAGCAAGGCTGGGTATGTGCTTGGGTGTTGGCCATTTCACAAATGTGGATGTCCCCGAATTGGATGTTCGCAGAACCTGGGACTTTGACATCCCGGCCAGGGTATTTAAGATGGGGGGAGACTATGTCCTAGATTAGTATGCTATTTCAGATATCCAGATGTACAGTGGTGGAAATATTTATGCAAAATAGTCCATAAATGCTTGTAAGTGATTTTTTTAAATCTCCCTCATTATGTATATATTTACAAAACAAAGTTTAATATTTGGAATCATTTGGATGTGGTTGAAAACTACAGGCTGGTTAGTTTAACTTTAGTGGTGAGTAAATTATTGGAAACGCTGCTGAAAGAGAAAATAGTGAGGTTTCTGGAGTCCAGAGGATTACAGGATCCGAGGCAGCATGGATTCACCAGAGGCAGGTCTTGTCAGGCAAATCTGATTGATTTCTTTGACTGGGTGACCAGGGAGTTGGACCGAGGGAGAGCCCTAGATGTGGTGTATTTAGATTTCAGTAAAGCCTTTGACACTGATCCTCACAGGCGACTTATAAACAAACTGAGCACCCTAGGGATGGATCCTAAAGTTACTGCTTGGGTTAAAAATTGGTTGGGTGGGAGGCGACAAAGAGTACAGGTAAATGGAGCTCACTCTGAGGAGAAGGATGTTACCAGTGGTGTGCCCCGGGGATCTGTCCCTGGTCCGATTATTTTTAACATCTTTGATAGTGATATAGGGGAAGGGCTGTCGGGTAAGGTGTGCCTCTTTGTGGATGATACCAAAATCTGCAATAGAGTAGATACCCAGGAAGGTGTAGATAACATGAGCGGGACCTAGGCGTGGTTGTGTCTGATGATCTTTAAGTAGCTAAACAGGTAGAAAAGGCAACAGCAAAAGCTAGAAGGATGCTTGGGTGCATATGGAGAGGAATGGCTAGCAGAAAAAAAGAGGTGATATTGCCTCTGTATAAGTCTTTGGTGCGACCTCATTTGGAGTATAGTGTGCAATTCTGGAGACCGCACCTTTAAAAGGATGTGAACAGGATGGAGTCGGTGCAGAGGATGGCTACTAAAATGATTAGTGGTCTTCATTATAAAGCATATGAGGACAGACTTAAGGATCTTAATATGTACACCTTAGAGGAAAGGCGGGATAGAGGTGATATAATTGAGATGTTTAAATACCTCCGTGGCATACATGTTCAGGGAGAGAGCCTCTTTCAATTGAAAGCAAGTTCTGCTATGAGGGGACATGGGATGAGGGTGAAGGGAGATAGATTCAGAAGTAATATGCGGAAATATTTCTTTACGGAAAGAGTAGTGGATCTGTGGAATAGTCTCCCAGTGGAGGTGGTAAAGATGAGGACAGTAACTGAATTCAAAAAAGCATGGGACAAACACAGAGTATCTCTAAAGGTAAAAAGGGGACTGTTGTAGTTGTTGATATGGAAGGACAGACTAGATAGGTCATGTGGCCTTTTTCTGTCATCATATTTCTATGTTCTATGTTATCTCACATCATCCTTCCCAGAACATTTCTATAAAAATGCATATTTGGGCATAATAATTTTAATCATATTTAATAATCAAAATCTTAGATGCAGAGAGGTGCTAGGATCCAAAAGCTAATTGCAAGAGTGCCAAGGCTGATGTTTCACCTGGGGCACTTAACACCCATACACCAGTCCTGGTTCTCATACACAACCTTTACACTGATCAAGAAGCAACAGTTTGAACAGAACAAGGATAAATAGAATGATGTAAAATCAACAAAGATGTATAAGGCTGCATTCTTTCCCCATACCTATTTCATATATATGCAGAACAAATCATCAAAAAAGGACTGTATGAAGACAACCAAGGTGGTAGATTCATCAACAACAATATGCTGATGATACCACATTACTGCTATAAATGAAGACAATCTCAAACATCTGCTTATCAAGATCAAGGAACATAGTCTTAAAATAGGCCTGCACCTTAATATGAAAAAAACAAAGACCCTGACAAATTGAAAAATCAATTTCATCCTTGATGGAGAAGAAACAATGTAGACAGCTTAAACCTGCTTGGATCAATAATCAATAAAGAAAATGACAAGCAGTCAAGACATTCAATGATGCAATGCTATTGGCAGAATAGCTATGAAGGACCTAGACAAGGCTCTCAAGTGCAGAGATGTATCTTTGCATACAAAGATTCATCTTGTCTAAACCATGGTATTTTCAACATCATATGGATGAAAAAGTTGGAGTGTGTCGCAAAAAAACAGAATGAAAATTAATGTCTTTGAATTATGGTACTAGGGAAGAATATTATATATACCACGGACTGTCAAATGACAAGATTTCAGCTTTCATATGCAATGAGAGAAATCAGTAGAGAAAGACATTATGTTTGGCAAGGTCGAAGGTCAATGCAAAACAAGAAGGCTAGCACTGCACTGGATCGATACAACAACAGATATGGATGCCACTCTATCAACATTTACTGTAGCTACCTGACTAAAGGCTGAACAAAGTTTAGGTCAACTATCCACAGAGTCCCTGTGAGTCGATATCGACTCTATGACACTTAACAACAACAACTTGCAAAACGTAGACACAGTAATCTGCACCATCTCTAAGGCTGGTGCAAGTCATCGCACATTAACTTAAGGCACATTATAAAATACTAGCGTAAGCGGTAGACAAAGTCAAGAATGTATATACTTGACTTTATAAAATAGGCATGAAATACATGTGTTAAAATGTGTGTTAACTAGGTGTAACTTTATAAACTTACCATCTTCGAGGATAATTTTATAGTAGAGTACCAGGTTTGGGAGGGCCAGTAGAGGCCTACTTAGGTGCTATTTTATAAAGACACTTAGAGCCCCATTCCAGGAGGGGGATGTCCGGATGTCCCCACTGAAGATGGGGCAGTTAGGACCCGATTCTGGTCTGTGGGAACAAAATGTTCCCACAGGAGCCAGAATCAGACTGGAGGGCAGTCCGGCATGCCCACTCCACCTCCCCACAGGCACCCCCGGCATCCATGGCTCCGGCCTTCCAAATTCCCACTGCCCAACCCACGGCTGGCCCCGCACCTAGCCCTGGCAGTGGCTCCCCTGCCCCTATCTGTCAAATTGTGCAGTTTATATCACCTCTGAGGTGCTATAAGCAGCACGTCCCAGCAGCACGTACAGGGCTGTGACCTGAATCTGCCCTCTACATGCTGCCGTGCTGGCCTGCCCCCACTCTGCCCCGATCCTGCCCCCTCCTGCCAGATCTCGCTGTCTTGATGCACAGGGCGTATAGGGAAAGCAGGTTGGGGAATAGGGTACAAGTGGCTTGCGGGGCTGCATGTCCCAGCTGCATGTCCCTCCTTAGGCACTTAAGTTTTTTCAGAAAAATTAGTGTAAGAAGTAGAGACTGTGCCTTAAATTCAGGTGTAGACACACCTGCTCAACAGTAGGTGAAATGAATGCATGCAAAATGTGCAAAAATGGGCTTAGATTAACATATTTCATAATCAATATGCATGCTTGCATACTTCACTCACGCTCCACCCAAATCATGCCTCCACTTACGACCACAGCAAAGTACATGCCTCTATGCCTATGCGTGTAATTTTATGCCAGTATTTTAGATGTATGTGATGCCATACCTGCAAAAACTGCTTTAGAAAATAACTACCTTCATAGGGCAATAACACAATTATCTCAGTCTTTGATGACCTAAATATACTCCATTAACACATTCCCTGTACTTTATCATGAAATTTCTTAATCTCTACAGTATATACTGATTTTCCTGTAACTATCAATGTATTGTTCGGTGTTGTTTTAAAAAATATCAGTTTAGTGAGACCTACACCAGAGAACTTCTAGAAAGAAATACCTCCTGGCTTTCTTAAAGCAATTGTAAATATATCATGCAGTTCCATGTTATTCTTTCAGAGGGTTAGAAAGGGCTACTTGTGTTGTTCAATAAACAAACATAATTAGTCTGATAGTTTGCACGTTCAGTTCTTCAGCTCATGAGTTACAACCCTCAATCTTCCTCTTTAGTCCTCCTGCACCCCTTACAATCAGAATCAAGCCACAAGAACAGAATCTGCAAGTAAATAACAGATTCTATGCAGGCCAGAGCAGAGAAAGCTTAGCAAATGGAGAAAGATGAATAATCAAATCTAAAATTCAAATCCAACAGCCTTTCTATGTTGCATGAATATAAAATTACTACAACCTTTCTGCATTCACGTATTTTCTGGGACTTCTATGTCCCCTGCCTCATCTATCCAGCTGTGATTTTCCCTCTGCGCTGATGAGCTTTACCACGAGGTTAGAAAGGCTAGCTCAGCTCTAACATTTCTTCTTTAAGTGTCTTAAAATTTGTTCTGCTGAAAACCTGTCAATGAATGAAAACTGAGCAGCATTTACAGGGTTCGACACCAAGGGGAGTTCAGAGGGAAAATGTCTCAGAAAGCTTGAAGCACAGAGCAGAGGTGAACTGAACTGGGGTGAAGGTGAAGGAGCATATTTCATTCAATTCTTTCTAATATTGCATTTTAATGAGAGGAAATAAAGTAGAACTATCTTTATAGGTCGGTTTTGATTTGTTTGCCCCTTGTAGCCGCCATGGGGTTTGATTTCTCTCCACAGTAATAAATAAAGAATTACTGAGATTAATTGACATGACTTGATAAGCATCAGTGGAGATATTTCTGAATTAAGGACAGTTCCTTTTTTTCTATAAGTTGGTTAAGGGATATGTGGAGGGTAATTTTATGAAGTTCCATGTAGTTAACACACGTTTTTCTGCATTCAATTCACACCTATTTTCTCAAGTGAAGTACACACATACTTGACTTTATAACGTATGGGCATAAATGGGTGAAATGTTTACTTACAGCTGCCCTAGGGCTGGTGTAAATGCCTGCACCAAGAATTGTGAAGAACAGACAAATTATAGTTTTTACAAATTTATGTGTGTATTTGTGTGCTTCACCCACACTCTACCCAAACTCCACCCATGCACATGCCCACAGTGAAAGCATATGCCATTGAGCTGACACATGTACTTACAAAATCATAACTGGCTAAAGTATACTCGCCAATGCCCATTAACGTGTGTAAATCAATAAAGTATTTATTTATTTAACAGGATTGTACTGCCTTATCATTAAGTTAAAGCAGTTTACATTTAAACTCAACTCAACAGTTACATTACAACAAGGGTATCAAACTTGGAGAACATGAACATTTAAAAAGGAGATAGAGCAGCTTTTAAACTAGATAATAGGGGAAAGTCGACAGTCGCCCAAGAGCGCATGGTTCAGAAGAATGTATCCATGAACAAAACAGGGAAGTTAGAACATCCAAACAGAGAGGTTCCAATAAAGATAAGAGTTACCCAGATGCCCTTAAGTACAGAGCTGAAAGATTCCAAATTACCCCTATCAAATGATAACCAGATTAATATGATTGAAATACAACCACGAAAATGCCTGTATACAAATGCTAGAAGTCTAAAAAAATGGGAGAGTTAGAATATATAGCTCTAAATGAGAGGTTAGATATGATTCATATCTCAAAGACCTGGTGGAAGGAGGACAACCAATGGGAAACTGTGATACCTGGGTACAAACTATATCGCAATGATAGAGTAGATCAAATAGGTGGAAGGGTTGCGCTCTGTTAGAGAGGGCTTTCAGTCACCTGGTCAAAATGAACTGAAGGATAATGAAATGGTGAAAGAAATCAGGGAAGCTAACAAATATTAGACTGCGGGGTTCTGTTCTACAATGGTTTTGTTCTTTCCTTACAGCTCGCTCGTTCACTGTGCACTTGGGTAACCACTCCTCTTCCTCTCTCCCTCTTGTCTGTGGTGTTCCGCAGGGGTCTGTTCTTTCTCCTTTATTGTTTAATATCTTTCTCGCTCCTTTGCCTCTTGCGATTCAGCAGTTTCCAGTGTCTCCTTACATCTATGCGGACGATATTATTCTCCTCTGTCATGTCTCTCCCCTCACTTTGGATATTGCCCCACTAAATTATTGTCTCTCTCACATCGCATCCTGGCTTTCTCAGAACTTTCTTCACTTAAACCCCTCAAAATCCACGGCTATGTGGGTATCTCTTAGTGGTTCTTGTCCTGCTGTTTCTCCTATGATTGATTCGGTTCCTATTCCTCTTGTTTCTTCTTTCCGCTACTTGGGGGTTACTCTTGATTCAGCACTTTCTTTTCATGATCACATTTCTTCACTCACCCGACGGTCCTTTGTGACTCTTCGGCAGATTTGGGCTACTCGTTCTCTCTTTTCCCCTGACTCTTTGGTCACTCTTGTCCTGGCTTTGGTAATTAGTAGACTTGACTATTGTAATGTTTTTCTGGCTAACCTTCCTAACTATCAGCTTAAACGGTTGCAATCCATCCAAAACACCGCAGCTCGCCTTATCACTTTTTCCCGGCCTTTCGACCATGTCACTCCCCTCTTTCTTCGTCTGCACTGGTTGCCTCTTCGTTTTCGCTATCAATATAAGTTTCTGATTCTGATTCACCGTACTATCCATACTGGCCATCCTTTGTATCTTGCGGATCTGATTTCTCTTCACACACCCTTCCGTCAACTCCGGTCTATCCACGCTAATCGTTTATCATTACCTTCTCCGTCACAGGCCCGTCTGGAGCAGACTCGACATTCCGCCTTTTTTTTTCTTGGTCCGTTTCTCTGGAATTCTTTGCCACCTTCCCTCAGGTTAGAATCTTCATATCCTCAATTCAAGTCATTACTCAAAACCCATCTGTTCACACAGGCTTTTGACCTCCTCACCAGTACCCCCCCCCCCCCCTGAATTTGTAGTTGGTTTCTTGTTTTGTGCTGTTTGTCTGTTGGTGCCCTGTCCTTCCTTGTTTTGTATTTAGTTTTATCTATTTTATTTTAGTTACTTGGTTTTACTGATGTGTGCTGTGTGCTTTGCTTTCCTATCATTTTATGGCGTTCTTTTCTATGATTTGCAGTGTGGACCTTTTATTGTACACCGCTCTATGCCTAGGCCGCAGCGGTTTATCAAATGTTTTAATAAAGATAAAGATAAAGTTACAATATGGTAATAATAATGGGTGATTTAAATTACCCCAGTATCGACTGGGTCAGTGTCACTGCAGGACATGCTATGGAGATAAAGTTTCTAGATGAAATAAATGACTGCTTTTTGGAGCAGCTGGTTCATGAACCAACAATAAGGGAAGCTATTTTGGACCTAATCCTTAGTGGCATGCAGGATCTGATGCAAGAGATAAGGGTGTTGGGGCCACTTGGCAGTAGTGATCATTGCATGATTGCATTTGATTTAATAAATGAAAGAAGGATGGCAAGGAAATCCAAAGTATTCCCATTTAACTTTCAAAAGGGAGACTATTATAAAATGAGGAAAATAGTTAACAAAAGACTAAAAGGAGCTGCTGCAAAGGCTAAAGATTTGCATAAAGTGTGGGCTTGTTTAAAAATACTATCTTGGAAACCCAGAACAGATGTATTCTTTGCTTTAAAAGAAGGAAGACCAAAAAACTACCAGCATGGGTTAAAGGTGAGGTCAGAGAGGCTGTTGCGGCCAAAAAAGCATCTTTCAGGAAATGAAAAAAGGAAACAAATGACGAAAATGCGAAACAACATCGGCTTTGCCAAGTTAGATGCAAGGCATTGATAAGGCAGGCAAAGAGAATTTGAAAAAAAGCTTGCCGTGGAAGCAAAAATGCATAATAAAAGCTTTTTCAAGTACATTCGTAGCAAAAAAACTGTGAGCCAGTCAGTTGGGCCAATAGCTGATAAGAGGGGTAAAAAGGGCACTAAGTGAAGACAAGGCCATAGCGGAGAGACTGAATGAATTCTTTGCTTCGGTCTTTACTAAAGAAGATGTAGGGAATTTACCCGGGCCTGAAATGGCATATAAAAGGTGATGTATCAGAAGAAATGAAAGAAATATCAATAAACCAGGAAGATATATTACAACTATTTGATAAACTGAAGAGTACCAAATCACCTGGACTGGATGGTATACATCCAAGGGTACTGAAAGAACTGAAATATGAGACTGCAGACCTTCTACTAGTAATCTATGAACTATCATTAAAATCAACTGTAGTATCTGAAGAATGGAGAATGGCCAATGTAGCGCCAATTTTTAAAAAGGGTTCCAGGGGTGATTCAGGAAACTACAGACCTGTGAGTACGACATCAGTACTAGGCAAAATGGTAGAAACCCTTATAAAGAATACAATTACTGATCATGTATACAGTCATGGTTTAATGGGAGAAAGTCAATGTGGATTTAGCCAAGGAAAGTCTTGTCTTACTAATCTGTTATATTTTTTGAAGGTATGAATAAACAGGTAGACAAAAGGTGAGCTGATTGATACAGTGTATCTGGATTTTCAGAAAGCCTTTGACAAGGTCCCTCATAAGAGACTCTTAGCGAAATTAAAAAGTCATGGGATTGGAGGCAGTGTACTATTGTGGATCAGAAACTGGTTAAAAGATAGAAGGCAGGGCTAAATGGCCAATTTTCACAATGGACAAAAGTAAATAGTGGAGTACCCCAGGGATCTGTGCTGGGCCCGCTGCTTTTTAACATATTCATAAATGACCTGGAAATGTGAATAACGAGTGAGGTTATCAAATTTGAAGATGACACAACATTATTCAAAATTGTTAAAACCCAAGAGGATTGTGAAAAATTGCAAGAGGACCTTGATAAATTGGAAGACTGGATGTCCACATGGCAGATGAAATTTAATGTGGACAAGTGCAAAGTTATGCACCTACGAAAGAACAACCCAAACTTTGGTTACATGATACAAGGTACCACATCTTAGTAACCACTACCCAAGAAAAAGATTTAGGAGTCATCATGGATAATACGTTGAAACCCTCCGCCCAGTGTGCAGCAGGAGCCAAGAAAGCTAATAGAATGCTAGGAAACATAAGAAAAGGAATGGAGAATAAAACAAAGGATATTTATAATGCCTCTGTATCATTCCATGTTTCAATCACACCTTGAATATTCTGTGCAATTCTGGTCGCGGTATGTTATAAAGGATATAGTGGAATAGAAAAAGGTACAGAGAAGAGCCACCAAAATGGTAAAGGGGATGGAAGGATACCCCTTTGAGGAAAGGCTTAAAAGGTTAGGGCTCTTCAACTTGGAAAAGAGAAGGCTGAGGAGAGATATGATAGAAGTCTATAAATTAATGAATTGAGTGGAACAGGTTAATATAGATCAGTTGTTTATGCCATCAAAACATAGAAAGACTAGAGGACACAAAATGAAGCTACAATGTAACCCATTTATGACTAATAAGAGAAAATATATTTTCACTCAACACGTAATCAAACTCTGGAATTCATTATCGGAGGATGTAGTAAAAGCTATTAGTGTAGCTGGGTTTAAAAGAGGTTTGGACAAGTTCCTGGAGGAAAGGTCTATAAACCATTATTAAAGAAGACTCAGGAAATCCACTGCTTACCCAAGGACGTTCATTGTGGAAGCTGTGGACTTTGGGTACTTCTGACCTTGATTGGCCACTGTTTTGGAAACAGGATACTGGGTTTGATGGACCTTGGTCTGACCCAGAATGGCATTTCTTATGTATGAAACTCAGGGTTTAGCAAGATCTGAGGAACATTGGATATGGTCATAAAGCTTTTGAGTTAAGTGATATTTCCATAGTAGTCAGTGAATAGGAAGGTTCTGAGTTTCCTGTGGAAGTCCTTTGTGTCCGCAGTTGACCTCAGGTCCTCTGGTAGCGTGCTCCATATTGTTGGTGCTGCTATGGAAAATGTCCTGGTGCAGGTGGTCTGTTTACTTCTTGCCTATTAGGTAGTTTATGGTATTGGACCTTCTAGGTCCAATTTCTGCGTCTTGTGTTATAAGCGATTGTAGGGTGTCAGCTGTTTTACGGTGAATGACTTTGAATGTAGCGATAATGATCTTGTATTTTATACGGGCATGTATAGGGAGCCAGTGGAGCTGTTTCAGGATGGAGGTGATGTGGTCTTGTCTTGTGGATCCTGTTATGATATAGGCTGCCATATTCTGTGTCACTTGGAGGGAGCTTAAGGCGTTCTTAGGAAGTCCTTGATAGATTAAGTAACAGTAATCCAGGAATGGCATAATTGTTGCTTGACAGACCATCCTAAAGTAGTCATGGTTGAGTTCTTCTCCATCTGCCTCACTTACAGAGGTCCACAGGCAACAATAGAAGCCCTTTCAACCATTCTAGAATCGGCATATACATACACTCAATCACACAAACCCCTCCTAATCCTAGGACACTTTAACCTCCCATCCACCATCCCATGAGAAGCTCATGCTTTCCTTCAAGCCATGGACAACCTACAATTCACTCAAATAGTCAGTACACTGACCCACAAACAAGGAAGCACCCTGGATCTCATCTTTGCTCCTACAAATATGATAGCCAAGAGGTACATATCTCAGCCTGCTATTGAGCCAGTACCAGGTTAGACCACTACATGCTCAGATTCGATGCTACACTTGGACCAAGCAAATGGACTCAAGAGGAACCTATACAAAAATAAAGAAGGTTCAAAAGATTTGGGAAAGATCAATTAATTTAAGAGGTCATACTATAGATCTCCCAAGACATGAACAACCTAGAGAATATAATAAATACTTGGAATGAAGTTATCTCCAAAGCAGCTGCAACCCAAAACAGCACCAATTTCAAATTCAGACCCACCGCACTATAGTACTCTAACATCAGAAATTAAAACGATCACTCAGGAAATTTGAAAGAAAATGGAGATGAACCAAATGCATTGAGGACCAACAATATTACAACCTTAAACAGCAAGAATATAGCATACTGATAAACAGATGCAAGAAGGAATACCACACTAATCTGTTAATGATTTCCCTCAATTGACCTAGAAAGCTCTTTGAAATTGTACGCAAACTCATGAAAGACCCTAATCAAAGTACAGTGAACATCAGATGGCACTCTTCTTACAAATGAGAAATGCCAATGGAATTCCAAACAGTAACTCACTAGCCACCAATATGCCTACATGCTGTCATCATGCGAAACCATGGGGTACCTTTTACCTCCTACCCTTTAACAACTGAAGAACATCATAACCACCATGAACACAACAACATCTGGACTTGACCCATGCCCTGTCACATGGATTAAGCTCACAAAAGAGGAACTGGAAAAACTTTACTTAAAATCATCCATCTCTCGCTCTCACAAGGATATCTATCAACCAGCCTTAAACAAGCTTACATCAGACCTAACCTAAAAAGCACTCAGCTTGATCCACTTGACCTAGCATCTTACCGTCCTCTCTCTAGTTTACCATTCTTCACCAAGATGATTGAGAAAGCTGTTCAACTCCAACTTCAAGATCATATCAACCATACTGCACCCCTGTATGCCCACCAGCATGGCTTCAGACCCAACCACAGTCTCAAAACTTTACTCACATCCCTACTAGATCATATCCTAACGGGTATCGACAACATCAAACAAGGTTTCATACTGCTCTTCACTGATGTAAAATCAGCTTTTGATACAGTCAATCATTAACAACTAATCCAAAGGTTGAGTGAGAAAGCCCTACACAGCACAATAGTCATGTGGTTCCAATCATACTTGAACCACAGACAGCAACACATACAAGTGGGCCCACAGGGGTCAAAACCATTCCAACAGCAAAAAAGGATTCCCCAAGGCTCATCACTTTCAGCCTTATTATTCAGTATATCCATTCAACCCCTATGTTCAATATGATGCAGCTATAACATACAACATCAAATATTGCTGATGTGATGATATACACTCCATTTAATACAGACAAGCCAGACTACACAAAAACAGAATGCTTAAATGCACTGATAGAATGGCTCAACCACCACAACCTAAAAATCAACTTAAAAAAAAAAAGAGGCTATGCACATCACCAGAAAGAAAAATGTCAAACCCCATCATTCAAAATCACCACACAATAACATAACAGTAAAACAGGAAATAAAATACCTCAGAATTACATGAACTATGCACATAGGTGGTGTGTAACTTTGCATGGCTCCTTATAAATTGATATTTATAAGGAGCCATGATATTTTATGAATGGCCGTGTATCAAAATTTTATAATAAAATAAACATGGCATCTATCTGAACTATCAAAAAAAGCATATATTCTATAAAGACAATACAGGCGCTTCCAGATGCAGCTCCTATAACATACAAATCAATGCACATATTTACATCTGCTTCAAGGCAAAGTGAAATGTGTGTGTGTGTGTGTGTATTCTATGCGTGTATGCCCATATTTTATAAAGCACACACATTGCAACTCCATCCCTGCTCCACCCAAATTATGTCCCCCAGGAACATCTATACATAAAGGAGGGAATTCTATAAGGAGTGCAGGAAAGGTTTTCACTATTTATAAGCATAAGTCCCTAGTTTAAAGGATTTCCATGCATGAATGGGAACTTACATGTGCACTGTAGGTGGCTGAGGTTCTGTAAACACAGGCATATGGCCCAACATGCATACTTTTGGTTGCGGTGTGCACAGGAATGGAGCTTGAGGGAGCAAAGACATGGCCTAACCTTAAGCACTGACATTATAAAATATTATAATTTACACATGTTTCCTATAAATCTAGGCATGGTATCTACACGTGCTCCAGAGAAGGCTTATCTGTCTTGCATAAGTTAAGGCATATCAGTGCACCACTATTTTATAAAACAGATTCCACATGCATGCTTGCTAACACATGTTAACTGCACAAAAGATTATAGAATAGCCTTGTACCACAAAAAGGTAGGTTCTATATTGCTATGCATCTATTTTTCAGGTGCATCTACCCCATATAGCAGCATGTTTACTAAATTGCAGTAAAGTTTTGCACTTACTGCATGTTGTATGCAAAATTTAACATGCGGTAAGTGCAAAGTCTCCACAGTAAATGCAGTGGGCATGCCTAGCATCTGCCTCGCATTTGCTGTGCAGGGCAGAGACTTACCACATGGATTCATGTTCCATGAATTGGCATGCTACCTGCCATGGAACGTGGATTCTGGCATTATCACAAAGATGATGAAAGTAGAAAGGATGCACAAGTCCCAAACTGACACCCCATACCCCAAGGATGGTCCCCAGTACTTCTGTGGCATTTGAATACAAACTCTCTGCCTGAGAGCTCTTAAAGAGGGCTTTTTTCATTTTTAATTGCTAACTTGTTCTGCTGCATTGCCTAGGGAATTGTAGCTATATTGCGAAAGGAGTATTTGTTTTCTTAGGGAAAGCTTTTTTCTGCTATTATAGGAGTTTTTTTCTTTTTCTCAAGCCTAGATGAATGCATGGTGTTATCAAGAGAGTTTTGCTTTCCTTGACTAAGGGATGACTTTCCAAGGGCTGCTGAGCAGAGGTGGTGTCCACCTATCCAAGAAGAGTCAAAGTGTCTTCTGCAAAAGATCGGTTAACCTACTAAAGAGAGCTTTAAACTAGATTTGTTGGGGATGGGTGAAGAAAGCTCTCAGGTATGTAGAAGCTTTCAGGTAAATGAAACATTTAATACCTCTGTAGAAATGGGTGAAAGTGGCAATGTCTGGAAAGCAGTGTGCATTAATGTACGTAGTATGGAAAATAAGATCCCAGATGTTGAGGTTTTAATGGAAGAAGCTGACTTGGCTTTAGTGGCAGTTACAGAGATATGGTTAATGGAAGACCATGAGTGAGATGCAATTATACCGGGCTATACTTTATTCAGGAAGAAAAGGTTACGAAGAAGGGGGGGGGGGGGAGAAGTGGCACTATATGTGAAAATATAATATTAAAGCTACAGAATTACAGGGCTTAAAAGGAAGAGAGGAAGCACTGTGGGTTAAACTACAAAGAGGGAATGGGGAATCCATTTGCATTGTTGTAATATACAGATCTCTTTAACAGGCAGAAAAAGTAGAGAGAGATTTAATAGAAGACATACACAGTATTGCCATGAAAGGAGAATTGCTATGGATACGTGATTTTAATATGCCAGATGTTGATTGGCATATCCCTGCTGGAGTGTCATCTAGAAGTAAGGAGATCCTAGATTCTCTACAGGGATAACTATTCAGGCAACTGATAACAGAACCCACACGTGAAGGGGCCATACTGGACTATGTGCTTACCTTTGGGAAAGTGTTTCTGATGTTATAGTGGGGGATCACTCACATCCAGTGATCACCAGATGGTGTGGTTCAGTATTAGGACTAGGGCTGATAAAATACATTCAGGGTCTTAGACTTTAGGAAAACTAACTTTGCCAAGATAGGGCAATAACTCAACGATGTAGAAAAGCAATGGGCAAAGCTGAAAGGGGATATTTTAAGGGCAAAAACCTTTTTGTTAGTGAAGTAAATAAATGTAAAAGGAAAAGGAGGCTGCTTCATTCTCAAAAGTAGTAGCTGAAAAGAAAAAGAAAAAGAGGGTGGCCTTCATAAAGTACAAGAGATTACAGAAAGAAGAAGACGACAAGCATTAATATTTGGAAAAAATTAGAGAAGCTAGGAAAGTAGTCAGGAAATCAAATAGATGAAACAATAGCCAATATAGTAAAATAGGAGGGACAGGACATTTTTTAGATATGTTAGTGAGAGGTGAAGTACAAAAGTGATATTCTCAGACTCAAAAAGGTGAAGGACAGGAATATGTAGAAGCTGATGAGGATAAAGCAGAATTGCTTAACAAATATTTTTGTTCTGTGTTCACAGATGAAGGGCCAGGAACAGGACCTCAGAAAACATCCACAAATAGGAACAATAGTGAAGGGGATCTTGAATGATTTTCAGAAGACTGGGTTCATGAGGAACTGCCTAAACTAAAAGTAGACAAAGCGATGGGGACTGATGGGATACATCCGAAAAAATCGAAGGAATTTCGGGATGTTCTAGCAGTTCCACTGACTGACCTTTTCAATGCTTCTTTAGGGTCGTGAGTGGTCCCAGGAGACTGAAGAAAAGCACATGCGATCCCTTTACACAAAAACGGAAGTAAGATGAGGCTGAGAACTACAGGCTGGTTAGTCTGACCTCTGTGGTGAGTAAATTATTGGAAACACGGTTAAAACAGAGGATAGTGAGGTTTCTGGAGTCCAATGGATTGCAGGATCTGAGGCATCATGGGTTTACACTAGGGCTGGGCCTTGTCAGATAAATCAAATGAATTTCTTTGACTGGGTAACCAGAGAGTTGGACCAAGGGAAAGCCCTAGATATGATGTACTTAGATTTCAATAAAGTCTTTGACACCGTTCTGCACTGGCAACTTATAAATAAGTTGAGCACCCTATGAATAGATGCTAAAGTGACTGACTAGGTTAGAAACTGATTGAGTGAGAGGTGACAAAGGATACAGGTAAATGGGGCTCACTCTAAGGAGAAGGATGTAACCAGTGGTGTGCTGCAGGGATCTGTTCTTGCTCCAATTCTTTTTAACATTTTTGTTAGTGATATTGCTGAAGGGCCATAAGGTAGTTTGACTTTTTGCAGATACAAAAATCTGCAATAGAGTTGACATCAAGAAAGGAGTAGATAACATGAGGAGGGATCTCACTAAGCTTGAAGAATGGTCAAGAATTTGTCAGCTGTGTTTTAATGTTAAAAAAATGCAAGGTTATGCATTTGGGCCAAGGGAGTGGTACAGTATAAAGGGTGAAGTACTTCTGTCCACAAAAGAAGAGCAGGACGTGAGCATGATTGTTTCTGATGATCTTAAGGTGGCTAAACAGGTAGAAAAGGAAAACACAAAAGCCAGAAGGATGCTTGGGTGCATAGTAAGATGAATGGCTAGCAGGGAGGAGGTGATAGTGCCTCTGTACAAGTCTTTGGTGAGACCTCATTTGGAGTATTGTGTGCAATTCTGAAGACCACATCTTCAAAAGGATACGAATAGGATGGAGTCTGTGCAGAGGGTGGCTACCAAAATGGTCAGTGGACTTCGTCATAAGGCATTTGGGGACAGACTTAAAGATCTCAATATGTGGAGGAATAGGCAGGAGAAAGGAGATATGATAGAGATGTTTAAATACCTCTGTGGCATAAATGCACAGGAAGAAGGCCTCTTTCAATTGAAAGAAAGCTCTTCAATGAAGGGGCATAGGATGAAGGTGAAAGGGATAGACTCAGAAGAAATATGCAGAAATATTTCTTTACGGAAAGAGTGGTAGATGCGTGCCATAGTCTCCCAGTGGAGGTAGTAGAGACCAGGACAGCATCTGAATTCAAGAAAGCATGGGACCAACACAGATCCCTAAAGGCAAAAAAAGGGGCTATAGTAGTTAGCAGGATAGACTAATAGTAGTATAGACTGAATAGGCCATATGGTCTTTTTCTGCCTTCATGTTTCTATGTTTCTAAGCAGGGCCAGTCCGTCCACTAGGTGAACTAATTGGCTGCCTAGGGTGGCAGACCCTGGTGGGCAGTATGGTAATCCCCCCTTTGAAGTGGCAACTGAACTGCTACTTCAGTGCCGTGGCAGGCCTTAAATCACCCATACGCATACATGCAGTCAGCCTGCCACTCCTCCCCCCTCTAATAGGAAGTTGTGTCATAGGGGGCAGAGCAGCAGGCTGTGAGTGCATGCATGCCCATGGGAGCTTAAAGGCTCACTGTAGCACGGAAGCAGCAGTTCAGCTGCCGCTTCAAAGGGGGTGGATCTCCATGCTATCCCTCCCCCAGCTGAGCAGATGGATGCTGGGGAGAGGCGGCATGGTTGTCCAGGTGGTGCCACAGGTACAGGAGGGGGAGAGACATGGCGGTCTGGGCATCACTTCAGGTATGAGAGCGCGGCATAGAGGGCCTGCCTAGGATGGCAGAAACCCTTGGGCCGGTTCTGGGGCCAAGTTCCCTCCCTATGGATTAAGAGCCCCCCTTAGATGAAGAGCCCCCTTCCTTGGCACAGATCCACCCAAAAGGCACCCACCAACTGTACAAAGCCCTGACCCTCATCATGACTGCTCAATACCCTCTGGGCACTCACCAAGTGAAGATCCCTGGTGTCTCATGGATGGAGTAGGAGTCATCTTCCCTTTGCTCCTGCTCTGTTGCTGCCCTGGGAGAAAATGGAACAAAAAGAGAAATAAGGATAGCAAAATCAAAGGCAGAAGAAAAGATGGCTAAAGATATGAAGTGTGACTGCAAAACTTTTTTCAGGTATATTTGGACGAGGAGAAAAATCAGAGATGGAATTGCAGGACTCAAAAGTGCTGGGAACGGATTTGTGGAAAGTGACATTCTGCTCTGTTTTTTCTAAAGAAAATCCTGGAGAAGGACCACCTGTGACTGACAAATATACAAATGGAAATGGAGCAGATATCATACCATTCATAGAAAATGATGTGTTAGAACAGCTTGCAAACTCAAAGTGGACAAGGCCATGGGACCAGATGGGATACATCCCAGGATACTGAAAGAGCTCAGAGAGGTTCTTGTGGGGCCATTAAAGGATATTTTTAATAGCTCCTTGGAGATAGGAGAAGTTCCACAGGACTGGAGAAGGGCTGATGTGGTACATCATCACAAAAGTGGTAATAGAGAAGAAGTGACAAACTACAAGCCAGTAAGCCTTACCTCGGTGGTGGGAAAAGTAATGGAGGTGCTCCTGAAAGAGCAAATCGTGGACTTTCTCGAAACCAACATGGTTTTACCAAAGGACGATCTTGCCAAACAAATCTAATTGAGTTCTTTGACTGGTGACCAGAGAACTAGATCAAAGGCATGTGATGGAAGTGATCTACCTAGATTTCTGCAAAATCTTTGATACTGTTCCTCAAAGGAGGCTTATCAATAAATTCAACAGCTTGAGGATGGGTCCCAAGGGGTGAACTGGATCAGAAATTGGTTGACTTACAGACGACAGAAGGTGATGGTAAACGGTACTCACTTGGATAAAAGAGAGGTGATTAGCGGTATGCCCCAGGGTTCGGTCCTGGGGCCAGTACTGTTCAATGTATTTGTGAGTGATACTGCTGAAGGAATGAATGGAAAAGTCTGTCTTTTTGCAGATGACACAAAAATTTGCAACAGAGTGGACTCCCCTGAGGGAGTGGATAACATGAGGAAAGATCTACAAAAGCTGGAAGAATGGTCTAATGCTTGACAGAAGATTTAAAGTGAAGAAGTGCAGTGTCATGCACTTGGGAAGCAGAAATCCAAGGGAATTTTATGAGATAGGGAACGAGAGGTTGGTGTGCACGGCCCAGGAGAAGGACCTCGGATTGATTGTTTCTGAGGATCTCAGTGTGGCGAAACAGTGTGACAAGGTGGTGGCAAAAACCAAAAGAATGCTGAGATGCATACAAAGGAATTACCAGCAGAAAAAAGGAGGTACTAATGCCACTGTACAAGTTGCTAGTGAGGCCTCACTTGGAATATTTGTGTTCAATTTTGGAGACCATATCTCGCAAAGGATATAAAAAGACTGGACATGGATCAGAGGAAGGCGACCAAAATGATTTGGAGCCTGCATCAGAAGACTAATGAGAAGAGACTTAAAGACTTAAATATGTACACTCTGGAGGAGAGGAGGGACAGGGGAGATATGATATAGACCTTTAAATACTTAGAGTATTAATGAACAAACAAACCTCTTCCAAAGACGGGGAAGCTGTAAAACTAGAGGGCATAACATGAAGCTGTAAGAGGGTAAACAAAGGCAATGTCAGGAAATCCTTTTTCATTGAAAGGATGATGGATGCTTGGAATGTCCTCCCGATGGAAGTGGTGGGGGCAAATACAGTGACAGAATTCAAAATGGCATGGGACAGACACAGTGGATCCCTTTATAGCGACAGGATAAAATCAAAATAACTCTCTCTTATATCTCAACATATAGGAGTGAGTTGCACAGAAGCCAAACTGTGGCCGCAAAACATGGTGGCCTGAATTAGAAGCACGTGTGCTTCAGTTCATTGTACAGCAGAGGGCCCAGGGCTGTGGACTGTCCACTGTTCAGGTGTGATTCAAAGCAGTTCATATCACCAGGGAAATGAATATCGAGGGATTCAAGGCTAGTCATTTGTGCAGGGCCGGCCTGTCCATTGAGCAAGAATGTTGTTTGCACAGGGCCCCGCGTTTCAGAGGGCCCCGCGCAAGCAACATTCTACCCATCAGCCCAGGAAAACTTTAAAAGAAAAAACTAACTTGCTGCTGCAGAATCAAGTGTCTCCCGCGGGGCCCTCGCCTGCCCAACAGAGCCCTCCCTCCTGCCCAACAGAGCCCTCCCTCGATCACTCTCCTCGGCGCGGCTTTCAGAGTCGCAAACGGAGGGTTTCCCTCTCGCGGCTCTGTTAAGCCTGCTGGGGCTGATGGGAACAGGCATTTCCTGTTTCCCATCAGCCCGGCCGGCTTAACAGAACCACGAGAGGGAAACCCTCCCTTTGTGGCTCTGAAAGCCGCACCGAGGAGAGTGATCGAGGGAGGGCTCTGTTGGGCAGGAGGGAGGGCTCTGTTGGGCCCGTGGGAGACACTTGTTTCTGCCGCTGCCACGGCGGCAGCGGCAGCAGCAGCAAGTTTGTTTTTTCTTTTAAAGTTTCCCTGGGCTGATGGGGGGAGGGGGGCTAGGACTGGTAATGGGCTATGGGGGGGCTAGGACTGGAAATGGGCTAATGGGGGTTAGGACTGGTAATGGGCTATGGGAGGGCTAGGACTGGAAATGGGCTGATGGGGGTTAGGACTGGTAATGGGTTATGGGGGGGTTAGGACTTATAATGGGCTATGGGGGAGGCTAAGACTGGAAATGGGCTGATGGTGGGTTTAGGACTGGAGGTAGGCTGATGGGGGGTTAGGACTGTTAATGGGCTATGGGGGGGCTAGGACTGGAAATGGGCTGATGGGGGGTTAGGACTGGTAATGGGCTATGGGGGGTGCTAGGACTGGAAATGGGCTGATGGAGGGTTAGGTCTGGTAATGGGCTATGGGGGGGGCTAAGACTGGAAATGGGATGATGGGGGGGCTAGGATTGGAAATGGGTGGATGGGGGGTTAGGACGGGTAATGGGCTATGGGGGCTCAGACTTAAAATGGGGTGATGGGGGGTTAGGAATGGAAGTGGGCTGATGGGGGGCTTAGGACTGGTAATGGGCTATAGAGGGGCTAGGACTGGTAATGGGCTGAGTGGAAGGGGGGACTTGAACTGAAAATAGCTGATGGGGATGGGGACGGGGGCTTGGAAAGGAAATGGGCTGCGAGGGGGAGCTAGGACTGGAAACGGGATGAGGGGGGGAGCTAGGACAGGAAATGGGCTGATGGAGGTGCTAGGATAGGACTGGAAATGGACTGTTGGGGGTGCTGAGATTATAAATGGGCTGTAAGGGGAGGGAGCTAGGACTGGAAATGGGCTGAGTGGGGGGGGAAGCTAGGACAGGAAATGGGCTGATGGAGGTGCTAGGATAAGACTGGAAATGGGCTGTTGGGGTGCTAAGATTGAAAATGGGCGGTGGTGGGGCTTGGAATGAAATGGACTCATGGAGGAGCTAGAACTGGAAGTAGGCTCATTGGGTGCTTGGATTGGAAATGGGCTGAGTGGAGGGGAGCTAGGATTTGACATGGGCTGATGGTGGGGCTAGGAAAGGACTAGAAATCAGCTGATGGGGGGCTGGGATTGGGAATGAGCTGATGGAGGAACTCGGATAGGACTGGAAATAGATGGGGGAGCTAGGACTGGAAATGGGCTGATGGTGGGGCTAGGAAAGGACTGGAAATGGGCTGATGTGGGGACTAGAAGGGAGCGGATGCTGGGTGGGGCTGGAACTAGAAGGGAGCTGATGTTGGGGGAGGATTAGAAGGATGGGGCTGGGAGAGTGAAATGGAGAGGGGAGAAATATTTTGTGTGGGAGGGAAGAAAAATCTACAATTGGCTGGGTATTGGGAGAGTAAGTGGGGAATGAGGATGGAGGGGTAAAATTTTAGTGGATGAAATAGGAATGAGGAAAGAGCAAAAGGAGAAAGATTAGTATGTTAAAGCAGATGTAGAGAGAATGGAAAAATACTAGAAGAGAGAAGAAAGGACAAATGGACAGCAGATGATGGAGAATTAGCAGAAGACACGAAGAAACCAGAAGAAAGTGGCTGGAGCAATTGCAACTGAAAAAAAATGCACAAAAGGTAGAAAAATATCTCTTTATTTTGAATTTATTAACTGGAATATGTCAGCTCTGGGAAATGTGAATCATTAACATCTGTGCTTTATTTAGTACAAGAGGAAATTAATTTATAGTTTTATTTCTATACATTCCAAGTTTGGCTTTTGGGGTTCCCAGTTTAATTATTGTCTTCCTGTTTCTAAATTGTGATTTCTTGTTTGGTGATGGTCTATGTTCTGCATGTGTAACTGAGCTGAGGTATTCTGTTTATGTAATTCCTATTTGACATTGCCACTTGTTCTCGTTCCCCAGTAGGTCATGTATTGTTATTCTCTGAAATGTATTGGTTTAATATTTGCAGTGTTGCCTTTTGATAGGTAGGGTCTGGTGCTTTATGAGTCCTGGTAGTGCTGTTATGATATGGTGGGTTTGCTATTGATTCTAAATGGACAGTGTTTGTAGTAGTTCCTAATGTGCCTGGCGGTTGGCACTGGATTATAGTAATGTAGAAATCTTTTAGTCTTTCTTTATCCATAGGCTCATTTAGAGGCATGTTTACTAAAAGTTAGTGTATGGTAACATTATGCAAATATTAATGCAAATGAGGCCTCTTATGCAAATGAGGCCCCGCACCTTGTCTCCGCACATGGCCCCGCACCCCCTTTGGGCCGCCCCTGCATTTGTGGTGTTACTGATTTATAATAAGAAACAAATTAAGCATTAAACAAAGAACAACCATGTGCTAGCAGCTCCCCACTGATTTCTTGAATAAAGTATGGAATTTCAGGGAATTTGTAAACAAAGAAATCATTGCATACACAGTGACACCGGACTTCATAATCAACATGGTACTTAGAAACATAGAAAAATGATGACAGAAAAAGACCACATGGCCTATCTAGTCTGTCCTTCCATATAAACAACTACAACAGTCCCCCTTTTTTCCTTTAGAGATCCTCTGTGTTTGTCCCATGCTTTTTTGAATTCAGATACTGTCCTCATCTCTACCACCTCCAGTGGGAGACTATTCCATGGATCCACCACTCTTTCCGTAAAGAAATATTTCCGCATATTACTCCTGAATCTATCCCCTTTCACCCTCATCCCATGTCCCCTCATAGCAGAACTTGCTTTCAATCAAAAGAGGATTTCTCCCTGTGCATTTATACCACGGAGGTATCTAAATATCTCAATCATATCACCTCTATCCCGCCTTTCCTCTAGGGTGTACATATTAAGATTCTTAAGTCTGTCCTCATATGCCTTATAATGAAGACCACTGTACTGACTCCATCCTGTTTATATCCTTTTGAAGGTGTGGTCTCCAGAATTGCACACTATACTCCAAATGAAGTCGTACCAAAGACTTATACAGAGGCACAATCACCTCCTTTTTTCTACTAGCCATTCCTCTCTGTAAGCACCCAAGCAACCTTCTAGCTTTTGCTGTTGCCTTTTCTACCTGTTTAGCTACTTTAAGATCATCAAACACAACCACATCTAGATCCCGCTCTTGTTTAGTTGACAAAAGTACTTCATCCCCTATACTATATTGCTCTGTTGGATTGCTGCAGCCCAAATGCATGATCTTACATTTTTTATTATTAAATCCCAGCTGCCAAATTCTAGACCATTCTTCAAGCTTAGCTAGATCCCTCCTCTTGTTATCTACACCTTCCTGGGTGTCTACTCTATTGCAGATTTTGGTATCATCCGCAAAGAGGCAAACCTTACCCGACAGCCCTTCCGCTATATCACTAACAAAGATGTTAAAAAGAAACGCACCAAGGACAGTTCCCCGAGGCACACCACTAGTAACTTCCTTCTCCTCAGAGTGAGCTCCATTTACCTGTACTCTTTGTCGCCTCCCACTCAACCAATTTCTAGCCCAAGCAGTAACTTTAGGGTCCATCCCTAGGCTGCTCAGTTTGTTTTTAAGTCACCTGTGAGGAACGGTGTCAAAGGTTTTACTGAAATCTAAATACACCGCATCTAGGGCTCTCCCTAGGTCCATCTCCCTGGGTCACCCAGTCAAAGAAATCATTCAGATTTATCTGACAAGACCTGCCTCTGGTTAATCCATGCTGCCTTGGATCCTGTAATCCGCTGGACTCCAGAAACCTCATTATTTTCTCTTTCAGCAGCATTTCCAATAATTTACTCACCACCGAAGTTAAACTAACTGGCCTGTAGTTTTCAACCACATCCTTACTTCTGCTTTTGTGTGAAGGCACCACATGAGCCTCTTTCCAGTCCTTTGGCACCACACCCGACTCCAACGAGGCAATGAAAAGGTCAGTCAGTGGAGCTGTTAGAATGTCCCCAAGTTCCCTCAGTATTCTAGTGTGTATCCCATCCGGTCCCATCACTTTATCTACTTTAAGTTGAGCTAGTTTCTCACGAACAGTCTTCTGAAAATTGTTCAAGATGCCCCTCGCTTCTGTTCCTGTTTGCGGGTGTTTTCTGAGGTACTGTTCCTGGTTCTTTATCTGTGAACACAGAACAGAAATATTTGTTAAGCAATTCCGCTTTATCCTCATCTGCTTCTATATATTCCTCCCCTTCACCCTTGAGTCTGACAATACCACTTTTGTCCTTCCTCTTCTCACTAACATATCTGAAAAATGTCTTATCCCCCCATTTTATTGCATTGGCTATTTTCTCCTCTTTTTGAATCTTTGCTTTCCTGACTACTTTGCTAGCTTCTCTAAGTTTTTCCAAATATAGATGCCTGCCTTCCTCTCTCTCTGATCTCTTGTATTTCATGAAGGCCTCCCTGTTTTTCTTCACCTTTTCAGCTACTTCTTTTGGAAGCCATAATGGTCTCCTTTTCATTTTACCTTTATTTACCATTTTAACAAAAAGGTTGGTTGCCCTTAAAATATCCCCTTTCAGTTTTGCCCACTGTTTTTCTACATCCCCCAGCTGTTCCCATCATCCCGCTAATGACTCCCTGAGGTATTGGCCCATCTTGGCAAAGTTAGTTTTCCTAAAGTCTAAGACCCTCACTTTTGAATGGATTCTAACAGCCCTAGTCCTAATACTGAACCACAACATCTGGTGATCACTGGATGCAAAATGATCTCCCACTATTACATCAGAAACACTTTCACCATTGGTAAGCACCAAGTCCAGTATGGCCCCTTCACGTGTGGGGTCTGTTACCAATTGCCTGAATAGTTCTCCCTGTAGAGAATCCAGTATCTCCTTACTTCTAGATGATACTGCAGCAGGAATGTGCCAATCAACGTCTGGCATATTGAAATCCCCTATCAGTAGCACTTCCCCTTTCCTAGTAATGCTGCGTATGTCTTCAATTAACTCTCTGTCCACCTCTTCCTCTTGTGATGGAGGTCTGTATATCATGCCAATGCAAATAGATTTATCTTTCCCTCTTTCTAGTTTAACCCACAATGCCTTCTCTCTCCCTTTTAAGCTCTGTAATTTCAAAGCAATGAAATCTTTCTCGTTTTATACTTTAGGAGCATTAAACGCAGCATATCTGTGTTTGCATAGCGATAAGAGTACATTTTTCCATTAAACACAAGTATTTTTCCTCATTCCTCTACTTTTTAATGCTGTTTTTTGGGCATTTTTATTCCTTTGCATGATATGCTTTACAGACACTAACGCACAATTGAGTGATGTTTTCTTTTATTGTTTTTGTGCCTGTCTTTCTTAGAATTAAAACATATTATGCAATTAAATAGTAAACACATATTTTTGTCATTTGTTTTCTTCTCATATTTGCCAGTGATGCATTTTATTATTACTCCTAAGAGCATATTAACACATACATATACTTTTTAATACATGTTTTAAAAATCTGCCTATTGTCATACACCCCCAAACCCTCCGCCTAGGGGTCAGAGGGTTGGGGCTGCCATGATGTCCTTTATGCAGAAAATGACTATAGCTTTTACTCCCTCTATGCCTTATGGGAGTGGTAGTTTTTAGTCCTCTGATAAAAGGATAGCCATCAGTTGAGTGTTAGGCAAAAATTGACAAGAAAATTTATTTCCCTTCCCAAACAGACTTAGTGCAGAACAAACAGTACTCTTTAAAGGAGCTTTGCTTGAAGGTTATTTACAGAAACAAAAATAGCTGTATTTTCATACTCCTGGCTTCCAAAACGTGCAAGGTATTTTTCTCTACAACAAAGTAGTAAATCAAAACAGCTTCTTCTTTTTCCTCAAAGAAGAAGATTCCTTTCCTCTGCTTTATCTCAGCTCATTCACCCAAATCTTTAGCGAAGGGATTTAATGTTGTCTGCGAGACAGAGCGTACAATCCATTGGAATTTCTTCTGAGTCAGCAGAATTAAATTCCCATTGCATCTCCTCAGCCTCAGGGCTTACTGAGCTTTGTTTCAAGCCGTTACTGCTAGGCCGGGAATAACCTCTCTCTAATAACTGGGGCATTTCCCCTGGGTACAGTTCTAGATGGTGAGGTCTTGTAAGGCTTGTGGGTGTGGGGATTCTTCCCTGGCTCTCCCCTAGTTCTCTCCAGCTGCTAGGCAATGCTTTATTTATTTATTTTTTATTTATTTAACATCTTTTATATACCGCGCTATTTGTTGTCAGTGCGGTTTACATATAACAAAGGTTGCACATTCGGAGGACAATTGTGTGCTTACATTATAACAGGAAACTTAAACTTGGAACAACAGGGTAAAACTGTAACTATGTACAAAACATATTAGATTCTTTAGTATTCACAAGGAGGGCTAAGGCAAGACCGCAGAGAACTTGAGGCGGTCTTGCCTTACACCTTTCTGCATTCAATTCCTGCCTAAAACACTGCCCTAGCTCTTTAGTACAAGCTGAGCCTCTTGACTTCCCTGGTTTAGTGTTAGGTTCCCACCTGTATAGACCTTGAGACCTTTCCTCTGGCAGTGAGATCTGAAGGGCTCCCAACTCTCTCCGTCTAGGCAGGTTCCTAGTAACTGGCTGTGCCTTCTCTCCTTCTGCTCGGTTAGTCTCACTTCCCGAACTACAACCAGGTTCTTCACAGAGTCTCCAACCTTCTGAAGTCTCTGAGCCTCTCCCCTTCTCTGAAGCTCTCCGTGTGCCAATCTCTCTTTCTTGGCCACTGCTTCCTTCTCTGCCACTCCTTCCACCTCTTTGCTCTCTACCAGGCCTTCTGCTTCCCTCCTTCTCTGCCTCCTTCTCCTCCCTTCCTGGGGCTACTGAGCAGTGTTTATATTTCTGCTCTCTGAAGCTTGGCTCGGCTTTTTTAAGCAGGTGAGAGTAATCAAACTCCAAGCTTGCTGCTACGTCAGAGCTTGGGTGTGTCAGCTCATCTGCTCCCTCTCTCTGCTTGCTTCTCTTGTGCAGACCCTGAGCTGTGTGTGTTGGCTGACTGTCATTTTTAAAGGTAAAATCTACCTTTCTTTCTACTTCCATAGGCTCTGCCTGTGCTTCTGTATTACACTATATATATATATATATTGTCACAGGGTGGACATAGGGCAGCCTGAGAAGGTGCAGAGCAGTGTGAATGATCACGGTGAAAGTGACAGAATAAACAGGAGAATGTTTATTGGTTGCCAGGGACAACCTAAGCACACGTGCACAGAGCCCAGAAAGACACACCCAGACAGCAAAGCAAGGGAGTCTGCTTTACCTAATAGAGTGCACCTGAGGGAAGGTGGAGTCAGGAAATACACAGATAAAACAGACTACCAAACATTTGGAAATAGGGAATCCTGGAGAGAGGAGCCAAGGAGGGAATCCTGGAGAAAGGAGTCAAGGAGGGAATCCTGGAGAGATGAGCCGAGGAGAGAATCCCTGAGAGAGGAATTAAAGCAGCAGAGGTCACAAGCTGAAAGGCAGCAGGGGAGCCGGTGTGAATGTTGGAAAGAGTCCAGAGACCTGTGTGGTTCTGGGAGAAGGCAACACCCTGACAGCGTGAATGTGTTTGGAAAGCAAGAAGAATACAGGAAGACTGCAACAGCAGGTACAGGGGCAAAGAGTAGATACAAGGGCTATTTGCCATTTGAAAGGGAAGGGCCCTGGAGGCTTAGAAATAGCCATATAAAGCCCAGATATTCAGAGGCTAATAATAGCTTTTTTCTCCTGATTATAGAAGTGTTAAAAGAAGAGGGCTTCACTTACTTAGAAAAGCTGAAGAAATCCCTTCTCACGGTGAGTTCCCAGCTTCTAGGGAAACACCGTTACACCGGTTGCAATCAGGCACAGTTGGGCCTGGAAAGCTAGGGCAGACCCGGCAGGGACCCTATCAAAATTACCCAGCTAGCAGGTCAAACCAAGACCTGAGCTATGCATTGAGGCACCAGCGGGGGCAGGGCTCTGAAAGACATCACTCAGAGTTTGGTGATACTCCCCAGAAAGGCAGTGCTGCTCACAGGAAGAGAAACTTCTTGACTAACGAGGCAAGCCTTCCATATTTTTATTCCACGTTGGAAGTGGATAGTGGAGATACCAATGAGCAAGAAATAATGGAATATGAGAATTCTGAAGTATTAACAAATACAGAATTGATGGACTGTTCTTTCTCTGTGATAGAGCCAGAGATATCATTAAGGTAAATGTGATTTGTGTAACCTTAAATTCCAGTATACAAGTGGCAGAGCTGCAACTCTCTCCCTCTCTCCAAGCCAAGCAGTCAGTTAGGCTGTTTATTATTTACTTTTGGTTTAAAGTTATCAGCTGAAGGAAGCTACTTTTGTTACATAGTTATCTTTTGTTTGAAGCCAAGTGAGCTGTTAATTTCTGTTGTTTAAAAAGAAGAAACCTCAAGGGACGGGGAATAAAACCCTAAAAGAAAAGAAAGTTCTTCTGTGTGATTTATATATAGAAGCAAGGCACAACTACCACCCTCATAATAGCCCAACAATACCAGCAGTCACGGCTGGGGCGGATGAGGTGTGACAATATATATATATATTATGTACATTTAAGGCCCAGGGGTGGCCCAAGGAGGGCGCAGGGCCATGTGCGGAGACTCCTTGCAGGGCCTCATTTGCATAAGGAACCTAATTTGCATAGATATTAGCATAATGTTAACACACCTCTTAATGAGTGCCTGGATAAAGAAAGACTACCAGATTTCTACATTACTATACTCCAGTGCCAACCACCATGCAAATTAGGAAGTACTATAAACACTGCCCATTTAGAACCCATACAATATCCCAAAGTCAAAACATGTAAAAAGGCCAGGGGGTCAGCAATCCAAACCTCAAGAATCAGTAATAAGGTCCAGAAAATCAAATAATACTGTGAGTATAAATAGCTTTTACTGTCGGGATCCGTGGACCAGAGTCAGAGAGAGATGGAAACTCCCCGCTCAATGTCGGCAGAGGCCTTTTATTTATATTTTCAAAAAACCAAAAAATAACAATAGTGTAAATCACTTATCTGAGAAGAAATCAAGAGGGCAGCATAAAATCCAAGCAGCGACATGCATGTTTCGAGCCCGGAGAGGCTCTGTATCAAGCTGTTTTCCAAAATGTGCGCGCCCTCCATTTAGAACCCATAGCAAACCCACCATATCATAACAGCACTACCAGGACACACAAAGCACCATAAAGGTAACACTGCAAATATTAAACCAATACATCTCAGAGAATACCAATACATCTCCTACTGGGGAAAGAGAACAAGTGGCACTGTCACATAGAAACTACATGAACAGAATACTGCAGCTAGTTACACATGCAGAACATAGACTATCACCAAACAAAGAACAAGGGATCACAATTTAGAAATAGAAAGACAATAATTTAAACTGGGAACCCCAAAGACCAAAGTTGGAACATATAACAACACTGGAGAAATAAAACTATAAATTAATTTCCTCTTTTACTAAACAAAAACACAAAGACATTAGCAATGCACATTTCCCACAGCTGACATATTTCAGTTAATAAATTCCAAATTAAAAAGTATTTTTCTACATTTTGTTGTTTGGGCATTTTATTTTTCAATTGCAATTGCTCCAGTCACTTTCTTCTGGTTCCTTCGTGTCTTCTGCTAGCTGTCCATTTGTCCTTTCTTCTCTCTTCTAGATTTTTTCCATTCTCTCTTCTACATCTGCTTTAACATACCGATCTTTCCCCTTTTGCTCTTTTCCCCCATTTCTTTTTATTCATTTATTATCCACTCAAATTTCACCCTTCCATCCTCAATCCCCATTTTGCCAATACCCGGCCAATCATAGATTTTTCTTCCCTCCCACACAAAATATATCTTTTCCCCCTCCATCCTCATTCCCCCAGCCTCATCCACTTCTAGTCCTCCCCAACACCAGCTCCCTTCTAGTTCAAGCCCTACCCAGCATCCGCTTCCTTCTAGTTCCATTCTCCCACCCCCTTGCATCAACTGATTTCCAGTCCTAGCCCCCCCAATTAGCTCATTTCCAGTCCTATTCCAGCCTCCATCAGCCCATTTCCAATCCAACCTCCTCCCCACTCAGCCTATTTCCAGTCCTAGCCCCCCCATCAGCTCATTTCCAATCCTATTCCAGCCCCCCAATTAGCTCATTTCCAGTCCAAGCTTCCCTCCCAACAGCCCATTTCCATTTCTAGCCCCTTCATCAGCCATTTCCAATACTAGACCCCCCCATCAGCCATTTCCAATCCTATTCCAGCCCCACATCAGCCCATTTCCAGTCCAAGCTCCCCCGCACTCAGTCCATTTCCAATCCTACCCCCCAATCAGCTCATTTCCAGTCCTAGCCCCCCCCCCCCCACATTCAGCCCATTTCCAATCCTAACCCTGCCCATCAGTTCATTTGCAGTCCTAGTCCCCCCCCCCCCCAATCAGCTCATTTCCAGTCTTAGGCCCCCCCTACTCAACACATTTCCAGTCCTGTCACCCTCCCCCACTCAACACATTTCCATTCCTAGCCCCTCCCCCCCACTCAGGCCCTCAGCCCCTCCCTGAAGAGCCCCGCGGCAGGCTTTAGAGGCCCAGGCTCACCTCTACAGCTGCATGCGGCTCCAGCAGACTCAGCAGCAGCTCAATACAGTTGCCGAAGTGAAGAGCATTGTTTTCCTTCACTCAAGCAGCTGTACTGTAATGTAGATCACTGGCGCGCAAAGAGTCGGGACACAGGAAATGTCCTTTGACCTCCGGCGCGCCTGCGATCTACATTACAATACAGCTGCCGAAGTGAAGGAAAACAACGCTCTTCACTTCGGCGGCTGTAGGGAGTTGTTGCTGAGTCTGCCGGGAGTCACGAGCCGCTGTAGGGAGAGCCGAAAATGTGCAGGATGTTGTTGGTACGGGGCCCCCTGAAGCGTGGGGCCCTGTGCGAACAGCATTCTCGTACAATGGAGGGGCCAGCCCTGTTAGGGCCCCATTCTGATCGGGACCTGTCCGGATGGCCAAAATCTGGACAGGCCGGATTTGCACCCGATTCTGCACCTGCAGGAGCTAGACATTCCTGCGGGAGCAGAATTGGTGCAAAGGGCCTGGACATGCAAGGCATGCCCTAATTCTGTACTGCAGGATGGACATCTCCCACCCCGTTTAACCCAGATGAAGTGCCTGCATGGAGCCCCATGCTGTGGCATCATGTTGCCATGACACTGGGACGCCATGCAGGAGTCCTTCTGCCCCGCAAAAGTTAAAGATTGCTGTTCCCTGCTGCCTGAACCCGAAAGGTCCTGCCAAGGCTGAGATCGGCTGCAGGGATCCTCCTGGTGCTCCTCATCTCTTCGGGGGGGGGGGGGGTTCCTCCAATGCCAATCCCCATCTTCAAGGAGACTTATTCCACCTCCAGGGTGGAATAAGTCCCCTGTCTCTCTCCTCCATGCGGACATACAGGGCCGAGACCAGAATTGGCCCTGTACATCCGGGTTGTGCACCACACCCCCACACCGCACACTCTCCTCCCCAACACCACCCCTTCCTGCCCCCATCTGGAGTTTCACGCACAACTGCCCTAGATGTGCGGGGAGGCTCCTGGTTGAGAATAGCAGCACAGGAAATAGTGGAGCTTCAATGTTTACCCCAGACATACATTCCCACAATTCCATCTTCAGAATGACCCTCCCTCCTTATTGTTTATGGATTAATTTTTGCTGGTTTTTACACTATTTTTTTAATTTATTCATTTTCAATGTTTTCTATGTTTTCATCTGAGACTTATGCCCCCTGAAGAAGGCATTGGCCAAAACGCGTTGAAGTTTCCTACAATAAAGCTCTTTCAAACCCACCACTGTTGGTACACCTTGCTCCTTTTGTTCATTTTGGGAACCTGAGAGGTACTTGTGACCTAGATTGGCCACTGTTGGAAACAGGATACTGGGCTTGATAGACCCTTGGTCTGACCCATTATGGCATATTTTATGTTCTTATGTCATTTGCGCACTTAAGTGGCCACATATGCATGCAAATGTCCTTTTATAAAAGATCAATCATGCTTTGACTAGGTGCCCTGTTATTAACCGCCATCTGCACAGCTTCTGATATCTGTTGTTATGGAAGTTGTGTGTGTACTGGCTGTCCCAAAAATAAATAGCTTCCATTGAAAACTGACCCCCGTCTCTTTTAGTCTTATTCTAAGACTGTTACTTCACAGATTCTTTTCCTGAGTCAGTGAAGTCCCATATACATACAGAGGATGCTTATATACAGGTAGGGTAGGCAAACAGCTTAATATCCTCTTTAAGCCTGTAGCCAGTATTTTCTAAGCTTGGCCTTATTTGCAGAATCTATAGGCTTCTTACCCAGGGTTGTCACCTGATTCCATATCATAAAGGGACCCACTATTCTAGTTCTGGGTTTAACCTATTGCATGCCTGGACTTGTAGTCCTGATTGTCCCACTGGGTTCACTAAAACAATCAATACTATAAGACCATGCATGAAGAGAGGGTAAAGAACCCCATCAAGTGACTAATTACACGGGTCAACTCCTTCACAATATATATCCAATTGACTGAGCCCTACAAAGCTGTAATGCTTAATATTTTTCCCCTAGTCAATATTTTGTGTTTTTTAATTTTTTAGTCAGACTCCAAGTTTATACCCTTGCAGCAATATACAACTTTCTGCAAGGTCTATTTAATTCCTTTTTTATTGTGCAACCTGCATACCTCATATGACTGTTAAAATCGTCTTTACTTTTAAAGCACCTTTACCAATGTCCAAATACTCGCTCTGTATTCACCTTAATTAAAATGTTCCAATCACTGTCCCTTTTAGAATACTACTCTTGAAAGGCAGAATATATAGGTTGCACAATAAAAAGGGCTTAAATACACCTTGCAGACATCTGTAGATTACTGCGAAGGCACAGATCTGCAGGATGATGAGGTGATTATTAAGGGATCTCTAGGAGAAGATAGAGTTCAGGAAACTAGCAGTGGAACATGGTACTGTGGAATGTATAATAAAAGTTGGCAATATTAGGATGAAAAGAATGAAGATATAGAGGAAGTAGATAAAGAGTCAGATTTTTAATAATTTAGCACTACTAGGCATATGCAGCGCTGTACAAACAAATATAAAGACAGTCGCTACTCGTCAGAGCTTACAATCTAATCAATCAAACAAGACAAAAGTGAGAAAGAGGATAGAATAGGGAAGGGTAAGGAGACATAAGGAACAAGAGATCAGGATCCAAAGGCAGCCTTAAAGAGGTGAGCCTTTAGCTTAGATTTGAAAACGGGTAGGGATGAAGCCTGGCCACAGACTCAGGAAGTTTATTCCAAGCATAAGGTGCAGTGAGGTGAAAAGATTGAAGTCTGGAATTAGCAGAGGTAGAAAAGGGCAAAGAAAGGCGCAAGCCAGTAGAAGATCGAAGTCCGTGAGAAGGGGTGTAGAGGGAGAGGAGAGATAGGGAGGAGGAGCAGAGTGAATGCACTTAAAGGTCAGAAGAAGGAATCTGGATATGGAAGTGGAAGGGAAGCCAATTAAGTATTTTCAGAAAAGGGGTTTTATGAGCAAAACGAGGCAGGCAAAAAATTAGTGGCGAAAGCAGATTATTGAACAGATTGAAGGGGAGAGAATGGTCTCAGAGGAGACCAGCAAGTAGGAGGTTGCAATAGGCAAGATTATTATATATAAAAATGAATAAATACATAGTAAAAATGCTATCCAAATTAACATGCAAAATTTAAAGATGGAGATGCATTCTTTTTATGTTAAATTAAAAACTGGTAAGGGCAATATATTCAGTTTGGCAATAAACATAAACGCAAACATATTTAACTATCAACTTTATTTATAACAGATGCTTCCATGTCCTTAGGTTTGGTCCTCCTGATATCTGTTGAATTCTTTAAGATTAACTAGATTCTGATTAAATGTACTTTTAATAGGAACCCATTTTAAATTTTGTACCAGAGGGTTGTATTTGTGCTAAATAACTTTTATTTTTCATCCATCTAGGAAAGAGAAAGACATTACTCCATTACCTCTCTGGATAGATTTTATTTATCTACCCCATCTCTACCTTTCTCACCAATTTGACTCATGGCTTTCCTTCTTTCTGGATTCGTCTTCCCCCTTCCTTTATCCTTGGTGATTTAAACATTCATGTTGATAACCCTTCTGACCCTTATGCTTTCTTTCCCTTACATTCTCATTCAACCTCCAGCTTTGCTCTACTGCCCCCACTCACACGCAGGCTCACTGTCTTGACCTTGTTTTCTTCTCTCATTGCTTACCCTCAAACTGATATACCTTAGTTCTTCCATTATCTGACCGTCACTTGGCTAAGCTTCACTCTTCATCACCCCATCAATCTCACCCAGTTTCCGCCAACCTCTTTAGAAATCTTCATGCTATCAACCCATTGGCTCTCTCCACTGCTGTTTCATCACCTCTTTCTTCCACTATGTCATCTGAGTCTGTTGATGATGCAGTGGCCTCCTATAATGCTGCACTTTCCTCTGCTTTGGATACTCTTGTTCTAACCATGCCACATCCCGTGAGGCATACTGTACCTCAGCCCTGGCTGTCTTTGACTACCCACTATCTACGATCCTGTGCCTGCTCAGCTGAGCACATTTAGCTCAAATCCCGCACCCTTGCGGACTTTCTACACTTCAAATTCATGCTTGCCTCTTTCCAGTCAACCATAGCCATAGCCAAGCAAACTACTATGTCTACCGACTCTTGTATCTGACCCTCGCATTCTCTTTACCACTCTCAACTCTCTTCTCAAGGTGCTTCCACCTCAGACCCCTCCTTCCCTTTATGCCCAAACTTTGGCCGACTATTTCCATGACATAATCCATAAAATTACACTCCAATTCCCAACGAGATCAGTTCTTTCCCCTCTTCCTCCTATTTACTCCCTACTCTTCTCCTCAACCTATTCCACTCTTTCTTCCTTTTCCAAGATTTCTGAGAAGCAAACCACACTTCTCCTTTCCTCCTCCAAACTCACTACTTGCTCCTCTGATCATATTCCCACCCATCTCCTAAGTCCCATCTCCTCCACTGTCATCCTTTCCATCTCTCATATTCTCAACCTACCACTCTCCCTGCAGCCTCAAGTATGCTGTAGTCACACCTCTCCTCAAGAAATCTTTATTAGACCCTACCTGTCCTAATAATTATCAACCCATCTCCCTCCTCCCCTTAATTTCTAAACTACTTGAATGGGCAGGTCACAGCTGTTCCCTTAATTTTCTCTCCTCTCTAGCCCTTCTGAATCCCCTGCAATCTGGCTTTCATCCTTTACATTCTACTGAAGCAGCTCTTGTTAAAATCTCCAGTGACCTGTTCCTAGCAAAATCCAAGGCTTTTTCCTCTATCCTCATCCTTCTTGACCTTTCTGCTGCTTTTGACACTGTTGACCACTACCCTTTCCTTGACACCTTGTCCTTGCTTGATTTTAAGGGCTCTGTGCTATCCTGGTTCTCTTATCTCTCCCTTCGCACTTTCAGTGTTTGTTCTGTTGGATCGTCCTCTACTGCTTTCCCACTCTCAGTTGGTGTACCCCGATGGTCTGTCTAGAGCCCACTCCTTTTCTCTCTCTATACCCAGTCCCTTGGTGTACTCATCTCCTCCCATGGCTTTCACTAATTTAAGCTAATGACTCTCAGATCTACCTCTCTACACCTGAAATCCCTCCAGCAATCCATACCCGGATCTCTGCCTGTCGATCTGACATTGCTGCCTGGATGTCTCACTGCTACTTGAAATTGAACATGGCCAAAACTGAACTACTTATTTTTCTCCCCAAACCCACCTTCCCCCTTCTTCCTTTCTCAATCTCTGTGGATAACACTTTACTATTCCCATTTCCTTGGCTCACAACCTTGGGGTCATCTTTGACGCTTCCCTCTCCTTCTCCACACATGTCCAACAGATAGAAACAGGTTTTAGATTTCTCTATAACATCAGCAAAATTCACCCCTTCCTTTCTGAACACACTAAGACACTTTACTTATCCACTCTTTAGTCATTTCCCGTCTAGACTATTGCAACCTCCTCCTTGCTTGTCTCTCTCTAAATCATCTATCTCCCCTTCAGTCTATTCAAAATTCAACTACACGGCTAATCTTCTGTCAGCCTCAATATGCTCATATAACCCCTCTTCTCAGGTCGCTTCATTGGCTCCCTATCTGTTTCAATATCTAGTTCAAACTTCTACTGAGCATGCATTCTGCTGCTCCTCACTACATTTCCTCTCTTATCTCGCCCTACACCTCCCCCCCCCCCCTCCTGGGAACTCCACTCTTCTAGCAGATCGCTTCTGTCTGTTTCCTTCTCTTCAACGGCTAACTCCAGACTTCAATCCTTTCACCTTGCTGCTCCTTATGCCTGGAACAAACTACCTGAGTCTTTTCATCAGGCTTCATCTCTATCCCTTTTCAAATCCATGCTGAAAACTCAACTCTTTGAGGCTGCTTTTGGATGCTGATCTGCTTAGTCACCTATGTGTTTCCTTACCATATTCCTAGATGTATTCTTGTCCTCAGATGTTGTGTTGTCTGTCTTAACTAGCTTATAAGCTCTGATGAGCAGGGATCACCTTTGGCATGTGCTTGTGCAGCACCGTCTATGTCTTGTAGCACTTTACAAGTGAACAGTAGACCTGAATCGGCCCTTTACATCCTGCCAGGCTGACTTGTCCCCACTCCGCCCCGCTCTGCCCCAATCCCACTCCCTCCCAGCTCTCCCCATCCTGAGCATCAGGACGTACGGGGAGAGCCAGAAGGGAAAACAGGCACGGACGGCTTGCGAAGCTACAGTCCCACCAATGCATGCAGCCCTGCAACCCGCATCCCGGAATCAGACCCATACTGTATTCGTGGAAGATTCTGTGTTTGATTCACCTAAACTAAGATTGTAAAGCAAGGCCAGTGGAAAGATATTAGATGACTTAGGTAAACCTTTGGCTTTGGGCTCCTCAATTAATTCAGGCCCTTAGGGGCCTCCCCCACTACCCTCACAGGTTTATCAGATTTGTATCTATTTATTCATTTAAAGCCTTTATAATCTGCCTAATCAGTGAAGTTCAAAGTGGTATACAAAAAACATACATAATAAATACACATCACAACATAAAATATAAAAGGCAAAAATAAAGCTCTAATCTGATCCAAAAGAATCTCTAGATAAATAAGCTTTCAAAAATCTTCAATAACTAATTAACTAGGGAAACTGTACAATCACGATAACCCCAATGACATCCCTCCCAGAACAATTATATAGAAATGCATAATTAGACATCAATTCTTTTCTTATTAAACTTTATTTCATATATGTATATCAGGCCTTGACAAATTTTCTTGGAATCTAGGAGCCAGCCGCCAAGACCTCAGTCAAAGTGCCTCCCCACCCCACCTCACCTCCAAAAAGGGTTATTGCAGCTGATTTTAAGGGCCTGATTTACTGTTTTCACTGTTTTCTGTGGGAAAATAAAGCTTAATAAATCAGACCCTTAACATGCCATTACACAGTGCCATCAGAAGGCAGTAACCCTTCTAATCCTCCTTCTTCCACCATCCTAAATGAATATGTTGTCAGCAGCATTTTTGTGACCCTTTATAGCTGCACCTATTTTTGCTTCACATATCACATGCCCTGAAGCGAAGAAATCTCTCATAGCCCCCCCATCTCAGCCATCCTGTCTCTCTTTGCCCCCACGGCCATCATCCAGTGTCTTTCTTTCATAGCTCCCTTCCCACAACTCTCATAGTCTCTCTCCCCCCCCCCCCCACAAGTGTGCGTGTGTGTGTGTGTGTGTGTGTCTTGCTCTCTCTCACAGTCCCCCCCATAGCCATCAGCCAGTGTCTCTCTCTCATAGTCCCCCCAAAGTGTGTGTGTCTCTTATCTCCCCCAGCCTTCATCTAGTGTCTCATTCTCTCTCATAGCCCACCCCATAGCAATCACCCAGTGTCTCTTTTTCTCATTATCCCTCCCCCACAGCCTTCACTCAATCTCTCTGATCTGTCGTTTGCAATTTGTTTCATTTTCTTTTGTTTCGTTTCATTTTGTTTTTATAAATTTTCATTTCATAGCAATGCTGTTAATTTAAAAGGTAGTTGTGGCTGCTGTTCAAACACAAAATATAGCAGAAAGGTTACTAGAGATTTAAACCCAAGTGGCCTTTATTTTTTCCACAGTCAAAGACTAGTCTCAAACCAGTGAGCCTTGGGTTAGAAGGCAGGCAACTTGCAGAGCCATCACACCTCCATGGAGGCTAGTTCTAGCCAGCCTGCTCTTAACTTGTGTATTGCTGGGGATCTTACTTCCAGTTTCCTGATTGGCCCAAAGTGTGTCTGGTCTTGAACTCTGTGGACAATGCTTCCTGGATTATTTGCCTTGTAAATCTATTGACTTCTACTCTAGCGACTTATTCCAAAGACTTTTCTTCTGTCAGAAATTATGTGAATCCATGTCTACATATATTATCAGAACACAGAAGCAGCAGGCAAAGAAGAAAGCCTTGGAGGACAAAACTTTATTGATTGGTCAGCCCAACACGTGTTTCGGCCACTACAACATAAAACATAAAAGGATTAACTGCAATCATAAATAAACAGGCAATAATAACAGTAGAAACAATAAAATAAAAGCAATAAAAATAAAATAAAAAACAGACAGACAATTAAAAACAGCCCTATTAAATGTTAAAAAAATGTGTACATGTAATAATAATAATAAACACAATTACATAAAATCATATGCAAATGTATACAGCCGCCGATAGGGAGACATATCATGAAGCAAGGTCAATAAATTGTTGAACTTACCAATGGATGAATAACAATCAGCATCTAGACAGTAATTGTTATAGGTACTAGATAACAACTAGGAGACAGAACGACAAACTTATCATTAGACCATAGTAAAAACAATAAAAAAAATGCAAAAATAGACAGCCGAACGACTCAAAAAAGACTGGAGAGGAAGAGGGAACTGGGAAGGTGAGAGCAATGTGTCAGAAACAGCAAGTTCTAAAGGTGGCCTGATTGGAGAAAGGGAAAGCATAACAATGTATCAAAAGGAGAACCATAATGGAGGAGAATAGATTAAAAATAATTAGAGATTAAAAATATAACTGGGTGCCCATGGGTCAGAAGGACCATGAATTGCATTAATGTAGAAAGCATGACTGTGAACAGCTAAATATTGAAGAGACAACCAACAAAAAAACATCTGAGAGGTGACACTAGATGTTTAAAAACCTAAATGCTGCACAAGATTCTAAAACAAACCAAACAACATCTATTAAAAAACTGCCATTAAAAACTATAAAAAGTCATATCTAATACAAGGAATGAATTGAATGAATCCTATATAATGATAAAGACATGGCTTTAAAGAATTTCTGGCACAAGAACATGGCAAAAAAGAAAGGAGAGTCTTTGGAGTAACTCTGTAGTGCAGAAGCCAATAGATTCACAAGGCAAAAAATCCAAGAACAGTTTCCACAAAGCTCCAAATCAGACAAACTTTGTGCAAATCTGGAAACAGGAACAAAACACACCAAAAATGCAAGACACAGTTAAGAGCACACTGGCTAGAGCCAGTCTCCCTTGAGACATAATAGCTCTCCCTGCAAAACCTCTGCTTTCTAACCCAAGTGTCATCAATTTGAGACCAGTTTGTGACAACACTAAGGAGAAAGCAGAATTTTGATTTTCTTCATGTGTGTTTGGATTAAAAATGATATGAAATTATATAGGAAATGTCATTGATATTTCTCATGTCATTTCAAAACAAATGCACATTCCTAATTGCCACTGTAAAATCAAAAATGCATGGATACTTTTCAGGTTTGCCCAAACACCCCCAACATGGTCTGCTGACAACTCTGAGTGCAGGAGATGTAGATGTGTAAGTAGCAGCTTTCAAAAGATACCCTTTAAGCATGGAGAGAGTTTATACATGTAAATGCTGTGTCTGAAATTACCTGCAAAGTCACTCAGGTGACACCTGCACTATGTCAAAGAAAAGCACACAGAGATTGCGTGGGCCATGTCGTCAACATAAACAAAAGGCAAAAAGCCAAAAGCATCTACCCACATGCCAATTTCACATTGTCTCATCTGCATACTCTCTGAAACATTTGTTTGTCCTGGCTCTATAGGATTCAATAAGAAAATTCTAGTACTCATGCATACAAAAACATAAATGCTTATCACAGTCAGAAAGCAAACCATCGATGCCTTAGCAAGTTGCAGTGTGCGAGTAACCAGCTGCAGTAAATGGCATCTATCCAAATAGTCTCCATTGTTCATTCACCCATGTTCTCACTGAGAGCAATAATCAAAGCTCTTTATATACAAGCAGGGAAAACATGTAGAAACACAGCTTTGGGAATGCTTTCCAACAGAGATTTGTAGAAGAGGTGTGTGGGTGTTGGAGGAAATAAAGTGTGTTATGGGGTTTATATGAGAGGAAGATGTATGTACGTTTTTTTGTGTTTTGGGGGGGCTGCGTATGTGGAGGAATTGTGGGGAGGGTATTTGGGAGGAAAGGGTATGAGTATGGGCAGCTAAATATGTATTTGTATATACGTGTGGTTGTAAGGCTGTATGGGGGGTTGTGTGAAAGGCTCTGTGTGTTGGATGTGTGTGTGGGGGGGTTGTCTGTAGGGGGTTGTGGGGAGTCAGGGACTAAGGGATCTCAAACTATTGACTCTGGGCAGAAAAGCCTGAAAACTTTCAAAGAGACACAGGAGGGCAGAGGATCTATGTGATTTTAAGAGAAACTGTGCCGAGTGAGACAAGGAGCATCTACAGAGGTAGAGTGTTCAAAGCAAGTCTTTACTTCCCACTTAACACAGCTCTAGGGGTCTAAGGAGTGAAATGTCAGCCCCCTACCTACTTCAAAACCCTGGACTCTGCCCTAACAGTATCCCAAGACTACACTACATTCTGTAACATTAGCATAGAAATGCTAGAGATTTTGGTGTATGGCTGAGTCAGTTCAGGGATGGACATATTGAAATATCATAAAATCTCAGCAATTGATGCTGTTTGGATGGTGAGACATCACCCAGAAGCAGTCGCTGCTCAGCCAACACTTGTCTTGCACTGAAAGTTATTTCCTTCCAGTTGCAGAGAGGTCTTATGTGTGCACTAGGTGCAAAGAGCTCTTTGCTCTCAGGGAATGAGTCTGCTCTCTGGAGGCTAGAGTAGCAGACTTGGAGCAGCTACGGCAGACAGAGAGGTATATAGACAAGACCCACAGGGATGTAGCAGAGAAGTCCCACCTCTAGTCTGGCAACCTTTCTTCCACCATGGAGGAAAGAGGTCATGTGGACAGAGAACATTACCTTGGTGTGACAGGAAGCAATCCTGTAAGTAGGACCTGTCCTCCAAGTATTGTTAACCCTCTCACACTGAGGACATGTCTCCAAGGCCATGTGCCCATGAGGGAAGGGTTAGAATGGCTATTATAGTTGGTGATTCAATCACTAGGCATGTAGATAGCTGGGTGACTGGTGGATGTGAGGATCGCCTTGTAACATGCCTGCCTGGTACAAAGGTAGCAGACCTCAAATGCCACCTAGACAAGGTTTTAGACAGTGCTGGAGAGGAGCCTGCTGTCTTGATACATACTGGTACCAATGGCGTAGGAAAGTGTGGGAGGGAGGTTCTCAAAGCTAAATTTAGGATTTTAGGTAGAATGTTGAAATCTGGAACTTCCAGGGTAGCTTTCTATGAAGTGCTTCCCATTCCTTGCACAGGACCCAAGAGGCAGGCAGATCTCTGGAGTTTCAATGCATGGGTGTTGCAATGGTGCAAAGAAGAGAGTTTTGGATTTGTTATGAACTGGCCAACATTCTGGGGAAGGAGGGGGGAGAGAGGCTTTTCTAAAAGGATGGGCTCCAACTTAACCAGGATGGAACCAGGATGCTGAAGAAAGCTGACAGTCGCCCAAGAGTGCATGGTACAGAAGGAAGTATCCTTTACTAGCAAAAGAGGGATGTTGGGGAATCCCAACAGAGAGGTTCCAATAAAGATAAAAGAAACACAGATGCTCTTAAGTACAGAGTAGACCCCTGTCAACTGATGACCATGTTGTTAATATGAACAAAATACAACCTCTAAAATGCCTGCATGCAAATGCTAGAAATCTAAAATATAAGCTATGAGAGTTAGTATATATAGCACTAAATGATGGGTTAGATATAATTGGCATCAGACCTGGTGAAAGGAGGACAACCAATGGGATACTGTGATACCTGGGGTAGAAACTATATCACAATGATAGGGGAGATCAAATTGGTGGAGGGTTGCGCTGTATGTTAGAAAAGGCATTGAGTCACATAGTATTAAAGTTTTGCAGGAAACAAAATAAACTGTAGATTTTCTATGGATAGAAATTGCATGTAAAAAGGGGAAGGCAATGGCAGTGGGGGTATACTACTGTCCGCCTTGCCAGAATAAACAGATGGATGATGAAATGCTAAAAGAAGCGAACAAAAGTTACCACACAGTAATAATGGGTGATTTCAATCACCCTGGTATCAACTGGGTCAATGTCACAGCAAGACATGCTAGGGAGATAAAGTTTCTAAATGAAATAAATGACTGCTTCTTGGAGGAGCTGATTCATGAACAGACAAGAGGGGACACTCTTCTGGACCTAGTTCTTAGTGGAACACAGGATCTGGTACAAGAAATAAGGGTGTTGCAGGTCACTTGGCAATAGAGATCATAGCATGATCACATTTGATTTAATAAATGGAGGGAGGATAGCAAGGAAATCTACGTTGCTAGCATTCAACTTTCAAAAGGGAGACTATAATAAAATGAGAAAATAGTTAAGAAAAAACTAAAAAGGAGCATCAAACATGGGCATTGTTTAAAAATATTATTTTGAAAACCCAGAACAGATATATTCCATGCTTTAAGAAAGGTGAAAGGGAGGCCAAAAAAACTGCCAACATGGTTTAAAGATGAAGTCAGAGAGGCTGCTGTTACCAAAAGAGGTTCTTTCAGGAAATGGAAAAATGAGCCAAATGATGAAAATGGCAAACATAAGCACTGGCAAGCTAAGTTAGATGCAAGGCATTGATAAGGAGGCAAAGAGAGAATTTGAAAAGAAGCTTGCCATGGAAGCAAAAACATACAATAAAAACTTTTTCAAGTACATTCGTATCAAAAAACCAAAAGGGTAAAAGGGGTGCAAAGGAGTGCAAAGGGAGAACAAGGCCATAGTGGAGAAACTGAATGAATTCTTTGCTTTGGTCTTTGCTGAAGATGATGTAGGGAAGTTACCCATGCCTGAAATGGTATTTAAAGGTGATGTATCAGAAGAATTTAAACAAATATCGATATCCCGGGAAGATAAACTTAGACGGGAGTTTAGATGGAATTTGAAGGCTCGTCTTTTTAGATAAGTGTTTCTTATATTAGGTAGATAATTATACTTTTGTTGTATTAATATTAATTGATGTTTTATTATATAGCTCCATAGCCCATGTTCCCTGTAAAATAGTTATCTCCAAGTTATAATGCCCTGTTCAATGTAACTTCAGTTTGTTCAATGTAAACCGCACTGATGCAGAATAGCGCAGTATATAAGAGAATGTAAATAAATAAATAAATAAAATAAATATTAATATTTAAATATTTTATGTTTAATATTAATTTTATTTTTCTTTGTATGACTATGTATGTGCTGTTGTAATCTGCCATATTAGTGTGCGGAATATAAGTTTTTAAAAATAAAGTGCAGAAAATCACCTGGAACAGATGGCATATATCCTAGGTTGCCAAAAGAACTGAAATATTTATTTTATTTGAGAACATTTTTATACCGCTCCTTCCAGTGATCAGCAGCGGTTTACAATTAACAAATAACTCTGCAAAGATTAGCAGTTACATAAAACAGTAGAATCATAATGTTTGAACATTAAATGTTTAAAATTGTTTAGGATAACTCAAAAATAGGGATAGAAATACTGAAATGCTAAAAACAAAATAGGGGGGGGGGAAACATGTTAACATGCATGAATTTGGTTAACTATATACATACTTTGTGCAGATAATATAAGTAGGTTCATTATTTTGATTTTTCATGGACTTGGGGGAACTAACTGGTAGAATATCTCACTTTAATTTGTTTTCATCACGGAAATTACTCTATGTTATTTCTGACTGATTGAAGTATTCTTGAAATAGATGTGTTTTAAGGCATTTACGGAATGATGTGAGATCTTTGTTAGCTCTTAAGTTGTCGGGGAGTTTGTTCCATTGTGATGGAGCAGTGTATGTAAATGCTCTATTACTAGTGAATGCCTTTGTTTTGCAAATGGAGAGGGGGGTTTGTAGTATGTTTAGGTTGTGAGTATGTCTTTTCCTGTTTGTAGTTTGCGGCATTATGAGTGTAGCCAGATGAGATGGGGCAGAATTGTTTATTAGTTTGAATGTAGTAATTATTATTTTGTAGCGTATGCGTGCATGTATCGGTAACCAGTGAAGTTCTCTTAGGATAGGTGTGATGTGATCAGAGAAGGGTACATTCATTAGGATTCGGGCTGTTACATTTTGTGCCATCTGAAGTATATTTGTTGTTTTTTTGGGCAGGCCTTGAAGTATGCCATTACAGTAGTCCAGATGTGGCATTACGATTGCTTGTATTATTGATCTAAAGTCTGATAGTTCAATGATGTTACGTAATGGCTGTAGAGTTCTTAGTTTGATCACAGACCTACTTTTAGTAATTTGTGAACTATCCTTAAAATCATCTCTAGTACAGTACCTGAGGATTGGAGAATGGCCAATGTTAACATCAATTTTTAAAAAGGGTTCCAGGGGTAATCTGGGAAACTACAGACCAGTGAGTTTGAAGTCTATACCAGGCAAAATGGTAGAAATCATTATAAAGAATAAACTTACTGAATATGTGGATAGTCATGGCTTAGTGTCAGAAAGCCAACATGGATTTAACCAAGGAAAGTCTTGTCTCACTATCTGTTATATTTTTTTTTAGAAGATGTGAATAAATAGGTAGATAAAAGTGAGCCAGTTGATATAGTATAACTGGATTTTCAGAAAGTCTTTGACAAGGTCTGTCATGAGAGACTCTAGCGGAAATTAGAAAGTCATGGAGTAGGAGGCAATGCACTAGTGTGGGTTAGGAACTGATTAAAAGAGAGAGAACAAAGGTAGAGCTAAATGGACAATTTTCTCAGTGCTGAGGTGGCTTAAGTCCCACATCCATCCGTCACTGACCAGACGTACAGACCTGTGACCTGAATAAGCCCTGTACGTCTGGGTGCTGCGGCCTGCCCTGGCTCCGCCCATTCTCTGCCTCCATCCCGCATCCCTACAACAATCCATGCACAGTACATGCGGGGAGGCAAGAGGGTGGAATAAGGTTCCTGAGAATAGCAGGGGATGCACATCCAAACCAGACATGGAACCCCACTATTCGCGTTTCAGCGTGACCATCTTAGTGAAGGACAATCCAAACTATAGCTACACGATGCAAGTTTCCACATTAGGAACCACACCCAGGAAAAGGATTTAGGCATTATCATGGATAATACATTGAAACGCTCTGCCCAGTGTGCAGCGGTGGCCAAGAAAGCAGATATTGTAGAATGCTAGGAATAATAAGGAAAGGAATGGAGAATAAACCAAGGATATTACAATGCCTCTGTATTGCTCCATGGTGCAACCATACCTTGAATATTGTGTGCAGTTCTGGTCACCATATCTGAAAAAGGATATAGCAGAATTAGAAAAGGCACAGAGAAGAGCCACCAAAATGGTAAAGAGTATGGAAGGATACCCTCATGAGGAAAGACTTGAAAGGTTAGGGTTCTTCAACTTGGAAAAGAGATGGCTGAGGGGAGATATGATAGAAGTCTATAAAATAATGACTAGGGTAGAATGGGTAAACATATATCGGTTGTTACCTCCTTCAAAAAAGTAGAAAGACTAGGGGACAAGCAATGAAGCTACAATGTACAATTTAAGACCAATAAGAGAAAATATTTTTCCACTCAACGCATAATCAAATGTTTAATTTGTTACCAAAGGATGTGGTGAAAGCTGTTAGCATAACTGGGTTTAAAAAAGGTTTGGGCAAGTTCCTGGAGGAAAAGTCCATAAAGAAGACTGAGAAAATCCACTGCTTACCTTTGGGACAAGCAGCATGGAATGTGTATACCTTTGGGAACCCGACAGGTACTTGAGACCTGCAATGGGCACTGTTGGAGACAGGATACTGGGCTTGATGGACCTTGGTCTGACCCTGTACAGCATCTTATGTTCTTATTTTCTTCTCCGCACAGCAGAAAAGATACTGCTGCAGCAGTGTTGGTGGTGGTGATGGTAGGTACCTCTTAGTCCTTTCGCTACTGCAGTCTGGAAGAATTTCCTCCATGAGAGGGGGGCTCTGAAAGTTAGTCAAGCACCATGAGACTGACAGGCCAGTAAATAGGTGGGGGAGGGGTAGTGGGAGTAGTCTGAACACAGTCTCAGAACTGGGTTTTTGCATCTACCACAGGATTGTGCCTTCTTAGAGAAGAGGGAATCATCCCTTTTCTGCCTCCGTTTTTAAGTTAATCAATTGGGAGGAGTGGTCTAGTGGTTAGGACAAGGTACTTTGGGCCGGAGGGCCGGGGGTTTAAGTCCCACCTGGGGACAGCAATCTCAGGCCAGAGGGACTGGGATTTCTAGTCCTATAGGCACTCCTTGTGGTCTTGGGCAAGCCACTTAACCCTCCATTGCCCATGTTCCCTGTAAGTATTAACGTATGTGTGTCATATCCCCTCGTGTTAAATGTATCCCCCAATTGACCGCTTTGACCCGGTGAAAAGCAGAATATAAATACAGCTAAATAAAATAAATAAATAAAATTATTTTTTTATTCCAGAATTTTGAAATATTATATTCTAAGAATACATTCAGGAAAACATGATTCATTTTATAACATAACAGTTTGAGTTATGGTTAAGTCCACATAATGAGGAGAAAGAGGAACTTTCATACAAAGACCATCAAAAGGTCTGCAGAGGGGACTGGATGGCTCGTGAGGTCATTAGGGGAGGGACTGAGGCAGGGGGAGTGAGTGGTGAGGGCAGACATCAGCATTGATAGTTGCTCTTTCCAGCAGGCAGTTATTCTTGCCTCAGGGCAACTTTGTCTATGTCTAGAATTTTTCCTACAAGCTCACAACGCTTCCAATAATCTAACCATAGTAAGCATCCCCATGTTTAAAAGTCGCTTATTCCAAAATAGCATTTACAAATATATGTCAATCTGCGCACGTAAAGGCTGCTATTTCTGTGTGTGGATGCTTCTAAAATACCCCAGTAGTATGGGAAATAAAAGTTCCAGATCTAGAGACTGTAGTTCAAGAGACAGATATAGGGGCAGTCAAAGAGATGTGGTGCACAGATAACAATAACTAGGATATAATTAAACTGAGCTATAATCTATTCAGGAAGGGCAGGGTAAGAAGAATGGGGAGTGGCGTGGTGCCACAGAACTGCAAGACTTACAAAATACTGTATAGAGGAGGCGCTGTGGATTAATCTGCAGAGAGGGAATGGAACATCCATTTACACCGGTGAGATATACAAGCCTTCCTTGTAGGCAGAAGAAATAGAGATTTAATTGAATACATTCACAATATTGCCATGAAAAGGAAAGGGCTATTCAGTACTGATATATAGGGTTCTTTCCTTAATACATGAGGGCCATTCGTGAATTTTAGCAGGCAATGAAAAAGGTGCTGGTACTCCGAGCCACTGCATACACCCTCAAAAAATGCCTTGGGGCTATTGATAGCCAAGTTCAATTTGCTGGATTCTGATTAGGATATCCCAGCTGCAGTGTCATCTAGAAATAGGGATATCCTGCCTTCTCCACAGGGAGAACTGTTCTCCCAACTGGTAACAGAAACCATGCAGGAGGGGGGGGGGTGATACTGAACCTGGTGCTTACAAATTGGAAGAGCGTTTCTGATGTTGTAGTGGGTGACTACCTGCATCCAGTGATCACCAGATGGTATGGCTGAGTATTAGGACAAGGTTCATTAAAAAGCAAGGGTCAGGGGCGGAGCCCGATGTCCAGCGGGATGGTCGCATAACGCTGAGGCTCCCGAGAGGCCTACTCAGAATCCTGAATTAACACCGGACATACTTGAATTTCTGCTCTGATCTTGCCGGGGCACATTGGTGAGATGGCGGGGACCAAACCTACGCGCCTGGAATTTGGATCTCCAGCGGCTTCTCACGGCAAACGCTCCAAAACTGAACCCCCGTCCCCGCAGAAGGGGCTGGCCTTGCGCGAGGGCCCCGAAATGCAGCAGGAAATCCTCGCAGAGATTAGAGGGGTTAAGGACCTCGTGCAGTCAAATGGTGAAGCACTCCGAGCGCTGCGGGAAGATCTTGGTGTACTGCAAGGCAGGCTAGAGGGGCTCTCTTCGCGTCAGGACAAAATGGAGAGCATATTAGACTCCCATGTGGTCCGGCTGTCCAAGCTCGACAAAGTTGAACGTCAGGTGCGGGCCTTGCAGAAAGAAGTGGAAGATGGCAATAATAGAGCGCGCCGCAACAACCTACGACTCGTGGGCATACCGGAGGGAGCGGAATCGGGAGACATGAAGGAGTTTTTATATAAAATCCTCCCTTCCCTGCTCCAAATCACCTTTGCCAAAGAATTGGAGATCGATCGCGCTCATCGTGTACCCACAACATAACGCTCAACAGGAAGACCCCGCGGCTATCATCTTTCGACTTTTGAGATATCAACATGTGGAGCAAATTCTCAGTGCCTCTCGGGCAAAGGGCCATATGGAGTTTGAGAGCCACAAGATCTCCTTCTATCCTGACTTGGCTAAACCCACGGTCGACCGCCGAAAGCGCTTTCTGGAATTCCGGCCGAGGCTTCAACAACTACAAGCACGCTATGGCCTGATGTACCCGGCCAAGCTCCGAGTCACGCTTCACAATCAGACAAGAACATTTGAGGACCCTGATCTACTAGCGGAGTTTTTGGATGCTAAAGAAGCCGACTTGATGCGCTGACTTCCAGAGTATTCCTGCCAGTGTTCTCATACCCGCTGTACCTGCCATGTTGGTTTGCCGCGGCTCAGCGAAGAGTCTGTCGAGGGCGGTTTGTTGCCTTGTTTTGATGATATCTGTGACCCGACTCCATCTACCCATGGTGGCCTCGATGAGTATCAGAGACAGTGTTAATTATGGACTCTGGTGTTTCTTTTCTTTTTTTTATGTCTCTATCTTCCTCTCTAGGGCCTCCTCCCGCAGACATATGGTCGCCATATTCATTGGGGGTTTTGCTTCTTCTCTAAGTTACTTTGGTACATACTTTTCACTATGGGGTGTATTAGCCAGCATACTCGGTGATTATGTCATTGTTGTACAGATTCTGATTATGTTGTATGTTTTCAAGCGCCCTTACTAGAATGTCTATTACCGATTGATGGCACCATGTAAGATTTTATCATTGAACGTAAAAGGAATCAATAATCCGATAAAACGGAAGAAAATCCTAAGCTATCTAAGTCATGAAGCTGCGGACCTAATTTTCCTCCAAGAAACGCATTTAAATTCGAAGGAAACTCTTAAACTCAATATTAAACCTTACATGGTGGCCGCCTATTCCCCAGCCGTTTCTAAGAAATGTGGGGTTGCCATACTGGTTAGGAAATCTCTGCATGCTACTATTATTGCGACTAGCTCAGATACAGCAGGTAGATGGTCCAGAGTTCACCTCAAGATAGGTAACCTTGAAGTTACATGTATATGCCTTTATGCTCCTAATGTGGATGACCCTGCCTTTTTTGCTACCATTGCTCAGGTTGCGCAGACCTCTGCTAATACCTCATTGATAATAGGGGGGGATTTCAATTTAGTTCTTGATCCCCTGATTGACAAACAGCCGCCTAGGACAAGTGGTCCCCCCAAGAGTCACACCACGCTTACCTCTGTGATCAAAGATCTTGCTTTAGTCGATCTATGGAGGTTACTACACCCCAATGAGCTTGACTTTACCTTCTTCTCTTCCCCTCACAAATCCCAGTCTCGCATAGATTTCTTTCTAATATCAAAACTGTTAGTTCCTCAGGTGGACACTGCAAAGATTCACTCCCAACATATTTCAGATCATGCAGCTATTTCTTTTCAATTACACACTACTGCACCCCAAGGGAATTCGGGGGCCTGGTTCTTTGATAGAGCCCTATTAACTCAGCCAGAGTTCCAGTTAGAAATTCGAGCAGCCATACAGGATTACTTCCATTTTAATTTACCCCAGGATACTGCAAATTGGGCTTGGTGGGAGGGTTTCAAAGTGGCCATTCGTGCAACGATCACTAGTTATCAAATTCGCCTGCGGAAACAACGCAAACAGCAGCTACTTATACTAGACCAACAAATCAAAGCAGGCGAACGAGTTCTCACTTCACGTACTGATCCATGCGTCTTAGTTCGCTTACAGCGTCTCCGTTTTTATTATAATGCAATCCTCTCCACTGCAGCTTCTAAGAGTATTGAGCTTCAACGAGGGACATACTACCGTGAAAGCAACCGAGCCGGTCGACTTTTAGCCAACGCCTTGAAAGGTCAAAAAGAAGCCAAACGCGTAGCGGCCCTTCGAGCCCCACAGGGAGGGGGCATACTGACCACAGACTCCGATATCGTAGAACTCTTTCGGGATTTCTATACCCGTCTATATCAATCTGAATGTGAGTTCTCATCAGAGACCTTCGAGCGATTGTTTTCCGGTCTTCAGCGGCCGACCCTTTCTGAAGCTGATAGGGATGCGCTGGATGAACCCTTCTCTACTTCAGAGATCCAATCTGCCCTAAAACGAACAGCCTCGGGTCGAGCCGCCGGGCCTGATGGTCTCCCGACCGAATTCTACAGAACGTTCAGTGCAGATCTAGTTCCCTACTTAAAACTCTATTTTACTGCCCTAGCGGTAGATACATCCTCTTTGGGATCCTTTTCTGCAGCTAATGTGGTAGTATTTGAGAAAGAAGGCAGAGACCCGCTGCTAATCGCCAACTACCGTCCAATCTCCCTACTTAATGCCGATTATAAGATCTTCGCAACGATCTTGGCCACCCGGCTATCTGACAGGATGGCCGCCTTAGTCCATCCCGACCAATGCGGTTTTATACCCGGCCGATCCACCGCTGACAATGCTCGGACCTTGTGCCATGTGCTATCCAGTGCTGCCAATTTAGACCACCCATGGGTGGGTCTTTCCCTAGATGCTGAAAAAGCCTTTGATCGCCTAGAATGGCCCTTCTTATTTGCAGTTCTCCGATGGTATGGCTTTGGGGAGGGCTTCCTCCGATACCTCCAAGTCATGTATACTCAACCCGTTGCCAGTATTTGTGTAAATGCCATTAAGTCTCAGCCTTTTAATCTCCAAAGAGGCACGCGTCAAGGTTGCCCCCTATCACCAATGCTCTTTGATCTGGCTCTTGAACCCCTCGCCCTTCTTATTAGACAGTCCGCACGTATTCGAGGTGTCCCCTTCAGTCACAGAGAGATTAAACTCTCTGCATATGCAGATGACCTTATGCTCTTCGTATCCCTTGATTCGGTTCCAGCTGTCTTGGATCTGATTGATGGATACTCGCAATTATCGGGCTATAAAATAAACTGGACCAAATCTGTAGCATTCCCACTGAACCGCTGGGTACATGAGGCTGACATGCAGGCCTTTCCTTTCCTTTGGCAATCCCGCATGGTGAAATATCTTGGGGTCCATTACTGTTCTCCTTTAGAAGACACTATTAGTTTTAATGCCAAAGAGGTAGTCTCCAAAGTCCGTGAGCTCACCAATCGTTGGTCTCCCTTATCCCTTACATGGTGGGGCCGCCTAGAAACTGTGAAAATGATGATAGTCCCCAAAGTGAACTATATTTTAGAAATGCTGCCATGCTTACTCCCGCTACACACCTACAAAGATATTGAGGGCCTTCTCGTCCGCTATCTCTGGCAGGGCAAACCACCAAGGATAGCTAAACAAAAACTACAGTCTGTGAAGGAACTAGGGGGTACCCGCTTTCCTGATTTTCTCAGATATCATCAAGCCTTCCTACTTAAACAAGGTGCCCGATGGCTAGATGCCTCAACAGACAGCAGACCAGTTTGGCTTGACATAGAAGAGGAGCTTAGTAGCCCAATTCCGTTGATCCATCTCCCCGGTATGTCCCATCAAGTAGACACCCGCCATCCCCCAATGATTGTCGATACTCTTGCGGCCTTTAACACTCTCATTCTATCACTGGGCCCAAACGTATGTCCTCAGGACGGACTCCCGCTGTGGAATAACCCCAGAATTCAAGTCCTAAATAGAACGATAGCATGGAAACCCTGGTACTCTAGGGGGATCTGGACACCCCAACAGCTCTTCTCTGCAGCTCGTTGGAAAACCTTTTCTGATTTACAAAAGGAATTTGCGTTACCAGCGAAACATTACTTTCAATTGATGCAGCTTCAACACTGCCTCAAAAGTGCTCAAATCCTGCCGCCCTCTGTCCCTACTGAGGACGGGCTATTAGAACTAATTCACTCTATTAGTAGTACACCTGGGGTAGCCTCTAACTTTTATAAACTATTATGTCAGGGTACAGATACTGCTACTGGTAGAGCTCAACAAGCCTGGGAGCGCGAACTGCAAACCACTTTAACCCCTGTGCAATGGAGCGTTTTCTGGAGCAAAGTAGTGCGGGTTTCCCGATCTGCCTCAGTTACCCAAACTCTCTTCTTTTTTGCACATAGATGCTTTTATACTCCAGAAAAAATAGCCAAATGGAACACAACTGCTAGGGACCAGTGTTGGTCTTGCCATACTGCTGTGGGAAGCCTCGCTCATGTTATTTATGAATGTCCTCAACTACAGGTTTACTGGGGGCGGGTCTGGGGTCGTATTCAATTTATCTTACACCTTCACGAGCCTCTTTCTTGGAAGATTGTGGGACTCCGCTCAGTGGCGGAGGTCCCCTCTCTTCCTAAGAAGGGTCGCTTTCTCCTTGATTTCATGCTGGGTATAGCCATATGTTTAATCACGAGGAATTGGAAGGATAGCTCTCGACTTACTGTCAATGAATGGTGGAACCTCGTCTGCTTATATAGTAAATATGAGCAGATATCTCGGAGAGCTATTCCCCATACCCAAACTCATTCTTGCTTGTCTAAATGGCAGATGCTCAATGATTATGTACAATCTGCTCATTGCTCCGACATGTCTGTTTAATGTACACTCATCATGTTTCTGATCACCGTTAGGTTTTGTACTACAATAATGTCTGTACACGCCCGTTTCGGGAATGATTAGTTTTCTAGAGAAGAAGCAGGGGGGAGGGGGGTGGCAGGGGTTTACTTTGGTGTATGTATCACATTCTATGTATGTATCTGTCTTTTAGCTGTATGTCTTCCTTTCCTTTGTTGTTATAAAACGAAAATAAAGAATTAAAAAAAAAAAAAAAAAGCAAGGGTCATAGACCTCAGGAAAACGTTTTGTCAAGATGGGAGAATACTTCAAGAAGTTGATAGCAGGTTAGGAACATCTGAGGGTCATAGAAAAGCAGTAGGCATATTTGAAAGGAGATCTTTAAGTGGTATTGTGAGACAAGGGTGAAGGGAAGAAATCTATAGATGCTAATGAAGATAAAGCTGAATTTCTTAAAAAACATTTCTGTTTTGTGCTTATAGATGAATGGCCAGAAGTAGGACCTCAGAAAACAAACACAAATGGGAAAGGAAATAAGGTAGGCCTAAAACAATTTTTGGAAGACTATGTTCATGAGAAGCTAGCTAAGGTAAAAAGTAGTGAAAGCAACGGGGTCAGATGAGACACATCTGAGGGAACCAAAGGGACCTAGCTAATTTCTTGGGGCTCCAACTTCCCTTTTCAAAGCTTCTTTAGAGTCGGAAGTGGTCCTAGAATATTGAAGAAAAGCGGATGTATTTCCTTTCCACAAAAGTGAAAGCAAGGATGAGGTTGGTAACTACAGGCCAGTTAGTTTGACCTCTATGGTAAGTAAATTAATGGAAGCGCTGCTAAAACAGAAGATAGTGCAGTTCTAAAATCCAATAAAATACAGAATTCAAGGCAGCATGATTAGACTAGAAGTATGTCTCGTTAGACAAATCGGATACTTTTTTTTGACTGCATGACAATAGAGTTGTTTCTGGAGAGAGCGCTAGATGTGACGTACAGAGATTTCAACAACGCCTTTGATATTGTTCCGCATAGGCAACTTAAAAATAAACAGAATGACCTTGTTATGGGCACTAATGTGACTGAATGGGTTAGAGACTGGTGGAATGGAAGGCAACAGAAGTTGGTGGTAAATGGAGTTCGTCCCAAGGATAGGGGCATTACCAGTGATGTGCTGCAGGATTCAATCCTTCATCCCCCCCCCCTTTTTTTTTAAACATTTCTGTACGTGATATAGTGAAAGAGCTATCAAGAAAGATTTGCCACTTTGTGGATAACACCAAAATCTACAACAGGATAGAAACTCTGGAAAGTATGGATAACAAAAAGGTGGGATCTAGTGAAGCTTGAAGAATGGCCTAGACGTTGACATTAAGATTTGATACTAAATGATGCAGGATCATAGATCTGGACTGCAAAAACCCAAGGGAGTGGTACAGTATAAGAAGTGAAGTACTTCTCTGCATTACAGAAGAGAGGGACCTGGAGGTAATTATATCTGATGATCTTAAAGTGGCCAAAAAGGTAGAAAAGGTGACAGCAAAAGCCAAAAGGATGCCTGGGTGCAGAGGGAGAGGAGGAGGAATGGCCAGCAGGAAAAAGATGGCGACAGTAGCTCTGTATAAGTCTTTTGAGAGACCTCATTTGTAGTAGTATATACTCATGCAATTCTGGAGACAGCACCTTCCAAAGAATATAAGCAGAATGGAGGGTGGCTACTAAAATGGTCTGTGGTCTTCATCATAAATACGGGGAACAGACTTAATTATTGGAAGAAAAGCAGGAGAGGGGAGATTTGAATGAGACAGTTAAATACATTGGAGGTACTAATGTATATGAGCTGGGCCTCTTTCAATTGAAAGGAAGCTCTGGAAAATAAAAAGATTACAGGATGAAGGCAAAAGGGGACAGATTCAGGAGTAATCCAAAGAAATATTTATTTACAAAAAGAAAGATAGATGCATAGAATAGTCTCCTAGTGGAGGTGGCAGAGACAGGACCCCGCCTCGGTGAACCATTGCAGTGCTAGTCCTTGGCTAAGGTACATGCCCCCGAGTTCCTTAACTGAAACCCTAAATTCAGGCACCAGTTACCCTCCTCTCACCGGAGGTTGCGAGTACTGCCTCTGTGGCCTCCATAGCTGACTCAGGCTGGGTAAGACATGACTTAGGAATCAAACCAAGGATCTTGTGCAGTGAACCAGTCCATAAACAGATAGCATCTATTTATTTTGTTAAGAGCCAGAAAGGATTCTATGATAATTTTTATAAAACTGTGGCCAGTTGCTTTCTGCATTTTCCTGCTTGCTGACCTCTGAATGATTAATTTTTCAATATATGCTTTTTTATTTCAGGTGAATTTCAGTTTTATTCTGTAAAACCATATATCTGCAGCGGACATGCAAATCCATGGCATAATTAATGTTTACTGAGTGCTCTGATGTCATAGTAGACATTTGCTCATTTTAATGGCCAGACATATCCCTATCTTCCCTGGAAAGCGTGCTCAACATGTACTAAGCTGCATCCTTGTCAGTAATTACTATTGCTCATGATATGTAGTAGTAATTTAGTTACATAGGCTGTAGAAACATCAGCTTACAAACAAATTACATATATTCTGACATGCAAAGATTGGAGTAAATAGGCCTGGCGGTCATGAAACAAGAATAATCTTCATTTCTCCTCATCAGGTTAATCTTAATGCCTGTAGACAGTACAGCTGCCAGCAGTCTGTAGCATACACTGGTGGGGGGGGGGGGGGGGTGACTAGTAATATGAGGAAAAAGGCAAACATAAAGCAAGTATTCCGGGCTCATTAGGAATCATTACTGGGTGCCATAAAGCATAACATGTTGCTCTGAAATACTTAAGAAAAGAAATCTCTTAAAGGGGTTTTGGAGAGCTGGTCTGGTGGCTTAGTTGCGGTGCCTGGTTTTGATTCCCATCTCAGCCCTTCTCATTTCTTGGGATTGCTGGGATTACGTATGCTAGCATTCATAGCCTCGGGAGGGGGGGAGGGAGAAGGAGAAATTTTAGTCATTATAAAATGGTGATACCTAATAGCTGGAATTACGTTCCAGATGGCAGAGTTCTGAAAGGAGCCCTGGTCACCAGTCTAGGACTGACACTCTGACTGGTCTAACACAAATTGGGTGAGGCTATAACACAGGAAATAAATTCACTGGTAATTACAAATGAGGGCTCACGGTGCTAGTTACCAGCACTGATTCCGATGAGGACTCAATCTCCAGGCAGTAGTGAGCTGCGAACCTATGAACTGAAGATCATGTGGCGGTCTTGCAGATTTCTGTCAACAGCACTGAGCAGAAATTGGCCACCAACGTGGCCATCGCCCTCATGTGATGCACTGTGATCCAAAGCTTGAGGGAGAAGCCAGCTCGCTCATAGTTGAGGGCAATATAGTCAAGTGGACAGAGTTTGCTTAGTCATGGGGAGCCTCAGTCTACTGGGGTCATAAAACACAAAAAGCTAAAGGAGCATTTCAATGGGCCTGAGTCCACTGTAAGTAGAGGGACAGGGCCCGTTTGCAGTCTAGTGTATGAAGTAATAGTTCCTTCCTGCCGGCATGAGGCCACGGGAAGAAGGTGGGGAGGACCACCTCCTGGTCGAGGTGGAAAGGAGACACCACCTTCAGGAGGAATTTGGGATGTGTGTGGAGCACTACCCTATTCTTGTAGAACCTTGTATATGGTGGATCTGCTACCAGGGCCTGGAGTTCGCTCACTCTTCGAATGGATATGAGGGCCACCAAAAAAGCCAATTTCCAAGACAGGTACCGCAGGTGGCAAGTGGGCAGGGTCTCAAATGGCAGTTTGATGAGCTGGGAGAGCACCACGTTGAGTTCACATTCTGCTGCTGGAGGGCGGAGAGGGGGTGTGGATAACAGGAGGCCCTGGATGAACCTGCAGACCAGGGGCTGGCTTGAGAGGGGTTTTCCCTTGATAGGGTGGTGGTGAGTGGCTATGGCACTCAGATGTACCCTCACAGAATTAGATTTCAGCACGGTGTATGAAGGTGCAGTAGGTACTTAAGTACTAGTTGCACATGGCTGGAGAAGGGATTCTCCTCCCTTTCTGCACTTTAGGCCATACCCTTCTCCACTTAAAGGCATAAGCTTATCTGGTAAAGAGTTTTTGGGAGACCAGTAGGATTTCCTCAACTTCTCCTGAAACATTCAAAGGGGCCAACTCTACCCTTTCAGCAGCCACGCTGTTAGCATTAGCAACCCCAAATTGGGATGCAGGAGGGAGCCGTCCTCCTGGGAGAAGTACTCTGGGGCTTGGCCCAGAGGGACTGGGAGTACTATTGACAGGGAAAGCAGCAGAGGGAACAAAGGTTGCCTGGGCCACAAGGGGGCAATCAGTATAACAGATGCTCTTTCGCTCTGGACCTTGAAGATGGTCCTCGTGACCAGGAAGTGGAGGGGGGAGGGTTGGTGGGAATGCATAGAGTAGACCCTCAGACCATGAAATCAGGAAGGCATCTGCCACCACTCTCTGAGTGCAGCTGACGGGAGCAGAAGCGGAGTAACTGCGTGCTGTCCAGAGAAGCAAATAGGTCCATCATGGGCCTGCCCCACAGGTGGAAGAGCTGCTTCATTCCTCTAAGCGCCACTAATGTGGGTGAATGACTGCTCAGTCTGTCTGCTAGGCAGTTGTCCTCACCCAGGAGGTACACCACTCGCAGAAGCATGCTGTTGCATGCTGCGAAGGAGAGGTGAGCCACCATCTCCTGACAGAGGGAGTACTAACCCGTGCCCCCCTGCTTGTTGATATAAAACATGGTGACCAGTTGTCCCTCTGGATCAGCACAGGCCAATGTCACAGGCAGTGATGGAACGCTCGAAGGGCCAAGAATTTTGCCATGAGTTCCAGGAGATTGATCTGTAGGAGTGACTCCTGAGACCAGCTGCCCTGTGTGTGGCGGTCTCTACAATGTGTCCCCCAACCCAGGAGGGAGGCGTCTGTGGTCAGGGTCCTATGCGGTACAGGTGTCTGGAAGGGCATTCCTGCCTGGAGGTGGCAGAAGTTTTGCCACCAGTTGAGGGACTCTGCCAGTTGGTGGGTAACTCTGACCCTGTACAGTAGCATACCTGTGGCCTGAGTCCACTGCGAGTGGAGGCACCACTGGGCTGTCCGCATGTGTAAATGGGCTGAGGACAAGATGTAGACTGTCGAGGACAGATGGCCCAGCAGACAGAGGAGAAGATGACCTGCCACTGACTGGTGGCATTGTACCTCTCCTGCCAGTTGCTGAGGCATTCTGCCCTCTCTCGTGAGGCCATCCTTGACCAGTAATGTGTCCAACTGAGCACTGTGATGAAGCTGACACTACTGAAGCTATGGAGTTAGGAGAAAACTCTGTTTCTTTTAAAGAAACTGATTTACAGAGAATGCAGTTACCAAGAAGTGCAGCTAGAGGGAGTAGGCATGAGGCTGCAGAAGGTAGGCTGACACACCCAGATTGTAATGATGCAATAGCTAATCAAACACAACTGAGCAGAGGGCCAGAAAGCTCACTAGAGAAACGGCTTTATAAGCAGTGCTCGGTCAGGAGAATAGAGAGACGACCACAAACACAGAGAGGACTACAAATACAGAGAGCAACAGAAACCCCTGCTACTAAGGAGAGAGAAAGGGGAAAGCTCCAACTACGGAAGGAAAGGCAGTTAAGCTTGCAGTCCTTACAAGGAAGGGACAACTTTCAGGAAGGACAAGCCCATGCTGAAAAGCTCCAGAAAGAAGTCTCCAGGGAAGACAGTGTAAGCAGGAGAGTGCCTGGTAGAGGGAATACCAGCAACGCACGTCTCAGAGAACAAAGGTACATTCACACCTTCTTTCCTGAATGTGTGCCAGGTCCTAGAAAGGCTTGTAAACCAGAGAGCCATAGATATGAGAAACAAAGCTGGGGAAAGCTTTGGAAACCTGTGCAGAAGGTCCTAGATAAAATCCATATTAATTGTTTGCCAGACCAGGTCCAGCCAGGCTGGAAAGTCTTGGAGAGAACTACTGAAGTACAACTAGTTTTGCCTAGGGAAAGCTCAGGCTTAGCAGACACCATATCTGAGCAAGAGGATATGCAAACAGACCTTGTAGAATCAGAATCATTGCTACCTGAATATCCTATGGACTGTACTCTCTGTGTAGCCGAGAGTATAGAATCTCTCACAGAGTCATAGCATAAGACATGCTTTAAAAAAGTCATTGCTTTGTTGAACTGAAAAGAAGAAGCTTTTTGTGTTTATTTAACCTGTTGATATTGAAAAATCCTGCTTGAATGGAAAAGACTGTGAAGCTCTTATAACAGTTTTGGACTTTGTAAATACTTTGGTAGAAACCCTGAATTAAGGTGAATTCTGTTGTCTTCTTAGAGAACCTTAGCACATCAAGGGAATAAAACCTTATATTTAACCCAGCACAAGGCTCACACAACTATTCTTTATAAAGAAGGGAACTACAAGGACCATAATGCACCTGGTCTAAGTTAGAGTTTCCGGCTTCAACAAACAATAAGTGTCCGCCCTGACCCTTCAGCATGCTGCCACCAGGAGGGGCTGTGACAGCACCTATGAACTCCAGGCTTTGGGCTGGAGAGAGATGGGATTTGGGGTAGTTTATGATGACCCCCAGGTGCTGCAGAAGGAGGGTTACATGCTCTGTGGCCTGACTGACCTCTGAGGCCATACTGCCTCTGATGAGCCAATCATCTAGATAGGCGAAGACAAAATCCCCTTGAGGCACAAATGGGCAACTACCACCACCAGGCATTTGGCAAAGACCCTTGGCGAGGAGGCCAGGCCGAAGGGTAGCACCCTGTACTGGTAGTGCCCTCCCCTCACCACAAACTATAGGAACCACCTATGGGAGGGGTGGATCAGGATGTGAATGTACACATCCTTTAGGTCCAGGGAGCAAGCCAATCTCCCTGGTGGAGGTAAGGCAGCAGTATTCCAAGGGAGAGCATCTTGAACTTCTCCCTCTCCAGAAACCTGTTTAAGTTTCTCAGGTCTAGTATAGGCTTGAGGCCCCCAGTTCTCTTTGAGACAAGGAAGTACCTGGAGTAGAAACCTTTTCCCCATAGATGTTTGGATATAGGCTCTACTGTGTTGTTCCTGAGCAAACCTGTGAGAACTGAGCGTCAAAAAGTCTGCTGAAAGAGAGGTTGCATTGGCTCTCCTGGGAAGAACCTGGGTGGTACCTGCTGTAGGTGGAGGAGGTATCCCTCCCTTACCGTTTGCAGTACCCTCTGGGCCAAAGTGACCTTGGCCCACCTGTGGGCGATGCATGCCAAGTGGCCCACTGTGGGCTGGTGAATGTCTCCCGGGGGAGGGGAGGCCCTGCCCTGGGAGTCAAAAGCTTCCCCCTGGTTGAGCAGGAGCTGGGGCTTGGTGCTTCTGTGTCTTTGGTTTCTGAGCTCCTTGGCCTTGTCTTTTAGGGTGAGAACCCTGTTGCTGGCCCGAGAAGGGCTGGTAGTGGTGACTCTGATGAAAGGACCCCTTTTTCCTCTAGAACAGAGGTCTTTTCTCCAATGGTTTGGTACGGGGAAAGGATGAGGTCATTTTGGAAAGCCTCGGTCGAGTCACCATGTCGGCCATAGACTTGCCAAATAGATTTTCCCCGGTGCAGAGGATGTCGAGCAGCTTGTCTTGGACCCATTGCTTGAGGTTGGAAGACTGCAGCCAGGCTTGGCATCGAGAGCCGATGCTGGCCGCTGCTACTCGAGCCACTGACTGTAAGCCGTCAAAGGCCACCCAGGAAAGGAACAGAGCAGTCTTTGATCCCAGAGGTCAGGGATTGAGTTGAATCTGGCAGTCCAGCCTGAAGACCTGACAACACTTTCACCCAAGGGCATAGAGGGCTCTAGCATCCCTTCCTGGGGTGACAGAGGAGTGGGTCTTCTGGTTCTTAAGTTTCTGCATGGTTGACTCAATGACCATGGAATTCTGTGGGAGTTGAGACTTGTGGAACCCGGGTCCCTTCCATATGCAGTATATGGCATCAGGATGCCAGCTTACCACCGGCACTGACGCCAGCATCTCCCACATTCTGAGTAGCAACTGCTTGAGGATCGGCTGCATGGGCATCGTGAGAGTTTTCATGGGTGGGGACTCATACTGGAAATTTTCTAATTCCTCGGTGTGCAGATCTTCCTCTGCCTCGGTTTCCACCGAGAGGGCTCTGGCCATATCCTTGACAAAGTTGTGGAAGGCCACATCCTTCAGAGGAGAATGGCACCATGGCACCAGAGGAGACAGGTCAGAGGGAATATCTCGGTGCTGGTTTCTGGGGATGCCTCGTCGGTCTCCCACTCAGAGTCAAGGGGTGACGATGAGTCCGCGGCCCTGCGACTCATAACGTCAAGGCCAGTGGCAAGTGGCCGGCGGCCTCTGGAGGACCTGGGATCAGAGTCGCGGAAACTGGCGAGGGAGGATCGGATGCCCGAGGAATGGAAGAGACCTCGACCGGTGCAGAGGGCTTACCCGAGGCTGGTGGCGCTCGGCTCGATGAGCGGGGACTCCCCTGCAGTCAGGGGCACAGTCGTTGGGGCAAATGATGCAGATGAACTAGCCATCATTGCCTGCTGCAGGGCAAGGATAGCAGTAATGTTCTGCTCCAAGGCTGCCATTCTGGTTTCCAAGCCAGAAGGCTTCCCAGCTTTCGAAGCGGGCACTGAGGATCTTGGGCCCGGCGCCGGCCGTGGCCCTCTTGCAAGTGCGTCCTCGACGAGGACTACACTCTCTAGGAGCCTTGCATGGTCTCCGCTGGCCAAGGAATCCTTCTTGATTAATGGTAAATTAAGAATTAAGCAATGCCACTAATCTGAATGGATGAATTATTGAGGTCCCTATTTACTAAGCTGTGTTAGTTGTTTAATGCCGGAAGGGATTATAGTATGAAGTTACTTGAGTTCATCTAGTTCATCATTTGAATGAGCGCTTATTCCAAAAAGGATAGTTTATTTCTTCGTTTATCCACTCTTTTTTTATAGTTTAACTGCATGCCTTTTTGCATTGTTCAACATTTTTATAATTCGTTGCCAGTTAATGTTACTGTATACATGAAATCCCAGCAATGCCATCACTGCAGTATCATATATGGAATTGCATATATGGTACTGCAGGCAGATTCCTACTGTGAATCAAGTGCAAGGGGAACCCCAGGCAGACCCCTGTTTAGTGGCAGTCTCTGGCATTGAATAAAAAATAAGTCCTGAGGGAAGGGGTGGGGGAGAAATCTCTCCACGGCCCTTTCTCTCACGAAGTAACTGGTCTCCATTGTATAGGGTATGCCTCCCAAGCATATCGTTAAGGAATAAGTCCACTCCATTCTCCAGTAGATCAATAATAACTTAAATTTAATCATAACCAAATGGGTCAACAGCACTGAACAATCCACTAGTCAAGATGCTTCACAATTATCAACAGATGAAATAGATAGAATTATTTTGGTGGATACGGTTTCTTGGGTTTTTGCAATAGTGACTATTCTCTCTTTCTCTCTACCAGCAGATGCTTATGGCCCTCTCACAGCACTCCTATTTACATTTCTAAGATATATAGATCGTTTTCTAGGACCCTTCTGCTGTACTGGCAGTGAATGGATCCTTTCCCCGCAGCAAGAATATTATCTGGGGAATGTCTTCTGTATCTCACTCTCACTTATTCTTTAGCTCCTAGGGGATGGTTTATACCACTCTGCCTTTTTCCTTTTGCCTCTAGCCCCTGCAGGCACGGAGATCCCACTGACTAGAGCTATACCAGCATTCCAGACCCAATTGGAAGGAAAAGGCAACCTTCCACCTGGTTGGTTCCCTGCTGTACTTGCAACAGTACTGAGCCGTGTGTGCTACATGGTCAGAATTCAGGACAAAATTCCAGTTAGCAACAAGTGCCATCCTGGAATGTCTCTAGCATGTAGCGGCAGCACCCGGGGATATTCAGTGGCAGAGTGGCATTTACAGATCTGCAAACCATGTAAATGTCTTTGAATATTGCCCCACCCCCCCAGGTTTTTAAGTAATTTATATTTTTTTAAATACTTTTTCTGGTTTATTATTGATGTCATTTTGTTTTCACTTTTTGCATTTTTTCCTCATTTTTCCCCCTTTTTTATAAAAGATATTTTTAAAAAATTAGATAGGATTGTCTCTTATAATTTGTTTGCTGCCGATTAGTCCTGAGACATCATTATTTCATTCCCCTGACAGCTTAAGGTACTATGTTTTAAATAATGACACAGTTTCTTTCCACAGCTTGTACTGATTTTGGCAAGTTGTCTGCTCTTTAAACGTTAGCATTTTGGCTCCATATTAATGCATTTTGGGGCATGTTTATTAAAGGGTACACCATTAATGCAGTCAGGCCATGAAAGCAGCAGAGAAGCCCTTACCAACTTCAGGGGTTGTGTTTGTCCTTCCCCTTGCAGTTGGCATGCTGCTAACATACAGCACCACAGAAAGCGGTGTGCAGGTATATTTACCCACCACCCACTGATGTTATTTAGCTTATTTTTTATTTAGCTGTATTTATATCCTGCTTTTCACCGGGTCAAAGTGGTCAATTGGGGGATACATTTAACACGAGGGGATATGGGACACACACACTAATACATACAGGGAACATGGGCATTGGAGGGTTAAGTGGCTTGCCCAAGACCACAAGGAGTGCCTATAGGACTAGAAATCCCAATCCCTCTGGCCTGAGATTGCTGTCCCCCGGTGGGACTTGAACCCTTGACCCTCAAGCCTGAAGTACCTTGTCCTAACCACTAGACCACGCCTCCCTCCCAGTGTGGCATTAAGTGTACGTCTGTAATGCCCATGCTGTGAAGTGGCATCATTGCCCATGTTCAACCCCTAACCCACACTGTCTCCACCAAATTGCATGCTAACCTGTTAGCACAAAACCCCGTGCTTTTAGTTTAATGTGTTTACTGTGTGCTAAACCAAGCACTAAGTGCAGGTTAGTAAATATTTCCCTTTGATATCGTTCAGGCTCCATTGCAGTTTTGCAGCTTTTAGCCTTTTTTCGAGAGGGGGGTGTGCGTGAAAATTAGTGTTTAGATCTATGATACCTCATATTCATATTTATATTATAGGCCTTTTATAAAAGGATAGCCATGTGAGAAGTCCACAAAGATGCCTATTTTAAGCCTATTTTATAAAGGGAACATAAAGGCCTTTATAGTAGAGGCTCTAAGAACCAACTCCAGTGGTATGTAAATACCAACACACATGTTTACACCTGCTCCAAAGTTGAGGTAAACGTTGTGTGTACACCCATGTAGGTGCACTCATGTACATCGCATCTCCACTCCCAGTGACACCTATACACAGATTGTGTAAAAGTAGCTGTGTATTTTCCACGAACATATTTTTTAAGTCCATATACGGTTGTGGAATTTTGTAAAAGCCCTTTTTTGTGTGAAAAAAAGGCTTTACACACAGAAAAGGCTTTATAAAATTACTTTCTAAGGGAGCAATTTTATATAATAAATTTTCACACATATATACACATGTAGATTGAATCTTATAAAATTGCGCTACGCATAAAAATATGCGTGATGGAATGCACAGGTGTACTTCTACTACAAGTGTTGCTGGGGGCTCAATCTGGGCAGAGCATAAGCAGAATCACGAGGTATACACATATGAGCCAAAGTTCAAAAAGCTTATCCAGACCGTGAACGGGAGGCCATCCAGATAAGGATGCTGACCGAGATCTTCAGTGGCACTATCCGGACAGTGCTGCTGAATATCCTCAGGGTGGTCGATGGGTGCTGTGAGGGAGGTGTCAAAGTTATCCAGATCAGTGCTGACTTCGTATGGATAGTGGATGTTCAGCCAGCACTTATCCAGATAACATAGGCTAACTGGTCTAAGTTGCTATACATAAGTGCCAGCTGAAAAATCGCTGCTGTCCGGATAAAGTCAGTATTTGTCCAGATAGCGGCGCTCAACATGGATATTCAGCGGAGTTTACAATCCCGAGAATGCACTTAATATCTAACCAATCTTTAAGTGCTGCAGCTGACAAGCATATGTAAATGTCCATTCCAATAATGTATACACAGTCTCTAAACAATTTACGTTAGTATTTTATAAAAGAAAAATAGACGTCTATAAAATGGCTGTCTAACCCACCTAACCTAAAATTAACTATCTGTATATTTCTGTGCACTTAAGTTCCTTTGTGTTTAGGTTGGTCAAATCATTTTTATTAGGCTTTGAAATAGTAGTTTAATCAAGTTTTCACTTGTTTTATATAGTACTGTAACATAGTAAATGATGGCAGATAAAGACCACTGTTGTCGATCTAATCTGCCCAGTTAAGTGGCTAGAGTTGTGCTTGCCGTTTGGCATAGGTTGCCCATTTTACCTTTTTTTGAAGTTGTACTTGCTGTTCCATGCAGGTTAACCAGTAACCTATAGGTTGGAAGGCAAGATTTCTTTAGAAAAGCCACCGTCTGTATTTGCGATTTTTCCTTACAGTTTCCTGGATTTTAACTCCTGCTGTTGAGATTTACTCCAAAGATTATTCTTTTGCCATGTTTTTGAGCCAAAAATTTTATCTCATATCCTATACATAAAACTGTATTAACCTCACAATCATTTAATTGTGAGAAAATTAACATTTGAGGGGTATGGAGAGGTAGAAAGAGGCAGTGAAAAGAGCTAAAATTCTGACTTTGCATCACTGCCTCAACGCACTAACCTTTTAGCAACCCACATCCCCTTCCTGCTCAGCACAAGGCTATTCAGATTTTGATTTCTTATCACCATAACAGACCAAGTCAGCTTGAACCCAAATTTCTTACCCCATACACAGCAATAAAGCTGCCAAGAATCTCCATCAACTCACCTGAAGGCCACCACAACCCAAATTTATCTAATCCATCATAGCTCTCTAAAGGCGGAATGAGAGGTGCTTAGCTCCTGCTGTCTTGCGCAACATACTCAAAATCATGGTGGCTGTATATAGGTCAAAGTGTGAAGAAGAAATTGGCCAGCATAATTTTGACAGCAATGGACCAGCAATAGATAAGCAACTCTTCTCTTGCCAGGGAGAAAGGGTAGAGGAAGTGGAAGGCTTGAGCCCTGTTGAGAGGTCTGGGTGGCCTTTTGGAAGACAGCTCAGGAATGGATTGTGAACCTCAGGGAGGTGGGTGGCTGAGATTGAATGGGGCCGGATTGAACTTTGATATAATTATGTGACTTTCCTAACTCCAGCTCAAGGTGAAGTATATTTCAGATACAGTAGCTATGGCTATGCTCAAGAGAGCTTACAAGCCAAGTTTGTACCCGAGGCAACGGAGGGTGAAGTGACTGCACAAGGTTAGAAGGAGTGTCAGCAAGATTTGAACCTTAGATTCCGTAATTCCCAGCATATCACTATAGCTATTGCAAAAGTTACAGCATACCATATAGAACACCTTCCAAGCAAAAATCATTAAATAAAAAACATTTGCTAAATACTGCAGAAAATAGGACAGAGATCTGTAACAAGCTAGTATAAATTATTATACCTAAAATATTAAACATTTTAAAAATGCAAATAAACTGTCCCAAAAGAACCAAATATTACTTTGTTTTACATAAGAATATAGAAATACCATACTGGGTTAGACAAAGGTCCATCAAGCCCAGTATTCTGTTTCCAGCAGTGGCCATCCAGGTCACAAGTACCTGGCAGGTTCCCAAAAAAGATACACAGGGGGAAGCAGTTGGATTTCCTGGGTCCTCTATAATAATGGTTTATGGACCTTTCCTCCAGGAACTTCTCCAATCCTTTTTTTAAGCCCAGCTACACTTTTACTAAAGAGTATGATAATGCATCGAGTGAAAAAATATTTTCTCTGATGAAGCTACAATGTAACCCATTTAAGATTAATCGGGTGTCCCCTAGTCTTTCTACTTTTTGATGGTATAAACAACTGATCTACATTTACCCATTCCACTCCATTCATTAATTTATAGACTTCTATCATATCTCCCCTCAGCTGTGTCTTTTCCAAGTTGAAAAGCCTTAACCTTTTAAGCCTTTCCTCATAGGGGTATCCTTCCATCCCATGTACATTGGTGGCTTTTTCCCTGTACCTTTTCAAGACATGGCAACCAGAATTGCACATAATATTCAAGGTGCAGTCGCACCATGAAATGATACAGAAGTATTATAATATCCATGGTTTTATTCTCCATTCCTTTCCTTATGATTCCTAGGATTCTATTAGCTTTCTGGCTGCCGCTGCACAGTGGGTGGTGGGTTTCAATGTGCTATCTACAATAAACGTCCAAATCTTTTTCCTAGGTGGTGGTTCCTAATGTGAAACCTTGCATCCAGTAACCGTAATTTGGATTCTTCTTTCCTACATGCATAACTTTGCACTTGTCCACATTAAATTTCATCTGCCATTTGGATGTCTAGTCTTCGAATTTATCAAGGTTTTCTTGCAATTTTTCACAATCCTCTTTGTTTTAACACTTTTAAATAATTGTGTTATCTGCAAATTTGATCACCTCACTCATTTCCATTTCCAGGTCATTTATAAATATGTTAAAAGCAGCGGGCCCTGCATAGATCCCTGAGGTACTCCACTATTCACCTTTTTCCATTGAGAAAATTGGCCATTTAGTCCTTCTCTCTGCTTTCTATCTTTTAACCAGGTCATGATCCACAATAGTACACTGCCTCCTATCCCATGACATTTTAATTCGCCAAGAGTCTCTCATGAGGGACCTCGTCAAAGGCTTTCTGAAAATTCAGATATACTATACACTATCGACTGGCTCACCTTTGTCTACCTGTTTATTCACACCTTCAAAAAAATATAACAGATTAGTAAGGCAAGACTTTCCTTGGATAAACCCATGTTGGATTTCTCCCATTAAAACCATGACTATCTACATGTTCAGCATTTTCATTTTTTATAATAGTTTCTACCATTTTGCCGGGTACTGATGTCAGGCTAACTGGTCTGTAGTTTCCCGGATCACCTCTGGAACCTTTTTTAAAAATTAGTATTACATTGGCCATTCTCCAAACTTCCGCTACTACAGATGATTTTAATGATAGTTCACAGATTACTAATAGTCAGTCTGCAATCTCTTATTTCAGTTCTTTCAACACCCTTGGATGTATACCATCTAGTCCAGGTGATTTGCTGCTCTTCAATTTATCAAAATATTTGTAATACGAGTTTATTGATATTTCTTTCCATTCTTCCAATACATCACCTTTACATACCATTTCAGGCAAAGGTAATTTCCATACATCTTCTTCAGTAAAGACCAAAGCAAAGAATTCATGCAGTCTCTACTCTACAGTCTTGTCCTCACTAAGTGCCCCTTTTACCCCTCTATCATCCAGTGGCCCAACTGATTCTCTCACAGATTTTTTGCTACAAATGTTCTTGAAAAATATTTTATTATGCGCTTTTGCTTCCACAGCAAACTTCTTTTCAAATTCTCTTTTTGCCTGCCTTATCAATGTCTTGCATCTAACTTGCCAATGCTTGTGGTGTTTCCCCATTTTCGTTATTTGACTCCTTTTTCCATTTCCTGAAAGATGCTTTTTGGGCAACAGCCTTTCTGACCTCGCATTTAAACCATGCTGTTAGTTTTTTGGCCTTCCTTTCACTTTTCTTTGAGCATAGAATACAGCTGATACATGTTTGATGTAAATCTTTAACATTTGCAGCTGCTCCTTTTAGTTTTTTCTTAACTATTTTCTTCATTTTATCACAGTTTCCCTTTTGAAAGTTAAAAAGGTAGTACTGTGGATTTCCTTGCCATCCTTCCATTTATTAAATCAAATGCGATCATGCTATGATTACTATTGCCAAGTGGCCCCAACATCCTTATCTCTTGCATCATATTCTGTGTTCCAGTAAGGAGTAGGTCCAAAATACCTTCCCCTCTTGTCGATTCATGAGCCAGCTGCTCCAAGAAGCAGTCATTTATTTCATCCCCAGTCGATACCAGGATAATTGAAATTACCCATTATTACTGTGTTGTAACTTTTATTAGCTTCCCCGATTTCTTTCAGCATTTCATCACCCATCTGTTCATAACTGCGCACTCCACCTATGTGAATGCCTATGGTGAAAGTTTGCACCAGTGGCCTAACACATTTATTTACAGAATAGTGATTGGACAATGTATAAGTGCTAAGATCCATTTATGAGTATAAGTAATTGAAAATACATGAATTACTCGCATACATGGCGTGTAACATTTCACAGCTCCTTTTAAAATTACCCACTAAATAACTAAAAGACTAAGACCCATACTAAGATGCAGACAGCAGTCCAGCAGTGAGATGGGTGCTGTCTAGTCTTTTCCACTCAGTGCCACATACGGGATTATTTTCCAGATAGTAAGAGGTTGCATGTGTGCACTTAGTACTATTGCTCAGCAAAGGGAACAGCATTCCATCAGCTGCTCTCAGTCCCAAATTCACTTCTCCATCATAATGGCTTGAGCAAAGTTCAAACAGCCACTTTATAGAACTTTGTTGGACTAATAAACAAAGGGGTCTATTCTGTCTGGCGAATAGCAGGGATGGACATCCCCACTATTTGTCCCCCTTGCCGTCTCCGACTAAGCCTCCCTGTACAAACAAGGAGTTTGTATGGGGAGGCTTAGACGGGGGCAGTGCAGAGGAAGTTAGGGTGGGCAGTGGGCAGTCTGGGACCGGCAGACTGGATGGGGGACTTATTCCACCAGGGAGATGGAATAAGTCCCCCTAGACATTGCGGATGGGAGGCCAGGCTGGGAGCAAAACATTGAGGAGGTACAAGAGATTCACCGCAGCCTGACCCTGGCCATGAGAGGCCAGATGGGGGGGGGGGGGGTCAGGCTGCGGGGAAAGATGAAAGCGGTCAGCGGCCGGGGATCGTGGTTCCAAGTGATCGTGGCTCCTAAATGGAGCCATGGTGCTATGGCAACCGGACATCATGGCACCATGGCTCCATTCAGGAGCCTGACTGAGTTAGCCAGGCAGGGGTCTGTATGTGTTGGCCAATGAGAATCAGGTCCCAGCCTGTACATACAGGCCTAGACGCGATTCTGAACCCATGGGGACTAGACATGCCCTGCGGGATCAGAATTGGGCCTCTCTCTCTGTGTCTGGTTCCAACCGGATGCACAGAGACCAGGACACGCAGAATGGAATGTGCTTCAAAGTAGCTTTTGTATAGATTCATTCCAAACAGTGTTAATTCACAGAGGTGCAAATGCATCCACATTATGAAGCTCAGTTCGGTTTTATAAAGTTCTCTCTCTCATATTCCTGTTTAGCACAATTCCACATTCTTATGAAACGCCATAAATTATATTCCCCTCATTCTCGTAACTCTCTCCTGAGAATGGGGTGGCCAGCCCCTCCCTTTGGCAGACAAGTTGTGCTTTCAGCTCGCATTCTGCCTCTCTCCAAATGCTGTCTCTCTTTCTCCTGTGTTTAGCTCTGGAAGTATATTTGTCATTCTTACTTCTACTGGAGCTTAACACCATTGGTTCAGGCTCATCCCAAGTTTCAGGAACAGATACTCCATTCCCTCCAGTTCCATATTCTTTCCATAGTCAGTGTGTGCTGTATATACCTGAGCCTCCTGGCTCCACAGCAGTTCAGCGTCCTGCCCTTGAACAGCTGGTTCTTCCTCAGCTGTTTGCATCAACTCCTCCCCCTCTGTATCCCGGAAGAGAGGATATGTAGGAGAACCTAGGCCCTCTGGTCCACCCCTAGCCTTTCTGCTCTCCTCCCCAGCTTCCCATTCTCCTGGGTTTTACCTTTCTCTGAATCACCTGGGGAGCTTTCTCTCACTATCCCAAGTGATTCTGGGATTGTCGTGTGCTTTAAGTTACTGACCCTGCCACAATACAAAGTGATCGTAGTTATCAAAGAATAAGTCCCATATCTAAAGACCAGAGTAGCAACCTTGGAGGAGCTGAGGCAGACAGAGAGGTATTTGTAGAGATCAAAGACCGTAGAGCAGAGTAGTCCCACATCCAATCTGGCAGTCTCTGTGCTGCCTTGGAGGAAGAAGGTCCCTTGGAAGGACAGCATCACCTTGGCGTAGCAGGAAGCGATCCTAATGCAATACCTCTCATAGCTAGATTCTGCCTCTGGGGCATATGCCCAGAAGGGAAGGGCTAAGATGGCCATTGCAGCAGGTGATTCAGTCATTAGGAATGTAGGCAGTTGGGTGGCTGGTGGGAATGTGAATCATTTATTTGGTATCTTGTCTGCAAAGGTGATAGACCCCATACATTACCTATATAGGATTTTGATTTGATTTATTTTCTTGTTGTACACCACTTTCCACTCAAAGCATTAAAGTAGTGTACAATAAAACAAATTAAAAGCATATCATTTCATAAAACAATTATAAAAGAAAAATAAAAAAATAAAACAAACAATTAAACTACTACAGTATCATCTGTCTTTTACTAATATTAATATTAAAACCCATGACAGAAATACCACGTTAACCAAAAAAAAACTTTCTGTAACCAATAAAGTTTTCAATACTTTTCTAAATGCAAGATACCTCTTAATTTCTGAGATAAATCTGGCTTTCTTGGAACATGTGAGTACCAATAACATAGGATAATTCAGGAGTGAGGGAGGAAGGGACGATCTGGAAGCAAAATTTAAGCTTTTAAGTAAACAATTGAAATTCAGAACCTCCAGGTAGAGCCGGTCCAAGTGTTTCTGCCACCCTAGGCAGAAACTCTGGCCTTGCCTCCCCCCCCCCCTCACTGACGTTGGCCCTCCAGCTGATGCCACGCCCCCCCCCCCCTCAGCTGCCGCTGATTCTGTCATGGGAGGGGGGGCAGCAATGCCAGTGCTTTTGGAAATAACTACCGCTTACTGCCCCCCCCAAATGGAAATTGGCAACAGCTGAGGGGGTGGTGTGGCCCTTCATGTGTGCCGCTGCTGCCACCACCCATTCAGGCTAGCCACCCTAGGTGGCTGCCTAGCTTGCCAAGTGGACAGGCCAGCCCTGCCTCCAGGTAGCATTTGCAGAAATTATCACTGTTCTACAGAAAGGATCCAAAACCTCTGGACTCTTAGGGGCCGATATTCAAAGGATTTAGACTCCTAACTTTAAGAGTTATGTTCCTGAACTGGCCTTTTTGAAATTTATTAGGGCCGAGTGCCTAAATATTTTTTTTTCAAATTTCACTAAATTCCTAAATCTAGGAACATAAAAAGTGTGTGGCAACAGGGGCAGATTTAGGACTGGGAAAAGAAATTAGGAGTTTAGCACTGATTAGGATGAATTGTCAGCTGGAAACATAAAAACATGTTTACTAAAGCAGCATGTGTTTTTGCACCACGCTAAAACGTAGCTGTACTATCTGGGTAGTGCACAGCATCAAACTTATTGCTATGCAGAGCCTTATAATGACGTTCCAAATTACCCTTTTGGGCAAGGATAGTGGGGCGTTACAAATTAGACAACAACACTTGTCTTTCACCATGATGAAGAAGTAGTCCATTTCCCATTCATCATGAAAGTGGTAGGTTTTGCTCTTCTTTGGAACACTCATCTTCGTTATACTGGGGTGGCTGGATGTAAGAAGGCCAAATCTGCTAAGTTAGTATAAACACTGGCTGAATCTGGTCCAAAACTGTCACTGTCCCAAAGTATTAAAGATCAACAGGAACTGAAAACCTCTGGATGATGTGCAATACAAGGACTGGAGATGCAAAAACCACACATGCAGTTCTAAAAGTAAAAATAAGAAATCATCATACTGGCACCAATAATCAAATACCACCAAACAATCATCAAAAAAACTCAAACACCTGTCCAGCAAACCAGATAAAATCAATACCGCCACATGCGATTTAATAAATTCTGCACACAGTGTAGAATCAATGCAAAGGCAAGGCAAAATAAAATTGCAGAGGCAAGCAAAAGTCACAGTGGTTTGAACCAATTCGAAGGCAAGGCATAGGCAAGTTAGAACAAAATTGGAAAAGCCCACCAAAATCACCAAATTCTTGACACTTTGTTGCCTCTGCCCGAAAACGTTTAATGAAAGCGAACTATAAAGCGACCAACGACCACCATATGACACAACTAACACGGTAAGTGTATTCAGGTAAAGCCTGGGTGAATGGATATTGCCCGGTATATAACACACTTCTAAGGGGTGTGGGGCGGGGGCAGGAAAGGGTGATTCTGAGAGGAAGGAGACCAGGTATGACGCCGGGCCTGTGGCGTCTCGTCACGGGCCACAGCCAGCGGCCCCCTGGGGTACCCACAAACTAGTGGCATGAAAACAAGCGCCCCCAATACACCCGCAGGCAAGATTCACGCAGGCAGGGAAAAAAAAGACAGGCAAAGGATCAGCAGCGGTGGCAAGCCCTCAACAGACGACCTGCCGGCATGAGCTCTCTCCTAGCGATGGGGCGAGCTGCTGGAGAGATGGAGCCAAGTGGGGCTGGCAATCTACCTCTGACCCCTCCGCGATCTACTGGTAGATCATGATGTACCTGTTGGACATGCCTGCCATACTGGGTCAGACCAAGGTCCATCAAGGCATCATCCTGTTTCCAACAGTGGCCAATTTAGGTCATCAGTACCTAGAAGTCTACCCCAAAAGACACAGGTTCCTCAATGTTTGTACTGGGTCAAGCAGTGATATCCTGTGTCCCTTTTAATAACACAGGTACACTACCAAAAAACTGCCTCCAGTTTTGTAACTGATTCCTATAGATTTTGGGGTGCTGAATCCAGGAAAAATAGCCAAAATGTTCCATCACGTCACGTTTTCTTGCAAAATTAGATTTCTTACCCATATAAGGAATGTTCACATAATTTCTTTTTAGCCGACTGCAGTTTATTTTCTTGGCCCAAAATAGAGGTTGTAATGGTTAACTAACTAGAAACACTCCCTCATGATATTTTAGAGTGTTTGTATTCATTTTATACATTAACAGGACAATTGGGAGGCGGGGGGCTAAATCCAGTACTCGCGCTGGCGCATGTTCTTTCCTGTTCGCCTCGCCTCGTTCGCTCGCTCAAACACAGTGGTTGCGACATGAACGTTCCTGTCAAATTTCAGTTTCTTGCAAGTTCATTATTACCTTTTGTTTGCTCAGTCAGTCGTAATCCAGCTTTATTCCGAAGTGGTTCACTACAGTTGTAGTTTGCATTGCTGTGTATTTGTGATGGCTCACAGAGCCAGAGGTTGCGTCAACTCTCCGGACAGTTTTTGTTTTATTTGTGGGGAATATACCGTGAAAAAGCGGCAGAGGAACATTTCTGCATTTATTAAAAAAGTATATTTCGCCTATTTCGGTTTGAAGTTAGGCGATCAAGACAAACCGTGGGCTCCTCACAAAGTGTGCAAGACATGTGAGGAAGATCTACGCTTATGGATGAAAGGTAAAAAACAAGCATTTCGTTTCAGAATACCTATGATGTGGCGTGAACAAAGAGACCACAGCAGTGACTGCTATTTTTGCTCTTGCATTGTGAAGGGATACAACTTAAAAAATAAGAACGTAATAAGTTACCCCAACCTTCCCTCAGCAATTAGGCCTATGCCTCATAGCAACGAAGTACCTGTGCCTGAACCACCAAAATCTTTGGATCATATTTGTGTGGACGGTTCTGATCATGATGAGACTCATCAGATGGCTTTTCCCGATGAGTCCAGTACTTCCGAGTTTGAAACTGAACCAGATCCGAAACCTGAACTTTTCTCTCAAGCTGAATTGAATGATTTAGTCCGGGATTTAGGACTCCCAAAAGATGCTGCCCAACTGCTAGGTTCTCGGCTTAAACAGAAAAATCTATTGTCACCAGGAACAACTTTTTATTGGTACCGCAACCGCGAGACACAATTTTTGAAGTATTTCAGCAAAGAGGAAGATTTGGTATTTTGCAACGATATATACGGAGTGATGGAAAGGTTTAAACTCAAGTATGATCCTGCTGAATGGTGGCTGTTCATTGATTTGTCAAAAGACAGCATAAAAGGTGTTCTTCTTCATAATGGCAACACATTCGCTTCAGTTCCTATTGCTCACTCTGTTATTCTCCAAGAAAAATACGAGAATTTGGCCCTGATTCTTCAGAAGATTCGTTATGATGAGCATAAGTGGATGATTTGTGGAGACTTTAAAATTCTATCCATGCTATTAGGGCAGCAATCCGGTTTCACCAAATATCCCTGCTTCCTTTGCTTGTGGGATAGCCGGGCCCGCGACCTACACTGGGGGAAAAAAGACTGGCCAATTCGGGAGTATTTGAGACCCGGTGAGAAAAATGTTCTTCATGAGAGCTTGGTACCTCGTGATAAAATTCTATTACCACCTCTCCACATTAAGTTGGGTCTCATTAAGCAATTCATCAAGTCCCTTCCAAAAGATGGTGAGTGCTTTCGGTACCTTTGCTCAAAGTTCCCCCGACTTTCTGAAGCAAAGCTAAAGGAAGGAGTGTTTGTTGGCCCTGATATAAGGAAACTCATTTCAGATGGAGCATTCGCTGAAACGATGTCTGAGAAGGAAAAAGAAGCCTGGGATTCCTTCAAGGATGTTGTTCTCAAATTCTTGGGGAACAGGCGGGATGAGAACTATAAGGATATTGTTGCCAGGATGCTCAATGCCTTCAAAGAACAAGGCTGTAACATGAACCTGAAAGTCCATTTCTTGCACTCCCATGTGAACTACTTTCCCGAAAACCTGGGGGCGTACAGTGAAGAACAAGGTGAAAGGTTTCACCAGGACATCAAGGACGCAGAGAGAAGGTACCAAGGAAGATGGAACACCACTATGATGGCTGATTTCTGCTGGTTGCTGCTGCGGGAAACCCCAGATGAAAAATACGCCAAGCAGCACACCAAGAGAAGCATTCGGGGGAAGAAGAAACGGGCCCACCAGGAGATTGATTGACCCAAGAATGACTTTAAAATCTAAACTGTGTTGACAAATATCGTGGTTTTACTAAACTTTGAAATAAAAATTTGCTAGTTATTACCACAGTGTCGGATCTCATTTATTAGAATTTTATTTTCACACCATAGGGTGTTTGTCTTCATGTATTGCAATGGTGCGGTTTGCGTTTTCTATTCTTACATACATACCTGTACAACATTTTTTGCACATTTCTTTGCTTTGCTTTGTGTCTAACCTCGCTCTTATATGCTCAATGTTTGTGCACATGTATGTGGCTGTTTTAAGTGCAGACAATTTTGCTACCATCACAGTGTGTTTTGTTGACATTACTCTATTCTTATGTGCTGCCTTGTTACAATTTTCTTTATTCTTATTTGAATAACTACTAAACAATTAGTATAAAGAATTCATCCAAGAAACTTTTATCTCGCTCGCACTCAATCTAAAATGTTCACCTCAAACTGCTAACCCAATGTAGCAAAAAATCTGTACATGATGGAGCAAATTGGTTACCAGATTTGGATTCAGCGCACCAAAAAACGTAAAAATCAATGGAAACATTAGAGGCAGTTTAAAAAAAAATTTTTTTAGTGTACCTGTGTAATGGTTTATGGACCTTTCCTCCAGGAACTTGTCCAAGCCTTTCCTCCAGGAACTTGTCTAAGCCGTTTTTAAACCCAGCTACACTAGCAGATTTAAAATCTCAAAAAACATATAATAATTTATAAGTAAGCTTAGTTGTTATTGGCAGCCAGTGTACTCACATAAGATATATTTACCTTTAAAGATAAGCTTGACTGCCATATTGCACCACTTGCAGTCACATTCGATGTTTCTTAGCAATCATTGAGCTATCCTAATGTTCAAAAGTGTTATCTCACAGTTTTATGTATACAGTTATTATTGTTCTACTTATTGAGTTATCCTAATGTTCTAATGTTATTATCCTACAGTTTTATGTAACTGCTAAACATATGCAGAGTTAATTGTTAGATGTAAACCGCTGCTGATCACTGGAAGGAGCGGTATAAAAATGTGCTCAAATAAATAAAAATAAATAAATAAATAAAATACCCACATACATGATGTTGCAATAATCTAATTGTGTCATAACAAGAGCATGTAGCAAAAATATCATGTGATCAGTTTCAAAATTTGATTTAATTTGTCAAAGGTGGAGTAATTTATAAAATACCTTTGTCAATGTTATCTCTTCTTCCATAGATAAAGTAGAATCCAATACAATGCCTAAAATTACTGATTTCAATAATGGGAGTTCTATATCTGAATTTTTGGGAGAAATAGTTGGAAAAAGGGTCAAGGCGTGCCCTATCCATAGTAATTTTGCTTATTCTGAGTTTATTTTCATCAAGTGTCTACTTTTATCCTACCTGTCCATGCTTTAAGAAAAGTGGAAGGAAGTCCAAAAAACTGCCAGCATGGTTTAAAGGTGAGGTCAGAGAGGCGGTTGTTGCCAAAAAAGCATCTTTCAGGAAATGGAAAAAAGAGCCAAATGACGAAACCTGGAAACAGCACAAGCACTGGCAAGTCAAATGCAAGGCATTGATAAGGCAGGCAAAGAGAGAATTTGAGAAGAAGCTTGCTGCGGATGCAAAAACGCGAAATAAAGACCTTTTCAAGTACATTTGTAGCAAAAAACCTGTGAGAGAGTCAGTTGGTCCATTAGATGATAAAGGGGTTAAAGGAGCACTAAGAGGCGACAAGGCGATAGCAGAGAGACTGAATGAATTCTTTGCCTCGGTCTTTACTGAGGAAGATGTAGGGATGTTACCCATGACTGAAGTGGTATTTAAAGGTGTGGAAGAATTGAAGGAAATATCGATACATCGGGAAGATGTCTTACAACTATTAGATAAACTGAAGAGTAGCAAATCACCTGGGCCGGATGGTATACATCCAAGGGTGTTGAAAGAACTAAAATATGAGATTGCAGACCTGCTATCAGTAGTCTGTGAACTATCATTAAAATCATCTCTAATACCTGAAGATTGGAGGATCGCCAATGTAACACCAGTTTTTAAAAAGGGTTCCAGGGGTGATCTGGGAAACTACGGACCGGTGAGCCTGACGTCAGTACTGGGAAAAATGGTAGAAACCATCATAAAGAATAAAATTACTCAGCATGTAGATAGTCACGACCTAATGGGAGACAGCCAACATGGCTTTAGACAAGGAAGATCTTGTCTTACTAATCTGTTATGTTTTTTTGAAGGAGTGAATAAACAGGTGGACAAAGGTGAGTCGGTTGATATTGTGTATCTGGACTTTCAGAAAGCCTTTGACAAGGTCCCTCATCAGAGACTTTTGGCAAAACTAAAGTGTCATGGGATAGGAGGCAGTGTACTATTGTGGACCAGGAACTGGTTAAAAGATAGAAAGCAGAGGGTAGGGCTAAATGGCCAATTTTCCCAATGGAGAAATGTGAATAGTGGTGTACCCCAGGGATCTGTGCTGGGTCCGCTGCTTTTTGACATATTCATAAATGACCTGGAAAGTGGAATAACGAGTGAGGTGATCAAATTTGCAGATGACACAAAACTATTTAAAGTTGTTAAAAACCCAAGAGGATTGTGAAAAATTGCAAGAGGATCTTGATAAATTGGAAGACTGGGCATCAAAATGGCAGATGAAATTTAATGTGGACAAGTGCAAGGTTATGCACCTAGGGAAGAACAAGCCAAACTATGGTTACACGATGCAAGGTTCCACATTAGGAACCACCACCCAGGAAAAAGATTTAGGCGTCATTGTGGATACTGTCAGACGGCTGCCTGGGTGAGAATCTTCACAGTCTTGGCAAGTGCATATATCTATATGATTTGCAAGGGATTGTGGGCAATGCAGTTCATTCACACCAGACACAGCTGCTGACAATAATTTAGTTGTGCTCAAGTGTTAAAGCCAATAAGATATTTATTTATGGGGTTATTTCTCCCAACACAGATTGGTAGCACATAAATCAGGTTACTTGCTTTCAGTGTTTAACTTAGAAAAAAAACAAAAAATCAGGAAACAACCTTTTAACTTGTCAGGCAAGCAAAGCCAAAAGAAATAAGACCTGGTTGGTACAAACTGGTCTTTTCTGTAGGCTTAGCTAATAGTTTCTTAGCATGTATCAAACAACAAACCAAAAGCTACAAAGAAAGAAAAACTGTTCTTCTCAGGTTAACTTCTTGTATCTTCCCACATAGATTCAGAAGTGATTCTTTCCTAGCTCACAAGCAATTAGGTAAGGCTCAATTGCTAGCAGTTATCCAGCTGAAACCCCTTAGCTGGCTTGCTTTCTACTGCGTGGCTAGAAAACCTACACAGGAGCTTTTCTGAGTAGATTAAAGAACAAGTTTGTATTTCTTTGTGATGGTGGCTGTACTTTATAACAGAAAATCACCAAAGGAGTTTAGACAGAGAGCAGTCCATGTAAACAGATTCTTCATCTGCTATCACCCCCTCTTCTTCAACAAGCATGGGTTTAATATCATGGATTGGCACAGATGAATCTCCCAATGGAGCACTTTCAGGAGAATACTTATTTCCCTGCTGTCTTTCAAGGTTATAGCTAGGGCATAGATCAGTGTTCATACCTGAGCTTCCATTGCTGTTAGAGTTCCTCTCTATATAGCCTGGCCAGTATGTAGTCCAGTTCTTATGTCCAGCCTTCCAATCCAGATCCCTGGACACTGGATCTCTCTTCACATACCTTCTGGCACGGGTCTTAGGGTCCCTTCCACGTGCAGCCGTCTCTCTCACAGGTACCGTCTGGAGGTTCCTAGCTCTGCAGCACCATTCCTCTGGCTTTCCCCAGTCCAATGGTGTATGCTGGCCCTTGGAATGCCTCCCAGTATACGTACTGCTCTGGACTCTTCTAGACCTCTCAAAGGCTTTTCTCTTCCTTCTTCCAAAGGGTTTCCTGCCCTCTCTGTCCGTCCGGTTTGGCTTCTGCTTCTGATGATCCTTCAGATGAAACTGATGATCAAGCTCAAGCTCAAGCTGATTCTCAGGATAAGGATAATTCTCTGTAGAATAAACTCTACCTTTATTCTGCTTAGATGAGTGCTCCTCCCTAACACAGCGCAGCTGTGCTGAATCAGGCCCTGCCCTTTGAGATAAGTGCTTAGGGATTACCTCATAGCCCTCCTGATTGAACACACGTTTCCCCACTTCAGCTCCTCTAATGGCTGTTGGAAACCTGGTGCATTCTGGGACTGGTAGTCTTTTATGGGAAAATTCTGTTTTCTTATTTCTACCAGAACTGACAGATTGCTTGTTCAGAGTCACTTCACCTTGCCTATAGCTCCTTCCTGAGCTATGATAAGCTTCCTTATCACAATACCATGTTAAAACCCTCGGCCCAGTGTGCAGCGGCGGCCAAGAGAGCAAATAGAATGCTAGGTATGATAAGGAAAGGATTGGAAAATAAAACAAAAGATATTATAATGCCTCTATATCATTCCATGGTGAGACCGCACCTTGAATATTGTGTGCAATTCTGGTTGCCGTATCTTAAAAAGGATATAGCGATTTTAGAAAAGGTTCAGATAAGAGCCACCAAAATGGTAAAGGGGATGGAAGGATACTCCTATGAAGAAAGGCTAAAAAGGTTAGGGCTCTTTAACCTGGAAAAGAGACGGCTGAGGGGAGATATGATAGAAGTCTATAAATTAATGAACGGAGTGGAACGGGTAAACGTAGATTGATTGTTTACGTTATCAGAATATAGAAAGACTAGGGGGCATGCAATGAAGCTACAGGGTAAACTATTTAAGACTAATAAAAGAAAATATTTTTTCACTCAACGTGTAATCAAACTCTGGAATTTGTTACCGGAGGATGTAGTAAAGGCTGTTAGTGTAGCTGGGTTTAAAAAAGGTTTGGACAAGTTCCTGGAGGAAAGGTCCATAAACCATTATTAAGAAGTGACCGAAGATATCAATGCTTGACCCAGTACAAGCATTGTGGAACTTGTGTCTCTTGGGGAAACTGCTAGGTACATATGACCTAGATTGGCCACTGTTGGAAACAGAATACTGGGCTTGATGGACCTTGGTCTGACCCAGTATGGCATATCTTATGTTCTTATGACTTATTGGAATACAAAAATGTAGGCAAACCTAATTTCTGTAAATTTTACTCCTAAGGTACTGTCATAAATATTAAATAGTATAGGGATAGAGGTAAACCCTGTGGCACCCCAAATTTCAAACTCCATGATGATGATGATTTGTTTCCCCATTTGACCTCTACAGATCGATTTTTCAAAAATCCCCTCATCCAATCCCAAACTCCACCAGAAATACCAATAGCACTTAATTGTGTTAACAAATATGATCTAACATATCAAATGCTGATAAATCAAATTGCATCAAGAAAACCTGACCACGCTTACCTACTATATGTTGTAAGTCTGACAATATGGTTAGTAATACAGTCTTTGTACTATACAGTATTGACTACAGAAAGCTGAGCGAACTATGTAAAACATTGTAATCTTCCAAGCTTCTTTTTTTTTTTTAACTGAGAAGCCATATTTTTGTAAGAATAAGTTGACTAGCTATTGGTCTACAATTTTCTGAGATATCTAGATCTCCCATAGCTACTTTTGGAATTGATGTCAGAACAATAGTGCCCAATAATGGAGGAAAAAGACCCTCTTTCAATAAATCACTAATAATCAAAGTCAAAGTATACAATGGACTTTATGGCACTAAATGTTCTCTTGGCTTCCTCTGCTAGTATCATGATCTTTGCAGTTTTTTGGGTTATGCTGTGTCTTAGTAAGTGGAACCTATGTGTCAGCCATCATGCTGTGAGGAATGTCACAGCATGATGGCTGAAAAGTCAGTTCCACTTACTACGACTTTGCATGACCCAGAAAACTGCAAGGATCAGACTTTGCGTCATCTCTTACAAAACCCAATTTGGGCACAGATCGTAGATACTTAAGCCAGAGGAAAATTTCTTCATCAGTCTCAATACTTCTGAAGGCAATACCAGTAAAAATGATTCCCACAATGTATCAACTCTATCACCATTGATCTCTGCCCCTGTCACATCACATAAATTGAATTTGGCAACTACCTGTTGACGTAGCTGAATAATTTTCATCATAAAATATTTTGCTAATGTCATGGCAGTTAACTGTCCCTTTTCAATATTTTCCTAATCGTTCTTTTCCTCCATTAAGGAGTCCACAATCTTAAATAAAGCATTGGTTCTATTGTGACTTTCTTCAATTTTCTTTCAATAAAATTCTCTTTTCCTGAAATAAGTGCAATTTATTTTGATGTACTTGTGATTTCCATTTTCGTGTTAGATCTAAATCTTGAGTAGATCCGCCGCATGCACTCAGTCTTTCTTAAATCTGATTTCAATGAAGCTACTTCTGATTTATACCATGGGGCAATCTTTGCTCTTCTACAATTAATTTCTTTCAATAAGGCAATTTTATCCAAAGTACCCTTTATCATATCAATCCATAGCTCCAATATTTTCAAGGAGCAGATCTATCAGTTATATATTATTGTTGTCTGTAACAATATTCCATAATTGAGCAAAATCAATCTTACTACGAATCTTATAGTTTTGGATAATCCCTAACTTTCTGCTTTAAATTCCCAGCATATTACAAACTCCAACAAATATTGATCAGAACACACAATAAGACTTTCTCTACTATCTTTGCCTAATGGTTTCCCTCCACTTCTACTTCAAATCATAATTAAATCCAAAATGAATGCAAAAATCCCCTAAAACCAAAACATGATCATAAGACAACCTATGATGAAGAATATCCGTGCAATGATATTCCTGATTTCAGTCCAACTCCCAAGAAACCTATAAATTAAAATTACTCCTAAGACACTCAAACTTTCTTCAATTACACATTCAATAGCCATAATTTCCAATCATAGATGCATTGTATGATCCTTTTCCCTACACTTACAAAAATCCTTAAATATCATAGCCAATCCTCCCCCTTTCCTTCCTAATATAGAACAATGCAGCATCTTATTTAGAAGCCTTAATGCATGGACAAAACAATGGTGCAGAGAGATTGCATAGGAAGGGGGCAACATTGTGGGAAGAGGAAGCCTATTCCAAAAAGATGGGCTCCACCTTAAAAAGGGTAGAACCGGGCTGCTGGCACTGACCTTTAAAAAGAAGATAAAGCAGCTTTTAAATTAGAACATGAGAGAAAGCTGACAGTTGCTCAGGAGTACATGATTCAGAATAAAATATCTTCAAGAGGAACTGGCAAAATGCAGAAGTTGGGATATCCCAACAGACAGGTTATCATAAAAGCTGAAATAGCCCATAAGTATTTAAATAAAGAATAAACAGAGCTAAATAATTTCAAATTACCCCTATCAGCTGCTATGTAAGTTATAAACACAAATATCATATTTTAAATAGCATGTACTGTATATGAATGTCAGAAGTCTAAAAATTTGATGGGAGAGTTAGAATGTATGACAGCAAAAGAAGAGTAAGACATAATAGGCACCTCAGAAACCTATGGAAGAAGGACAACCAATGGGACCCTGTGATAGGGTACAAAATGTATTGACATGATGGGGTGTATAAATTGATGGAGGGGTAGTACTGTATGTTAAGGATGGCATAGGGTGGTACAAGATAAACGTTCTGCAGGAAACAAAATGTAATGTGGAGCTTTTTGGATAGAAATTCCATGTGTGATGGGGAATAGTACATTGGTGGGGGTATACTACCATCTACCTGCACAGAATGAAGAGAGTGCAAGCAAAATGTTAACAGAAATTAGGAATGCTAATAAATTTGGAAACACAATAATGGATGATTTCAATTATCCCAAAATAATTGAGTAAATGTCTCATTGAGACATGATTGGGATTTAAAGTTTCTAGATGACATGAATAGCTGGTTTTTGGAGAATTTGGTCCAGAATCTGACCAGGGGAAAAGTACTTTAAATCAAGTTCTTATTGGTACACAGGACCTAGTGCAATGGGTAATGATGATATAGCCACTAAGCAAAAGAGATCACAATACAATCAAAATTTTCATCAATGAAAGGACGATACTAGTGCTGCTGCCCTAACATTTAATTTTAAAAAAGAAAAATTAAAAAAAAGGAGTAGTTGCAGGAACAAAATAATGTCCATGTCTCATGTAAATTTAAGAAACCATGTTTTGAAGCTCAGATAAAATATATTCCATCAATTAAACAAAATAAAGCCAAACAAAAACTAACATGGTTTAATAGCATGGACATCTTTGAGCAAATGGAAAGTAGATCCTAATGAAGAAAACAGGAATAAGCACAAGCACTGGCAAGTTGGATGTATAACAGTAATAAGGCAGGCCAAAAGAAAGTTGCTGTAGAATCAAGAACTAATGATATAACATTTTCAAGTTCATCTAAAGCAAATAGCCCATGAGGGAGTCAGTTGGATTGCTGAACAACCAAGGGGAATAAAGCATGCTCAGGGAAGATAAAGAATAGCATAAAAACTAAACAATTTCCTTGCCTCATTTTTTATTAAGGAGGATGTTGGGGTCATAGCCACATCAAAAACCTTCTTTGATGGTGATGATTCCAAGTAACTTAAGCACATCACTGTAAGTTTAGAAGATGTAATAGATTACATTGGCATACTAAATAGCAACAAATCACTAGGACCAGATGCCATTCACCCTGGAGTTTTGAAAGTATTCACACATGAACTTGCTAACCCATCACCAATTGCCTGTACCCTCTCATTTAAAAAACAGCTATGATACCTGAGGACAGAAGACTGACCAATGTAATACCAATTACACAGGTACACTACCAAAAAACTGCCTCCAGTTTTGCAACTGATTCCTATAGATTTTGGGGTGCTGAATCCAGGAAAAATAGCCAAAATGTTCCATCACGTCACGTTTTCTTGCAAAATTAGATTTCTTACCCATATAAGGAATGTTCACATAATTTCTTTTTAGCCGACTGCAGTTTATTTTCTTGGCCCAAAATAGAGGTTGTAATGGTTAACTAACTAGAAACACTCCCTCATGATATTTTAGAGTGTTTTGTATTCATTTTATACATTAACAGGACAATTGGGAGGCGGGGGGCTAAATCCAGTACTCGCGCTGGCGCATGTTCTTTCCTGTTCGCCTCCCTTGTTCGCTCGCTCAAACACGGTGGTTGCGACATGAACGTTCCTGTCAAATTTCAGTTTCTTGCAAGTTCATTATTACCTTTTGTTTGCTCAGTCGTAAACCAGCTTTATTCCGAAGTGGTTCACTACAGTTGTAGTTTGCAGTGCTGTGTATTTGTGATGGCTCACAGAGCCAGAGGTTGCGTCAACTCTCCGGACAGTTTTTGTTTTATTTGTGGGGAATATACCGTGAAAAAGCGGCAGAGGAACATTTCTGCATTTATTAAAAAAGTATATTTCGCCTATTTCGGTTTGAAGTTAGGCGATCAAGACAAACCGTGGGCTCCTCACAAAGTGTGCAAGACATGTGAGGAAGATCTACGCTTATGGATGAAAGGTAAAAAACAAGCATTTCGTTTCGGAATACCTATGATGTGGCGTGAACAAAGAGACCACAGCAGTGACTGCTATTTTTGCTCTTGCATTGTGAAGGGATATAACTTAAAAAATAAGAACGTAATAAGTTACCCCAACCTTCCCTCAGCAATTAGGCCTATGCCTCATAGCAACGAAGTACCTGTGCCTGAACCACCAAAATCTTTGGATCATATTTGTGTGGACGGTTCTGATCATGATGAGACTCATCAGATGGCTTTTCCCGATGAGTCCAGTACTTCCGAGTTTGAATCTGAACCAGATCCGAAACCTGAACTTTTCTCTCAAGCTGAATTGAATGATTTAGTCCGGGATTTAGGACTTCCCAAAAGATGCTGCCCAACTGCTAGGTTCTCGGCTTAAACAGAAAAAATCTATTGTCACCAGGAACAACTTTTTATTGGTACCGCAACCGCGAGACACAATTTTTGAAGTATTTCAGCAACGATATATACGGAGTGATGGAAAAGTTTAAACTCAAGTATGATCCTGCTGAATGGCGGCTGTTCATTGATTCGTCAAAAGACAGCATAAAAGGTGTTCTTCTTCATAATGGCAACACATTCGCTTCAGTTCCTATTGCTCACTCTGTTATTCTCCAAGAAAAATACGAGAATTTGGCCCTGATTCTTCAGAAGATTCGTTATGATGAGCATAAGTGGATGATTTGTGGAGACTTTAAAATTCTATCCATGCTATTAGGGCAGCAATCCGGTTTCACCAAATATCCCTGCTTCCTTTGCTTGTGGGATAGCCGGGCCCGCGTCCTACACTGGGGGAAAAAAGACTGGCCAATTCGGGAGTATTTGAGACCCGGTGAGAAAAATGTTCTTCATGAGAGCTTGGTACCTCGTGATAAAATTCTATTACCACCTCTCCACATTAAGTTGGGTCTCATTAAGCAATTCATCAAGTCCCTTCCAAAAGATGGTGAGTGCTTTCGGTACCTTTGCTCAAAGTTCCCCCGACTTTCTGAAGCAAAGCTAAAGGAAGGAGTGTTTGTTGGCCCTGATATAAGGAAACTCATTTCAGATGGAGCATTCGCTGAAATGATGTCTGAGAAGGAAAAAGAAGCCTGGGATTCCTTCAAGGATGTTCGCAAATTCTTGGGGAACAGGCGGGATGAGAACTATAAGGATATTGTTGCCAGGATGCTCAATGCCTTCAAAGAACAAGGCTGTAACATGAGCCTGAAAGTCCATTTCTTGCACTCCCATGTGAACTACTTTCCCGAAAACCTGGGGGCGTACAGTGAAGAACAAGGTGAAAGGTTTCACCAGGACATCAAAGACGCAGAGAGAAGGTACCAAGGAAGATGGAACACCACTATGATGGCTGATTTCTGCTGGTTGCTGCTGCGGGAAACCCCAGATGAAAAATACGCCAAGCAGCGCACCAAGAGAAGCATTCGGGGGGAAGAAGAAACGGGCCCACCAGGAGATTGATTGACCCAAGAATGACTTTAAAATCTAAACTGTGTTGACAAATATCGTGTTTTTACTAAACTTTGAAATAAAAATTTGCTAGTTATTACCACAGTGTCGGATCTCATTTATTAGAATTTTATTTTCACACCATCGGGTGTTTGTCTTCATGTATTGCAATGGTGCGGTTTGCGTTTTCTATTCTTACATACATACCTGTACAACATTTTTTGCACATTTCTTTGCTTTGCTTTGTGTCTAACCTCGCTCTTATATGCTCAATGTTTGTGCACATGTATGTGGCTGTTTTAAGTGCAGACAATTTTGCTACCATCACAGTGTGTTTTGTTGACATTACTCTATTCTTATGTGCTGCCTTGTTACAATTTTCTTTATTCTTATTTGAATAACTACTAAACAATTAGCATAAAGAATTCATCCAAGAAACTTATCTCGATCGCACTCAATCTGAAACGTTCACCTCAAACTGCTAACCCAATGTAGCAAAAAATCTGTACGTGATGGAGCAAATTGGTTACCAGATTTGGATTCAGCGCACCAAAAAACGTAAAAATCAATCGAAACATTAGAGGCAGTTTAAAAAAAAAGTTTTTTAGTGTACCTGTGTTATTTTTAAAAGACTCCAGGGGGTCATCTGGGAAACTTTAGATCGGTGAGTCTGATTTCAGTGCTAAGCAAACTGACTGAAGCTATACTAAACACAAAATTAATAACCATATAGATATAAACAGCTTAAGCAGGATGAGTCAGCATATGCTGCATTTGTGAAACCTGGAAAAAAATATGTAAATGCATGTCTTGCCATACTAATTTATTAGATTTTTATGAAGGTGTAAACAAGGGAATAACAGTAAGCAGGTTCATATGAAGGCAAATTTTACAATGGGACATCCAAGTGCAATCTGGGACGTCAAGGCCAGAATGTCTGAAACAAAAAGCAGGCACACACAAGTTCAGACATGATTTCAGAAACATGGACATGCCAGCTATGGATGTCTATAAAGATATCTGCACAGACATCCCCAGAATAACATCTCAGAACATGGACGTCTACTGGCATAAGGGTTAAAGTAGTGGGTCAGGAACAGGGTGGCCATGGTTGAAATCCCAGTGTGGGTCTTTATGATCTTAGACTAGTCACTTAACTCTCTATCTTTTCTGGACGTTCTAAGGCCAAAACAAGCACTCTCCTGATGCCTATTTGTGCCTGTAGCAGGTCTAAATGTGGATGTTCCTAAAATCAAAATGGAGACCTGTAAGTCCATTGCACCTCCCTAGTCATGCCTCCACCACACCCCCTCGCCTACTTAGACATCCCTGCACTGGAAACATCTATAGACATCATTTGTGGAATGGCTTCAAAGATGTCTCTGATCTCAACATGCATGTCTTCAAATGTCCTAAACCATGACTAAGCCTTTTAAAATGACCTCAATAGTATAGTTCAGAAGGCATTTGACATAGTCCCTAATGAGGGGTTCTTCAGGGCATGTTTATTAAAGGTTAACATGTTATAATGTCCATTAGTGTGTGTTAAGTGCTGCTACAGCCATAGGAATAAAATAAGTCGTGCTAGCCTTGACACACCCTAAAGGATGTTACCACATATTAACCTTTAGTAAACATGCCCCTTATCGAGTCATGTGATGGGAGGCCATGCCCTTTTCTGTACTCCAAATTGGTTTAAAGACAGGAAATAGAGAGTAGGGCTAAATGGTCAATTATCCACATGGAAAAAGGTCAGTAGTGAAATGTCTCAAGAGTCTCTATTGTGATATGTGCTATTTAACATATTTGCAAATGATCTGGTGACAGGAATGACAACTGAGGTAATAAAAATTGTGAACAATACAAGATTAGTCAAAGTTGTTCTAACAACAGGATTGCAAAGATTTGTAAAAGGATCTTGTGAGACAAAGAAGCTGTACATCTACATGGCAGATGAAATTTAATGTTGACAAGTATTTATTTATTTATTTAATGGTATTTCTATCCCGCCTTATCCTTTAATCAAGGCGGTGTACACAGCAAATAATTAGCGTCATTGAGGTTAGTGTTGGTAAGTTTATGTACATTGAGGTGTGTGGGTGTAAGTGTGCTGATTAGCGTGAGCTATTTACAACATGTAGTTTTTACAGTCATATACATATATGTGTATATGTGCATAGTATATACAATGGTTTGTACGGTTATATACATATCTATATATATGTGCGCTATTTACAACATGAGATTTTGCAGCTATATACATTGGATTTACTGTCTCTGCAGCGTACTGTGGTTGATCGTGAGACCAAGTCTGATTTTCCATTATGGGCTTGGTCCGAGTCTGTAGAGATTGGCTATCTGCTTGGGCCATAGTGTTCAGTGAAGAGCAATGTCTTTAGGTGTTTTCAGAAGTCCTTCGGGTCTTCAGTTGATCGTAGCTCGTCTGGGAGTGTGTTCCATATTGCTGGAGCCGCCATTGATAGGACTCTTTGTGTGGTGTTTTTGCATGCTTTTGTGTAGTTGCTGGGAGTGTTGAGTGTGTCTGTTGTAGCCTTTCTTCTAGGTCTAGTGCTGGTGTCAGGAAGTATGAGTGGCTGGAGGCTGAGGGCGGAGCTCTTGTGTTTGATTCTGAATATATTTAGTATCATTTTGTATTTGATTCGGTGGCTGATTGGGAGCCAGTGGAGTTCCTTCAGGATGGGGGTGATGTGGTCCTGCTTTGATGAACCGGTGATTATTCTGGCGGCTGTGTTTTGAGCCATCTGTAGTGGTCTGAGTGATTGTTTTGGCATGCCGTTATAGATCGGGTTGCAGAAGTCAAGGATGGGAGTTATTAGAGCTTGGCAGACTGTGCGGAAGTGGTCTTGTGTGAGTAGTGGTTTGAGGCGTCTGATTGTTCTCATCTTGTAGTATGCGTTCTTGGTGTTTTTTCTGATGTGTGATTGTAGGTTCAGCTCTCTGTCAAGTGTTATTCCGAGGTATTTCACTTCATTTTTCAGTGGTATTGCTGTGTTGTTGATATTGATGAATGGTGGGGGGCAGAAGTTGGTGTTTCGTGTGATGAGAGCTTTTGTCTTGTAGTTTATGGCTAGGTTATTGTGCAGGAGCCATTTGGACATGCTGTTGAGACAGTCTGTTATTCTGGTGTAGTCGGGGCTGTCGAGGCTGATTGGGGTGTATATCATAATATCATCTGCGTAGATTGTGTAGCTTATTTCGTGTGCTTTCATGATGTTGCAGATTGGTTGGATGTATAGGTTGAATAGCAGTGAGGATAGCGCGGATCCTTGTGGCACCCCTTGCTTGATGTTTGCAGGTCGTGAGATGGGTCCGATCTTGACCTGGAACTGTCTGTCTGTTAGGTATGAGTTGAACCATTTTAGGATGGTGCCAGTTATTCCAATGTTCTGAAGTCTAGTTAGGAGGATTTTGTGGTCCACCGTGTCAAAAGCAGCTGAGATGTCTAGGAAGATCATTAGTGTTCCTTGCTTGTGGCTATCTATGGTTTGGATTATGTCGTTGAATAGGTATAACAGTAGTGTTTCAACTCTGTGGTTTGGGCAGAAGCCATGTTGATGTATGTCCAGTGGGGCATGTGCGTCGACATGTTCTTGTAGCTGTTGTTGCACGGCGTTTTCTATGATTTTGGCCAGAAATGGTATGCTGGATATTGGTCTGTAGGCTGCTGGATCGCTTTTGTCTAGTGTGGTTTTCTTTGGGATCGGCCTTATTGTGGCTAGTTTCAGCTGGTCTGTTATGGTTCCTTGCACTAGAGAGTTGCTTACAATGTTGTGTATGAGGCTGAGGAAGCTTTCCTTTGTTGCCTTGATCCATGTGACTGGGCATGGGTCTGTTGGTGCGGTACTTGTGTTGAGTGCGGTGATGATATCTGAAAGCTGCCTCATGGATGGAGTGCTGAAGTTGTCCCATGTTACGGTGGGAATGGTTGGGATGGTGGTTCCTTCTGTTGTTTGTTGTGGTAGGACGCCTAGCTTGTTTTGGAGGTGATCAGCAAAGGTTTGTGGGTCGATCTGTATATCCTTTTCATGATTTGGTTCGTTGGTTAGATTCTTTACTATTTCGAATAGCTCTCTGGGTTTGTTGTAAGCCTTCTGAATGGTGTTTTTGTGGTGTTCTTGTTTAGTTTGGTTGATGAGTTCATTGTAGTTCCTTTGTTTGGTTAGGTATAAAGCCTGGGTGGAGGGAGATTTTGAGCGTCTCCAACAGCGTTCTATCTTCCTCAGGTTTCTTTTTGCATCTCGTATGTCTTTGGAGTACCACAGGGTGTGCTGTCTTCTGGAGTTAGTTGTTCCGGATTTGGGTTTGTTGGCCTTGGCTGCTGCGTTGATGATACTGTTCCATTTGTTTATTTGTTTATTCAGTTCGTGCGTTTCAGGGTCGAGGTGGGGTAGTGTGTCTTGTAGGAATTGGTCCTTGTCGAAGGCTCTGAATCTTCTTTGTCCATGTGGTGTGTTTTGTGTCTTGTGGTGTTTCTCCTTTTTGGTTTGTGATTTCTATTTTGATTCTGTAGTGGTCTGACCAGGGCACTGGTGTGACTGTGGATGATGAGATGCCACTTTTATCGATCATGTGGTTGGGGGCGAATATGAGGTCCGGCGAAGATCCAGGTCTATGCGTTGGGGTGTTGATTATTTGCGTGTAGTGTAGGGAGTCCATTGCTTGCATGAAGGTTTCCTTGTCCTTGCTGGTTGTAGAGCTGAGGTTGAAGTCGCCCAGCAGAATTAGGGGTATGTGGTTTGTGTTGATTGCACATACTGTCTCTAGCGTGGATGCTAGTTCCTCTGTTGGAGCATGGGGAGCTCTGTAGATGAGGCACAGGGCTATGTGCTTGTTTCCTACAGCAATTGTGTTGCATTGGTCCGAGTTTTGTGAGGTGATAGTCTTCAGTCCTAGGGTGTTCTTTGCAATGATCAGAACCCCACCTCCTCTCCTGTGTGTACGTGGGCTGTTAAAGGCTGAGTATGTAGGGGGGACTAGCTGATTGAGAAGGACATTGTCTGTGGGGGTAAGCCAAGTTTCCGTGATGCAGAGGATGCCGGGTTGTTGGTCTTCTATGTGGTCTCTAATTGTGTTTATTTTGTTTCTTACTGATCTGGTGTTTATGAGCTCTATGGAGGTGGTGTTTGGCGTGTTAGGATCTTTGTGGTTTGTTTCCAGGTTTGTATATGGGTTGTTCTCGTGGATTATGTGTCTGTTGCGTTTGCCTTTCATGAGAGAGCTCCGGGTGGTGTGTTGAGGGGGGGGGGGTAGGTAGGCATGGTTGTCGTTGTCCATATGGTTTCTGAGTGTGGGTAGTGTGTTTGTGTGTGCTGTGGGAGGAGTTGTGTTATGAAGAGGAATATTGGCAGGTAGGTTGCTGCAGCCATGATGGATTGTGGTGACTTACTGGGGTGTTGAGGCTGTGATCGTTCTTTCTGGTCAGGTCTTCTGGTCTGTCTGGTCGGGCCTGCTGTTCCTTTGTTGTGTTGTGGCTTTTCTTGCTGCCGCTTCTGTGGCCGCGCCTAAGGGCCACGCCCAAGGGCCCTCTGGTGAGGCCCTCAGGCGCGGGCCTGCCAGGCGTGGGCGCGCCCTGCTGGGGCGGTCCTTTTATTGCCGGCCCTTTGTTGCTCCCACTGCCCCGATTGGGCAGGAGCTTCTGAGCAGGAGGACTCCTTGCTCAGGCGCTCTACCCCGATCGGGGGAGCTGTGGAGGACAGCGGGGGGTGTCGGAGGCTGCTGTGGCTCTTTTTGTGCTGGGGCAGTCCTTTTATTGCCGGCCCTTTGTTGCTCCCACTGCCCCGATTGGGCAGGAGCTTCCGAGCAGGAGGACTCCTTGCTCGGGCGCTCTACCCCGATCGGGGAAGCTGTGGAGGACAGCGGGGGGTGTCGGAGGCTGCTGCGACTCTTTTTGTGCTGGGGCGGTCCTTTTATTGCTGGACCTTTGTTGCTCCCACTGCCCCAATTGGGCAGGAGCTTCCGAGCAGGAGGACTCCTTGCTCGGGCATTCTACAAAGTGATGCACATAGAGAGGAATAACCACACCTTCAGGTACAAAATAATGGGTTCTGAGTTAGAAGTCACTATCCAAGCAAATGATGTTGGAGTCATTGGGGACAATATCTGAAAATTTCCAGCCCAGCATGCTGCAACTGCTAAAAAAACAAATAGAATGTTGCATATTATCTGAAAATGAATGGAGAAAAAAAACTGAGACTTGACTATCATTATGCCTCTGTAGAAAGAGTAGATAACTTTAACTTCCTTGGATCAATAACGAAATGACAAGCAGTCAAGAAATCCGACGACATGCTGCTCTTGGCAAAGCAGCTAGGAAGAACATGGATACGATTTTCAAGTACAGATATGTATCTCTGCATACAAAGATTTGACTTGTCAAAATCATGGTATTTTCAATAATGTCACATGGGTATGAAAGTTGGACAGACAGGAAGAAAATCGATGTCTTCGAATTATGGTGCTGGCAAAGAATACAGCATATACCGTAGATTGCTCAAAAAATAAATCAATCGGTACTAAAGGAGATTACCTAAGCTTTCTTTAGAAGCTCAAATGCAGGACTTCGGCTTTCATACTTCGGACACATCATGCAAAGACAAAGATTATTAGAGAAAGACATCATACTTGGCAAGACTGAAGGTCAAAGCAAAAAATGAAAATCAATGCAACGGATTGATAATTACAGCATCTGTGGATGCCATTCTATCAGCAATTAGCTGTTTGATTAAAGACCTAACACAGTTTAGGACAACCATCTACAGAGGTGCTATTGACTCAATGGCACTTAACAACAACAACATAGCATCCGGGTATACTTATGGACATTTGTGTATAGTTCTAGTCACCCCATCTCAAAAAGGATACAGCACAACTAGAAAAGGTTCAGAGAAGAGCAACAAAAATGATAAAGGGGATAGAACATCTCCATTATGAAGAAAGGCTAAACAGGTTAGGACCCCTCAGTTTAGAGAAAAGATGATAGAAAGAGATTATGAGAAACATTTATAAAATCATGAGTGGGATGGAATGGTTAAATAGAGGATGGTTGTCTAACTTTTCAAACAACAACAAAATAAACCAAGATCACACTCCATGAAACTAACAAGCAGCAATACGTAATTAAGCTGTTGGGGTCAAAAGAGGTCTGGACAAATTACTGGAGGAGAAGATCACAAAAATATTAGCTAGGTGGATTTGGGAGAGCTATTGCTCATCCCTGGAAATGAACTATGTGAAATAGGTCTACTTTGTGGGATCTGCTAGATACCATCGCAGACAGGACTCTGGGCTCAATGGATCTTGGGCTGACTCAGCATGGCTTTTCTTATGCTGTCAATTTGTCATTCAACTCCTAAAAGAAGAGTTGAGTAATATTATATAATAAACTCAGCTCCCTGTGAATATTTTCTCTTGCCAACCTTTGAGGAAAAATGAGTCCAGTCCCTTTCCTAGGTCCCAGATGTGGTGACCTGTAGATATTTTTAAAATGTTATTTCAATCCTGAAACTTCCCATATGCCCTGAAGGTCTCTATTACTCGTGGAAGTGACTATTTGCCTTCAACAACAGCATTAAAATATCGGGTGCAAACAACAAGGCTTCAGTTGATTGTACAGGACCTGCCAGCTGAACATGGACAAGCATGCACAGTGGTACTCTTCCATCTAATGCAGTCAAGACCAGTTTCAGCCTTCTGCTGATTAAATGGCATATACAACCTCTTACTACTGATTCAAATAAATACACAGCAGACTGATTCAGTGAAATACACAACTGAAGCCTGTCACACCCCCGTAGTCCTATCGGTAGGAACCGGTATTGCCTGGCTTTCTGAGGGTGATAGTTGTGCCTTCTTTTGTATAAATCACATAACAAGTTTCATTCCAAGTTTAGGGCTTTATTCCCCGTCCCTGAGGTTTCTTTCCTTTTTGGCAACACAAATAAGAGCCAACTTTGGCATATAACAAAAGTCAAATGGATAACACAAATAGCTTACTTCAGCTTCCAAACATCAAACAAAAGAAAAGAATAAACAGCCTTACTGTCACATACAGGCTTCTCCTTTTGTTGCTGATAGCACAGGTCACGTCTGCTGTTTGTTGGAGGGTAAGTGTAATTAGCACACAGGTTACAGCACTGGAACTCTGGTCACAATCAAGCATTTATCTTAGAGAGAACTCCGATTCAGTCACAGTTAAAGAACAATCCATCGGTTCAGGAACTATAGATATCTCTGAATTCTCACATTCCATTAATTCAGGCTCACATGCATTTATATTCTTAGTATCAGCTGTTGGATAAAAGTACGGCTGGCTTGCTCCGTCACACAGGAAGTTTCTTTCTCCCTCTGAACTAATGCCTTTCTGGGAAATACCGTATGGCTTTGAGTTGAGCTTGCCAAAACTCTGCCCCTGCTGGTATCCCAGTAGATAACTCAAATCCTTACTTGCTCTGTTAGTAGGGTAATTATGGTAGGCTCTGAGCCTGCTCAGGTCTAGCTCTCGTAACTCAGCTGACCTAGATTGCAAAGGTTTAGACGGAACTTTATCAAAAGCTGGGAGCTCACAATTACTAGGAAAATCTTCAGCTTCTTCAGGTAAGGAAACCTCTCTTCTCCTAGGGTTTCTGTGACAAGGGGAACAGTTATTCTCAGCTTCTCTACAGCTTGTCTTTGTGTGGCTATTTCTATTACTCTGGGGTTTTACCCACTTAGGTAGCAAATAGCCTCTACTTTCATTCCTTGCACTGGTACCTGCTATGGCAGTCTTCCCACGTTTCTCGTGCCTTCCATGCACATACATGCTATCAGGCTGCTGACTTTCCAATGTTTCATACAGGTCTCTGGATTCTTTCAGACCTTTACGTTGGCTCTCTTGCTGTTCCAAAAGCTCATTCTCACTCTCTCTCTCTCTCTCATTCCAAGTCCATTCTCTCCATGGCTTCAGCTGTGTTCGCCGCGGTCTCTCTGGTTGTGACCCTTGTTGCTTCAACACCTCTCCCTTTCTATCTGTTTGGGAGCATATTTTATCCTCGTGTCTTTGGGCTCCACCTCTACCCAGCTGATCCCTATCAGGCAAAGCAAATTCCCTTTCTTCGCTACCTGGGTATGTCTTCCTGGCCCTTGTGCACGTGTGCCTGGGTTGTCTGTAGCAACCATCTGACATTATTTTGTTTACCCTGTCATTTTTTCCTCTGATCATTCGTGCTGATCTCCGTTTTCTCGGGCTGCCCTAGGTCTACCTTGTGACAAGCCTCACCCATCTGTGGATTAAAGTGGAACACACAATTTCTGACCCACTGATTCACCAGAATGCAAAATTGAAAGCTAATCAAAGACCATTTTCATATCCCCATTATTGCTAAACATTTTAATAGTCCTAGTTCAGCTCTTAAATTCAGCTGATTATTCTGGTCCACACTCTTTTACCCTAATATTTCTCAGGTATGTGTTTGTCATAGGTAAAAAATTGTTGTTCTACTCATCCCTCCCTTATGTGACATTAATTGTTGAGTCTCGGCCCTGGTAGTACTTCAGACTGCTTTATGTAAACCACAGCACAACAAATCTTTTAAATAAATAAGTAAAGATCCTATTCTACAGATATCATAATCAAAGGCCTGCTGAAGGATTGGATCATCATATTACCTCCCTGATAGCAGAGAGTAGAAAAAAAGAATAGAAAAAGGAAGGGAGGGCAGCAGTATCTTGAGAAGATCAGCGAAAAGAACTGTCTCTAGAAGAGCAGGAAAGTAGATAGAGCTCTTCCAAGCACCCATCACTACAGAACCATCTCCAGAAACTCAAGCAGGAAATACAGCACACTGACCAGCAACATTCACGGTGGGTTATCCTTAATCCAGTATAATTAAGACCATGAGAAATGCCATACTGGGTCAGGCCAAGGTCTATGGAAAATAAAACAAAGGATATTATAATGCCTCTGTATCGTTCCATGGTGAGACCGCACCTTGAATATTGTGTGCAATTCTGGTCACCGTATCTTAAAAAGGATATAGCGTTATTAGAAAAGGTACAGAGAAGAGCCACCAAAATGGTAAAGGGGATGGAAGGCTACTCCTATGAAGAGAGGCTACAAAGGTTAGGGCTCTTCAACCTGGAAAAGAGACGGCTGAGGGGAGATATGATAGAGGTCTATAAATTAATGAATGGAGTGGAATGGGTAAACGTAGATTGATTGCTTATGCTATCAGAATATAGAAAGACTAGGGGACATGTAATGAAGCTACAGGGTAAACTATTTCAGACAAATAAGAGAAAATATTTTTTCACTCAGCGTGTAATCAAACTCTGGAATTTGTTACCGGAGGATGTAGTAAGAGCTGTTAGTGTAACTGGGTTTAAAAAAGGTTTGGACAAGTTCCTGGAGGAAAGGTCCATAAACCATTATTAAAAAGGGACCCAGGATATCAATGCTTGACCCAGTACAAGCATTGTGGAACCTGTGTCTTTTGGGGAAACTGCTAGGTACGTATGACCTAGATTGGCCACTGTTGGAAATAGGATACTGGTCTTGATGGACCTTGGTCTGACCCAGTATGGCATATCTTATGTTCTTATCAAGCCCAGTATACTGTTTCCAACACTGGCCAATTCAGGTCACAAGTACCTGTTAGGTTCCCCAAAAGTACACGGATGCCATGCTGCTCATCCAATGGGTAAGCAGTAGATTTCCCCGGTCCTCTTTAATAATGTTTTATGGACTTTTCCTCCAGGAATTTATCTGAACCTTTTTTAAACCCAGTGGTTGGTCAGCGAGGCTGATGGCAGCTAAAACTCAGTGCAGAGAGAAAACCTGCTTGCTCGAGGGCAAGATGGTGGAGGGTACCCCCTACCCCCCCCCCCCCGCCTGAAATCGGATGCTGCCATGATGGTTGAAGCAGTATCCTGGACTGTTGTGCATGCCTGTATAAGCGCTTTAAGGGGCTCAGAGAGGAAATTGGCCAGGTTGCGGTGTCTGTGGCAGAATTCAATGGCCGCATGACCCAGGTGGAACAGAGGGTCTCAGCCTTGAAGGATGGTGGCCACGAGGTAGATCGGAAGATTTGGCAACTTGTGGAGTTACTCCGTCGGTATGAAGCCAAGATGGACGCTTTTGAAAAGCGCAGCCATCGAAAAAAACCTGCAGATTGTGGGGATAGCAGAATCAATCACTGAGATGGAGCTCAGGGATTTTCTTGAAACGTGGCTGCCGCTGGGCCTGCACCTGGACACACTGGCAGGAAAACTCCAAATTGAACACGCACACAGATTAATCCCATACAGGGAGGGAGATCCTCGATCACGTGTGCTAATGGCATGCTTTTTAAGTTTTCAGCAGAAGGAGCAGATTCTAAGAGCAGCGCAGCACCAACGACCCGTTAACCATAGGGGCCGGAAAATATTGCGTTTCCAAGACAACTTGGTGGCAGTCTCCCAGAAACAGAAGGCTTTCCCTACTGTCTGCGGATCTCTGGCCCAAAAGGGAGTACGTTTTCCCCTGCTGTACCCAGCAAAATTGCAGGTTCTGTACAATGGCCAACAGCATCATTTCCCCCAGCCAGAAGAGGATCTGGCCTTTTGCAACGAGCACCTGTTATCGCACATGGTGGGAGGAGGATGGGTCCTGATCCAGCAGGGTGCTACTGGATTGTGTGCAGGTACTGCCTAATATTTACTGGTGACCCCAGCCTGCCTGTCTGACTCCTGGAAGCTATTCTGTTGTGGGCAGTCAATGAGGGCCAGAACTGGTGGGAGCATCCGAGTGGCTGAACTGTGAGCTGCAGTGCTGATATGTTGGGTTATTGGTATGCTGATTTGGTAGTTGGTGAATGGGAGGGGGGGGGGGGCAAGTTGGGCCTCTTTCAACTTGACCTCGCTGGATTTTGGCAGGTTGGACTGTGGCCCGGGACTTGGGGCATGGTAGCTGGAAGTGATTCTTGTTCCCTTCCTTATGACTGATCCCACCGCTCAGCGGTCTGCACCAGGCCCACAGAAGTGAGCTAGCTGACTGTTGTATTATATAGTGACACAGCAATATAAAAGAATAAAAAAGAAACCTATATTTCACATTCAGCATTTGGGAATGTCATACTGAGGATTATCTGAGGGCTATCTTCCTGTTCTGCCTTCCGACCGTCCTGATTGACTGGCCTGCCCTTTTCTGCTCTCCCCTGATTTTTTTTTTCTTTTGTTCCTATGCTTGGTGTTCTAGACTAGTAAAGGGGGTGGGGCTTATTCTTTGCTCATTTTTATTTCTTTTCTTTTTTTTTTATTTAAACAGTTTCCCATTTTACAAGCAAAGAAAAATATTACGAACATACTACTCATATCAACATAAAAAAATACACAACTAAATAACCAACCACTCAATAATCAGTAGATAAGTTCCACTACCTTAGTCCCCAATATGAACACCTCTATAAGGTTCCAAACAAGTAATCATATTAAAGAAAAATACACATCGATTGAGTAAAGATATAACACATGGCTGCCAGTACAGGAATTATCCCACCTCCCCCCCTCCCACCTCCCTCACCTGAAGAAATTTAAGCAGTTGTAAGGGTTCAAAGAACAAGAAATGCTTAGACTGATACAATAAAGCACACTTACAAGGAAACCTCAATTTAAATTGGGCACCCAAAGCAGTAGCTCTCTGGCGTAAAGCCAGAAACTCCTTCCGCCGTTTTTGGGTGTCTCTTGACAAATCAGGAAATAACATTACCTTTGAACCCATAAACTGAGACAATGACATCCTAGTGAAATATAACCTAAGCACGGTATTGCGATCTGACTCAAAGGCAAAGGAAACTAACAATGTGGCTTTGCCAGTGAACACCTCCAGGGAGCTCTCCAAAAAATCCATTAGTTCCAACTGGACCGGCCCAGAAGCACCCACATCTCCTCCCTTCGCCCCAGACCCAGAAGACACAATATACTGAACTCTAATAATAAGTGGCAAATTGTCCGATGACATCAGGAGGACCTCCGTAAGATACTTCCGGACAAGTCCCAGTGGTTCCAATAATGGTGATCTCGGGAAATTCAGGAAACGCAACGTATTTCTACGCATAGCATTATCCATATATTCAAGGAAATCAAGCGCTCCTTAGCAGAGGTCTCCCCCACATTCTGTAACTCCTCCACCTTAGCTTCCAGCACTGCCACCTTATCAGCTTGCTCCACACACTTGGACTCAACCGCCACACATCGGCCCTTCACAAGTAGAAATTCCTGCGACAATGCTCCCACCACTGGAGCGAGGGAATTCTGGAGCGAGGGGATAGCTTCCCATAAGTTATCGAAAGTTACCTTAGCTGGTTTCTTCAAACCGCATATCACCCGCAATGCTGGAGATCCTGTCGATTCGGTGGTCATTCGAACCCTGCCGGGTCCCTCGACTGGAAAGCACTCCACTGCCACTGCTCCTCCCAACTGCACAGCAGGGCTCCTAGGCGGCTGAGAGGAAGCGCCCCCACACAAGGCTGGATCCTCCTGACCCGGAGGTAAACCCGCACTCTCTACCTCCTCTCGCCGACCGCTGGGCTGCGGTGGCAACAGCTGACTGATGGGGCTAAGATCCACCCCGTTACTGCTCAGATCGCCCGACACTTCCGAGGGATCTGCTGAGGCCATGGTGACCGTCCGAGGAGCACAGAAGGAAACAATTGAGGTTTGTACCGAACCCCCGATAGGGGTAGAAGAAGTCGGGGGCTGTGTTGATTTTTGCTTCCGCTTTCTCCCCATCGGAGCCGAGTCCACCTCTCTGCTATCCTGAGCTCCGACTGACGGCGTCTACTCCTCCGCCATCTTGGAACCTGCTAGTTTTTATTTCAATTTTTTTCTCTACCTCTACCTCTCCTTCTCGTCTCCTTTATCAGGCTTCCTCGCTTGTACTGGTTTTTGGGGAGAGTGAGACTGATGCTTCTGCTGAGTTCACCTATGTCTTTGTCAGAGTGGGCTGGAGGGGGAGGGTAGTTTGGTTGTGGGGTGTTGTATATGGGATTTGGTATGTGTGAGGGGCAATGTGTGCATGGATAATAGCGGGAACGAAGAAGTTGGATTGTTGCGTGAACTTCGGTGCCTGTATACATGGTCTGTGAGCATGGCAGGTGTGACTTGGGGTGTGAGTGGTGGGGGAGGAGGGTGGCCTATCTGCTGGAGGGAGATGGAGAATGGTAGGGACTTCAGATATATCGGTTGCCTGGGAGTGAACTGAGGAGGGGCTGGGGAGGTAGGAATGCTGTGAGGGTTGAAATAGACAGTGAGAATGTGGAGGGCTGCAGATGGTGGTCCTGGGTAGGATGAGGGGTTTGGTCCCTAGCGATGGGCATGTGATGGGGGAGGGTGGAATGGAGAGCTGTACATGTCTGATCTGTGGGAGTGGCTGTTGGAACATAGAAAGTAAGATGAGGCTAGAGTATAACATGTATGGGATAGATAGAGGATTGGTAGGGGGGGCAGGGGGGGTGGGAAAGCTGTGTGGGGCTGCAACTGTGCTGGAGTAGGGAGGAGCAAGCTACACTGAGTCACATGTTTTGGTGCTGCTCGGTCGTGGTCCAGTATTGGGGATGGATGCAACATTTTTTTGGGAAGGTTTGTGAGGTGGGATAATGTTTTCACAGATGGCAGTGTTAGATGTGGGTGAATGGAGTAAAGAGGAGTTCCAGTGGATCCGGCAGAACTTATTGCTGGCTCGCAAGATTATTCTTTGTGCCTGGATTTCACAGGCAGGCCCATCAGGATGCATTGCCTCTTGCTTTTTGAACAAGAAAAGGCTGGAGGTCAAGGGAGGCACTGAAAGAGTTTTCAGAGGGCCTGTGGTCCCTATAGTCAGACTTTAATCTCCCAGAATTAGGAGTCAAGTTTTGAATCAATGTGCTTGGTGAGTGGTGGTGGTGGGTCCCAGCTTGAACCCTGGGAGGGGGAGGGGTCTTCCCTATGCAGCAGGGAGGGGAGGGAGAGGTTAATGGGTTCAAGCTGGTCAAGGAAGGGATGTAGGAGAGATGGGGGGGGAAGTACTGAGGGATGTACTATTAGTATTTGCAGGGGACTGATGAATGGGTTTGTGTATGTGTGTTGTATTGAGTGGGGGAGAGATTTGGATAGTCATGGGAGAGACTGGATGATGGGGCGCTGCATTTAGCAGCAGTTGAGGATGGTGGATAGTACCTAAATCTGTAGAGATATTTTCGTTATCGGTGGGAGACTGATCACTCTCCCTGGGATTAGTTTTTATTTTTGTTCTGGTTTGTTTTTTGCTCTCACCTCCCATAGTCCAGTCTAGATCCTAATATTAGGTCAATCGATTAGAGGGGGAGCAGGAGGGGAGGGATGGTAAAAGGTGAAAATGAAAAATGATTTCATGTGCTGTATAATAGCTCCCGGTACTGTGTATGAGCGCTCAAACTCCAGGAGCATTGTTTGGTATTTTTGTTTGGTATTTGTTCTTGTTAATAAAAAAAGACTTGAACTTAAACCCAGCTACACTAACAGCTTTTACTACATCCTCTGGTAATGAATTCCAGAGTTTGATTAATCGTTAAGAGAAAATATTTTTTCACTCATTAGTCCTAAATGAGCTACATTGTAGCTTCATTGATAATTGAGGATTTACCAAGTTCTCTAGATGCACATATTTTCATTGCATATCCTAGAAGAATATATATATATATATTGTGACGTAGGAGACTCTTATGAAGCAATGGAAACTGATAGTGATCCGGTGGAGAGAACCGGTACTGCAAGGGAATGCAGGATTTTCTCTTGCAAATGCAATGCAGAGCTAATCAGGAACCACACCTCACCTCAAGGCAGGAGAGAAGCCAAGTCCCTGATTGGGCACGCCCAAGCAGGAGGCGGGCAGTGCAGTACTCAGCCAGCTTGTTAAGAACTGAGAAACAGAAACAGTTAGATGAGCACCGAGCACCAGGAGCAAGAGCAAGACGGAGAGGAGGAGTCAGGACACAAGCACCTGGATGAGGACGGGTCAGATGACCAGGAACAGGAACCGTTGGAAAGAGAACCACTGAGCAGCTGTGATCCACGAAGGAGCAGACAGGACCTGGGAGACTCAGGGACAGAGAAAGACTTCTGTTACCAGAAGAATTCAAAGGCACTGAGAGACCCAAGGCTACAGCTCAGGAGTTTAAAGGACCAAGCAGAACCTTGGAACAGGAGGCAGAGGGAGAAAGAATTACCCTGGAAAAAGCCCCAGCACAAGGTATCTGGTGGGTTTGGAACGGCTAGCAAGCTTAACAGTGGGAAGCCAGAAAGAGTGAACTTTAATTGTGAAAGACAGAACAAGGGAAGAAAGTTTGATAGTAATTGGTTAAGCCAAGAGAAGCCTGACTGTTTTCCTTTTAACACTCTGAGAGACTCTCCAAGCACAGCTGAAGCGTTTTACCCTGCACTTTCATTTGGAGATAGGTGGGGGAAAGGAAATGCTTACACGCTGAACTGTTGTCCAAGTAAAAGCACTGATAATTGCCAAGAGATAAGAACATTAAACAAGCATTTACCTGAAGGAGGATATTCTCAGCCTAGCTCAGAAAATACACAGGCTGAATTACTTCTCACTGAATTCAGGGAGTTCCTTAAAAGTAGAGCAGTTTCTCCTCATGACGTAGCAAAGCCTATGAGCAGCTGTGAGGAAGAAATGCCTCTAATTTCTCTGCCATCTACAGAGCAGGAAGTCCCGATGGACTGCTCTACATGTGTGATTCAAAAGGACATTTAAGTGATGTGCTTGCCAATGTTTTAGGAAAGAATATAACAAAGTTACCTCACTGATTGCTATGCAAAAGAAGCTTATGTGAAGAGAATAAGTGAAAGCATATTCTGTGCAATTCAGGAGCATTGTTGTTACCAGAGTTTTCTGTTACGTTACTGAAAGGAGGTCACATGACAACCGAATGTGATCAGTAATGGACATTTAGCCAAGCAGTAAAAACCCTTGTTTAGTTAAGTTTCTCAGGCTTGTTTTGTGCTACATTATTTCATTTACGTCTGCTGCATTTGAACTCCGGAGCGGGAGAAATAAACCTCACAAAAGAAATTTTCTTTGCCTTGCCTTACTACTTGAGCACCTACACAGCTACAACCTTAACCCTCAAGGGCATTCAAGGCCAGCCCCTCCCTTAACCCTCAAGGTCCAGGGAGTGGGTGGGTGGCAATATATATATATATATATATAGTTACCAAGAGTCCTGTACACTATGCTCTGGATATTCCCAGCAATCCAGCCACTGCCGAAACCAGCAATTCCAGTATTATAATACAACATAGTCCAATTCAGGGATTAGATTAAGAAGGCACACTAATCACCTTATGTCTCCAGTGCTTTAGCAACACCATCAAAAGTAACATGCCATACTCTAGAAATCCTTCAGTCACTGCCCAGATGGCACTGTCCACGTACTCTTCCCAGGAACCAGGATCCTTATAGGATGGCACTTTAAACCCAGCCAGTCTATAGACAACCCACCACAAGTCAGCGACAGCCTCAGTCTCAAAGCACCAGAAGGCGTAACCATTTTGCTGCATGTACCTCCTTTTCCCTGGCTGGTTACAGCTCAGCTGCCTCTGGTCAAGTCCACAGTTTACTGCTGGCTCCAGCTAACTCCAGCCAGGCTCTGTCACTGTGAATGGAGAGACAACTCCCCCTCCTCTTTTCACTCTGGGTTTTTTTCTTTTACCTCTCGCAGTGGGAGGAGAAGCTACAAAGTTCACAAACAGGGAGCAATTCACTTGCCCTACAAGTGTGGTATTCCAGGCATAAATACTCCCAACAGTTTCTTCCACCTTCCCCAAGGAAGGGGGTGCAAAGAAAGTCTTTATCATCAGTCTCTGGACTTCTTTGTTCCTTATTTCCTGAAGTAACAAAAGGCCACAGATTACTTGACTCACAAGGAACAGTCCATAGGTTCATTATCTTCCAGCAAGGAGTCTGAAGAAATCTGCCCCACCTTCATTTGTTCCACTTCTGCTGGCTGTAGTCCACCTGCTAGTAGCTCTTCCGCAGCTATCCACTCTCCATGCACTCCTCACTGTCTCTCTCTGCTAGTCCAGGGGTAAAAGGCCTCCGTGTACTCTGATCTGGGAAACTTCACCCAGCTCCACCCTCCCCTGTGTGTTCTCCTCCTAAATGAATCCACCTAGGGCTTTAACTGTGGCAGGAGGCTTCCTAACCCAAGGGATTTTGGGATATGTAGTGTGCCTGACCCTGCCACAATAGGTATATAGTTGTGTGCTCTAATTATTGCATAAGCCTGTAAATGTTCTTTAAATAAAACTGCTCTGCAACTTGAGAGCCTTGCCCTTGATTGTATTTTATTCAGGAATATGTTGCAATGCAGGCTCTAAATGAAGGCTAGCATATATTGCCCAGTGCATATACATTAATTCCCTCTCAAGTAATATTTAATCCTTTAACATATCTCCTGTTGAAATTCCAAGGATCTCATTACTGGAGTCCAATGGCTTAGCTAACAGTTCTAGTATCAATATGAAGAGAAGTGAAAAGACATTGCTGTCTTGTGCTTCACTCTAAACTCATCAGTTATTAAAGTGTCGAACTGGCTTGGATTTGAGCTGTGGGATTAGACTGTGGAACATTAATATCATGAACTAGGCTGCCCAAAAAGCCTATCTTCCCTAATGTTCCCCTCAGAAATGCCTAGACCCATCAAATGCCTTCTCTGCACCAAACCCTTTCATGCAAGCCTCTGAAGGCACATGAATCCTGCTAACATTATCGTAGATGTTCTGTTATTCCTAAACCCAGTTTAGCAAGACAGTACCAAGTTTGGCAGCATATATTTTAATCCAATTTTGGCAAAAATCTTTGTCTCCTGGTTTAATAAAGGTAAAAGCCTAGGGATGCTGAATTCCTGCTTGCTTGGGAATTACTATAAGGAAGACATTCCTTAGAGTATCTGCTATCTGGCCCACAGTATATATTTCTTCATAAATATTTCTCAGAACTTCTGGAGCCTGATCTTGGAGAATTTTGTAAAAACACGAGCCTAAACCATCACGGCATGAGTAGTGAAAACTAGATAAGTCATCAATTACTGTAAGAATTTCCTGACAAGTAAGCGATGCACTCAGCTTCTCTAACTCTGAAGCTGCCAGCATTGGCATCTGTGTCTGACTGAGATATTGTTCTGCCTCCTCTTTGTTAGTTGTCTCTGCTGGGTCAGAATTTGATAGAAGTCCCTAAAAATTCCACAGATACTTTCCAATGCTGTACACAGCTGACTCTACTTATCTTGAAAGGCTGAAACAAATTCAGTCTCCCTCTGGGCTTTAACTAGGTTGGCTTGTAATTGTGAATTGAATTCTTTTCAGCCCTACTGCGATTACTCTCAATCAATTCTCTTTTATTGGCCTGAACCTGTTTACCTAGATGCTTAATAAGCTATGCACCAACAGATACATTTATTATTTTCCGCCAAGTGCTGCATTGGTGGTTTTGCAGTACAGAAACTGGTTGGCCTTCTGTTGCTGTGAGTTGGTGGCACTGCGTTGTCTTGTGTCTCTGTACTTTCTCGCAACCCATTTCTGTACTGCAAAACCACCAATGCAGCACTTGGAGGAAAATAATAAGCTATATACCAACAAATAAATTTATTAAGCAACTAGGTAAACAGGTCCAGGCCAAAAAAGAGAAATGACAGAGTAATTGGAGTAGGGCTGAAAAGGATTCAATTCCCCCTCAACAATTGCTCAATGATCTATTGTACTCCAGAAGTGCTACTACCTTGCAAACGCAGAAACCTAAGTCTTTCCTGTATGGGAACAAAGCAAACAATTACTTGGTCTTGTGTCTCTTTACTTTCTCGCAGTATCCCCATTTTGAAAATTATAATTAAGTTAATGGATACTTCTGGAATAGCGCCCCAACTCTGCAAAAGGACTATCAAGAAGCTTATGAATTCTTTTTTGGAAACTGTAGTCAAAACCCCTAGTTGGAGTAATATGAAGAAGAGTTTGGTATCTACTTGATCCTGTATCTCTTAAGGTAAACTACCAAATGATGAGGAAAGATGGACTTTTCCAGGTGGGGAACAGGAGCTGGAATGGGGAGAGGGAGGCATTGTAGATACCTGCAGGAATCTGTAGTGCTAAGAGTCTAATAGCCTTGTGGTAGTTCAGTAACTCTTAAAGTGGACCAGCCTCTTTCTCATGAAACTGAAGAAAAGATATCCAACAGGAAATTGTAAATCAAGGTTTAAATACTGCAGTTTCAAAAGACTCCAGGCTACCAAGCAGCCTCTCTGCTTCCTCCTGTGTACCTTTAGTCAGGGCTTCTTATCAATTCATTCCCTTAAGTTGAAAGCCACCACTACCCACTGGCAGCTACTATCATAAACCCCTCTTTAACAAAGGAATAGTCCTTTATCTTTGACTCAGCATATGTAGGCAGTCACCACTGTCCTCAGTCTCCCTGAGAGAGACAGTCTTTTCTTCTTGCTTTTACGGGGCTTTTAGCAACTCCAGCCGGAGTCACGAAATGCCCAGACAAAGGGCAGCACTGGCACACCGCCGTCCGACCCTCAGCGGGGGCTCCTAAGGCATGAATCAGGTGCCGGGTGCTGTACCATGGCATCATGATGGGGATGGAATTTAAAAACCTAGTTCTAATTTTAAAAGCTTTGAATCTGCAACAATCTAAGATGTTGGTTCTACGGCAACACCACCCTGAGTGCGCCCAACCTTTTCTGATCTCAGAAGCTAAAGGTCGGGCCTAGTTAGTACTTAGATGGGAGTTCACCTTGGAATACCAGTTGCTGTAGGCTTATTGTGTGGAAAAAAGGCCTGGCAATCTACTTCTGGTCGCACCTTGCCAAGAAAACTAGGGTATAGTCATAAAGGACCCACTATTTAAAGCCCATAGCTGGCCAACCAACAGGAAACATGCTGGCTAAAGATGCAGAATAGGATATTCAGCCACGCTATCTCCTCAGACCACCCAGGCACTATCCAGTTCGTGCAGGGGGCAGTCCATGGGCCAACTTATTTGGATAGTGGCGATTTTCAATTTGCAGTTATCCACTAACTTAGGCCACATATAAAACTGGCCTAAGTTGCTATATGGATAAGATCAGTTTCAAAATCGCCAGTATCCAGATGTCTGCTAAAGAGTAGTCCATTGATATTTAAGCACCACAGCTGACCACCATGGCATTTGAAAATCAGCCTCAATGTCCACAACTACACCAGAAGTCAACATTGCTGTTGTTAAGTGCCATTGAGTCGGTCTTAACTTACTCTACCAAGGTGCAGTCTTGCATGGCCAGACCCAAGTCTTCTATTTCCCTGGCTGCTTCACATCGAGCCCATCCCAAATAACCCAGGGTTTTGTTTCCCCTTGGGTTAAGAACATAAAAACATAAGATATTGCGATGCTTCCGCTTGGGCCCAAGAGCTTACAAGCAGGAAACAGCCTTATGTTGTCCACTTTTGAATAAAGCTTCCCTTGTTGTCACCAGAGGTATGCTGGGACTTGTAGTTAGTTTATTCTTTAAGGACAAATTGTAGTTGTGAGTCGGTGGTTCAAGGCAGCAAGAAAATTTATTTTGTGGGGATTTCCAGGGCATTTAAGCTCAATACACAAACAAGGCAAAAAGGATGCTTCTCCAACATAAAGGATAAATGAGGTAACAGAGAGTGATGTAGCAAAAACCTCTTTTCACTGTTCAGCTGTTCTTATTCCCACAAGCTTACACCGAGGACTGCCTCGAGTGGTCATTCAACAGAAATACAGATAAACTTGCAACAGCTGTGATTTTTCTTTTCTCAAAGCAAACTTCTTCTAAGCACTGCTTCTTAGCTTCAGAAGGCAATTAAGCTTAGCAAAACACAGTATTAGCTTTCCTTAATTCTAAGCAGATACTGCACTTATTCTCTATATTGTTTCACAGTCTCTCAGCTCAGTTCAACAATGCAGACTCTTCTTTTAAACACAATGAGCAATCCATTGGTACAGGTTCACACTCAGAGCTTGGCAAAGAGGAATCTATTTGCATTCCTTCTATGGCATCAGGATATATGGTATCTCTATCAAAGTTACAAACTCTCCCAGACTTTCTCTCCTTTAGAAATTCCTGGAACTGATTCCACAGCAATTCAGCTTGTAAAGGCACAGTTGTATTAGGGGAGTGAACTTTTCCCTCAGCAAACAACTCTCTCAGTGCTTCTAGCTTTGAAGACTCAGCTGTTCTGCTTTTATCAGGGCTATGGCTTTTCCCATATGTAAAACTTTCTACCCACCTCTTAGTAGAAGACGGTGAGGGCTCTGCTTCCTGGTCCTTAGCAATAACAAACTGTTTCTCTGTTGATTTCTCAGCTCTGAAACTGCTGGCTTTACCTTGGGGATGGGTCCTCAGACAAGCGCTGATTTCTTTCTTACTGGGATCCTCCAGGCTCTGAAATTCAGCCTCCTTATGTCCTTCTCCAGGCCCTCTTAGGTAGCTGCTTTCCTGGGAGTTTTCTTCTTTCTTTCTCCTCCAGCTATGCTCAGCCTTGCTCTCTCTGTTGTCCTTTGCCTTCCTCCTTCCCTCCCCTTTCTGCTCTGCTCTTGGTTTTAAGAACCGTTGGCTGCTAGGCACTCCCTGTTCTCTGCACCTGTGTGACCAATCATCAGGCAAGCTTGTCTCCACCCCTAAGCTAGGGCGTGGCCTGACCTTAGCAGGGAGCTGGGGGGTTTTCTGATCTGGCTTGCAAGTCTTATGCACAAGTGAACTGTCATTCAATTCAAAGGGGAAACTAGGATTTTCTTCCACTTCCATGTCTTCCTGGGAGCTTTCATCACTACAATATGCCATACTGGGTCAGACAAAGGTCCATCAAGCCCAGTATCCTGTTTCCAACAATGGCCAATCTAGGTCATACGTACCTAGCAGTTTCCCCAAAAGACACAGGTTCCTCAATGCTTGTATTGGGTCAAGCAGCAATATCCTGGGTCCCTTCTTAATAATGGTTTATGGACCTTTTCCTCCAGGAACTTGTCCAAACCTTTTTTAAACCCAGCTACACTAACAGCTTTTACTACATCCTCCGGTAACAAATTCCAGAGTTTGATTATATGTTGAGTGAAAAAATATTTTCTCTTATTAGTCTTAAATAGTTTACCCTGTAGCTTCATTGCATGTCCCCTAGTCTTTCTATATTCTGGTAACGTAAACAATCGACCAACGTTTACCCGTTCCCCTCCGTTCATTAATTTATAGACTTCTATCATATCTCCCCTCAGCCGTCTCTTTTCCAAGTTAAAGAGCCCTAACCTTTTCAGCCTTTCTTCATAGGGGTATCCTTTCATCCCCTTTACCACTTTGATGGCTCTTCTCTGAACCTTTTCTAATAACGCTATATCCTTTTTAAGATACGGCGACCAGAATTGCACACAATATTCAAGGTGCGGTCTCACCATGGAACGACATAGAGGCATTATAATATCCTTTTATTTTCCATTCCTTTCCTTATGATACCTAGCATTCTATTTGCTCTCTTGGCCGCCACTGCACACTGGGCTGAGGGTTTTAACATGTTATCCACCATGACGCCTAAATCCTTTTCCTGGGTGGTAGTTCCTAATGTGGAACCTTGCATTGTGTAACCATAGTTTGGGTTGTTCTTCCCTAGGTGCATAATTTTGCACTTGTCCACATTAAATTTCATCTGCCATTTTGATGCCCAGTCTTACAATTTATCAAGATCCTCTTGCAATTTTCCACAATCCTCTTGGGTTTTAATAACTTTAAATAGTTTTGTGTCATCTGCAAATTTGATAACCTCACTCGTTATTCCCTTTTCCAGGTCATTTATGAATATGTCAAAAAGCAGCGGACACAGCACAGATCCCTGAGGTACACCACTAGTTATCTTTCTCCATTGGGAAAATTGGCCATTTAGCCCTACCCTCTGTTTTCTATCTTTTAACCAGTTCCTGATCCACAGTAGTACACTGCCTCCTATTCCATGACTCTCTAGTTTTGCTAAAGTCTCTGATGAGGGACTTTGTCAAAGGCTTTCTGAAAGTCCAAATACACTATATCAACTGACTCATCTTTGTCTACCTGTTTATTCACACCTTCAAAAAAACATAACAGATTAGTAAGACAAGATCTTCCTTGTCTAAAGCCATGTTGGCTGTCTCCCATTAAGCCATGACTATCTACATGTTCAGCAATTTTGTTCTTATTGATGGTTTCTACCATTTTTCCCGGTACTTACGTCAGGCTCACTGGTCTGTAGTTTCCCGGATCACCCCTGGAACCCTTTTTAAAAATTGGTGTTATGCTTGCCATCTTCCAATCTTCAGGTATTGCAGACGATTTTAATGATAGTTCCGAGATTTCTAATAGCAGGTCTGCAATCTCACATTTCAGTTCTTTCAGCACCCTTGGATGTATATCATCTGGCCCAGGTGATTTTCTACTCCAGTTTATCTAATAGTTGTAATGCATCTTCCCAATGTATCAATATTTCCTTCAATTCTTCCGCACCTTTAAATACTACTTCAATCATGGGTAACATCCCTACATCTTCCTCAGTAAAGACCGAAGCAAAGAATTCATTCCGTCTCTCCATTATCGTCTTGTCGCCTCTTAGTGCTCCTTTAACCCCTCTATCATCTAATGGACCAACTGACTCTCTCACAATTTTTTTGCTACGAATGTACTTGAAAAGGTCTTTATTATGCATTTTTGCTTCTTCTCAAATTCTCCCTTTGCCTGCCTTGTCAATGCCTTGCATTTAACTTGGCAGTGCTTGTGCTGTTTCCAGGTTTCGTCATTTGGCTCTTTTTTCCATTTCCTGAAAGATGCTTTTTTGTCAACAACAGCCTCTCTGACCTCACCTTTAAACCATGATGGCAGTTTCTTGGACTTCCTTCCACTTTTCTTAAAGCGTGGAATACAGCTGGTCTGGGCTTCCAAGATAGTATTTTTCAACAACACCCAAGCTTGATGTAAGTCTTTAACCTTTCCAACTGCTCCTTTTAGTTTTTTCTTAACTATTTTCCTCATTTTATCACAGTCTCCCTTTCGAAAGTTAAAAGGTAGTACTGTGGATTTCCTTACTATCCCTCCTCCACTAATTAAATCAAACGCAATTATGCTATGATCACTATTGCCAAGTGGCCCCAACACCCTTATCTCTTGCACTAGATCTGGTGTTCCACTAAGGACTAGGTCCAATATGGCTTCCCCTCTGGTCGGTTCATTAACCAGCTGCTCCAAGAAGCAGTCATTTATTTCATCTAGGAACTTTATCTCACTAGCATGTCCTGCTGTGACACTGTGCTGTAACCTTTGTTAGCTTCCTTGTTTTCTTTGAGCATTAAGAGAATGTAAATAAATAAATAAATAAATTTCACCATCCATTTGTTCATTCTGGCCAGGCGGTCGACAGTACACCCCCACTGCCATCGCCTTCCCCTTTTTACATGGAATTTCAATCCATAGAGATTCTACAGCAAATTTTGTTTCCTGCAAAACTTTAATCCTTTCTGACTCAATGCTCTCTCTAACATAGAGCGCAACTCCTCTACCAATTTGATCAGCTCTATCATTATGATATAGTTTGTACCCAGGTATCACAGTGTCCCACTGGTTGTCCTCCTTCTACCATGTCTCTGAGATTCCAATCATATCTAACCTCTCATTTAGTGCTATATATTCTAACTCTCCCATCTTATTTTTTAGGCTTCAAGCATTTGCATACAAGCATTTTAGAGACTGCATTTTTTTCATATTAATTTGGCTATTGGTAGGCATGGGTAATTTGGGATCTTTAAGCTCTGTCTGCTCCATACTCAAGGGCATTTGGGCTACTTTACTTTGGAACCTCTCTGCTTTTGGTAGTATCCTTCAAGGATACATTCTTCCGAACCATGCACTCTTGTGCGACTGTCGGCTTTCCCCTATTATCTAGTTTAAAAGCTGCTCTATCTCCTTTTTAAAGGTTAATGCCAGCAGCCTGGTTCCATCCCGGTTAAGGTGAAGCCCATCCCTTTTGAGGAGCCCCTCCTTTCCCCAGAATGTTCCCCAGTTACTAACAAATCCAAAACCCTCATCCTTGCACCATCGTCTCATCCATGCATTAAGACTCCGGAGCTCTGCCTGCCTTTTGGGTCCTGCGCATGGAACGGGAAGCATTTTGGAGAACACTACCCTAGAAGGTCTGGATTTCAACTTCCTACCTAAAAGCCTAAATTTAGCCTCCAGAACCTCCCTACCACATTTTCCTATGTCATTAGTACCGACATGTACCAAGACAGCAGACTCCTTCCCAGCACTATCTAAGACCTTATCTAGGTGGTGCGTGAGGTCCGCTACCTTCGTACCAGGCAGGCTTGTTACCAGGAGATCCTCACGTCCACCTGCCACCCAGTTATCTACATGGATGATAGAATCACCAACTATAACAGCTGTCCTAACCCTTCCCTCATGGGCACATGGCCCTGGAGAAACTTCCTTGGTGCGAGAGGGTTTTACATCACCTGGAGGACAGGTCCTAGTTACAGGATCACTTCCTGCCACACCAGGGTGATGCTCTCCTGTCACAAGACCTCTCTCCTCCATGGCAACAGGGATGCTGCCAGACTGAAGGTGAGACTTCAGGACTATATCCCTGTAGGTCTCATCTATGTACCTCTCTGTCTTTCTTATGTCTTCCAAGTCTGCTACTCTAGCCTCTAGAGAACGGACTCGTTCCCTGAGAGCAAAGAGCTCCTTGCACCTAGTACACACGTAAGACCTCTTACCAACTGGGAGAAAATCATACATGTGACACTTAATGCTGCTGGACTGCTGTCTGCATCTTAGTTTTAAGCTTGTGTTTAGATCTTTAAGCTCTTTACTTACCAAGGGTTGCTATGGATACTTATACTAATACAATTGTACCTAATACGTTTAGTATACCTTGTTCACCTGAAGCTTAATTAATCTCAGTATATGACTGATTTGGATAATGAGCTGCACCTCCTTTCCTTTAAGATGTGTAAGTACCTATAAAGCTACGATTATCCCAGGGGTGGATGGGTATTGGGGAGGGAGGGAGGGAAATAACACTTATTAAAAGAGGGCTGCTACACAGTACCCTGTCCTGTGCTTATGAGGTAAGCTGTGACCAACTTCCTGGGTGATTAATAGTCCTTGCTTGGATAGAAGGAGTCTTTCAAAATGGCCTTTTGACCTGCCACCTGGCGTTAACACCTATTGAAAAAGTTTCACAGATCTTTTGCCTCATAACCTACAGTAAAGACAGAGAAGAACCACCAAAATGGTAAAAGGGATGGAAGGATAACCCTATGAAGAGAGGCTAAAAAGGTTAGGGCTCTTCAACCTGGAAAAGAGACGGCTGAGGGGAGATATGATAGAGGTCTATAAATTAATGAATGGAGTAGAACGGGTAAACGTAGATCGATTGTTTACGTCATCAGAATATAGAAAGACTAGAGGACATGCAATGGAGCTATAGGGTAACCTATTTAAGACTAATACGAGAAAATATTTTTTCACTCAATGTGTAATCAAATTCTGGAATTTGTTACCGGAGGATGTAGTAAAAGCTGTTAGTGTAGCTGGGTTTAAAAGAGGTTTGGACAAGTTCCTGGAGGAAAGGTCCATAAACCATTATTAAAAGGGACCCAGGATATTGCTGCTTGACCCAATACAAGCATTGAGGAACCTGTGTCTTTTGGGGAAAGTGCTAGGTACTTATGACCTAGATTTGCCACTGTTGGAAACAGGATACTGGGCTTGATGGACCTTGGTCTGACCCAGTATGGCATCTCTTATGCTCTTATGTACAGTAGCAATATTTTTCTTAACAACAAAGGGACACTTCCACTTGACCAACAGTTTATTGGGGGAGATGGGAACAAACAGTAAGACTATCTTGTGGCTAGAACCTCCTCTTTCTAGCATCCTTGTCATAGTAGGTTTTCTGTTGCCTTTGGGTTTACTCCAAGTTTTCCTTGGCCAGTTTGGTTATCCTGTAAAGCCTTTCTCCTATTTGTTGAATATATTTCTCTATTGAGCAAGATTCTTTTGGAGGTCCTACCCATACATCCCTAATGACTTCCAGCAGTTCTGTGGTTGACAGCCTTACATTAAGTCAAACAGGGAGAAATCATAGAGAGGCCTGAGGAGCCTCTCGGGCTGAAAATAACACAAAAGATATTAGCTTGTCCCTATCTGTTAAATTCTCCCCCATGCAGTTTTAAACCATTCTTTGATTAAACTGTTTTGTCAACCCATGAGCTTCAGGATGATAGGCAATGTTTTTTAAGTGCAGTCCCAAAATTGTCCATAAACTTAATTGCAATACTTAAACAGGTGTTTAAATTGCTCCGATGCTGCAGGCTGCATGCTGTTGCTGCCGCGCTTTGACCAGTCACTACTGATCCCATGTAAACAGGAAGTTTGCATTGCAGGGGGAAGATGTGGCTTCCCTCCTCCAAACCTTGTCGCTCAAACCTGGAACTAAGGTGTTCCTTCCTTCCCCCCAACACCACACACACTTCAGATAAGTGGCCCAAATTTGCCACCAAAAAATCTGGTAACCTTAACCTAGGGCGCTTTATGTGTATCCTGTAAAAAAACAATTTGATATCACAATCTGCTTATGTGTGTCAATACTTTTATCCTTTTAATTGGTGTGCCAAATCACCCACATTGCACGTCACATACTTACACTGGGTTCCCTTCCCACAATTTTTAAAATATTTCCTTTTCAACATACCCATGTCCTAGCTTAACATCATAAGAATTTCTATATTGTACCATAGTCCATCAAGCCTAGTATCCTGTTTCCAACAGTGGCAAATGCAGATCACCAATACATTGTAGGCTCCCAAAAAGCAGCAAGATTCTATGCTGCCTACCCCCAGGGACAAGCAGTACCTTTTCCAAGTCCACCTTGATAAGAGTTTAGTTTAGTTTAGTTATGAACTTTTGACAAGTTCCTGGAAGAAAGTTCATAAGCCTTTTCTATACCGAGCTACGCTAACTACATTTTACCACATCCTCCAGAAATCAATTCCAGAACTTAATTATGAGTTGAATAAAAAATATTTTCTCCTACCGTATTTGTTTTAAATTTACTGCTTTGTAACTTCATGGTGTGACACCTAGTCCTTGTACTTTTTTGAAAGAGTAATGAATCTATTCACGTTTACCTGTTCCACTTCAGTCAGGATTTTATAGACCTCTGTTATATCTCCCCTCACCTGTCTCCTCTCCAAGCTGAAGAGCCCTAAACTCTTTAGCCTCTCTTCATAGAGGAATTGCTCCATCCCCCTTATCATTCTGGTCACTGTTCTGTGTGCCTTTTCCAAATCTGCCATATCCTTTTTGAGATGCGGAGAACAGAATTGCCCACCATATTTTTTTAAGTGTGATCGCACACGGAGTGATACAGAGGCATTATGATAATTGTTTTTAATCTATTCCTTTCCTAATATTTCTTAACTTTCTGTATGCTTTTATGGCTGCTGCTACTGAGCAAAAGATCTTAAGGTATTTTCCACGAATATACGTAGATTCTTTTCCTGAATGGTGACTCCTAATTCGAACCTTGCATCATTTAGCTATAGTTTGGATTATTTTTCCCTACGTACATCACTTTGCACTTATCCATACTAAGAGAGTAATTTTGTGAATTCCCGCAGAGTTAAGGTGCATTGCATGTGTATTTTATAAAGTGAACTTCGTATATACTATATAAAATGTGGGTGCAAGTAGTGTAAATATCAAGGCACGCCAACTCTAGGACCAGTGTAAATGTTCGCACCTAAATTTTTGAAAACTACATGCAGATTATATTTTATTACTTCTGTATGCAAATTTGTGCTCTACCTATGCTCTACTCATACTCTGCCCTCACACAAAGTACATGTGATAGGACTTATGCATGTGCTTACAGAATAGAAACCACCTAAATATGTGCATAAGAACTCATTCATGTGTCTAAGCCCTTGAAAATTGGGACTAATGCATGTAACTAGCACTTAACTTTCTGCATGTCCCTTATAAACTCAGCCCCTTAATTTCATCCACCATTTAAATGCCCAGTCTCACAATCTCACCAGATCCTCCTGTAATTTCTCACAATCTGCATCTTTTTTTAAATAACTGAATAATTTGGTGTCGTGCAAATTTGATCCCCTCTCTCATTGTTCCCATTTCCAAGTCATTTATGAATATGTTCAAGGGTATGTCAACCCCTATGGGGCCCTGGGCAGACATTTGCAATTTGGTCCCCCCACTTTGTGGGCAGGGTCCCCTCCATTCCCAAGGGCCCTCCTTCCCTGCCACCACTGCTGCTGCCTCTCTCCGGGACATGCAGCAGTGAAATACATTTAAAAAGGTACCTTGGTGGAGGAAGTGACGTCATCAGCTAGAATGGCAGCTTAGGCGGTGAGCTCCGGAGGGCAGCTTAAGTTTTGGAGTTTTTTCCCCCTATCCGAGCCCGGGATACGAAGAGCAAACGCAGGCGGTGGTGGAGGGAAGTCTGCAGAGTCTTATGGCGACGAGAAAAAAGGCGGCGGACTTGAAGGAGTTTGCGTATGGCAGCGCGAAGTCAGCGGGTGGTGAGAAAAAGATGGCGGGACAAAGCGCGGGAAATGGAGATGCTCCAGATCGAAAGGGGCAGCGGAGCGAGGTCCCTGCGATGGCGGAGATGGTGGTACAAAATGTGACCAGAGAAGAGCTGCGTGGCTGGTTCGGCGACCTTAAAACAGAATTGCAGGCGGTGAAAACTGAAGTCGGAGACATGTGTGCCGCACTGCGAGAGGAGATGGGAGAGTTGGGGAATAGAGTAGAGGAGCAAGAACAGCAGCTGGGATGGCTGGAAACCCGGCAGACCGGAGTGGAACGCTCATTTAAGGACTTGGAGGCCTGGAAGGACTTGGTACTGCTGAAAGTGGAGGACTTAGAAAACCGGTCCCGACGGAATAACTTGCGCATCCGCGGGGTGCCAGAGGAGAAGGAGTTTATGGAAAGTGAGAAGATGGCGCAAGCAGTGCTCAAGACTATTTTAATAGACCTGGGGAATGAGACTGAGCAGGTGGGGCTGAAGTTGGTACGAGCCCATCAAGCATTAGGCCCCAGTAGGCCGAATCGACCGCGAGATATCGTCCTGTGTATGGAGGATTACAAACTTAAGGAGCGGATTATAACTCTCATGCGTACCCAAAAAGACTTTGTATGGCAGGCAGGGGTACAATATACAGATTTACCCGGACCTGGCTGCGGGAACTTTACAGCGGAGGCGCGAAATGCAGCCGGTCACGTCCATTCTGAGGAAGGAGAATGTCCGTTATCGGTGGCTGTATCTTTTTGGACTCCTTTTCACTGTGGGGCTCAAGAACTGGAGGGTCCAAACAGTACCCAAGGCACTGGCAGCTCTACAAATGGCGGGGCTGGGGAGTGGCCTGCCGAGTGAACAGAAGGGGGACAATCGTGGAGAGGAAACGAAGGCGGCTCGGAGGAGCGGTGAGAAGCGTCGTCGGAGCCCGGAGGTGGTAGCAGATGAGCAACCTGCCAGTAATGTGGACACCTGAAGAGCCGGGGAATATTTTTGGTTGCACACCTCCATGTGAAGAACTTTGCTCTTTTGTATTAATGTTTCATGTGTGGGGATGTATGCTTATTGGGGATGGGGGAGGGGGGAGTGGGGGTGGTTGGGGCAGGTGAATGTTGGGGAAGCTGGGGCGGGGGAGCGGAGGGTGAGGAGGGGGAGTATTGGGGTCGGGGGAGGGGTGGAGGTAGGGGAAGGGAGGGAGGTGAGGATGGAGATGGGTCGGATGGGGGAAGCGGGAAGATATGGGGAGGGGGGAGGGGGTAGGAAGTTGCCTCTGGTTGAAGGGCACTACTCCAAAGGAGACCTCCAGAGGGTGGAGGGGGGATTTGGAGGGGGAGGGGAGAAGGGGGAAGGGGAGAGAGGGGGTGGGAGAGGACAGGGGGGGGCAGGGAGATGGGGGCAGGCGGGAAACGAGTGGGACAACAGCAGATGGTAGTGGTTACGATGAATGTGTGAGGGTTGGGCACTTGGAGGAAGCGTAGAATGGTGGAGCGGGAAGGCGGTAGGCTGCGAGCGGATTTCATATGCCTACAAGAAACCCATATGAAGGTGGGACAGGAGAGGATTTGCAAACGAAACGTTACCCTAGGGTAATGTTGGCCGGACAGAGAGCGGAGGCTCGGAAGGGGGGGGTTGGTATTTTGGTGGGAGCGGAGTGGGTGGATAGGGTAGTGGGGGAATATAGAGACAAGAAGGGTAGAGCAGTGGGACTTAAAGTTCAAATAGGGAGGGAACAGGTCTGGATAGTGAGCATGTATGGCCCTAACGAGAAACAGGGGGAATTCTTTGAAAGGATGCAGAATGAGTTGGGGGGTTTGAGTGATGCCCCCATCATTATTGGGGGGGATTTTAATATGACCGTGAACCCGCGGTTGGACAATGGGGGGGGGCAGTGGTTTGGGAAAGCAGGTGGATCGGGTAAAAATGATGCATTTTAAGGAAAGGTTGGGGGTGGATGATGTGTGGAGGAGCCAGAATCCTGGATGCAAACAGTATACTTATTACTCAGCACCACATGGCACGTATAGCCGGATCGATATGGTGTGGGCGGGAGGGGGCTGGATGAACAGGGTGGTAGAGGCAGAACATGGTTCCATCACGTGGATTGACCATGCGCCTGTGCGGATTAAGTTTAGCTTGGGGTATGTGGATGACGGGGTTAAATTTTGGAGGCTTAATGAGGCCCTGCTAGAAGAGCCGGAGGTGATCGAACGTTTGGGGAAGGTGGTGAAGGAATATCAGGAATTTAATTTGTCTGGAGAGGTGGGGTTAGGGATGGTGTGGGATGGGCTTAAGGCTGTGGTACGGGGGCACTTGGTCCAGGAAGCGGCCCGTGAGCGTCGACGGAGGGGGGAACGGGAACACCGGTTGTTGCAAGATATTGGTCGATTAGAGAGGATAGCACAAGGGGGGGAGGGGGGTGTCAGGGAAATTGAAAGAGTTGAGGGGGCAGTTAGAGCAACTGCGAGCAAGCGAAATAGCGTACGAGCTGCGGGTACTGAAGCAAGGGTGGTTTGAGGGGGGAAACAAGGTGGGGAGGCGGCTGGCGCAGAGGTTGCACAGTAAGGCCATGCAGAAGAACATTGGTGGTATCCGGGGAGCAGGGGGGAGGCTGGTGCATGGGAACAATGAAATTAGGGCGACTTTTGCAGAGTATTATAAAAAGTTATATAGTAGTGAGGTGGAGGGGGGGAAAGCTCAGTGTGAGGCGTACTTGAAAGAGTGTGCCTTGCCGTCTTTGTCAAAAAGGAGGAGGCGGAATGGTTGGATAGACCCATAACGGAGAGGGAAGTAGATACGGCGATCGGCACGCTAAAAAGGGGTAAGGCTCCTGGTTTAGATGGGTTGTCGGGGCGGTTCTATCAGGTGTTCTGCTCCCTTCTGGGGCCTTTGATGGTAGAAGTGTTTAATGGAGTGTTGACAGGGGGGGAGACTCCACGTTCGATGCGGGAAGCAGGGATAACTCTTATCCCTAAGCCAGGTAAGGATCCAATGGTTTGTGGGACCTACCGGCCCATCTCACTTCTGAACGTTGATGCCAAACTTTTGGCGAAGGTTTTGGCCAATAGATTGGCTCAGGTGATGCCTGCTCTGGTACATCCCGACCAAACAGGTTTTATAGTAGGGCGGCAAGGGGGGGATAATATACGGAAGATATGTAATCTAACCTGGAAGGTGCAGCGAACGGGGCAAAAGGCCGTTTTTATGTCGGTGGATGCTGAAAAAGCATTTGATCGGGTGGAATGGCCGTTTATGCTTAGTGTGCTGGAGAAAGTGGGGTTGGGCCCTCATTTCGTTCAGTGGGTCCAGGCGATGTATGCGGCTCCGCAGGCTAGGGTGCGGGTCAATGGCAGTTATTCTGGGGCGTTCAGCTTAGGTAGGGGTACTAGGCAGGGCTGCCCCTTGTCCCCTTTGCTCTTTGCCTTGGTGATTGAGCCACTGGCTGAGAGGGTTAGGGGGGCATCGGATATTAAGGGGGTCTTAATGAACTCCCAGGAGGTGAAAATCACCCTATTTGCTGATGATGTAATCTTTACGATTAGGGAGCCCTTGCTAACGTTACCGGTCTTAATGAGGGAGATAGAGTGTTATAGTAAGGTGGCGGGTTATAGGATCAATGACAGTAAGTCCGAGATTTTGGGGTTTAATTTAAGTGAGGGGATGGTGGCCGGGTTGAAAGGGGCGTTTGCGTTTAAGTGGGTGGGAGGGCAATATCGATATTTGGGGATCCAGATGGGAAAAAATTTGGTGGGGTTGGGGGATGTCAATTATGGAGTGCTATTGAACGAAGTGCGCCGAGATTTGCAAAAGTGGAAGGGTTTGTATCTTACGTGGCTGGGTCGGATAGCAGTTTTAAAAATGAATGTTCTACCACGTTTCCTTTTTTTGTTTAGTTCACTACCGTGTAAGGTGTCCCAGACCTACCTGAAGCGGGCCCAGCGGGTTATGATGGAGTTTATATGGGCAGGGAAACGCCCGAGGGTAGCGCGGCATACAATGTTTCGACATAGTAAGGAGGGGGGGATGGGGGTACCCTGGCTGGAGAAGTATTATTTGGCTTCTCAGTTGCGGGCGTTACTGAGTTGGCAGGGGGGGGGATGAGACTCCCCGGTGGGTGCAAATGGAGCAGGAGCAAGGCCGGGGGGGGAACCTGGCGGCGTGGATTTGGGACCCGGGGGCCGTAGCGGAAGGGGGGAGGGGGGGTTATCCTTTTAGAGCATTGACAAAAGAGCTTTGGTTAAGATCGAAGCGTCAGTTGTTAGGGTGGTTAAGGCAGGTCGGGTGGACATGAGCTATTTTTTCTATTTTGAGTTTGGTCCTTGTATGCGGGGTCTGGATATTTGTTCCCAGGACCTACCGTGTACCAAAACTTCAAGTGAACACAAAGTCCGAGTGTAGGGAAAGAAAGGCTTTTTATTTCCCCTAATGTACAATGGTTCAAATAGTGGAGTCTACATCAACATAAAGAAAACCTTGCTTCAGGTAGAAAAGAAAACATATTCAGATATTGCTTTGTCTACTGTTACTTATTTATTTATTTATTTATTTTATTTTATAACTTTTATATACCGCGCTATTTGTTATCAGTGCGGTTTACATACAACAAGGGTGCACAGTCAGAAATCTGTTCTGTGCTTACATTGTAACAGGAGTTTAAACTTGGAACATACATTGTAACAGGAGCATAAACTTGGAGCAACAGGGGAACTAAAAACATATGTACAAAATATAATTAGATTTGGATTGTATATACAGGAGGTCTAAGGCGGGTTCAAGATACTTGTGACAGGGTGCGGTTTGTAGACATTGGCAGGTGGGCGAGTAGAGGTGGGGTGGATGCTTGAGCAAAGTGAAGTAGGAAAATGTGGTGTTTAATTGCCTTACGGAACTGCATAAGGCCTTTGATGGATCTAATTTCAGGTGGAAGTTCGTTCCAACATTTTGGGGCATAGAAGGCGAATGTTCTTTTCTTGGTCGTCTGTGTGCACTTGATGGATTCTTTGGGGATGATCAAGGTATTGTCAGTTACTGATCTTCTGAGTCTGTTTTTCGGGGTGAGGGTGATAAGGTCACTGAGTGTTGTGGGGGCTAGGTTGTTGATGATCTTGAAGATGATGAGAAGGATCTTGTATGTTAACCTGCAGTGAATAGGAAGCCAGTGGAGTTCCTTGAGTATCGGGGTAATATGGTCTGATCTTGTTAAACCACAGAGAACACGCGCGGCCGCATTCATGGCGAGTTGTAGCGGATTAAGGGTGTTCTTGGGGAGTCCATAAAGAGCCACATTTGCGTAATCAAAATGTGGGAGAAAGAGGGCCTGGAAGATGGTCCTGAAGTCATTATGAGGTAACATGGGCCTGAGGTGTCTTAGCGTTCTAATTTTATTGTAAACAGCTCTGGTGGTGTTTCGTATGTGCTCCTTAAAGTTGAAATGCTGGTCAAGAGTAATCCCTAAGTAGCGAATGGAAGGTTTGCTAGGGAGTTCCACATCTCTTACTTTTAGGGAGGATGGAGGTGAGAAATCTTTGTTCCTTGAAATGAAGAGAACTTCCGTCTTCTTGAAGTTTATGCGGAGATTTTGAGATAGTAACCAGTCAGTGATGGCGTTGAAACAATTGATAAGGGTGGAGAAGTCTGGTTGTTTGATTTTGAATGGTGTAAACAGCAGGACGTCGTCTGCATAGATTAGAGTGGAGATATTGAAGGAGCGAATGATGTCGCATATCGGCTGCATGTATACATTGAACAGCAGCGCAGACAAGGAGGAGCCCTGCGGAACACCTTGGTGTTGGCGGAAAGGCATGGATGTGGTGGAACCAACTCTGACATGCTGCCAACGATCTGATAGATAAGACCTACACCATTCCCAGGCGAGGCCACAGATGCCCTTCTCCTGGAGACGAGTGAGAAGTTGAATGTGATTAACGGAGTCAAATGCGGCAGAGATGTCTAGGAAAATGAGAGCGAAGCCGTTTTCAACCTTGTCCAATCCTCTGTTCAAAGCGTTGGTTAGGGTGGTGAGGAGAGTTTCTACACCGTGAGACTCCCTGAATCCGTGTTGACAGGGGTCGAGAGGTGCCACCTCATCAATGTGGTGTTGAATCTGCCGCTGAACAACCTTCTTTATTATCTTGGACATTATAGGTATACTGGAGATTGGTCGGTAGGAGTCAGTTTTTAGTGGGTCAAGTCTGTTATTCTTCAGAAGTGGTCTTATTGATGTTTGTTTGAGGAATGTGGGGAAACAGCCTGTTTTAAATGAGAGTTTAATGATGTTGATTAGAGTTGGGCTAAGTTCAACTCGCAGAGCTCTGATCCAGTATGCTGGACAGGGATCACTTGGAGCTGTAGATGCGTTGATGATGGCGATGAGGTCTTGGATGTTTTTCTCTGTTGGAGTTGTGAACATTGTGATAGGTGGAATTGAGGTGGGTGCATAGCTAGGATTGGTTGCTGAAACTGTGTTGGTTATGGAAGTTTTAGATTGGAGGTAGTCCGCATATGATTGGGGGGAGATAGAGTCAAGTTGGGTAGGTGAAGGTTCCTTGGTTAGGGATTTTACCAGGCTGAAGAGGTCTCTAGGTTTGTTTAGAGAGCGGAGAAGGAGTTTGGCATGGTATTCACTCATTCTGAGGTATATGGTTTCACGGTGGAGTTTAAGGCTGGATAGGTATGTTTCTTTGTCGATTTCGGATCGGGATCTTCTCCATTTTCTTTCAAGCTTCCTAAGGGAGAGGAGGGATGACCGAAGATCTGTTGTAAACCACGGGGCTGGATGTCTCCTTCCTTTAGGTCTCTTAGGAGCTAATGATTTGTCTATGGCTGGTAGTTGAGCAAATGTTTTCAGCGTGATGTTCCAATTGGTGATTGCTTCTTCAAGGTTCAGAGGCATTGGATTAAGCTTAGGTAAGGCAAGTTTAACAAACTCATCTTTATCAAGTGTTCTGAAGTGAGAAGTAGGTCTGGATTCTGTACTGGAGTCTTTGGATGAGAAATGAGTAAGATGGGTGGGTATCTGGAACGTGATTAGCTTGTGGTCTGACCAAGGAATGGGGGTGATCTCCATGTTTAGGTTGGCCTTCTGGTTGATAGCGGATTGGGGAGCAAAAATTAGATCCAGTGGATTTCCTTTAAGATGAGTGGAGGTGTTCACTATTTGCTCGAACCCAAGTGTTTGCATAGCTTCTAGGAAGGCATCTGCTTGGATGGATTGCAGGGAGGGCAGGTTAAAGTCTCCAAGTAGCCAGTTGGGGTTGCGAGGGTTAGTTGGGTTGCAGGCAAGGTCAATAAAGGTAGAGATGACCTCCGGTGGAGAGGAGGGGGATCTGTAAATTAGGTTTATGGTAATTTCTTTGTTGGCAATGGTGATTATGTCCGTGTCTGTGGTGCTCTTGGCTGTGAGTAGTTGAAATCCGAGTTCAGTTTTTGCAAGTATAAAGACTCCGCCACCTTTCCGGTTGACCCTGTGGCAGGTATGAATGGAGAAGTTGGGAGGGATTAGTTGGTTTATGAGGGCTGTATCGGTGTCTTTAAGCCACGATTCTGTCACCATGAGGAGATCCAGGCCATGGACAGCTATCAAGTCAGTGATGACTGGCCATTTTTGCGTACTGAGCGTGAGTTTACAAGGGCACATTTCAGAAAGTGTTGTGACTCTGGTTTCTGTTTGGGATTGTCGGGATGATTGAGGGCTACGTACAGTAGATGAGAGTGTCTAGAGTGGTGTGAGGGGCTGGTATCAGGGTGGAAGGGGTTAGAAAGATTCCTCTTGCCCAAGTAGGGTATGGCAGAGATGTGATATTGCCCAGCCGAGAGGGCTATTGAGTGTTGAAAGGTGTTTGCTAGGAGGAATATGGTAGAGAGGGTAAATAGTGGGATGGCCATGGTGGCTGTTGCTTGGGACAAGTTACAGTTGAGACAGTGTTGAGAGAGGTACAATGGGACCTTACCGACAGTTTGTAGGAAAAGCTCTGCAGTACAAGGAGGTGATTACATAGTATCATACAGTGGTAATTATCATATGACAATGTTGTTTAGGAAGAGCTTAGGATAACAAGAAGCAAGATCAGCTAATTACACACTTGTGGGGTTTAACATAAGGAGGGGTAACAATGTAGCGTATGGAACAGATTATTCTATAACCTCATGTAGCAGTTAAATATACAAGACAGACAGTGCAAAACACAGAGTTACTGAGGGTACCTTAAGCAGAGAGTTATGTAGAGTTTGTGCAGGTAGCAGGGCACAGCGGACTGGTCGAGAGAACGCCCTGGATGGTGGCCCTTCACGCCGCGCCTTATAGTATGCCGATACCGAAAGGTTCAGACGTTGGTAGTCGCTGGATCGATATACAGGCTTCGGGCAGTTGGGTAGTAGATGAGGGCTCTGTTGTGCCGCCTATCGTGCTCCGCCTAAGGGCCACGCCAAAGGGCCCTCTGGCGAGGCCCTCAGGCGCGGGCCCGCCAGTCGCGGGCGCGCCTGATGGCGCGAAGATTTCACAGGACCTTATGCAAATAAAACACACAGGCTTTGCTACTGAGCCCTGCTTTACACATCAGGGAGAGACTCTAGGCTTCCTGCCTGACAGTAGCTGCAATCCATGGCTATCTCAGGAGGGTCTTCATTGAATTCCACCTGCATAGGCTGTGGATCTGATAACTGACTCTGTATCAGTATATTCTTGTGGAATACGTTGAGGCTTCTCATATACTGCTTGCACTAGCCTCCAGTATTCTGGGCCTAGGTCTGGGCTTTGGTCATGTGAATGCTTGCTATTAAAGTATCTTCCTTTGTCTTGGTGCCTTGTATTAAACAGTCTTTCTTTTGATAAAAGTTTGTGTCTTGTCTTACAGACAGCTTGGTAAGGAGTGCACACCTCTGTTCCTTGTGCTCCCTGTGTCAGCAAGTTATAACGCTTATTAGAATAAAAATGTGGTTTACCTTGTTCTCTGGGCCTATCCCAGTTAGCTGAGGCTTGAGGCCTAGTCCTGCTGCAATTCAGCCTTACTCGCGTAGTAGGCTTCCCACTGTTCAGCTGGCCTTCGGGTGGAGTTACCACTCTTTCACACCCACACCTTTTGCTCCTTAAATGAAGAGTGTTACCTCTTATGGCAATGACTTCATCATCTCTCTGGTAACTTCCACAGTGTCCTGCATCTGCTGGTACCGATTCCTCATATAAAACTCTGACCTTTGTCTCTCTCCTGGTACCTTTCTTTCCAGTGTCTCTTTGTCAAGAACTCCTGGTATTCTGCTGCACCGGACTCACTGTGTCTTCTTGCCAGGGACTCCTTCCTCTCTGGTCTCTTTGCCAAGACTCCTTTTCTTCCCGGCTTCTACCTCTGCCTCTGCCTCTCTTGCTTGTCCTACTTCCTCCTTTTCAACTTCCCAGCCTTTCTTAGAAGGAACTCCCCCTTTCCTGGATTGGCTGTTGGCCGGCATTACATCACCAGCTCTGGGGTGCGGTTCTCTAGGCCTTGGAAGGTCTCTCTTGCTCCCCCTATCTGGCACCTCGTAATGTCGCATCTGGAGTTGGAATCTTTTTTCTGGATTTAAAACCTTTTTTCCTGTTTGCATAGGCTCTGCAGTACCACAGTATCTATATAATTTCTTTTTATGTTTTGTTGTAAATTGCTATAAATATATAAATAGAAAAAAAAGAGAGTGGAAAATGCATGGAATAGTCTCCCAGTGGAGGTGGTAGAGACGAGGATTGTATCTGAATTCAATAAAGCATGCGACAGACAGAGGGGATCTCTAAAGGAACAAAAGGGACTGTAAAACTCAGTAATAGGTATAGAAGGGCAGAATGGATAGGCTATATTGTCCCTATTTGCTGTCATTTTTCTCCAAGTCTGTGTTTCTGTGCCTCTCCCATGTCCAGGATCTCCTTTTCATATCCGTGTCTCATCTTACTTGTCCCCTGTATTCAGCATGTCTTGCCACTCTTACTCTTTTCACTCTTCCCTCCCTGCGCTACACGTCTTATATCCCTTACTCTTCTTCTCTTCCATACTATGTCGTCTCCCTTCTTCTTCTTCTCCCCCTGTGCTAAGCATGTCTTGTCTCCCTCAATCTCCCTCTCTCTCTCCCTGAGCTACCACTACCATCGACTCTTCCCTGAGGTCGCCAGCAGCGGTGGCAATATAATTAAACTAGAAGTACAGGATCTTTGAGATACCTTTGTATTTCAAAAGCCCTGCTGTCCCCCCCCCCCCTTCCTTCCCCGATGTAAACGTGTGCATCAGAAGGGGTGGGATAATAGAGCCTCTGAAGTGCATGGATGTCTCAAAAACCCATGCTTCTGGTTTGATTTTCTTGCCACTGCTGCTACTGACCTCAGGATTTGTGGTAGTGGTGGCCAAGGGAGAAGGGGCAGTTATTGCCCCTGCCTTAAGGGATTAGGCAGAACAGAGAAAACAGCCACTATGGTATTTGGGGGGAGGTTCTTGCCATCCCTAGAATTTTCTGCCTGAGGTACCAACCTATTGACAGAGCTGCCCCTGAGCTCCATGGTTGATACTCATATTTCTATCTGGTCGATCTATTTACCAGTTTTATCTTTTGAGTTTTTAACTGCATTAATATGCTCAAAAATTATATCAAACTTACTTTCCAGAGTTGCTATGACTGTTCACGTCAGGTTTCCCACAAATATGTCATCTAGGCAATTTGGCCTTCATCGTCTCATGTGTAAGCCATTTTGGGATCAACCTGCTTTTGTTTTTCCTTATCTTTTAAATGATTTTGCGACCATCTCCCTTTTCTTCGTAACTATATACTCAGAGCCAGTGCTACGGTTTCTGGCGCCTGACTGGAACCTATAACTTGGCGCCCCCTCCCTCATTATTAATGTTGGCTACACCCCATCCTCCTTTTTCCCAAAATGCTTTTTTTGAACTCTTTTTACGTGATGCTAGTATTTCTCCTTAAAATCCAATGTTGTAAGAAAATTTTTGTGAAGGGGCAAATGCATAGCCAGAATAAAAATAAATACTGAACAGTAAATGCACTCCTGAGTATCATTATAAACAGGCTGTCATAGTCCAAGAGCATGCTAAATTTTAGATATGAATCAAAACAAAAATACTCAGTTGTATGGACAGCTCAGAAATATTTTTCTTATTGAAAAAATATGCAGAAGAAAGATTTTGTACAGAAGGAAGGAATCAAAAACATAACTATGCAATCAATGTACATCTAAGGCCCAATATTTGAAAGGCATTTACATGGTTTGCAACCCAGTAAATTCTCAATATGCAGGCATCTGCATTATTGGCAGAAACTAACATAATGGCTCAACGCAAGTAGCGTGTGTGCACCCAATGCCACCTGAGTGGGTAGCCTTAGTTGCAGCAGCCATTTTGCCACACTGAAATGCGGTAACTGCAGGGGGATGTAACTGCTTCCCTGCAGTTAGCCTATGGCCCCATGCTGGTAATGTGACCCAACATATGTTACCAGCGCAGAGCTTAGGAAATATGCTGCTAAATATGCTAAACAAGCGGCTCAACAGCACCCATGCAGCACCTCCCACTTCCAAGAAGAGCAACTTCGTGCCCCAACATAGCATTTTCCACCTTCACAAAAACAACAGAGGCTCAGTGGTCCCTACACAGCACTTCCTACCCTCTGGAAAAACAAGAGGGACTTTGTGACTCAACACAACACCTCCCACTCCAACATAAATACCAAGAAGTAGCCTAATGGCTAGAACACTGGCTTAGAAACCAAGAGACCAGGATTCACACTCCTTGTGGCCTTGGGCAAGTCGCTTAACCCTCCATTACCTCAGAAAAACTCATGTTATCAATGTCCCTGTTTATTGTACATTGCATTACCAAGTTTAAGTTACAATATAAAGCTCTTTGACTGAAATGATAAAATGCAATGTGTGCCTTCGAGTCAGTCCTGACTCCTGGTGACCCAGAAGCTCCTGGGTTTTCTTGGCAGTGTCACCGGAAGTAGATTGCCAGGCCTTTCTTCCGAGGCAATGGAGGGTTAAGTGACTTGCCCACGGCCACAAGGAGTGCTAGTGGGAAATGAACCCTGGTTGCTTGGTTACCAAGCCAGTGTTCTAATCACTAGGCTACTCCTCCACTCAAGCAGTATAAAAAAATGTGTTAGATAAATAAACATAACTCCCGAAACTGCACGGTGTTAATATACTGTAAATATATATTCTGTGAAAAACAAGATGTTACACACCAAGGAAATAAAAGAAAAAGTGAGAACCACAGAGCATTTTATAGCACCAAATTATAAAATTATAACTCATTTTATTTTGTTATAACCCTCGGATACACTCGGTAAATCGACTGACACGTATACACTACCCCCGGGTCACCCCTGACCCATATGTAGAAATATGGTAAAACATCTACTTTTGTTTGTAAAACATAGTTAAATTGTGAAGAAAAAGACATACTTTTATTTATTTTTTATAATACTTGTTATTAATTCACCCTTTCAAGTGAATAATGTGCAATGCTAGCCAAGATCAGGCAGGACAAGTTGTACAAGGTCAGATATATGCTGCATAATGTCAATACCTGTTAACTATTCAGTTGCAAGCTTAAAAATGGTGTGCAGCACTGCACGCTTTGCAAACTACAATAGTTCTATATTTATTCGCTAGGTGGACAGCAACAGTCAAAGTATGGTGCCATTATGTCAAGTAATGGCATGATGCAAATTGTGACAAAAAAATTACCGTGTTATAACAAATTGACAACGGTGCATTGTAAACAACAGAAAACTAGTAAGCAATACATGAAGTACATTGACTGTTTTTTTCAACAACAGTTTATGCACAATGTGCTAGTAGTTGTTCTTGAATGTTCAGGACACACTCGCTTCAGACAGATTTCACATTCGGTAAATACTTTTCGATCTCTGTCACTTGGACAAAAGGAGCATCTTTTCTTTTCTTACTTTGCTGATGCCCATGTGGTCAACGGTCTTGGTGGCTTAGGCATTTCAAGGCAAGGATAGCCAACATTGGCCATGGATTGACGTGTATGGCTTGTCAGACCTTCTGGATGGCTTTGACGATTTTGTAGCTGAGGCTTCATGAGATTCAAAGCGAGTTCCTCCAGAAAAAACCTTCTCTTGCAGTTTTCCTTGTGATGAAACATAGGATTGTTGTACATAAATATTATGAATGAATTTACAGCCGCGATATCAAGCAGTCCATAAAACACGCAAAGTGGCCATCGACGAGTTGATCTTTTCACACTGTATGTGTGGCACAACTGATCTACTGTGTCAACACCCCCTTTCGTTCTGTTGTAGTCAAGTATTATTTCTGGCTTCTTTGATGTTTGTGATGCGGCGGACCCTCTTGCAGAGAGAAAAAAAAGTTTTAAATCCAGGAAAAGACAGGTATAGCCTGCAATGTCCTGAGGATCCACCTAGAGGGAGCACAAGAGTCAGTACAGAGTCTGAAGAACCACGCCTCTATGGACAGGACTCAGGCCCAGTCAGTTTGGATTTAAACAGAGACAGGTCTGAATCAGGGGAGGGAGACCCAAAAGCCAAAGAAAGAACAGACTCGAAAGGCAGAGAGAAAGCAGGCCTGAGAGGCAAAGAGAGTGCTGGCCTTGAAGACAAGTGGAGAACACAAAGAACCGGTGTGCATAGAAAAGCTGAAGGAGCTGGGCTACGAGGCAAGGGCAGAGGCAGAGAAACAAACTGTAAGCAAATATCTGGCAGATGGCAACAGCTGCAGCCTTGGAACAGAGAGATTCTTCCCTATACTAAGGAAGGAGAGATACCCTTGGAGAACCTGGACCATGCTAAGCTAGAAGCCGACTGGGGTGGGCCTCAAGCCTTCTCAGAGAAGGAAAGGAGAAAACTTAAAGGTAAAACTTTTATTACTTGTAATTGTCTACATAATCCTAACATAAGAGAAGGACAGTGGAAGGAAGCTTCTCCTTGTAACCGAGATACTTATAAGCAAAAGCTTGAAAACAATTGGTCTAAAAAGAGGACTGTAAATGCTAAGCATTGCGCTGAACAGGCTTTTAAAACTCTAACTGAAGAGGAGCCTTTGTTTTATCCAGTGGCCAGAAACCGACGCCCTAAGCTATCTGCCAGACACTGGAAAACAGTACAGCAAGCTTTTAAAAAGCCAGAGTATAGTTGTGTGGAGACATCGGATTCAGAACTATCAGAGGTAGAATTCATGCAAGTGGAATCTGCAGGCGAAGAGTCTGACCAGCCAATGGAATGCACATACTGCACAGCAGAGAATCTGGAGTTTATCCCTAGCTCTATGAATGAATAAATGAATGCAGTATATTGTGTTGCCTTAAGCTACTGTGAAGTTAACAGTCATTACTTTGGTCTTTTTCATTTATGGTTTAAACCTGATGCAAGGGACTTGTTCAGTTGTGATACCATCCAATCCGTTTATCCTGTTTTGAACCATTTGTGCAAAAAGGGGAAATAAAGCCTTTTCATTTTCCCTCCATTTTCGTGCGGACTTGTTTCTCTTTGGGAAGTTGGTTACGAGGCCGGCACAAGGGACTGCCACCCTTGACCCTTGCACCTGTCCAACCCCAATCATCACAATCTCGTGTCCCCCAGCCCTTCTATGGAAAACTACGCCGCCACTAGGGGGGGCTGCGGGTGACATGTTTCATCAATTTTATTATCATGGTGAAGTGTTGACAGCAGCATAACTGATTTGTTTCATTTTGGGACGAATGACACCAAAGTCTTGTCTCCACTGAAGTCAAATATTGAGGATCCCACAATTCTTGAGCGATTTGCCTGGAATTCTGAAGGTATGTCACGGTTGCAACGTCTTACAGTGCCCAGTAGTGTCAAATTTTTGCTAAGAAGAACATCAGCCAGTTGTACGTTAGTAAAGAAATTGTCGCAAGTAATGTTCCTGCCAGACCGTTCCAGAGGTTCAATAAGCTTCAAAACAACATCAGCTCCTAGAGATACTGTTTTGTCACGAGTAACTGACTCTTCACGCCCTAGGTATGGCTTTATGTTGAATACATAATACGTTTCGACATCTGCACACACCCATAACTTTATACCGTATCGGTCTGGTTTAGACTTGATGTATTGACGAAACGGACACTTGCCTCTGAACCCCAACAATTGTTCATCAACAGTCAAGTATGCAGATGGTGTGTACATTTTCATGCACTGAGAAATGAATAAATTCCAAACATCTCTGACTGGAGTAAATTTGTCATTGGCCCTTCGTGATTCACGGGTTTGTTTGTCATCAAATCGAAGTAAACTCAATATTTCTGCAAACCTTTTACCTGACATAACAGCTGGAAATATAGGATTCTGGATAAGACTTTTAGCCCAAGTTCTGCGTACAGATACTTTGTTCAACCTGAAAACACCACTCATGTACAGAAGACCCAATGTTGCTTGGAGCTCTTCCATTGTTACCTGCTTCCAGTCAGTACATGGTGGCTGCATTGCTTCAGCTCTACGTATGCCTTCAGAATTTGTGAAATCTAACACTGCTGACAATATATCTGGAGTTACAAACATGTCAAAAATATCCTTAGCATTAGTTATACCTCTGATCAGAGCAATTGGTCCAGAAGATTCTCTGACTATATTTGCTTCCCTTGTTCTTAATGTTGGCGGTACAGTTTTATTCCAATGCATGCCAGAACGAGCTGTGTAATGACTGTCAGTAACTTCCTCATTTTCAGAATGTGATTCAGAAGTTTCAGAATTGCTGTATGAACTGCTATCGTCATCACTTGTTTTATTTTCTTCGACAGCATCTTCCGCTTCACTGCCGCTATCATCAAGATCAAGCTGATTGGACTGGGCGGGAACGACTGCACTATCCGTATCAGCACCTTCAGTATCATTACTCAAACTATCATTACTGTCACTTTCTTCATTCAACCAACGTCTAATTTTTTCAGTTGCTGCACAGCTGCTGAAGCATTTCGGGAGTGGCATTGTTTACCTTTGTCGTAAAAAATTTTAATCCACAGAAACAAACAAGGAACTGACGTCAGGTGACGTCATAAATGTAAGCAAGACGTTAGAAAACACAGGATTGTAATGTGGACCTGGAGTGGTGACTTTCTTTGCTGCTATAAAACAAAGGAGAGTGTTATTGTGCGAGTGTCGAAAATCACCCCTTGTTTGTTCAGCAGCATGCAGTACTGTATAAAAATGTTATTTTTGCAAACCATATGTATGAAAATACTTTAAAATGGTTCGTTGAGGAATACCTAGAGTACCAAAATACAATTCCTTACCATTTTGAAGAAAAAACACAAAAACCGACACCCGGGTCACCCCTGACCCGGGGGTAGTGTATCCGAGGGTAAAATGCATTATGGTTCTCACTTTTTCTTTTAAAATATATATTCTGTATCCACAGAAACCTCTCCCTCGACAATGGGTGCAAAGCAGAAGTAGGACATTCACCCACATAACTCAATATATATAAAAACAAAAAGCTGATTCTGGTCATCTCACTAACAACATAAATATTCTCCAGTACCAGGCATATTGTGAACTAATATAAAACCCTACAAAAGTCACCAAAGATCTACAAGGCCAAATCTACCATACCGTACTATACCATACCAGCATAAACGTCCAAAACTCATACAACAAGGGGCCTACCCAGAAAAAAGTAGCACTATAAATACTGCAGTGGGCCCTAGATTATCCATACACCTATTTGACAAGCTGAACAAGTCAAATTACTACAGTACAGATCCCTACATCTAAACACCATGTTAACAGAATGCTTGGCTCAGTCGCACACTCAGAACACAGACACTCAACCAAGTACAGAATAAGTGATACATCTTAAAGTAAAAATAAAAATATATAGACAAAAATTAAACAAACACCAAGAAGCTAGATTCCGCATGCAGTGCAACACCAGAGAAATAAAAGAGATGCATTTACCCATACTGTGTAAAATATAAAGATAGCACAAAGTCCAATCACTAAATTGAAAATAAAATTATTTTTTGTACCTTTGTTGTCTGACCATTTTATTCTCTGTTCATTCTGATCCTGATCTGAGGCTTCTGCTTTCTTCTCTTAGCTCTCTTTCTATGATCTCTAGTCCATCTGCCTTTTCTTGTCTCTCCTTTTGTTTTCTTCACTTCCTTCCATCTTGGACATTGTTTTTTTTCCTTTCAGCTTTCTTCCATTTATTTCTCTCTCTCTGTCCACCCAGATTTCACTACTCTTTACTATCCAGTTCTCAATTCCCCTCTTTTTTTACACCATCTCCCTACCACTTTTCAAGCTTCACACCCAGTCTTCCCATTCCCCAGCTATTCTTCCCTGGTCCATTATTCCCCAGTCTTTTGCTCACTCTCTCTCCCACTCCATGTCTAACAAACATCGCTCACCCCCCATCCAGTCTCTCTCTTTCTGGCTCTCTCTTTCCCTCCAACCAGTACCTCCGCTCCCTCTCCCCCTACCTCTCCCTTCCTATCCCCCTGCAACCAGCATCTACTCCATCTCCATCCCATCCCATCCCCTCCCTATTACTCCCATATCCAGCATCTCTCCATCTCTTTCTCAACCTATTTACCCCATGTCCATCTTCTCCCCTCTATCTCTATATTACCCCCATGTCCTGCATTTCCCTCTCCCCTTATTACCCCATCTCTAGCATCTCCCTCTGGCTCACTCTGTCCCCCCCCCCCCAAGTCCAGCTTTTTCCCCATAGTCTCCCTATAACCCCTTGGCCAAAATCATCACTCCATCTCCCCTCCTTGCTTCTCCCTATGCCTGTTCCCCCATGCCCTTTCCCATGTCCAGTATCTCCCTTTATCTTCCTAGCCTCCCACCTCTATCTTATCCCCGCTGCCTCCCTATCCCCCATCCCTGCATCCAACATCTCCCTTCTGATTCCCTGTGCCCATTCATGTCCTCCTCCCCTTGTCCAACCCTTGTATGTACAAGGGGCAGAGTCTGCCTGTGGGCAGGGGCTATGCAAGCCATGATCCCAGCCCAGAGACACAGGGCACAATTGCTGCCTTGCACAGCTTCTGCCCACGGGGCATGCTGCTCCTGCAGGCAAGCTTTCCTTCTCTGGACCACAATTGCTGCCTCTCATACCCTTCTGCCTGCAGGAGCAGCATGTCCCACAGTCAGGTTCTGTTTCTCTGGGCTGCAATGGCGACTTGCACAGCCCCTACCTGCAGGACATGCTACTCCTGCAGACAGAAGGCTGTGAGAGGCTGCAATAGCTACTCACGGTCTTCTTCCCATGGGAGCAGCATGTACCACTGGCAGGCTCTCCACTAGACCGCCGGTGCACCGCAGGTCATCCTGGATGGAGAGTGGGGGTAGACAGCTTGCAAAAGCAACATCCTGACATCGGTGCCCTCCCGCCATACTTACACAGCTTACCGGATAGCGATGGCCCTGTACATACTGCTTCATATATCCAGCTGAAATCAAGGTCCATCAAGCCCAATATCCTGTTTCCAACAATGGCCAATCCAGGTCACAAGTACCTGGTAGGTTCCCGAAAGGTAGCAGATTTCATGCTGCTTATCTCAAGGGTAAGTGGTGGATTTCCCCAGTCTTCTTTAATAGTGGTTAATGGACTTCTCCTCCAAGAATTTATCCGAAGCTCTTTTCAACCCATCTACAAGAACAGCATTTACTATATCCTCTGGCATCAAATTCCAGAGTTTGTTAACACATTGAGTGAAAAAAATATTTCTGATTAGTCTTAAATGTGCTACATTGTAGCCTCATTGCATGTCCCCCTATTTTTTCTACTTTTTGAAGGAGTAAACAGCTGATCTATGTTTACCCATTCTACTCCACTCATTATTTTATACACTCTATCATGTCCCCTTCAGCAGTCTCTTTTCTAAGCTGAAGAGCCCTAATTTTAAGCCTTTACTTATAGGGGTATTCTTCCATCTCCTTTATCATTTTGGTCCTTCTTCTCTGCACCCTTTCCATTTCCGTTATATCCTTTTTATATATGGCGACCAGAACTGCACACAATATTTGAGGAGTGATCTTAAGTGACATAGAGGCATTATAATATCTTTGGTTTTATTCTCTATTCCTTTACTTATGATTCTTAGCATTCTGTTTACTTTCTTGGCTGCAGTTGCACATTGGGCAAAGGGTTTTAACATATTATCCACAATGACACCTAAATCCTTTTCCTGGGTGGTGCTTCCTATTGTGGAACTTTACATCGTGTAACTGTAGGGTTTGGGTTGTTCTTCCCTAAGAACATAACTTTGCACTTGTCTACATTAAATTTCATCTTCTATTTGGATGCCCAGTCTTCCAATTTTTCAAGGTCCTCTTGAATTTTTTTGTAATCATCTTGTGATTTTACAACTTTGAATAATTCTGTATCATCTGCAATTTTGATCACCTCAGTTGTTGTTCCCATTTCCAGGTCATTTATAAATCTGTTAAAAAGCAGCGGGCCCAGCAAAGATCCCTGGGGTACTCCACTACTCTTTACTTTCTATCTTTTAACCATTTCCCAATCCAGAATAGTGCACTGCCTCCTAACCCATGACTTTTTAATTTTCTCAAGAGTTTCTCATGAGAGACACTATATCACCTTTATCACCTGCTTATTCACACTTTCAAAAATTATAACAGATTAGTGAAACAAAACTTCCCTTGGCTAAATCCATATCAGTTTTGTCCCATTAAACCATGACTTTCTATATGTTTATTAATTGTATTCTTTATTATGGTTTCTACCATTTTTCCTGGTACAGATGCCATGCTCATTGGTCTATAATTTCCCAGATTAACCCTGGAACCCTTTAGAAAATTGGCATTAAGTTAGCCACTGTCCAATCATCAGATACTATAGACTATTCTAATAGTAGGTCTGCAATTTCTTTTTCAAGTTCTTTCAACACCCTGGGATGTATACCATCCAGTCCAGGTGACTGCTACTCTTTAGGTAATCAAATTGTTGTATTACATCTTCCCGGTTTATCAAGATTTGTTTCAGTTCCTCTGATGCATCACCTTTAAATATCATTTCTAGCATGGGTAAATTTCCTACATCTCCTTCAGTAATGATTGAAGCAAAGAATTCATTCAGTCTCTGCTATGTCCTTGTCCTCCCTTAGTACACTTTTTACCTCTGTATCATCTAATAGTCCAAACGACTCTCAAAGGCTTTCTACTATGAATGTAAACATAGAAACATAATGACAGAAAAAGACCACATGGCCTATCTAGTCTGTCCTTCCATATCAACAACTACAATAGTCCCCTTTTTACCTTTAGAGATCCTCAGTGTTTGTCCCATGCTTTTTTGAATTCAGTTACTGTCCTCATCTCTACCACCTCCACTGGGAGACTATTCCATGGATCCACTACTCTTTCCGTAAAGAAATATTTCCGCATATCACTCCTGAATCTATCTCCCTTCACCCTCATCCTATGTCCCCTCGTAGCAGAACTTGTTTTCAATTTAAAGAGGCTGTCTCCCTGAACATTTATGCCACGGAGGTATTTAAACATCTCAATCATATCACCTCTATCCCGCCTTTCCTCTAAGGTGTACATATTAAGATCCTTCAGTCTGTCCTTATATGCTTTATAATGAAGACCACTAATCATTTTAGTAGTCACCCTCTGCACCGACTCCATCCTGTTCACATCCTTTTGAAGGTGCGGTCTCCAAAATTGCACACTATGCTCCAAATAAGGTCACACCAAAGACTTATAGAGAGGAATTATCACCTCCTTTTTTCTGCTAGCCATTCCTCTCCGTATGCATCCAAGCATCCTTCTAGCTTTTTAATTATGAGTTTTTGCTTCCATGGCAAGCTTCTTTTCAAATTCTCTCTTTGTCTGCCTTATCAGTACCTTGCATTTAACTTGCCAGTGCTTATGTTTCCTATTTTCGTCATTTGGCTCCTTTTATTCTATTTTCTGAAAGATGCTTTCTTGGTTATAAAAGCCTCTCTGACCTCACCTTTAAACCATGTTGGCTGTCGTTTAGCCTTCCATCCACCTTTCTTAAGCATGAAATACATCTGGTCTGGGCTTCTAAGAGCAGTAGAGCGCTAGGAATAAGGTTCTCCTAGGACAACTCATATCAATACACCAGTCCTGCCCAAGGGGTGTTATCCAGATAAGGGCACTGAGCAGCATTATTCATATAGGGCCCAATATCCAAAAGGTATGGCGCAAGAAGTGAGAGTCGTATGCGAGCGGGTCCACAGAATAGGTCAGGTCAGGGTGCAGTCAGCAAGACCCCATCCTGTAATCACTAAAATTCTGAATTAGGAGGATAAATTGGCACTCAAGCAGGTGGTATGCAACCAATAGGAGCTCCATTATGAGGGTCATCAACTAAAGATCTCCAATGACTACTCCACACAGGTGGCAACCCAAAGAAAAGACATGGTGCCCATCTGCACCACGCAGTATGCACATGGGATCTACTTTGCCCTGTTATACCCTGTGAAGCTCAAGGTAATGGCAGCAACTGGGTCGATTTTCCTGAGCACCAAAGGGGAGGTACAACAATATTTGGATTGCGCCAACCGGGAGCGATATGGATAGAGACACCGGCAAGAAGGGAGGGAATTGGATTTCTGGGACACTTGATGAATAACCCACTGTCACCTCAGCTCATCCACCGAACCTTGTACATTTAAATGGCTGTACATATGGAGTGTATTTTTTGGTAACTATATAAGTGTTGAGGAATCTCCATGGGGATGAAAAATATGGCAGAGAAGATTCTCTCTTCCTTCCTCCCCCCCCCCCCCCCATCTTGCTGTTATGGTCTGCTGCCTACTAGCTTCACTCCCCCTCTTGTCTCCAGATTGTCACTGCCCTTCCTGGCATGGGCTCCTCCAGTTATGGGGAGCGATTGGGAGCTACAGTGTGGCCCTACATGAGCATTTTGAATGGAGGACAGTGGCAGAAGACAACAGCAGAATACACTGTTGGAGATCCAGCTGGAGAAGGCGCCACAGATGCAATACTGACTCCTTTATCTCCAGCTGTGCCAATTCCATACTGCTAGTGTCCCATTCCCTAGCTCTTGCTGTGTTGGTCTTCCTGTTGCCCAATTGCTTGGTGCCTGTTTATTTGTCCTCCCATGTTCTCTAGAGCCACTGTGTTTCTGTGTGGTTCCCTGCTTAGTGTGTGTGCAGTTGCATGTGCAGGGTTGTGGATGTCGATGGTAAGAGTCACTGGGAGTTAGTGGTGGGAGGCTGGAGCCATGTATGATATGAATATGAGCTGCTCTGGCCATGCTGCACGAGGTCCATGGAGAGTACAGCAGAGCTACCAGGAAGTACTCATATCAGAGGGTCTTCAGGCCCAGGATCCAATTCCTGGACCTCTTGAATGAGCAGTGCCTTACCAGGTTCCCCTTTGAAAAAGCAGCCAACCACCATCTCTGCATCAGCTAGAGCCACTGCTGTGTTCCACCACACAGAGTGGCCTGCCCATGCCCATTTACCTCAAGGTCACCACAGTCCTTGCCTTCTTAGCCAGTTAGCTGTATCACAGTTCATCTCACAGTTCCTGAGGTCCTTTCTAACCTCCCTCCTCCCCCCACCTGCAGAATATGTAGCCTTCCCTCAACCATGCAGCCGAGGCAGCAAACCATGACCTAATTCCATGAAGGAGACAGATTGCACACATGTAGCCATCAGGACCCCTGAGGGAGGGAGGCCATCTATAACAGGAAGGCATTCCACTCCATGAACATGCAAGTGGATATTCAATTCACAGGGGAAGATAACTGATGTCTTTCCAAGGTTTCCAGGTTCCTGCCATGACTCATACATCCTGACTCACTCTGCCATCAATGAGAGGTTTAAGAAATGTGAATTGATGCATGTCACCAGAAACACTAAATCCCCCCCCCCCCCGACTCAATAGACATCCTAGATCATACCCTCATCAACAAGCAAGAAGTCAAATACCTTGGAGTAACCTTCGATCAGTATCTCAGCTTTTAACCTCACATAAAGAGAACAACCAGATCAGCCTACCACAAGCTACGAACCTTACACAAACTTAAACCATTATTATCCAGCAGCAATTTCAGGACTGTGTGTCAAGTTGTAGTAACACCCATAACAGACTACTGCAATGCCATCTACCATGGATTACCCAAGAAAACCCTCCTTCCCCTCCATCTGGCCCAAAACACAGCTGCAAGATTTATATCTGGAACTGCTAAATACAGCTATATAACCCCTACTCTCCACCAATTACACTGACTCCCTATCAATTCACGCATCAACTACAAGATCATCATAATCATCTTCAAGATATTAAACAACCTATCTCCACCAGCCCTTCAACCATTAATCATGAAAGCACATTCAACCAGAACAAGAGGAGCAGACAACACCATCCTGGAAACCCCACCAAGCTTCCGAACAGCGAAACCCCACCAAGCTTCCGAACAGCGAAACAATCCACCTGTAGTAGAGCCTTCTCCATGTATGCCCCCCAAATTTGGAACAACCTTACCACCATTATAAATGCAATTAAGACCTAATGGACTTTAAGAAAGCCATAAAAATACACTTCTGTAAATACTATGGTCCCACCTTAGAAGAGCTACAGCCTGACACAGATACAACAACCTCTTGATCTCTGTTAGGCAACCCTGCTATACCTTGCACTGGTATAATGCACCTGTATATAGTTAAATGTTTTAATTGCCCCATGTCATCTTCCATGTTGCAATACCTGTTCCATGTAAAAGTATGTTGTTATGTTGTTCTATGTAAACCGCTTTGAATTAACGATAAGGCGGTATAAAAAACCTGTTAAATAAATCAATAAAATAAATAAGAATGGATGAATCACTGCTGGTTGGCTGCTAGCTCAGTTCTGCATCAGCCCACTACATCACCTGGACATGCAAATTCCGGGAGGTCCCAGTGATCCATGTTATAGCTTCACAATACTAGGTTCCACGTTAAGAGTCAGCACTCGGAAAAAGGATCTAGGCATTATTGTGGACAATACATTGAAATAGTTTGTCCAAAAAAGCAAACAGAATGCTAGACATTATTAACAAAGGAATAAAGAATATAACAAAGAAAATTGTAATGCCTCTGTATTGCTCCATAGTGCAAATACATCTTGGGAATCATGTGCAAGTCTTATTGTCACATCCCAAAAAAACATGTAGTGGAATTAGAAAAGGTACAGAGAAGAGTGACCAAAATGATAAAGAGGATGGAGCAACTCCCCTATGAGGAAAGGCTAAAGAGGTTAGGGCCCTAAAACTTAGAGAAGAGATGGCTGAGGGGAGATAAGATAGAGGTCTATAAAAACCTGAGTGGAGGGGAACAGGTAAATGTGAATCAATTCCTTACTCATTCAAGTAGTACAAAGACTAGGGGGACACACCATGAAATTACAAAGTAGTATATTTAAAATACATACAAGAAAATATTTTCTCTCTCAATGCACTGTTAAGGTTTGGAAGTCATTACTAGATGTCGTAAAAGCAGTTAGCAAAGCTGGATTTAAAAAAAAGGTTTGGACAAATTCTTCAAAGAAAAGTTCATAAACTGTTATTAAAGTAGACCTGGGGAAAGCCACTGCTTATCTCTGAGATAAGTAGCATGGAATCTTTTGAGCTATGTCAGCGTCTGACAGAGACTGACCACTGTTGGAAACAGAATACTGGGCTTAATGGACCTTTTGTCCAGCTCTATGGCAATTCTTATGTTCTTATGAGTGAACTGTTTTGTTAATGATGCCATCAAGTCTGATAAGCAGGTTGGGTATATTGGCTAGGCTGAAGATCAGGGATCATCCACAGATGTTAACAAGGTCAGTAAACAGCTGGGTATCTAAGAGGGGTCCGGGGCTAAACTCAGAGTCTGCATAAATGGGCTATCTGGATTTGCGTATGCACAATGGGGGGTCTACTTGTTGGATGTGGCTATTGATTTATGTAATGACTCCCTGTAGGAGTCAGTTTCCGAACTATAACAAGTTCTGTTCTTTAGTGGTCACTACCCTATAGGTTGTCCATGTCCAAAGCAAAGAACTCCAGCCCTATTATGCAGATTCGATTGCTGGATTATGTGGTGTTTGGTTTTGAAGGGGAAATTAAAGAGGGGATCACATCTGATTAACTATGGGGAAGTTGAGGTACCATTGGATGAAAGGACCTTGGTCAGTGGGGCATGACAGGAAGGATCTGGGTTGTGGCAGTGGTTTCTTGGAGTGTCTGTTACCACCCAGAAGCAAGCTACCTTCAGCCCTCCCAGGGCTTCAATCAGGCCACTCAGATACTGGGAATCCAGCAGAGTGTGAGGTGGGAATTAAAGATTCAGAGTGGTTCAAATATATTATCTGATGTGTGATAGTGACTTGGGTTGAGTTGTAAAGTTATTACAATGCTATGACCTTTGTAAGCAATTATTCATCTTGGTGTGTTGATTGTTTTGTGTGTAGAATGGGTGGGATGGCTAGAATTTTGGGTGGCAACCTATATTATTGTGATTACATTTTGTCTTGTTCTAACACGAGGATAGAATTATTGGAATTAAAAAAAAAATCACAGAGGCCAGAAAATGTCTGGATAACTAAAATGAGGACATCCCATTGAGGTATTAGTGTTAACAGTAATAATTTATAGTATCACTAGTACTAGCTTTGGCAAATTAAACTATAGACCAAGATAATGAAATCTGGCAGGTGTGTTTAGCATCATTAAGAGGCGCAGCTGTTCCTCTGACTTAAGTGATAAGAAATAAAATTCATGGATAATGCGGAATTAGCATTTTTCAACAGTTCTTGCTTGTTTAGGATATAAAGGCTCATTACTAGGTTTTAGTTCCCCTGGGAAAGGAGTTTTGCCTTTTGCAAGTGATGCTATAATCCAGGACTTTCACCTGCCATTTCCTGGCTCTCTTCATGCCTTGGTCCCACAGCCTGTTCTAGGGTGGCTCTCGAGGACATGTTCTTATTTGGGAAAAGAGTACAATGAAGCCTGACCTGTTCTATGGCTGCCAGAGGCTGTGATGCCTTTATTTAGCAAAAAGTAGAGAATATCTTGGAGAATAGAGTTTGTCACCATCTTTATATTTAATGTAATTTATTAGCTGCATGTGACCAACAGAACCACAAAATGTTACAACTGTAAAGGTTGAATAATAAACTCTTTGGTGAGAGTGGTCCTCCTTTTGCTGTCAGGTCTAAGGTCAGTATGAAGACACTCTGCCTACCTCTGAGGCCTTGTTATTTGACCTTCTGATAAACAGATCTTCTTGTTTCCCACTCTGCTCAACCTCCTAACCTTCTGTCAGTGAAAATTATCTTAAAGAAAACAATTCAACATTTTTCTTTTTACTGTAGGCAGATAGAGATATTGATAAGCAGACATGGGCACTGATGCAAGTTTTTCTTTTTAATATGAAGTGTGGTGATGTAAGGAAAATGAACACCAAAACTAATCCTGATGATATCATGTACAGTACTAGGTCTGATCACAGCTGTCTTGAATAATTGTGACTTTCATTTTCAGTTCAGGACTGGAGTGGCAGCTACCAGAGGGTTAAATACTCGTAACCTCTCCAGCTGCTCTCTGGACTACTGAAATAACTGCAGGGAAAAACCATAACAACCTGCATTCCAGCTCCCAGAATCTCAGACATTCACACACTAGACCAACAGCTGCTGCGGGACTTTCTTTCCTATTAGTCTGCATGCTGTTGTGGATAATTCCTGACAGCCTTCAGGTGAGAAAAATATCTTGGATTTTAAAGGGCAGTACGATGAGGCATTAAAGAATAACCAACCATTACTAGTGACTTTTGCCCTAGTCTCAGATAAAGAATGGTTGCTGAAGCTTTTCTTTAAGAAGGGGAATGCACTTTTTCATGGTTTATTGATTAGGATGTACTCCAATTTGGCCAGGGAAACACAGAAGAGACGGTGTGAATTTTTTCTCCTCCGTCTGGGGGTTCAACAGCTGGGAGAGCTCTTTTTTCTTAAGCATCCTTGCGAATGTCTGATTAAATATCAGTCTATTTTTTATATTTTTTATGAGCCCTCTCAGTTGTTGGCCTTCGTGAATGCCCAGCATCAGGAGGCCTCAATTGACTCCCCAGTGGTACGCGAGTAATTAGCCTATTGATGGCTCAGAAGTAATTTCTTGCATTTTTGGTATAGAGTTTATTGTCTTTATGATCTCCTCCTTGTTATGGAGGGCTAGAGGGCATTGCTTGTGTTTATTTTGTTATTATGCAAGGAGAATACTTGTTTTTCTTTGTTTTCTTGAATTGCTCGATTTCTATACAAGATTGATTCTTGGACGGTTTGTTTAAACTGTATACATACAAAATTTTTAAAAAAAATGACCAATATATGCAGTGCACGTATGTATTTGTATGTATGTATGTATTTATTTATTTATTTAACATTCTTCTATACCACCTTTCAGGGCTTTCAAAGCGATTTACCTTTGACTCCAATTTTTACATAGATTCAAAATGAAAAATCACTCAATTCTTATGTCAAGGGGTCTGGATCTTTCCCAAACAATTTCACTCTTACGGTTGTTGCTTTACATTATAAAGGTCTCAGACTTAGTGGCACTTATTTTTTTAGACTTTATTAGTGTCTAACTCTTGTGCCCATTAGCATCAATGACCTTTATCAGAGGGGGAACATAGTTCAACAGTGTAGGGGACAACAATGCATAAAAATAGACAAGAGCTGTCAAATTCCAAGAATGTATAGGAGCAGGGCATCCTGGAGACACACCAGGACACCGAGCATTAGGCAAGCACCTATATGTTGCACATGGCTTGCCAGGAACTGTCACCAGAATGCCCAGCCACATGTCAAAATCCTGTGAAAGATACAATCAATATGTCTACCAACATACCACACTAGCCCCAACACACCTCACACATTTGCTTTACTGATGTATGTCTGCCCCTCTGCTTGCACAGGTGACCATGGATATCCTCTCAGACCATGGCTACTGACACCTGTGCACCACCCACAGACCCCACAGGAGGAGCAAAAGAACTAGGCACATTAGAGAACCAAGGCAGTGATAGAATGAGTATTAGGGGTCCTGAAAAGCAGGGAAAAATGCCTTCATATGCCTAGACCACAGTGGGGGTGAGCTGCTGTAGAGCCCTGAATGTGTGTGCAGGATATTCACAGCCTGCTGCATCATAAGAACATAAGATATACCATACTGGGTCAGACCAAGGTTCATCAAGCCCAGTATCCTGTTTGCAACAGTGGCCAATCCAAGTCAAAAGGACCTGGCAGGTTCCCAAAAAGGCACAAAGGTTCTGAGAAGGACTCCAAAATGCTCATCCTGGGGTAAGCAGTGGATTTCCCAGGTCCTCTAATGGTTTATAGAACTTTCCTCCAGGAACTTGTCCAAACCTTTTTTAAACACTAACAGCTTTTACTACATCCTTTGGTAACAACATGTTGAGTAAATAAATATTTTTGCTTATTAGTCTCAAGTGGGTTAAATTGTAGCTTCATTGTGTGTCCCCTAGTCTTTCTACTTTTTGATGATGTAAACAACTGATCTACATTTACCCGTTCCACTCCATTCATTAATTTATAGACCTCTATCATATCTCCCATCAGCCTTCAGCATGGCATCCCCAATCATGATGCCAAAGTGATAGAGGGGACAGAGTCTGTAGAGGCTGCGGATGAGGAAGGGGTGCAGAGGGGGAACCAACAACAGATGGCATTAGCACTCGCCACAAGGAACAGACTCATCTGTGAAACCTTCTAGTGGTGTCCTCTACCCATCTCTACTCCCTAGCTCATGGTGCGTCCCTGGACGCTTTGCAACATGTGCATTATCAGATGTGATGCTTGCTGTGTCCTCCTCCTCTCTTGTAGCATAGCTTGTCTCAACCATTTCATTGCTGCCTGTTGTTTGCTATTGTCTTCATGTAGACTGCCATCTCCTGCATCAGCCTCAGCTGTGCCTCCCAGAAGAGCTGCTCCATCATATGGTGGTCAAGCATCATCTAGTTAGTGGCTTGCATCTCCTACCAGACTGTGTGGAGCTCGGACTGGATGCCTTGGTGCAAGTGCCCCTCCCGTAGCATTTTCTACTCCACATAATCTGGGCCAGGGTCACCAGAGTCCTCCAGGATTGGGAAGCTGAGTTCTGCTTCAGCAGACAAAGCAGAGGTCTGCTCATCATCCCCAGCTGCCATGGTGCTCTGCTGTGCTATGCCTTGCTGTACCATGCCATATCCTGGGCTTCCTGGGGGGTTGGCAGCTGCAGAAGCAGGAGTGTCACCTCTTTGGGCAGCCACAGGCTGGGAAGGTCCGGCCATTGGCTGGTCTGTAGGAGAGCAAGAGTGAAACAGGTCAGGCCTTGGCAGTAATCAGAGAAATTGGAGAGATCCTGCATTGAGTGTCTACCAGCCCTGATAGGAAAGGGGCAGATGGACCCAATGAGGCTCACTGTCATTTCAACTGTCTCCCGACATCAGATAGGTATCCGAGGTACAGTCTCAGTGTGCTTCAAATAGTGGAGAGGTGATGCACACATCACAAGTAAGTCAATCAGGTCTGCACACATTGCAAGTTTCGGCAGGTTTGAATGCGCCCTGCAGAAAGTTAAAAAGGGTGGACCAGCACATCAGCAAACAGAGCCCCTGCCTGCCCCACATTCCGCCAGCACAGGCCCATGGTGGGAGTCAGTCATCAACCAAGTACACCCTCTATACAGTACACTGTATGCTCACCTCTGTGTACATGACAGGTACCCAGGGCACGGTGAGCAGACACTATGATAGCCCCACTGTCTCTTACACCCATGCATTCAGAAATACATCATGATATCTATTATGGGGGTATAACCCTCTATCACAACTTTCTACAACTATACTTTTCAGGTATGAGTCACACTTTCTCTGAGTGAATGCCCTGACACGCTTCTGGGTGCCCAGGACAAAGTCGCAGACATTGCAGGAAGAAATGCCACAATTGGACAAGGAACAGCAGGGTTGTCCCTAGGCAAAAGAGTGTCACAATTCATGCCACAATATAGTACCCCCATAACCTACAATAGTACAGTAGCACATACATATGAGTCTCTGTCAATGGAAATAGGGGTGAGGGAGGGGAAGGCGAAGGGGCAGGGGCGGCTGTAACAGCACAATGAGTGAGGGGAAGGGGCATGGGAGGGCACACAGGACAGCATGCTAGGGCCTGGAGTAAGGGAGAGGGAAGGCGGTGATGGGAGAAACATTTCACACAGTCAACAGCAGTAGGGCTGACAAATCAGCAACCTGTGCAATGACGGGAACAGTTTAGCCTGTCGCACAGGAGCCAGGGAGGCAGGCGTGGAGCTATCATAGTCTGCAACCCCTGTGATGATAATGTCATCCATAAATTGGAGGACCTATTCCTCCAGGGGGCTCAAAGGCACCTGGCGTTCAGATGACAGCTTGTTGTTGGCTGCCCTCTTTTCCTTGGCAGTCTGCTGAACCACCCGCCACTTCTTTTTTATGTCCTCAACATCTCTGTTGTGGTGGTGCACTGCATTGACCCTCCTTGCTATTTCCTGCCATTCCAGTTGTTGGCTGCTGGAGTCCTTGGCACCAAACAATGTGGTGTGCTCCTTTATGATGAGCCCCAGGGCCATGGAGATTTTGGAGGGAGTGAAGTTTGCTTTTCTTGTGTGTTTCATTGCCTTGGTCACTCGTCAAGGGCAATGGAGATGGAAAGCTACCCGCGTAACCAAATTTAAACTACGCGGTTATGATGCTGTATCCGGGGAACCCCCGCCTAAAAGTACAAGAGAAACCTGTGTAACATTTCCCTGCAGGAAATCTGAATATCGGTGCCAATGCATGCTGCCGGAAGCCGCCATAGCCATGCAGGATGACAAGCAGTGATATTCGGAGGGCCTAACCGGTTGTCTATGATACGTGGGTAAGTGAAATATACAGGTATGTGGGAGGTTTGATGCTAAACAGGGGTGGGAGGAGTGGTCTAGTGGTTAGGACAAGGTACTTCAGGCTGGAGGGCTGGGGGTTTAAGTCCCACCTGGGGACAGCAATCTCAGGCCGGAGGGACTGGGATTTCTAGTCCTATAGGCACTTCTTGTGGTCTTGGGCAAGCCACTTAACCCTCCATTGCCCATGTTCCCTGTAAGTATTAGCGTATGTGTCTCATATCCCCTCGTGTTAAATGTATCCCCCAATTGACCGCTTTGATCCGGTGAAAAGCGGGATATAAATACAGCTAAATAAATAAATAAATACACAGGTGAATAGGAAATTGGACTCTGCCCCACCTTACTGCTTGTAACTAGGTAACAGGAATATCGCGATCACTACATGGTTAGCGATTGTAACCGAGCAAATGGATTATCATGCTTGCTATATGGTTAGTGGCTAAAATGGGCACCTGGACCACTGGAGTGCTCTATGGGGCAGTACAGGCCCAGAACCACAGTCGCCCCAGGTATACAGTGCTGTGGAATGGTGCATACACATGGCAGCTGCATCCTGCTCCATGACATTGGTGCACACTGGCCATTGGCCCTGTATCGTCAGGCCAACATATCCGTGGCTGATGATTTGTGTACCTGCTACTATGGGCACAGTGATGTATGGCTGGAATAACAGGGAGGGTACAAGCTGTGTGCATGCGCAACATAGTACAGCACAGGTGTGCACTGCAGTTCTGTGAGTAGATGGCTAGGAGGTGCGTTTGGTGGGGAGGCCATGCTAATATGAGGGGTGTGATGTGATGGGAAAACCATTCAGCCATCAAATGCACCACTGCTGTATAATTCCTCCCGTACAAATTCCCTCTCTGTTCCTGTTCATCTCCCATCCCTGTTACTCCAAGATAGATTACCCCCTTCCCCTGTAACCCATTATTCTCTCACTATGTAATTGCTATGGTAGATGGGGGGGGGGGTTAGCTGGTAATAGGCTTCTTCGGCACCTTATGCAATATCGGGCCCTTACTCCTGTCGTGACGGCATCCCCTAGTGGCCAATGGCGGTAAGGGCATGCTGTACAACATATTTATTTTCAAGGAGCGTGGGGTATTTTAAGGCCAAAAAATGGAGATTGGTCTTAGGTATTTCAGCTCCTTGTGAGAACTCAATAATTAAGCCACAAGTGTAGGGAAACAAGGCTTTTATTTCCCCTCTGTGCAAGGGTTCATTAAGACACTAGAAATCAAAGAATGTCCTTTGTTCATAAAGGTTCCAGTAATAAGCAGGTAAAAACCAATTGTTAATATCTTCACAATTAGTTGTAACGGGTAAAGGGAGGAATTCAATTCAATCCAGGGCAAAGCAAATTAAACAAGACTTCTTCTTATTTACAAGGACGCTATGGATTCTAGGCTAGAAGCCATACACAAACTACAATCCATAGCTTCTTCCTGAGGAATGGGAATAGTATTGGCATCTTCTATTTCCATAAATTCTGCTTCACTACTTTCCCCCTCAGAGCACACGCTGTCCCTGGCAGTTACAGCTTTACATGGACTGTCTCTGGTATCTTGCCTCCAATAAGACTGTGCTTTAAAGTCTTTTGGTAGTTCTTCAAACCACTCTGGTTTCTTTCCTCTTCTTATAAACTGAGTTTTAGTTTTAGCAGTGCTTTTAGGAGTTAAGCTTTCTTTAGCAGGAATAAAACTTTCATACCTTGAGTTTCTGTAGCTTGAAGCTCTGGAGCCTTCTCTCTCAGCACTGCCCAGAAGCTACCGACAGAAAATCCTTGTTCCTTCTCTTCCTGCTGCTCCAGCTTCTGCTGCTTCTCCTGCTCCTTCCCCTTCTCCTTCTGCTGTGCTAGCATTAAGCTTCCGTTTATAAAGGGATCTTCCCTTTGAATCTCCCGGGCTCATTTCCAGGTGCAACTGGTTAGATCTCCTAGCCTCATTAGCCTCTGTAGAATCACTCCTGCCCCCTCTATCTGTGCTTTGAGGTAATTGCACACCTAGAGCTTTGTGAAAAACAGAGTTTCTTTTCAACTCTGCATCTTTATTGGTACCAGCCTCATGACACTCCATATTAGCTATCTCGTTTTTCCAGAGAGCTGACATAGCCAATGTGCATGACAAGAAAAATGTTGCACCTCAAAAACAAGGGGAAAGAAATCTAAAATGCAAGGATCCATTCTATTTCCTTCCTGTGTCTAGCTCTTCTGTGACTATTAAACAAGAACCAGACATGTAGCATAGAACTGGATGCAGGTTTAGCGATGGTTCTCAAACAGACTCTACTTTCTCCTCAATTGCTCTTCAATAAATACTGCATCCGGATGCAGAAGGACAAGACAATCTTTAGCCACCTTTTGCAGCTAGCAACACTTTCACTTTTTTGCTAAAGAAAGCAAGTAAAAGCAATTCTTGGCAGGGCATGTGCTAAATGGGAAAAACAAATATTTCATCTAATGTGGCTTGCTGTTTTCAGGACAGATCCATTAAAGTCTTTGGTTCTTCTACTGTAGTCTTATGAATTCACTGGACTGTAAATGAGAAACCTGCTTTTTTAATTTATAGAACGGAAAACTGAGGAACTGATGGTATGATACTATATTTCACATAAACATGATTAAATCCAATTAAGAAAATTTAGAGGGATAATATGATTACAATATTAATAAAAATATATGAACACAATATTAAGAGTGATGGCACCCCCGCATTTATAAAATGCAGCATTTGTTTCCAGTGCTGCTAATCAAAAATCTCACCCCATATGGTTCATCTGACAATTATGTAAGTACAGTATCATGCATTTGATATCCAAGCTATTAGAGCATATGTGGCTGAAATGAACACATGTTAAATTTGTCATTCATGTGTTTGGTGTGCACACAAGTGATAGAACCTGTATGTGCAATTCCTATGTGTGCGCATAGTCTTGATCACATGCTGCCCAGTAGTATTTTATATTGAACAGCGTCTGCATTCCTGTGAGAAATTACATTTATACATTGAAAAAAATACATATAACAAGATATGTATCACATAATATGGGTATGACCATGAAAAAAAACATTTGTGGCCGAATGTCTTTTTCAAAAAGGTGCAAAGTTAGGGTTGCCCATGCATTCATAGCTATGAATTGCCTGATTTGCATATCTTAAGTACAGCAACAATGTTAAATTCAAGAACTGTCCTTTTATTTGACTTCCCGGTTGTTGTTTTTTGGGTTTCTTTACTATGAATGAAGACCTACATAGTAATCCAGTTGCACTAGAACATAGTGTTTTCAAGATGATACTGTGTTGCCATGTATGTATCCAGGATTGGTGTTAGTCTACTCAATACGGCATTGTAATTCCCTAGCTCTGCAAATTATGACGCTAGAGAACAATATCTGCAGAGCAATTCAGCCACGCCAATGGCGATATCCTCATAAGCAAAGAAAGCCAGATTGTTCCAGAGCCTTGTTACCTCACCTGGAAGACTTTAGACTGCTCCAGGTCAAGGCAGCCTAATATCTTAGCATTATATCATTCAAGAGTTACTCTTAGCATAATTAGGGCCTCATGTAATAAACTGCACTAACGATTTTCCAAAATTGAAGTGCAGTAAACTGTAAAACCTCTGCATTACAAGTGGGGGTATTACAAGCATTTTGTTGTGCAGTTAACAAAGAGGAAAATTTGCTAACACTTATTAAATCTGCACGGCAGAGACTACGCAGACCTCTTAATTGCAATGTGTGCCGTTAAGTCAATGCTTACTCCTGGCAACCCAGCCCCTGAGTTTTCTTGGCAAGGTGCGACCTGAAGTAGATTGCCAGGCCTTTCTTCCACACAGTGAGTTTACAGCCCCTGGTCACTTATCCTAATACTAGCCAGGCCCAACCGTGCTTAGATTCAGAGAGCAGCCGAGAGCAGGTTCATTCAGAACTACTGAAGATTTGAAACGGGTGCTAACAAATAATGCAGATCTGAGCAATTACCATGTGGTAATGATCTCTGCAATAACAGTTTGGCACAGTCTGTTCTCATTCCCTGCCCACTCCACACTTCCTTCCATGTTAACTATTTGAGCTTGGAGTAACTGTGTGCTGTTAACACACAGTAATTCTCTGCTAACACACCTTAGTAAATAGGCCCCTTACCATGCTGAAGGTGTGATCTCTGTTACTGTATTAAAACCATAGATATTGATATTATGGCAATAAAATGCAGTCATAGCAAAATAAGATTGGAAGAGACCTTGAATCATCTACTCTCTCTCTAGTTTCAAGCAGCTTCCATTGTACCTAAACTATTCCAGACAGTTCAATCCTTTAGGATGACAAAATGTTGCATGTTACTAATGATAGAGATTACAGCATCTTAGGTAGCTGACTGCAGTGCTTACTTGACCTCACAGTGCCACTTAGATGTGTTACTATGCTACCTTCTATGTAGATTTGCTACTAGATTTCAGAAACATTGGGGGTCATTCCAGAACACGAATAAGGGGTTTGTACATGCGGCGGGGACGTTTATATGCTGAAAACGTCCCCGACTGTATTTTGAAACACTGCTGAAATGCATGTCCACGGCACTAGCATGGGGATCTCAGAACGTGCACAGAAGGTGCTGAATGGGGGCATGGTCAGCCAAGGAGACATAGAAAGTGTATTGAGGAAAGGCCCATGTATGTATTAAGTGTTTCCTGGAAAAGTCCACATTTCTCCTGCTGAAACATGGAATAAATCCAGGACTTAGAAAAAATTCTGCTCTTCTCTGTAATGCGACCCATACTGAAGAATGGTTGTAACGAGTATGTTTTGAACTGGTGTGACTGCAGTCTGGAAAAACACAAGATGCAGTTTTAAGGAATGGAGAGCAGAAGTGAGGGAATGTTGAAAGGTCTAGACACATTAATAAACACTCTTACAGAAATATTAAGAAGAACAATAGTGTTTATTCAAGCTATGCAATAATGTGCAGTTTAAGCTAAAGAAGGCAATCTAGGGGACTCTAACAATTCCCATATTCTGAAAAATGGGACTGCTGATGCAGGCATAGTATGGGTGTGAGCAGGGAAAGGATTCTTTTTTTGGGTGAGAAACTGAGATCATATTTGTAGTCCTAGTACCCAATGCTATTATGTTATGTCATAGCTGTTATATATAGGTTCAGGGCAAATTTTTGGCAGAATCATGTTTTTGTGACAGAAAGTGAGAGTGGGTATTGTGGGGTCCCTGGCCCAGGCAAGAGCCTATAAGCCTAGGGCGGCACTTGTTAGTCCTTTAATTATAGAGTTTTCTTCCTCATCCTGCGCCGGGGCTGCTGGGATTTGTAGTTGTGTTGTTTAGAAAAACAAGCAGTGTGGAGACCGAGAGTTTACAAGGCAAAACACAGGAATTTATTTCTTTTTCTAAAGAGCATTAAGGCTCAACGCAAAACAAACAGAATTCTTTCTCCAAACAATAATCCATAGGCATTTATACCAAACCAAACAATGAAACTGCTTTATGTAGCTTTTTAACATGTGTCGCTGTTTTTTTCAAATCATTCAGCAATCAAGCAAGGTTTCTCTTCTCTTCAAACCCAAAACAAATATCCTTTCGTCAGCAACAGGGTTCTTTAGCATTCCTGGCTAAACATTTCTCCCTGTTTTCACACTGCCTTCTAGGACATTCAGGTTATAGGCTTTTCCCTTCTTTTATCCAAGAACTTTTTATTCTGCCTTCTGGCACAGAGAAGAATCCATTACTGAATCTTCAGACCCCTCATCAGATTCATAATAGTCTATCTGCATTTCCTCAGGACCTGTGTCCGGTAACTCTGGCTTTAAGCCAACATGAAAAACTTCAGGCTTAATATTCTCTAAAAGTTCCAGAACCTTTCTCCACTGAGGCTTTTCCCTATGCACAGGGTTTCCACCAGGAACGTGGAGGTTCTTTTCTTGCATCAAATGACACAATGCCTCTAACTGGCTTACGGCACTTTTGGCTACCCTTTTATTCCCGCACCTTTTTGGAAGTTGCAGCTGTTTAGCTGGCTCAGGAACGGTTGGCACTGCAGCCTGATCCTTATCAGCACTTCTCTCTGGCACAGCTCTCCTAGTTTTAAAGCCAATTGCAGTTTCCCTGCAATCCTGGCTTTCCTTCTGACTAGGGCTTTCACCGCTAAGATTCCCTCGGAAGTCTCCACCGCTCTCCTCCACGGTGAACTCTCTGGGCCTTTCTCTGGTGCTTCTCTCCCCACTGAATTCTCCAGTGTTCTCCTTGGTCAGCTCTCTCGAGTGCTGGTTTCCTGTATCTTTCCTTCCAGCATGCTGCTGCGTGTGCTGCCTCGTCCTGGTACTCCTGTTCCTGTTGCCCTCTCTCTGGCTGTTCTCTCTGTCCGTCCTTTCCTCCAATATTTCCCTGGGTTTATAAGAGTGTCTCTGAACTACAGTGCACTCCCCTTCACCCAGGTGTCCCTCATTAATTTCCAAGCCTGCCCTTGGATTAGCAGAGCTTGGGTGTGTCCTGTCCTCTGTAGCTGCGTGTTTTTTTTTCTCTGCCTGCAGTTTGAGAGCTACTGATTCCTTGCCTGTCTCTTTCTTTAAAGGTAAATGACTGATTTTCTTCCAATTCCATGGACTCAGCCCTACTCTCCTCATCCCACATCCCCCCCTTAACATATTACGGGCTGGCGTTGCAGTACCCGCACAGCTCGTAATTCTTGACAGGGCATCTGCGTTCATGTGCAATTTTCCGGCTCTATGTTCAACCCGGAAATCAAAAGCCTGTAAGGCCATGTACCAGCGGGTTAAACGAGTGTTGTGATTTTTCATTTGGTTTAACCACTTCAGTGGGGCATGGTCTGTGACTAACAGGAATCTGCGGCCTGTAAGATAAAACTTAATAGCCTCGACCGCCCATTTTATTGCCAAACACTCCCTTTCTATAGTGGAGTATTTTCTTTCTGGTGGTGACAATTTCCGACTCAGAAACATAATGGGGTGCTCCATGCCCTCGTGTTTCTGTGATAGTACAGCCCCCAAACCTGTCTCTGAAGCATCCTTCTGAATGATGAACGGTTGTTCAAAATCCACCCCTCGTAACACTGGTGCACAGCAGAGCTTTTCTTTTAGTAAAATAAAAGCTTTATCTGCTGCCCCGGACCACTGCAATTGGTTGGGAGCATTCTTTTTCAACATATCCGTTAGGACCGCACTCTTTTCTGCGAAATGGGGGATGAAGCGGCGATAGTAGCCTATTAGGCCCAGAAAACTGCGCAACTGTTTTTTTGTCAGCGGCCTTGGAAAGGCTTTTACGCTTTCTATTTTATTTACTATAGGCCTAACTGTACCCCGCCCCACCATATGGCCCAGGTATTTTACCTCCTGCCCGGCAAACATACACTTCGCAGGATTTAACGTTATGCCTGCGTGTCTCATTGCTCGCAAGACTGCTTCTACGCGAGGCAAATGTTTATCCCACGTGGAGTTGTGTATTATTATGTCATCCATGTAGGCGACGGCATATTTTTGGTGTGGGCGTAACACGAGGTCCACCAACCTCTGGCAGGTCGCGGCCGCGCCATGCAAGCCGAAAGGCATTCTCCGAAATTGGAAAAGACCTATGGGAGTAGAGAACGCTGTCTTAGGAGGTGATTCTCGGGTTAAGGGGATCTGCCAATACCCCTTGGTCATATCGAGGGTAGTAAGGAATTTTGCCTGGCCTAAACGATCCAATAACTCCTCTATCCGTGGCATCGGATAGGCAACGAACCTGGAGATGGCATTGACACGTCGAAAGTCTATACAAAACCTCATCGTCCCATCAGGTTTTGGCACGAGCATGATGGGGCTGTTCCAGGGGCTTTTTGATTCTTCAATGATCCCCATTTTACACATTTCTTTTACCTGGTTCACCACCTCCTGTTGCTTGGCTTCCGGTAGCCTGTAGGGTCTTTGCCTTACCACTTCACCGGGTGGGGTCACTATCTCATGGGCCACTAACATAGTTTCCCCAGGCACTGGTGTTAGGATGTCAGGGAATCCTTTCAACAGTTTGGTCAACTCTTGCCTTTGCACCCAAGACAGTTCTTCTCCCATTCGGGGCTCTGGGTCTGTCTTGCAGTCAGATAACTGCGGACCCAAATCCTCCTCTTCCTTCTCTTCGAAGGTTGCGGTCAATCCTTTTCTCTCCGCTCACCCTGTAGACCCAAATCCTCCAGTCCCTCGGATTGAAGTGGTCATCATGGGAACTTCTTCGAGTGGCGGAAAACCCACCCTTTCGCAGATGAGTTGGGCTATCCTATCCCCCATGTTTACTTTGAAGTCTTCCTTCCCAAAGTTAAAAAGTAATACCTTAACAGCCCCTCTGTAGTCTGGGTCGATGACACCCGCGCCCACATCTATAAAATACTTCAGGGCTAGGCCCGAACGTGGTGCGATGCGGCCATAACACCCCAGTGGCATCTCCATTTGGAGGCCCGTATCCACCAAGGCCTTCCCCTGCCCCGGGATAACTAGGTCTACTGCGCTACATAAATCGTAACCGTCCGCTTGCTTGGAAGCGCGCCTAGGGCTCCACGCGTTAGGAGTCGTTCTGCAATACTTAAGGACAAACTTTGGCTTATTCTCAGACTCTTTCTGTTGGGGTGATCTTCTCTGTCCCTGCTTCTGCCTTTTCCCAAACAACGGACCAGGAACTGAGCTTACCCTGGCCTCAGCTTTACGTTGTAATGCGCTCCGTCTCTTCCTAGCTCTATCCATAGGGAAAACCCCCAAGTCTTTCTGGAGGAGTAGATCCCCTACTGCCTCCCCTGGAGATCCCTTTTCCCCCTCTAGGGTCTTGGACTGCGCTCGGGTAGATACCATGCCTACCTTTTGATATAGCCCCTCTTCCAGGCCCTCCCTGAATTGGGGCCAATCCCTCCCCAATGCCAGGGTGTGTTGTAACCTGGGCACAATAGCTACAGGGATTTTCTTCTTCATACCTAAACCCTTCACTAGCACTCTGTGTATGGGATAAAATGATAATGCCCCATGGATACACCTGATTTTTACTTTCCCGTCAGGTTGGTTTAGGACTTGCTTATAGCGAGCTTCAATCTCCCACCAGAGCTTTCTGGAGATCATGCGATCTGCTCCTGAATCTAACAAAGCTTCTGTAGCAATACCTTCTACTTCAACAGTCAAAAGGAAACCTTCCCTCACCTCCTTGGTATGGGCAGTTATCAAAGCACTCCTTGCTCTACAATCTTTTTTCAGGTGCCCCTCATTACCACATGAAAAACATTTTTTCCGTATAGAGTAGGTTTTAACCATTGGCATACATGTTTTCATTTCATCCCCCTTTGGCCTTAGCTACCTTTCTGATGATACGGAATCTGCCCTTTTAGAAGCATCCCCCTTTACCTGGCCTGCCAATTCCGCTTCCATAAAGCGCTCGGCCAATAAGGTGGCTTCATTGGTGTTCCAGCAGTTTTGTAAAATCAGGAAGGTTTGTATGTCCTTCGGGACTGTGGCCATAAATTGTTCCAGTACAATGCTATCTATAATGGACTCTGTGATTCTAGCCTCTGGTGTTAACCATTTTAATACCAAGCTCTTAATTCTTTGGCAGAGAGCTCTTGGTGTCTCACCAGGCTTCAATTTACTATTTCTTAAGAGACGATGATATACCATGGGCGTTAGGCCTAGGCGGTCTCTTATAGCTTTTTTCAGCTCCTCATAATCATTGGCCAAGGCTGCAGGCATGGCCCTGTACGCCGCCAATGCTTCTCCGGGAAGCGAAGTGGCTAGGCGCATGGCCCATTGCTCCTTAGGCCAGCCGGTTATGTGTGCCACCCTATCAAATGCCTCTAAAAAGTCATCTTTATCATCATTCTGAGTTAATTGACCAAAAGAAAATGTCTCGCTAGGCTGTAACCCTAGCCCATGTGTGTGCAGAGCTCCTATGGAACCTGGAGTAGTCCGTGCTGTTTCTGCTGATTTCTCCTGAGCTCCCAGCCACTCTCCCTTCATGTCCAGAAGAGGCTTCTGCTGTGCCTGCATCACTGCAGAAGTTTGCTCCTGAGCTTGTATGGACATCTCACGCTGTTTCTCAAATTGTCCAGCCATCCACTGTAGTAGCTCCTTACATTCCATGCTGCAACAAGAAAAGACAAAACACCACCAAGTGCGGTACAAACAAATATATCTGCTCCTTTTCTGGTTTATATCAACAGTGCTACACCCCTGTACAGGTATCCTTTAAAACCCCTTTTTATCTACGGGTTACCTGCAACAGGTGTAGACTCCAGCTTAGCAGAAATGAAGGCCACCGCCTTGTCCTCCTTGACTCCGGCTTTTTGACCTCAGCTGCACTTCACCTTTTAATCCTCAGCAGGGCTTCGGCAGTTAGCACTGTCGTGTGTTGAATTCTTGAGTGGTTGTATATCCTGGCGCATGCATAGAAAAAGATCCGAAAAACTATGCCACCTGTGGGGGCCCCTGGCCCAGGCAACAGCCTATAAGCCTAGGGCGGCACTTGTTAGTCCTTTAATTATAGAGTTTTCTTCCTCATCCAGCGCCGGGGCTGCTGGGATTTGTAGTTGTGTTGTTTAGAAAAACAAGCAGTGTGGAGACCGAGAGTTTACAAGGCAAAACACAGGAATTTATTTCTTTTTCTAAAGAGCATTAAGGCTCAACGCAAAACAAACAGGATTCTTTCTCCAAACAATAATCCATAGGCATTTTTACCAAACCAAACAATGAAACTGCTTTATGTAGCTTTTTAACATGTGTCGCTGTTTTTTTCAAATCATTCAGCAATCAAGCAAGGTTTCTCTTCTCTTCAAACCCAAAAGAAATATCCTTTCATCAGCAACAGGGTTCTTTAGCATTCCTGGCTAAACATTTCTCCCTGTTTTCACACTGCCTTCTAGGACATTCAGGTTATAGGCTTTTCCCTTCTTTTATCCAAGAACTTTTTATTCTGCCTTCTGGCACAGAGAAGAATCCAATACTGAATCTTCAGACCCCTCATCAGATTCATAATAGTCTATCTGCATTTCCTCAGGACCTGTGTCCGGTAACTCTGGCTTTAAGCCAACATGAAAAACTTCAGGCTTAATATTCTCTAAAAGTTCCAGAACCTTTCTCCACTGAGGCTTTTCCCTATGCACAGGGTTTCCACCAGGAACGTGGAGGTTCTTTTCTTGCATCAAATGACACAATGCCTCTAACTGGCTTACGTCACTTTTGGCTACCCTTTTATTCCCGCACCTTTTTGGAAGTTGCAGCTCTTTAGCTGGTTCAGGAATGGTTGGCACTGCAGCCTGACCCTTATCAGCACTTCTCTCTGGCACAGCTCTCCTAGTTTTAAAACCAATTGCAGTTTCCCTGCAATCCTGGCTTTCCTTCTGACTAGGGCTTTCACCGCTAAGATTCCCTTGGAAGTCTCCACCGCTCTCCTCCACGGTGAACTCTCTGTGCCTTTCTCTGGTGCTTGTCTCCCCACTGAATTCTCCAGTGTTCTCCCTGGTCAGCTCTCTCGAGTGCTGGTTTCCTGTATCTTTCCTTCCAGCGTGCTGCTGCGTGTGCTGCCTCGTCCTGGTACACCTGTTCCTGTTGCCCTCTCTCTGGCTGTTCTCTCTGTCCGTCCTTTCCTCCAATATTTCCCTGGGTTTATAAGAGTGTCTCTGAAGTACCTTGCACTCCCCTTCACCCAGGTGTCCCTCATTAATTTCCAAGCCTGCCCTTAGATTAGCAGAGCTTGGGTGTGTCCTGTCCTCAGTAGCTGTGTGGTTTTTTTCTCTGCCTGCAGTTTGAGAGCTACTGATTCCTTGCCTGTCTCTTTCTTTAAAGGTAAATGACTGATTTTCTTCCAATTCCATGGACTCAGCCATACTCTCCTCATCACAGTATGTATGATTTCAGGGGTGCATGGGGGGGATCTGGTATGCTCATCTGCAATTCATGGGGGAGACAAAAGTCTGGCCAGTACCTGGACTGTATGGATGACCGCAGTGTCACCGGGTGGCAGTGTGATCTGGCAGTCAAACTCAGAGAGGGTTCACTATAGCTAAATGTCAGAACATATCCCTGACAATAATAAGGGACCCTTCAGAATAAGGGCACTCAACAGTGAAAACAGCACTAATACTTGCCCATAATGCAGATTTTGTGGGACCAATGGTGTTGCTGTTGAGCAAGTATTAGTGTTGTTTGTAGTGCTAACTGCCCTTATTCTGAGGGTCCCTTATTATTGACAGGGATATGTTTTGACATTAAGCCATAGGGAACCTATGCTGATTCCTTCTGGATTTGTTTTCATAGGGTACTCTAATAAGATCAGATATTGTTGGTAGTGTGATAGGGCAGCCATACGTCTGCTGTGTCAGGGACTGGGAGACACGACTGATGTAGTGCCAACATTCCGCAGATTGTCCCATGTGGCCTACATCCCTACCCAGGCCAGAACCAATGAGGGCTGAGAGAGTGGTGATATATTTGGAGTCTAGTGTAGCTACTTGGTGTGATGGCAAAAGAGATCTCTCCCCCCCACCCCATGCTCATACAGCCCTGACCAGGGAAGTAGTGCCACAAAGCTGATTGTGGGAAGGCAGACAGGGTTGCCTCATAGATAGCGGATGGATACAGACCAACATATGTGTAACACAGGGAGCAAGAGACGTGTGATGGTCACAAGAGCCTTTATTAAGAAAACCCCAATGCGTTTCGGCAACGCCTTCTTCAGACCAACATATCCACGATGGGATAGGAGTAGCTGCTGTGAGAAATGCCACTACTACTATTACTGATCATTTGTATAGCACTACAAGGTGTATGCAGCACTGCACAGACACACATCAAAGATGGTCCCTGCTCAGTGGAGCTTACAATCTAGTCAAGACAGACAACACAGCAGTTGTGGACAGGATACATCCAGGGGGAATAGCCAGGAAACACAAGAGAGCTTAGGCGGATCAAATCCAACAGCAATGATGAGGTGAGCGCTCAACCTAGATTTGAGAGGGGCCAGAGATGAAGCCTGATGTACAGACCAAGATAGTTTGTTCCAGGCATAAGGAGTAGCAAGGTGAAAGGAGCGATGTCTGGATTTGGCATTAGAAGAGAAAAGCACAGATACAAACTGGCAGAAGAGTGGAGTTCCCGGGGAGGGGTGTAGGGAGAGATGAGAGGGGAATGGTAGTGCGGAGCAGCAGAATAAGTGTATTTATAGGCCATAGGAACAAAAAGAGCATACATTTGTTGTTCAGCAATATTGCACATCCTTTGGGAAACTGCAAGGTTAGTTCGCGGTTTTGTGCACTTGGTGAGGGCAGGAAACACTGGGACCAGTTCCTAATGCCACATACCATTTGATGCAAGGTATGTCCTGACATACATGTTCAAAATTACACTCTCATATACCATGTTGGGGTGCACTGGGCTTACCTAGAACTTTTCAGGGCATGAGGGAGACTTGTATATGGTCTAGGTTGCAGCAGCTGTCATTTCTAGTTGATATTTATATCTAGTGTGCATCAGCAAACTACTGTCTGTGATGAGCAGCTTAGGAAATGCACGTTTTTCCCAAGGGGCACGGCGTCCATGGGTACATTGTGGGGATGGGCAGGATTCGAAATGTGTAACTTTCGGAATACAGTGGGTGCAGGGATGTCCAAGATCTTTACTCGCATCCGAGGCACAGGCCAGCTAAATAGCACTTGCAAGCGCCACGCTGAACATGTCTATCTCCCTGATTCCGGACCCGCAAACATGCCCAGATCAGCAGATGCAGAATTAGGTTCAAAGAGGGCCTGTTTTTTATGTAGATGCACCATGGGCCTGATGTGCATGTCATGGAATCGCACTCATTGTGGATTGGAAGTTAATATCGATTTGCTTGATTACAGGTACGCAGAATCCGATTTTTAAACTGGCAGTTTTCAAAATCCAAATAAAAAATAAGTACATGCATAAGACGATTGCGCATACTTGCAGTGTTGGCATGCACAGGGGCAGAGTTTGGGAGAAGCATGGGCAGGGCACAAATTTAAGCATGTAAGTTATAAAATTGTATAACTTATGCATGCTCCTGCAAAATCTAGACACAGGCATTTACACCTGCCATAGGGTGGGTATAAGTGCTCGCATTTAGTTTCCCGAATGTTTTTACATCACTTACGCTCCTATTTTATAAAGTATGCCCATACTTCACTTTATCACTATTTATTTATTGAGTCTGAAATACATAAATACAAGGAAAACAAAAGATACAGAAAATCATTTTTACATTTTATATCACACAAACTCATGTAACAAATCAAGTCCACACCACGGGGGGTGTGGTTAAAAAAAAAAAATATATATATATATAAAAAAAATAGAATCTAAGTGGACCCGAAATATAACAAAAAACTCCTAATTCTAGCAAAGTCGAGAAAACAATTTACAAGAACAAAGAATCCCCAAGTCCTACTATCCAAAAAGGTAGCCAAATGATCAACTTCGAGAAATACATATCTTTTGCCCTGAAACCAAATGTGGCACTTGCAAGGGAATTTTAGGTAAAAAGATGCCCCCAGGGCTAAAACCCGAGGACGCAGTTCCAAAAAGGCTTTGCGCCGCTTCTGAGTTGCCCTGGAGACATCAGGAAAAATTTGTATTGCATGGCCACAAAATTTCTCATTCTTTTTGGGGAAATATGCACGTAACATCTTATCCTTATCCATCTTAGATAGAAAGATTACCAATAATGTAGCTCTTGAAGAGATATCCTCACTCTCTGATTCAATGAAACACGAAATATCTAAAGAAGAAGAAGCTACACCCTCAAAAGGCCAAAAAAACCCCCCACACTGGGTAAATATAATCATACACAATAGAAATAACCCCAGTCACCAAAATACCGTGTGTCTTTACAAAAAATTGAAAATATTAATTCATTATCTTTTTGTTGGAGTAACCAATCAAAAGGAGACAGGGATTCAACCCGTCCCCTCGCCGCGGTCACTCCTTTTTAATCATTTTAATTGCTCAAAAATTGCATAAAACTTATCTGTAATCCAGCCAGTATAGGAATTCAAAGTCCACAACGTGCCACGTTTCGAGCCTTCATAGCATTCAGTGGCTCTGCGTCAGGTGAAAAAGTTGAATCCCAGTCTATTAGCTTCAGCGTCCACCTTCCCACGAACGGTCAAATTTAAAAGAAATGGCGTGTGACGTCAAAACGCCAGATGAAGGAGGAAAATCCACAGCCAATCAGAAAGGAGCAACAGGTTCTCCTGCTTCCCCTCCCATATCTGTCCTACCCTTAGGCACATAATAAAGTTTAGAAACCTGAAAGGAGTCAACTTCAGTAAACAATAATACCTCCTTAAGGTATTTTTGGAAAAGTATCAATGGCGACAGGTAATGGAGGTGTGTGGATTTCTTCATTTGTTCCTGGATTGTTTACCTGAGTGGTTCCCGATATTAGCTCCTGCTTAATTGATCACCTGCAGTGTAGCTGAGGGCTATAAAATCTACAGCCCTACCGCGGGACGCCGAGGTGTGTCGATTTCTTCATTTGTTCCTGGACTGTCTACCTGAGTGGTTCCCGACGTTAGCTCCTGCTTAATTGATCACCTGCAGTGTAGCTGAGGGCTATAAAATCTACAGCCCTACCGCGGGACGCCGAGGTGTGTGGATTTCTTCATTTGTTCCTGGACTGTCTACCTGAGTGGTTCTCGACGTTAGCTCCTGCTTAATTGATCACCTGCAGTGTAGCTGAGGGCTATAAAATCTACAGCCCCACCGCGGTGCACGTAGGTGGGAGAAGCGTTCCCTGTAATGGGGAAAAGGAAAAAGAAATACCCGCCCGTTCCAATGAAGGTTGTTAAGGTCGTCGGACCGATGGACGCTCACGTTCGGGTGAGTGATCCTTCTCCTTCTGTCCAGACACCGAAGGATTGTGGCTTAGATGTTTCCAGAGTGAGTATTTCTTCGTCTGCGTCTTCTCCTTGCGACATGGGTGTTACTCCGCCCTGCTCAGAGTCGGTGTATATGTCCGGGGAGGCTTCTTCGCAGGTGGATGTTGAGGAAGCCGACCCTGGTTCGGTTCTACTATCCTCTACATTTTTGAGAATTGACTCTCCCTCTACATTATCTCCATCTTTGCCCTCTGTAATTACCTTTTCAGCAGCTGGGGAAACCCAGCCACCCCCAGACAATGTTTCCTTAAAAGATATATGGGCAATTGTTTCTCGGATGGAGTTGGCTCTTGGACTTTCATTAAAAAAAGTTTCTGATTTTTCTAAAGAAACGGTTGTGAAATTATCGGATCACGAAACTAGAATCGTTTCGTTGGAAAAGTGGTCAATGGCGCAGGAGTCAAAAGATTTACCTTATAAGGCTGTCTGTGAAAAGTTTTCTCAGGATTCTTTCCTTTTACATAGGCAGGATGAGTTTTTGGAAAATTCCCTTAGGTCTAAGAATCTTCGTTTGTTAAATTTTCCTCAAACCCATTACCTGTCGCCATTGATACTTTTCCATACTTCACTTTATAAAATAGGCCTCAGATACGCATATGTTAATGCCCGTTAACTCTGTGGGAGGTCATAAAATGATCCTCATTGTGTCAAGCATTTGTCTCAAAGAGGTACTGCATCATTCTTTTGTGGTATGTTGCAGCGAAAAGGACAAGAATTGTCAAGTGCCACATTTTAGTAAAAATTTACTTTGCTAGCAAAGCCATTTATCAAACAATGTCTGCAAAGCTATGCTTACGGTGTCAACCACTGTTTTATTACTATACATATGTATCTCTTAAGAATGAATTCATAGCACCATTATTTAAAATTAGATATAGCACTAGAGAGATACGTGACAGTAGCAAGTTACCAACTGCAACAGGAGAGAATTTTTCTTAAAAAATTAGTTGGCAGTCGGTGCACTGAGGAACATTTCTTGTTTGCTTTTCTCAGCATTCCGCTGTTCATTGCAGAATTTAGGCCATCTGCAGAGGTTATGGCTGTTGTAGAGTGTTATCTTCACGGGCTGTGACAGAACAAACTACTTTTCCCTGAAATGAATATCACTTAGTACCAGTGAGGAAGCTGTTGATTAATTTCCACTCATCCCAATTGCAGCACGGTTACCAATACGTTTTCTTATTTTTTATCTGGAATTTTCTTCTTACTTCTCTGGGCTTTCTAGCTCTGCTGGAACTAGGGTTGAAGTCTGGCTCCAAAAACCTTCATTCACTGCCATTCAAGGAGTTTTCCCTCTATTTTAAATCCCCTCCCGACTTACTTTAGTCCAGCCATAGCAGCAGTGGGTCTCTGCTGGGGGTCATCTAACAGGGCTCCTTTTCAAACCCTACAATCATGGACCTTAAATCCAACCACTAGGTGTCACCATTGCTCAATCAATAAGATTCCTCCTCTCCAGGAGCTATGAAAGTTCCCACTGCAGCATCCCCATTTCCATGATGACTGAAGAGATGGAAGACCAGATCCAGGAATTAAACCCAGGTCCTATGGCATTGCCAGTGGGTGGGAGTCGGGATGCATGCCATGATTCACTGGCAGCTGCGGCGTATAGCCACCATACTGAAGGCACTTTCTGAAATGACTGAGTTATTGGAGGAGGCAGGGAGAGGATACAAGTGGAGATGGAAACCCTAAGGATCAGGAGGAACTGCTAGATCAAAAAGAAAAGCAATCTAACGATGGATTTGGGCTGGTATAGTGTAAGCGTTATGGCTTGCAGAGTGGGAATTTATATGCCTGGAAAAGCTGAAGTCTGTCAGATTGCATATATCCTTTCTCCTCTATGCAGTACATAAGCGTCTACTGCAAGATCTGAACTGTCCTCTCTGCTAACACAAAAAACGTATTTGAAAACAGTTCAGTGAAACAAGTCGCCCCAATAAATTCTGTTTCAGCCCAGTTTACTGACGAGAGCCGCACAGAGCCATCATTATGAAACCACTGCCCTTTGTTCTTTGTCCATTGGTGCATCACAAACAAGAACCACCAGGCAAAAATTTACAATTGCAATCTTGTTTGTCTTTGTTTCCAAAGGCTCTTGGAGAAGGAAAACAAATGGGTGTCTCACACGGTTGGATGCAGAATATCTAGCACAAATGTGCTTTCACTGAATTTGATGAAATTTAACAACTCGAATAATGGTATGAAATCATAGAAAGAATATAATGATGATCTGACATAGCACACTGAATGCCATGGTGGTTTGCTCTGCTTATAGAGACTTGCTGACCTCCAGAACACCAGATGAAAAGCAGGTCAGGAGAATCGTCATAATCAGTAAATTGCCTCTAAAACCCACTTTGTGGCCAGTATGCAATGAGTTGGTGGTCTCGATCCCACTTCCCATCGGACAGTTTCCACAAGATAACAATTGGCTCTTCTTGGTGCAGGAAATGTGTTTTCTAGAGGCCTGCTGGCAAGGCAGTGTGTGTCTGTCTGGGGCCGTCTATCTGGCATCTTTCACAAGCACTGCAATCCCCTACAAAGTTTGGGATGACTAAGCTATTATATCTAAAAGTGAGGGAGAAAGAAACAAGGAATCGGAGAACCTTCTACACTGTTTTATGTAAGACATTCTGTTTCCTTAAAGTTTGTTAATGCAAAGTTACGTGAACAATAAACTAACGGGTCTATTTAGTAAATTATATTAAACAAACATGGTAATACTCAGACGGCTCAGCAGGTCATTACAGAAGTGATTCGTAGATCAAGGGTATTTGTGCACAGTGGGAGCAGTGATTTTAAAAAGATGCGTGTGGGGGGGTAACTATATGATTTCTCCCTCACGTGTGGCTTTTTAAAAATCACTGCTCCTGCTGCACATGGAGAAAGATAAAGGTGCAGTCCTGCACCTATTGTGCAAGAGGATCTTTGTTTGGCAGAGCCTCTTGTAAAATACTTAGAGAATTCTCCATATCCTGACTTAGGTGTTTTTAATTCCCCTCTCTACATCCTATCTAAAATCTGCCTTCACATGTAGTATTCATGAAAGGCTTAAAGCCCTTCATAGAAAAGCACATTAAAATGTAGCAACAGCATTCAGAAAAAATGTAGATTACTTCTAGAGTCTAGCAGTGCACTTAATATTTTGGATTAACCCTTTCCACAGATAAATTTTCTGTCACTTATGCCGGATTGGAATAAATTTTAACAAGAAACTAGTCAAATTGCAACCAATATTTAATTATTTAGCTGTGTTTATATACCGCTTTTCACTGGGTCAAAGCGGTTTCCATTAAACAACAAGTTATACATTCAACGATTCCTTAACTTATTTACAATACAAGAGGAGGGGAGTAAGGTAAAAAGAGAAATTAACTTATTTACATTATATACAATATAAGTTAACAAGCAATATGACATACACATTCTACAGTAACCAATCATGTTGTATTTTGGTTAAGACATACAAAACAAACTAGCATGTTATTCATATGCCCCATAGGATGGGACAGACGATCGGAATGGGAAAATTTAAATGTCCCACGAGGTGGGGCAGCCGAGTGGAAAGTGGCGTTGGTATGTATATTTGAATTAATAAGATCCATATTAAATTTGCATGGGCTGATCAGCATATTTTGGCATATAAATCATTTCATTTAAATTTTAAGGTACGAATCATGTTAATGCAAAAAGAACTACATTAACATCACAATATCATGAGGTTATTAACATACATTAATGGCATTTTAATGTGGATTACTTGCTAATGCATGCATTTAACATGCTTTGACACGTGCAATAAAATTAATGCAGTTTAGTAACTAGGCCCCTTACTAAGTAGAAGGTATGCTTAAACAAATCAGCCACACTTTGGCATATTAAGACCTCCTTGTTGGTTTCCTCAGGTTCTCCTTTCACTTTCTCATCCCTCATCCCCAGCTTCCTCTGTCACTCAATTTTATTTATTTATTTAACCTTACTTTTATATCGCCTTTCTACCATTCAAGGCGGTTTACAAATCTGAAAATGCAACAGGGCCTTAGAAGACACACTGTTGTACAGGGAAATAAAACAATGTAACTCCTTGTAACTCCTTTCCCCTGCCTTGTGCTTCCTCTAACACCATTTCCTCCCCATTCTTACCTCCACTCTCACAATCCTTTCCTCTTACACCTCATTTTCTCTCTCCATCTCTCAGCTCCATTGCCTTCCATACCTAATCTTTCCATATTTAGCTCACACTACTTTTCTATTTGTATAGCCCTACTAGATGTAGCTTTCACCCACATTTCCCTCTTGATCTTTTCTTTACTCAACTCCCACATCCCTCTCCATCTTCCCCTATATCTACCCTTTTATCTCCACATCCGTTGTTCTATTTCCCTTCAGCCTATGTATGGGACCCTGTTAGGGTTCAAGGCAGGGAAGTTGGAGGCTGATAGGAACTAGAAACAGGTTTGAAGCAGTCTGATAATGCTTGTTTATTACTAGACAAACTAGCATGGCATCTTAGCACAATGGTTCTAAATCCTGTCCCAGAGGGAAAGGGCTGGCGCTACCCATAAGCCGGGTAAGTGTGGCAGGAGGGCACCAGCGGCAGGGGAGCACCATCACTAGCCGCCCACCACCCACCGCTTCAAAAAAAATGCAGCTTATTCTTGCCTTTAGAAACTCCGCGACCCAGCAGTTTAAAAGTTAGCAGAGCCATGGGAACAGAGAAATGTTCCCGCAGCTGCTTTCTTTTTTGAAGGACGAATCGGAGCCGACATGGGGGGAGGGGGCTGAAAGGGAGCAGACATGGGGGGCTACAAGGGAGCAGACACAGGGGGGAGCTGAAAGGGAGCAGATACTGGGGGACTGGAAAGGAGCAGACACAGGGGGCAGCTGGAAGGGAGCAGACATGGGGGAACAACACGGGAGGGGGAGCTGGAAGGGAGCAGACACGGGGGGAGCTGGAAGGGAGCAGACACCTGGGGAAGGGGCTGGAAGGTGGCTGGGTAGTAGGAGGGGGGTTGGAAGAAAACTGACAGGGGGAAAGTAGGGGCTAGAAGGGAACTCACATAGGGAGTTGCAAGGGATCAGAAAAGAGGGGAAGGAGGAGGCTGGAGGGAAGGTGGGGACTGAAAGGGAGCTGACACTTGGGGATGGGACTAGAAGGTGGATGGACAGAGGAGAGGGTGACTGGAAGGGAACTGACATGGGAGGGGCACTGGGACTGGACGTTCAATGATACCTGGGATGGTATTTGGACTAGAAGGGGCTGGACGATGGAGAAGGAGGAGGATTAAAAGGGAATAGACACCAGAGGCGGTGCTGGGAATGAAAGGGGGCTGACACTGGAAGGTACTGGGAGGGGAGGCTGTAAAGGAGGATGATACTGGGGAGGGTTACTGGGACTGGAAAAAGGCTGATGGAAGAAAATGAAGAAAGCAAAAAGAGAGACAAGAAAAGGCAGATGGACTATAGACCATAGAAAAAGAGCTAAGAGAAGACAGAGGAAAACAGAAACCTCAGATCAGGACCAGAATGATCAAAAATCATCAGACAATAAAGGTAGAAAAAATAATTTTAATTTCAATTTACGGATTGAAATATAAAGATAGCGGAAAGTCCAAACAGTATGGGGAACTGCATCTCTTATTTGGTGTGGCACCACCTACGGAGTCTGGCTTATGTAGGAATCTGTACTGTAGTAATTTGACTTGTACAGCTTTTCAAATAGGTGTATGGATGTTTTGGGGCCCATTGCAGTATTTGTAGTGCTGCTTTTTTCTGAGTAGGCCTCTTATTGTATAAGTTTTGAAAGTATATGTTGGTATGGTATGGTATGGTAAATGTTTATGTTGTTATTAGTGAGATGACCAGAATCAGATTTTTTATTTATTTATTCTTTTTTGGACTATCACAGCCTGTTTGTATGATGCTAAGTATTTTTATTTTGGTTATGCATTTGCTCTTTTACTGCAATTTTCTGACAACACTGGATTTGAAGGAGAAATACTAATATCACTTGAAAAGAGTTCACAAAGCAGTTTTGGGAAAAAGGAGGATAGGGTGCAGCCAACATTAATAATAATAAGGGAGGAGCGCTGATTTATAGGTTACAGAGTGGGGGGGGCACTAGAAACCCTAGCACTGGCCCTGTAGAGGGACACCTAAAAGATCTGGTTTTCAGGGTATTTGTAATAATTATGCATGAGACATGATTATTTTTCTTGTTTGTGATCCCTTTTGAACTCTTTGGAATCAGGTGGAATAGAAGTCTTTTCAATTGAATTAAATTTGGAAATATTGATCACTAGGGGTAGTTTCTCCAAATGAGTTCGTTTTGTGCATACCATGGCAGTGATGACCTCACTTCTAAGCCAGGGTATGTGGAGTATAACCTCAGTCTCTCAAATTTACTGCTAATGCTCAGTGTCGTACTTACATTGTGCCAAAGAGAGCTTCCTTCTGGAGTTCATAAGATGTAATGTGTATGGGTAGTTTGTCAAGATGTGCTTGGAAGATCTTCTTTATAAAGCCTGTGGCTCCCACTGTAATGGGAAATATTTCTTTATCTTTCTGCCACATTTTCTTGGTCCTTGATTGCATTTTTTGGTACTTCAGGATCTTCTGCCTCTCCACGCGATTCACAGAATAATCACTTGGAACAGACACTTCTATTATCAATGCCGTTCTAGTGTTTTTCTCCTTCACTACTATGTCGAGAGTCCTCACATCCAGTTTCTTATCCATTTGAATGGGAATGGGAATGTCTCAGGTGATCATAAAGTCTTCATTCTCTTAGGGTCATGATCCCAGTGCTTTTCAGGACAGTAATGTTGTAGTGTTTACAGAGTTTCCAATGGACAAGATGTGCTACTTTCTTGTGCCTTTCTGAATAGAGATTGTCCACAATCAGAACTTCACAGCCAGCTATGAGGTGAGTCACTGTTTCCAGGTCTTACAGAATTGACATATGTCTGTTTTTCCAGGGTTTTTAATACTTGCTGTAAATCATCTTGTCCGTATCTGTTGTCCTGGGCTGAAATTATCAATCTCTCATCCTTCAGTTTCAATTCACCTCTCTTTAACCATTCATGTGTCCGTTCTTGATCAACAAAGGGTTCCTGGAGTAACACTTTTTATTTCCCACTATATTTGTGCATTTGCCACTTGTTTTTCTTCATTTGCTGATCTAATTCTTTGAAGAGTTTTTTTTTCTCATGTTTTGCAACAAAGAGTTTTCCTGTGTGTGCTTGTGGATTCTCACTCATTCCTTCTAGTCGTCAGAATGCTTGTCCAAGTTTGATGATAGAGACAGATTCCGGACATTTACTTTCTTATTTCAGCACTTTTTGCGTATTAGAATCCGATGATGCTGTCAGGTAGGCCTAGTGGCCTATGATAGTAGCTCCGTAGGTGTAATCAATTTCTCTGAGGACTAGCCCTCCTTCAGCTCTTGGAATATACAGTCTTGGCATACACTGATTCTTGTAAATTACTTAGTGAGCATGGAGGAGTTTCCTTGCTCACGCATCCAGTTTTTCAAGATCTTTAAGAGGTCAGTCCACAATCCCAAAGCTGTATAAGAGTACATGAATTGCCAGCTGATTGTTAATTTTTTATCTTATTCTGTGATGTTAAAGCACTTTTCAATAATGATTTGAATCTCCTGTAATATTCTTTATTGATCTTCTCTCTCGGTATTTCTGCTTGAGTGTCATTCCTTCCTTTATTCTCAGATACTTATATATGCCTTCCTGTTCAAGGTCACCAGTGCAAGCAAATTGTTTTTTTGCATATTCATATGATATCCATAAAACCGTGAAGTGGCATTTTATAAATGGCATCCAGGGCAAAGTGTCTAGGAAAACACCATGAACGTTCAAGTTTCAGCCCGATTTTAGAAACTTGGAAGTCCCCAACATGAATGGATGTGGCAGCCACATAGACATTCCTGTTATGAAAACATAGGGTGGAGACATCCATCCAATATGGTATGTTCATCTATACCTGTTTTGCCTGTGGGGATGTGCATCGGCGTTCTGATGCAATACCATGTGCCCTCATTCCCCATCAGTTTTCTCTAAGTAAAAATACAGTATAGGGATATCAGTTTCACTCCTTCTCTATGCCCTCAATGTACCATGATAGCATGACGACAGCTTCTCTAATGTCTATTCATGCCTTGGAGCTGCTGGTGGCTGCTGACGTAAACACCATTCCTAAAATCAGCTGCACATGTTCATCCTGCCTGAGGCTCCGCCATGCTCTCTTCATGGCTTGGACGCTCTTGTGCTGGGGATGTCTCCAGATCTGGCTTCTAAACTGGGCCAGCCCTACCATTAGGCAAACTAGTCAGTCACTTGGGGTGGAAGCTTAAGGGGTGGCAATGAGCAGGGCATTCAAAGCTAAATCATAGATTCTGCCAGCCGAGGGGGTGGGGTGGGGTAGGGTGAAAGGGTTAAGGTTTGCCTAGGGTGCTAACACCTTGAACCAATTCTGGGGCTGCCCTGCTTCTAAAATCTATCACAGATCTGTCAAGCCCAGCATCCTGTTTCCAACAGTGGCCAATTCAGGTCACACATATGTGGCAGGATCCCAAAGCTACACAGCTATTTATCCCACAGGTAAGCAGTGGATTTCCCCGGTCCACTTAAATAACAATTAATGGACTTTTCCTCCAGGGACTTATCAAAATCTTCTTTTAAACCCAGCTACACTAACAGCTTTACTACATCCTCTGGCAACAAATTCCAGTTTTATTACGCGTTAAATGAAAAAATGATTTTTCTGGTTAGTCTTAAATGTGCTAACCCCAAGTTGTTCTACTTCTTGAAGGAGTAAACAACCGATCTATGTTTATCTGTTCTACTGCACTCATCATTTTATAGACCTATATCATATCTCCCTTCAGCCTTCTCTTTTCCAAGCTGAAGAGCCCCAACCTTTTAAGCTTTCCTTGTAGGGATATCCTTCCATCTTCTTTATCATTTTGATCGCTCTTCTTTGCACCTTCTCTAATTCCGCTATGTCCTTTTTAAAATATGGCAACCAGAATTGTACACAATATTCAAAGTGTGGTTGCAACATGGAACAATACAGAGGCAGTATAATATTCTTCGTTTTCTTCCCCATTCCTTTCCTTATGATTCCCAGCATTCTATTTACTTTCTTGGCTGCCACTGTACACTAGGCAGAGAGTTCCAATGTGTCATTCCACAATGATGCCCAGATCCCCTGGGTGTTGCTTCCTATGTGGAACTTTGCATCATGTAACTGTATTTTGGATTGTTCTTGTTGTTGTTAAGTGCCGTCAAGTCTGTGTCGACTTATGGCAACCCTCTGGATAGTTGTTCTAAACTGTGTTCGGTCTTCAGTCAGGCGGCCCTTTGTTGACAGAGTGGCAGCCGTAGCTGCTGTTATTGTATCGATCAATCTCATTGCTGGTCTTCCTCTCTTTTGCGCTGACCTTCTACCTTGCCAAGCATGATGTCTTTCTCTAATGATCTCTCTTCGCATGATATGTCCAAAGTATGAAAGTCGAAGTCTTGTCATCTGAGCTTCTAAAGAAAACTTACCTAAGTTGTTCTTACCTAAGTGCATAACTTTGCACTTGTCCACATTAAATTTCATCTGCCATTTGGATGCCCAGTTTCTCAAGTTTCTCTTGCAATTTTTCACAATCTTCTTGTGTTTTAAGAACTTTGAATAATTTTGTCATCTGAAAATTTGATTACCTCACACATTCCCATTTCCAGGTCATTTATGAATACGTTAAAATCAGTGTGCCCAGCACACATCTTTGGAGTACTCCACTATTCACCTTTCTCCACTGAGAAAATTGACCATTTAGTCCTACTCTGTTTTCTATCTTTTAACAGGTTCCCAATCTACAATAGGACATACACTGCCTTCTATCCCTTGACTTTTTAATTTTCTCAGGAGTCTCTCATGAGGAATCTTGTCAAAGGCTTTCTGAAAATCCAGATACAGTATATCAACTTGCTCACCTTTATTAAGGCAAATCTGGGACACATCCAAAGTGTGTGTGGGGGGGGGGGGGGAGAGAGGATGGGACACCTTTGTTCCAGGTTTGAGCAACAAGGCATGGAGGAGGGAAGTGGAGTCATTACCTTAACCCCCCCCCCCCATCCATCCCATGACAGCAACAATCTCACTTCCAAGCAGACAAATCGACAGAGAAATAGAAACAGTGATGCATTTCCCCTGTACTGTGCAAAATATAAAGATAATGAATGTAAATTTAAAAAAACTGACATATTCAAATCACTAAATTGAAAATAACAAATTTTCTACCCCCTCTGTCCCAATCGCTGCAATCGGGGACAGGAGACTGCCAAACAGGTGGCAGTTGGGGACATCTGGTAGCCCTACCTTTACAGTATCTACCTGTTTATTCATCACATAGAACTAATCCCTCGAGACGCACCCGAGATGTCTACTTTTCAGAATATTGACAGTGAATATTGAGGAGGTATTGAAATGGATGTGTAACTCGGAGCCACCCTGCGATTGCTCTGTGCCAGAGGAGACAGGTCCCAGACACCTTTGGGCTGCCGGAGTTGGGTACACTTTGGCTGAGCGTTCCAACACCTGGTTTCAGGGTTCGGCAACTTATGCGCACTACAGTGATATTTGTTGGACTTAATTGAGACAGCAAATTACTGAGCCCTGTGATATACCTTGCTTTGTCCAAAACGTACACAAGACAGGCAGTATTCAAATGCAACTCTGCTTTACTGGAATGGAAAGTAATATTTTATAGGGTAACATATCAGTATTTATAGGCAGGGCCGGCCCGTCCATTGAGCAAGAATGTTTTTTGCACAGGGCCCCGCGTTTCAGGGGGCCCCGCGCAAAGAACATTCTGCTTTTTTTTTATTACATTTAAAAACAAAAACCTGGCTCTAGCTGCTGCCGCTGCCGCGTCCGTCGCAGCAGCGGCAGAATGGCGTGTCCCGCGGGGCCCCTTCTCCTCTTCGAGCCCTCTGCAAGGGCTTTCAGATTCGCGAAGGGAGAGTTGTGCTCCCTCGCGTCTCTGTAAAGCCCGCAGGGGCTAATGGGAAATTTCCCATCAGCCCCTTTAGACGCGAGGGGCTGATGGGAAATTTTCCCATTAGCCCCTGCGGGCTTTACAGAGACGCGAGGGAGCACTCTCCCTTCGCGAATCTGAAAGCCCTTGCAGAGGGCTCGACGTGGAGAGGGGGCCCCGCGGGACACGCCATTCTGCCGCTGCTGCGATGGACGCGGCAGCAGCTAGAGCCAGGTTTTTGTTTTTAAATTTGCCGGAAGGGAAGGGAAGGGAAGGGAAGGGAAGGGGGGGGGCTGATGGAGGCTGTCTGGAAATGGGGTGATGGGGGGTTAGGACTGGAAATGTGCAAGGGGGGGGGTTAGGACTGGAAATGTGCAAGGGGGGGGGTTAGGACTGGAAATGTGCAAGGGGGGGGTTAGGACTGGAAATGGGCTGGGACTGATGGAGGCTGACTTGAAATGGGCTGGGGGGGGGGTTAGGAGTGGAAATGGGCTGGAGGGGGGTTAGGACTGGAACTGGGCTGGGGCTGATGGAGGCTGACTGGAAATGGGCGGGGGAGGGGTTAGGACTGGAAATGGGCTGGGGGGGGGGGTTAAGACTGCTAATGGGCTGGGGCTGATGGAGGCTGACTGGAAATGGGCTGGGGGGGTTAAGACTGGTAATGGGCTGGGGGGTTAAGACTGGTAATGGGCTGGGGGTTGATGGAGGCTGACTGGAAATGGGGTGATGGGGGGTTAGGACTGGAAATGGGCTGGGGGGGGTTAAGACTGGTAATGGGCTGTGGGCTGATGGGGGCTGTCTGGAAATAGGGTGATGGGGGTTAGGATTGCTAATGGGCTATGGGGGGGGTTAGGACTGCTAATGGGCTATGGGGGCGCTAGGACAGGAAAAGGGCTGATGGGGAGGGGTTAGGACTTGAGGTGGGCTGATGTGGTTAGGACTAGTAATGGGCTGTGGGCTGATGGGGGGGGTTAGGACTGGCAATGGGCTATGGGGGGCTGACTGGAAATGGGCTGATGGGGTTAAGACTGGAAGTGGGCTGATGGGGGGTTAGGACTGGTAATGGGTTATAGGGGGGGGGCTTAAACTGAAAATGGGTTGATGGGGGGCTAGGACTGGTAATGGGTTGGGGGATTGCTATGACTGGAAATGGACTGAGTGGACGGGGAGGCTTGAACTGCAAATAGCTGATGGGGAGGGAGCTTGGAATGGAAATGGGCTGTGAGGGAAGGGAGCTAGAACTGAAATGGGCTGATGGAGCAGCTAGGATAGGACTGGAAATGGGCTGTTGGGGGGAGCTAAGATTGGAAATGGGCTGTGGTGGGGCTTGAATTGAAATGGACTCATGGAGGGGCTATAACTGGAAGTAGGCTCATGGGGGGGCTTGGACTGGAATTGGCTGAGTGGAGGGGAGCTAGGATTTGACATGGGCTGATGGTGGGGCTAGGAAATGACTAGAAATGGGCTGATGGGGGCTAGGATTGGAAATGAGCTGATGAAGGGACTCAGACTGAAAATGATGGGGGCGCTAGGCCTGGAAATGGGTTGATGGGGGCTAGGACTGGAAATGGGCTGATGCAGGGACTAGAAGGGAATGGATGCTGGGTGAGACTGGAACTAGAAGGGAGCTGATGTTGGGGGAGGATTAGAATGGGATGGGCTGGGAGAGTAAAATGGAGAGGGGAAAAATATTTTGTGTGGGAGGGATGAAAAATCTACAATTGGCCGGGTATTGGGAGAGTAAGTGGGGATTGAGGATGGAGGGGTAAAATTTGTGTGGATGAAATAAGAATGAGGAAAGAGCAAAAGGATAAAGATTAGTATGTTAAAGCAGATGTAGAGAGAGAGGATGGAAAGAAAACTAGAAGAGAGAAGAAAGGACAAATGGACAGCAGACGATGGAGAGTTAGCAGAAAACATGAAGAAACCAGAAGAAAGTGGTTGGAGCAATTGCAACTGAAAAAAATGCACAAAAGGTAGAATATATCTCTTTATTTTGAATTTATTAACTGGAATATGAAAGTTCTGGGAAATGTGCATCATTAACGTCTGCGCTTTGTTTGGTACAAGAGGAAATTGATTTATAGTTTTATTTCTACAGTGTTGTACATTCCAAGTTTGGCTTTTGGGGTTCCCAGTTTAAATTATTGCCTTCCTGTTTCTAAATTGCGATTCCTTGTTTGGTGATGGTCTATGTTCTGCATGTGTAACTGAGCTGAGGTATTCTGTTTATGTAATTCCTATTTGACATTGCCACTTGTTCTCTTTCCCCAGTATTCTCTGAAATGTACTGGTTTAATATTTGCAGTGTTTCCTTTTGATAGGTAGGGACTGGTGCTTTGTGAGTCCTGGTAATGCTGTCAGGATACAGCGGGTTTGCTATGGGTTCTAAATGGGCAGCGTTTGTAGTAGTTCCTAATGTGCCTGGCGGTTGGCACTGGATTATAGTAATGTAGAAATCTTTAGTCTTTCTTTATCCATACACTCATTAAGAGACATGTTTACTAAAAGTTAGTGTATGGTAACATTATGCAAATATTTATGCAAATAAGGCCACTTATGCAAATGAGACCCCGCACCGAGTCTCCGCACATGGCCCCGCACCCCCCTTGGGCCGCCCCTGTTTATAGGAAACAACCATTGAACACTGAGATCTCAAGATGGTGCACATCCGTCAAAGAACATTCTTTTTATATTTCCTTGGCAGTACAGACTGAAGTCACCTAAGGAATTCTCTGTGCAGTCTGTGATTGCCGGTGCAGATATTGTTAAGTTCCACAGTCTATGTCAGGGCTGTAGCTCTGCACAGTACAGTATATTGCTAGTCTGAGTTCCCTCCCTTGTCCTGGGCAGGATACCTAAAGTCAATACAGGTTACCTTGGACAGCAGGTCCTCTTGTATTTCAATTGGCCTCCTATAGATCTGGGCTTAAGAAACTTAGGGGAGCCTTTGTTTACATAGCTGCATGCAAATTCTTGATCCTTGTGTGATTCTGTGCAGGGGCACTGTGATCTCTTTTCCTTGGAAGTCTGTTGGTGGTTGCATTGCAAGAGTCTTGGAGCTCTGCAGTGGGAATCAATCTTAGTTCATCTTCTCACCTCCTGTCTATTTCTCTCTCTCTCTCTGTTCAACTTTTGAATTCACACAGAGCTCAGGCTGTTTTAAAGGCATACCAGGGGGCTGTTACCAAGAGGACATTGACCCTTTCACGGCTGACAGAAACAGAAGTAGTCCAGCACTTCCTTTAAATTTCTCTGGGTTAAATCAATGTCGTCCATTCTGGTTTTTACTATTAGCTGCCTGTAGGCTTGGCTTGCGTCTCACAGCAGACAGAAAAGTTTACATGCCTGGATTTACGTCTTACAACACATTCGTCTTACCCTGTCTAGAGTTTGTAACAGTCAAGTCTCAATACCCACAAGGGTTAAAATCTTTATTTTTAGTAAGGTCCTCAAACAATGGAGGCAGTGCATGGAAATCTGTATTCTTTATACGTATGTGTTCCTTGTGGATAACTTAAATACCAGACTGGTTGGTAGGGACCTAAGGGCTGGGTTGAGAACCACTGGTATACAGTGAAAATCTTCTTAACTATTGTGCCTCAATCTATGACTACAGGAATGGGAAACAGATCATCTAGGTTTTACAGGTAAACACCATCTCCTAAAATCAGTTTTCAAAACAAATGAAATAACCACAACTAATATTTTATTTCTTATACAGAGGTCTCTCAATACTTTCCTCACTTGTCTACAAAGCCTGTAATGAAGTCTTTTTATCAAGGAAGAAAGAAGAGGGCCTTCCGCAAATAGTCCAACACCAAAAGTACAGCGGAGGGCAATTAACCACGGCCTACCCAGAAATTGGTAAATATCTTTATTAAGGGTCCTTAATAAAGATATTTACCAATTTCTGGGTAGGCCGTGGTTAATTGCGCTCCGCTGTACTTTTGGTGATGAAGTCTTTTTATCACAATACCAATTCAGAAGATGTACCCAATGGGCACATATGATGGATAGTTTGAAACAAGCCTGGATGGGAGCACTTGAGAGGATGGTTGCCTGACTCCTGCTGCAATGATTTTCACTTTGAAAAAGAGAATTCCCAGGGCTAGTATTTAAAAACACTATCCGGATACTGCTGCCGAAAAACAATTCTGACTGCCCCAGAACTATTTATAGCGTGCCGGAGCAGAATGTAGCAATACTGAATCCGCTATCCAGATAACTTTGGAACTGCAAAAAAAAAGGGGACTTGAATATTGCTGCTATCTGGGTAATGTCAAATAAATGGAAACACACGCCACCCTTTATTTGACAAGAGTTTCACTCCGGAAGTGACCTTATTTGCATTGCTATCCGGGTAATTGCAGTGCTCACTGCAGGATACATATATTCAGCACTGACCTCTGTCCATAAAATAGTGCTGAATATATATACTTTCTTTAACTGCCATGACCGGAGTTAGAAAAAACATTGACTGCTGAGGCTGAATACAGACCCGCCAGAATCTTTAGAAAGAGGAGATAAGAAACCAAGGCGTATATTTGTCAATATTTGCCCAACCTGTGCTGTTAGTAAATGGCCCTCATTGCAAATTATAGGAATCATGCTAAAGGGCACATGTTAAAGTCCATCTGGGATTGATAAATTGATCACCAAGTATCGCTCATTAGTTTCCTATGATCAGTAGAAGGGTAATTATCTTACACTAGTTCCAAGTACAACTTGCAACTTCTCTTGTAGAGGCGTACATATAACCTGCAGAAATAGTGGGGGGAGTGGAAAAAAAAAAGCAAATTGGCCAGTCACATTAGGCAATTTTGGCAAGGAATATACACCTGCAGTTCATAAAGCAAACCCAGCCTCTTTACTGCTGGCCCTCAGATGTTTTAATGTTTTTAAGAGCTACTGCATTGTGGCTTGTGTGTGTTTGAAATTAGATCGAATAGATATTATTCTATGCTGGTCAGGTACAAAGCAAGCAAATATGAATAAAATCTCCCCTGTTTCACTAGCTGGGTCTGCCAGTGTTAAAAATGATTTGCAGAAGCTGCCTTATATTCATGGTGATTCCAGGAGAGAACAGCTTGGGTCCTTCACCAACAGCAAGGCTCCCGAAATAACCTACAGCAACAAATTAGCAACACCTTTTGACACTGTGATGCTGAATTCTCTCAAAAATGAAGTGACCCTGTAGTCTCTATTTCTTTCCTTTTTAAAAAGGGAAAATGAGAAATAAACACCCTCTGATACCTAAAACCATAATTAACAGGACTAATATACAAAATCAGGATCTCCAAACAGTCCAGCTAGGGTCAGCTGAAGATTAAACGGCCGAGTATAAATGCATTCTATTTTACCATACTGCTAATTCACTGAACCAAAGAGAGATTCTGAAATAACTTTGTGTTCCAGCTGCAAGCAAGAACAAATACTTCCACAGTCAGAAAAGCCTGAAATGTATTAATCTTTATGTAAAGTACTGAAGGTGATCTTTTGATTCATTTAATTGATTGCATAAGGTTATTATCTGTACACATAGAAATAAAAGATCTGTATATATAATGAATACTATAGATTTGCATTTGCTTATTTATTCATCACGTGATAGCAACATGGCAGATGTTTTGGTGCCTCTAATGCATTTTCAGAAAGCGCTTTTATGGGTCCGAGGTATTTGCTTTTTGAATTGAGAGAGGTAGTTAATAATGTTAAAGGAATAACTCCTGTTTTTGGCCAGATAACGAGTAAATGACAAACCTGGGTGTTCTTTACCCTTAATTCACATTTTCTAAGCACAATGCAAGTTAAATAATAATGAGATAAAAACATGCAAATGCATGTAAAGCACCTTTTTTTTATTATGCAAAAAAATAACGTAGCTTGTGATTAAACCTCGTAAGTTGCATTATTTATGGAAATAAAAGGCCAGCTTTGAGTTGGCATTATCTTTCCTTCCCAGGAGCATCTGATTGGTTGCACGCACTCTGATGCGCCCAGGGACTCTCATAAAATGGTCAGCGTTGCAAACAATAATACCTCTGCTCCCCCCAACACTCCCACACCCAACATCCCCCATTCTCTGGGCAGCTCCAACACCTCTGACATCCAAAAACCCTCATTCCCAAAGGTAAAAACCCCTTACCTGCCATCCCAGAACCTCTGGCACCTACAGGGTGTTTCTCTGGTAGCTAGTGGCTGGGAAAAAGTGATCCCCAGCCTCTCTTGCCTGCTGGTTTCTGGCTTTAAAATGGTACCATTTGACTCCTAGTAGTAGTCTTGCTAAGGATCAGACTGCCTTATTTGGTGACAGGTAGGGTTGGAAGTGGGGAATGACAGTTAGATAGGGAAGGGGTTCCATATAATGGTGGTGAATATGCATATTGAGGGATCAAGGGGTGGGGGAGGAAGGTTTGGGTTGCCAGGATCTGGGATAGAGGTCTTTGGATATCAAGGGTGTTGGGGATGTGGGGTAAGGAGGTTTTGGCTGTCAAGAGTATGGGAGTGGGTCAATTTATTCTGCCACCGGTCCCTAACAGGCTTGACTTGGAGTACATTATCTTTCCATTGTTGCAGCTAGGAACATGCAATGTTCCCAGCTGCATGAACACAAATTCATGTTTACTGTGAGTTATTAACATACAGCACTAAGGTACCACAGGTTAGTGGCTTTCACTGTAAATATCGCAATGGTAAAATGCAATATTTTATTGAAGGTTCATAATACCTCTTGTAAGTGTCAAATATCTTCAATGCATATTTATTTATTTATTTAGTATTTTAACAAAGAAACAAAAGTTTGAATCACAGGATTCATTCATTTATACATCTCAAACATGCAATATTAGGTCAGATATTCAAGCTCATATTTTTATCTAATAACGTTAACACTAAGAAGAAAAAAAGGAATAGTAAAACTCAAAGATGCTGGTACTCATATGCAGGGATCTCTCATTAATACATAAAGACCATGGATCAATTTTAGAAGGTAATGAAAAAGGTGCCGGTAGTCTGTAGCACCAAGTACCGCCTAAAAATGTTGGTTAAGATTAAGGAGGTAATTTTGGAAGCCTTTTTCTTGATTTGTACATGTTAATATGACTACCAATGAAGCAATGCTCTTGACAGAATGGTTATGAAGGACCTAGTCAAGATTCTCAAGAGCACAGATGTCTCTTTCCATACAAAGATTCAACTTGTCCAAGCCAAGGTATTTTCAATAATGTCAATGGATGCAAACGTTGGATAGGGAAAAAGATAAACAAGAAGAAAATTGATGCCTTTGAATGATGGTGCTGGTAAAGAATACTGTATATATCATGGATTGTCCAAAGAGCAAACCAGTTGGTACTAGAGGAGATCAAACCTAATTTTTCTTTAGAAGCTCAGATGAGAAGACTGTCTTTCATACTATGGATACATTATGCAAACAGAGAGATCATTAGAAAAAGACATCATGCTTGGCAAGGCTGAAGGTCAACGCAAAAGTAGAAGGCCAGCAATGAGATAGATTGATACAATAACAGCAGCTTTGGATGGCACTCTGTAAACAATTAGCCGCCTGACTGAAGACCAAACACAGTTTAGGACAACTATCCAAAAGGTTGGCATGAGTTGGCACTGCCTAGATGGCACTTAACAACAACAACAACATCATGATCACTTTCACATGGAAATTGCATCCATGTGCAAATAGTCATTTTAGAAAAGGTTCATATTATACATATTTAATTAAGAGCATCTGCATGAAAAGGATTACAAAATGACCAGATCTATGTGTAAGCAATGACATATTTACATATATGTTGTGAAGTGGCCGCATTTACACATAGTTAGTTGCTGGGTTTCCCTGTCAATTTTTCACACAGGTACATTTGTGAAATCAGTGATATCAAGCCCCATGTGTTCTTGCACTTCTGTCTGTCTATGGCCCATTTTTAACATTTTCAGAGTGGAGGAGTGGCCTAGTGGTTGGGGCAAGGTACTTCAGACCAGAAGGTCGGGGGTTCAAATCCCACTAGAGGACAGCAACCTTGGGCCAGAAGGACTGGGGTTTCTAATCCCACAGATGCTCCTTGTGGTCTTGGGCAAGCCACTTAACCCTCCATAGCCCATGTTCCCTGTAAAATAGTTATCTCCAAGTTATAATGCCCTGTTCAATGTAATTTCAGTTTGTTCAATGTAAACCGCACTGATGCAGAATAGCATGGTATATAAGAGAAAGCACAGTTACTTACCTGTAACAGGTGATCTCTAGGAACAGCAGGAATAAGTCTTCACATATGGGTTTCGTCAGTACTGACAGAGCCTGTGTGGGAATGCTCCCCAGCATCCAATCAGAAAGCCTTTGGGAGCATCCCACAGTGCCTGCATGCTGCCTTCCCAACTGTCTCTCCTCAGTTGAGTTTTAGAGCTGAGAGGAAAAGAAAAGAGAGAGAGAGAGAGAGAGAGACAACTCCTAGGGGAGGTGGGTGGGTTGTGAAGACTTATTCCTGCTGTTCCCAGAGATCACCTGTTACAGGTAAGTAACTGTGCTATCTCCAGGAACAAGCAGGAATGAGTCTTCACATATGGGGACTCCCTAGCTTTAGATGCCAGGGAGAGATCCCAGAAGTTGTGTGTCCCTGGGACAGGGCTTCACTTCCCCACATGGATCTCTGGCATCCCATGAGGGATGGTGGGTAGGAGTTGATTAAGTATGGAACAGGTGTTTAAGAACAGCCTGACTAAACAAGGCATCCCGGCGGGAGTCCTTGTCCAAGCAGTAATGGGCTCTGAATGTATGAACCGAGGCCCAAGTGGCTGCTCGACAGATGTCGTCAATAGACACAGAGTTGAGATGAGCCATTGAGGCTGCCATGGCTCTCACATTGTGAGCTGTGACATGGCCCTCCAGAGAAAGGTTCTTGCTCTGAAAGGCGAAAGAAATACACTGGGCAATCCAGCTAGATAGTGTTCTCTTGGAGACTGGTAGTCCCAAATGAGAATGATCAAAAGCAACAAAGAGTTGAGAGGACTTTCTATGTTGCTGTGTCCTCTGTAAGTAAAAAGCCAGAGCTCTTTTACAGTCCAGGGTATGAAGATTCCTCTCTGCACTTGATGCATGAGGTCCTGGAAAAAAGACAGGTAGGTAGACCTCTTGGTTGAGGTGAAAAGGCGAGACCACCTTAGGCATAAAGTGTGGATTAGTCCCAAGGACCACCTTGTCATGATGGAACCTTGTATAAGGTGGATTATCCACGAGTGCTTGCAATTCACTAATACGACGTGCTGATGTGATTGCAATGAGAAAGATAACCTTCCAAGAAAGGTATTTCAAGGAGGTGGTAGCCAAAGGTTCAAAAGGCAGCTTCATAAGCTGACCAAGAACCAAGTTTAAGTCCCATGCCACCGGGGGTGGTCTAATGGGAGGCTTTGTTATAAGGAGGCCTCTCATGAATCTGGCTACAAAAGGATGAGAGGAAATAGGTTGTCCATTTAGAGGCTTAAGGGCAGGGCCGGCCCGTCCATTGAGCAAGAATGTTTTTTGCACAGGGCCCCGCGTTTCAGGCGGCCCCGCGTTTCAGGCGGCCCCGCGCAAAGAACATTCGGCGTTTTAAAAAATTAAATTAAAAAAAAAAGCTGGCTGCTGCCGCTGTCGCTGCCGCCACGGCAGCAGCAGCGGCAGAATGGAGTGTCCCGCAGGGCCCCCTCTGCCCGGCTGAGCCCCTATGCGCCAGCTTTCAGTTATGCGAAGGGAGAGTGTCTCCCTCACGTCTCTGTTAAGCCCGCAGGGGCTGATGGGAAGCAGGGGTTGATGTGAAATTTCCCATCTGCCCCTGCAGGCTTAACAGAGACGCGAGGGAGACACTCTCCCTTCGCGTATCTGAAAGCCGGCACAGAGGGGCTCAGCCAGGCAGGGAGAGCTCAGCCGGGCATAGGGGGCCCCGCGGGACACTCCATTCTGCCGCTGCCACGGCGGCAGCAGCAGCAGCCAGCTTTTTTTTTTTTTTTTAAATTTTCCATGAGCCGATGGGGGGGGGGTTAGGACTGGTAATGGGCTATGGAGAGGGTTAGGGCTTGACTTGAGGTGGGCGGTGGGCGGGTGGGGGGGTGAGGACTGGTTATGGGCTATGGGGGGGGTTAAGACTGGTAATGGGCTGTGGGCTGATGGGGGCTGTCTGGAAATGGGGTGATGGGGGGTTAGGACTGGTAATGGGCTACGGAGGGGGTTAGGATTTGACTTGAGGTGGGCTGTGGGCTGTTGGGGGGTTAGGATGGTAATGGGCTATGGGGGGGGGTAAGACTGGTAATGGGCTGTGGGCTGATGGGGGCTGTCTGGAAATGGGGTGATGGGGGTTAGGACTGGTAATGGGCTATGGAGGGGGTTAGGACTGGTAATGGGCTATGGGGGGTTAGGACTGGTAATGGGCAGTGGGCTGATGGGGGCTGTCTGGAAATGGGGTGATGGGGGGTTAGGACTGGTATTGGGCTATGGAGGGGGTTAGGACTTGACTTGAGGTGGGCTGTGGGCTGTTGGGGAGGTTAGGACTGGTAATGGGTATGGGGGGTTAAGACTGGTAATGTGCTATGGAGGGGGTTAGGACATGACTTGAGGTGGGCTGTGGGCTGTTGGGGGGTTAGGACTGGTAATGGGCTATGGGGGGTTAAGACGGGTAATGGGCGGTGGGCTGATGGGGGCTGTATGGACCAGGGGTGATGGGGGGTTAGGGCTGGTAAGGGGCTATGGAGGGGGTTAGGATTTGACTTGAGGTGGGCTGTGGGCTGTTGGGGGGGTTAGGACTGGTAATGGGCTATGGGGGGGTTAATACTGGTAATGGGCTGTGGGCTGATGGGGGCTGTCTGGAAATGGGGTGATGGGGGGTTAGGACTGGTAATGGGCTATGTGGGGGTTAGGACTGATAATGGGCTATGGGGGGCTAGGACAGGAAATGGGCTGATGGGGAGGGGTTAGGACTTGAGGTGGGCTGATGTGGTTAGGACTGGTAATGGGCTGTGGGCTGATGGGGGGGTTAAGAGTGGCAATGGGCTATGGAGGGCTGACTGGAAATGGGCTGATGGGGTTAGGACTGGAAGTGGGCTGATGGGGAGTTAGGACTGGTAATGGGTTATAGGGGGGCTTAAACTGAAAATGAGGTGATGGGGGGTTAGGACTGCAAGTGGGTTGATGGGGGGCTAGGAATGGTAATGGGTTGGGGGTTGCTAGGACTGGAAATGGGCTGAGTGGAAGGGGAGGCTTGAACTGCAAATAGCTGATGGGGAGGGTGCTTGGAATGGAAATGGGCTGTGAGGGAAGGGAGCTAGGACTGAAAATGGGCTGTTGAAGCAGCTAGGATAGGACTGGAAATGGGCTGTTGGGGGGAGTAAGATTGGAAATGGGCTGTGGTGGGGGCTTGAATTGAAATGGACTCATGGAGGGGCTAGAACTGGAAGTAGGTAGGCTCATGGGGGGCTTGGACTGGAATTGGGCTGAGTGGAGGGGAGCTAGGATTTGACATGGGCTGATGGTGGGGCTAGGAAATTACTAGAAATGGGCTAATGGGGGGCTAGGATTGGAAATGAGATGATGAAGGGACTCGGACTGGAAATGGATGGGGGAGATAGGACTGGAAATGGGTTGATGGGGGGCTAAGACTGGAAATGGGCTGATGCAGGGACTAGAAGGGAATGGATGCTGGGTGAGACTGGAACTAGAAGGGAGCTGATGTTGGGGGAGGATTAGAATGGGATGGGGCTGGGAGAGTAAAATGGAAAGGGGAAAAATATTTTGTGTGGGAGGGATGAAAAATCTACAATTGGCCGGGTACTGGGAGAGTAAGTGGGGATTGAGGATGGAGGGGTAAAATTTGTGTGGATGAAATAGGAATGAGGAAAGAGCAAAAGGAGAAAGATTAGTATGTTAAAGCAGATGTAGAGAGAGAGAATGGAAAAAAAACTAGAAGAGAGAAGAAAGGACAAATGGACAGCAGACGATGGAGAGTTAGCAGAAAACATGAAGAAACCAGAAGAAAGTGGCTGGAGCAATTGCAACTGAAAAAAATGCACAAAAGGTAGAAAGATATCTCTTTATTTTGAATTTATTAACTGGAATATGAAAGCTCTGGGAAATGTTGTCATGTAGAAGACCCTTCCGAGGCTATGGAGCTGAGTGAAGCAGAAGAGGTTGCTTCAGAAACTAACAGGCAGGCAGAGCACATGGTCCAGTGTTGCCAAGGGAAACATAAACAAAGTGAGTCACGAGAGGAGCAAACACGCCCAAGCTACAACGTATCCCCGAGCTCAGGAGTTAAGGGAAAACCCTTGGTTGGGGGAGGGGCGCAGCTAAGCCCTAAGAAGCAGGGATATAAAAAGTACTCACTAGAATTCAGCCAGGAGGAGACGAGAGAGGAAGATACGAGGACGAGGAGAACGGCAGAGAAGGGAGCAGCAGCAAAGAGAGAAACAGGAGACACAGCACAGGAAGCCAGAGCAACAAAGACTCAAAGAGCCCGTGCCCAAAAGCCAGGTGGGAGCAGCCCACGACGGGGGCCCTATCGTGAAGGCAGCCAGAGGGAGAGACTGCCTAAGAGGCTAGTTTGGGAGCACTCAGAAACTCCTGAGAGAGAGAGGTGCGGGCCAGAGGACATTTGTATGTCTGAGGAAAAGGAGAAGCTAAAAGGCAGGAAAACACATCCAGTGTTTGGAACCCTTGCTGACCCAGCAGTGCTGAGAAGGTCTTCCTTGCAAAAGCCAAAAGGTAGGCTGCACAAATTGTATAGAGAGAAAACTAGGTATAAAAGTTTTCCTTGTGATTGCCAAGATCTGCTGGACTCTCCCTATGCTAACTCCTGTATATACGGTAATTCTCAACCCTGCTCATTAGAGTGCTGTGAAGAGAAGCCTCGGGGAAATAGAGAGGGAGTGTATTTTGAAACGCCGTATAACTGTGCACAAACTTACCCAGCTGAGAGTGATTTGGAGGAAATGCAGACAGAGTCTGTTAGTGAAGATACAACAGATGAGCAAATGGACTGCACGCTATCACTAGCTGATCATATCGTATCACTTTGCTGACCTGGCTGTTAACAAGGCTGTCTGAACAGCAGTAAAGAAGCAAAGTGTTTCCTTTGTATGAAAAAGGGACTGTTACTTTTGAGTTTGTATTGAGCACTGCATATTTGAAGCTGAAAGCCAAAGAAGCTGTTTTTGTGTTATAAATTCCTGAAATGTTTTCTTTATGCCAGAAGTATGGATATTTTGTCCTAAATTTCATTTGCAATTAATCCGCCCGGAAGGGGAAATAAAAACCTTGTCATTTTGCCTAAAACCACTCGACTACAATTATTCCTGGCTTAGAGAGTAAGAGGAACTACAAATCCCAGAAGGCAGTGCATGACCAAGTGCACTACCCTACTTCCTAAGTTAGGATTTCCCAGGCTGACCTACCCTACATGCCCCTGGCTCTGGGGAGGTTACTGGTGACAATGTGCATCATTAACGTCTGCACTTTGTTTGGTACAAGAGGAAATTAATTTATAGTTTTATTTCTACAGTGTTGTTGTGCATTCCAAGTTTGGCTTTTGGGGTTCCCAGTTTAATTATTGCCTTCCTGTTTCTGAATTGTGATTCCTTGTTTGGTGATGGTCTATGTTCTGCATGTGTAACTGAGCTGAGGTATTCTGTTTATGTAATTCCTATTTGACATTGCCACTTGTTCTCTTTCCCCAGTATTCTCTGAAACATATTGGTTTAATATTTGCAGTGTTGCCTTTTGATAGGTAGGGTATGGTGCTTTGTGAGTCCTGGTAATGCTGTCAGGATACGGCGGGTTTGCTATGGGTTCTAAATGGGCAGCATTTGTAGTAGTTCCTAATGTGCCTGGCGGTTGGCACTGGATTATAGTAATGTAGAAATCTTTTTGTCTTTCTTTATCCATACACTCATTAAGAGACATGTTTACTAAAAGTTAGTGTATGGTACCATTATGCAAATATTTATGCAAATAAGGCCACTTATGCAAATGAGGCCCCGCACCGAATCTCCGCACATGGCCCTGCACCCCCCTTGGTCCGCCCCTGCTTAAGGGAAGCTGCAATAGCACTCAAATGGACCCTTACTGAATTTGTCTTAAGGCCTGCATTAGACAGATGGAGCAGATACTCCAGCAAAGATTCCAGAGGTATGGCAAGGGGGTTAAGACCCTTCCCAGAACACCAGATAGTAAACCTCTTCCACTTGAAATCATAAGAACATCTAGTGGAAGGTTTTCTGGAAGCATAAAGAACATCTTTCACTTGCTGAGAAAGATGAAGATCCTGGAGATCTAGGCCTTCAGCAACCAAGCCCTGAGATGCAGAGACGGAGGATTGGGATGCCACAACTTTCCGTCCTCTTGAGAGAGGAGGTCTGGAGCAGACCCTAACTCCAGGGAGGGAGTTTGAGAGAGATGTAGAAGCAGAGGGTACCACACTTGCCGTGGCCAATGTGGAGCTATGAGAATCATGTGGCCTCTGTCTCTCTGAAGCTTGAATAGGGTTTTGGGAATTAGGGGAATGGGTGGAAAGGCACAGAGGAAGTCTTGACCCCAGTGAAGGAGGAAAGCATCCCTTGCCTGAGCTCCCTGAGCCAGAGTTCTGGAACAGAACCAGGAAAGTTTGACATTCCACGGAGTTGCAAAGAGGTCTATGTCCGGGGTTCCCCAAATTTGAAAAATCTTGGACACCTGGTCCATATGTAGGGACCACTCGTGTGGAAGCAAAACTCGACTGAGCCTGTCTGCCCAAGAGTTTTGAACGCCTGGAAGATAAACTGCCAGAAGATGAATGTGATGCTCTCTGGCGAGGACCCACAGTCGCAAAGCTTCGTTGCAAAGCGATAGAGAGCCAGTTCCTCCCTGCTTGTTCACATAGAACATGGCTACCTGATCGTCCGTGTGGATAAGGCTGTCTTGTGGCTGAGCAGGGTGTGGAAAACCCGCAGAGCAAGGAAGATTGCTCTGAGTTCCAAAAGACTGATATGTAGACAAGTCTCCTGTGGGGACCAGATGCCCTGGGTGGAGAGGTCTTGCAGATGAGCTCCCCACCCCATTGGAGAAGCATCTGTTTTAAGAGTTGCTTGGGGTAGAGACTGCTGAAAGGGGCACCCCAGCAGCAGGTTTTGAGGGGACTTCCACCACTGGAGGGACAAAATGAGGCGACTTGTGTTTGCTATTTTGTCTGACAGGCAGCCTAATGCCTGGGTCCATTGGGTGGATAAAGTCCACTGAGCTGCCCTCATGTGAAGGCGAGCATATGGTACCACATGCACGGTGGATGCCATGTGGCCTAGCAACTGTAACATCTCTCGAGCAGTTAGGAGGGGCTTCAACTTTGCTTGAGAAGTTAACTGCACCAAGCGAAGGCAACGGGCCTGGGGAAGATAGGGCCTTGCCCTTGTGGTATCCAACAACGTCCCTATAAACTCCAGGGACTGAGTAGGGATCAAATTGGATTTTGGGATGTTTATTACCAGCCCTAAATACTGAAGGATACGCATTGTGCAGGTTAGAGAAGTCTTGGCCTCTGATTGAGTGGGAGCTCGAATGAGCCAGTCGTCCAGGTAAGGGAAGACGAATATCCCCAGGGTGCGCAGAAAGGTAGCTACCACTGCCATGCATTTCGTGAACACCCTTGGTGCAGAGGCCAGTCCAAAAGGGAGCACTCTGTATTGATAGTGCTTCTCTTGAAAAAGGAACCGAAGGAACCTTCTGTGAGTTGGATGGATGAGAACATGAGTGTACGCATCCTTGAGATCTAGAGAACAAAGCCAATCCTGACTCTGAAGGTATGGCAGCAGAGTTCCCAGAGAAACCATCTTGAATTTTTCCTTGACTAGGAATCTGTTCAACTCTCTGAGATCTAAGATGGGTCTGAAGCCCCCTGTTTTCTTTGGAATAAGAAAATAGGGGGAGTAGAACCCTGTGCCCTGTTGTTGAAGAGGCACTTCCTCTATTGCCCCCTGGGTGAGAAGAGTGGCAACCTCCTGCCCCAACAGGTTGAGGAGGGAGGTTGAAGAATTGAACTGGTGCACTCTTGTGAGAGAGGGCAAGCTTGAAAAATGAAGTTTGTACCCCTCTCTTATGATGGAGAGTGTCCAATGCTCTGCTGTAATTTGCCCCCACCTGGGAGCAAAGTGACATAACCTTCCTGGAATGGTGGAGGGCTCTGGTCCTTCCAGTGCCAGGAAGGCTAAGTTCTCTAGCGGAAAGTCAAAGGCCCTGAGGGGGCTGAGGTTGCTGCGCTGGAGCAGGCCTAGCAGCCTTTGCTTTGCTCTGTTTGGATGATTGCTGACGTTTGGTAGGGAACTGAGCTGCAGAAGATGCCCGCTGACCTTAAGCAGGATAGAATCTTCCCTTTTTAGAAAAAGGTGTTTTCTTGAATAACCTTTTCTTAGCAGGAGCAGCTGTGGATTTGGATAGTCTATCCAAAGCAGAATTTTCAGCATCCATCTGATTGGCCTTTGCTTGCCAATCCTTACCAAACAGGTTCTCACCTGTACAAGGGATATTTCCCAATTCATCTTGAACCCAGATCTCCAAATCAGATGCTTGAAGCCAAGCAATCCTACATGCACCTATGGAAATAGCTGAGGCTCTGCTTACGCATTCAAAGGAGTCGAAAGCTGCACGGTTGGAGAATTTGGAGATATCTTGGGCATGTTTAAGCCCAGTGAGAAAATCTTGCCTTTTATCTTCAGACATAAAAGGACTTAAAGTCTGCAAATGGTCAGTGACTTCTTTTAAGAACATTCCCATGTAGAGACTATAAGAATTAATTCTCACAGCAAGTATGGAAGCTTGGAAGACTCTTCTTCCAAAAGCATCCAGGGTTCTACATTCACGTCCTGGAGGATTAGAGGCATGTTCTTCAGGGTGGTGGCTGGTGACAGTGAGTGAGATATTTGTGCGCACTAGTTGTCATGACTGTCGATAACACAGCTGCACTTGCCACCTCAAAAGATGGCATTAAGTGTAGTTGCACTACCTGCAGTTCAATAGCATGGCCACTGCCCTTGTGCGCTGCTGCATTAGTGACCCCCCCGAAAGCCAATCCCACCTCATGATTAGCTGTCCTCCCACTGATGTCTTCCCCCCACCCCGGCGACAATCAGGCAGCACCCCCTAGCACTCTCCTGATGGGATAGCAACAGGACGTCTTGCACTACTCCTCCCTGACTCCCCAAACCGACCTCCCTGACAAGGTTCCACCCCAGCTCCCCCCAAAAGCTCCCCCCAGGTCTTACCCAGGGCTCCCTGGTGGTCTAAGTGGTCAACTGGGCAGGAGTGGTCCCCTTCCACTCCAGCCTCGGCTGCAGCAACTCTCAAAATGGTACCACTAATCTTTCTCATTGCAGACTCAACCACAATAGAGTGGTGAGGAAGTTGAGTTTTATGGAAACCAGGACAAGGAGGGACACGATACATGGTATCCAACCTGCGAGAATGAGGAGAGGTGGTTAGAGGTGCTTCCCACATCCTTAACATGAGATTATACAGAATCTCATGAATAGGCAAGGTAGCTGCCTCCTTAGGAGTTTTAGGATATTGTAAAATATCTAACTCCTTGGCTCTGGGCTCTGTCTCAGGGGCCACTGTGATAGAGAGGCCCCGAGCCACCTCCCTGATAAAGTCTTGAAAAGACAAGTCCTCTGGAGGAGACATCCTTTGTTTAGGAGAGGACTCCTCCTGTGGAAGAAGCATCACTGCATCGACCGACTCTTCAGAATCCTCAGTCCTCAGAGGAATCGAAGTATCCTCTGTCCGGATGCTCTTGCAAAGCCCGATACCCATACCGATCGGAATCGGTATCGTGAATAACCGGTACTGGGGTATCGGTATCGGAGGGCTTCAGAGGACAGAGTACCAGCATAGCGGACACCGATGCCGATGTTGATGCCACCGGTACCAGGATCGGTACCGATGGCGATTGTAGAGCCGGTACCGGCGGAGTAGTCTGTTGCGGTACCACGGGCGTCGATGCCACAAGGAAAACCGCCAGACTGCGTTCTATGGACAGAATTCTCTGATCCATCGACGCCGCCAATGCTTGGAAGTCGGTACCGGTGGAAGCCACCGGTACCCCAGAGCATGGCACCAGGAGATCTGTCGAGGCCACGCCATCGAGATCATCCTGGAACCCCGATGATGATGCTTTAGAGGCCGAAGCCTCCCGCCGGGGTAATTTTGCCGGTGCAGAATCCTCAAGGGCAACGCCAGAGGCATCTCGATGCTTAGAAGGAGATCTACCCTTCAAGGACCGGCTGGATTTATATTTAGTTACCTGAGATCCATGTGAGGAAGAAGAAGCCCTGGAAGACGTCGATGCCACCGAAGCCGCATCAGAGGGAAACAGGGTACTGAGCTTGGCAGCTCGGTTCTGCCGACCTCTTTTAGACATCATAGAACAGGACATACAATCTGTTATGGAATGGTCAGGACCTAAACATTTTAGACACCAGTCATGGGTGTCGGTGACGGAAATGGTACTGCCACATTTTGTGCACTTCTTAAATCCTGAGGCAGGCTTTTCCATATTAAGGAAAAAAAAATGTTTTGGGCCTAAGGCCCAAAACGCAAGTGCACCTGAAGAAAAAGAATGGAAAAAGGTTTTTTGGGTTTTTTTACAAGAAGAAAAGAACAAAGACCGGCAGTACCGGTAGAGCGTCGAAGAAGGCAGACGCGACACAAAAGAAATAAAGAAAATATAAGGAACTTCTTCTGCGGTGACAGGAACACGACCTGCTGGCTCCGCGGAAAAAGAAGAACTGAGAGACATGCGGGAGGGCAGCACACAGGAGCTGTGGGATGCTCCCAAAGGCTTTCTGATTGGACGCTGGGGAGCGTTCCCGCGCAGGCTCCGTCGGTACCGATGAAACCCATATGTGAAGACTCATTCCTGCTTGTTCCTGGAGATTGTAAATAAATAAATAATCATGTCCATTTTTATATTGAGCTCACACGTGCACACTCTTTCTTCTGAAACTGACCTAGATTTGTAGACCTTTTTGCTTCCATATCACTTCCACCTTATTTATTTATTTAGCCTTTTATAGACTGCTTGATCTTAAAGTCAAAGTGGTTACAATGAACATTAACAGTGTTTACATTTTTATATAGAAGTGTTTATATTTTTATGTAGAACACAATAGGCAGTGACTAATATTTAACAAGGGTGATGATAACATATATTCATAGCATGAAAAATGAACTGCAAATAAACAGTGTAATGGGTTACATACAGGAGTTTCTTTGGGTCGGGATATGTCTCATTCCCAAAGGACCCGATTCTGTCCCAGATGTACATCCCTCTATGCGTCCAATATGAAGTGGACGCACAGAGGGGATCGCAATTCTGATCCTGCGGGGCACAACTAGCCCCCGGGATCAGAATCGCGAACAGTCCTGCACTTGCAGGTTGTGACAGAGATTCTGCCCGGCCTGCACATGCAGGACTGCACCCAGCTAACTCAGTCATAGCATTTAAATGAAGCTGCGGCGCCATGTTGCCATGGCACTGCGGTTCCATTTAAAAGCCGTGATGCTGACTGCTGACCAAAACAGTACATTCCCTGTAGCCCGACCCCTGATCCGGCCTCTGAAGGCCAGAGTTGGGCTGCTCAGAAAGTCCTCTGGCCTCCCCCAAGCCCTTCCGCGCCCTGAATGTAAAACAAAAAAACGTCCAGGGGAGTTATTCCACCTCAGAGGTGGAATAACTTCCCGACCATTTCGCCGGCCCTGGATGTACAGGCCAACATTAGAATCAGCGCCCACTACCCACCCACTCTGTGCCCCCCGGCTGCCCATTCCTCGCACCCGACTAACTTCCCTGTACAAGTGGCTTGCCCAAGACCACAAGGAGCACCTGTGGGACTAGAAACCCCAGTCCTTCCGGCCTGAAGTACCTTGCCCCAACCACTAGGCCACTCCCCAACTCTAATATGCCTAAAAATCTAAACATGAATACCTTGGAGAAAAGGCAGGAAAAGGGAAATATGTGTGGAGGAGTGGCCTAGTGGTTGGGGCAAGGTACTTCAGGCCAGAAGGTCAGGGGTTCAAATCCCACTAGAGGAGAGCAACCTTGGGCCAGAAGGACTGGGGTTTCTAGTCCCACAGGTGCTCCTTGTGGTCTTGGGCAAGCCACTTAACCCTCCATAGCCCATGTTGCCTGTAAAATAGTTATCTCCAAGTTATAATGCCCTATTCAATGTAATTTCAGTTTGTTCAATGTAAACCACACTGATGCAGAATAGCATGGTATATAAGAGAATGTAAATAAATATGATAGAAACATTCCAATATCTCCAAAATATAAATTCAAATGAGGCTCTAGAACAAGTAGTAATAGGATAAATGTTAAAGGGGTAGACTCAGAAGTAATACAAGGGACTATTTCATTATAGCAAGAAGTGGTGGATATATGGAACAGTTTCCCAGTAGAGGTGGTGGAAGAAAGAATAGGACAAGCACAGATGATCTCTGAGGGAGAGGAAGGATCATTGAACTGAGCAGATAGTGGGGGTGGGCAGCTAGATTAGCTTTATAGTCATTATCTGTTGTCATTCTATTTTTATGAAAAAAGAAGAAATTAGGCCTTACCTGCTAATTGTCTTTCCTTGAGATCTCTCCAGGAACCATAGGGTTGTCAACCTTCTCCAGCAGCTGAGGACTGAATTTCAAAGTCTTGCTGATAGCTACTCCAGCTCCCTCTAGTGTCAGAGACTCAATCATCCGTTGCCAAAGCAGTTCACCTAGTAACCATCGTCAACTTCACTAAAACACTAGCACAAGAAAAAAACAATAAACGCTCCAACTGGGCTGCTGAACTTTCTCTTTTTTTTTTTTTTAGACTAAACTAGAACGGCCCGTAACCTGTATCCCCCGAACCCTCAGGGAGCCCCATAGCCCGCGTCGCTCTGATCCTTATGGGTGGAACGCCAAACTCCTAACTCTGTGTTGTTATACCCCATTCCACCTCGCTCCAAAATACCTGTGGCCGTCTTCACCCATTGACGAACCACCAAAAACAGTCGTCTTCCAAACTCGGCAAATGACTTGGGTGGGCCCTGGATTGGCCCAGAGAGATCTCAAGGAAAGACAATTAGCAGGTAAGGCCTAATTTCTTATTCCTCTTCATCTCTCCGGGCCAGTCCAGGAACCATAGGGAAGTACCAGAGCAGTACCTAACCTCGGGAGGGACCAGTGAGGCCCACTACTATGGCCGAGGCCCCTACATTTGTATCCCCCTGTGCCTGAACATCCAACCGATAGTGCTTTGCAAACGTGTGCAGAGACGACCAAGTAGCCGCCCGGCAGATATCCACTGGCGGAACCAAGGTGAACTTGGCCCAGGAAGCTGCTTGACCCTGAGTTGAATGAGCTCGGAGACCCTCCGGGGGAGTTTTCCCGCTCGCCTGATACACCGCTGCAATGGCATGCTTCACCCAACGAGCAATGGAGGCCTTGGAAGCTGCCTTTCCTTTTCGCGGCCCCCCAAACAGTACGAACAACCAGTCTGTTTTGCGAAAAGAATCCGTCCTCTTAAGGTACCTATGTAGTACTCTCCCAAGATCTAACCTCCTCAATGATCTAGCCACTGCTGACTTCCCATGGCCCTGAAAGGTAGGAAGTGAAATCGGCTGATTAATATGAAAACCAGGCACCACCTTCGGGAGAAAGGATGGAACGGGGCGCAACATCACCTTCTCCGTAGAAAACTGAATATAGGACTCTCTGCACAAAAGTGCCTGCAGATCCAAAATCCTTCTGGCAGAACACAACGCCACCAAGAAGGCGATTTCCAAGAATACTCCCTCATCGGAACCGCCTCCCCGGGGTCAAACGGAGGCCGCGTCAGCGCCTCTAAAACCAAGTTCAAATCCCAAGGTAGTATCACTGGCCTTAACGGAGGTCTAAGATTCCTAACCGCCCTTAGGAATCTCATTACATCCGGATGCCATGACAAAGTGCTTCCTTGCACCTTTCCTCGAAAACATACCAGGGCAGCCAAATGTACCTTTAGGGTACTGAGAGCCAGACCCTCATCCAGACCTCCTTGCAGGAAAGCCAGGACATCTGGCACTGAGGCTCCGAATGGACGAATGCCACGGCCTGAGCACCAAGCCTCAAAAATGTGCCAAATACAAATATACGCCAAGGACGTAGATCTTCTCCGGGCCCTCAACATCGTGACTATCACCGCTGCTGAATAACCCCTATGCCTTAGCCTCTCCCTTTCAAGAGCCAAGCCGTAAGCAAGAATCGATCCACATTCGGCATTAGAATGGGCCCTGGTTCAACAGATTGACGCGGTCCAGCAGCCTCCACGGCAGAGCCACCAACAGTCAAACCAGATCCGCATACCAAGCTCTCCGTGGCCAGTCCGGTGCAATGAGAATCACCCTTCCCCCGTGACTCTCTATCCTCCGGATGACCCGACCGATCATTGGCCATGGCGGAAATACATACAGCAGCTCGACCGCCGGCTATGGTTGCGTCAAGCCGTCGAGGCCTTCCGACATGCGTTCTCTGCATCTGAAAAAACGACTCACCTTGGCGTTGTTGAGAGTGGCCATCAAATCCATGCTCGGCTGTCCCCATTGCAACATAATGTCGCGAAAGACCGCCCCGTTCAATTCCCACTCTCCTGGATCCAAGACATTGCGACTGAGAAAGTCGGCCTGCACATTGTCCCGACCGGCTACATGTGCTGCTGAAAACGCCACCAGATGAGTTTTGGCCCATGACATCAAAACTTGACTTTCCTCCAACAAGGCTAGACATCCCGTGCCCCCTTGTTGATTTATATACGACACTGACACTGTGTTGTCGGAAAACACGCAAACCGCTTTTCTGCCTACCAGATGGACAAATTTCTGAAGAGCTAGCAGCACTGCTCGCATCTCTAGCCGACTGATCGACCAGCCCGTCACCTCTTCCGGCCAGCAGCCTTGAGCCACTTGAGCCAGACAATGCGCCCCCCCCCAGCCCGCTAGGCTGGCATCTGTGGTGATGGTCACCCAATTCGGCTGATCTAGTGGCATTCCCGCCCGCAGATGTCCGGGCTGCAACCACCACTGCAAACTGACGCTGACTGCCTCTGGGCACAGCAACCTCCGATTCAGAGGATGAACCTGAGGTGACCAGCGGGATAGTAACGCCTGCTGAAGCGAACGCGTATGCGCCCTGGCCCAGGGTACTAGATCCAAGGACGCCTCCATGGAGCCTAGAAGTTGCAAGTATCGCCATGCCGTTGGAGCTTTTATGCACAAAAAGGCTGATACCTGCCTCAAGAACTTTTGCACTCTGTCCTCTGGTAGAAACACTGCCCCTATGGTTGTGTCGAACACAGCTCCTAGGTAGAGCAGGCGCTGCGCTGGAAGCAACTGACTCTTGGTCTGGTTCACCACCCAACCTAGTCGCTCCAGGAAATCCACTACTCGAGCTGTTGCCGCAACCGATTCCGAGATGGAACTTGCTCGAATCAACCAGTCGTCCAGGTAAGGGTGCACCAGGACACCCTCTTTCCGAACGCGGCTGCTACCACCACCATAACCTTTGTGAACATGCGTGGCGCCGTAGCCAACCTGAACGGTAACGCTCGTAACTGAAAATGGCCCATTGGTACTGCGAATTGCAGAAATTTCTGATGCTCCAGTCTTATGGGGATGTGCAAATAAGCTTCGGTCAGATCTATGGAGGAAAGAACCTCACCCGGCTTTACCAAACGAATGACCGATCGCAGGGTCTCCATGTGGAAATGCGGATCTCTCAAGCAGCGGTTTGCATGCTTGAGATCTAGAATAGGTCAGAAGGACCCTTCCTTCCTGGGGACCACAAAATAAATCAAGTATCGACCTAACCCGCACTGGTCATGCGGAACTGGAACCACCGCTTGGAGTTGTAGCAACCGCTGAAGGGTATCGGATACTGCCTTCCTCTTTGAAGCGGATCTGCATGGAGACGCCACGAAGGCCTCTGGCACCGGACGAGCAAATTCCAGAGCGTACCCTTCCAGGACAATCTCCAGGACCAACTGATCAGTAGTGATGGCGGCCCAGCCTGAATGGAAGTTCCTTATCCGACCTCCTACCGGAACCGCCGCCTGGACCAACCTCCTTTCATTGAGGCTTCTTAGCGGAGGCCCACTGGGGTCCGAAATAACCACGTCCGAACCCCCCCCCGCTCCTCGAAAGGACTTTCCCCTGGACAAGAAACGTCCTCTCAGATACGGAGTGAACCGAGAGCCTCTAAACCTGCAGAACTCCCTACTCTGCCCTTTTTGCATAGAACCAGGCTTGGAACCCTTCGGACGATCCTCTGGGAGACGACCCTCTTTGGAATCCCCCAAATCCTTAACAATTTTCTCCAGCGCTTCCCCAAAAAGGAGCTTGCCCTTTTATGGAAGCTTACTAAGATGAGTCTTAGAGGAGGCATCCGCTGCCCATTTCCTCAGCCAGAGGAACCTTCTGGCGGCAATTGTCGATGCCATGGACTTTGCCGAAATCTGTACCAAATCATAAAAGGCATCTGTCAGATAGCCTGCCGCCGACTCTAACTTTGCACCTTCCAGAGAAGAACCATCCTCCCCCTCCGGACAAGACTCCCCCTGGAGCCAACGGATGGAGGCACTCGCCACATAAGCCCCACAAATTGATGCCTGTAGGGCACGAGCACTGGAATCGAAAGCCTGCTTAAACAGAGCTTCCGACTTCCTATCCTGCAGATCCTTGAGAGCCGCTCCACCTGCCACTGGAATCGTGGTCTTCTTAGTTACCGCTGCCACCAAGGCATCCACCTTTAGCATGCGAAGCAACTCTCGCTCCTCATGTGGAACCAGGTATAGGTGCCCTATAGCACGTGCTCCGTGCAGGGTAGCCTCTGGACATTCCCACTCCGATTCCGCCATCTGCTTGATCACCCTGTGAACCGGAAAACACCTCTGCTCTGCCTTAAAACCCTGAAGCAGAGGGTCTTCGAGCGGGTCCTCCTGGACCACTGGTACAGTAATGTTCAGGGCCGCTAGTGAATGGACAATAAGCGCTCCGAGCTCCTCCTTTCTGAAGACTCTGAATACATTAGGGTCCTCTCCTGGGGCAATTTCACCTTCCTCAAGATCTCCTGTCCACTGCTCGAGACCTGAGTCTGAGAGGATTTCTCCCTTCTCAGCACTCAGGAGCCCTGAGGCGTGCGGTCCAAAGCCATTGGAGCCCACCTCTACTGCCAGACCTGTTTTGGAAGAGCCCTCTCCCGGATCTATCAGGGAGCCCTCTCCTCTCTGCCCTCCCACAGAGGAGGGATCAGAACCTGTGCCCTGCACTTGCTGTAACTTCAGGCAATAAGCCTTATGAAGAGATAAAATGAACTCCGCTGAAAAAAAGAGCTTCTATAGCCCCCTGCCCCACCGCTACCAGCGGCTGAGAGCTTGAATCTGCGGGTCCAGGCTTTTTTGATTTTGCTTTTCACTTTCCTTGCTTTTCCAGAGCCGCGGCAGGAACGGCCAGCTTTTCCAACATGGCCGCCATTCCCGCCTTCTCAACCGTGACAAAATGTCTGCCTAACGGTTCTCCGGAGCTCTGTCCTCCATACTGCCTCCAAATAAACGATGAAGCCGAGTACCCCATCGGAAACAAAAGCGGCAGATCCCGGCTTCAGACAGGCCCCGACGACTGCCACATTGAGCTCATTGCGCTTTAAAAGTAAAACTGCCAACAAGCAAGTAGGACCCGAAAACCGACTCCGCTCTCCTACCCGCCTCCTGCCAAGCCACGTGTGAATGGCCCTCTTACCTGCACACCCGAGGAATGCAGGGTCCAACTACCAATGCTGCTGCTAGCGGCGAGTCGGATGTAGCCCGAAGGCAGAGAAGCTGCTGAACTCTGGTGCTCCCAGTGTCTAGCTTTCAACCTGCCCTCAGAAATGGCTCTGCTCTGCAAGGCAGGCTCTCCCTTCACCGCACTGCCCTGTGCAGCCGAGCGCAGTAGATCGTTTTTTGTTTTTTTTTTTCAATTGAAAATGGCAAATCCTGTCTGGAAAGAAGAGCACCCAGCTAGGGCACCCACCAGACCCCGGGGTTTTCTTTTTTTTTTTTTTTTTACAATCCTAAAAAAACCATTCCTCTTTGTCCCTCTGGGAGCCTGTCAGCCCCACGTCCTATCCAGCTGCTGAGGACTGAAAGACTGAGTCTCTGACACTACAGGGAGCTGGAGTAGCTGTCAGCAAGACTTTGAAATTCAGTCCTCAGCTGCTGGAGAAGGTTGACAACCCTATGGTTCCTGGACTGGCCCGGAGAGACGAAGAGGAAAAAACATTGCTCAGAGCTGGTCTCGTGGCACAGTGATAATGCTTCTTAGTGCATGGCCCAAGGGCTGTTGCTCTAATGATAGGCTAAATGAGTTGGGAGGGAATATAAAAAGAGGAAAAAAGCCCTGAGTAGCTGTAAATGATGGCTGATGGTACTGTAGCTAAACAGAACCCAGTTCTGATCAAGTTGAAAGCCAAAAAGGAGCAGGTGGAAATGGCGAGGCTAAAGAAAAATTGTGGCAGTGAGGCTGAGGCCCTGATAAAATCATCTAAAACTGACTTGCACAGCACAATATTAAAGAGCAGCCTTGCCTTGAAAAGCAGACTACTTCTTCATTTTCTTTCCATTCTACATGACCTTCATTAGCCCTTTCTTGATCTGTAGAAACACCAGGATCATCAGGTTGGCTTCTAAGGAAGCTGTATGCACTTTGATATAGATAGGAAGAAACTTGTTGATGCAGCAACGTTGCACCAAGGACAGGGCTGTCCTTAAAAACACATGCGTTATTTATCATTATATTGGAGAGATCTGAAGATTGCAAGACTCCTTTTCTCGTGCAAGACAGTACTGAAGAGGAGTATAACTGCTGCTTTATGTTTAAAAAGATGGCCATGAACATTTACAAATGTTAAAAAAACAGCCCATGCAAAATAATAGGTGTTATGCAGATGCAACCCTGAGACACCAATCTGTGACTATTAGGGTTTCCTAAACTAAATGTCCTCCAGAGACCAGACAAAATTTGAGTTGACTAAGCCCAGAAGATCCGTTTTTCTAGGTCTGTGAGAAATGCAAAAGATTTTCCTCATGGTCAGCAAAACTCTTTCAGAAAATAATAGCAAGGCAGGATTAAGACATAGGCAAACTAGGCAGATGCCTAGAGCTCAAATATTTAGTAGGGACCCTCTCACATGAGAGCCATGAATTAGCGCAAGGCAGAATTTTGCCCTGGTAAGTCAACTGCTGGCAGAAAGAAGACTGGTGGGGACCCGAGTCATCGTTGTCCACTAAGATCTGTGAAGTCTCCCCAAACCCTGAGCATTGGCCCTCCAGTTGGCAGGTGTCGTCAGTGAGCAGTGCTTGTCACCAACTAGTTTTTCCATGCAGTCAGAAATATGTGCAGCCCCATTTGTGAGAGTTTTAATCTGTATTGCATGTTCATGCATATTAACAAATGTTACATGTGTTTCTACTTACCATGCACTTCTTCCACATGTTTTATGCATGTTTGCACTGTACTGGTTTATTTTTACAGGAACAGGGGGCCAGTAGCAGTTAAGTGTGGCCATGCTATCGTCAGTTGTGACAGCTAGTGCGTGCACACAACCCATATGCTTGCTGTCACCAGGTGGCATTGAGAGCAGTTAGCATGGGATTTTTATTGTGCCGGCTGCTCTTAATGCGTGGCAGTTATCATGATGAGTCCTTAACGAGCATTCTATGTATGAGTGCAGCCTGCGAGTTTATTTTTACATAACTATATAATTTCCACATGGCATATGCTTGTGCATGTTTTATAGGCATGTACCTTATTTGCAGGAAAATGCGGTATTTGTATATTGACGGGAGCCAAATGCTCCTGTTTGCTTAGGGCTCACCAAAGTCCATCCTACCCCGAACAAGAGATTATTAACTAGTAGCTTAAATCTCGAACAGCATAGGGTAGTTATGAAAATTCCTCAGTCACCTTGAGATCTTTCTGATGGCAATGCATGAAGAAAGGACTCTTTCTCAGGGACTGTCTGTATTTTTTGGTTCATTCAATCTTAGAGAAGCTGCAACGTGCAGTCTTGTTAGAAGGAAATTTGTCTATATTTACATCCACTGATGATCCGAGCATGTGGAACTACAGCTCATTATAGACCTAATTCATCCAAATTTTCTTTGGGCTCTGGAGGACCAATAGTGGAAAAACATGAAGAGCAAACATACTAAGGTAAAAAAAGAGGTATTTGTCTAAAAAAATGTTCTTCATGTCTTGAAAAAGGATATTATGAGCAGGCAGGAGAAAGAAGTCTTTTATCTGGTCCATTAACACCCTCCATTCTGCTCAGAAACATCATTTCACCCAATCCATATGCTCTTTTTATTTGCCTCTGGGAACCTTCAGACCTACATAAAATTACTCATGTCTCAAGCAAGAGTACAACCATAGAAATGTAGTGCTCATTACTTCCTTGGGGCAGTATTTAACACTTACATTTGCATTCTCATTTTTCACAACTAGTTACAGTCATGCACTTTGCAGTATTTTTTTACGGCCGTAAAAGCTGAGAACTCTACATATTTGTCTCTCTTTTTGGCTTGCTTTTAGATATCCTGCACTCTCCGAGAATGTCAGTAATGTCCGTTATCTGGTACTTTCATCCTGCCTGATAGTATCACATGGTCAATTTTTTTCCCCTTAAGTGAAGGCAGTATATTGCTCTGCAGCAAGCCATTCTGCCCATTGCATGAATCAGACACCTGAGAAACTCCCCAAATCATACACTACCTCAAAGCACACATCATTGCAACTCTCCAACCTGCTTTTATTTAACTGTCTTGCTGCTCTATTCAACATCATCATATGCATCACCTCTCCTGCTACACCTGCCATCCACATTTGCCGAAAACTCTGAGGCACTACATCCCCTTTAAGAAATTGCAGAAAACTCCAAGGAAGCAACACTCATTCGACCTCAGTGCATTCTCTATTATACAGGTCTCCACTGTGCATGGCCAGGTTCTCTCTAGAAATGTAAAACTAATTTGAAAGGACACAAAAAGAGCCCCCTAATTTTTCCCCATTGAAAATGCTGGGGGTATGTTCATTGATAAACCATGATCTATTTTATACACTGAAGCAAAACTTTGGCAAGCGTACTCCATGGTTTGCGTTTTCCTCCTAGGAAATAGCAAGACTGGAATGAAACATATCCACTGGCCCAGCTGTGTCAGCGCCTGATCTGTACATTACTTAGTACTACTACTGATCATTTGTATAGTGCTACAAGGCATATGCAGCGCTGCACAGACACATGTAAAAGATGGTCCCTGCTCATCCGAGCTTACAACCTAGTCAAGACAGACAACACAACAGCTGAGGGAAAGGATATATGTAAGGGATGGTAAGGAAACACATTTATATGAAAGCCTAACACAGCTACTTCTGAAATGTATCTGAAAAGACTGGATTTCTAAACTTTGGAATTCTCACATCTACCTCGACCTCTTCAAATCTTAGCAGGGTCATCTTCTCAGAAAATGAATGTTTGCAGATGCTGAGTATGCACATATTCTACGACACTGTCAACCCTAACTATGCACCTTCTTGCTTGTACCAAGATTTTGCAAAAAGAAAAAAGACAATCAGGACAAATAGTTTTACAAATATATTTTGGAGGATCTTTTGTAGTTACGAATGAGAAGTTCTTATGTCTGATTAAGTCCTTATACCCTCAAGTCAGTTGCAGTGCAGCACTTATTCACAGTAGAGCATTTCTGTCATTACTCTCAAATGGTCTCTGCTCTGATTTAGGTGCATTTCAAGAAAAGTCATTTGGCTTCCATGCTGAGTCAACCAAAGCTCTCTCCTGGGAAGTAGAAAAATGACACTGACTTATGGCAGATGTGTAATATCAATTTTAATCAAGCAACATGTGTTCAGATCATGTCATTGTCATTAGAATCTACTTGATGCAGGCATTTAAATCACAATCTTAGATTTCCATATTGGACTAATATCTTATTCATTGTGTTTTTGTACCTCTATGTTTTGCATCATTAGTTCAATATTCTTTGTTCCCTCCATTGTATGCTAGATAAAGTGTGTGCACTGTGAAACAGCATGTATACTTCACCCCTATGAAAAATGGGGCAGAGTTAGGTTTGCAGGAGCGCAAAGGCATGTGGAGATTTTGTGTTCACTTTCTGGTGTGCATGCTGGGTGGATTTGCAAAGGGAATTTTCCTCTACCATCCCTCTATATTAAAAAAACATGGAAGCTGTCCTCTGATTTGCATAACAGGCATGGCAGAATGGGTGATATCAGCATACACAAATACAAATGAAGTGCAGACACTGGAGCAGATCACAGTAGCTGGTGGGGGAAGAAGCAAACTGCGACCCAGTATTTGTGCACATACAGCCCCCATAAATTGTGCTCAGCAAACACACTCAGCTATCATGTGTTCAGCACCACAAGAAGTAGCCAGCAGAGGGCATGATGGTCTTTATCTGCCGTAATAAATTATGCTACTATTGGGTATATTTACCAAACCGCGCTCATGTGCGTGGCGCACTTGAGTGTGCGCTAAGGTACCTTAGCGCACGCTAAAGATGCGTTTTTGTGCCCCGTACACGTGCACGTCGCACTAACGGGCCCGCAGAAGTGCGCGGCGCGCTGATGTGCGATAGAGGCCTGGAAAAGGGAATAACTAGTGAGGTAATCAAATTTGCAGATGACACAAAACTGTTTAAAGTTGTTAAAACCCAAGAGGATTGTGGAAAACTGCAGGAGGATCTGGATAAATTGGAAGACTGGGCATCCAAATGGCAGATGAAATTTAATGTGGACAAGTGCAAAGTTATGCACCTAGGAAAGAACAACCCACACTATAGTTACAAGATGCAAGGCTCCACATTAGAAACCACCACCCAGGAAAAAGATTTAGGAGTCATCGTGGATAACATGTTAAAACCCTCCGCCCAGTGTGCAGCGGCGGCCAAGAAAGCAAATAGAATGCTAGGTATCCTAAGGAAAGGGATGGAGAATAAAACAAAGGATATTATAATGCCTCTGTATCGCTCCATGGTACGACCGCACCTTGAATATTGTGTGCAATTCTGGTCACCGTATCTTAAAAAGGACATAGAGTTATTAGAAAAAGTACAGAGAAGAGCCACCAAATTGGTGAAGGGGATGGAAGGCTACTCCTATGAAGAGAGGCTAAAAAGGTTAGGGCTCTTAACCTAGAAAAGAGGCGGCTGAGGGAGATATGATAGAGGTGTATAAATTAATGAATGGAGTGGAACGGATAAACGTGGATAAATTGTTTACGCTATCAGAATATAGAAGGACTAGGGGGCATGTAATGAAGCTACAGGGTAAACTATTTAAGACAAATAGGAGAAAATATTTCTTCTCTCAACGTGTAATCAAACTCTGGAATCTGTTACCGGAGGATGTAGTAAGGGCTGTTAGTATAGCTGGGTTTAAAAAAGGTTTGGACAAGTTCCTGGAGGAAAGGTCCATAAACCACTATTAAAAAGGGACCCAGGATATCAATGCTTGGCCTAGTACAAGCACTGCAGAACCTGTGTCTTTTGGGGAAACTGCTAGGTACGTATGACCTAGATTGGCCACTGTTGGAAACAGGATACTGGGCTTGATGGACCTCGGTCTGACCCAGTATGGCATTTCTTATGTTCTTATGTTCTTAAAGGCTTTCGGAGGGCGGAGGAAGGCTCCCCAGGGGCGAAGAGACGGGGTCAATGGGTGGAGAGTGGGAGAGGAGAGGCTCCCCGCACATGAGCGGGGCTGAAATTCAACTAAAAAAATACCGCGAGTGAAAACCTCGCGTTAGAGCCGATTTAAAGGGAAGAGAAACCATTTCTGTCAGCAATGTACAGCAAAACCAGGGAAACCTACAAAACGTGAGCAGTGTGATACTTGTGCACAGAACAAAATAGCAAATAAAAATTGAAAATGACCACAACAAAATTCTAAAAAATTATACTCCAGCTGGGCAACAGTGATAGTACTGGAAAACATCAAAATCACTCCCAATAAAGCCTCAAAAAATAAATATGAATTTTAGAAGGGTCTACGCTCCGTCCCCATACAAGGTAAATGATCCCACAGTGAAATAGCAATGATCAGGGTTTCCCTCTCCATTGGACAGGTTACTTATGGCATGCACATTTCCACAACAGCAGGGCGGCCAGGTCGGAATGGGCAACTGGACAGATGCTGGGAAAGGGGATACAGAGGGCTGCAGGCGGAACATGCTGTGGTGCAGCTGGGGCACAGTGCGGACTAGGCAGATGCCTAGATGGCACCTAGGAATGCTGAAACTAAACAGCAGCCAGACAGCAACTGATGAGGGCCCAACATGGGCACAAGAGTGTTTATCACAATGTCACAGGGGATAGTACCCAGCAGGTACCCCCAAGGGCACAGAACATTGGCAGGCGGTGATTGGTGGACGTGCGGACAAATTTGCAGGCACCCCTACCCCAGAACCCGCACCATAGGCAGCCGCCTACACGTACACAGGATGGCCTGAGACTGCATACCACCAGAACCACCAGCAGAAGGGCATGTAAGCAGGGTGGTACAGGGGTACTGGAGGCGAAGGGGGGCAGTGGCAGCTGCCCAGAGCAGACCATCGCCTAGCCCTGTGTAGGTGGGTGCCATGCACTGCAACAGACAGGCTCTGTCTGACAAACAACCATGGTATCTCCAGGGACTGCACTGTCTCTGTGAGCACAGTGTGGTGCAGTGAACACAGCCAGTGTGTTCAGGAGCAGAAGGTCACAAGTTCAAGTCCCAGCTGGGTCTACTGCCAATCCAGTACCCATATTTTACCCACAACTAACTAGTGATAGTAAATACGAACCTTTACTGCAGAGAACATAAGCATGGCTCACACACCTCTATTTTACCCTACAGAGCACAGACACCAGAAACATGCACATTACCTAGAGCAGATTCCCCCAAATGCAGTCCTGGAGGTCCACAAAACCTTCAGGGTTTATGCTGTCTCCAATCTAAGGATGGAGCGGTACTGGTGGTGGAGGTGGCAGCAGCTGGTGGCCACAGCAGACCATGGCCTAGCCCTGTCCATGTGTGTGCCGTGCACTGCAACAAACAGGCCCTGTCGGATGTACAGTCATGGACTCCCCAGGGAATGCAGCATATCTGTGGCAACACAGTGGTGCAGTGCACACAGACAGTGTGTGCAAGAACACAAGGTCACAGGTTCAAAGCCCAGCTAGGGCTTCTGCCAATCCAGTCCCCATATTTTTCCCACAACTACAACGTGATAGCAAGGACAAGCCTTTACTGCAGAGAACATACGCATGGTTAATATGCCTATATTTTACCCCACCAAGCACAGACACCATAAACAGGCGCATTTTCCCTGGTTAGCCAAGTTGATGCTCCTGTTCTTTGTAATGACCTGACTTTTGTTTTTTGTCGGAAACTGTTAGTTCTATGTAAACCGCGCTGATCGCAAATAGTGCAGTATAGAAGAAATGTAAATAAATAAATAAAATAAAAATAAATTACCTGGAGCGGAGTCTCCCAAATGTAGTCCTGGAGGGCCAAACACCATTCAGATGCCATGCTGCCTCTAATAAAGATGCCTGTGCTGCATATCTATGCACCACCCCCATGGTATGCAGATGTATCTCATGCATATTCATGAGGGACAGCATGAAAACCCGAACAGTGTTTGGCACACCAGGACTGGAGTTGGGAACCTCTGCCGTAAAGCAGCAGCCAACAGGGGCAGACACACCCACACCCAAACCCACAGGCCTCATTGGCTAATGCCTCCTGGAGAGGCAGGACATTGGGCCCTGCGTGCATCTCCCAATACTAGCACTTGCATACCTTAGCAATGCCACCCTACACCTGAGTATATGGTACACACCCATCAAACGTTTCCTATGATTACTGGCAGATAGCAAGTCCTACGTTAAGCACAGTTTGCTCATTGAGCTCCATCATAACAATCTTTCTGATGTCTGCAGTGTGTGCTTCAGGTCTGGTCTCTGACAGTGTTTACCACCCTGGGGAGTGACCCCCAACAGTATTGCGTAGCATATCCATGCCTGTACTGTGCCCAGGATTGGTGTGGTGGGCAGGGCTGCTAAACTCCTCTATAGTAGCACAATGCTGGCATAGGTGTGGGAGTGTGTGTCTGTCTAGACAGTGTGTGGTGGCTGCAAACACCTTCCACAGCCCACACTGCCAGCACTGTTGCCAGTATTGGCCTGCCAATGTGCATAATGAGCAGCAAGGTACCATGGGTATAGCCCAGACAGGGTGGCCTGGCCAGGATGCATCTGCACAGGGCATAGGGCACTGGCTGGGACATTTTCGTGCCCAGCCACCACCTACACAGACAGGGTGACCTCAGTATGTCCTGCTGGGAGATCACTCTCACCCTGACTGTGCAGTGACGACAGCATGGCTAGGCACCCCCATAGTGCTATATAGTGTTTCTCGCATGTGATATTTATGGGTTTCCTTTTGGGGCCCAGTCACTGATTTATCTGCTTGTTGTGTATGCTGACATCTCAGTTCTGGGTGCACGCATTTCCACCAGGAACATGCACTATGGACTAGCTAGCAGCTGGTATGTGTCTTGATGGAGCGGCTTGCAGGGTGCAGCAGCTGAAGGCTTGCTGCAGGAGAATATCAGATAGTGGTGGGGTGCAGCTTAGCATATCCAGGCCTAATGTCTGTCTGCTATTGCGTTATGGATGTGTACAGAGGTGCATTGACTGCCCTGTAGGGTGTCTGTTTCTCTAGGAGGACTGGGGTTGATGGTCCCCTCTACTGCCACCATTGCAGGGAGGTAGAATGTGGATCTGTTGATGGGAGACCCTGTTTGCCACCCTCAGCCCTGGGGGAGGAGGGTGGTGGTACATGATCCTCCTAGGGGGTCCATAGGGGGCTACACCTGACTGAGACAGACAGAGATATCCAAGGTGTTTCTGCAGAAACTACCTATCTCACACATTAACACTGCTTTGGACCTCCAGCATGGCCTCTTTCAGCCATGGAAGGTGTTGTGGACCTGGTGCTGGGTGCCTCACTGCACCCTCAGGGTGAGCACAGTACCCGCACAATGTGACGGTGTGTAGCTACTCTGTGCCAGTAAAACACATGGTCAGTACCCCCTACCAGGCCGAGGTGCTGTGGGGGTGCACATGGTCACTTCCCCCTACCAGGCTGAGGTGCTGTGGGGGTGCATACCCCATCTTGTGTTTATCTGTGGACAGCTGATTTGCATGTGCAGTGCATCATGGGTACAGGTGGGCTAACCCTATCCTCGTGACCACAGCAGACTATCTGTGTGGTGACGTACACTCCCTCTGCAGCCATGTTAGCAGCTATAGAGCTGTAGCACAATGGTTACTTCACTGCCTGTGGAGCCAGAGGTTGTAGGTTCAAACCCACAGTGGGGTTATTTGATAGGGCTGCCAAAAGCATTATCTCTTTTTAATGTACATTATTGCTGCCAGCAAGAACACCCTCATCATACTGTACCCATAAGGTGCCTCAGAGGGCGCTTTATAGGGCGCCCTATAGGTTACCTTATGGTTACCGTCCATATAAGGTGCACTATACGTTATCCTGTGGAGCAACTTATAGGGTGCCCTATAGGGGACATTTTAGGGTGCCGTGGCGGACAGTGCACTTTATAATGTGCCCTCTGGGGTACCCTATGAGGCGCCTTATGCAGCACCTTATGTTACCATACTATGAGGGTGTGTTTGCTGGCAGCACTAATGAAAATAAAAATAGAATGCCCCCTACAGCAATATTATGTATAACAGGTTATGCCCCAGCCAGCCTTCTTCATTAGGCACAGTGGGGGATGGAACCCATGACTCCTGTGTCATTGGTCAGTGTCTTAACCATTGTGCTCCACTGCTGCTCCTCCTTACATGTCAGCGCACCTACTTATGCTTTTCATTCCTTACACTGCACAGTGCTGCCATCAAAAACATTGCTGTGACCTTGCGGTACCTCATACGGCACCCTATAAAGCGCCCTATAAGCAACATTCTAGGGTGCCTTGGCGGACAGTGCACTTTAAAATGTGCCTTATGGGGCGCCTTATGTTAACACGCTTTGAGAGTGCGTTTGCTCGTAGTAGTAATTAAAATAACAAATAAAATGCCTCCTAAAGCAATAGCGCGCTGCCTTATGCACATCAGCGCGCCGCCTTATGCCGCCCAATATTAAACTGCCTCCTAAAGTAATGCCTCAGTCAGGCTTCTTCAATGGGCACAGTGGGGGATTGAACCCCTGATCCCTGCACCATTGGTCAGTGTCTTAACCATTGTACTGTGGCTCTGTTCCTGTGCTTGAGCATCAGCGTGCCACTTATGCTTCCCGCGCAGCTTTCTCATGCGCTAATGTGCGGGGCGCACAGGAGCGCCGCGCACATTGGCGCATGTTTAATCCCGGTTTTGCTTTTTTCAGCTTGAAACGCCCACTCCTTATATGGCACCCGCACACTAGCGCGGCCCGCACATTACCGGGGTTTTAGTAAACATACCCCTATGTTACTATGATCAAAGGTGGAGCCAGCTGGCAAGGAGCAATGACGGCCACAATATGAGATGCAGGCCAGGAGCAGCACGTCTTTCCTTAAGATAGGGAGGATGTAAAGAGTCTGAAAAATTAGGTGATAGAGATAAAGTTGGAGGGAGGGAGTAGGGAGATGGAACAATGGGATAGGGATAAAGGGACACTGAAGGATTTGAATGGGGTGGTTGGGCTATAAAGAGAGACTGACAAACAGGAGAGTGCAAGGAGAATGGGGCTGGACAAAGCATGGGTGAGAAGGGTGGAAGAGACTAAGGGGCATGTTTAATAAGTAAATCTAACCCGTTTTAAGTGCTGCCACTACTCATTCATTTCTATGGGCCATTGCAGCACTTAACACACTCTAACTTTACTTAACATGCGTTAACCTTTAGTAAACATGCCCCTAAGAGACTGGAGTATGTGGACAGTGACAGAGAGACTGGGGAAGGTTAAGGGACACTGCAACACTGCAGGGGTTGATGGTGATGGTAGACTTGTGGGGGGTGGGGGGGGTAAACTGACAGTGGAGTAGGGGAGAGAGGGAAAGCATGATCTATGCACTAATCCATTCCAGCTGATGTGGGAGGAGGTAGCAACTTTTCACTAGGGGTGTATTCAGCCAACAAAAGGTTCAGTTTGTGCTCATTTAAAAAAAATCTTTCCTGATTTTGGGGCATTTCACATATTTGTTTCCCAGGTATATTTTAAGTAAGCAAAGTGATTGCATATGAGTTGAGTCATCGGTAGGGACAAGTTCAAGTGATTTGCGTGCACTTCAAATTGTTAGGCACCCAAATGAACTAAATAAAAATCCCTGCCTCCCACACCAATCTAATCTCTGAACCCTTGCCCCCTCCCCCAAATTAAATTGTTATAGACTGCTTTTCCACCTGTTGCAATACAATGGACATTTTATTAATATTATTAAGAGTTATATGAATTGGGCCAATACTCAATGATCTTACAGTAAGCAACGATCTTGCTACATTTAAGTTTTCATTTTTAAATGTGTACAAGTATTTTAGAGTGAGGTACTGACTCCTTATGGTACTTATCATAATTCTCTATTAACGTTTATTACACATTTAAATCCATCTATTACTACTTTCTAGATGCTGTATTATATATGTTCTTTTGTTTTAAAGATGTAGCTTTTTATCATAAAATGTAAATCAATGTTTTAATATATATTTCTTCCCACTCCCCTTTCCCTCTTTACCCCTTCCTCTTTTCCTCATCTTCAACTTTCCCTCCTTTCCCCCTCCCCCTCCCTTTTCTCCCCTTTCCTCATCTTCACCTCCTCCTCTTCTTTTCCCTCTCTTTCCCCTTCTTCCTTTTCCCCCTTCCTCCCCTCCCCTTCTCCCCAACCTTTTTTTCCTGTCCGCTGGTAATAGGGTTTTTTGGGTCCATTTTGTTTCCTTTGTTGTTTCTGCTTTCTGCTGTTCATCTTTTGTTTTCTAATTTCATATATTTTCTCTCTTAGTGCCTTTTAAGATATTTATTTTTGCTGTTTTGCTCCTGAGAGAATTCATGATTTATACAAGGCAGGTATGTTTTTATCTGTATATGCTTCCTGTTCTGTGATGGTTTTATTTTTACGTTTTTACACTTCTGTTATATATAAAAACATATATTTTTGTTATGTATTTTTGGAGTTTTTTTATTTTTTTATTTATTGGCATTTAATTCATACACATCTAGGTATTAACATGAATGAAAAGATAATGGTGTTAACACACAGATACAAGAAACAAAATGCATGGCAACACTTAACCATTCAAATTAGCCCACAAATAGAGGAATTAAATAGGGGTACAAGGTAAAACACAATAATAAAGTTAAGGCCTAATATCGGCCTAAAAACTAACAGACTAGAAAATTACAAGGCAAGTGGAGACTTAAGCGTCAGCTGTATGAATCGAAACATCGATGTCCATTATAACTTCTTCCCCTAGCAGTTAAGAATTCTAAGAGGAATGTCTAAGCCGGTCTAACGGTTAACCCGGGCTATCTGCACCTAAGTCCCATCTTATTCAATGGGACCTAGGAGTAGATAGCCCAGGTTAACCATCAGTCTGACTTAGTAGACATATCCCTAAGAGTTGTCAAGGCACAAAGAACAAATAAACTTTACCTTTATAAGAAACACAATATCTAACAGGAAATTCCAACTGAAAAATTGCCCCCAAGGCTAGGACCCTGGGACTAAGGCCCAGAAACTCCTTTCTTCTCAACTGGGAAACACGAGACAAATCAAGAAATATTCTAACCTGAGAGCCCAAGAATACCTCAATAAAGTTCTTAAAATATGACCTAAGAATTAAAGATTTATCAGATTCCAGGGCAAGGGTAACAAGAAGGGTAGACCTGTCTGTAATGACCTCCAGGGAGTTTTCCAAAAACCCCATAAGGTCACCAGGCCCCAGAGAAAAAGGAGCAGAAACAGCACCTCGGTCCCCTGCACCCAGAGACAAATACTGTGCCCTAATTTGGGGGGGGGGGGGGATGCTCCAGAGGGATCTTTAAAATCTCTCCAAATTAATTCCTCATCATCTCCAAAGATACAAAGATGACATAATTGGAGACCTGGGAAAATTCAAGAATCGAAGATTACTTCGACGAGCCTTATTTTCTAGATATTCTCTTCTGAGAGAATGCAGTTCTGTCCTTAATCTGGGTAGTAACCAAATCTCGAAGCTGTCCCATTTCATGTTCCATCTTGGTAAGTCTCTCTGCTTGCTTCTCCTGCACTCTGGAGCAAGTTGAATAACTACTTTTTACCAAAGGTAATTCAGTACTTACAAATCCCACTAAAGAATTTAGGGAAGTGTTCAAAGCCGCTATACTGTCCCACAGCGTGTCCCTAGTTATCACTGCAGGTTTCAGCATCTCACAAATTCCAGAAGGGATCGCCACTCGAGACTCCAACGCCAATACTTCCACTCCAAATATTGCTGATCCCACAGCTCTTCATTGCTCTGTCGCAGGGCCAAGAATGGATATCGCTGTCGCTGGTGTGCCCTCTTCACTCCCCTTCAACGATGAGCTCATTGGCAGGCCGTAGGGGAGCACTTCTCCAGCTGGCAGACTACCTCTGAGTCACGGCGGAGGTTTTTTTTGGTCCAGAGAGAGCCAAAAATCTGATGCGCTCAGAGCCGACCCTTCACCAGGCGACTGCTCCCGTGCTGGGAACAAAGCCTCACAAGTCCAAAGTCCTTTGCCCAGGTATGTTCACCAAAGCCAGGCCTGAGGCTAGGCTGGCCTGTTTCAGCTTCCTATGCCCCATTGTACAGACAGTAGGAATATTTTCCAGGTTCACAGGAGAAAGGATTAGCGCAGCCTCACACTGACGTACCTCCTGCCACCATCTTACTTCCCCCCTCAAAAGACCTATGTTTTTGATATTATATTTGTAGACCTCTTGAAATTTGGCCGTATCGGGCTTTCAATAAAGAATTCCTTTGCTCATGGTATCCTTCCACTTTTTTGTTGTATGATTGATTTCCTACCGTGGAAGTTTGCCTGCAGTCTTGCCCTTCTACCCATGCCTTCTTGAATTCAGATACAGTCCTCATCTTGATCACCTCCTCTGGAAAGCCAGTCCATGCATCTGCCACTCTCTCCATAAAGAAATATTTCCTCAGATTACTATCACCATCATCCTATGCCCCTTCTCTGCAGAGCATCCTTTTAATGGAAAGAGGTTGTTCTCCATTGCATTTATTCCATGGAGGTACTCTATGGGATTTGTTTACTAAGCAGATGCCTTGATTTGTTTATTCAATAGGGCTGCAACTCCGATTTTGCATAGAAACTGCTAATGCCACTTAGTAAAATGTCCCCTATAAATTTCTATTATATCGCCCCTCTCCAGTGTTCTTCCCAAGTATACATTTTGAAATCTTTAAGTCTGTTTCCGTATGTGCTATGACGAAGATTACTGGTTATTTTAGTAGCTGCCCTCTACATCATTCCATCCTATTTATCTCCTTTTGAAGGTGATGTGCAGGGCTCAAAAGAGCGTGAAAGAAGAGTTCAATGAAAAAATCTCAAATATTTTGTTGTCAACCTATGATGAAGAAATTATTGAGCCCGATCTTCAGCTATTCTTTTTTGTGATCTGCTCACCGTTTTATGTTTTTCTCTCTTAATATCAAGAACAAAATCCCAGTAAAACAGCTGGACTCTCCCAGCCATCGATTATTGTAGGATGATAATCCTTTTAAATAAAAACACAAACCTTCATTTTATTTATGTAATTATGTCTATATGGTTGTAACCCACACAGATTGTTAGATAATGTGGGATAAATGCCTTTTAAATAGTTGGTATATGGTTGGGAGGTCCCCATCTCACCTAAGGAGTTAATCTTTGAGTTGCCCATAGCATCTGCAAATGAATATGTCCTTTTGCTATAATTTAGTCAGGCTCTTTTGCTCACTGCCTTTCTTTAGCAAACAGAACAGTTCTAGCAATAAAGTCTTCAATTCCTTCATTTTATAATCCAGTCTAATATCTTCTGACTGATTTTAATTAAGAAGATTTATGAAACTAACACTGCCTTAGTTATAGAGTCAATACCTCCTAGACAAACGGGCTATTCAATCATTAGTACTGACATTTTGGGGAGTGAATAATTTATTTGGCAATAGGAGCCAACTAAATCAGTAAGATCCACCCTTTGCATTTCAACATGCAAAAAGAACATATTACAAGCAGAAATAGGCTTTTACAAATATCTCTGGGGTATGCATGGGTAGACGGAGGTGCCAATAATCTCTTAGATGGTAATTGTATAAGGGACAACTAGATTTATGTGTATTTTAATTCTTACTTCATGCTTATTTTAAAAAATGAGGCATGTGGGTACTTTATAAAAAATAGAGGCATAAGTGGTCAAAAAAGGCACTTTAAACTAGTTAGTATATAGAAACATGACAGCAGAAAAAGACCATATGGCCTATCCAGTCTGCCCTTCCATAACAACTACTATAGTCCCTTTTTTTCTTTAATTCAGATACTGTCCTCATCTCCTCCACTAGGATACTATTCCATGCATCTACTACTCTTTCCGTAAATAAATATTTCCGCATATTACTCCTGAATCTATCCCCTTTCACCTTCATCCTATGCCCCCTCGTTGCAGTTTTCTCTCAATTGAAAGAGGCTCTCCTGTGCATTTATGCCACAGAGGTAGTTAAACATCTTTATCATATCTCCTATCTCCTGCCTTTCCTCAAAAGTATACATTTGAGATCTTTAAGTCTGTCCTATATGCCTTTGACAAAGCCTACTGACCATTTTGGTAGCTACCCTTTGCATTGACGTCATCCTATTTATACCCCTTTGAAGGTGCGGTCTCCAGAATTGCACACAATGCTCCAAATGAGGTCTCACCAAAGACTTATGCAGAGGCACTATCCCCTCCTTCTTCCTGCTGGCCATTCCTCTCCCTGTGCACCCAAACATCCTTCTGGCTTTCGTGATTGCCTTTTCTACCTGCTTAGCCACCTTAAGATCATCAGAAACAATCACGCCCATTCTTCTTTTGTGGACAGAAATACTTCACCCCCTATATTGTACTGCTACCTTGGATTTTTGCAGCCCAAATGCATGATCTTGGTTTTTTAGCGTTAAATCTCAGCTGCCAAATTCTCAACCATGCTTCAAGCTTAGCTAGATCCCTCCTTACATTATCTACACCTTTCTGGATGTCTACTTTATTACAAAGAGGAAAACTTTACTTGACAGCCTCTACAATATCACTAACAAAAATGGTAAAAACAAATCAGACCTAGGACCGATCTCTGTGACACACCACTAGTAGCACTCTTCTCCTCCAAGTGAGTTCCATTTACCTGTACCCTTTGTTATCTCCCACTCAACCAATTTCTAACCCAGTCAGTCATTTTAGGGTCCATCCCTGGGGTGCTCAATTTATTTATAAGTTGCCTGTCCAGAATGGAGTCAAAGGCTTTACTGAAATCTACGTAAAGCACAGCTAGGGCTCTCCTTCAGTCCAACACTCTGGTCGCCCAGTTAAAGAAATTAATTAGATTTGTCTGACAAGACCTGCTTCTAGTAAAACTATGCTGCCTTGGATCCTGAAGTTCATTGGACTCCAGAAACCTCACTATCCTCTGTTTTCACAGAGTTTCCATAAATTTACTCACCACAGAGGCCAAATTAACCAGCCTGTAGTTCTCAACCTCATCGTTACTTCCGCTTTTATGTAAAGGGACCACATATACCTTTCTCCAGTCCTCTGGGACAATTCCCAACACTAAAGGAGCATTGAAAAGATCAGACAGTGGAGCTGCCAGAACTTCCCCAAGTTCCTTCAATACTCTTGGATGTATCCCATCTGGCCCCATCACTTTGTCTACTTTTAGTTCAACTATTTCCTCACAAACAGAGTCTTCTGAAAATCATTCAAAATCCCCATTACTTCTGTTTCTATTTGTGGGTGTTTTCTGAGGTCCTGCTCCTGGCCCTTCATCCGTGAACACCAAACAAAAATATTTGTTAAGCAATTCCGCTTTATCCTCATCAGCTTCTACATATTCCTTCTATTCACCCTTAAGTCTGACAATACTATTTTTGCACGTCTCTCACTAACATATCTGAAAAATGTCTTGCCCTCCATTTTACTGTATTGGCTATTTTTACTTCTATTTGTATCTTTGCTTTATGGACTACTTTCCTACCTTCTCTACATTTTTCCAGATATTGATGCTTGTTTTTCTCTTTCTGTGAACTCTTGTATTTTGTGAAGGCTCCCCTCTTTTTCTTCACTTTCAGCTACTTCTTTTGAGAACCATAGTGGCCTCTTTTTCCTTTTTCACTTATTTCCTTTCCTAACAAAAAATATCCCCTTTCAGTTTTGGCCTTTGCTTTTCTACATCCCCCAGTTGTTCCTATCCTGCCCATCTTGGCAAAGTTAGTTTTCATGAAGTCTAAGGGCCCGCTATTTGAAAGGCATTTACACGCTTTATAGACCAGTAACCTGTGTAAATGCCTTAAATTGGATTATTCAATGGCACTTACATGGTTAGTGCCATTGAATATCCCCTTCTAACCCTGCTACATGCTCCAATCCAGTACCCAGGCTAGCCTATTGTGACCTCCACTAATCACTCTAGGGGGGTTCCCTATTATGGACAGACCCTGCAATATGATCGGACGGCTCACTAGCTCCATTTTGTTGATGTCAGATGCCACTACTTTTAAACTGATGGGTTTTCACTTTGTTTTCATAAGTGTGGGGAAAGGAGTCCTTTTTAACCTGAAATAGAGTCTAAGATTGTATCCAAAACATGGCATGTCATGTACAGTATTCATTTGTGGTTCGCCGTCTACGTCAGCACTTTCTTTTTGAGCTAAGTAGCCTTTTAAATAAACTTAATTAAAAGGGAGTTGCCACCGCGGGTAGGAGACTTTGATCCTCCTCTCCTTTGTTGGCATATCCAACAATTAAAAATGAGTACAATTCAATATCGGGCTCTAAGACCCTCACTTTTGAATGGACTTTATCAGCCCTAGTCCTAATACTGAACCACACTATCTGGTGATCAGCCTTCTAGGATGTTCCATAGACATTGGGGTTAAAGCAGCAATTCTGTAAAGAATTTGTGAAATGGAAAAATATATGTGGGAAGACTAGCATAGATCTTAATCAAGATGTCTGCCCAGCAGTACAAGAGAAGGATGCATTTTAAGAGAGAGAAAAATCAATTGAAGGAAAAAATAATCTCTTTCAGATACCCTATCTGATGCAATTAAAGCTATTGCTAGAGGATTGTGTTCATATGAGTATCTATTGGCATCAATCCTTAGGAATCATCACTATTTTTCAAGGGGGACAAAGAAACTTCAAGGAGAAGATGGAGTGGAGGAGTGGCCTAGTGGTTGGGGCAAGGTACTTCAGGCCAGAAGGTTGGGGGTTCAAATCCCACTAGAGGACAGTAACCTTGGGCCAGAAGGACTGGGGTTTCTACTCCCACAGGTGCTTCTTGGACAAGCCACTTAACCCTCCATAGCCTCTGTTCCCTGTAAAATAGTTATTTCCAAGTTATAATGCCCTGTTCAATGTAATTTCAGTTTGTTCAATGTAAACCGCACTGATGCAGAATAGCACAGTATATAAGAGAATGTAAATAAATAAAATAAACTCCAAGATCTTTCCTGTATAAAGCAACTGATGCCCTTGTGGGGTGGGCATGCTATCTGATGTTGTCCAGGCACAATCAGAGTGACACGTATAGCTAAAATGAACACTGCTCCTCCAAGTCCACTCTCTTTTTCTCAACCCATTTACCCCCGGTCCATCTCTCCCAAGCTCATCTCTCTCAACAAAGTTGCCACACAAAAAGCTATGGGAGACATTTTTTAAATGTTCTAGCCAGTTAGCAGACCCCCTACCCAGCTAAAACACAGTCGCCATGATATTCAGTGCAAGTAACGGGTTAGTGCTGCAGAATATCCCTATAGACCGCCAAACACCCAGTTAAAACTGGGGCAGTCTGTGGGTGGAGCAGAGGCAGTGAGCCGCTACCCAGTTAGCAATGATATTCCAGCTTCAGCAGTAAGAGGTAGGACGGGCGAATAGCTGTTCTAACTTTGACCACTTAGCACTATCCAATTAGTGGCTGAATATTGCTGTGCCAATATCTGGGCCGCCTGGATATTCAGTGGTAGAAAATGGATATGTTCCACTGCTGAATATATGGTTTAAATTAAATAGGCAAAGCTAGGCTCTTTATTTTGCCTAGCTACCGCCGAATATGCCTTCCTATCCACCTACAGTGGTTCCTCTTCTTCTACACTCTCTTCCCCAGATACACACCCTCACCCAACCTCATCCCAATCACTCTCAACCCTTACCTACCTCTCCCATCAGTCTGCCTCCTAATCCTGTTTCTAGTCTATCCCCAAACCCTCAAGCTAGCTTTCTCCCCATTTTGTTGCGGCCTCTGCCACTGCCAGCTCGAGACGTCATTCATTCCACCTTGCTGCCCCGTATGCGTGGAACAAACTACCCGAGTCAGTAGGTCGGGCTCCTTCTCTATCCCTATTCAAATCTAGGCTAAAACCCCACTTTTTCAAGGCTGCATTTGCATCCTGATGCCTCTCGTTCTCTTTTTCACCACTTATGTGTATCTTCCCATACTCTAGTTCCCAGTTTTGTGATGTTCTTCGTCTTGATTAGATGGTAAGCTCTGATAAGCATAACCATAGTGGGAAAAAGCTGCTGGTGCTAACATTTAAAAAGAGTCAGCAAACACAAAGAGTAGAGGCAGACCAGGGCCTTATTGAATAGATTTTTTTATTGAGAAAAGCCCAGCTCGGCCAAGTTTCGGCGACAAAGCCTTAATCAAGGGGTCAAACTCCCAAAGTGATGCTGCATATACTTATAGGTAGATGCACAAAAACAACATTCAAAGTGTCATACAATGACTTGATTATTAGGGGTGTAGTTTATGGTAGTGGGGAAATTTTCAGGGTGGTGAGGCATTTTTTGTGGAATGGGGTATTTATTGGTGCAATATGGCAGTTGTGGTGGGTATTATTTTGTGGTGACAGCATTTGGGGGGTGTTAGGACAGTTGCAAGGGAGTATTTTTTTGGGGTGGCAGTAGTGTGCAATGTGGTAGGCCAGTTGGGGGGGGGGGGGACAGTTTTTGGTGATGGGGCAATTTCAGGGATTGGAAAAGTAAAGAACAGAGAGGGTGTGTTTGAATGAAGCAATTCCCAAACTGTTATGTTTCATCGTATGAAAGTTTCTATGCTACAGAAGCTGTAATTCTTTCTCCCATAGAAGTACATTTGGCTAGTTTATTGGGGAGCTTATTTCTCTGGAACCCCCAGTCTGATTGGCCCATTTTTAAATTTGATGTGTTTTATTACCAGTTTTTACCACATGGTGCATTCATCCAGGTCTATTATATATTCGGAGAGTTATTTTGCCCCCAGACAGATGGACAAACAGACAGACATTTTTTGACCCCTTTTATATAATTCTTTCCAACTTCCATTGGGCTGGAAACAATATAAAATGGAAAAAGGAACTAAATGAAAAAAATATGAAACAGTATAAGTACCAGCGAGTTAAATGCAAAGCATTGATAACAAAGTCAAAAAGAGAATTTGAAAGGAAGTTTGTCATAGAGACAAAAACACAATAAAAACCTTTTTCAGGTACATTTGAAACAAGAAGCCTGTGAGGGAGTCATTTAGACCATTAGATGACCATAGTGTAAAGGGTCACTCAGGAAGAATAAAGGCCATAGCTAAAAGATTACCCCACCATCCAAAGCAGCAGAATGAAGAACTGAGAAGAGTCCCGCTCCCAATGGCAGGAGGAGCTGTGGCTGTGGCCTGAAAAGGATAATGGGAGGCCCCAAGTCCTGCCAGGGGTACACCAAATCAAATGCACTACCCCTTGCACAAACAGAACCAAAACCAAAGGGAACAAGGAGTGAAGAACAGTCCTTTATTCAGAAACACCCCGCACAGTCGTGTTTCGGCATGGCTGCCTTCCTCGGAAGACTTGAATACAAAGCTCCATAGAAACAAAATCTTGCAACGAATTGAAAATAAAATCTTAGCATTCAAATCGCCAACACACACACACATGCAGGAACCCCAACCATACGCACTAACACACATATACACCCCCCCCCCCCCATGCATGGACATCCACAGAGACAGGCACACATGCCCCAACTTCCCATGAAACAGACATATGCACACACCCCTGATACATCCCCCCCTCCAAGTTTTCCCATGACATTCACATACCCCAACTCACACAGTGTATGTATGAATGCATCTCAATACTCCTCTTGACACACACAAACATGCACACGTGCCCCCACCACACCCCTTGAAACACATATATATGCACCCCAACATTCCCCATCACACACACACAGACATACACACACTCCTGACACTCCCCATCACATGCACACATATATATTTGCCTTGACACTCTCCTTAATACACACACGTACCATCTCGCAAATGGGAGAATAGTCCATTGTGTTACACTGCAAGGACAAACTTTTCAACTTGTTATATTTAGTATTTATAAGTCAATTTTCAAAGGGTTTACCTACCTTTAACAGCTAAGCTCCTAAACTGGCTTGTTTTGACAATTTACTACAGCTGATCGTCTAAATTTAAGCTCCCATATTTGGATTTTTAGCTTATGCCTTTTTAGGAATAGCTCAAGATGGGTTGCAATCATATACAGCCTAAACGAAAAAATTGTATTGCCAAAGCTGTTACCCCATTATAGCTTCTGCCTCTGTCTAGACAGATAGCCTGATGCCAGTTGAAGGACCAGTTCCATGTGCAAAATGCCTGCAAACTGAAGCCCTCATGAAACATGTGGAGGAGCTCATAGGTAGTAAGGCTGAGAAGCATCTAAGAAAGTGAGAAGTACATTGATTAGATGCTTCTTGAAGCATTCAAGCTCTCTGACAGAGGTGAAGATGGTATGCTACAGAATGTAGAGAGTTGAAAGCAAGTCACCAGAGCCTGCAGAATCGACAATCCAACTCCTCCAGCCCTCATATTGAAGAACCAGTATGCAGCCCTGGAAGAGGAGGCAGCAAAAGCATCCCAGGAAAGGGAAGAACCAGAGCTCAATTACTACAAAGCTGCAGAATCAGTGACCACAAGGAAAATAACGGTAGTGGTGGTTGGTGACTCTCTTCTGAGGGGTACTAAGGGGGTCCATCTGCCGACCAGACTTGATGTCCAGGAAGGTGTGTTGTCTGCCAGGTGCCAAAATCCGAGATGGTACAGAGAGTTTGCTGAGACTCATCAAGCCTACTGAGTATTAACTGATGTTGCTCATTCATGTCAGCACAAATGATACTGCTAGGTATCCCTCCGAGCATATGAAGAATGACTTCATGGCTCTGGGACAGAGGGTGAAGCAGATAGGGGTGCTGGTGGTGTTCTCTTGAATCCTCCCTGTTGAAGGTAAAGGCCAAGGCAGAGCAGCTCGCATCCTGGAGATGAATGCACAGCTGTGTGAATGGTATCACTGAGAGCAATTTGGTTTTCTGTGCCATTGGATGATTTTCTAAGGATTGCAAAGATGGTGTCCAACTATCCAAGAAGGGTCAAAGTGTTTTTTGCAGCAGACTGGCTAACCTACCAAAGAGGGCTTTAAACTAAATTCGTTGTGGATGAGTGGAGAAAGCACCCAAGTAAGCAAAAGCCCTCAGATAAGTTAAACATTAAATATCTCTGTAGAAATGGGTAAAAGGGGCAACATCTGGGAAGCAGTGTGCATAAACGCCCATAGTATGCTTCTCCATCTGTCTTATTTATAGACCGCCAGCACTTGAGCACAACAGTCTAACTCATATCCTTGAATCAGCTCACATGGCCTCCCCCAGCAAACCATACATCATTCTAGGAGACCTGAACCTTCCTTCACTCAACCCTTCCCAGGCAACCTCCTTCCTGGACTCAATGACCAACATGGGTTTTCAACAAATTATATGCACCCACCCACAACAAGGGAAACACCCTGGACCTCGTTTTCCTCCCTGCCACAAATGTGCAACACACTCACAACATCCACCCCCCATCCATATCTGCAGTTCCCTGGTCTGACCATCACCTTATAACCTTCAAGATCCAACTAATGAGCGCTACTGCCAACACACCGAGTAGCCCACCACTCACCAAACGCTTCACCCGCTTCAACAAAGATGCCTTCCTCCACAACATCCTCCCTCAGCTCTCAAATGACACCACAAACCTAACCACCTCACTAAGCACCTGGAATAGCACTATACAGAAAGCAGCATCCCCCCTAACAACTATGCAAGTCACTCATCCAAGGGCTCAGAAAAATGGTACACCCCAGAACTTCTAATACTCAAGAGGCACTTGAGAAAACTCAAAAAGAAATGCCGCATATCAAAAACACAGCAAAGCAAACTCCAATACCTCAATTTACTCACTACTTACAAGGACACAATAAACAAAGCCAAAAAAGAACACCACACTAGAATCATAAATTTTGCCCTACATCGACCAAGAGAGCTGTTTGCCACTATCCAGTCCCTAACCAAAACCAACCAAAATGACTCAGACCTATGCAGCATAGAACCCTGCATCCTCACTAACTACTTTGCCGAAAAACTGAAAAGCAAAAACCACAACCTCACCCCCTTCTCACATGAGTCCCCAACAAATCCCAACGTCTGGACCACATTCTGCACACTGGACCAAAAGCACCTTCTAAAGATAATATCTAACATCAATACAACCACCTCCCCCCTGGATCTGTGCCCTGTATCATGGATCAAAGCCACAAACACCAAACTCACCCCATACCTCCAGGGAGGAGTGGCCTAGTGGTTAGGACAATGTACCTCAGGCCAGAGGGCAAGGGGTTCAAATCCCACCTGGGGACAGCAATCTCAGGCCAGAGGTACTGGGGCTCCTAGTCCTATAGGCACTCCTTGTGGCCTTGGGCAAGCCACTTAACCCTCCATTGCCCACCACATTGACCAAAGGATAAGGCAGTATAGAAAACTGGTTAAATAAATAAATACCTCCTCCAAATAATAAACCAGTCCCTACTCCAAGGCATCATGTCAACCAACCTAAAAACATCCTCCATTCACCCCATGCTAAAGAACAAGGCACTAAACAGAAATGAACCAAACTCATACAGACCAATAGCAAGTATCCCATTTGTTGCTAAAATAATTGAAAAAACCATCTTTAACCAACTCCAAGACTACCTAGATACCAGTGCCCCCCTAGATATGCACCAGTATGGTTTTCGTCCATTTCATGGGGTCAAAACACTGCTCATAGCCCTAACTGATAACCTTATCTGAGGCATAGACAACCCCAACCATGCATTTCTCTTAGTTTTCTTAGACATTGCCTCAGGTTTTGACAACATTAACCGCAAAACCCTCATCTCAAGACTGGAATACCTCAGCCTGGGCAAAATAGTTCTACTCTGGTTTAAATTCTACATCACAAACTGCAAGCTCCAGATCCAAATAGGACAGGAACCCCCAAACACCTTTCCACAAGACCAAGGTAAACCGCAAAGGCTCTGCCCTCTCTACCCTCATATTCAATCAGTATCTACAACCCATCACCTGCATATCAGAAAGCACAACATTCAATACTATATCTACGCGGATGACATTATGCTGTAACTCCCAATAGATGTAAACAACCCCACCTACGATATGAATAAACAAGTAGACAAAGGTGAGTCGGTTGATATAGTGTATCTGGACTTTCAGAAAGCCTTTGACTAGGTCCCTCATCAGAGACTTTTGGCAAAACTAAAAAGTCATGGGATAGGAGGCAGTGTACTATTGTGGATCAGGAACTGGTTAAAAGATAGAAAGCAGAGGGTAGGGCTAAATGGCCAATTTTCCCAATGGAAAAAGGTGAATAGTGGAGTACCCCAGGGATCTGTGCTGGGTTCGTTGCTTTTTGACATGTTCATAAATGGCCTGGAAAAGGGAATAACGAGTGAGGTTATCAAATTTGCAGATGACACAAAACTATTTAAAGTTGTTAAAACACAAAAGGATTGTGGAAAATTGCAAGAGGATCTTGATAAATTGGAAGACTGGGCATCCAAATGGCAGATGACATTTAATGTGGACAAGTGCAAAGTTATGCACCTAGGAAAGAACAACCCAAACTATGGTTACACGATGCAAGGTTCCACATTGGGAACCACTACCCAGGAAAAAGATTTAGGTGTCATCGTGGATAACATGTTAAAATCCTCCACCCAGTATGCAGCGGCAGCCAAGAGAGCAAATAGAATGCTAGGTATCATAAGGAAAGGAATAGAAAATAAAACAAAGGATATTATAATGCCTCTGTATCGTTCCATGGTGCGACCGCACCTTGAATATTGGGTGCAATTCTGATCACCGTATCTTAAAAAGGATATAGCGTTATTAGAAAAGGTACAGAGAAGAGCCACCAAAATGGTAAAGGGGATGGAAGGATACCCCTATGAAGAAAGGCTAAAAAGGTTAGGGCTCTTCAACCTGGAAAAGAGATGGCTGAGGGGAGATATAATAGAGGTCTATAAATTAATGAATGGAGTGGAACGGGTAAACGTAGATTGATTGTTTACATCATCAGAATATAAAAAGACTAGGGGACATGCAATGAAGCTACAGGGTAAACTATTTAAGACAAATAAAATATTTTTTCACTCAACATGTAATCAAACTCTGGAATTTGTTACCGGAGGATGTAGTAAAGGCCATTAATGTAGCTGTGTTTAAAAAAAGGTTTGGACAAGTTCCTGGAGGAAAGGTCCATAGACCATTATTAAAAAGGGACCCAGGATATCACTGCTTGACCCAGTACAAGCATTGTGGAACCTGTCTCTTTTGGGGAAACTGCTAGGTATGTATGACCTAGATTGGCCACTGTTTGAAACAGGATACTGGGCTTGATGGACCTTGGTCTGACCCAATATGGCATATCTTCTGGTCTTATATTCTTATGTACAATAACCTAGCCGACTGCATTAATGAAACCGACTCCTGGTTGAAATCCAACAATCTCAGCTTAAATTTCAACAAGACAGAAGCGTTCCACATCACAAGGAACCAGAACATAACCCTACCCCAAACTATCAACATTAACAACACCACAATTCCAGTCAAGCAAGAGGTTAAACATCTTAGCATAATCCTTGACACATCACTCAGCATGATACCCCACCTGAAGCAAGCAGCCAAAACAATTCTATACAAACTAAAGACACTTGAGACCCTTCCTTGAAGCAACGATTTTAGATTAGTTATGCAAGCTATCATCATCCCACATTTTGACTACTGCAATAGCCTGTTGCAGGGTCTACCAGCAAAAAACCTATAATACTCCAATGAGCGCAAAACATCGTAGCTAGAATCACCTGCAAAGCCCGACTAACCGACCATGTCACACCCCTCCTATACGACCTATACTGGCTCCCAATAGAAAGCAGGATAAAATACAAACTACTCATGAGAACATTCAAACTCATCAACAATGTTGCACCATACTTCCTCTCAACCCTCCTCCTTACCCCTACAAACACAAGATTCTGAAGGGAGAATGCTCTTCACTCCCTAACAATCCCATTCTCTATCCATAAAACAAAACAAACCACCAGCTCCAGAGCTTTTACATACACCACCCCAAGCCTCTGCAACTTCCTCCCAATACACATCCATGCAATCAAAGACCTCAAAGAGTTCAGAAAGCAGCTCAAAACACCACCTCTTCACCATACACTACAGAGAAGACAACTCATACCCAAACTCACATGCATCACTGAAACACCAGCCCATCACCTAACACAACTGGGGATAAGGACTACACAAGGCCACGCAGAACCAAATCATGTGCACCCAAACCAAAGAACACCTGTATACATTTAATCTGTACTTAGTTACGTTTGAAAATTGATTCAAGTCAAGTTATCTCGTAAAAATTTGCTCCTGTTCTATGTAACATGTTTTGGTTATCTGTAAACCGCCCCTGATCTCTGGAAGGGGCGGTATAGAAAAATGTATTAAATAAATAAAAAATAGTATGGGAAATAAGATCCCTGATGTTGAGGCTTTAATGGAAGAGGCTGACTTGGATTTAGTGACATGGTTCATGGACAACCATGACTGGGATATAACTATACCAGGCTATACTTTATTCAAGAAGGACTAAGTAGGAAGAAGGGAAGGAGGAGTGGCACTATGTGTGAAAAATAATATTAAAGCAATAGAATTACAGGGCTTAAAAGGGATCAAGGATGCATGGTGGTTTAAACTAGAAAGAGGGAAAGGGGAATCTATTTGCATTGGTATGATGTACAGATATCCTTCACAGGGAGAAGTTGACAGAGATTTAATAGAAGATACACAGTTTTGCCATGAAAGGAGAAGTGCTACTGATAGGTGAGTTCAATATTCTGGATTCTCTACAGGGATAGCTATTCCAGCAACTGGTAACAGAACCAAAAGCGAAGGGGCAATACTGAACCTGGTGCTTACCAATGGGGAAAGTGTTTCTGATGTTATAGTGGGGGATCATCTTGCATCCAGTGATCACCAGATGGTGTGGTTCAGTATTAGAACTATGACTGATAAAGTCCATTCAAAAGCGAGGGTCTTAGATTTTAGGAAAGCTAGCTTTGCAAACATGGGACTATACCTCAAGGAGGCGTTAGCTGGATGGGAACAGCTGGAGTATACAGAAAGGCAATGGGCAAAACTGAAAGGGGATATTTAAGGGCAACAAATATTTTTACTAGAAAAGTATATAAAAGGAAAAGGAGGCAGCTATGGTTCTCAAAAGATGTAGCTGAAAAGGTGAAGAAAAAGAGGGTGGCCTTCACAAAATACAAGAGATCACAGAAAGAAGACGACAAGCATTAATATTTGGAAAAGCTTAAAAAAGCTAGCAAAGTAGTCAGGAAAGCTAAGATAGAAAAAGGAGAAGAAACAGCCACTGCAATAAAATAGGGGAACAAGACATTTCTCAGATTGTTGGACTCAAGGGTGAAGGATGTAGAAGCTGATAAGGATAAAGCATATAATACTTTAATACTGTAATAATCTATTACAGAGTCTGCCAATCAAAAACACAAACATACTTCAGAGAGCTCAAAACATCACCACCAGAATAGTTTCCAAGGCCCACCTCACCGATCATATAACACCCATCCTATATAACTTACATTGGCTCCCAGTTCTAAGCCAAATAAAATATAAACTAGTAATTGTAACATTTAAATTAATCAATAACATTGCCCCATCTTTTCTATCTACCCTCCTCCACACCAAACCAGACGCCAGAGTTCGCAGACAAAATGCTAGCAACTCCTTGTAATCCCCCACTCTATCCGCAAGACAAAACATGCTACAAGCTCCAGAGCCTTCACATATACTGCCCCAACCTCTGGAAATGGCTACCTTTCACACTTTGTACAATTAAAGACCTCCAGACATTTAAGAGAGACCTCAAAACATACCTCTTTTCTACTCAATACAGAAACTCAGATTTGATCCCAAATAAGTCCTCACAAACACTGACCACACACACCCCTGAAATACACCCACCTACAACAATCTCAAACTCAGTGTAATTCTTCTAACCTGAAATTTTGTACATAGTTTATTATCATCCTGTAATAGGCTAGGTTTGTAGCCAAATATATATCCTAAACTGTGTTGTTACTCCCAAAAAGTTCCTATGTAAAAAGTTAAACCATTGTTCTAAGTAAAATGTTCTGTAATCTGAAACCGCCCCTGATCTTTGGAAGGGGCGGTATAGAAAAATCAAATAAATGAATAAAGAAAATAAAGAAAGCAGAATTGCTTAACAAATATTTTATGGTCTGTGTTCACAGATGAAGGGTCAGGAGCAGGACCTCAGAAAACACCCACAAATAGGAACAGAAGTGAAAGGGATATTGAACGATTTTCAGAACATTATGTTCGTGAGAAACCAGCTAAACTAAAAGTAGACAAAGTGATGGGGCCGGATGGGATACATCCGAGAGTATTGAAGGAACTTGGAGAAGTTCTAGTGGCTCTACTGTCTGACCTTTTCAATGCTTCTTTAGAGTTAGGAGTGGTCCCAGAGAACTGGAAAAAGGCACAAAAGCGGAAGCAAGGATGAGGTTGAGAACAGGCCGGTTAGTCTGACCGCTATGGTGAGTAAATTAATGGAAAGATTGTTAAAACAGAAGATAGGTTTCTGGAGTCCAGTGGATTGCAGGATCCAAGGCAGCATGGGTTTACTAGAGGCATTTCTTGTCAGACAAATCTAATTGATATTTTTAACTGGGTGACCATAGAGTTGGACCGAGGGAGAGCCCTAAATGTGGTGTACTTAGATTTCAGTAAAGCCTTTTACATGGTTCCACACAGGTGACTTATAAATAAACTGAGCACCCTAGGGATGGATCCTAAAGTGACTGACTAGGTTAGAAATTTGTTGAATGTGAGGAGAAGAATGTTACCAGTGGTGTGCCGCAGGGATCTGTCCTTGGTCCAATTCTTTTTAGTATTTTTGTTAGTGATATTGTGGAAGGGCTGTTGGATAAGGTTTGTCTCTTTGCGGATGACATGAAATTATGCAATAGAGTAGACACCCAGGAAGGAGTAGATAACATGAGGAAGTATTTAGCTAAGCTTGAAGAATGGTCTAGAATTTGGTAGCTAAGATTTAATGCTAAAAATTACAGGATCATGTGTTTGGGCTGCAAAAATCCAAAGGAGCAATACAGTATAAGGGGTGAAGTACTTCTGTCACAAAAGAAGAGCGGGACCTGGGTGTGATTGTTTCTGATGATCTTACAATGGCTAAACAGGTAGAAAAGGTGACAGCAAAAAAACAGAAGGATACTTGGGTGCATAGGGAGAGGAATGGCCAGCAGAAAAAAAGGAGGTGATTATGCCTCTGTATAAGTCTTTGGTGAGACCTCATTTGGAGTATTGTGTGCAATTCTGGAGATCACACCTTCAATAGGATATAAAAAGGATGGAGTCAGTGCATAGGGTGGCTACCTAAATGGTCAGTGGTCTTCGTTATAAACCATATGGGGACAAACTTAAAGATTTCAATATGTATACTTTAAGGGAAAGGCAGGATAGAGAAGATATGATAGAGATGTTTAAATACCTCTGTGGCATAAATGCATAGGAGGAGAATCTCTTACAATTGAAAGCAAGCTCTGCAATGAGGGGGACATAGGATGAGGGTGAAAGGGGATAGATTCAGGAGTAATATGTGAAAATATTTATTTTCAGAAAGAGTGGTAGATGCATGCAATGGTCTCCCAGTGGAGGTAGTAGAGACGAGGACAGTTTCTGATTCAAGAAAGCATGGGACAAATACAGAAGATCTCTAAAGGAAAAAAGGGAAACTATAGTAGTTGATATGGAAGGGTAGACTAGATACATCAAATGGGCTTTTTCTGCAGTCATGTTTTTATAGCATGTTTGTATGTATTTCTATTCCACAGGGCTTACAAACTAAGGGGGTATTTTAGAAGCCCTAGTCATGTTTTGGATGTCTGAAAATGGGCACAGACATCCAAATCACAAGGATGTCCCAGATCCATTTTAAAAACCAGGTATATGGACACCCCAGACTTAAGGATGACCAAGTAGAAAGGAGGCATGCTGGAGGAGTGGCCTAGGTGGAGCAACAAAGATGCACGTTGTGGTGTGATTTTAGAATGGCGTAAGAACATCTGGCCCTGGTGCTCATTTCATGGCTCTAATGCTTCCATGGGGTAGAGCAATATGTGCTTTCACTACCACAATTAATATCTGCTGGCTAACAAAATGACTATGGCAATATATACGTTAAATATATTAACAGTTTCTGAAACCATCAGCCAGGACACATATATCATTGCACATGGACATCCCCCTTCTGAAATGCTCCAGCCAGGATGTCAAAGTACTCGTTTCTGTGGCCATCCAATTCATGGATGTCCACATTTCTAAAATAACCTACAGCTTTGCATGTACCCAGCCTTGCTAGCTGCATAGGTCTGCCTACAGACCCATCTGCTGGGATGTCCATCTTTCATGGTGGGGACAGAGAAGTTTCAGATGGCACTTAAACATGCCTCCCTTCACTGCTTTCACTCCCCTGGATTTCTGGGTGTGTGCTCAAGATGTCCCATATTCTCCCTACACATTCCTTCTAAATTGCTACTTTAAGTTTGTACCTGAGCCAATGGAGGGTTAAGTGACTTATCCAAGATCATAAGGACCAGCAGTGATATCTGAACTGTTTTTCCTGGTGCTTAACCTGCTGCTCTATTAGGCTACTCCTCCACTCTCTAATGACTTTTAGGGGTATGTTTACTAAACTCCGTTGCTGTGCGGGTCCCCGTTAGTGTGCTGGTGCCATATAAGGAGTGGGCGGGCCAGGCAGAAAAAAGCAAAAAACCGGACCGTACGTGTGTGCGTCGCGCTAATGTGCGGGGCCCACATTAGCGCGTGGAAAGGCTAAGTGGGGCGCTGCTGCAAAGCCAAACAACAGAGCCGTAGTACAACGGTGAAGACACCGACCAATGGTGCAGGGGCCAGGGGTTCAAACCCCCATTGCGCTCAACAAAAAAGACCAGCTGAGGCACCAACATTTATGGGCAAAAGTGGTTAGGAGGCATATTAATTTTGGGCGGCAGAAGGCGGCGCACTGTTATTTTTATTACGGCAAGAGGCGGCGCACTGTTTAGTGTGGGCGGCAGATGGTAGCGCATTGGTAAGTTTGGGCGGCAGAAGGCGGTGCGCTGATAAATGTGGGCAACAGAAGGCGGCGAGCCGGTGGGCAGAAGGCGGCGCGCTGATGTGTGAGGGGGCAGTCCAATAGTGGGAGGGAGAAGTGGCGCGCCGATGTGCAAATAACAGGAACGGAGCCATAGCACAATGGTTAAGACACTGACCACTCATGCAGGGATCATGGGTTCAATTCCCCACAGTGCCCATTGAAGACAGCTGGCTGAGGCATTATTTTAGGGGCATTTCCATGTTGTGCGGCATAAGGCGGCGCGCTGTTAATTTAGTGTGCCACAAGATGGCGCGCTGATGGCTACAAGGCTGCGCGCGGATGCACAAACACAGGAACAGAGCCACAGCACAATGGTTAGGACACTGACCAATGGTGCAGGGGCCAGGGGTTCAACCCCTCACAGTGCCCAGTGAACAAGGCTGGCTGGGGCAGTATGTATCATGGTGAGGAGTGCTGTAGGAGGCCTTCCATTTATATTTTATTTCCCACCACTAGTAAACCCGCTCTCACAGTGTGTTAACATACGGATGCCCATAAGGCACATGTTACAGTGCACTGTCCGCCAAGGCACCCTAGAATGTCCCCTATAGGGCACCATGTATGTTGCGACACAGGATAATGTATAGTGCACCCTATATGGATGGCAACCATAAGGTGGCCTATAGGGCGCCCTATAAAGCACCCTCAGAGGCACCTAATGGGTATAGTAAGCTGTGTGTGGTTTTGCCGGCATAGACATATGTACAGTAAATAAAAATAAAGCTGTGGACAGCCCTATCAAAGGGCCCCACTGTGGGTTTGAACCCATGACCTCTGGCTGTACAGGGAGTGACATAACCATTGGGCTACAGCTGACAGCAAGCCCCTGGCTGGCTGCAGAGAGCCTGCACGTCACCCCACAGACAGTCTGCTGTTGTAGACAGGATAGGGTTAGGCCACCCGTACCCATGATGCACTGCACATGCAAATCAGCTGTCCACAGATGCACACAAGATGGGGAATGCACCCCAACAGCTACCAGGCCTGGTAGGGGGAATTGTCCATGTGCACCCACACAGCACCTCGGCCTGGTAGGGGGTCCTGAGCAGGTGGACTACCAGCAAAGAGTAGCTACACACCGTCACATTGTGCGGGTACTGTGCTCACCCTGAGGGTGTGATGTGGCGGCCAGGACCAGGTCCACAACACCAGCCATGGCTGGATGAGGCCATGACAGAGCTCCAAAACAGTACTAACCTGTGAGATAGGAAGGTGCTGCAGAAACATGTTGGATATCTCTGTCTGTCTCAGTTAGTGGAAACCCCCATGGACCCCTAGGTGGTCAAAGTACCCCCACCCCCTGAGGGTGGCAAACAGGGCCCCCCCCCCCCCAACAGATCCCCATCCTACACACACACACACACCTCCCCCCACACCAATGGCAGTAAAGTGGACCATCACACTCCAGTCCCACTGGGGCACAGACACCCTACAGGGCAGTCCAAGCAGCTCCACACACATCCATAACACAATATCAGACAGACTTTAGGCCTGGATATCCAAAGCTGCACCCCAACACTATCTGATATTCACCTGCAGCAAGCCATCAGCCACTGCACCCTGCAAGGCACTCCATCAAGACACCTACCAGCTGTGAACAGTCTGCTGGTTAGCCCTGATGGAAATGCATGCACCCAAAACTGGGGTGGCAGCACACACAAGCAGAGAATTCTGTGAGGAAGCCCCAACAGGAAACCCATATATATCACAAGAGAGAAACACAATACAGCACTATGGGGGTGCCTAGCCATGCTGTCATCACTGCACACTCAGGGTGAGAGTGCTCCCCCAGCAGCACATACAGAGGTCACCCTGTCTGTGTAGGTGGTGGCCTGGCACTACAATGTCACAGCCAGTGCCCTATGCCCTGTGCAGATGCATCCTGGCCAGCCCACCATGTCTGACCTATACCCATGGTGCCTTGCTGCTCATTATGCACATTGGCAGGCCAATACTGGCAGTAGTGCTGGCAGTGTGGGTTGGGGAAGGTGTTTGCAGCCAACACACACTGTATAGACAGACACACACTCCCACACCTATGCCAGCATTGTGCTACTATTGAGGGGGTGATTAGCCTTGGCCACCACACCGGTCCTGGGCACAGCACAGGCATGGATATGGTACGCAGTACAGCTGGGGGTCACTCCCCAGGGTGGTGAACACCGTCAGAGGCCAGGCCTGGAGCATGCACCGCAGACACCAAACAGATTGTTCGGATGGGGTTAACTAGCAGTATGTGCGTAACGTAGGGATATCTATCAGCCTGTACTCTTAGCAAACGTTTCAGAGCTGTGTACCTCAGGTGTAGGGTGACATTGCTAAGGTATGCAGGGTCCAATGTTCTGCCTCTACAGGAGACATTGGTCAATGGGGCCTGTGGGTGTGGGTGTGGGTGTGGGTGTGGGTGTGTCTGCCCCTGTTGGCTGCTGCTTTACGGCAGCGCTTCCCCACTCCAGCCCAGTTTTGCATCACACTGTTCGGGTCTTCCTGCTGTCCCTCATGAATATGCATGAGCTATATCTACATGCCGTGGGGGTGGTGCATAGATATACAGCACAGGCATTTGTATGAGTGGCAGCATGGAACCTGACTGGTGTGTGGCCCACCTGAACTGCATTTGGGGGATTCTGCTGTAGGTTCTGCCCCTGTTCATGGTGTCTGTGCTCAGTGGGGTAAAAGATAGACGTATTACCATTGCATATGTCCTCGTCACGAAAGGTGTGTCCTTACTGTCACTGTTTATTTGTGGGGAAAATATGTGGGCAGGATTGCTGGTAGCCCCAGCTGGTCTTTGAACCTGTGACCTTCTGTTCTTTGTCATGATGCGGGCACTAATAAAGTTGGTTTTAAGAAAAGAAATCCTGTTTTAGAAGAACTAGATGTGCAGTTACCTCCAGGCACAGCTAGAGGGAGCAGGAACAGACATACTGGTCTTAATGAACCTAATCTCACTGATGACCTGCAGCTGAAAGGGAACCAGGAAGTCAGCAGTAACGGTTCACTTTATAAGCCAGAGCAGAATGCTTCTGGAGAGCAGAGAGAGCAGTGGCATAAGGAGTGGCATAAGCAGCAGTGGAAGAGAAAGCAGTGGACACAGCAGGAGCTGAGGAAGGAGGAGAAAGAGGAAGAAGGAACTGGAGCTGGACTAGAAGGAGAAACAGCAGAGAAGCCTGGAGGCTATCAAGGACATAAGCCTGATTGCTGTGGAAGAAGCCAAGCTGGAAGCTGGAGGAGAAACAGACCTCACAAGGTGGGAAACCAGAAAGCCCAAACTGGACCTGTTGTGCAAGGGGAGTTTGGTGGAAGTTGCTCCAAGGTGAGAGGCTCTGCCACGCCTAGTTCCTATACTCTGCCTGTTTGTAACATAGAGAGAAGAAAGCTAAGAACCAGAGAGGGAGGTTCTGACAGAAGCTTATCTCTAGAGGATCATTGCCCAGTTTTACCTATTCAGAGGGAAAAGCAGTTTTATAAGCAACGGAAGTTTTTACTCAGTGAGCCAAGGTATGAGGCATTGAAGAGTAACTGTAATGATTGCACTGTTAAAAGCTATGCTAAAAGAAGGATTACTCCTAAAGGAAACAAGAGTACGGACTGGTTCACTAAACTACCGCCAGCCTTAAGAGTCCCTGCTTATGTGAAGCCAAACTCCCAAGTTGGAGATTACCCAGCTGAAATAGACAGGGACAGTAAAAGCCCTTTGAATCAGTATAGGGGAGAGGATTTGATGGAAGTGGATTCTCCCAGCACTATTCCCACACCTTTGCCTGAGGAAATGGAATGTGATTGGTGCACTGCCTATGCTCCAAAGTGTGTATGCTCCACAGAAGAATAAATGAAGTATAAGTTGATGTTTATTATACTGAATATTACTTTGAAGAAAACCTGCTTTAAACTGTGAAGTAACAGTTAACTAGCCAGTGAATATTGGTACCTTTTGAAACAAAGGACTGTTTCTGTTATTTAAAATATCTCTTAGTTGAACCTTGCTTTAAACGGGGAATAAAAGCCTTTATTACCCTACACTCGGACTCTTTGTTCTTTAACAGCGCTACCTAGTGGCGTATAATCTTTGTGTCACCGGCAACCGCTTGACATCTTGCATGCACTGTCTGTGTGCACTGCACCACCATGTAGCCACAGCTTGGCTGAATTCCCTGGATAGTCCATGACTGTGGATCCGGCAGGGCCTGTCTGTTGCTGTGGACTGTGCCAGCCTGCACATGGCTAGGCCTCTGTCTTCTGTCGCTAGCAGCCACTGCCCCCTGCACCACATGTACTCGTCCGCCAACATGCTGGCATGAGCTTCTCCCATAAAAAGCAGGTGACCTGATTGGAATGTGGCAGTACGGGACTGCATTTGGGGTACTTGGCTGTGGGTAATGCCCATTGTTGTGGTGTGTGTGCGTTGTTGGGTAAAATATGGGTGTTTTCCCCATGCTTATGTCCCCTGCAATACAGGGGTGTCTGCGCTATCTGTGTTTAGTGGTGGGTAAAATATAGGGACTGGGCTGGCAAGTGCCCCAGCTGGGCTTTGAACCTCTGACCCTCTGGTCCTAGAGGTACTGACTCTGTCTGCTGCACCACACTATGGCCACATAGACAATGCAGCCCCTGGAGGTAGTAAGCCTGGCAGGATGGAGTCACAAACCCTGCTCTACGCAAATTTACTGTGGGCATATGCACCCTGTCTGGTGACAAACGTGCACATAAACCCCGGAAATGACCACGGGAAATGGGGGACAAAATATCACCACTCTGGGCAACAGTGATATTAATGGGCAACCATAGCAAACACTCCCAGGAAAGCTCCACAAAAGGAAATGTTTTTTGGAAGAGTCTCCGCTCCGTAAACCCTTCCAAAATTCATTTCTTTTTTCTGGAGCTTTGCTGGGTGTGTTTTCTGTATTTGCCCATCACTATAACTGTTCCCCAGCTGAATTACTATTTTTAATAGTTCTGTTGTGGTCATTTTCTATTTTTATTTGCACTTTTGTGCTGTGCACATGTATCACACTGCTCACGTTTTGGTGGTTTCCCCGGTTTTCCTGTACATTGCTGACGGAAATGGTTTCTCTTCCCTTTAAATGCTTTCTACCGCGAGTGTTTCCCTCGCGGTAGTTTTTACATGCAAATTCGGGCCCGATACTGTGCGGGGAGCCTCTCCCCTCCCACTCTCCACCCATTGACCCCGTCCCTCCGCCCCTCCGGAGCCTTCCTCCGCCCTCCTTTAGCCGTTCCACGCCTCTATCGGACATTTGCGGGCCCGCACTTGTACGGGGCCCGTTAGTGTGCCGTGCACCTTTGCGGGGGTGACACGCACGTGTGCGGGGCGTTTATTAGCGTTTATTAGCGTTTCAGTGCCGCGTTTCCGTGCGCTCTTTTGCGGCACGCACATTTCCGGTTTTTAGTAAACATCCCCCTAAGTTTGGCTGAAAAGAGGAGACAAATTGAGACACCTAACTTAGGTTCCTAAATGTAGGAGCTCAGCATTTTTTGGATATCATCAGGCCTGTGCTCTTAACTGTTTAGGATTTATGTACTAGAAACTTTTATTGGTACCCTAATCTGCCATGATGCTCAGGAAAGAGTGGAATAACAAGTTACTAAATCAAGTCAAAATTAATCAAACTTGTGGGTCGATGAAAATACCTTCATTGTAAAGCAAACTAAAATAGGCAATAAATTTCAAACATGATCCATGCAAGTCACCTTTTCCATTATGAGCAGAGTGGTTCTTTCTGCAGGCAAATGAAATAACTGCAAGGTCAACTTTCGCAAAGCCAAAAGACGCTCCAGTCATCTGCAGAGATATTGAAGAAGGCTTACAGATGAGTTTTTCCCTGATTTAAATGTGTCTTCTCCCATTTAGCAGTAAAGTAGGGCTCAGGTGCTTAAGTCATAGCAATATGGAAGTCCATACTGTGTAGAAGAGAGAAGCATAAGTCTCAGCTGTGTTCCTCTTATGTTTTGCTTGTACAACATAAACCATAAATCCTTTCAGAAATGGAAGCATTAGGTTTTGCACTCTGATGTGAAGAGGTCTTGATTTTTTTTTTTTAACTGCAGCGTGACTGCTTGAATTGCTTTGCTGTTTTACTGTATAGAATAATTCTAAGTAACATATATTTGATTAGGTGTCAACTTGGTATCTCATTGGCAATGCTGAGCACTGTCATCTGCACTATATGAGATAAGAACATAGATATGCCATACTGGGTCAGACCAAGGTCCATCAAGCCCAGTATCCTGTTTCCAACAGTGGCCAATCTAGGTCATACGTACCTAGCAGTTTCCCCAAGAGACATAGGTTCCACAATGCTTGTACAGGGTCAAGCAGTGATATCCCAGGTCCCTTTTAATAATGGTTTATGGATCTTTCCTCCAGGAACTTGTCCAAACATTTTTTAAACCCAGCTACACTAAAAGCCTTTACTACATCCTCCGATAACAAATTCCACGTTGGATGAAAAAATATTATCTCTTATTAGTTTTAAATAGGTTACCCTGCAGCTTCATTGCATGTCCCCTAGTCTTTCTATATACTGATGACGTAAACAATCGATCTATGTTTACCCGTTCCACTCCGTTCATTAATTTATAGACCTCTCATATCTCCCCTCAGCCATCTCTTTTTCAGGTTGAAGAGCCCTAACCTTTTTTGCCTCTCTTCATAGGGGAATCCTTCCATCCCATTTACCATTTTGGTGGCTCTTCTCTGTACCTTTTCTAATAACGCTATAGCCTTTTAAAGATACGGCGACCAGAATTGCACATAATATTCATGGTGTGGCAGCACAATGTAACAATACAGAGGCATTATAATATCCTTTGTTTTATTTTCTATTCCTTTTCTTATGATTCCTAGCATTCTATTTGTTCTCTTGGCTGCCACTGCACACTGGATGGAGAGTTTTAACATGTTATCCATGACGACGACTAAATCTTTTTCCTGGGTGGCGGTTCCTAATGTGGAACCTTGCATCATGTAATCATAGTTTGGATTGTTCTTTCCTAGGTGCAGGGCCGGCCCGTCCATTTTGCGAGAATGTTGATCGCACAGGGCCCCGTGCAAACTTCATACTCACACAATGGATGGCTCCAGAGGGAGCCGGGAATGCCCTGAGAGGTCCCAGCTCCCTCTGCACAGCCGCCAGCGTGAAGAGTGTTTTCCCTCTTGCTGGTAGCTGTTTCAGTGAAGCACGCGAGTGCCGGAAAATGATCTTCAACCTTTCCCAGCATTCAGTGCACTGAAACAGCCGCCAGCGTGAGAGAAAACACTTTTCACGCTGGCGGCTCTGCAGAGGGAGCCGGGGCCTTGCGCGAGCTTCCCAGGCTCCCTCTGAAAGATGGCCACAGGGCTCTTCGGCGGGCAGGCAGCTGGGGAGACGACTAGGACTGGAAATGGCCTGTGATGGGAGTGGCTAGGATTGGAAATGGCCTATGATGGGGGGGAAGCTTGGACAGGAAATGGCCTGTGATGGGGGGCTGACTAGGACTGGAAATGGCCTGTGATGGGAGGGTAAGCTGGGACTGCAAATGGGCTGTGATGGGGGAGGAAGCTTAGACTGGAAATGGGCTGATGGCGGGGGGAAGCTTGGACTGGAGATGACTGATGGAGTGGCTAGGATTGGAAATGGGCTGATGGGGAGCTGGAATAGGACTGGAAATGGGCTGATGAGGAGGGGCTTGGACTGGAAATGTGCTGATGGGGGCTGGAATAGGACTGGAAGTGGGCTGATGGGGGGCTAGGATTGTAAATTGGCTGATGAGGGAGCTTGGAGTGCAAATGGGCTGATGGGGGGCTGGAATGGGACTGCAAAGGAGCATATGGGGGGCTAGGACTGGAAATGGGCTGATGTGGGGGCATGGGAGAATGGGACTAGAAGGGAGCGGATGCTGAGTGGATCTAGAACTAGAAGGGAGCTGATTTTGGGGGATGACTAGAAGGGGACGGGGAATGAGGATGGAGAGGGGGAAAAGATATTTTGTGTGGGATGGTAGAAAAATCTACGATTGGCCGGGTATTAGGAGAGTAAGTGCCGCTCGACTAATCTGTCCCCTCAGACTTCAAACATGCTGTGGTCACACCTCTCCTTAAGAAACCCTCACTCGACCCCACCTGTCCTTCTAACTATTGCCCCATCTTCCTCCTTCCTTTCATATCTAAATTACTTGAACGTGCAGTTCACCACCGCTGTCTTGACTTCCTCTCCTCCCATGCCCTCATGGATCCTCTACAGTCCAGCTTCCATTCCTTACATTCTACTGAAACAGCTCTTACCAAAGTCTCCAATGACTTGTTCCTAGCTAAATCTAATAGCCTCTACTCTGTCCTCATCCTTCTCTATTTCTCTGCTGCTTTTGACACTGTTGACCACAACCTTCTCCTCGATACCCTCTCCTCGCTTGGCTTTAGGGGCTTGATACTATCCTAGTTCTCCTTGTACCTCTCCCATCGCACCTTCAGTGTATGCTCTGGTGCCTCCTCCTCTTCTCCTACCCCTCTTCCAGTTGGCGTACCTCAGGGATCCATCCTGGGTCCGCTCCTCTTCTCTCTCTATGCCCAATCTCTTGGTGCGCTTATCAATGCCCATGGCTTCCAGTACCATCTCTATGCCAATGACTCCCAGATCTACCTCTCTACACCTGAAATCTCTCCAGCAATCCAGACCAAGATATCTGTCTGCCTGCCTTTCAGACGTCGCTGTCTGGATGTCTCACCGCCATTTGAAACTGAACATTGCCAAGACTGAACTCCTTATCTTTCCCCCTAATTTATTTATTTATTTATTTATTTAGCTGTATTTATATCCCGCTTTTCACCGGGTCAAAGCGGTCAATTCGGTGATACATTTAACACGAGGAGATATGACACACATACAGGGAACATGGGCAATAGAGGGTTAAGTGCCTTGCCCAAGACCACAAGGAGTACCTATAGGACTAGAAATCCCAGTCCCTCCGGCCTGAGATTGCTGTCCCCAGGTGGGACTTGAACCCCCGGCCCTCCGGCCTGAAGTACCTTGTCCTAACCACTAGGCCACTCCTCCCTCCCTCCTAATGCTTCCCCTCCTCTCCCTCCCTTCTCGGTCTCTGTCGATAACTCCATAATCCTCCCTGTTTCCTCGGCCAGCTACACTAACAGCCTTTACTACATCCTCCGGTAACAAATTCCAGAGTATGATTACATGCTGAATGAAAAAATATTTTCTTTTATTAGTCTTAAATAGTTTATCTTGTAGCTTCATTGCATGTCCCCTAGTCTTTCTATATTCTGATAACGTAAACAATCGATCTACGTTTACCCGTTCCACTCCATTCATTAATTTATAGACTTCTATCATATCTCCCCTCAGCTGTCTCTTTTCCAGGTTAAAGAGCCCTACCCTTTTTAGCCTTTCTTCATAGGAGTATTCTTCCATCCCCTTTACCATTTTGGTGGCTCTTCTCTGAACCTTTTCTAATATTACTATATCCTTTTTAAGATACGGCGACCAGAATTGCACACAATATTCAAGGTGCGGTCTCACCATGGAACGATATAGAGGCATTATAATATCTTTTGTTTTATTTTCTATTCCTTTCCTTATGATTCCTAGCATTCTATTTGCTCTCTTGGCTGCCGCTGCACACTGGGCCGAGGGTTTTAACATGTTATCCACAATGACACCTAAATCCTTTTCCTGGGTGGTGGTTCCTAATGTGGAACCTTGCATCGTGGAACCATAGCTTGGGCTGTTCTTCCCTAGGTGCATAACTTTGCACTTGTCCACATTAAATTTCATCTGCCATTTTGATGCCCGGTCTTCCAATTTATCAAGATCCTCTTGCAATTTTCCACAATCCTCCTGGGTTTTAACAACTTTAAATAGTTTTGTGTCATCTGCAAATTTGATAACCTCACTCGTTATTCATAAATGACCTGGAAAGTGGAATATGTCAAAGAGCAGCGGACCCAGCACAGATCCCTGGGGTACACCACTATTCACCTTTCTCTATTGGGAAAATTGGCCATTTAGCCCTACCCTCTGCTTTCTATCTTTTAACCAGTTCCTGATCCACAATAGTACACTGCCTCCTATCCCATGACTCTTTAGTTTTGCCAAAAGTCTCTGATGAGGGACCTTGTCAAAGGCTTTCTGAAAGTCCAGATATACTATATCAACTGACTCACCTTTGTCCAACCATTTATTCACACCTTCAAAAAAACATAACAGATTAGTAAGACAAGATCTTCCTTGTCTAAAGCTATTTTGGCTGTCTCCCATTAGGCCATGACTATCTACATGTTGAGTAATTTTATTCTTTATGATGGTTTCTACCATTTTTCCTGGTACTGACGTCAGGCTCACCGGTTTGTAGTTTCCCGGATCACCCCTGGAACCCTTTTTAAAAATTGGTGTTACATTGGCGATCCTCCAATCTTCAGGAATTAGAGATGATTTTAATGATAGTTCACAGATTACTAATAGCAGGTCTGCAATTTCATATTTCAGTTCTTTCAACACCCTTGGATGTATACCATCCGGCCCAGGTGATTTGCTACTCTTCAGTTTATCTAATAGTTGTAATACATCTTCCCGATGTATCGATATTCCTTCAATTCTTCCGCACCTTTAAATACCACTTCAGTCATGGGTAACATCCCTACATCTTCCTCAGTAAAGACCGAAGCAAAGAATTCATTCAGTCTCTCCGCTATTGCCTTGTCGCCTCTTAGTGCCCCTTTAACCCCTCTTTCATCTAATGGTCCAACTGACTCTCTCACAGGTTTTTTCCTATGAATGTACCTGAAAAAGTCTATAGTATGTGTTTTTGCTTCTACAGCAAGCTTCTTCTCAAATTCTCTCTTTGTCTGCCTTATCAGTGCCTTGCATTTAACTTGCCAGTGCTTGTGCTGTTTCCAGTTTTGTCATTTGGCTCTTTTTTCCATCTCCTGAAAGATGCTTTTTTGGCAACAGCCTCTCTGACCTCACCTTTAAACCATGCTGACAGTTTTTTGGCCTTCCACTTTTCTTAAAGCGTGGAATACAGCTGTTCAGGGCTTCCAACAACACTCAAGCTTGATGTAAGTCTTTAACCTTTGCAACTGCTCCTTTTAGTTTTTTCTTAACTATTTTCCTCATTTTATCATAGTCTCCCTTTCGAAAGTTAAAAGGTAGTACTGTGGAATTTCTTACTATCCCTCCTCCATTAATTAAATTAAATGCAATCATGCTACGATCACTATTGCCAAGTGGCCCCAAAACCCTTATCTCTTGCACCAGATCTGGTATTCCACTAAGAAGCAGTCATTTATTTCATCTAGAAACTTTATCTCCCTAGCATGTCCTGCCGTGACACTGACCCAGTCAATACCGGGGTAATTGAAATCACCCATTTTTATTACTGTACTGTAACTTTTGCTAGCTTCCCTGATTTCTTTGAGCATTTCATTGTCCATTTGTTCATTCTGGCCAGGCATTCAATAGTACACTCCCACTGCCATTGCCTTCCCCTTTTTACATGGAATTTCAATCCATAGAGATTCTACAGCAAATTTTGTTTCCTGCGAAACTTTAATCCTTTGTGACTCAATGCCCTCTCTAACATAGAGCACAACCTCTCCATCAATTTGATTTGCTCTATCATTACAATATAGTTTGTACCCAGGTATCACAGTGCCCCACTGGTTGTTTTCCTTCCACCATGTTTCTGAGATATCAGTCATATCTAATCTCTCATTTAGCGCCATATATTCTAACTCTCCCATCTTATGTTTTAGACGTCTAGTATTTGCATACAAGCATTTTAGAGACTGTATTTTATTCATATTAATCTGGCTCTCGCCAGGCATGGGTAATTTGGAATCTTTAAGCTCTGTCCTCAAGGGCATTTGGGCTGCTTTTGTCTTTATTGGAACCTCTCTGCTGATATGCCCTAACTTCATTCTTTTGGTAGTATCCTTTTGGTAGTTCCAAACCATGCGCTCTTGGCAACTGTCAGCTCTCCCCTATTATCTAGTTTCTGGGTCAGGTCTTCCAGGTTAGGAAGGTAGCTGGGGTTGGGGAGGAGTCCCATCTTGTAGGAGGGGGTTCCTGTCCATGCAATGGTGAAACTGTATGGCCAGACTGAGAATCCATGATTACAGGGATCGGAGGAGACCCTAGTATATATTCTCCAGCCTAGCACAGTCACTGCAGTAACTGGTTTAGGTAAGTTGGTGGAGATATAAATAGGTTAAAACTCTAAGGCAGATTTTTGGCATCGCTGCCCAACTGAGGCCAGTTTCATCTGAGCTGGAATTCCAAAGGAGCAACAGAGGGAAACTGCTGGCCTCCTTCAGCTATCCCCAAATAAAGCGATGTGATTAGAAGGGGTGGAAACTGAATAGGGATGTTCCCAAAGAACTGATTTTGTTTATTACATAATCGATAAGCTTTTAACCACTTCTCTCATGGCAAACATCCCCACTGGATTAATTACTGAGAAAATAAATGCAACTGAGGACTGACAGCACAGACCCACTACAGCGGCCATATAAAAACAAGGCACCATACCACAAAATACTGTATATAAAGGTACAATGAAGCCCTGTCTCAAGGAGCTTACAATCAAAAGGGCAATTCACTAAAGATAATTTCCATAGGCACTGATTTTCAACGCCAGCCACCTAACTTCAAATCTAAGTGCTACAAGAGCATACCTCAATATGACCGACTATCCTCCCTACATCCATCCATCTTGTACAGTAAGAGCCTCAGAAATGTGCCCTCTGTGTTTATAAAAATAAACATTCTGGAGTCCCCCTAATTTGAACCCAGCTTCAAATATAATGTAATGGAGGCCAGACTTCCCTTTCAATCATTGAGCAGGGGTCTTTTCTCCAAACTGGCCTTGCATACACGAACCAGTCTCTTACTTCCATCAATGAGCCTAGGGAGAAGGAGCAGCTGTACAGTAGTTATCCACTTGGGTACTACATAGCCAAGGGTGTTGCATCTGATGTGACCCACTGAGCCAGCAGCAGCTCACCCACACATCAGCTAGGCTTGATGCAGCAACTTGCAGGAGAACACAGAGATAGAACCAATAACAGAGGAGCCGGTGGTGGCAAGGGAAGAATCAGCCATCTGTTCATCTATTGGGAGGAGAGGAAAAGGAGAACAGACTCAGAATGGCAAGAAGGACCTACTAACCAGGAGCATCCCTGCTTGATACCTGAGAAGGATTCATTATAAGGGACCTGTCTCAAAGGGGTATCTCTCACCTCCCAGTCAAAGAATTTGCTTTGCACCTATTTCTGTCTACTTAGACTCTTGGGAAGGACATTGTTTATCCCCTTACCCATATCTCCAGGGCCAAACCAAGGGCTATGTGAATGGTGCGGCTGCACAGGATACAAGTACAGAAAGGGTGCTGATATCATCACTAGGCTTCCAGGAAGCTCAAAAATGGGGGGGGCACCAGATTCATTAGTCACACAGGACACATTTGTAGCTTGGTTCAGTCCTACATATCTCCACCCAGGGGATAAACCCCCTCAGTACTTAGAGGGAGTAAAGGAGTTTGGTCGTTCTGTTGTCCAGAGCAGCATTACACGTGAAGAGTCTATAGTAGATAGGTCAGTCATCTGAAAGGAAGCTATAGCCTCTTACAAAGACAGCAACAGCACTGTTAATGAGGAGGAAGAAATACCCAGTTAGAGACTAGACAGAGAGGAGAATAAGGGAAGACAATTTTAAAAGCCATTTAAGTGCACAAAGCAGTGTGTTACACATGGAAATAGATGCTTATGAAATTGCACGTCTGATACGCACATAAATTTACATGCGTGCAGCCTGTACATGTGTAACTTTCCCCGGGGGAGGCAGGGGGGAGGGAGTGTTGCATTTAAGAGCATACTTTCAAAATATGCATATATGCGCATAAGATGTGTCAGAAAATTTGAGTATGCAGCGCTAAATGTAAGCAGAAATTCCGTGGGGTAATTTTCAAAGCAGAAGTACATCTATACTTTTATTTTGAAAATTCATTGGCACCCAGACAGGGTAAAGTATGCCTGTACAATTTATACTTGTACTCGGCTATAAAATTACCCCTGCATACTGAAGACCTGGGTTATAAATACCAACCTAATCAATGATCTTGATTTTTATTTAATCAAGCTGCTTGCCAGATATTTAAAAGAGGCTCTTATCTTTTCACTGGTCTCTTTTTTCATGGCTAATGTGAGTGATACACAAGTACTTACTCATATTTAATCATTACTTATTTTACCCTGCTTTCTAGATCAAGTTTCTGTAATGCAGTAAAATATATATCTATTTGCATTTAGTGCACACCTTTACAGTATTAGCTGAAAGCAAGTTATATTCAGGTATTTCTTGTCTTCAGTTTGTACCTGAGGCAATGGAGGGTTAAGTGACTTGCCGAAGATCACAAGGAGCATTAGTGGGATTTGAACCCTGGTTTCCACAAACTGTTCTAACCATTAGGCTATTCCTTGGCACAGCAGAAAGAAAGGTGTGAGAGCCATGTTAATAATTATCAAGAGACAGACTAACAAGAACCTTGATCTACTTGAGGGAAATCAATAGAGAGAGTTAAGTAGAAAATCATCTGACTTTGCTCTACTAGCTCCTAAAAATGGAAGCAATTGCTCTGAAGAGCACAGCTCGAGGTATATTTATATCCCATTAATTTCTGACCTGTGCAAAATTAGCCGAGTTGTTTTCTGCTTCAGGCGTAACAGGTAATGTTCGCAAGCAGATGCAAACCTTAGCAAGGGAGAACCTCATGTGGTCAAAGCATTGATGAAAGAGGAAACGTCTTCCCACATTAAATGTGAACGGTTATAAGAATGGGCTCTGGTCACAGATCACAGGAGCAGGCAGCCAGTCTCAGGACCCACTTCATGAAAAGAGTGAAACAGAATTTCTCTCTCTTTCACCCCTTCTTAATCAAGGCCCCTAATCTCCAGTTCTGCATTTTTACAGGATTGCTGTGGAAGGGTTGGTATTGTGGTGATCTTGCGGAAGGGGTGTAAGGCTAAAGATTTGCCAAGGGTACCCCACTCCCTTGCACTGCCCTGTGTGGAGAGCCCAAGTGGGCACCTATTCTGATCCTAACTCAGAAAGACGCATAGGCACACATCGAAAGACCTATAGGCACACGAGTCTTTACAAAATACTACCAGAGATCCCAGCTATAACGAATCTGTGAATATTTATACCTGCCATGAATTCCAATGGACCCTTCACAAGCCTCTCTTTTGTCCCAACAGGATGAAAATTGTTCAAGGGCTAGTCTGGAGTAGCAAAAATGACAGAGGTAGGTGGAACCTTATGGATGACACCTTATAGACTAATCAATTTCTTGCGGTCCAGTCTCTAAGGTGCCAAATGCTTCTGTCATGTTTGTCTGAACATCATTTACATGTGCAGTGGAGTTAGAGAGAGGCTACCAGATCTCTACATGACTTCCCTCCAGCATCGATCATATACATGAGGAAGTACTAAAAAACCCTGCAAAAAGACCAGAGTCCATAGCAAAGCAGCCATAATAAAACAGCAGGACTCACACAGAACCAATCCTACTTATGAAAGGCAATACTACAAATATTAAAGCAATACCGTTCCGACTGGGAAAACAGAGTAGCTGAGACTGCTACAGATATCTACACAGAAACCACATGCAACAGAATGCCATACCTCCGTCATACATACAGCACACAGGCAGACTCTCACCAAATACAAAACAAAGGACCCAGGGTTGCCAACTGACTGGTTTTAGGCCAACCAGACCAGTTTTATGAGCTGCAGGCTGGCTGTTGGCAGGACAGTAAACTGGCCAATGAAGGGCAAGTTTTATGAGACCTCTGGCCTCAGCTGCCGACCTGCGCGCTGCCTGTCCTTGCCCTGTCGCCACCTTTCCTCTTCTGGCAGCAGTGGCAGTGGACCTTCAACAAAAAAATAAAACCATGGTCTTTGCGATTCCGCCCTTGCAAAGCTCAGCTGGCCCCTCCCTCCTCTGATGTATGATTGCGTTAGCGGCGGCAGGACCAGACCATCCTTCCAAGCACAGAGTCACAAAGACCCACTTTTTGGGATTTTTTATTGGCGATCTGCCACCACCAATGAGACAGGAAAAGTGTCAGCAGAGCAAGGGCAGGCCGGGCAGGGAGCGCCTCTTTGCCCCACATTGATTTTTAGTGGTATTTACGCCTTCAAAGTCCCATGCGGCATTTAGCTTTCCATCCACTCTGTCACCAGGAGAGAAATCTAGTAAGATGGAGGCTGCAGGGGGCGGGGCAGGGAATGAGAGAGAGAGAGAAAAAAACAAACTTAGCCCATATAAGTTGTTAGAACTTGAAATCCCAGGATTTTATATGGATGAATTTTATAGCAGTCAATAAATGGCATATACAGTAGCAGCAATAGTCAGCAGTTGCACAGGTGGAGGGTAATGCTAGTAAAATGACACCTAGTTAACCAGCATTTTCACCCCCACACATTATTTCTGTTGCATAAAGCCAAGTACATGCCTGCTTTATAAAACTAGTGTAAGTGGGGTAAATACAGTGAACGAAACAAAATGACATGGGACAGACACCGTGTATCCTTTTAAAGCAAGAGGAAAAAATCAAAATAAACTTAACGATCTTTTATACTTCAACAAATAGAGGGAGTGACCTGCAAAGAGCGGTGGGTACACTACTCTAGCCACCTTAGTGGGCGACTAGATGGCCCATACTGGTCTTTATCTGCTGTCATTTACTATGTTACTATCTTACTATGGGTGACTGCTGCAGGGGCGGCCACTCACTGTGTAGACTGTCTCATCCTGCTGAGGCTGCCGCCCCGTGAGAGTACACAGTTTGCACGGTGGGTCGTACCGGCCCTGGATTCAACCTTGGCTCTAATTCTAATCCCTAAAAACAAAATTATAATTCGCATTCTGTAAAATTCTTTTATTTCATTCCTTTCTGGTAGGTTCCGCCCAAAATATATAATTAGAGAAGCGCACATATAAACAATTCATAGTCAAACGAGCTAGCTGGATGTCAGCTTGTTTTTTACTTAACTAGAAATCCAGATTTTCCTCAAATCTGCTTGATAGCCCTTTGGATTTACCACCACCAATCTGGGAAAAATTAAATATGATTCCCAAAAGAAAATCCAAAAGGGGACATTCTGAACTACGAATAGCGGGATGTACGTCCGTTTTGCACATGCAACCCCTGCTATTCACATGGACCTGATTCTGCCCCCAAAGCTGCACCACACATACAAGGCCATTGTGCATGGAGCTCTGGACGGGGGTGGTGAGAGGGTGGAGTGGGGGTTTGCCACCTATCCTGAACATACAGGGCTGATTGAGGTTACCACCCTTTACGTCCAAAGGTGGAAGGGTAGATGCGGGACTTATTCAACCTCAGAGGTGGAATAAGTCCCATCGACGGGACGAATCTCCCCAGATGGTCCCACCAAAGAATGCAACAGCCACAGGAAGGCCCCTGCCACCCAATCCCAGCCATGGCTGCCCCTGCTGAGGGCCAGACAGCGGGGAAAGAAGAGCAGCACTGGTGTTGGGATGCCTGTGTTACTGCTAGGTGTCCCTGTGCCATGGTGACAGGACGCCACAGCACCAGCGCTCCAGCAGGAGCATACCGAATTGGGTCCCATCTGGCCTGTCTAAGTGACCGATTCTGCACCTGTGGGAATGTCTGGCTCCCACAGGTGCAGAATCAAGTGCATATTCATAACGTCCATATTTTGGACGTCTGGACAGCCTGGATGTGCGATTGGAATTGGCCTCAAAGTGAATCTGCTGATCAGGAAATTAAGATTGGGTTTCCTCTGATTTGAATGAGAATTTTTCATGGTTCTCCTATGGATAAGGCTACCAGATGTACCCAATTTTCAGGGATTTCCCCCGATTTTAGAGCTATGGCCCCAACTCCTACCTGTTTGGCAGCCTCCTGTCCCCAATTCCAGCAATGGGGACAGAGGGAGTAGACAAAATATATTTTCAATTTAGTGATTTGAGTATGTCAGTTTTTAGAATTTGCATAGTACGGGGGAAATGCATCACTGTTTCTATTTCTCTGTCGATTTGTCCGCTTGGAAATTGTTGCCATGATTGGATGGATGGAGATGGAACAAGGTAATGACTCCTCTTCCCTTCTGCTCACCTTGTTCCTCAAACCTGAAACTAAGGGGTATGTTTACTAAACTGCGTTAGTGCAATTCGCGTTAGGAGCCGCGGTAGTGACAGAAACCCCAAATAAGGACATGGGCGGTACATCGTTACCACTAACGCGCGTTCCAAAAACTAACGAGCGTTACAGGGCGCCGTAGCGCGTTACTGCGCGTTAATCGTAAGAAGGCGTACAGACACAAAGCACGGAAACAGAGCTGTAGCACAATGGTTACTGTACTGACCGCTGTTACAGGCAGCATGGGTTCGAGTCCCCAGTGTGCCTAACGCAGAAGGCTGGCCCAGGCATCACCCTGTACATTACATAGGGAATGAGGAGGCATGTTTTTCTTTACGTGGAGTAGTGGTGTCAGAAACACATCCTCGGAGTGTGCCTAGCCACGTGCGAGGCTGTGTGCATGGCTGCGTGCGTTGGTACGGGCGTAGCCCCGTGCGTAGCTGCGTGCGTTGGTACGTGCGTACAATCGTGCGTGGGTACGTGTGTTTTTACCAGCGTGGGCACCTTATATTACAGACTCTTTAGGGTGTCTTGCACCTATGCATTATGCTAACAGATGTACGTGTGATGGCCTATGGTTTATCAGAGCCTGTGAGCAGGTGCTGGATTTTCCCAGGGTTGGATTGTGCCAGTCACACCCATGATGCACTGCACATGCAAATCAGCTGTCCACAGATGCACACCATGGGGAATGCACCCCCACAGCACCTCGGCCTGGTAGGGGGAAGTGACCATGTGCACCCCCACAGCACCTCGGCCTTGTAGGGGGTACTGACCGTGTGTTGTACTAGCACAGAGTAGCTACACACCGTCACATTGTGCGGGTACTGTGCTCACGCAGAGAGTGCAGTGAGGTGCCCAGCACCAGGTCCACAGCACCGTCCATGGCTGAAAGAGGCCATGGCACAGGTCCAAAGCAGTGTTAATGTGTGAGATAGGTAGTTTCTGCAGAACCACCTTGGATATCTCTGTCTGTTTCAGTCAGGTGTAGCCCCCATGGACCCCTAGGTGGCCCATGTACCACCACCACCACCACCCCCCATAGGCCGAGGGGGGCAAACAGGGTCTCCTAATAATAGATCCACAGTCTACCTCCCTGCAAAGGTAGCAGTAGAGGGGAACATCAACCCCGGTCCTGCTGAGGAACAGACACCCCACAGGGCAGTCAATGCAGCTCTGTACACATCCATAACACAATAGCAGACAGACATTAGGCCTGGATATGGTAAGCTGCACCCCACCACTATCTGATATGCTCCTGCTGCAAGCCATCAGCCGCTGCACCCTGCAAGCCACTCCATCATGACACATACCAGCTGCAAACAGCCTGCTAGTTAGTCCATAGTGCATGTGCCCAGTGGAGATGCATGCACCCAGAACTGGGATGTCAGCATACACAGCAAGCAGATAAATCAGTGACTGGGCCCCAAAAGAAAACCCATATCTATCACATGAAAGAAATACCATATAGCAATATGGGGGTGCCTAGCCATGCTGTGGTCACTGCACAGTCAGGGTGAGAGTGATCTCTCAGCAGGACATACTGAGGTCACCCTGTCTGTGTAGGTGGTGGCCGGGCACTAATATGTCCCAGTCAGTGCCCTATGCCCTGTGCAGATGCACCCTGGCCAGGCCACCCTGTCCAGCCTATACCCATGGTACCTTGCTCCTCATTATGCACATTGGCAGCCCAATACTGGCAACATTGCTGGCAGTGTGGGCTGTGGAAGGTGTTTGCAGCCACCACACACTGGATAGACAGACAGCCACCCCCACACCTATGCCAGCATTGTGCTACTATAGAGGTGTTCAGCAGCCATACCCACCACACCAGTCCTGGGCACAGTACAGGCATGGATATGGTACGCAATACTGTTGGGGGTCACTCCCCAGGGTGGTGAACACTATCAGAGACCAGACCTGCCGCACACACCGCAGACATCAGAATGATTGTTATGGTGGGGCTCAATGAGCAAAATGTGCTTAACGTAGGAATTGATATCTGCCAGTTATCATAGGAAACGTTTGATAGCTGTGTACCATATACCCAGGTGTAGGGTGGCATTGCTAAGGTATGCAACTGCTAGTATTGGGAGATACAGGCAGGGCCCAATGTCCTGCCTCTCCAGGAGGCATTGGCCACTGGGGCCTGTGGGTGTGTGTGTGGGTGTGTCTGCCCCTGTTGGCTGCTGCTTTACGGCAGAGTTTCCCAACTCCAGTCCTGGTGTTCCAAACACTGTTCGTGTTTTCATGCTGTCCCTCATAAATATGCATGAGCTACATCTGCATACCATGGGGGTGGTGCATAGATATGCAGCACAGGCATCTTTATTAGAGGAAGCATGGAACCTGAATGGTGTGGGGCCCTCCAGGACTGCATTTGCGGGACTCTGCTCTAGGTAATGCGCCTGTTTATGGTGTCTGTGTTTGGTGTGGTAAAATATAGGCTTATTAACCATGCGTATGTTCTCTGCAATAAAGGAGTGTCTTTACTATCACTGTTTAGTGGTGGGTAAAACTATGGGGACTGGGTTGGCAGGAGCCCCAGATGGGATTTGAATCTGTGACCCTCTGGTCTTACAGGTACTGGCTGTGTCTGTTGCACCACACTGTGGCCACAGAGACAGTGCAGTCCCTGGAGATAGGACAACTGGCTTGACGAGTCAGAAACCCTGCTCTGCACAATTGCACTGTGGGCTCATTTACCTTGTATGGAGACAAACGTGCACATGAACCTCAAAAAAGACCTCGAAAAAGGGGCAAACACCCATAACCAAGCTGGGCAACAGTGATAGCAATGGGCAACAATAAAAAACACTCCCAGGAAAGCTCCAAGAAAATGAAATGATTTTTGAAAGGGTCTACGGAGCGTAGACCCTTCCAAACATCATTTCTTTTTTTTGGAGCTTTCCTGGGAGTGTTTTTTATTGTTGCCCATTGCTATCACTGTTGCCCAGCTGAATTATAATTTTTACACTGTTTCTTGTGGTCATTAAAGTTCTATTTGACATTTTGTTCTGTGCACATGTATCACACTGCTCACGTTTTGTGGGTTTCCCCGGTTTTGCTGTACATTGCTGACGGAAATGGTTTCTCTTCCCTTTAATATGCCTTTAACGACAGGTTTTCATTCGCGTTGGAATTGAGCTCTGCAATTCAGCGCGTTGGTGTGATGGGAGCCTCTCCCCGCCCACTCTCCGCCCATTGACCCCTTCTCTCCGCCCACTCTCCACCTTCTGCGGAGTTTTAACGCGCCGCGGGGGTTTACGATCGTTAACTGCGGTTAACGCGCGTAACGTATACTTAACGATCGTTCGCACGTCTGAACGCGCGTTATGACGTGCGAACGATCATTAGGTGTACGTTACGCGCGTTATTCACGAATACCGCAGCTTAGTAAACATACCCCTAAGAAGTCCTTCCGCCTCCCATCATCACCATTCTTCAGATAAGTGTCCCGGATTTGCCTGCAAAATATCTGGTAACCTTACATATGGATTCAAGTGAAGCTTTTCCTTAATAGACTGGTTTGCGAAACTGAGCAGATACTTCCCCCCTTTGAATGCATTGGATGCTCTTCGCCTGCAGGGAAACTCAGAGACTCCAAATCTTAAAGTAAAGATCTTTTATTTTCGTCCACTGGAGTATACAGTGTGTACTTGTTTAGAGAAGTTCTACCGATCCACTAGCAACTTTTCAACCTAGTCATTCCTTTGAGTCAGTTTAAGTTGAAGAGCTTTTTCTGGAGTTTGCAGACACTGACATGGGTGAACTGGTGACTGCTAAATTTGGCCTTTTTTCTTCTTCTGGGGCTGAAATTGTCTCCCCCCCCCTCCCCCGAGCATTCAAAGTTATATCCATGCTTAGACTGACACATAAATACTGATATTTTAGAAGACTTATTCTTGCTTTGGACATCTGAAAATGGGCATAGAGATGTCTAAAGCGCATAGATGTCCCCAGAGCCATTTTAGCAACCGGCTCTGTGGATGTCCCAGGTGCGAGGATGTCTAAGTCTGAACAGGGGCATGGTGTGTGCATGTTTTGGGTGTTCTCAGAGCTTGGATGTTCTCACCCAATTTCAGTAATGCCCTGGACGTCCACTTATGCTAGCATGCATATGATGGACATCCGCACCCCATGTGTTCCTAAGGGGGGCGTCTATGTGGCCACGGGTGCAGACATCCATGACAGGGACATAGACATCCCTGGCACTTCTTGGCACATTCTGTCCTGGACGGCCCTGATGGACTTGCATGTCTGTTATAAAATGCCACTTCAGTTGTACATTATCTCCTGTGACTAACGCACATCTAGTAGCATAAGTTCTACAAAATGATTAGAAATCTGGTCTCTGCGAACAAAAAGGAACCTGCTGCAGAATCCTTAATAGAGGGAAACTGTGCCTTTTTATTCATCTGTCTGTGGACGCATCCAATACATCTTCACCATAGCTCTATCTCAGCACTGATACCTTCTTATTATTCTGATTCTGCTAAGTGATAAATGGCATCAGTGGTTAGACACAGTGCTCATTTTATTTCAGTAACCCAAATTGTTGTCTCGCTAAGCACCCTGGACAAGGACAGGATCCCAATTGCCATAAGAAGAATAAAGCCATCTTGCAAAAATAAAATCAAAGAGCCTTTCACAAGCTCCAAGTGACAGCTGTAATAAGCATGATCCTCTTTCACTCCCAACTCTTAAATTACAATATAGTAACCCTTTTCCTCAGAAATATTAAATTCAGATTAAACACACCAGGGAACATGTGCCCTGTGGCAGTCTAGTATTGTGAGAAAATTCTTACTGTAATCTTTTACACGTTCCCAGCCTTCCAACAAAATGTTGTGTCTTCTAATTGATTCTTTAAGGCAAACTATCAATGAATGTTCACTTGTTTTGAATTTGCATATTGACTTCTCTTGTGTCAGAGGGGATGGGATTATTCTGCCTCCAAGAATAGTCTGTTCTTGGCTACAGAATATATTATCACCTTCATTGTAATTTCTCTTCCTTCTATTATGCCTTTTAGTTGTGTATCCCTTCTCCATACTAGATGACATCAGCCGCATCTGAAACAGCGGCGGAAGAAGAAGAAGTTATCATGGAGAATGAGCTTGGAATCTTCAGTGGCTATCCATATCGTAAGGTCAATTTCCGGTGCACACAAAAGGCACAAATTAAAGACTTTCCCATTCAAAAATGATATACATGGACAGTTTCTGTACTTGAAAATGTACTCCTGCATCCAACACACACATTTTTTTGGCTGTGTTTTATATGAAGATAAGGGAAAATACAAATTCTGTATTTCTAAAAGAGGATGTTTACGATTCAGTTAGGCCCTAGTTTTTCAGGCAACAACTCTCACAACTGACTCCCTTTCCTGCACACTCTTTCTAGCCTCTTGACTTTCATAAGATCAAAAGAACTTCCATACTAGGTCAGGCCAAAGGTCCATCAAGATCAAAATACTGTTTTCAGCAACAGTCAATCCATCAATCCAGGTCAGAAGAACCTAGCAGGATGCTAAAAGTAGATAGATTGCATGCTGCTTACACCCAGAGATAAGCCGTGGCTTTTCCCCAGTCTACCTTATTAACAGTTTATGGACTTTTCCTCCAGGAACTTGTCTAAACTGTTTTTTTAAACTCAGCTGCACAAACTGCTTTTACTACAATCTCTGGGAATGAATTCCAGATCCTGATTTTGCATAGAGTGAAAATTCTCTTATTTGTATTAAATGTGCTGCTTAGTAACCTTATGGCATGTCTTCTAGTCTTTGTACTTTTCAGTAGAGTAAACCATCAATTCACATTTATCCATTCCACTCCACTCAACATTTTATAGACCTCTGTCATATCTCTCCACAGGTGTCTCTTCTCTAAACTGAAGAACCCTAACCTCTTTCCCCTCTTCTTCATAAGGGAGTCATTCTGTTCCTTTTATTATTTTGGTCACCATTGTCTTAATCTTTTCCAATTCTGCTATAGCTCTTTTAGGATGTGGCAACCAAAATTGTACACAATACTCAAGGTGATTCAAGGTGCAGTTGCATCACATAGACCAGTACACAAGCATTAAGAAATTGTCTGTTTTATTCACCACTTCTTTCATAATAAGTGTCAGCATTCTGTTTGCTTTTGGCCATTGTCACACACTGAACAAAGCATTTCAATTTAGCCACAATGACGCCTAGATTCCCCTCCACTTTTTAATCCAGTGCAGGGCCTAAATCCATCCATCCTTTTTATTAAATGTAATATTTATTAAAGTTTATATCCAAAATACATTCCACAAAATAGATACAAATTCTCAAAGGAAAAAATGGTTTCAATCTAAATAAAGAAAAGTTTCCAAATGAAAAAAGAATATGTAACCACAAAAGTTCACCCTAAGGGAAAAGTCACTCCCTATAAGCCATAAGGTTCAAAAGGAAAAATGTGAAAATATTGTAACCTACTCAAGCCCAGACTTGATACTCTTAACCACAAATGCTGGATATAAAAAGCACTTTCCAAATTTATGCTCTGGGATCTAGATTTATAACTTTTTATAAAAAGGCTAACAGTTGAGACTATTCCCCTGAAATTATACCATATACTTCCTGGTGTACTTCAAAAGAAAAAGAAAAACTTATTTCCAAAGCTAATGTTCTGGGTCTGAGTTGAAAAACTTATCTCCTTCAACTGGGCAATGGGAGAGACATCTGGGAAAAACATGCATCTTATGTTCATGAAACATACAAGAACTATTTAAAATAAAAAATTCAGGACCTCATCTCCCTCAGATCCAACCACAAAGGTTGAAACTAAAGTGACCCTGTTCCTCAACTCCAGGAAGGTAGACGATTTCACCTGTTAATAATGATCATTGCCCCCATCTCCTTCCCACAACCACCTAACAGTATAAGAAATATAATACCACTAAATTACATTTTGAAACTGGGATCAGCAAGAGAAGGTGCTAGACACGAGTGACCTTCGATAAAACAAGAGATGGGATTGAATGTGAGAGGATCCTGTGGGGAGGCTTCCATGGGATACACTGTATTCTTGCCATTGAGGGGGGAACCAGTGGAGGGCTTCTTGTGAAAGAGAATGGATGTAATGGGGGTATACTGGCTAAGGGGGATTGGGGGTAGCAGCAATTTAAGAAATCCAACACATGTGTGGAGGGTATTTGTACATTGGTTTTCCGCATGTGCAGTTTTTTAAAATTCATGCTTCTACTAGACATGAAGAGATACAGACATGCAGTCCTGCACCTATTTTATCCACATGTGGCAGCGCCTCTTGTAAAATACTATGGGAATTTTCTGTATTCTGGATGTGTGAATTCCCTCTCTCCATGTCCTGTCTATAATCTGCCTTTATATCACCTGGCTCATGTTATCCGCATGTTTTTTCACACCTTCAAAAAAATGTTGCAGATTGGTAAGGCAGACTTCCCTTGGTTAACTCCATGCTGGTCTTGTCTCATTAAACCACGGCTACTTATATTTTCAGTACATTTCAGGTCAGTATTTAAAAGGACTTATCTTTATAGCAGCAGTAGATATATGGCTTTATCCAGATAGTGCTGGTGCCCAGCAAGGGCACTGGGCAGACCTTGGGCATTCCTCCTATCTCTATGGACAGTGGTGATATTCAGCTGCTGTTCATAATAGCTAAGCAGTTTAATTTAGGAAAGCTTTTTTGCTAACATGGATTTAACCAAGAAAAGACTTGTCTTAACAATATACTACTTTTTTTTTTTTGCTACTATCCATATAGCAGCGGTGGTCACCACTCTCCCTGTATATTCAGCACTCCTCGCTATCCAGAAAGTGGTGCTGGATACTGGATAAATTAAACACTGCCACTGGTGATTTAAAAAAATACTGACTGCGGCATTTGAATACTGCCTGCTTGTTCTATTTAATAGTATGTATGTTTTTGCCTGGCACTGATGCGCGGTCTAGAATTTACCAGATTGCCCTGAAGTCCTATTTAAAAATTAGCATTACACTGGCCACCCTCCAGTCTTCAGGTCGTATAAATGATTCAAATGATTAGTTACAAATTACAAATAGTAGATCTTCACTTTCATTTTTTCTTCTTTCAATACTCTGGAATGTATACTGTCTGGTCCAGGCGATTTGCTACTTTAGTTTTTCAATTTGCCCAATTATATCTTCCAGGTTTAATAAGACTTCTTTTAGTTTCTTCTAATCGGCACTATTAAAATGCCATGCCTGGCATGGTGACTTTACTGGTATCACAATGTTGCATTAGTATCCTCCTTCCACCAGGTTTCTGAGAAACCTCTCATATCTACTACCTTCATTCACTGCTATACATTATGGGCCCAATATTCAAGTAGGCAGGCTATGTGCCTCTACAGCGCATAGCCCTGCCCACTCACCCCAACCCCAGATATTCAATGCTGTGGCGACGGCATTGAATATCCGGTTTTGGCACCCAGGGAAAATAGCCACAGAGCCTACCGGGTAGTGGCAATATTGCACCACTACCCAGTTAGCATCCACAGCTAAAACTAGGCAAGACAAAAGCTGGCCTAGTTTTAGCCACAGATCGCTAGCCAGATAGTGGTGCAACATGCCCCGATGCGAACAAGGGACATAGATGGGGATATTTGATGGCACTAACCATATATGTGCTGTTCAATATTCTCATTTAAGGCATTTACATGATTTACTGGGCTGTAAACCATGTAAATGTCTCTCGAATATCAGGCCTTACAACTTTCCCATCTTTCTTATTTTTGAGACTTCTAGCCTTTGTATACAGACCTTTCAGAGTATGTTTTTGTTTGTATTTACAACTTGCATAACAGCTGACAGGACTAAATATGGAATCTTTGAACTTTGCTCTATGCTTGAAGACCCCTGGGCTATTTTTACCTTTATTGTATTCTTTCTGTCAGTACACCCTAATTTCCATGTATCATTCCAGGACACCTTACTCCGTACCAGTTGCTCCTAGACTATGATTTCCCCCCCATAGTTAGTTTAAAAGCTGCTTTATCTCCTTTTATAGGTCAGTACCAGCAGCCTGGTTCCACCCTGGTTTAAGATGGAGCTTATAGTTTTGGAAAAAGCTCTCCCTTTCCCAAATATTTCCCAGTTCCTAACAAACCTAGAGCACTCTTTCCATCTTTTCCATACATTGTGACTTAAGAGCTCTGCTTCCCTCTGGGGTCCTACAAGTGAAATGGGGACCATTTTTGAGAATGCTATGTTGGAGGTTCTGGATTTCAACTTTATACATAAAATCCTAAATTTGGCTTCGAGAGCCTCCCTCTTGCACTTTCCAATGTCACTTGCACCCACATTTATCATTCTAAACGTATTGGTCTTTTATACAGAGGATGTAGCTATTATTAAGTACAATGGTAATTCCTCCAATATGCTCTAGGCAATTTACTATATAGATGTACAATATTGAAAAACTCTCTTTCGCACTTGTCTCATTCAAAATTTTATGAACTGGGTCCCAGACTTCATCGGTACGTATTTCGGGATTAACTCCCCGTTGTACTATTCTTGCATCAACGACTCCAGCTCAGGTAAGTTATCACATTCAAGTATTCAAAAAAAAATTTTCAACGTTACCATTTTTGTTTTTTTTAACCAAAAAATGAATACAATAGAGAAGGATAACTTATCTGGTTATCACGATTTTCACAGTGTTTAACTTAGTTTGCCCCGACGCCACCATTCAGCACCACATTTGCGTTTCACGTATGTTTCATCATACTGTAAAAAACAACAGATCTTCAGTGTAATGCCAAATCTAGCAAGACAATCACTTTAGCATTTTCAGCAATCTTAATGATACCTTATGAACATGCAGAGACAACTCCTGCTTGCGTTTACCGGCGTGTGTAAGATAGAGCTCAGCTTCAAAAGAACGCCGCGCATGCGGAGTAAGGTTGAACCCACCATTTAAATAGTAACTATTCTCATTCACATGACCCTGCTGGACTATCATTCAAAGACAGGCTCCCCCTTAAATGGCATTATTAAGGCCCCCAGGGGACACCATTCCTAAGCGGTAGATCCACCGTTGTTCTCTAATTATTAATGGTTATTCCCAGGATTTACCATTTTGTCCCATAAGTATTTGATCCAGACAAAAGCATCGGAGATCTTCAAAGACATGTTGATGCTGCAAACAGTGTGCTACTATCGGGGCTTCATGCACTTTGCATCGTAATCGGCTGCGATGTTCATTCATTCAGATCTTGAACGTTCTAATCGTTTTCCCAATGTATAATAATTGGCAAGGGCATCTTATGCCATAAACTACAAAAGTAGTATTACAAGATGTTGAATGGCGCAACGGATACGTAACATTATTGTATTCAAAAGCCTGAAGATTTTCAGATATAGGACATATATTACATTCGCCACAGGGATGATGTCCAATGATAGTCCCCTGTAAGGTAACAGATAACGGTCGAAGCACAGTGGGGCTTAATTTCTCCTTAAAGTTTTGATGTCTAGTCCAGACGCATCTGATTTTCTTCTGAGCTAGCCCCGGTAATGTGCTAATGACGTTAAGATGATTTTTGATGATTTTTTTAATCTGTTTACTATATGGGGAATGTTTTGTTATTAAATTGATAGTTGTATCATCCACTGGTTTCATTCTGCTGGTACACAAAAGCAAAGCCCGGTTATTATATAAAGCTCGTTTGTACGCAGAAGTGACAATCGGTTTAGGATAACCACGATGTTGAAAGTCTTGTATTAATCTACGCGCTTGTTGCTTGTAGTCTACAGAATCCGAGCAATTTCTCCTGTACCGGAAAAACTGCAAGAGTGGCAAACTATCTCTCAGTTGTTTCGGATGTCCGCTTTTGTAATGTAGAAAAGTATTCCTATCCATTTCTTTTCTATAAAGTGAGGTCACCCATCCGTTTTGTCCCCTCCTGATAGTGACATCCAGAAAACTAATAGTATGTCGATCATAAGAATGGGTAAAATTAATCGCCGGATCCAAGCTATTGAGCCAGACAAAAAACTGTTGTAAGACGGCGTCAGACCCTCTCCACAACATAAAGATGTCGTCGATATAGCACTTCCATAGCACTATATAAATTTTATATGGAGAATGAATCAGCCATCGTCGTTCATATAAATCCATGAACAGGTTGGCCATGGAAGGGGCGCTCGTGGCTCCCATAGCCACCCCAGAGGTCTGCAAATAGAATTGTTGCTCAAACAAAAAATAGTTCTGGAATATTACAAGTTCAGCCAATTGTGATGTGAACAATATAGCCTCTTCAGAAAGATCTCCTCTATTACGCAGGGTGGTAACTATTGTGTCATAAGCCGCCCTTTGTGGGATACTTGTATATAAAGCGGATACGTCCAATGTAACCAAAAATATTTCTTCATCTGCTGCCCATTTGGAATTCTCCGTCAAAAGTTGTAAAAAATGAGAAGTGTCTTTTACATCGAAGGCCATCTCACCCACCAATGGACGTAGAAAACAGTCAATGTATACCGAAAGTGGTTCCAGTATTGATCCTCTGGTGGAAACAATTGGACGGCCTGGTGGGGAGGTTAAACTTTTATGGATTTTAGGCACGAGGTATAACCTAGAGATAGTAGGGTTTGGTCTACTCAAAAATTGCCATTCTTTCTTACTAATGATTTTGTCATTCAAGGCTTGTAAAGTAAGTTGTTTAATCTGTTGACATAACCCTTGTGTAGGGTCCTCGGCAAGTTTTTGGTAGGTTTTATCATCCGATAATTGTCGCAGGGCTTCTGCCAAATATTGATGTCTGTCCAGCAATACGATGGCTCCCCCCTTGTCGGCGCGTCTAATTACAAATATCCTCTCTTGCTTGTAACTGACTCAATATATGTCGCTCAGTTCTAGACAATTCTGGATGGTCCCATTTGTTCAACGTGTGTTATATCACGTAAAACTAATTCTTTAAATAACAATAAAGCTGGGGGAATTGGTCCCGGTGGAGTCCAGGTGGATCCAGCAATACGATGGCTCCTCCCTTGTCCACCTGGACTCCACCGGCGAGTTTTTCAATATTGTACATCTATATAGTAAATTGCCTAGAGCATATTGGAGGAATTGCCATTGTACTTAATAATACCCACATTTATCATGGCATTCTACTCCTCACCACTGCTATGTACAGTCCTATCTATGTGACATGTCACCTTCGTACCAGACAAGCAAATTACCAAACGATCCTCATATACACCAGTCATCCAGATCTCTACAATCCTAATGATCAAATTGCCAAATACACTGGCAGTCCTAATCCTTACCCCCTGGGTACTGGCCCACAGAGACACATCCTCAGTGTGAGAGGACATTGCATCACCTTAAGGGCAGGCCCTAGCTAAAGAATCACTTCCTGACTTCCTCTGCATTCAGATGGCTTTTCCACTCCATGGTAGCACAGAGGCTGAAAGAGTAGATGTGGGACTACTTTATTATGTCCCTGAATGTCTGCCTACCTCAGCTTCTTCAAATCTGCTACTCTCATTCCCTGAGAGCTAGGAGCTCTATGCACCAAGTGCACATATGTAACCTCTCACCAACTGGGAGATAATCATGCATGTGGCACTTGTCGCATATAGCACTTATCACTGCTGGCCTACTGTCTTTGTCTTGATTTTTTTTGCGTTGTAAGCTATTTAAAATTGCTAAAGGAGCAGATATTTAAACTAATATAAAGATGTTTAGTGTATTGGTGTATTTTTTGTTTGTTTGTTAATGAATTTCATAGGGACTGCAATTAATTTATGATGACATGGTTACTCACACATATGAATACCTAATTGATGCTTGTTTTGAAAAATTTTGCAATTTTCAGGGAGTGAGTGTGTGAGGCTATGAAAATTGAAGCTTAGTGAGGTCATGGTGTTCTGTAGAGTCCTCTATTGAGGCTGCTGCGAGAATTATGCAAAAAAGCCTTTTGGCCCTCTGCTAGCAGAAGGAGTGTGGAATGCTGTGAAAGCTGAAGCCCAGATGGGTCATGGTGTCCTCCGGCCTTCTGCTGGTGGAAAGAGTGTGGGGTTGTGGATACTGAAGCCTGGATTGATTGCAGTGTCCTCTTGAGCACTCTGCTTGGGAAGTTGTGCAAAATATGTAGATGAGCCTGTGTTCAGCAGAGCTCATCAGTTTATTTATTTGTTTACATTTATTCACCACCACTATGAAAACTGCCCGAGGCTACTTACGAGGCTAATACCAAAAAAATCTATCAAAAATATAATACAAAATATAATTTCCCCCACCTAATCAAAACAATACCCATAAGAAAACTAAAATCCCTCTAAAATCAACATCTCAAACCATCAGTAGTGTACACCATTGCCTCATAATCAATTCCCAACAACAAAACTAAATCCCCTCAAAAAAACAAATAGACCAGGCTCCATATCTTCCAGAATTAAACAAAGTTTGAATATTTAACATCTATACCCTCTGGCCTCAAGATGGTAATTTTATAAGTGTTGCCTAGATTTGTATATGCATTTCAGCCCAGAAATTACAGTATTTTAGTGGTGCCTGTGTGTAAGTAGCTACTTGCGCACATAATGTAGTTGATCGCTGTTCTGTAAGTATGCATGTGTAGGGCCGGAGTGTGTGCAAAGTTTTACAAATAAGTTATAAAATACTATAACTTACACACATTCCTGAATAATCTAGATATAGGCATTTATATCTCACATAGGGCAGGTGTAAGTGCTCGTGCCTAGGTAAAAGCATGTTTTTGACCACTTATACCCTTATTTTATAAAGTACACCCATCTTACTTTATAAAATAGGCCTGCAATACACATGGAAAATGTGTGTAAATCTACGTGACCCTTATAAAATTGTCCTCCATGTCTAACATGATCCAAACGCTTTCTGACATGGTCAAACCATGGTCTTAAATAATTTACAAAAGCATAAATAATTGGACTCCAGTATAACAGAATCTGGCAGATTATTCTACAAAGTAGGAGCCAGTAAATGTCTTGTAAGTAAGTAGATGCCTCTTCTTAACTGATGGCACAAAGAATAGCTCTTTTCTAGCTGAACACAACTTTTCCAAAGAAGTGTAAGGAGCTACAAGGTCTGCAAGATGTTGGAGGCCATCACCTGATCTAGCCTTGAAAACCAACATTAAGATTTTAAACCACTCTCCATATTTCATTGGTAGCCAGTGGAGTTTTATCAGTAGGGATTTAACATGATCTCAGTGGCCAAGGCCACCCAGTACTCAGGCTGCATATTCTGTAACAGTTGCATCTGCCGCAAAGCAACTTTAGGTAACCCCACTAACAGCATATTCCCGTAGCCTAGCCTAGAAATGACCAAAGACTGAGTTACAACTTGCAGCAGGTCAGTAGTCAGATAGGGTCTCAATTGGTGGATCATTCATAAATAAAAGAAGACTGATTGAGCCAATTTTGAAAAGTGCCCTTATATGCCCTTACTCCTTGTATTACATAGGTCGTACCACTCGGCGTGTTAAGATTCGCTTGGGTGAACATGCCTCTCGGTTCCGTGTGAAGACTCTTACAGCACCTCTGGTAGAGCACTGTTTACAAAGAACACACACTTTTGATCAACTTCATTGAAGAATTTTGGATGGTATTCCGCTGGACCCTAGGGGAGGAGATCGGATTTCTAAGCTACAGAAGTTAGAACAAAAATGAATTTTTAAACTGGGGACAGTCTCTCCCTCCGGTTTAAATACTCACCTGGGATGGTATAGCATCATTTGATCTGCTGTTTTCAGGTTTTTTGGCTGAATCTGTTTTAGATCATGGCTTCTGTAATTTATCCAACCAATAGAAATGAGGGGTCCCCTTTTTCAAAGGGTTCTCCATGTTCGATTGGCTGAAGCATGTGTCATCATTCCTCCTCTGATTACCCACCCTGGCCGTTGGGAGCTTTGACTATTTCATCAGCATTTACGTCACACGCCAGTTCTTATAAAAGTTGAACGGCTCTGCTTTTTGGTTATTGAAGCTTTTACTACTACAGGATCCGGTTTAACCTGATGCAGGGTCATGTTTTTTTCTGACCCACAACGTGCCACGTCGTTCATCGTAGACTCTGTGGTGTCTTTAAGCTTATGGACAAAGCTCATAACATACAGCTAAGTGTTTTAAATTTGTTACACTGCTTCTGAAATAAATAAAAGGAGCAATCACGGCGAGGGGAAGGATTTGATTCCTCCTTCTTTAGAGGATTGCTCCGACAAAAAAATAATAAGGGGTTCTTTTCTATCACGTTGGGGTTTTTTCTGATCTGTTGTGTATTTTACCCTGAACGGGGGTTTATTTGTATTTTTTGGTAATTTTGAAAAGTGGGCATCAATAGGTACAGTATCTCTGTGTCAAACCAGATGCCAAGATTCCTTGCTGTACTTTGCCAATAATGTAGCTTAAAGGAAGATTCTTACACTTTGCTCCTATATAAATTCAACTGTAGCACATTCATCTCTAATCAGCTCTTAACTGCAGACTGTTACCAAATGATGTCAAAAGGTGAGCTACAAAGGAAACAATACATAGAGCCCAATTCCAGAACACGCACGTCTGGCCTGCAGGCACGTCCAAATTAAAAACAGGCCCAATTTAAATGTGATTCTGCAACAGTGGGGATAGACACACCCGCAGTTTCAGAATCGAGGACATAGTGTGGCACAAACAAAGCACTATGGAGAATGAGACACGGCTATATGCAGCAAATGGTTTTGTATGTCCTCACGTTCACTGTATTCTAACAATATAGACGTTTTCGATCCTGCCTGTCTCCGCTACATACCCACGATTGGACATGCCCCCCCTGTAAAACATGCATCTCCTAAGCTGCTCTCTCACTGACAGTGTGTGCTGATGCAAACTGCACATGAATACTGATGATACATAAATGTTGATGCAAACTAGACTATACATACCAGTCTGTTGCATGCACAAAACACTGCAAAATAATCTTAGTGCACTCTAAGATATTATAAAAGCAGGTAGAAAGCGATATGTTTGTCATGACATACCTTGCATCACAACATACATAGCAGTAGAAGGCATACTTAGTCATGCTTGCTTTGGTCATCTCTGAAAACAGTCTGTACAATGCTAAGTATCAGGCTAAAGAAAATCAGAAGAGGTTCTCCATAGCGAAATGTCAAAACACATCCCTGTCACTAATAAGGGACCATCAGAATGGAGCATTCAACAGTGTAAACAGCACTAATGCATGCCCAAAGGCACCATCATCGCTCTCTACCAATGTGGGAAAAAACACAGGAAGCATGGCTACATACCCATGTAATGCCGGCATATATCCCAATAAACGATGGCTACTCCATATCCTTTCTTACCAATTCGGGAAGCCATGAAATCATGTAGCCAGGTGGGCATGCTTACACTAAGGAAACTTAACAAACAAAAAACTCCAAACGATGGAAGGTAACTTAAAATCCACAAAATCACTCAAAACCTCCCTACAAAAGGTTAATACCCCATGTACAGCACTGCGTATACCTTATAGCGCTATATAAATGATTAATAGTAGTAGTAATAAACCAAAAACTATATATAGAAAAGAGTGAAAGAACCATCAGAATGAAACTGGGGGCTTAAACTCAAGAGATTAAACTCCAGCCAGCAATAACATGTCACCCATTGCTCCCTTTATCAGTCATTAGCTCAATTTCACTCATGAGAATTCCAAACACCATTTAGTGTAAAAACGTTTTTAATTTTATTTAATTTCTCATAAAACTATAATGAACTTCAAATCTGTCTATGCTATACCACTGTCATATATTGAAAACTAGAGTAGGCATAGAGAGAAACTCATGGTAAGTCCATTCTTCATAATGTCATCGTCAACTAAGCTTAATACATATGTCCAAAAGAAATATCCTTCAGAAAACTTTGCAATCAATGGAAATGTTTCAGCAAGTGTCCAAAATCATTCACAGCAATTATTCAACTTACGGCATATGTCTGGCAACATCCATTTAAAAAATTCTTGTCGGATAGAAAACACAGTGCTTCTTAACTGGTAGAAATATTACAGAGGGTGCCTAAAATCATTCACGGTGATCACAGCACCCATTGAAGAAGAAATATTTTTCTTGGTCGAACAAAAATGTAATGTTACTTAGCTGTTGAAAATAGTTCAGAGTGCGTGCTCAAAATCCTGGCAGTTACATACAACTTGCTAGTTCAATGTGCTCACAAACATGTTCTCCGTAGACAAGAATGCCTTCCATGTTTGTGAGCACACTGAACTGGCAAGGTTAGTTCATTCACTCTTTTCTATATATATTTTTTGGTTTATTTGGGTATTATCGTTTTGTAGGGAGGTTTTGAGTGTTTTTATATGAAGGAAAGAGCATCCCCTATGTTCACCCAAGTTTCTGTCATGCTAAAAACATCCAAGGTATATTTCTAAACAAGGTCCCTGACTAAGTAGGGGTTTATTCATTAAACTATTTACATTTAAGAGGCCTACTGAATAGAGTGAAACTTTATTGATGGCTTTTACCTGCTTAATTGGATATTACTCAGTTTCTGGGAAATTCAGCATTTCTACATTTTTTGCACAAATCTCTCATTAATGCAATATGCTTGAGTTCACAGCTATATATTTATACCATGACCTATACAAATAGGAATTGACTGCACTTTACTTACACACATTGCATTCCACTTCAAGTAGCAGCAAATAAACTGCTCACAAATTTTCTCATCTTGTTTCAAGTAACAGCCAGAAAAAAAAAAAGAAAAAAAAGCATCCACGTTCTCTTGCCGAATATTAGTTGAACTTATTCACCTCATCCAAAACTAACAGATATTTACAAACTACCTCAATATCAAGTAAGAATTAATTTTGTAACAGTCAAGCATAAAGAGAGAATGAAAGGCCAGACACTGATGAGCACACAAAGGTAGGTCAAGCTGAAAATCATCTGCCCTGAAAAAGTATTCTAAGTCGAAAGTACAAATAATGGAGATCACTTTAGAAGCATTACATGTTCAAAAGTTATTTGCACATGCCAATTGCTCTATATATGTACATATAGATTATAGAACAGGCGCTACTTATACAGTACATATGTAGAGATTACTTGTATTTTGCAGCTAGAATCAGCAGCACCATCCAGTGTCCCTACCAAGAATTGTCAGACTTAAACAGGATAAGGACTGGTACTGTCCAGAATCCTGGGAGGTTCCCCCTGCCTTTAATTTTAGGATGGGAGGAGACCCCTTGAGGAGGGAAAGCCCACTCTGTATAAAAACATTATTCAAAGTCAGTTTCCTATCTTTGGCTCTTAAATCATTACACTATGCACACATCCAAGTGGGTATTTGCCCTTAGGGGCAAGTGCCTCTGTTACACAGTCAGGGTATAGCATCTACCTAAGAGGAAGACCTACATCAGCCACCCTAACAGGCAAGAAGAAGTAAAAGAAGCTTGGAGTCACTGCACAATTGCAAGGGGGTGCTCAGTCTGAAGAAGTGGGTACCTGCAGAAGTCTGCCCTGAACATCCTTAGATGGAGAAAACTAACACTAAATATGAAGAATCAACAAGGTGCTTAAATGAAGGGAAGTGAATCCTTTCAGTATCGGGGAACATAAGGCAAACAACCCTAAGCCCAAGTGCTTTGATGATAGAGGAGAGGGAGGATAGAAAGACTAAGTCAGTAATTATTTAAAGCTGATTAATATTTTGAATTAGGGTTGGACAAAAGTAACGTTTAATATAGAATACAGATTGTGGAAGGAATGACGTAAAAACTCTTCTTGTGATGGACGAGATAATTTTAAGTGTTTATACCATAGCTATTGTTTTCTTGCCCTGAAAATTGTTAAAGTTGTTTATCAGTGACCCTAATTTTAAGTAAATCGTTGGTTCAGAACACAGACTTTTGGCCTGGACTCTAATTATTGAGAAGGATGAATGAGTGTGTGTGAAGTACCTAAACCTTCAGTGTTGATTGCCGCAAAGGTGATACTTCCTCCCAAGTCTGAATCTTGATACCTAACACTCCAAGAGCTCAGAGAAATTCTGGCTAATAGCTCCCTGGACTGATGTGCTCCCTTGTCTGTCTAGCAGTTCTACAGCATCTGCCCGGATTGCTCAGAAAGGGGGTTACATGTATATGCCAATGGCATGTACAGATTGCAAGGAAACATGTTGTGGACATGATTTGGGCAGGCCTTTCAAGTGTACATGCATCTAGGATTTTTGAACGGCGATATGCAAATACCAGGGAAAATGTCAAGTCACACATAAGCGTCAGGTAACTTTTCATATGGACCTCAATTTTGAAAGTCAGCTTGTGAGGGAATTCTGCTTTTCTCTCTGTGGTTAACATCCACCTTGAAATGCAAAAAAATTGAGATTTGAAGCTCAGCTCTAGAATTGACCCCTCTTAAACGTACAGTTTGAAAAATATGCCACGTATACGCGCAAGTAGCAAAACTTGCTTACGTGTGAAAGTGGCACTACTTCCAGTACAGAGCCCTAAGTGGTGCTGCTCTTTTTTTTGTAGATTTACTTTTGCAAAATGGCTTTTTCCAACGTATGTCACGTCAATGACATTTATTCTTTCTGCTATCCGTTTCCAATCACAGGTTATCAGATGGCCCTTCTCCCTCCACCCTTCAGCAGTACCAATGTGCAAATAGATATCATGCCATTAGAATGATTTTTTTCATTTTTACCTAGTCACGTTGGCTGTTTGGAGTGGAGGAGTAGCCTAATGGTTAGAGCACTGGCTTAGTAATCAAGAGACTACGGTTTGATTGCCACTAGCACTCCTTGGGCAGGTCACATTACCCTCCATTTCCTTGGAAGAAAGGCCTGGCAATCTACTTCTGATCACAATGTCAAGAAAACCCAGGAGCTGCTGGGTTGCCAGGAGTCTGCACCGTCTCGAAGGCTTGCATTGCATTTGTTTATCTGTAATGTTTTTATTTCTATTTTGTTGTTCTCTGCTTTGAATGATTGTTAATTGTTAACAGCAGACTGTAAGTATTTAAATAAGTGTGCAAGTATTTTTATCCGTACCAAAAGTGGTTTTGAAATTGAGCCTGACAGAGATTGAAGCAGAGGCAAACTCAGAATGTTCTGATTTATCTGTGATGATTTGCAGCCTGCTTCAATTTGATTCAGATGATGTGGGCTGAAGATTATTAATGGATGTGTATCCAGGAGTCTCTGTCCAATTCCTTGACTTATTATGGGTCTGAGGTTGCTTTATTACCTTTTCAAAATATGTAATCCTCTATGGGTAGAAACAAACTCTACAACTCTGCAAAAAATGTCAGAATTTGGCCTGCATGGGCAAGAGTCATCAACAGTGTAGACTATCAGTTTGGCGAGGGGGAGAGTTTGTGCATCATAAAAGTACAGACCTCGAGGAAATGTCTGGAAGCATCAGGAAAAACAGTGCAAACAGGTCTTGAGCGGAATAAAAGTGTTGTAATATCATTCCTCTTTGAGGAGCTTTCCAATCTCTGGGCCATCATGTGAATACTTCTGCTAAGGCCCTCCAGAAACGGACTGAGATCATCACCTCCTTTCACATATGCTGCAATTTTAAGTCCCCACCAATCACAGCTAGAAGAGGGAAAGACTCTGTCAAGAAGCTCTCTTGGGCAAGTATAATGAGGAGCATTAGCAGTAAGTTTGAGAGCCTAAGATCATACTCCACATACCCTGGATTAAGAGCAAAACTAACCTATTTGAAGACATTTCTCCTGTGAAAGATTCCATCACCCTGTGCAAAGCAGAAAAACATGCTGTTTTCTGACTTATCCGAACACTAACATCAAAAGGGAAACTGAAGCAAAGGTCAATCTATTTTCATTGAATGTTTGCTGTTTGAACATCTGAGGTAATTTCACCATATCATATGAGACCCCTCGTCTAAACCAGAGAGTCAATGATACTAAGCTGGAGCCTAGCCTAGGAGTGCTATTGGCATTTATCGTCTGTCATCGAGTTCAAGGCTGAATCTCCACATACTTCCCAGCCGAGAGTTTCTTCCCATGTCACCCACCAAACAAGTAATTTTTTTAAATAGATACTCTCTGGGGAGTTTCCCTTTCCAAATTGTCTTTCAGGCCTGCAAGTACTTTATACTAGTGGGCTTGCAAACTCTGCATGGAGGCTTAAGTCCACTTCAGAATGAATAACTTTGGATGAAATGATCTTAGGTCCTTTCTTACAATTTAGGAAATACCATTATTGGCTGTATTTGCATTTAGACAGACAAATGCATCAGTCATGTCGTTTTCCTGCAACATTTGCGATATCTTCAGACAAAGACTGAAAGAGACCTCTCTAGAAATCAAGCCTATGTGAGAACCTCACTAAAATAAAGGCTCTTGCCTCCGCGTGTATAGTTAGAATTTACTGTTAAAGCTTATCCCCTTCTGGAGATTTCTGCATTTAAGTAATAAATCCTGACATGGATGCTTGGCTGCCTGCTTTGGGAATTAAAAACTAAGCATATAGAGAGCTAACTACAAACCCCGAAGTGGATTACGAGGATTAAACTCTTAAAAATGCACAGGAAGTGCTGGATTGACTTTCTAGTCAGCAACATAAGGGTTAACTCTTGCTTATGAACAGCCTTCTGTGATAGACTGGAACCTCCTGAGTGTTTTTGAATTCAGTTAGTTGTGGTCTGGCTGGTTTTTGGATACAAGGCATTGCAAGACAAGAGGTGAGAGGAGTTGAACTTCAGACCCCGTTCAGAGGTCCAAGACTTCTTTGGATTTCAGAAAGAAAGGCATTGCTCTGCCTGAGCTCTGGGTCAGAGATAAAAGGACTGATAGCCAGCATTTGCTGTCAGCACTGCAACTCAAAATCTCCCTTGAGCCTAGCATTACCAGAGATTATATAGGTGAACTTCCATCCAAAGGTAAATCTGTACAAATCTCAGTTGTACTTCCAAGGACACAGAAAGAAACCCAAAATAGAACTACATATGGCTAATTCTAAGGCTTGGCAATAATTCTTCCAAACAGTGAGGCCTTACAGTAACTAATTTAGAGAAATCAGGATTGGCCTTTTAGGAAAGTACCAAGAATTCTTGAGAGGACTGGGACTGCATTTTGATCCAATTAGAACCTTTATTATTGGCGTATAGTACTTTAAAACACTGATAGCAATTAACTACTTACCCATTCTTGTTAAGTTAAATACTTGTTTGATTTCTGTTGCCAGAAACTTGTTCCAAATCCAATTTGCACATCCAACATGTCTATTTTTCTTTTGCTAATTCACTGTGGAAAAGTTTTTGTTATTGAATGCTGTGATTTCTGTTTGTTTTTTTTTTGTCCTTGTAAATACCTGTATATATTTCTGGTGAACTGTTTCTTAGTTTACGCTAGTAAAGATAAAGGTTTTGTTTAAACACTTTGGGGATCATTCTGTACAGGTTGTCCCCCACCTCTACGGCCTGCCAGAATCAGGGTGTGCAGCGGTAGACCCGATTATGATCCCGCGGGGGCTAGGTGTACCCGTGGGATCAGAATTAGGTCTACCGGCCTAGACATGCAGGCCGTGGCCAGATTCTGTTCGGCCGGACATTCTCCAGCTAGCCCAGCCTGGATCCTGAATGCAGCGGCGGCGGTGGCATAGTGTCCTGTTGCCATCCCACCGCAGCACCATGAAGCAGCAGCAATCGCCAGCCGAACCCTGGAATCTCCTTTCCCCACAGCCCCGACCCCTGATCAGGCCTTCCATGGTCAGGGTCAGGCAGCGGGGATCCCCCTGCACCCCTTACCTCCTTTTTCCGGCTCAGATCCCGAATCTGCTGCCATCCAAGGGGACTTATTCTAAGTCCCCCGTTTACATGGCCGATCCTGGATGTACAGGGCCGACCTCAGAATCTGCACTGTATGTCTGGGGTATGACGCCATCCACTGCCCACCCTTGCACCTCCCTCGGCCTTCCACCTCCCACCATGAACAGAGCTCCCCGCACAAATCGCATCTACGTGCAGGGAGCTCCATTCTGCCAGCGCGATTCAGGCATTTAGCAGGTCTGGATCGGTCATCGAGATCCGCTAAATGCAGTTCAGAATGACCCCCTTTCTGTTCGTTTTCATTCTGGGTACAGCACACTATATCGCTGGATTCAGTAATCTACTATTTCAGTTAAAACTATCCAATCTCTCTGTAACTGATAGAAGACTTGAAACCTTGACTTCTAATGACTGGGGCGCTTATCTATAGCACAAAAAACCTCCAGCCTCCTGAAGGTGTCTCGGGGTCTGTCTCCTGTGGGTTGCAAGCAATCGCAGAGCAGATAGGTGTAACCCAGGGCTGCCCTATCGTAGCTCATAGATTCACGGACAAGGCTGAGATAATATTGCGCTATGTTCATAAAGGGTTTTATGCATCTATGTTTATTTATTTATTTAGACAGATTTGTATACCACCTTATCCTACAATCAAAGTGGTCACATCACAAATGGAGGGTTACATTTAACATGAGGGTACTTAACAACATTATACAATGAACTCGTATGTCTAGTTGGGATACTATATGCAAGTATATGTGCTCAAAATGCAGTTTATAAAATTGCCCTCACATAAAAGCACACGCAGTGATAAGAACACATGTAGTTTTATACGAATCAGGTGTAGGCATGTTCAGGGGCAGAGTCGTAATTTATACTTGTACTTTATAAAACAGACACATTCATACGTAATTTACATACCAACATTTACACCTGTTCTAAAGCAAATGAAAATGTCTTCAGTTTCATTTTAGCCATGTTTTCTGCAGCTTTTGTGGGGAACTCAATAAAGCTGCATAGATGCCTATGTGTCATGGTTACAGAATAAATTGTAGATGACGGCAGATAAAACTGAAATCATCCACCCAGTAGAGCTGCTAAGGCATAACCTGAGGAAAGGGACCTCAATCATCTTCAAACATATTGCACTTGATTAGGTTCCCAGTTCACTGTGGGACCAGTCAAGCTGTCTTCTTGCTGCAACCAGTCCAGGGCTCCTCTCTGTACAGCAAATCCGTATTTGGTAAGTATTTGTGGGGGGGGGGGGGGGGGGGGTTTTTTTTTGTGATTTTAAGCTCTTTTAAGAGGTGTTTTGTGAATCAGCAGTCCTTTGTGAGAAAGAATCATGGCATATTTATTTTTATGTGGATAACTGGCTGGTTTGGGGCAGAATTTGGCTTCCTGTTATGGATGCAGCAACATTTTGTAGTATTTTGTGGAAGTGAAGCGATCATTATTTTGTTCATGTCAATCATCGATATGTATTATTGTATTATTGCTGTAGGATTTTTTTTGTTATTGTAATCTGCTGCCAGTGCTCTGGAATGCTGGAACTCTATAGCCCTTTCAGTTGCACCTGGATTAATAGACAGGAGGTCTTTTCATGCGCTGTTCACTTAGCATTGATAAGCGCCCATGCTTGACAGTAATTAGGCTGCTTTGACTTTGCCCGTTTATGGTTGTTAATGTTTGTAGCTCGTAGTCAGCTTTCCATGAGGCTGCCACCATATGACCCCTTCAGGTTTCAGCATCTAGCTTGCACTATATTAACTTTAAGGGGGGGGGTGCTGTTTTATCCAGTTTTTTTACAAGGTGGGGCTGATAAGTCTCTGGCCTTCTAACGAAATGGAAGCCTACGGGTACCAAATAAAACAAAACTGCAGAGATCATGTGGACCTCCTTAACTTTCTGTTTTGTTACAAATGCCAGACAGGGCCGGTGCTAGGGTTTCTAGCGCCCCACCCCCCTGCAACCTATCAAAGCCCCTCCCTCATTATTATTAATATTGGCTACACCCTACCCTCCTTTTTCCCAAAAGCGCTTTGTGATTTTTTCAAGCAATATTTAATATTTCTCCTTCAAATCCAGTGTTGAAAGAAAATTGCAGCCAAAGAGCAAATGCATAGGCAAAATAAAAATAATTAGTAGTAAATACTTAGCATCATACAAACAGGCTGTGATAGTCCAAAATAATAAAATTTGATTCTGGTATTCTCACTAACAACAACATAAAAATTCTCCAGTGCCTGGCATATTGTGAACTAATATAAAACAGTGCAAAAGTCACTGAAGATCTACAAGGCCAAATCTACCATACCTTACCAGCATACACTTCCAAAACTCATACAATAAGGGGCCTATCCAGAAAAATGCAGCACTATAAATACTGCAATGGGCCCCAAAACATCCATATACCTATTTGAAAAGCTGCACAAGTCAAATTACTATAGTACAGATCCCTACGTGCATACTCCATGTTAACAGAACACCTGGCCTTGGTTACACATTCAAAACACAGATCCTCACCAAGTACAGAATAAGTGACCACAACCTAAAGCAAAAATAAAAATATGTAGACAAAAATTAAACGGAAACTGCAAGAAGCCAGACTCCGCATGAAGTGCCACACCAGATAAGAGATTTAGTTCCCCATACTGTGTGAAATATAAAGATAGCGCAAAGTCCATTCAGTAAATTGAAAATAAAATTATTTTTTCTACCTTTGCTGTCTGATGACTTTTGATCATGATGTTCCTAATCTGAGGTTTCTGTTTTCCTCTGTCTTCTCTTAACTCTCTTTCTATGGTCTATAGGTCCATCTGCCATTTTTTGTCTCTCCTTTTGCTTTCTTCTTTTTCTTCCATCAGCCTTTTTCCAGTATCAGTAACCCTCCCCAGTATCAGCCCCCTTTACAGCCTCCTCTCCCAGTACCTTCCAATGTCAACCCACTTGCATTCCCAGCACTGCCACTGGTGTCTTTTCCCTTCCAGTCCCCCTCCTTCCCCACTGTCCAGCCCTTCATCCAAATACCATCCCAGGTATCAGAGAACTTCCAGTCCCTGTGCCCTCTCGCATGTCAGCTCCCTTCCGGTCACCATCTCCTCTGTCCATCCATCTTCTAGTGCCATCCCCAGTTGTCAGCTCCCTTCCAGCCCCACCTTCCCTCCAGACCCCTCCTTTCCTTCTTTTCCTCTCCCTTCCAACCCCCCATATCAGCTGTCTTCCAGCCCCCCCCTCCTATTACCCAGCCACCTTCCAGCCCCATCCCCAAGTGTTAGCTCCCTTCCAGCACCCCCCCATGACAGCTTCCTTCTGACTCCTTTCCTTTCCTTCCCTCCCTTCATTGATTCGTCCCTCAGTAAAAAAGCAGCCGTGGGAACATTTCTCTGTTCCTGCAGCTCCACTATCTTTTAAACTGCTGGACCGCGGAGTTTCTAAAGGCAAATGCTGGAAATGCTGCGGTCCAGCAGTTTAAAAGAGAGCAGATTTATGGGAATAGAGAAATGTTCCCGTGGCAGCTTTCTTTTCTGAAGCGGTGGGTGGCAGGCAGTTAGCAATGGTGCCCCTGTTGCTGGCACCGTCCTGCTGCACTTACCTGGCTTTCCAGATAGTGCCGACCCTGAGGCCAGAGACTTATCAGCCCCCCTCATAGCCCTGATAGGGGAGTTTTTACTCCAGCATCTTGATGATGATTTGTTCATTTGGCTCACATATTTGGGTTTTTTTCCACCTCGGCTATCTTTCTTTACAACAATGGGGAAAGTCAACACTGTGCCATACCTAGCCCTCTGTGAGTGGTGCAGTCACACAGGGTGCAAAGAAATAGGGGCTCATTTGGGGCTGGTGGCCTCCTGCCCTTGCCCATCCACTGCTGCCTTTAGTGTTGCCTTGGCGATGGCGGTGGCAGCGGCAGCAGTGACATCCAATTGAAAAAAACTCCATGGGTCTTTCTGATTCCGTGCTTGCAGGTTGGTCTGATCCCTCCCTCCTCTGACAAATGCCTGTGTCAGAGGAGGAAGGGACCAGACCAGCCATTCAAGCGTAAAGTTGCAAAGACCTGTGTTTGAATAGCTGGTCTGGTCGCTCCCTCCTCTGATGTGAGCATACATCAGAGGAAGGAGGGATCAGTCCTGCATGCAAGCGCAAAGTTGGAAAGAGCCACATTTTTTTTCAATTGATATTGCCAAGACAACACTAAAAGCTGCTGCGGCAGCGACTGGGCAAGGGAAGGAGGCAGCGCAGGGGAGAGCCAGCTAGATATGGAGGTAAGATGGGTAGATGCATGGGGCAAATGACAAACTTGTGATTCGGTGAGAGGTGAGCCCCAGATGTGCAAGTCGCACAGGGTGCATTTATAGCTTGGTACGGCCCTGAGTGAATACAATGTTTTTTGATACAGGGTAACGGGTTTTTTTCTGTCTTTTTTTCTACTTTCCCCCCTTTTTTCCTCTTTTCCTCTCTCCTTCCCCCTACCCCTCTCCCTCCATTTTCTTTTTAACTTTCCCCTTGGGGTTTTTTCCCCTTCTTTTCCTCTTCTCCTTCCTCTTTTTCTCTCTTTTCTTTCCTTTGTTTCTGTTTTCTTCTGTCTTTCCCTTTTCTGTTTTTTCTTGGAAACAATTTGGAGGTTTTTTGTTTTCGTTTGCTTTGCTTTTTTGGCTCCTAGGTTGTCCTTCCAGCATAAAGCAGCATCTTCCTGAGTCCAGGAGATAGATCTTTAAGCTATAGCCCCTGGCACATATATTGTGTACCTTTGCTAGTTATCCGTGGTCCATCTCCTAAGCTTTCTTCTGTGCATACAGGAGTATTTGTTTAGCATTTCAGCTTTTTCCTTATTATTTTCCACATATTGGATTTCAGCATGCTTCAAGTTTTAGAATACCACCTCTGGTCTTTCTCCATTCTCAGATATACCTGAAGAAGGACTTGTCACCCCATGTAACATCTTTTGCCATATGTTCTTCAGTCCTTGCTTTTGCCTTCCTGATTTCTTAATGTCTCTCAATTTTACCTGATATTTTTTTTCTATTTTCTTCCTTTTGTTATGCTTTGTATGTTGCGAACATGTGGAGCCCAATTCCATAATGTGCACGTCCAGCCTGCGTGTATGTCTAAAACAAAAATGGGCCACCTTTGAACTTAATTCCATAACCACGGGTCTGGACATGCCAGCGGGTCCGGAATCGGAGAGATAGATGTGTTCAGCAGGCATGTGCAAATGCTTTTCAACCGAGTCCATGCCGCAGACACTGGGAAACATTTTGGAGGACCCTGCACCCAAGTATTCTGAAACGTTACACATTTGAGTTCTTGCCCTTCCCCATTATGTACCCACAGAGGCTACGCTCCTAAGCTGCTCATCACAGACAGTAGTTTGCTGATGCACACTAGACATAAATACCAATAAGAAATGACAGCTATCTGCAACCTAGAACATATACCAGTCGACCCCCCCCCCCCATGCCCTGAAAAGTGTTAGGTAAGTCCAGTGCACCCCAATAAGTCCAGTGCACCACAATCGGGGCTCTCCACCCAGACGCCTTCAGCCCAATCGGGGCTCTCCACCCAGACGCCTTCAGCCCAATCGGGGCTTGCCACCCGGACGCCTCCAGCCTCTCACCTGCCCAATCGGGGCTCTCCACCTAATTTAAAAGCAGGGCACTAGCAAGCGCGCCCGCGCCTTGCGGGCCTGCGCCTGAGGGCCTCACCAGAGGGCTCTTCGGCATGGCCCTTAGGCGGTGGCCACGTACTCTCCAGGATCCGTTAAACAGCTGGAGAACAAACTGAAAACCAGGACTCAAACCAGGACGTAAAATGCAGGTACCATTTAACTCTACATAGCTAGATACCCAATCGTTGCTAGGTAGTTCCACATTACCCTCAGATACACCCACCAAACATTATACGTGATGCCTGCTCCATTAACAACCGAGCCTAGCTCGTCGTTCTAACCCTACCTGCTTCACGACCCACTGAGAAGAAGTCTCGTGAAGGCCCTCCGGCCACATGCACACTTACGACTGTACTCCTTTGACTACACTCCCTATTTGCTATACTACATCCTGTATATTGCCTGTGTCCCCTGTACTGCCTGACTCCATACAGTACTGCATCGCTGTACCATTGCGCTACCATATTGTCCCATCCCAATAGCACACTCTTTACCCATGCATAATTACCCTGCATTAGACTGCTTTACTGCTTGCCCCTGACTGTGCTATATGACCCTGCCCACAATTGCACTATAATGTTTGCATATGCCTATGCTATACCGCATGCCCATGATTGTGCTGCTTAAATGGCTATACTGCTCTGCCCATGATTGTACTACTTAGATTGACATACTGAATTGCCCATATTTGTGCTGTTTAAAATTGCTATACTGCTTTACCTATGATTGTGCTGCTTGACGGCTACACTGCGCTACCCATGATTGTGCTGCTTATATTGATACACTGCGCTACCCATGACTGTGCTGCTTATACTGCTACACTGCGCTACCCATGATTGTGCTGCTTATACTGATACACTGCGCTATCCATGATTGTGCTGCTTATATTGATACACTGTGCTATCCATGATTGGGCTGCTTATCATTTACCGTATTTTTCGCACCATAAGACGCACCCGACCATAAGACGCACCTGGTTTTTAGAGGAGAAAAATAGGAAAAAAATATTCTGAACCAAATTTCCCCAAAATACTTCCTCACGATCTCCATAGGTGATAACAAAGGAGACCTAGGGAAATTCAGAAACCGCAGGTTACACCGACGGACCTGATTTTCCAGATATTCCAATTTTGCTGATAGAAACAGTTCTGTCCTTAATGTGAGCAGCAGCCAAGTCCTTAAACTGCCCAACATCCTGTTCCAACCTGGAGATTCTCCCAACTTGTTCATCCTGGACACCAGTGAGGTTAGCACAAGTTAATTTAACCACCAAAAGCTCAGTACTCACAGACCCCAAAACATTACGGAGGTGTTCAGTGCTGCCAGGCCTTCCCACAGCATTTCCATTGTGATCACTGCAGGTGTCGCCAACATGCCGACACCCGAAAGGACCTCCTCTTGACCAAGTACAGCTGCAGTCTTCCCCTCCGATGGCACATCTCCCACAACTACCTTCTGCTGCACCTTCACGCCAGGAGAAAGAGATAATGCCACTGAAACACCTCCTACACCTTCCTTCCTTCAAATGTGTGCTCACAGGCAAACCTCAGGAAGCGCTGTTCTAGCCAGTGAAAAACCTCCGGGTTGCGGTGGAGGGGTACGCTGCTCCGGAGAGAGCCAGATACCCGGGACGCTTAGGGACGATGCTCCTCCTGCCGCCCCCGCCGCTCTAGCGTCACCGCTCCAGCGTCAGCCACAAAGCCGCACTCTCTCAAAGTTCACTGACTTGAGGGACCCAGCAGATCAGGCCCAGAAGGTAAGCCTGCCTGCTTCCGTTTTCTCCGCCCCATGCTACCAACAGTAGAGAGCGCACCTCAAGACATAGGAAAAAGACAGTCTGAGGAAAACTAAAACTTCTTCTATTCGCACCATAAGACGCAGGCACTTTTCCTCCCACTTTTTGGTGAGGAAAAAGTGCGTCTTATGGTCCGAAAAATACGGTATTTACATTCTCTTATATACTGCGCTATTCTGCATCAGTGCGGTTTACATTGAACAAACTGAAATTACATTGAATAGGGCATTATAACTTGGAGATAACTATTTTACAGGGAACATGGGCTATGGAGGGTTAAGTGGCTTGCCCAAGACCACAAAGAGCACCTGTGGGACTAGAAACCCCAGTCCTTCCGGCCCAAGGTTGCTGTGCTTATACTGCTACACTGCGCTACCCATGATTGTGCTGCTTATACTGCTATATTGCCTTGCCCATCCATTATTGCTCTGTTCAGACTAAGGTGTCGACACCACTTGCATATTTTACAGTTACAATACTACTACAACTACACCACAAGTAAACAAAATACCAAGTTTCATACCTGAGCTGAGACTCAACATGGCACTCACAGGCTTTCACATAGCAGCATTATATCTCCTAACAGCTTGGCTAGGCAATGCTACTGCATTTGCCCCTCAACATAGTCAAATACCCATCCTTCAAAGCCACAGGAGGAGGTGGACAAGCACTCCCCACCACCCATTTGGCGGTGATGCACACCCTCACCAACCCCACTTATTACATATAGCAATACAACATAATTTGCGAGTTCATAAAGAAATATCTTTCTACTAGCAGAACATTAAGTGTGCCCTCATAAATGCAAGGTCAATACGTAAGAAATGGCCAGTCATTGCAGACATAATTTCCCTCCATTGCCTAGACATTCTCTTCATAACTGAGACATGGCTATCAAATGATGATAACGTACTCATCAACCAGCTCCTACCCAATGGCTTCTCAGTACACACATGTCACAGAAGCAGTAAACAAGGAGGAGGTGTTCTCGCTATCACCAAAACTGATCTCCACTTCCACCTGAGCAATACAACCAACGCAATACACATAGACGCAATCACCATTGCCAGTAAACATTGCTTCTTCAACCTGATATACAGGGCCCCATCCACAGACTCCAATTCCCTTGCAACATTAATTGAGTTTCCATCCAACTCACAATCACCAAGCACACCAAGCTGGGTTGTAGGTGATTTCAATTTACCATCCTTGCATGACGCACAGGCCTCATCTTTCCTGGATGCCTTCGAAGAACTAGGATACACACAACTCGTTGATGAGCCCACCCATGCTAAAGGTAGGACACTGGACCTTGTTTTTGCCCCCCCCCCCCATCTGCCTTTAAAACAAACACCACCATACTGTCCACTACTGCAGTCCCCTGGTCAGACCACATGTTAATCATGTTCCAAATATCTCTACCCAACAAACTCCAAAAGAGTGTTGATAAGGCCAGCAGCCTCAAAACAGCTCCACGCAGGTTCATAGCCTTTGACAAAGACCAAATCTTAAACCATACCCGTACACTCTTTGACCTAACATCCCACGACCCTGAAGTGTTAGTTTCCACTTGGAATGAAAACTTCAGTTCCATTGCATTACGACCACCATCAAACAAGCCTACCAAGAAGAGAACAACAGCAGCTTGGTACTCCACAGAGCTTAGAACGTCACTCTCCTGCTTGAGAAAACTAGGAAGACGCTGGTGCCATACTCACTCCACAGAGGACCTAAGGACATACAACACCCAACTAGAGAAACACCGCCAAGCAATATCTGAAAGCATGAGGAGATTCCACACTGACACTCTAAAACGGTCCCTAAACAAGCCACATGCCCTCTTCACCATGGTAAAGAACCTAGCAAAAGAGCCAGTACCAGAGCAACCTAGTCAAATCCACCCTCAAGCCTTCACAGACTACTTAAAAGCAAAACTGTGCCAAACTAATAAGTCCCCCACACAGACCATGGCACTCGAGCCAAGATCCTCAGCCCGACTGTCTGCCTTCTCTAAGCCATCTGCCAAACACATTGAGGACATAATTGCTGGAATGAACACAACAACTGCACAAACCGACCCTTGCCCGGTGTCCTGGATAAAAGAGTTACGACCGACAGTCATCCCTTTTATAGCAAAGCTAATGGACTGCTCATACACGACAGGCACCTTTCCCCAATCCCTCAAATGTACCTCAATCAGGCCACTCCTCAAAAACAACAAACTGGACCCTAAGAAGCCCGACTCCTATATAGACCGATATCCAGCATACCACTGTTGGCGAAAATCATCGAGAAAGACGTCCAAAGACAAATTCAAGATCATATTGACGCCTCCGCACCACTTGATCCATGTCAGCACGGCTTCAGAACCGCACATGGGGTCGAAACTCTCCTCACCATCCTCTTCAGTACCATAATTGCAGGAATTGACAGCATACACCGAGGGTACGTACTCATATTCTTGGATATAGCGGCGGTCTTTGATTCTGTTTCCCATGACATCCTCTTACACCGCCTCAGAGAGAAGGGGATTTGTGACTTAGCACTCGAATGGTGCAAGTCATATCTCTCGGATAGATGGCAACACGTAAGATCAGATGAAGCAACATCAGAACCTTTCCACCAGAGCCAAGGGGTCCCACAAGGATCCTCTCTATCTGCCCTGTTTAATATTTATATGGAACCGATCTGCGAGATCGTCCAGTCCTTCAAGGTGGAATGCCTGTTATACGCAGACGATGTGCTCCTATATATGCCTTTTGCAATGGAGAACCCCGAACTCTCACCGCTCACGGACTGTTTCAATGCAGTATCCAGTTGGCTCCAATCACAAAACCTGTGAATCCAACATAAGAAAACCAAAGTCCTTTTCGTCACCAGAGATCCGAAATTCATCACACCACCGTGCTTAAAGGTCTTAGATGCAGAACTACTTACCAAACCCTCTATTAGATATCTAGGAGTCACACTTGACCAGCGACTCGACATGAAGACCCATATAGGCAATGTAGCAAGAGCTATATACCATAAAATCCGATCACTTAGACACATACGCACCTTACTGGAACCTGGCGACTTCCGCACAGTATACCAAGCCTTGATCATACCGCATCTTGACTATGCAAACGCCATACTCCACGGTCTCCCGCAATCCACGCTGCACCCTTTACAGCTTGCAATAAACTCTGCTGCAAGAGTGCTCCAGGGCGCTTCCAAGTGGGAACACATTACACCCATCCTTAAACAACTTCACTGGCTCCCCATAAAAGGCAGAATTACGTTGAAAACCATAATTCTGACCTTCAAGATCATAAATAAGCTCGCCCCACCAGCCCTAGAAGACCTCATTCAGATAACCCCCCTGAACAGACCTAGAAGATCCCCTGAGGACAATAAACTAATAGTCCCAAGAGAAACAACCAAGTGCTGCCAGACAACAGTGAACAGGGCTTTCAAATTCTCAGCACCAAAATGCTGGAACAGCCTCCCTCCTAGTATACGGGCAATCACTAATTTAACGCAGTTTAGGAAAGCTCTGAAATACCACCTTTTCCTCGAGCATTACCCGGATGACAGCACCTCAAATGCCTCATCAGTAAACTAACCACTTCAAACAGACGTTCAGCCCACTCTTTCTGTACAGTTGTAAATAGTTACCCCCTTGTTATCTATCCAAGTTCTGTTGCCTGTTAATTGTAAACACAAATCGAAAGTTTTGAGATGTGTATTTAACTGGTTCTATGTAAACCGCACTGATGGAAAATAGCGCGGTATATAAGTGCATGTAATAAATAAAAATAAATAAAATGAGAATGTAAACGTGAACATGTATGTCAGGATATACCTTGCATCCGATGGTACATGGTGTTAGGAACTTGCCTGAGTGATTCCTGACCGCGTAATCCCTACAAACACTTCTTAAAGTGCTAGGGATGGACTCTTACTAAGTCCACAAAACTCCAAACTAACCTTGTAGGTCCCCAAAGGATGCATAATATTGCTGAGCAACAGATGTACAGTATGTCCTTTTGTGCCTCTGGCCTATAAGTGCACTCATTCTGCTGCTCTGCACTATCATTCCCCTCTTATCTCTCCCCACATCCCTCCCTATGAACACCGCTCTTCTGTCAGATTGCTTCTGTCTGTGCCCTTCTCTTCTACTGCCAAATTTGTTCCTGCTTCATCCCTGGCCCCTCTCAAATCCAGGCTGAGCGCTTTCTTCATTGTTGCCGCTGTTGGATCAGATCTGCCTAAGCTCCTATGTTTTTCCTGACCATTTCCCCTGGATGTATCCTGTTCACAGCTGCTGTGTTGTCTGTTCCAACTAGATTGTAAGCTCCGCTGAGCAGGGACCATCTGTTACGTGTGCTTATGCAGCACTGCGTACACCTTGTAGCACTATTCAAATGTTCAGTAGTAGCTGTAGTTGTAGTAGGGCCTTCTGGCTACAGCATCTTCCACAGCAGCCACACCTGTCCCATCATGGCATGTTGGTCTGTATACATAGTAACATAGTAACATAGTAAGTGACGGCAGATAAAGACCAGCATGGTCCATCTAGTCTGCCCAGCAAGATGGCAAGAGTAGGTGCACCTGTCGCTCTGTGCAGGCCACCCCTCCCCATGTTTTTGTTTTTGTTTAGGGGTGAACCCACCACTCCATGTAGGACACCCTTATTTGTTCAGACGCTAGATAGTTCAGAAGTTAGATGGTACCGTTTATTTTGCTTTTATCCTGTTGCTGTGTAAAGGGATCCACTGTGTTTGTCCCATGCTGTTTTGAATTCCATCACCGTGTTTGCCCTCACCACTTCCATCGGGAGGGCATTCCAAGCATCCACCACCCTTTCAGTGAAGAAATATTTCCTGACATTGCCTTTCAACTTACCACACCCCTGTCTGCCTTCCCCCAGCCAGCTTTGTGGCACTGCTCCCCTGGTCAGGGCTGTATGGGCATGGGAGGGGAGATCCCTGTGCCATCACGCCAAATAGCCAGACTCCAGATATATCAACCACTCTCGCAGCTCTCATTGATCCTTAGCTGGGTAGGGATGTAGGCCACATGGGACAATCTGGGGAATGTTGGCACTATATCAGTCGTGTCTCCCATTGCCAGGCACAGCTGATGTATGGCTGCCCTATCACACTGCCAACAATATCTGATATAGTTAGAGTACTCTATGGAAAAAATTTGGAAGGAATCAGCATTGGTTCCCTATGGCTAAATGTCAAAATATATCCCTGTCAATAATAGGGACCCCCAGAATAAGGGCATTCAGCAGTGCCAACACTAATACATGCTCAACACCAACAGCATTGGTCCCACAAAATGAGCATTATGGGCATGCATTAGTGCTGTTTGCACTGTTGAGTGCCCTTATTCTGAGGGTCCCTTATTATTGACGGGGATATGTTTTGATTTGTAGCTATAGTGAACCCTCTCTGAGTTTGTCTGCCCAATCACACTGGCACCTGGTGACGCTGATGTCATCGATACAGTCCAAGTACTGGCCAGGTTTTCATGTTCCCCCTGAATTGCAGATAAGCATACCAGATCCCCCCTATGCACCCCTCAAACCACATACACACACACACTCTCACTTTCAGTCACAAAAACATAATTTTGCCAAAAAGATGCCCTGAACCTAAATATCTATTGAAACACAAGGGAGGCTGAAACAAAAATAAATCTTTAGATCCTGAAAAGGCAAAAAAATTCTTAACCAGTAGAAAACACTGGAAGAAGCACTTAAGGGGAAAAACTAACCCCCTTATTAGAGAGGGTGGGAAGAGAAGCCTCAAAGCAAAGTGTTGTCGGCTGATACTCAGCAGCTTTTTTCACTGCTAGAAACAGCTCATATAATTGTCCCAAATTGTCATTCGTAGACTTCTAGGATAGCATGTCTGTTTTTACAATTTTTAAATGCATTTAAAACAATAGAAAAACACTTAGCTGTCAGTATCATCCTAATCTCTCTCCAAGCTTCAGAAACCAAACTGAGCCGTAGGTACACAGTCAACTCGAGTTTCGCCCACATTGAAACGGGCTGCATCGGGACATGTCAGACGGCAATAATAAAGAAGCCTTCGGGGGCCCCATCAGTATTTTGATGGCATCAGGGGCTTTCTCGAATGCCTGGATCATCTTAGGGGAAAACGATCCAGGCATTGGGGAAAGCACCTGATGCCATCAAAATACTGTAGGGGGGCACACGCTAGATATTTAAGCCACCTCAGACCCAGGTGTAGAGATAGTGGCGCTAAGGCTGGTTGTGAAATCCTCTACGCATTTCTCTGCATTGGGCACAGCCAATATTTGCATACCAGTTTATTATATGCAGCTCATTTGCATATCACTTAAATACATTTAAATACTCTAGGCGTTAATTGTGCGCTAGTTTTTCCCTTGCCGTTTACAGGTGTGTCTAACCCTTTTCTGCATTTGCCTGTAAGTGTGTCCTATCCTAGGCTGCAGTAGATCCCTCCTTCCCCTGTAGCTCATTGGTCAGACACAGCCAACAGGCTGCAGGGGGAGGTAGAAACCGTAGCCTAGGAATCAGAAACACTTCCTCCCTGCCATCTGCAGCCCCACAGCATGGAATTCTCAGCTTCCAGTCTGGAGAAGTGCAGGAGAGAATATTGGGTGTGTTCAAGCACCCAGAACAGCCACAGAAACGGCACCTATGCTCCCGAGTGACTACCGGGAGTGTATGGTTTGAAGCAGGGTATCCACAAAGGTGGAGCGAGAGAGATTTATATATTTAGCTATTTAAAAGATTTGGTATACTGCCATTTGAAATTGTCATCATGGCAGTTTACAATATAAAAAGGACAGTGCCCAAATATAGGAATAGATAACATACAATGAACAAAAACAAAACAGACTAGACAGGAACACAAAATGTATTGCTTATATAGCGTAGTTACTCACCTGTAACAGGTGTTCTCCAGGAGCAGCAGGAATCAGTCCTCACATATGGGTGACGTCGGCGCCGACGGAGCCCTCGCGGAGCAATTTTTCCCCAGCTTTCAAAGAAAGCCTTTGGGAATTGCAGCGCGCATGCGCGGTCCCCTTCCCGCCCAAGGGTGCCATCTTAGCCAGTCAGATGACATAGCTAAAAGACAGCGTAAAAATTTGCAAAAAAACTAAAGCAGATAATCGCAACTCCAAGGGGAGGAGGGAGGGTTGTGAGGACTGATTGCTGCTGCTCCTGGAGAACACCTGTTACAGGTGAGTAACTACGCTTTCTCCAGGACCAAGCAGGAAGTCAGTCCTCACATATGGGACTTCCAAGCTTAAGGCTACCGGAGACCCTAAGCACAAAAATGAGCTCCCTCTAGCTCAGCAGTACAGAAGGAAGGAATCTTCGCTGAATTATTACCCACCGGTAGCCCCCATCCGGGATGGAGGGTAGGAGTTGCTTAAACCTCAAAGAGATTTCGGAGGACTGCCTGTCCGAAAGCACTGTCCCTGCGGGACTCCCGCTCGAGGCAGTAATGGACCGCAAAAGTCTGGCTCGAAGACCAAGTAGCGGCCCGGCAGATGTCTGCCAACGGAACAGAGCGGAGGTAAGCCACTGACGTAGCCTTCGCCCGAACACAATGAGCCGTGACTCGACTTTCTAAGGAGAGTCCGGCTGCCCCATAAGCCCAAGCGATACAGTCAGCAACCCATATGGACAGAGTACGCTTGGAGACCGGGAGCCCCAATTTATTGGGGTCAAAAGATACAAAAAGCTGAGCAGCTTTACGGTGCTCCCGCGTACGGTCAAGGTAGAAGTTCAGGGCCCTTCTACAGTCCAGGGTATGCAGGACCATTTCAGCTCGGCTGGAGTGTGGCCTGGGAAAGAAGGTCGGAAGTACCACCTCCTGATTGATGTGAAAAGGGGAGACCACTTTTGGAAGAAATTTTGGGTGAGTCCGTAAGACTACCCTATTCTTGTAGAACCGAGTGTAAGGGGGATCAGACACGAGGGCCTGCAATTCACTTACGCGTCTAGCGGAAGTGAGGGCTATCAGGAACAAGGTTTCCAAGATAGAAAACGTAGAGAACAGGTAGCCATAGGTTCAAAAGGCGGACAGGTGATCCGCTGCAAAACCACATTTAGATCCCAGTCAGGAGCTGGCGGGCGCAGAGGTGGTTTTAGTAGAAGGAGACCTCGGAGAAACCTCGCCACGAGAGGGTCGCTGGAAAGAGGTCTGCCGTCCACCGGCACATGATGTGCTGAGAGAGCACTGAGGTGAACTTTGACGGAGTTGGACTTAAGTCCCAGATTAGAGAGGTAGAGCAAGTACTGCAAGATCACCGACACCGAGCAGGAGAAGGGATCCTGAGACTGCTGGGCGCACCAAGCGGAAAAGCGACGCCATTTAAGGGCGTAGCATTTGCGGGTAGAAGGTCGCCGGGAAGCTAGGACGACCTCTTCCACCTCCGCCTGCAATAGAAGGGGAGCGAGGACTACCCTTTCAGCAGCCAGGCCATCAGATGTAGAGATCTGAGGTTGGGGTGTAGCAGGGACCCCTGATCCTGCGTTAGGAGATCTGGTTGACACCCCAGAGGGAACGGATCCTCCACCGCTAATTGCAGCAGGAGTGGAAACCACGGCTGTCTGGGCCAGCGAGGAGCTATCAGGATCATGGAAGCGTTGTCTCGGAGAACCTTGAAAAGAGTTCGGGAGACTAGCGGTATGGGAGGAAAGGCATACAGAAGGCTTTCCGACCATGAGAGCAGAAAAGCATCCGCCGCTACTCGAAGGGGATGCGGCTGCCGAGAGCAGAAGCGAGGAAGTTGCCGGTTGAGAGGACTGGCAAAGAGATCCATCGTGGGGAGGCCCCACTTCAGAAAAAGTTTCTGAACTACCAAGGGATCCAGGCGCCACTCGTGCGGCTGGAGGATTCTGCTGAGTTTGTCCGCCAGGCAATTCTCTTGGCCTGGGAGATAAACTGCCTTGAGAAGAATGCCGTGGTTGACGGCCCAAGAACAGAGCTTCTCTGCTTCCCGACAGAGAAGGAAGGAGCCCGTGCCTCCCTGTTTGTTCACGTAGAACATGGCAACTTGATTGTCCGTCTGGACAAGGACGGACTGGTGAGAAGTCAGGTGGGAGAAAGCCTTGAGAGCCAGACGGATTGCTCTGAGCTCTAGGAAGTTGATCTGCTGCGCAGACTCCCACGTGGTCCAGAGACCTTGAGTACATGCCCCTTGGCAATGCGCTCCCCATCCTAGGAGAGAAGCATCGGTTGTCAGCACTTGAGCCGGCGGAGGAGACTGGAAAGGCATTCCGAGCACCAGGTTCGGCCGATGAAGCCACCACTGTAGAGAAGAGGCCAGCGGGCTGGAGATGCGCACTAAGTCGGCTAGGCCACCCGAGGCCTGTTGCCACTGCTTGCGAAGGCACCACTGAGCAGGCCGCATATTCAGGCGGGCATTGGGGGTCACGTGGACGGTGGAAGCCATATGGCCGAGTAGTCTCAGGAAGCGCCTGGCGGAGACCAGGGACTGGCTGCGAAAACGGCCGGCTAGGTCCATGAGCCGTTGAGCCCTGTCGAGAGGCAGGAAAGCTCGTGCCTGAAGAGTGCGCAATCTGGCGCCGATGAACTCGAGATCTTGTGAGTGGAGCAAAGTGGACTTTGCGAAGTTTATGACAAAGCCCAAGTATTGCAGAAGAGTCACAGTGCGGTGTGTGGCTTTTGTGACTTCTGGAGAGGACGATGCTCTGATGAGCCAATCGTCTAGGTACGGAAAGACATAGAGGCCGTGAAGCCGGAGATAAGCCGCCACCACCGCGTGACATTTTGTGAAGACTCGAGGTGCGGAGGATAGGCCAAAGGGCAGTACTCTGTACTGGTAATGATTTCCTGCCACCACAAACCTTAGGTATTGGCGGTGGCTTGGGTGGATGAGGATGTGCGTGTAGGCATCCTTTAGATCCAAGGAGCATAGCCAATCTCCCTGCTGGAGGTAGGGCAGAAGGATTCCAAGGGTAAGCATCTTGAACTTCTCCCTGACGAGGAACCTGTTGAGGTTGCGCAAGTCCAGGATGGGTCTGAGGCCTCCTGTTCTTTTTGGTATTAGGAAATACCGGGAATAGAAGCCTTGACCCCGCAGGTGGTGGGGCACCGGTTCCACAGTCTGTTCCTGAAGAAGACTTGCTAACTCCTGAAGGAGCAAATCCCTGTGCAGAGGGAGTCGTGGAGGTTCTCCCGGGAAATAGGAGGGAGGGATCTGGTGGAAGTGGAGAAGATAGCCTTCTCTCACCACTTGAAGCACCCAGGCATCTGAGGTGACGTTGGACCACCTGTGGGCAAAGTGAACCAGCCGGCCTCCTGTGCTGGGAGGAACCAGCTGAGGGGGAGAGGCTATGCTGATGAAGTCAAAAACCCCCACCCTGCTGAGCAGGGGCCGGTGGTGCAGGCTTGGGGGCTTGCTGCCTACGGGACCCGTTACCCCGTCCCTTGGCCTGCTGACCCTGTTGGGGAGCCGCGGAGGCCTGATATTGAGGGTAGTGTTTATAGGCAGCCGCCTTTCTCGGGTAAAAGGACTTCTTTCCCGAGCCCTTCTTCTTCTGGGAAGGGGCGGAGGTCTTCCTAGAAAGCCTAGTTCTGGTGAGAGTCTCCATCTCGATTTGGGCAGCCTTTTCAGCCATGGGCTTGCCAAAGAGGTTCTCACCTCGGCAGGGGACATCGACCAACTTGTCCTGCACCCAGGGTTCAAGGTCAGACGACTGAAGCCAAGCCTGTCGGCGGGCACCGATGCCGGCTGCGGCCACTCATGCCGATGCTTCAAAGCCATCATAGGCTGCTCGAGACATAAATTTGGAGCATTCCCGAATACCAGTTGTCAAGGCTAGGAACCTCCGCAAAGGTTCCTCGGACAGCCCAGCTGAGAATCCGGCTATCTCTTTAGCCAGGTCTCTGAGATACATGCCCATGTAGAGCTGGTAGGTCTGGACCCGACAAGCAAGCATAGAGCCCTGGAAACACTTCTTACCTAGGCCATCCAGGTTGCGGGCCTCCCTGCCAGGAGGCACCGAGGAGTGCATCTTCTGGCTCTTAAGCCTATGCATGGCCGATTCCACCACCATGGAATGGTGCGGTAGCTGTGCTTTTTGGAAGCCAGGGCTCTTGCGGACTCGATAAATGGAATCGACCCGCTTGCTTAACACCGGCGACGATGCCGGACTCTCCCACATGCGGAAGAGTAGTCGTTCCAGCATGGGAGGAACCGGTACAGTAAAGTGCTCCCTGGCGGGAGAGTCGTACTGAAGGGCATCAAGCTCTTCGGCTCGGGGCTCCTCCTCGGGATCCGCAGGGAAGGCCAAAGCCTTGGCCATATCCCTGACGAAATCCGAGAACCGGGCGTCCTCCGGAGGGGACTGTTTCCGAGGTTCGGACTCAGGCGAGTCCGAGGGGACACACCGAGTTTGAAAGGAATCAGGTGACTCTTCCTCTTCAGACTCCCAGGCCGACTCCGAGGAGGAATCGGTGGGGTCGGTCCGGGCGGGCGGAGGCGTCGGCCGCCCCAACGCCGAGGGAGTCGGCGTCGACGACCTCGGTCCCGAACGGGAGGCCGAGGGTGACCTCGACCGAGGATCGACTCGAGCCCGCATGGACTCGAGGATCGGCTCGGTCTCCGGGGTCGACTTAGACGTCGACGTCCCGGCAGTCGGGGCAGAGGCGCCAGCGAGGCTAGCGATCAGTGCCCGCTGCTGGTCCATGAAGGCAGAGAGTCTGCTCTCCAAGGCCGTCAACCTGAGTCCGACCTCAGGTGACCCAGCAGCCCCCGACTCGGGCCCCGACGGCATCGGGCCCGACGTCGGACCCCTCTGAGGCGAGTCCAGGAGGACTACAGGACTTACCCGAGCAGGCAACTCCGACTCCAGACGAGGTCGCTTCGGCAGATGCTCCTTCTCCAAAGACCCGGGACGGCTATCGGGGCTATGCGACCTGGCCCTCGCGGAACCAGGAGCGTCCACCGACGCCGCCCTCGCGGGCTTCACCTTCCGACGATGGTCCCCGGAGGGAGAACCCCTGTCGGAGGAACTCCGGCGATGTTCAGAGCTGGAACCTCTGGACGCCGAGGCCTCCGACGAGGTCCGGGTACGGCCGGGGTCAGCGAAGATTCGTTCCCGCTGATGCCGCCGACTCCTTAACGCTTTGGAGGACATCTTGCTGCAGGCCCCACAGATCAGTTCCTCGTGATCCGGGCCAAGGCAGCGGAGGCAATTATCATGTGTGTCAGTGAGTGACATATTTCTGTCACACTGAACACACCGTTTGAAACCACTGGCAGCCATCGGGGGAAAAAGGGCCCCTGCAAGGTCAAAGGACCGGGCTGCCAGTGAAAAACCGAAAACGAAACTGACAGAAAATCAGAAAAACCGAAAAATAACAGAAGGACTCGCAACGGCGTCGCGAGTCCGGGCAGGAAAAGGACCGGCGTCGAACCGATAGAGAAAAAAGAGATTAAACACGAAAAAATCAACTTTTTCAGCGGGGACAAGACGGGCACGTCTGAAGGGCTCCGCGGAAAAAAGAAGACTGGCTAAGATGGCACCCTTGGGCGGGAAGGGGACCGCGCATGCGCGCTGCAATTCCCAAAGGCTTTCTTTGAAAGCTGGGGAAAAATTGCTCCGCGAGGGCTCCGTCGGCGCCGACGTCACCCATATGTGAGGACTGACTTCCTGCTTGGTCCTGGAGAATTGTCTTTTTTCTATTTGGATCAATCTTTTATAATTGCATATGCTGTAATTTATAAATCACAAAGAGCTGTTGTCAAACGCTGCAACGTAAAAAGAAGAAGTAAATCAAATAAACAAATATTTTCTCCAGCCTTTGTAATACATAGAAGAGGCAGGATGTTCCTTTCCCCGATGCTCATGGGGCAAATGAAACCACAGCAATGAGCATTAATTGAGAGCCATTAGGATCTTTTGTGATGCAGTGGCTGGAAACTTAGCCAAGAAATAGTGAAAATATTTTCCAAGTCTGAAACAAAAGAAGAATTGGCAAAAATATTTCATATTTTGTTATGCATTACTTTTAAAATGAAAAGAAAGAGAAACAAATGACATGCAATAGGTTTTTAACCTTATTTCATTTGTGCTTTCTGGGTTTCCCTGCCCTCTTCTCCCCACCACCACCATCACCATATATCTTGTCCAAGTTGTCCGCAGGTCATCTATGGCCAAGAGCAATCCTTTGTTGTTCCTGTTGCTATTTTTCAAGACGGTTCTGGCCAACCTGAGGCCACTATCATTTTCTTTGACAGTAGCTTCTGTATGGCAAACTTTGCCATACAAGAAAATAGTCACAGCTTTGGTTCACCTGGCACCATTTTGAAAGCTGGTATCAGTGGGGCAGGGCCAACAGAGGGATTGCCCTTACTAACAGATAACCTGCAGACCACATGGGCGAGGCAGGTGGTAGTGCTGGGAGGTGTGGCAGAATCGGGGGGAATCAGCTCCAAGACTGGGGTGGCTTTTTGTAAATTTTGGTAGTGTTTTGTAGGCATTTCATTTAAGGCACCTATATTAAGCCTATTCTATAAAAACAAAATGAGTGACTATTTGCCTTTTATAAAATGCTAGGTGGTGAAAAGCCCACACCTAGATTTATCAAAAACATGCGCAAATAAAAGTTTGACATATATAGCTGGCAAGGAAAGAAGCATATTCATGATAAAAAGATCTTTGATGACTCCTGAAGCAGGCTGAAGAGCAGAAACATCAATGTTGGTTCTGGATCTATAAGAAGTTCCTCCAGCTGAGCAGATAAGGGTGCATGCAAATATTGAGCATTTCTCAAAATTTGAAGGATTATAATACAATACTATACAATTTTAAAAACCTGCTGCAGTTTGTGTAACAAAGAAAATAAATCAGGACATTCTGTGCTATGGACGACTATTAAACTGGCTCTTTTGCAAGTTTTTGATTTATATGAGGAGTTTGCAGCTTATTTAGGACATAAGTTGCAACGTAATGAGAAAATGGTTCCCCAATATGGCTGGGGGGGGGGGTTCTTGAGGAGAATAGGGATTGGGTGGATGGGTATCAGAGTTTTAGCCTGTTTCAATCTGCAATTTAAGCAAATTATAAGTGTCTTTTCAAGTTTGACTAGTGCAATCCATCCTTACCTAGTATGGTTAGTGAAAAACGTAACTGAAGATCTATCTAATACTAGGATACTTATGGTGAATCGGTCTTTGAATGCGAGTTGCCACAAATAGGGGCACTTTAAGACACAACCAGGCAGAACCTCAGGCTACTGCAGGGCTAATATTCCCAGCTCCACACTGTAGCCCCAATCCTTGTTCTCCAAATCACTCAGTACCTGAACTGCTTTCAAAACCAAACACCAGTTTTACTTTAAATCATAACCAAAGACAGGCTTACAAAATAATTCAGGATTAGCAGGACTGGGCAATATTCAACCCTGAAGCTCCACGAACCACAATGATAGTTTATTCTTTATCAGCGATTGAGAAAAATGCTGCTTCATTGCAGATAGTATGATGTTACCACGTCAGCACCTTTACAGCTTTGCTGTATGTCTTTCCCATTCAGAGTCTCACAGGTAACCCAGAAGAGCGCATGTAGTCCTCACACCTTGCCGTGAGCAGATTATTCCAGCCCAGAGACTGCAGTCAGCTGAGCTGACCTAAAAGGCTCACCAAAACCTTTACTATTCTGCTGCAGTCCTTTCCCAACCATATAGTATCACAAGTAAAACAGAGCAATACATCTCGGACATTCTGTCCCATCCTCTTCCTCGGGTTAACAGTATCATCGTCTTTCCCTAGTTTCAGTCACTTAGCTTGTATTAGCTGAAGGAGCCTCCCCCTTTCTTTCACTGACAGGATAAACTCAATGGCCAAGGTCTCTGCCTTTCCTCCTACGCAGCCTAAACCAGCCCTTCACTTCAAAAGCCAGCTACAGGCAGTGGCATAAGTTACAATGAGGGTTCCCCAAGCAAAGTTTTGCTGAGGGCCCCCCATTGTCATGGTGATGGCGCTCCCCTTGTGCAGTGGTCCCCCTACCATGCAGTGGCAGCAGCAGCACGCCAAACTTACTTTATCATGTTTGCCATGCTGCTCCACTTTTGTAAGTTCACCGTGGACCCAGCAGCTGTTCCCCGCCAGGCTGAGGTCTCACGGTGTGGATGTTATTTGCGAGACTTCAGCCCGGTGAGGAGCAGTTGCAGGGCCCACAGCAGACTTACAAGAGCAGAGCAGAGCAGCGCTGCATGGCAAACATGATAAAGGAAGTTTGACATGCTGCTGCTGCTGCCGCCACCACTGTGTGGGCTCCCTTCCAAGGGCTGCTTGGGCAGAATTTGCACCAGTGGCTGCAACATACAGCCAAAGCCTTAAATGCTGGCACGTGGTCAGCTTCCCCAAGCTTGTATGCTAGGGGTTCCTGCCACACCCAGGCAGCATTTGGAGAGCTTTATTTTTCCCTGGAGCCAGGGCCAGAGCCAGCCCATCCACTAGGTGGCTGTTTATCAGCAATTCCAAATGAGGTTTTCCACTCCCACCAATTTGGCTTTCAAGCCTATTACAGTATGGGAACTTCATTATTCTCTACTCTACATCACTAGTTAATCATGATGGATTCTCATAAAGCCATATTAACGGCATTTCTAAATCTATTGGTAGCCTTTGGCAGTACTGAACCTGTAATTCTTTTTCAACAATTATTTGCCATTGAGCCTCAAGTTAAAATATTGAGATGGTTTATATCAGGGGTGGCCAGCTCTAGTCCTGGTGCACCACAATCCAGCCTGGTTTATAGGATATCCCTAATAAATATTCATGAGGTATATTTGCATCCACTGCCCCGTTGTATGCAAATGTATCTCATGAATATTCATTAGGAACATCCTGAAAACCAGGCTAGATTGTGCTGCACCAGGACTGGAGTTGGCCACCCTTGGTTTGCATCATATCTATCAGATAGGCATTTTAGGGTCCATAATGTTCTAGCAATCTGATCAGTATGAAATTCAGAGGAGGCTACTATAAGGGTCTATTTTATCTGCCATCCTATTTAATTTGTACTGTATATGCGACCATTATGTGGCATGTCAAAGGAGAAGGGTTTCGAATTTCAGATTCATGTCGATGACATCATGGCTTATTTAGCTTGTAAATCCAATCTTCCTAATGCTCTTTTAAGGATGGTAAATGCTCTGAGACAGCATGAAGGAATGATCATGGTTTGATGACCAAGTTTAAGAAAACGCAGATACTGATTGTATTTTCATAATCAGGACTTAAATTACCCCAGTAGAATTGATATGGATGGCAATCAAATAAAAAATTATGATCAAGTAAAATATTTGGGGATTATTTTAGATTCCAAATTAAGCTTTAAATCACAAGTTAGAGCTGCTGTGGAAAAGAGTTAGGGTTTTGTTGTATGCTTATATACTATTTTATATACTTATATCAGCTGTGACCTATTTGCTTTGTGAAGATTTTGCTAAGATTGTGTATCAGCTTGTGTTGCTCTGTATCGATTACTGTAATGGGCTTTACTTCGGTTTGCCGCAATCCATTCTGCATGCTCTCCAGTTGGCACAAAGTCCAGCAAGATTCATTCTGAATAATGCCTGTTGGGAGCATTTGCTCTAGTGTCTTAACATTGGTTCTGTATAGAAGCATGAGTCAAATATAAGGCTATAGTTTAAAGCTTTGAGAATGCAGATTTCATGCAGACTGTAAATTCTTAATGAAAGGGGCGTAGTCGGACTCAGTCAAGAGTTATTGAATATCCCTTCATTTATGGATGCTAGGAAGTCCTTTATAAGGAAACGCGCATCCTGATCCTCTTAGTCTCCTGTTCACCTCTCATGTGTATCTTTACCATTCCCCTAGATTTGTCCAAACCCCCAGTTTGTGGTGTTGTCTGTCTTGACTAGATTGTAAGTTCTGATGAGCAGGGACTGTCTCTTACATGTCTGTACAGTGCTGTGTTGCCTTGCAGCGCTCTGGAAATGATGAGTAGTAGTAGTAGTAATTTTCCATCTATGCCCCACAGATATGAAATTTCTTGCCTGCACAGTAACATAAGCAGATTTAAAAGATTGTGACATTTTTGAAAATGTTATTTACTGACTCTTTATGGATGTATATTGGATTGATTATTCTATAGTCACAGCTTTTAGTTTAAGTTAATTACCAGATAGAAGTCTGGGGGGCGTGGGTTTCGCTCTAGTGAAATGAAGGATAGGTATGTTGTCTAAATATAAATGTAATATTTGTTTTGTATGTCACATGTTCACTGTGTTCCTTTATAAAGTGCTAGAATTTGATGATGGGCAGTATATAAATGTGAAATAAATGTAAGTATAGGGTCCAATAGTCAAAGGCATTTACAAGGTTTGCAGACCTGTAAGCTGTGTAAATGCTGGTGTGCACAATATTCAGCGGCACTAACACGGTTAGTGCCCCTGGATATCTGTGGGGGCCACTGCTACCCACCCCAGTGCTATGCAATTGGCATCAGGGCATGTCCTGAGCGGAGCGCAGATGACGCTCATCGCTAACTGGGCGACAGCGATATTGAGCTGCTGCCCGGTTAGTGACCCCCGGGTAAAGTTAGGTGCAGCAAAGGCAAACTTTACCTGCAGGAGCTAACCAGGCAGCGGCTCCATATCACCACTGCCCAGTTAGTTTCCGGGCTGTGCGGAGACCTGCACACTCAATGCCGGTGGCTGGATATGGCCCTGGCATTGAATATCTGGGGTTAGTGTTTAGTGGTGACGGCTTTAGAAGTGCTAGCCACCACCACTGAATATCAAGCCCAGATATTTTATAAAATATAGGGGCACTCCATGGCTCCGTCCATGTTCCACCGCAACTCCTCCACTCTGTACATCTACTGCAAAGTACACGCCGGCCGGCAGCACATCTATTTTTACACCCAACCTAATTCTATAAGAGCCCATTTACTCTCCTAAAAAAAGTGTTTTAGGCACAAAAATGGCTTATCAAATTCCCCTCTGCAAATCACCATTAGATGCGCACTTTAGGAAAGAGGCGCCTGCGATGGGATGCAATCCCTAAATTCCAGGTATTTGTTTATTCAGAGTAACAAACAAAAAGCTAACCAGCAAGTGAATGGACATTATGTCTTGTGGCATTTTCATTTTTGCTGTTGTTTTTCCCCTGGACTTCCCTTTGGGGGTTTTGCTGGCATAATATATGATGCGGGAGCCTTTACAGCATAGAGCTGTCGAGCAGGTCATTTTTCTTTTTGTCTCAAAGCCAGCCATAAGGCTATAGATAGAAGACAAATTAGTTTGGGTAAGAGAACACTATTTGAAACAAAATTAGATGCCTATCACTGGCATAATATGTCCCGTTTTTTAAATTTTAGTTATAATTTTTAAATTACATTCCAATTATATACTTATAGAATATCAGAGACAGATAGAAAGTGGTTCTTACAAGAAGGACGCTTTTAAATTCTAATATCCTTCAACTAAAATAGTTTATGTAGAATCCTCAAGTTTGAGGGAGACAGATCAGACTGAAATAATCAAAAATAAATAAAAACACCTCTTAGGCTCTACAAAAGGAAGGACAGGACATGAAGAACCTACAGGGCACATTCCTACTACATGGAGACACAACAGCCTCAGGAGTATTCAATACCCATAGGAAGATAACATTCAGTGCTAACTGGTGATTTCAGAGGTTTATAGCTCAAGGAAAAAGATAATCCCCAAACTAGTAGTAGTTAGCTTATGATTTTCCAGTAGCAGTTCAAGGCAAGTTACAGTCAGATACAGTTAGGGTTGCCAACTTTTTGAAAGAGAAAAAACTGCCACCTGTGGCTAGTCATGGCCCACCCCTGCCCCACCTTTTCCCCACCTCCCGCTCCCTGTCCCGTCCCACCCCACCTTCGCCCCACCCCCTGTCCACCAAAAATAATTGCAGAGAGGGCAATGTGTAAACTGAACAAGCAAGATTGCTACACATTCCTAAACAGAAAATCCATACTAACAGAAGACCCAGCATTGGTAGTACACACACACAATACAGACAGGCCTTCATCAATAAATGAGCACAAAACTAAAAGAAAAATATATAGACAAATATTAAACTAAAATCTCAGAAAGCCAGATACTGCATGTCATGCAACACAAGAGAAATAGAAATGCATTTATCCTGTACTATGCAAAATAAAAGACAGCAGATGTCAGGATTGGCATTAGGAGTGATGCAATCTGGCAATTGCCCTGGACCCACAAGCCAGTTAGAGCCTGTCGGAGATGGAAAAAGGCACAGCTTGCTAGTGGGCTTTAGGCAATGCAATGTGTACCTTCGAGTCAATACCAACTGCTGGCGACCCAGCAGTTCCTGGGTTTTCTTGGCAATGTGACTGGAAGTAGATTGCCAGGCTTTTCTTCTGAGGCAATGAAGAGTTAAGTGACTTGCCCAAGGCTACAAGGAGTGCTAGTTGGAAATGAACCCTGGTCTCTTGTTACCAAGTCAGTGTTCTAACCACTAGGCTACTCCTCTAGCTCCAGCACCTCCCAGCATCAGCTCCCTTCCGCGGTACTTGTGGCTACTCTAGAGTGCTGGACTGCTGTGAGTATTGCGGCGGCATTGTCCAGGAGTAGCTACAAGCACCATGTGCCTTAAATGGGAACAACCACAGCGATTGCAGCTCTCCCTGACACCTGCACGACCCCCATATGCTGCCTGAGTCCAGTCCTGTGGCTTCACTTTTCTTTTTCAATTCGGCCGCTGCCCAGGGCCGACTTGGGCCAACCATGGCCACTGACAGCCCTGATCGCAGCCCAAAGCTGTCCTGCTGCATGCGTACGGCCGGTCTTGGCAGGGCCATGCTAGGGTTTCTGGCGCTCCCCTGCAACCTATGAATCAGTGCCTCTCCCTCATTATTATTAATGTTGACTACACCCCACATTCTTTTTTCCCAAAACTCCTTTGTGAACTCTTTTCACGTGTTGCTAGTATTTCTCCTTCAAATCCAATGAGAAAATTGCAAGGAAAGAGCAAATGCATAACCAGAATAAAAATAACTACTTGGCAGTAAATGCTTAGCATCATTCAAACACGTTGTGATAGTCCAAAAAACAATCTGATTCTGGTCATCTCATTAACAGCAACATAAACATTCTCTAGTACCATTTATATAGGTTGTGATAAGGAAGCTTATCATAGCTCAGGTAGGAGCTATAGAAAAGATGATGTGACTCTGAACAAGCAACCTGTCAGTTTTGGTAGAAGTAAGAAAACAGAGTTTTCACATAAAAGACTTCCAGTCCCAGAATGCACCAGGTTTCCAGCAGCCATGAGAGGGGCTGAAGTGAGAAAACGTGTGTGCAATCAAGAGAGCTATGAGGTAATCCCTAAGCACTCAACTCAAAGGGCAGGACCTGATTCAACACAGCTGCGCTGTGTTAGGGAGGAGCACACATTAGAACAGAATAAGAATAGAGCTTATTCTTCAGATAACAGTTTCAGGAAGAGCTTCAGCTACAGAGACAGCAACGGCTACAAGCTCCAGCCCAGCTACAGGTTTAAGCATCACCTGGAGAAACAGAAGCCAAGCCAAGCGGATAGAGAAAGAAGGAAACTCTCTGGAAGGAAGAGAAGAAAGGCCATTGGAAGGTTTGGGAGAATCCAAGGCAGTACCTATACTGGGAGGTATTCCAAATGCCAGCAGAGTCCATTGGACTGGAGTCAGCCAGAGGAATGGAATGGCAGAGATAGGAATCACCAGTGGCTACCTGGAAGAGAGAAGACTGCACGTGGAAGGGACTTTCAGACCAAGGCCAGAAGGTATGTGAGAGGAGATCCAGTGTCCAGGGATCAAGATTGGAAGGCTGGACATCAGAATTGGATTACATACTGGCCAGGCTATACAGAGAGGAATTATGATAGCAGGAGAGGCTCAGGTATGAACACTGATCCAGACCCTATCTATAATAGAGAATGGCAGCAAGGGACTAAGCATTCTCATGATAGTGCCTTAATGAAAGACTCGTCTGTGCCAATGTATGATAGTGACCCTATGCTGATTGATGAAGGGGGAGATACAGCAGATGAAACTATTCATTACATGGACTGTTCTCTATCTAAATGCTATTGCTAGCTTTCTGTAAGCAAACACATCAGCCATCACAAAGAAACCTAACTTTGTTCTTTATTTCCACTGCAAACAGCTCTTAAAGCAGGATTTGGGTTCACACAGTAGCAGCCAGCCAGCTAAAGGGTTTCAGCTGGTCAATTGATAGTAATTAAAGCTGCACCTGATTGTGTGTGTGAGCAAGGGAGAATCACTGCTGGGATCTGCGTGGAAAATAAGCAGAAGTTAACCTAACAAGCAAAGTTTATTTATTTCTTTGTGCCTTTTTATTTGGTAATTATTTGCTAAGAAAACATTAGCTAATTGCCTGACAAGTTGAAGGTTGTTTTCTGGTTTGCTTTGTGACTTTATGTTATCCATTTAAACACTGCAAGCAAGTAACCTCATTTATATTGCTACCAAGCATATTTGTGCTGGGTGAATTAAACCCCATCAATAAAAGAAGTATTTTATTGGCCTTACCACTGGTATCACAACTCAATTATTGTCTTCAGCTGTGTTTGGAGTGAAAGAACTACATTACCCACAATACCTTGCAAGAATCATATGAATATATGCATCGTCAAGATTGTGTAAGTTCTCACCCTAGGCAGCCGTCTGACAAGGTGAACTAATAAAAAACCCTACAAAAGTCACCAAAGAACTACAAGGCCAAATCTACCATACCATATCAGCATAAACTTCCAAAACTCATACAAAGCGCCTATCCTGATAAAAGCCGCACTATACTGTAAATACTGCAATAAGCCCTAGAACATCCATCCACCTATTTGAAAAGCTGAACAAATTACCACAGTACAGTACAGATCCTCACATACAAAAGCCATGTTAACAGAACACCTTGCCTCTGTCACACACTCAGAACATAGACCCTCACCAAATATAGAATAAGTGACTACAACCTAAAGTAAAAATAAAAATATGTAGACAAAAATTAAACTGAAACCCCAAGAAGCTGAACTCTTAAAAAGGATATAGTGATATTAGAAAAGGTTCAGAGAAGAGCCACCAAAATGGTAAAGGGGATGGAAGGATACTCCTATGAAGAAAGGCTAAAAGGTTTAGGGCTCTTTAACCTGGAAAAGAGACGGCTGAGGGGAGATATGATAGAAGTCTATAAATTAATGAACGGAGAGGAACGGGTAAACGTAGATCGATTGTTTACGTTATCAGAATATAGAAAGACTAGGGGACATGCAATGAAGCTACAGGGTAAACTTTTTAAGACTAATAAAAGAAAATATTTTTTCACTCAACATGTAATCAAACTCTGGAATTTGTTACCGGAGGATGTGGTAAAGGCTGTTAGCGTAGCTGGGTTTAAAATAGGTTTGGACAAGTTCCTGGAGGAACGGTCCATAAACCATTATTAAGAAGGGACCCAGGATATCAATTCTTGACCCAGTACAAACATTGTGGAACCTGTGTCTTTTGGGGAAATTGCTAGGTACGTATGACCTAGATTGGCCACTGTTGGAAACAGGATACTGGGCTTGATGGACCTTGGTCTGACCCAGTATGGCATATCTTATGTTCTTAACTCCACATGCAATGCAACACCAGGTAAATAAGGATCCAGTTCCCCATATTGTGTAAAATATAAAGATAGCACAAAAGTCCAATCACTAAATTGAAAATACAATTATTTTTCTACCTTTGTTGTCTGACCATTTTATTCTCTGATCATGTTGGTCCCAATCTGAGACTTCTGCTTTCTTCTGTCTTCTCTTAGTTCTCTTTCTATAATCCATAGTCCATCTGCCATTTCTTGTCTCTTCTTTTGTTTTCTTCACTTTTTTCCATCAGCCTATTTGCAGTCCCAATAACTCTTCCCAGTATCAGCCCCCTTTCCAGTCTTCCTCTTCCATTACCTTCCAATGTGCACCCCCTTGCATTCCCAGGACTGGCAGTAGTGTCCATTCCCTTCCAGTCCCCCTCCTTCCCCACTTTCCAGCCTCTTCAAGTACATCCCAGATATCAGCTTCTAGGTATCAGCTCCCTTCCATTCACCCTACTCTCTGTCCATCTCCCTTCCAATGCCATCCTCATGTGCCCCCTCCCTTCCAGGCTCCTTCCCCATTACCCAGCCACCTACCAGTCCCATCCACAAGTGTCAGCTTCTTTCCAGTCCCTCTCCAGCAGCATCCCCAGGTGTCAGCTCCCTTCCAGCTCCCTCCTCCCCCCCCTCATATCAGCTCCCTTCCAGCCCCCACCTTCCCCCCCAGCCCCACCTCCCCCCTCCCATGTCAGCTCCCTTCCTGCCACTTCCTTCCCCTGGCAGCCACGGCTCCTGTGTCTTACAGTGCTGTGGCTGCAATAGCGCTAATAATTTTAAATAAAAACAAAACCAGTGCGGAGCCTTCTAGCCCGATGGAACCCCTGCTGCTGTATCCTGCCCCCTCCAGCACAATTTCCTTTTGAGGGTGGGGATGCAGCAGCAGGGGATCCATAGGTCCAGAAGGCTCCATACCAGTTTTGCTTTTATTTTAATTATTAGTGCTATTGTAGCCACGGCTCTGTAAGAAGCAGGATCGACAGCTGGAGCGGAGGAGAGGGTGAGGCTGTGCCGGTGATGGGGACAAGGACTCCAGGAGACAGAAGAAAAGCTGGTTTTCTGGTCTGGCTGCTCCTGGTCCCGTGGTCAGAGCAGAAAAACAGCTTTTCAATGGCTGGACTTAGATCTCTGCCAGCTGCCGGCCTGCCCATGTGAAAACCGGCCAGTTGGCAACCCTAGATACAGTAGGTATTTCTCTGTTGCTGGAGAGCTTACAATCTAAGTTTGTACCCAAGGCAATGCACAGTTAAGTGATTTGCCAAGGCTACAAGGCGTGTTAGTGAGATCCAAACCCTGGTCTCTTTGGTCACTGCTGTAACCATTAGGCTACTTCTCCACTGGATCGAAAAATATGTATTTAATCAGTGTATTTTTCCTAGAAAAAAGGTGCTGGTACTCTTATGCGGGGCGCTTTCATTAATACATGAGGACCATGGATCAATTTTAGCAGGCAATGAAAAAGATGCCGATAGTCCACACCACCACATACCCCCTCAAAAAAAGCTCTGCATTTAATATTCTTGCAGTTAAATTACCTTTGCAGGGACATTTAAGAAAAACCTTTGCTCCAATCTGCAGTACCCTGGGACACATAAGCAGAAACAGTTTCCTATTTTTTTGTGTAGGACTTGAAACATCAGGAAAACCCCTTATTTTGAGATAAAGAACTGGTTCATGCCTATGCTTAATAAAAGTCTGAGACCATCAGAATCAAAAATAGATGTTATAATTATAGTAAATGAATTAATCATTCTTCAAAGAGGATTGAAGAAAAATGGTTCAGTACAAACTATCTGACGATATCTGTGACAACTCCAACTGATCCTCCATCATTTTCTCTTGTTCGAGAGATTCTCTAGATACTTGAGCTTCCTATGCAAAAGATGGGTCTGTTTTCAAAGGCACCCTGCTATCTGGGTAAGTGCCAAACCAAGCAATATTCACTGGCACAGCACCTGAATACTCCCTTCTGACTGCCTCAAGCACTATCCAGATAATGATAGGACTATCCAGCTTTAGAGCCAGGCGATCCCTTAATTTATGCATATAGCAGTGATTTTCAGCACCACTGTACAGATAGCTTAAGACAACAAAAGCTGTCCTAAATGATTATTCAGATAGCTGTCCTGATAGCAGCGCTGAAACTCATCACTATACAGGTAGAGTGTCATTTTTTAATGCCCCGCATAGTCTGTGCTTATTTCATACCTCTTTTAGAAAGTCAAGTGCATGCCCACTTGTCTTGATACAGTACGAGCATAAATGGTCGAAAATGCATCATCTCTAGGGGTGGTGTAAATGCCCATGCCTCTATTTGTAAAGGACAGGCCTAAATTATAGTATTTTATCATTACTTGTGTACTCCACGCAAACCCTGCCCATTCACATGCCCATTTACTTGTGTGTTCCACACAAACCCCGCCCATTCACGTGCCATTGGGCTGACCTGCACACTTATGGACTCGCAGCTGGCTAAAGTACGTGTGTACATGCCCATTAACATCCATAAATCACTTAAATACCATCACTTATGTACATAGATGCTGTGTCATTTTACATGGCTCCTTATAAAATTGCCCCAATAATGTCAAGGCCCACACAAGCCTACCCTTGGCTACATCCCCCACATGCAGTGCAGCACATAGGAAATAGAATGAGATATATATGCCCCTGTACTGTGCAAAACAAAGATAGAACATGTAAAATTCCAGACCGACATATCCCAATCACTAAATTGAAAATAAAATTAATTTTTCTGCCTTTGTTGATGTTTTATTTTCTAATCATGATGATCTCAGTCTCTGGTTTCTGCTTTCTTCTGTCTTCTTTTAACTTGCTTTCCAGAGTCTCCAGTCCATCCGCCACTTTTATCTCCTCCTGTCTTTTTCACTTCCTTACATTTCTGGTATTGCTCTTTCAGCTTTCTTCCATTTATTTTTCTCTCCCCCTTTCCAGTCTCCCCCACATGTCCAGCATCAGCCCTCTCTCCACGTCTCCAGTCTCCCCCCCCCCCACTTATCCAGCATCAGCCCTCTCTCTTCTTATCCCCTCCCCCCATTTCCAGCATCACTCCTCTACCTCTCTTCCCCACTCTCGATGTCCAATATTTGCCCTTCCCCTTCCTACCCTTCCCCTCCCAGCCTGCTGCTACAGCCGCCTTTCTCAGCAGCAGTGGTGGCAATCGCAAAAAAAAAAAAAAAAAAAAAAAGCGGGAGGGGGGGGTCTTTAATTCTAGTGTGCTCTGAAGGCTTTGCCATTCCCACCCCCCTCTGATGCATTTTGCGTCAGAAGGGGGTGGGACCAGCAAGGACCTCTGAGCACGCTGGAATCATGAAGACCCCATGCTTTTTCTTATTTTATTTTACTGAAAGCCTGCCGCCACACTGCTACTTCTGGATCAGTGACAGTGGTAGGAGAGGGAGATGATGCCTCTGCCATAGATCCAGGTGAAATGGCGGTAGCAGGAGCAGCAACAGGTGGTGCTTCTCCCAACAATTTTCCTTTTCAATGAAGGCAAAGTGAGGTAGTGCCAATGGGATGTTTTGGGGCCATTTTTTGCCACTCCCAAAACTTTGCCACCTGAGGCAGCCACCTCACTCTGCCCCTGCTCAAGGACATATCCACAGCCAAAAAAGATCCTGGTCCGACTTCTATCACTAACACTTGCAGTGGCTCCATCCCAAGAACAACTTTTACACCAGCTCTACATACCATGAAGATATCCATCAGTCATGTCACAGAAAGGGACCCTGGTTCAGCTTGAAAGATATGGAATTTCCCTTTTTACTATTTTCTAACAAGGAATAACAGACACTAAAAGTCACAAAAAGCACAGAGCCTATGCATTCGCCACCCTGCTCCACCCCCTCAGGATGTGTCTAGCTTTAGAAGACACACATGGTGTGCTTGCTAGGCCCTGTCTATATCGAACCTGTAAAATGTTTGTATCCACAATCAAAAGTGATTAAAAATGTTCTCAAGAATGATCTGAGAGTTGCTCAGGAGATAGTAGTGATAGTGACAATAGTTATCTCTAGAACCAAACCAATTTTGCCGTAGTGAGGATATAACACGCTGTCTGAAACCTGTCTCCAATATGGGAAACAGCAACAGGGTCAGGTACTGCATTCCGTTTGCAACAGGGTCAGGTACTGCATTCCGTTTGCAAAATATTCAAAAAATTTGGAGTACAATATCATCTATATGCAGATGATATCATGATGTACATTCCATTCACGATACCCAATCTACCGCTCCAACTCCTATCGGACTGCTATAATGAAATCACAACTTGGCTTAAAGCTCAAAATCTCCACATAAATCACGCTAAAACAGAAGTCTTAATTGTGACTAAAACAAATCATATACCCCACCAACACACATAAAACTCCAAAATCAGGAAATTAAAATAAAAAATGAAATAAGATACCTAGGCATTATACTAGACACACATCTCACCATGGAAACTCACATCAGCAATACGATAAAGAAAATTTACTTCAAACTAAAAATGCTCAAACAACTACGTCCTCTTGTATTCTCACAAGATTTCATTAATATAATCCAGGCTACTATAACTCCTCACTTTGATTTTGCCAATATAATACTCATGGGCATATCAAAACAAAGCATCAAACGTATACAATTAGCACAAAATGCAGCTGCAAGAATTATATTGAAAGTTAACTCACTCCAACACATAACACCAATTCTAGCTTCCCTCCATTGGCTTCCAATTCAAAGCAGAATAATTTACAAAATAATAATTACTTCATTCAAAGCCTTATACGATTTAGCTCCAACCACACTATGCAACCTAATACACAAAGAACCACCTAAACCTACACAAAGAAAAGGCCAATTAAACAAACTAAAAACCCCAAAAGATTACACAAGAGCTCACAAATCAACAAACCACAGAGCATTTTCCCACATAGCCCCCACCATCTGGAATTCCCTCCCCGAGGAGCTACGAACACTAACTGAGATCACGGAACTCCGCAAGAATTTGAAAACTCATCTGTTCACCAAATACTATAACAACACAGAGACTCTCCCACCTGCCTTAGATAAAGGCTAAACAGGCTTCTGGCTGTTCCAATTAAAATCCTTTCACCCAACACAGCTCTTATAGTTACGCCCCTTGATGACCCCATATCTTATGCCCTTTTACTCCCATAGGTGTATGTATGTGTATATGTAGGCATGTGTGTATATGTATACGTATGTATATATATATATACATGTATATATATATGTATGTATGTGTGTATATGTATATATATTTTTATGTGTGTATGCACATCTATATATATATATATATCTGTAAATAGTTTATTCTGTTATGTTCTGTTCACATTGTTAGAATTATATTATGACGTTCCTTGTAAATTTACATTCGGTTAATTATACTAACATTGACGTTCCTTGTAAAACAACTTGCGTTGCCAAGTGTTAAGTTTTGTTCTCTGTAAACCGCAACTGATCTGTGGAAGATGCGGTATATAAATGTGTATAAAATAAAATAAATAAAATATTAGCCCCCAAAAGACAAAAAAGAGAGAGGGGCCTAGGGCCGAGCTTCTCCTTCTTCCCATGTTTCCTCTCCTCATTTGCCATACAGTTTGCAGCATGGTGGCAGCAGGGCAAAGCGGGGGAATGGAAAGAAGAAAAACATGAAAAAATGTGCAACATGGGTAGTGCCACTGCAGATCCCTGGATGCCACTGCTGGATGCCCATGCTAGCTGGCGGAGCAGGGCTGGCACGCAGTGATAACCAGGCAGCGGCGATAATTGAGCTGCTGCCCAGTTATTGCTTAACGGTGAAAATGAGGCACCTGAAAAAGGTTGGCCTAACTTTCGCCACCGAAGCTAACCAGGCAGTGGATGAATATCACTGTTGCCCAGTTAACATCACCGCTATCCAGCTGACCCAGATATCCAGCCCCAGTATTCAATACGCCCCCGGTATTGAATACCTGAGTCCCAAGTACAGCAGCAATGGCTGGCCACTATTGCTGTATGCTGGGTCCAGGGTTTCCTGGATATTGGGCAAACCTATTCTCTTGGAATGGGAGCGGAATTCTACTATTACAGGTGATACCTCTCTCCACCTAGGATTCTCTTTCCACACACAGTACCCGTCTCCTTATGTTAGCCCCAGTTGAGGACTCTCCCTTTTCTACACTCCTCTGCTTGCAGATTCAAGCCAGTATAGCCACAATTCATGCCATGTGTTTATAATCAGCACGGAGGGGTGACTAAAGCTCTGTTCCCACACATGCACTTCACCAAAGACACAATTTAAGACTCAAAGTAGATTATTCATTCACAAGACAAATAACTGCAGTCCCAAACGCTGCAAGCCAAAAGAAATGCATACTGCCTCACCCAGACAGTCTAAAGCAGAATCCAGTTTAAAACCTGCTTTATCATACACAAAGTATTACACACCTGTATTCCTCTTTATTTATCGGACTTGATAATTCCTTATGTTCTACCTGCCCAAACTGCTCTGTGTAAATCAGTTACTTTTACCAACTGCTTACAGCCATTACCTTGATACAATTGCACATACTACCTTCTCAGTGTGCCCTGTGTGACTCACAAAGCTCACACCAAATTGTGCACAGGACTTATTCTTATCAGGCTTCCTGGAAGCCCCAGTGATGACATTAGAGCCCTTAACCATACTTGCACCCTGTGAGGCTGCACTGCTCTCACAGTTCTTGCTATGGTCCTGTAGGGCTAGCCCTAGGAATGTTTGGGCATATCATCAGCACATAACCCTGCACCATGAGGGGCCCCTTGCACACTTCACCAGCTTAAAAGGGAACCAGTGAGACCCGAAGTCCAGCTCCCTGGCTCACCTTTGCACAGCTACAGTAGTGCTTTCCTTAACTTCTAAAGTTGTGCTAAATCACAGCCACTGAGTACGTAGAGGCTAATTGGGGGCACTGCCTGTCTTCTGCAAGAGACAGGAAGTGCTCCTGTTTAACCACTACAAACTCAGCGGTGCCAGCAGCTGTGATTCAGCACAGCAGTGGGAGTAAAGGAAAACGCTCCTGTGGCTGTGCAGAGGTGAGCTGGGGAGCTGGGTTTTGGGTCTTACCGGCTCCCTCTTAAGCTGGCCGTGTGGGGCGGGAGCTGCTGGCACTGGAAGGAGGACTGCTACTGGACTCCTGGAGGCTAGAATGGGAAATGGGCTAATGCTGGGGGATGGGGAGACTGCGATTGAAAGGGAGATAATGCTGGGAGGGACTGGGATTGGGGAGGGACTGATACCGGGTGGCTAGAACTGGAAATGAGCTGATAATGTGGGATGGGGAGAATGGGACTGGAAGGGAGTGGATGCTGGGAGGGGCTGGAACTAGAAGGGAGGTGATGCTGGGGGAGGACTGGAAGGGTGATGCTAGGGCTGGGGGGAGAGAAAAAAAGGGGGGAGTGAGGATGGAGAAGGGGACAGATATTTAGTGTAGGAGGGAAGAAAAAAGTCATATAGAGAGAATAGTTGAGAGGGAGGGGCATAAGAATGAATGCTGGGGTAAGGAGGAAAGGCAGGGTTAATAAATATCAAAGAAGGAAGCAGTTGTGTGGGTGTGCGGAAGGGATGTAGGAGGCAGTACTGGGACAGGGAGATGGGGGAGAGCAGGGACTGGGACGTAGGTGTAGACTTTAAAATTGGATGGGAGAAAAGAAGAAGACAGAATCTAAGATTAGCTGGGTATTGGGAGAATAAGTAGGGACTCAGAGCTGGGCCCAGGAGCTGTCACAACTCACTGTATATGCAGCTCCGGCATCGTGCAGCACCATCCCCAACGTCATCTTTCTGAGTCAGCAATAGCAGCCAATGCTGCCCATAGCACCATAGCATCCATTTCCAGTGTGTGGGGCATTCTCCGGAATGAGTGCTACAGGCAGCACTGGCTGCTGTGTGCTGACTCACAGAAACAAAGATAAAGTTGGAGGTGATGCTATGAGACCTTTCTACCACTGACTCAGAAAAAGAAAAAAGATGCCAGGGATGGTACCACATAATATTTTTCCTAGGGGGGAGAACAGAAAGGGAGAAAAAGAGAGATGGCACATGTTGGATGGGGGGGATATATGAGAGAGAGTGAGAGAGAGAGAGAGAGAGGTGGAGATTTTAGGTTATGAGAGAGAAGGAATATTCTATAAGAGCATAAGAAATGCCATACTGAGTCAGACCAAGGTCCATCAAGCCCTGTATCCTGTTTCCAACAGTGGCCAATCCAGGTCACAAGTACCTAGCAGGTACTGAAAAAGGCACACAGGTTCCACAATGCTTGCCTCAGGGCAAGCAGTGAATTTCCTGGGTCCCTTTTAATAATGGTTTATGGATGTTTCCACCAGGAACTTGTCCAAACCATTTTTAAACCCAGCTACATTAGAAGCCTTCACTACATCCTCCAGTAACGAATTCCAGAGTTTGATTACGCTTTGAGTGAAAAAATATTTTATCTTAAATGGGTTACATTGTAGCTTCAGTGTCCTAAATTCAGCCATTGGTGTTGCCATTGGTGATGAATGGGCCTCCTTCCCCCTCTCAGAGCTGTGAGTGCTGCATAGGTTTGGCCCTTAAGGGCCACAAGCAGGATCAGGTTTACGGGATATTTTTAGATCGCTAAAGGAAAAAAGGGGACTATAGCAATTGATATGGAAGGGAAGACTAGATAGGCTATATAGACTTTTCTGCTGTCATGTTGCTATGAATATGTATATGAGAGAGCTGCAGCATACTGTTCCTGTTGGATGAAAATATATCTGATGTATATTCATTAGGGATATCCTAAAAACAGGACCTGTTTGCGGCCCTTGGATTCCACTTGTGCAGCCTGATTTAGATGTTGCAGAAACTGTTTTAACGATTTTGACTGTCATTAAACTTTCCAAAGGAGGGTTGGAAGATGCAGTAATAGGTGTATTGCCATGGCATAGTTTAGGGCACAAGAAGAGGGGCACTGCTTCTCCCCAGTGCTGCAGGATGGATGGTCTCTTCTCCATGTGTTCCAGACATTCTGCCTTTTGCTGCCATATGCCCCCTTCCCAGCAATCCATTCCTCTGGCTCCCATTCCCCCCCCCCCCCCAAACCTCTATGGCAGCATCAGTGGCGTCTCAGCGCCAAAGGAAAAGCGAACCACAAAGCCTTGCCACACTTAAATACATTGCAGCTGCAAGTGTACATCAGATGGGTTGGGACTAGCAGCTGAAGCATGTCTGAGCGTGACCAGGCTCTTCCAATACTTACCCTTCGTCTAGCACCAAGATGCCGCTGACAATACCAAAAAGGTCTGAGCTGAGCAAGAGGATGAGGGCAGGAACAGGGGAAAAGAGTTAAGGTGCTGGGCTGGGAGGTGAGTGGAGAGATGTCAGACCACTGCAGGAGGAGAGGATGGACAAGGGGAAGGGAATAGAAAGTTGATGGTCTAAGGTGGGGGAGGAAAAAAAGAGCTGGGGAACTGGAAGAGAAAGCATGAGATGCTGAACTTTGGAGGTAAAGCAAAAGGGTGAGGAGATTGGGAGATGTTGAAATGGGGTGGTGAGAGAGAGGGGGAAATGGTGGATATGATGGAATTACATGAGAGAGGCCATGGGAAGCTGGCAAGTAGGAGGATGGTGATTCCATAGGGCTGAAATGTGGTAATGGGGAGTGGGTGAAAGACTGAGGGGAATAAGAGGCTAGTGAAGGAGTGAGATGAGAAATGGGGGAGCTGGGCTGGAAGTTAGAAGAGTAGATGGAAAGTTGTTAGGTGAAAGATTAAAAGGGGATTGAGGACAGAGGGTTGAAATTTGAGTGGATGAATGAGTAAAGAAAGAAATGGAGAAAAGAACAAAAAGCGAAAGATCAGTATGTCAGAGGCAGATGCAGAGAGAGAATGGAAAAAAACTAGAAGAGAGAAGAAAGGACAAATGGACAGCAGACAATGGAGAGTTAGCAGAAGACACAAAGAACACAGAAGAGAGACTGGGATAATTTCGACTAAAAATAAAATGCCCAAACAGAAGATAGAAAAAAAAGTATTTTATTTTGAATTTATTAATTGGAATATGTCAGCTCTGGGAAATGTGCATTGCTACTACTACTACTACTATTACTACTACTTCTACTACTACTACTACTTCTACTACTATTACTATTAATCATTGTTATAGTGCTACAAGGTGTTTGCAGTGTTGTACAGACACGTATAAAAGATTGTCCCTGCTCATCAGAGCTTACACTCTAATCAAGATAGGCAGTACGAAAGATGAGAGGGAAGAGTAAGGAGATGGAGAACAAAGGATTACGATCCAAAAGCGGCCTGAAAGAGGTGAGCTGTTAGCATGGATTTGAAAAGGGGGAGAGATGAAACCTGATGTAAAGATATAGGTAATTTGTTCCTAGCATAAGATGCAGCAAGGTGAAAGGATCAAAGTCTGGAGTTGACAGTGGAAGAAAAGGACATAGAGAGAAACAAGCCAGAGGAAGAGCGGAGTTCACGAGGAGGGGTGTAGGGAGAGAGGAGAGAGAGGAAAGGTAGTGAGGAACAGCAGAATGAATTCATTTATAGGTCAGAAGGAGAAGTTTGTATTGGATACAGAAACGAAAGGGAAGCCAATGAAGTAATTTAAGAGGGGTTATATGAGCATATTTGGACTGGCAGAAGATTAGCCATGCAGCAGAGTTTTGAACAGACTGAAGGGAGAAAAGATGACTCAGAGGGAGACCAACAAGGAAGAGGTTGCAATAGTCAAGACGAGAAGTGATTAAAGAGCACATAAGTGTTTTAGTAGTGTGTTCAGAAAGGAAGGGGCAAATTTTGTTAATGTTACAGAGAAAAAAAATGACAGTTTTTTACTATCTGTTGGATATGCATGGAGAAGGAGAGGGAGGAGTCAAAGTTCACCCCAAGGGTCCGGGCTAAGGAAACAGGAAGAAGAAGAGTGTTATCAACAGAGATCAAGGATGGATGAAGGGGGCAAGAGGGTTTAGGGGGAAAATAGGAAGTTTGGTTTTGGCCATTTTCAATTTGAAATGGCTGTGAGATATCCAGGCAGCGAGTCAGATAGGCAGGCAGATATATGGGCTTGGAGTGCAGGAGAAATATCAGATGTAGACAGATAGATCTGAGAGTCATCAGCATTAAAAATGATATTGAAAACCATAAGAGATGAGAGAACCAAGGGACTGAGTATATAGAGAGAAAACGAGTGGGCCCAGGACAGACCCCTGGGGTAGACCAGCAGAGAGTGGGATAGCAGTAGAGGAGGAACCACTAGAAGAAACACTGAAAGAGCACTGGGAGAGATAAGAAGAGAACCAGGACAGAACAGAATCCCTAAATCCAGGTGAGGACAATGTATCGAGGAGAAGGCGGTGGTCAATAGTGTCAAAGGCAGCAGAAAGGTCAAGAAGAATGAGGACTGAGTAAAGGCCTTTGGATTTAGCCAGGAATGAGTCACTGGAGACTTTTGCAAAGGGCCATTTTAGTAGAATGTAAGGGACAAAAGCCAGATTGAAATGGATCAAGGAGAGCTTGAGAAAAGAGAAATTCAAGGCAACAGCAGAGAACTGCACATTCAAGATTTTTGGAAATGAAGGGAAGGAGGGAGATGGGTCGATAATTTGAAGGACAAATAAGGTCAAGTGAAGGTTTCTTGAGGAGAGGTGTGACTACAACATGCTTGAAGGCTGCAGGGAAGGATGCAGTGGAGAACGATAGGTTAAGAATGTGTGTGATGGAAGGGATGACAGAGGAGGAGATGGAGTTAAGGAGACAGGTAGTAAGTTTAGAGGAGGAAAGATGATGAGAGGTTTCATCTTCAGAGATCTTAGAGAAGGAAGAAAGGGTAACAGAGATTGAGGGTGAAAGTTTGATATTGAAAAGGGGATGAAGCTGGTCTTGAAGGACATCGCTGTTGTCTTTGCACTTTGTTTAGTGCAAGAGGAATTTCATCATTTTATTTTTCCAGTGTTGTGGTGCATTCCAGTCTTCTTCCTGACGAGGGCTTTAAACTAGATTCATTGGGGACGGGTAAAGAGAGCCCCCAGGTAAGTGAAACATTACATATTTCTGTAGAAATGGGTAATAGGGGCAACATCTGGAAAGTGGTGTTTCTAAATGCTCGTAGCATGGGAAATAAGATCCCAGATAAGGAGGCTTTAATGGAAGAGGCTAACTTGGATTTAGTGGCAGTTACCGAGACATAGATCATGGACAACCATGACTGGGATGTAATTATACCGGGTTATACTTTATTCAGGAAGGACAGGGGAGGTGGAATGGCACTATATGTAAAAGATAATATTAAAGCTATAGAATTGCAGGGCTTAAAAGGAAGAGAGAAGGCACTGTGGGCTAAACTAGAAAGAGCGAAAGGGAAATCCATTTGCATTGGAGTTATATACAGACCTCCCTCACAGAGAGAAGAAGTAGACAAGAGATTTAATAGAAAACATCCACAACATTGCTAGGAAAGGGGAAGTGCTACTGATAGGGGATTTCAATATGCCAGTTGTGGATTGGCACATCCCTGCTGCATTGTCATCTAGAAGTAAGGAGATCCTGGATTCTCTACAGGGAAAGCTATTCAGGCAACTGGTAACAGAGCCCCCATGTGATGGGGCCATACTGGACTTAGTGTTTACAATGGGGAAAGTGTTTCTGATGTTACAGTGGGACATCATCTCACATCCAGTGATCACCAGATGCTATGGTTCAGTATCAGGGCTAGGGCTGATAAAATCCATTCAAAAGATAGGCCAATATCTCAGGAAGTCATTAACATGACAGGAACAACTGGGGGATGTAGAAAAACAGTGGGCGAAACTGAAAGGGGATATTTTAAGGGCAACAAACCTTTTTGTTAGAAAGGTAAATAAATGTAAAAGGAAAAGGAGGCCGCTATGGTTCTCAGAAGAAGTAGCTGAAAAGGTAAAGAAAAAGAGGGAAGCCTTCATGAAACACAAGAGATCACAGAGAGAGGAAAACAGGCATCTATATTTGGAAAGACTTTGAGAAGCTATCAAAGTAGTCAGGAAAGCAAAGGTACAAAAAGAAGAAGAAATAGTCAATGCAATAAAATGCAGGGATAAGACATTTTTCAGATAGGTTAGTGAGAGGAGGATGGGCAAAAATGGTATTGTCAGACTCAAGGGTGCAGGGGAGGAATATACAGAAACTGATAAAGAAAAAGCAAAAATTGCTTAACAAATATTTCTGTTCTGTGTTCACAGATGAAGGACCAGGAGCAGGACCTCAGAAAACACCTACAAACAGGACCAGAATTGACATCGATCTTGAACAATTTTCAGAAGACTGTATTCATGAGGAACTAGCTAAACTAGATGTAGACAAAGTCATGGGTCCAGATGGGATACATCCAAGAATCCTGAGGGAACTTGAAGTTCTAACGGCTTCACTGTTTGACCTTTTCAATACCTCTTTGGAGTCAGGAGTGGTGCCAGAGGACTGGAGAAAGGCATATGTGGTCCCTTTACCCAAAAGCAGACATAAGGATGACATTGAGAACTACAGACCGGTTAGTCAAACCTCTGCGGTTAGTAAATAATTGGAAAGGCTACTAAAAGAGAGAATAGTGAGGTTTCTGGAGTCCAATAGATTGTAGGATTTGAGGCATCATGGATTCACCAGAGGCAGGTCTTGTCAGACAAATCTGATTGATTTCTTTGACTGAGTGACCAGGGAGTCGGACCGAGGGAGAGCACTAGATGTGATGTATTTAGATTTCAGTAAAGCCCTTGACACCATTCCATACAGGCAACTTATAAACAAACTGAGCACCCTAGGAATGGACCCTAAAGTTATGGATTGGGTTAGTAATTGGTTGAGTGGGAAGCAAAAAGAGTACAGGTAAATGGTGCTCACTCTGAAGAGAAGGAAGATACCAGTGGTGTGCCACAGGGATCTGTCCACGGTCCCATTCTTTTTAACATCTTTGTTAGTGATATTGCGTAAGGGCTGTCAGGTCAGGTTTGCTTGTTTGCAGATGATACCAAAATCTGCAACAGAGTAGACACCCAGGAAGGTGTAGATAACATGAGGAGGGATCTAGCTAAGCTTGAAGAATGGTCTAGTATTTGGCAGCTTAAATTTAATGCTAAAAAATTCAGGGTCATGCATTTTGACTGCAAAAATCCAAAGGAGCAGTACAGTGTAGGGGGTGAGGTACTTCTGTCCACAAAAGAGTAGCGGGACCGGGGCGTAAAGGAGCTAAACATCTAGAAAAGGTGACTGAAAAAGCCAGAAGGATGCTTGGGTGTATAGGGAGAGGAATGGCGAACAGAAAAAAGGAGGTGATAAGGCCTCTGTATAAGTCTCTGGTGCAACCTTATTTGGAGTATTGTGTGCAATTCTGAAGACCACACGTTCAAAAGGATATAAGCATGTAGGAGTCGGTGCAGAGGGTGGCTATGAAAAAGATTAATTATATCTCTGTTATGAAGCATATGAGGATAGACTTAAAGAACTTAATATGTATACTTTAGAGGAAAGGCGGAATAGGGGTGATATGATAGACACATTTAAATACCTCCATGGCATAAATGCACAGGATGGTCTCTTTCAATTGAAGGCAAGTTCTGCTACGAGGGGACATAGCATGAGAGTGAAAGGGGATAGACTCAGGAGTAATATGCAGAAATATTTCTTTATGGAAAGAATGGTAGATGCATGGACTAGTCTCCCAGTGGAGGTTGTGGACAAGGGGACAGTATCTGAATTCAAAAAAGTATGGGACAAACACAAAGGATCTCTAGAGATAAAAAGGGGACTATTGTAGTTGATATGGAAGGGCAGACTAGATAGGCCATATGGTATTTTTCTGCCATCGTGTTTCTATGACTTTTGGGGGTTCCCAGTTCAATTAGTGTTTTCATATTTTTAAATTGTTTATGTTTATGTTTATTAAAACTTGATTGACCGCCCTTCAAAATAAAATCAGAGCGGTTTACAATAAATAAAAACCAATAAAAGTAAGGCACAAGGCCAGAAAAGGAAAGGAAATTACAATTTATAAAAGCAGAGTGGACTGAGGAACAATAGAGGGAAGAGAGTAGAGCTATAAGGAAGGAGAGGAGGTGGGGAGGTTAAAGGCTAGGGAAAAAAGGTGGGTTTTTAGCTGCTGTTTGAATGCTGCGTGACAGGGTTCTAGGCGGAGAGAAGTGGGCAGGGAGTTCCAAAGTGCAGGACCTATAAAGAAAAAAGCCGAAGAGCGGGTGGATTGAAGATGGGCGGCAGAAGGGGGGGGAAGGGTGAGACGGTTTAAATGAAATGAGCGGGGGGTATGTCTAGGGGTGTGAAAGTGAATAAGATCAGCTAAATATTGTGGGGCACTGGTGTGTAGGGCCTTGTGAACCAGGGTGAGTAGTTTATATTGGGAACGAAAAGGAACGGGTAACCAGTGTAGATGGATAAGAAGGGGGGTTGTATGGTGATAGGGAGATGAATGAGAATGAAGGCGAGCTGCGGTATTTTGGATTCTCTGAAGACGGTGAAGTTGGGAGGAGGCTAGGCCGATTAGGATGGAATTAGAAAAATCGACCCGGGACATGACTAGAGAGAGAAGTAGAGTAGAGAGCGCGGACGGGGAGAGGAAGGGGCGAATAGCGCGAATTTGACGTAAGAAGTAAAAAGAAGTTTTGGTAATGTAAGAGATATGAGCATGAAAGGAAAGGTCTGAATCAAAGAGGACACCGAGATAGCGGAAATTGGTGACCAAGGATATGGGAGTGTTGGAAAAGGACGGAGCTAGAGAGGGGGAGAGATGGCTGTGAGGGAACCAGATAGCAGTGGTTTTGGCAAGATTGAGGTGAAGGCAGTTCTGGGTCAACCAGTGGGTGACGGCAGTGAGGCAGTTATTTAAGGGAGTGAGGTCGGGAAGGGAGGGGGACATGTGGTGAAGGAGAAGAATATCATCCGCATAATAAAAGGCGGAAATCCCGAATTGTTGAGTGACTAGTGTGAGGGGTACCAGGAAGAGATTGAAGAGAAGAGGAGCCAAGACAGAACCCTGGGGAACCCCACAGGGTAAAGGGAAGGGAGCAGAAGGTGGAGTAGAGGAAGAAGCAGAAAGGACTGAGGCAGATCGGGCGTAGAGAAAAGAGTGAAACCACCTGTGAACAGTTCCATGAATACCAGCTTCACGGAGACGGGCTAGAAGAAGGGAGTGGTCGACCAGGTCGAAAGCCGCAGAAAGGTCAAGTGCTACCTCAACCGAAATGTCACCCCGATCGTGTGCCACATGCAGAGAGTTAGTGAAAGCAAGGAGGGTGGTTTCAACACTGTGACCTGGCCGGAAACCTGACTGACGGGGGTGAAGGTAGTTGGTGGAATCAAGATGGTGCGAAAGCTGTGCAAAGACGATCTTTTCCAGGAGCTTGGAAAGGAATGGAAGGTGTGAGACGGGACAGTAATGTGCTGGGTCGAGAGGGTCAAGGGAGGATTTCTTGAGGATTGGGCGGATTAAGGAGTGCTTCCAGGGGTTGGGGAAAGTTCCTGTGGAGAGACTATTATTTAGGATGGAAAGAATAGGGGGAAGGGAAGAGAGAGAGGGTGTAAGTAGCCAAGAGGAAGGGATGGGATCGAGGGAGCAGAAGGTCTTATTAGAGGTAGCGATGAGTTTGTGAAGTTCGGCCGAGGAGGTTAGGGCAAATGTTGACCATGTATGGGAGTGGTAGGATAAAGGAGGGGGGGAAGCTGTAGGGGGTGGGGAGGAAATGGGTGGGGGACAGATTGGCAAGGACGCTCTCAGGGAAGTGACTTTGGCGCTGAAGGTAGAGGCTAGCAAAGAGGGGGCTGGAATGGAAAGGATGGGGGCAGTGGAAGAATTGGAGTGAAGGGAAGTGAGAGACCGGAGTGTGGAGTAGAGATGTCGGGTCTGATTTGGGGCGTTGGTGATAGCATTGGAAATAAAGGTACGTTTTGCCAGGAGAGTTTGGGAACGGTAGAAGGCATGATGAGATTTAAAGGAAGACAAGGTGGTTGGGGAAGGGTTCTTACGCCAGTGGCGTTCGGCTCTGCGGAGTTGAGACTGAAGGAGGCGGAGACCGGAATGAAACCAGGGATGTGAGATACGCCGCTTTACTGGGCGGGGGCGAAGGGGGGGGCGATAGAATCAAAAGCGGACGAGAGGGAAGAGAACCAGGTGGATGCTTGGGCATTGGGGGATAGAGAGGAGAAATCTGAGGGAAGAAGGGTAGTAACCGGGGGAAAAGTTTGCACCGTGTCAGGAGTGACTCGTCTTGATAGTCGAGGGGGTGAGGAATTTGAGGTGGGAGGTAAGGAATGAGGAGGGGGTGGGAGGGAACAAGAGACTGTGAGACAGACATGATCCGTCCAAGGGAGAGAAAGGGCTATTAGATTAGAGAACAAGAGCTGAGATGCCGCAGGAGTGATGAAGAGATCAAGGGTGTGACCGGCGGAATGTGTAGGAAAAGGAACATGTTGGGTGAGAGAGAGATCTTGAAGGAGTGCGAGAAAAGCATGATCTCTTGAAGAAGAAGGGGAGTCAAGGTGGAGATTGAAGTCCCCAGCAATGAGAAGGTGTGGAAAAGCCAAAGAGAGATCAGAGAGAGTCCTAAGAAGAGAGTCCCAGAGGTCGGGGCGGAGGGCAGGGGGGGAATAGATAAGAAGAATGTGTAGGGGGGGGGTGCAGTGTGAAGATGGAACAAAAGGGATTCAGGATAGTGAAGCAGAGGGGAAGCGACCTGAGAGGCGGGAAAAGCAGGGGATAGGATGGCCGCTACCCCACCGCCAGAGCGACCTATTGTGATCCTTTGTTCTGTATTTGGTGACGGTCTGTCTGTTTTGCATGTATGACAGAACTTTGTTATTCTGTTCATATAGTAACATCGTAAATGATGGCAGATAAATACCAGTATGGTCCATCTAGTCTGTCCTTCCATATCAACTACAAGTAGATCCACTTATTCTCTTTTACCAGTAGGAGATGTATTGATGTAATATTTGTAGTGCTACCTTTTGATAAATAGGGTTAGGTGCTCTGTGAGTCCTGGTAGTGCTGTTGTGATATGGCAGGTTTGCTATGAGTTCTAAATGAGCAGGGGTTTGTAGTAAATCACCTGGCAGTTGGCACTGAAGGACAGTAATGCAGAAATATGGTAGTCTCTTATCCTTACTGTACATGCAAATAGTTTTCAGACACTCATTAAGAGACATATTTACTAAAGGTTAAAGTGCATTCACAAATTTGAATGTGTGCTAAGTACAGCAACACCCATTTATTTCTATGGACACAGTAGCACTTATGCACATTAATGTTTAGTAAACATGCTCCTTAGTTATTGTTAGGACAAAAAAAGAAAACCACTTAAATTTTAGATGGGCAACATATACATTTTAAAATTAGATTTATACAAAGGAGGCCCAGTGGATATGCAAATATGTATGCAAATGAGCTCCACAATGAATCTCTGCACATGGCCACGCAAAACCCTTGGGCTGTTGCTGTAGCCCTGTCTGAACTAAATCATTCATGTTTGAAAACTGCCTATTCCTTATACCAATTTTCACTCCTCTAGTTTAAACACAATAGTTTCTTTTCCATTTTAGGCAGGGACTAGTACATGTGTGCCAAAATAGTTTAGTGAAATGTCTTGAAAGTTGAATAAGAAGGTGTCAATGCAGTATCTAAGGTGGCCTGGTAACTCCTTGCCCTGCACATCTGTGCTGAATATCTCCCAAATAGGCCCTTTTATGACAGTTGCTAAGCAGGAACATCTGAATACCTGTTGCTATTTGTCAGGGGAAGGCCTAAAATGCAGGGGATGAATCAGCCTTTCAGCGAGTTCAAAATGCTCCATTGCCTATAAGGCCAGATTTCTCATTAAACACATTAGGAACGTGTTTTGGTGCACTTGCACTATAGAGAATGCCAACGCTTCACCTCTTTCCCGCCACACCATCTTCCCCCCTCCTCGCCTTTTCCCACCTGCCAGGAAAGACACTGAAGATAAATTCAGCCCTAATTGTCTATATCTCCCCACTGCCAGCACTTAGATTAAAAGTTTTCATTTGCATAATGCTAAGCTGCTTAATTAGTTTTATTGACTAGGAGAGAAAGTAATAAAATGCCATTGGTTTAGTGTCTGAATACAATTGGCATTTTATTCTAACCCTTAAGGGAAACAGATTCAACAGAAGTTACTTTAAACATGATGTGATAAAGGGAAGTGGAAGAACACTGCTAGAAAACTGCAGTCATGTAGTCAAAGGTGCTGGTGGCAAATTAACTAATTCTGTACTGATGATGCATGATAGAGAAGAGAGAGCAGTCTGGGATGAGGGCATAAAATAGTCAAGACCTGCAAATGAAGAGAAAAGCTAAGCATACTATACTTGCTAAATTCCTTAACCCTTTTTCTTATAATTATTTGCAATTTTTTACAGATATAAACTGAAATGAAATTGAATTTCTTTATACAATGTGATATTTCCTATCAGGAAAAAGAAAACCCAAAACAGACCCAAGAAAATATTATCCATGGCATTAAGTAAATAGAGGAGACAGGATATGGTGAAACAAGGAGAAGTGCAATATGATATCTATGTAGCCTCTTAGATCATTCTTCAAGTGGCATAACCATAACTGAACCCCAGTCACCCTGAAGAGCTGGAGGATGGCTCCACTAACTTTTTATCCTTCTAAACATTTCCTCAAATGTAGGGATCATAGAAAACAAACTTGCTCTCCCCAAAGTCCCACAATACATTTGCAAGGAAATTTATGACAGAACTACCAACCATTTTCTGTGCTTCAATGTCCAAAAATCCCCTCTAGTAGCCTGAGTAACTTAAGTGTAATCAGAAAAATATGTATCCTTTGATCAAAAAAATAGGGGTGTGAGGAGCTTATTTTTAAAATGTAGTTTCTTGATGAATTCTCTGTCTGTCTCAAAAGTCTACTACATAAATTCCCTTTAGGTAAAATATTCTCTTCAGAGGACTCCTTAAGACTGGTTACACCTAAGTGATCCACTGATACAAGGGATTCCACCTTTTCTTCCCAAATCACTTACAACAGCTTCAATGGTGGCACAAAGTAAACTTTAAATCATGGAAACATCAATTGCTGAAATATATTTTAGCCATCTCAAATAAGGATATTATTTTTTCATGCAGAAAGTTAAGCATTCTTAAACTTTTTCAACCTGCAGAAGTTTTCCAAAGAGTCAAGACTACTCCAGAAAAAAACATCATTCTCAATAAGTAGGTGAGCGACAGCCTCCATAGGAGAAATTTGGGTAGAAAGAGATCCTAGTGAAAATGTATGCTGTTCCAACATTGAATCGCACATCCAGACTTATGAGTAGTATCTATGGAAAGTTGACAGTATTGAGACATACAGCTTTTCAATCCTTCCACCTGAACCATTGATTTGCCCATATCTTCCTGGGACAGTAGTGTCCCGTCCCCCCCCCCCCCCCATCATTTAGGACCTCTGTAGGACCAATTGCAGAGACTTGACCAGCAAATCCTACACACTATAGTCCCTTCCTCATCCTTCTCATCAAAGAAAGATTTGATATAGACTCTTTGCTGATTAGAAATACAGATATGCCTTCTGAGTCTCATTTCTATTGCTTTCTCAATGGGAAGGCCTTCGGCTGTTTGGGCCCCACTACCATCTACCATCTAGAGCTAAAGAAAAAGTTCCAGCCTCGAATTGGAATGTTACAAGATGCTCAAGGTTCTATATTGAATGATGCTGAGAAGATCAAGAAAATGTGGAAGGAATATACAGAGTTTTTATATGATAAAGATCAAGTGGACCAACAGCCGTTTCAACCTATACCTTATGATCAGGAACCATTGGTGATGAAAGAAGAAGTTGAAGCAGCATTGAAAGCCTTATCAAAGAACAAAGCACCAGGCATTGATGGCATTCCCATAGAAGTATTGCAGCAATCTGATGCAGCTGTTACCATACTTACAAGGCTCTGCCAAGAAATATGGAAGACAACATCATGGCCAACTGACTGGAAAAGATCTGTGTTTATACCAATACTAAAGAAAGGTGATCCAACTGACTGTGGAAATTATCGCACAATCGCTCTGATCCCACATGCCAGCAAGATTCTACTGAAGATTATTCAAAAGAGACTACAGCCATACCTAGAACAAGAACTACCTGAAGTGCAAGCAGGGTTCAGGAAAGGACGAGGAACGAGAGACATCATTGCGGATGTGAGATGGATCCTTGAAAAGACTAAAGAATACCAAAAGGATATATTTATGCTTTATCGACTATAGCAAGGCTTTTGACTGTGTAAACCATGAGAAACTCTGGGCCACGTTAAGAAGCATGGGTATACCAGAACACCTGATCGTTCTCTTGCGCAATCTGTACATTGATCAAGAAGCAACAGTTCGAACGGAACAAGGAGAAACAGAATGGTTTAAAATAAGCAAAGGTGTAAGACAAGGCTGCATACTTTCCCCCTACCTGTTTAATTTATATGCAGAACAAATCATCAGAGAAGCAGAACTGTATGAAGACCACAGAGGTGTGAAGATTGGTGGAAGACTCATCAACAACCTTCGCTATGCTGATGATACCACATTACTGGCTGAAAGTGAAGATGATCTGAAACATTTGCTTCTCACAATCAAAGAACATAGTCTCAAAATGGGCCTGCACCTTAATGTAAAGAAGACAAAGATCATGACAACTGGCATAATCAACAGGTTCATCGTTGAAGGAGAAGAAATTGAAATCGTGAACAACTTTAACCTACTTGGATCAACTATCAATAAAGAAGCAACAAGCAGTCAAGAAATCAGACGACGCATTGCTCTTGGCAGAATGGCTATGAAAGACCTAGATAAGATTCTCAAGAGCAGAGATGTCTCTCTCCATACAAAGATTCGACTTGTTCAAGCCATGGTATTTTCAATAACATCATATGGATGTGAAAGCTGGACAGTGAAAAAGACAGACAGGAAGAAAATTGATGCCTTTGAATTATGGTGCTGGCGGCGAATACTGTGTATACCATGGACTGCCCGAAGAACAAACCAGTCGGTACTAGAGGAGATCAAACCTAAGCTTTCTTTAGAAGCTCAGATGACAAGACTTCGACTTTCATACTTCGGACACATCATGCGAAGAGAGAGATCATTAGAGAAAGACATCATGCTTGGCAAGATAGAAGGTCAACGCAAAAGAGGAAGGCCAGCAATGAGATGGATCGCTACAATAACAGCAGCTACGGGTACCAGTCTGTCAACAATGAGCCGCCTGACTGAAGACCGAACACAATTTAGGATAGCTATCCAGAGGGTCGCCATGAGTCGACTCCGACTCGACGGCACTTAACAACAAACCATCTAGTACAAGGAATGATGCTTCTCTCCGAGATGGAGAAAGTCCTTTCACCCCTTCCTGAAGGTTAAGGGGGCCATTTTGGAAGCCCTATTCATGAGTTTGATGTCTGAAGATGTGCATTCAGATGTTCAAATCATAGAGATGTCCTTGAAGTCATTTTAGAAAGCCTAGTATATAGATGTCCCCAGCATTAAGAACATCCATGTAGCAGAGGAGGCATGGTGAAGATGTGCCATGGGTGGAGCAAGGGGGGGTGTGCTTCATGTTGTGATTTCAGAACAGTACAAATGTCAAAACCTGGATGCCGAGGTGTCCGTGCCTATGTGTGCTCCTGACTACAAATAAAGTGCAAAAAACGCTCATTTCATGGCTGCAATACTTCCAAGGGGAAGAGCAAAATGTGCTTTCATTGCCACATTTAATATTTCCCGGCTGAAGAAACATTCATGTAAATACATATCTCAAATATTACTGGCCTGTCCCCCCAAATCTGATTATCTAAAATGCGGGCCAGGAAGTGCTTGTCTCAGAACAATGTCCCCCCCTTTCTGAAATACCCCAGCTGGCATGTTCAAGAGGTATGGGCATGCAAATTGGGACATCCACAGTTGTGAAATCATCTACACCTGTTCATGTACCCGGCCTTGCTATCTATGTGGGCCAGTCGCCAGAACTGGTTATTGGGATGTTCTTTTTTCAGGGCGGAGATGGAGCGATTTCAGAAGGAACTTATATGTGCATCCCTTCACTGTTGACATACTCCCAGATTTTTGGACATTGTGCTTTGGACATCACAGATTCTTCCTAGGCATCCATTCTAAAATGTCACTTCACATCTTCAGGTCTAAGTAAGAACTCTCCACTCAAGGAAATGATTCTCCTTCCTTACCAGGTGTCTCTTCTAGAGTAGCCCTGGAATATTGTGTCATCACAGAGTTTACCTATAAGTTCCTGGAGGATGTAGTACAAGCTGTTAATGTAGTTTGGTTTAAAAAAGGTTTGGGCAAGTTGATGGAGGAAAGGTCCATAAACCATTGTTAAAAAGGACCCATGAAATCCATTGCTTGCCCCGAGACAACCTGTGTGTCTTTTCAGAACCTGCCAGGTACTTGTGGCTTGGATTGGCCACTGTTGGAAAGACGATACTGGGCTTGATGGGCCTTTGTCTGACCCAGTATGGCCCTTGTTATTTCTTATATTCTTAAGTGTATTGGGACAATTGCAGGGCCCAGAGATTCTCCAAAATGCTACTTTATTTTATTTTTTATTTTTATGTATGACTTCTGCAAAGGTTACATCAGAGATGCTATGGGTGAACAATTTTTGAGAAGATTTTTAGCACATGCCCCACCACTTTTATTATATACCTGATTGTAACTCGCCTTGAGCTACTATTGGAAAAGGCATGAGCTAAATGATATTAAATAAATGTCTTTCAGGGAGTTTGTAGTTTCCATTGAACTCCCCAAAAGACACAATAAGTGATGTGCATGGTGAGTCAGGTAGGAAATGCTGTGCTGGACTGGGGGCAAGCACAGGCAATTTGAAAGCACTGCAGAAGGCCAAGAGAATTAGTCACTCACTGCATGGGTGGTATGGGCTCATGGGGATTGTGGCCCAGAGATGATTCATCCCTGGGATACAATCCTCACCTGAGCAGGGCCAGGTCACCCATACAGTAATCCGAACACAGAGATATGCCCTCATCAAATGCAGAATAAGTGACCAAACATGAGAAAACATACCTCAAGATGCCAGGAAGCTAGACTCTACATGTAATGCAATACACCTATCTCCAGGAACAAGCAAGAAGTCAGTCTTCATATATGGGTGTCGTCGGCACTGACGGAGCCCGACGCCGGAACACTCCCCAGCATCCAATAAGAATGCTTTTGGAAGCGTTCCTCCACGCATGTGTGGCTGCCTTCCCTCCTGGTCGCCTCAGTCATCTTTTTTCCACAGAGTCATTGGGACCTTGTCCTTATCAGCCATGTCAAGAGACTTCAATAATTTTTTCATTAGTACCGTCAAAGTACTTAGGGTTACCTTCCTGTCGACCGGCTCGACTCCCCATCGATTCCAGTTCCCTTTTTTTTTTTTTATTTTACATAATTTTTACTTTATTTTCAATTTTCTCACAAACTTTGTTTGAGGCCTATGGCCTCATCGGGCACTATTGCCTAGTTCAATTTTGCCTCCTTATTATTCCCTAATATGGAGAAGCCCAGGAGTGATTTCAAAAAATGCTCCAAGTGTTCCAGCACAATTTCAATCACTGATGAGCATTCTTGGTGCCTAAAATGTTTAGGCCCAGACCACAATGTCGATTCTTGTCCATCCTGTCGCCACATGACTTCTCGAGATAGAAAGAACCAGGACAAACAGAAGGTTAAGCTGTTTCCTGCAGAAACAGCTCCTTCGTTGCACTCCTTGGGGGCGTTGACTCCTTCAAAGTCTTCCCATGCATCCAAGTCCTCACCAGCAAAGGAAAAGCATCGCTTGGAGTCACCAGTGCTTAAAAAAATGACGACATAAGCCTCGGCATCGAGGTCCTTGATTACCAGGTCGGTATCTGCTTCGGACACAGAGCATCGGCACCGTCATTCATCGCATTCTGACGCAGCCCGTCCATCGAAGCAACCCCAGTGGGAGGTGTCACCCTCCAAAGCCACACAGGGGTTCGGGGATGCCCCGAGGTCCAGTCATCGGTGGAGCCCCTTATACCGGCATCAGGAGTTGTGGCCCATACAGCTGTGTCTGGAGCCACTCCTTCCTCAGTACTGTCATTGGATGACCGTGTTATCACCATCAAGTGCAACATTGCTAATCTCTTAGCGGCAGTAAGGCCAATAACATTGAGTGCTCCGCAGCTGGCACTGGTTCTGCCAATGCTGATGATGGCCATAGAGCTCGGCACACTTATGCAGGCGTCCTCTGCCTTGCACAGCTCCATGGAACAGCCGATACATCGAAACAGCAAAGCTCTGAGTAGCGAAGGTATTGAATATCTCATAAGGATTATTTTGACTTCCTTCGGGACTCCGATTCCAAAGAGGCGTCTGAGGTAGAATCCATCGATTCTGATACTCATAGGGAGGTACTGTCAGATTCATCGCCACCTTATGGATGTCGACATGTCCTTTCAAGATTTTATTAAGGACATGGCAGCAGCTCTCAATGTTTCAGTGGCTATGGAAATGGAACCGAGAGCTGAGGAGCTTGATCATCTCCAAAACCCATCGGTGCCGAAGGAGGCTGCTACCCTACCGGTGGATAACATCTTAAAGAATCTAATAGCTGAGATGTGGGAGGCCCCCATGTCAACCCTTGCAGTGATAAAGAGGCTTGATACCCTTTATAGGGTCCCTCCCCCCCCGCCCCCCAGGTTTCCAGAAGCCACAACTCTCCCACTACTCCATGGTTGTGGAACCTGCCATAAGGAGGATAAAAAGCCAAGACCCTGGATGCATTTGGAAGGAAGGCATTCCAAGCTACCAAACTAGCCTCTAGGATAGACTCCTTTATATTATATATGGGCATGTTTCTCAAAGATGTCTCGAGAGACTTGGTAGAGTATATCACCCTGCTACCCCATGACAAGCAGGCAGCTCATCAGGTCTTGGTAACACATGCCCAGAATACATCAAAGTTTTTAAAAAGAGCAGTATTTGATACATTTGAGGCCAATAGCAGATCTGCTGCAGCCTGCACTGGGGCTAGGACAGGGGTCGGCAACCCGCGGCTCCGGAGCCGCATGCGGCTCTTTCTCACCTTTGCCGCGGCTCCGGAGCACACTGCCCGCTTTAAACGTCGCGTTATGGGCTCCCTCCATGTCAGCTCCCTCCCTTCTTCTGCAGCCGCGGTTCCCTGTCTCTTAGGGAACCGCGGCTGTGCTTTTAAAATCATCTCGGAGCCCTTCCTGTCTTGACGGGCTCCGTGCAGCATTGTCCCGCCTCTAACGGAAGTTTTGGAGGCGGGACAATGCTGCATGGAGCCCGTCAAGACAGGAAGGGCTCCGAGATGATATTAAAAGCACAGCCGCGGTTCCGTAAGAGGCAGGGAGCCGCGGCTGCAGAAGAAGGGAGGGAGCTGACATGGAGGGAGGGAGCAGATATGAATGGATGGATGGAGGGGGGGGGCCTGACATGGAGGGGGGGGGGCTGACATGTAGGGGGCTGACATGCAGTCAGCGGGGCTCACATGAAGGGAGGGAGCAGATATGAATGGATGGAGGGAGGGGGGCTGACATGGAGGGATGGAGGGGGCTGACATGGAGGGAGGGGGCTGACATGAAGGGAGGGAGCTGATATGTATGGATGGAGGGAGGGGGGCTGACATGGAGGGATGGAGGGGGCTGACATGGAGGGAGGGGGGGCTGACATGGAGGGAGGGAGCAGATATGAATGGATGGAGGGAGGGGGGCTGACATGGAGGGAGGGGGGCTGACATGGAGGGATGGATCGAGGGGGGCTGACATGGAGGGATGGAGGGGGCTGACATGGAGTGAGGGAGCAGATATGAATGAATGGAGGGAGGGGGGCTGACATGGAGGGAGGGGGGCTGACATGGAGGGATGGATCGAGGGGGGCTGACATGGAGGGAGGGAGGGAGCAGATATGAATGGATGGAGGGAGGGGGGCTGACATGGAGGGATGGAGGGGGCTGACATGGAGGGAGGGGGGCTGACATGGAGGGAGGGAGCAGATATGAATGGATGGAGGGAGGGGGGCTGACATGGAGGGATGGAGGGGGCTGACATGGAGGGAGGGGGGCTGACATGGAGGGATGGATCGAGGGGCGATGACATGGAGGGATGGACGGGGCTGACATGGAGGGAGGGAGCAGATATGAATGTATGGAGGGAGGCGGGCTGACATGGAGGGATGGAGGGGGCTGACATGGAGGGAGGGGGCTGACATGGAGGGATGGATCGAGGCGGGCTGACATGGAGGTAGGGAGCGGGCTGACATGGAGGGAGCGAGCATATATGAATCAAAGGAGCTAGGGGCTCTGACATGGAGGGAGGGCGGCTGACAGGTAGGGAGAGAGCTGATATGAATGGATGGAGGGAGGGAGGGAGGGGGGCTGACATGGAGGGATGGAGGGGCTGACATGGAGGGAGGGGGGCTGACATGGAGGGAGGGTGCAGATATGAATGGATGGAGGGAGGGGGCTGACATGGAGGGAGGGGGGCTGACATGGAGGGAGGGAGGAGAAATGGAAGGATGGATGGAGGGAGGTGGGCTGTCAGGGAGGGAGGTAGCTGATATGTATGGAGGGAGGGGGGCTGACATGGAGGGATGGAGGGGGCTGACATGGAGGGAGGGAGCTGATATGGATGGAGGGAGGGAGGGAGGGAGGGGGCTGACATGGAGGGATGGAGCACTGGTAATGGGGTTGAGGGGACGAGCACTGGAAATGAGCTGATTAGGGGAGGCTAGGACTGGTAATGAGCTGATGGGGGGTAGGACTGGTATTGGGCTGATTAGGGGAGGCTAGCACTGGTAATGGGGTTGAGGGGGGATTAGCACTGGAAGCGAGCTGATTGGGGGGCTTTGACTGGGCATGGGCTGATTGTGGGGAGGGGAGGATAGAGCTGCTGGCCCTGGAAGATAACTGGGGGCTAAGGCTACAAATGGGCTGATATGAGGGGATGGGAGAATGGAACTGGATCTGAGAGGGGCTGCCATGGTATTTGTACTAGAAGGGACTGGTCAGTGGGGAAGGAGGGGGACTGGAAGGAAATGGACACCAGTGGCAATCATGGGAATGCAAGTTGACATTGGAAGGTACTGGGAGTGAGGACTGGAAAGGGGCTGATATTGGGGAGGGTTACTGGGACTGGAAATAGGCTGATGGAAAGAAGTGAAGAAAACGAAAGAAGAGATAAGAACTGGCAGATGGACCATAGACCACAGAAAGAGAGCTAAGAGAAGACAGGAAAGCAGAAGCCTCAGATCGGGACCAGCATGATCAGAGAATAAATTGGTCAGACAACAAAGGTAGAAAAAATAATTTTATTTCATATTAGTGATTTGACTACAAAATCATCATAATTTTGAAATCAAATATTGTTACTTCTTGTTGTTATATTTTCTGGCGTATTTTTTTTGGTGTGCGAAGGAAGAGGGGTAGTCTTATACGGCGAGTATAGGCCAAACACCTATATTTTAACAGGAAAAGTAGGGGGTCGTATATAGCATTAAGGTAAGAAACAATATATGCAGTGTTAGATTTGTTTTAAATGTCGCAATGGTTTTGCGGCTCCCAGTTTTTTTTTTCCCTTCGGAAACGGGTCCAAGTGGCTCTTTATGTCTTAAAGGTTGCAGACCCCTGGGCTAGGAGAACGGCATGTCTCCAAGCATCTGACTTGGAACAGTGGGTCCAGGATGTTAATCAACAAACCTTGTAATCAATGTTCCCTCTAATTTTCTGTAGGCTGTGTGCACATAAAATATCAGCTGTGCAGCTTTTGAAGGAAGGTTCAATTTTTGTGCGCCACATAACGACACTCGGAGTTATATACTTTAAAATTTGACTACACGTCAGAATACAGTATGTACACCACATTGATTTTAATCAAATTAAATGAAAATAGACGATTACTAAATGAAGCGGAAAATTTCTAGTAATTACAATCACAACTTTTAAATTTTAAGACGTCTATGTTGTTTTCTGTCAGAATCTGAACCGTAATTTTTGTGCGCTCTGTTGTAAAGTATGTGCGCTCGCTCGGCAAGGTGTGTGCGCACGCACACGCGCACAGCTTAGAGGGAACAGTGCTTGTAATGGTGAAAACCTCTTTAGTCAGAGGTGGAGAGAGAAAGCCAGTGAGATAGAAACTGATGACCTCACTCTGAAGAGGCTTTCAAGGAAGATAGCAGACTCTTCTAAGAAGAAGATTACCACTAAGAAATCTTTCTTCCCTAAGAAGAAAATGTTTTATCCTCCATATCATTCCTATTCTGGTTACTCTGCCCCACAACAGCAACAGAGATAGCAGGGCCAGAAAAAGGTCAAGAAACATAAAGTTTCTAAACCACAGTCTGCAGCTACTACTCAACCTCCTCAGAGTTTTTGACTGCTTCAAAGAGAGCATGGCCAATTCTCCCATAATCTTTCCTCTTCCTCCTATGATCCCAGGAAGATCGGTACATTTTGCATACCGTTGGATCAAAATCACTTCCAAGTCCTGGATTTTACATCTAGTCAGTCAGGGCCTACAGCTGAAATTCCAGGATCTTCCTCTCACTCACTTTCTGGGACAACCCTCCTTGGATCTCTTTCACTTATCCTTGCTTCAGCAGGAAATTCTCTCACTGCAGAGACAAGGGGCTATAGAGGAGGTTCCTCCATCTCAGGAGGGCCTGGAATTCTACTTCCAATACTTCCTAATTCCAAAAAATACGGAAGGTCACAGAGCTATATTAAATCTCTGAAATCTCAACACATTTCTCATCAAGAAGAAATTCAAGATGATTTCTCTAGGCACCCTTCTGCCATACCTCCAACAAAACAATTGGCTATGTTCTCTGGATCTAAAAGATGCTTATACACACATCCTGATACACCCAGATTACAGAAAGTTTCTCAGGTTCGTTTTTCAGAACAACCACTACTAGGGAGGAGTAGCCTAGTGGTTGGGGCAAGGTACTTCAGGCCGGAAGGTCAGGGGTTCAAATCCCACTAGAGGACAGCAACCTTGGGCCGGAAGGACTGGGGTTTCTAGTCCTACAGATGCTCCTTGTGGTCTTGGGCAAGCCACTTAACCCTCCATTGCCCATGTTCCCTGTAAGTATTAGTGTATGTGTCTCATATCCCCGCGTGTTAAATGTATCCCCCAATTGTGTTGTGACCGCTTTGATTGAAGGATAAGGCGGGATACAAAACTGTCTAAATAAATAAATAAATAAACCACTAGCAGTTCAGAGTCCTCCCATTTGGACTGGCCTCAGCACCCAGAAGCTTCACAAAGTGTTTGGCTATTGTCGCAGCCTACCATCGAACTTTGAGGATCTTTCTGTTCCCCTACTTAGACGACTGACTGCTAAGGGCAGATACCGCTTCAGCAGTCACCTTCGCCCTAAATCAAACCATTCATGTCCTCCAGGAATTAGGTTTTATAATAAACTATCCAAAATCACATCTCACGCCAACCCAGGACCTCGAGTTCTTAGGAACTCAATTAGACATGGTAAGAAGTCTTAGCCACACAGGTCCAGCAACAATCATCAGTTATGGCCAGAACATTTCTATGCCTCTTAGACCACATGGCTTCCACAGTCCATGCCATGCCCCACGCCCTTCTCAATATGAGGATCGGGCAGTGGATTCTCTTATTACAATGGAAACAATCCATAGGTCACCTATCCGATCTCATCAACATCACTCCGCAAATAAGAGCGGCCCTTCAGTGATGGTGCACACCATAGAACCTGGTCATAGGGTCACCTTTTCAGACATCTGCACCGCAGTATATTCTAATGACTAATGCATCAAAACTAGACTGGGGAGCCCATCTCAATGGCCTTACAACACAAGGCCTTTGGTCTACTCGAGAAATGCTTCTCCAGATCAATCTCCTAGAGCTTAGGGTGGTCTTCAGTGCCATTAGAGTCTTCTCTCCCCATCTCAAGGGACAGTGTCTTCTCATACAGACAGACAACCAGGTGGCTATGTTTTATATAAATAAGCAAGAGGGAACAGGCTCTTGGGCCTTATGTATGGAAGCCATTTGTCTTTGGAACTGGGCAATTCCTCAAGGAATTTACTTCCATGCAGTATACCTTCCAGGAGCAGAGAATCACTTAGCCAACAGACTAAGCGAAATCCTCCATCCACATGAGTGAATCTGGAACCTCAAGTAGCTCAATACTTGTTCCACCACTGGGGGATTCCACTACTCAACCTCTTTGCTTTTCTCTTCAGTGCCCAACTACCTCATTTCTGCTCGAGGATTCCTTCCCCTCACAGGGAAATGTCAGATGTGTTCCTCATCCATTGGGGACAGAATCTCCTCTATGCTTTCCCTTCCCTTCCACTCATAGCAAAACACTCTTCAAACTCCAAGCCAACTGGGGACAAATGATTCTCATTGCCCCTTACTGGCCCAGACAACAGAGGTTTTCCTCTGCTTCTTCAACTTGCTCAAGCACCTCCCCTCAGGCTCAGTTATTCACCAACCCTACTATCTCAGGAACAAGGGACTCTTCTGCACCCTAGCCTCAAGACACTCCGCTTGACAGCATGGAGGCAGAGCGCTTTGTCCTTTCACACTTAGATCTCCAAGAGGATGTATAGCAGATGATCCTATCTTCAAGAAAAGTTTCAACCAGATTTTCTTACACTTTTAAATGGTGCAGGTTTTCCATCTGGTGTTCTCATAAAACACTAGATCCTTTCACATGTCCCATTCTGGAGTTACTCCAATACCTATTCCATTTGTCCTCCTCTGGCCTTAAGACCAACTTTGTTCAAGTACATTTATCTACCATTGTGGCCTTCCACCATACTTTACAGAACAGCCCCATCTCGGCACACCCTTTAGTTGCCAGATTTATTCGCGGTCTTATCCTGATCAAGTCGCCTTTCCATCCACCTCCCGTACCATGGGATTAAATGTTGTTCTTGTACAGCTCATGCACAGTCCTTTTGAACCTATGGTTTCAGCTCCTTTAAAGTTTGTAATATGGAAGCTTCTTTTTCTCATAGCAGTCACTTCAGCTCAAAGAGTCAGTGAACTGCAAGCTTTGGTGAGCTATGCTTCCTATACAACTTTTCAACATGACAAGGTGGTCTTTCACGCACATTCTCACCATCATTCATCAAGTGGTTTACACACATACTCCACAGTACTTGGCGGACCTTCTCCAGTTTCACACCCCCAGTCGTGATCTCAGATCAGCACACATAAATCGCCTGCACCTTCCCTCTCCCTCACATGCCCATCTGCAATCCACTCGCGCTTCTGCCTTTTTCTACATTGGTCCTGCATTATGGAACTCACTACCCACCTCCCTCAGGCTGGAGAAAAACCATCGCATCTTCAAAGTCCGTTTAAAAACCCATTTGTTTTCCTCCACCTTTGACCTCCCTGCCTCCATTGTGTGATTTTGTCTTTTCAATGTTGTCTACCTCTTTAGTTTGGTATGATTGATTATTCTATGTCCTGTCCTGTCCTGCATTATAATTTCCTTTCCTTTTTCTGGCCATCTTTGTAATTTTGTTTATTGTACACCGCTCTGTTTTTTTGCAGAAGGGCGGTATATCAAATATAATAAACATAAACATTCTAAGTTCTTGCCCAAGGTCACCTCCTTCCACCTGAACCAATCTGTCTCACTACCAACATTCTTTCCAAGGCCTCACACCTCCCCGGCTGAGGCCAGACTTCATACCCTAGATTGCAAGAGGGCGCTGGGTTTAATTTGGACCATACTACGGACTATCGATAAATCCTCTCAGTTGTTTGTCTCTTTTGACCAAAGTCATCTAGTCATCCAAAAGAACACTTTCAAAATGACTAGCAGATTGCATATCCTTTGCTTATTCGCAGGCTCGGCTGTCTCTTCCACACCATGTGACAGCTCATAATGACAGAGCTATGGCTACTACTTTAATTAATCTCCGCTCTGTCCCTATCTCAGAGATCTGCCAAGCAGCAACATAGATATGCAGGGAAAAATTTGCAGCGCACTATTGCCTGGACAAAGACTCCAGAGCTGGTACTCAATTCAGACAAGCTTTTCTACGTAACCTTTTTCAAATTTAGACAACTTGCCCACCACTCTCTGACTACCTCGCGAGGAGTACTCTGAATGACCAGAGTCTGTTGAATCCCTGCTGCAACCTCTAGCTGCACCGGGATTCTTCTCTCACTCAGTTGTCTTAGGCTAGGGAGTCCATATTTGAAGATGGACTTTCTGTTTGTTCCTGGAGATAGCATAGTTACTCACCTGTAACAGGTGATCTCCAGGAAAAGCAGGAATCAGTCTTCGCAACCCGCCCACCTCCCCATCAAATTGTCCCCTTTTTTCTCATTCCTTGTATACAAAGATTTTTATTTCTCTGCTATTCACCTGACTGAGGAGACCAGGAAGGAAGGCAGGAAAGCAGCCACACATGCTTGGAGGAACACTCCCAAAAGCATTCCTATTGGATGCTGGAGAGTGTTCCTGCACCCGGGCTCTATCAGTGCTGACGTCTCCCATATGTGAAGACTGATTCCTGCCATTCCCGGAGATCGCCTATTACAAGTGAGTAACTATGCTTTCCTCCACTGTGCAAAATTCAAACATATGAGATAGACAACACAAAGCTGACATATTCCAGTCATTAATAGTACAATTCTTGTTTATACCGGTGTTGTCTTGATATTTTGTTTCATTGGTCTAGTCTCTTTTTCCCAGTTTTCTCATCAGACTTCTCCCCAACCCAATTCCCTGCTCTCCCCTCCTTACCCAAGGCTCCATACTCACTCTCACACTTATATTCTCAGGTCTTGCTTCCCTCCATCCCTAAGTTTCCATTTTCCCAATCCAGTCCTCCATCCCCTCTTCAAACCCCCCCCCCCACCTGCCAACTTAATCCCTGAGTCCCTACTCTCGCCTCCAAAGCATCCAGTTCTCGTCTACTCTTGCATTCCTACTTTCCCATTCAGTCTTTAGCCTGATCCCTATTTGTTCTCCATCCAATTCTTAAGTTCCATTCACCTTTCTCCTGGTCTCTCTTTCTTCCCCAAGTCTTTCCTCTACTGTCAGCTCTCCCTACTTGGCTCTGCTCTCTTTTCCTTGTGCTCTCCCTTTCAATCTTCCAGTCCCATGCTCTCTTTCATCCTTGGATTCCTACTCTCCCTATCAATCCCCAATGTTCACTCGCCCTCCCCAGAGTCCTTCCATCCAATCACATCCCTACTCTCTCCTTCTTGGGCATTCTTCTTGCATCTCTGTACCCGTTGTCTTGTTGGGACTGCAGCAGCTGATGGGGAATGGAAGAGCACCAGGACCTCTCTCTTCTTCTGCACTGTTAGCTGGCTTCTCTTCTGAGGTTGGTGGGATGGGCATGAATTGCAGGTTGAGGTTCTGGTATACAGGCACCACTAGAGCCAGCAAGTACAACTCCACCATGCAGCACTGCCTCAACATACCCACAGGACCTTGCACCAGCTACAGTGCTGCGATGAGACGATGACTGAAAGATCATGACTTCACCTCTTAAAGACATGCACCTCGCCCAATCTGAGCAGGAGTGTCAGCTTTTCTGGCAGAACCTACCTTCCAAAGTGGTAATCTCCCACTGAATGTGGCAAATTTGACAGGTCTGCTCCATGCAGCTAGCGACACTTTGGGCCCCATTCTGAAACACGGGTTGCGGGGCTGCATGTCCTGGCAGGACGTGCAGCCCTGCAAGCCATCGGAGCCCAATTCTCCCTCTGGCTCTCCCTGTACATCAGGATGGAGAGAGCTGGCAGGGGGCAGGAGGGGGCGGGATTAGAACAGAGCGGGAGCAAGCCAGTCCGGCAGAATGTACAGGGCCGATTCAGATCACGCCCTGTATGACCTGCTGGGCTGGTGGGGACGTGCTGCTTATTCCACCTTTGAGGTGGAATAATCAGCGAAACCCTGGGGAAACCCCCCTGCCAACCTTGGGTCAGGCAGTGGGGAAAAGGGAGGCTGAGGATGCCGGAGTCGGAGGTGCCTGTGGGGAGGATGTCACCGCAGGCAAGAGGGGCACACCAGGCCATCCTCGGGCCTAATTCTGGCTACCACAGGAACGTTTTGTTCCCGCATTCCAGAATCAGGTCCAAATGGGCCTGTCTTGCCTGGGGCCATCTGGATGGCCTGGACGTGCCCCTACCAGAATTGGATTCTATGTTTATCCTTTCTTTTCATATTCTGGGATATTTTAAAGATGTTTCTGAGGAAGCTAAGAAGGGCAAAGAAATAGTGAAAGCTCACTCCTTGTGCTGCTAGCTCAATTCCATCTTGTTCCTTCTCCTTGTCTATGTGTCTTGGCTGGGACTGTCTTTTAATTTAATTTAAATTTTTTTAATTTATTTATTTATTTTTTATACCATGCTCTTTAGAATCAGTGTGGTTTACATGTATGCTAACAGGTACTTTTTTTTATTCCCTTGTCCCTGAAGGGCTCACAATCTAAGTGTACCTGAGGCAATGGAGGGTTAAGTAGCTTGCCCAAGGCCACAAGGAGTGGCCATGGGACTAGAGACCCCAGTCCCTCTGGCCTGAAGTTGTTTGTCCCCATGTGGGAATTGAACCCCTGACCTTCTGGCCTGAGGTAACCTGTCCCAACTACTGAGCCACTCCTCCCTCCAGATAAGAGTATTTATAGTACAATGTAGACATCTAATAACACTATAGAAAATGATATGTTGTAGTCCTACAAGCATTGAAAATGGCACCTGATGATCACAGCGCTACAGTTCATGAATAACCCTTTCAGCCACCTGTCATTTTCCTTTTATCATGCAGGCCACAGTCTCTCAAGATACTCCCCAGGCAAACTCCACGAGAGCTCCATAAGTGCCTGCGAGACAAGCAGAGATTTTGTGACCTGCGTTATAAATAAATTCTTAACATCAGCATCGATCATGTTTATGCATTTGTTTTAATCTGCAATTCAATTAGATTTTGCTTGGGTAATAAGCAGCCCATTACCCATATGACTTATCAACTAAACAATGAACATATCTGGAGCTGTGAAAGAACACTGGACAGCAAATTGTTGCTTTGTGAAGAAAATACATTGGTACTTTATTTTCACCTACACAGATGAAGACGTATATATATAAATCTTGAAACTTTCAGTAAAGGGACACAGAAACCACAAAGCTACAGTTCTAAAGGCAGATAATTTAAGAGGTGCTCCCCCCTCCAAATCTGCTTTCTGCCTTTGGTCAATGGGGAGGGGAGAGGTGCTCGTGTACTCCCTCCTCCAATCCTGCTCTCTCACCTTCCAGTAGAAGAATCGGTGGTGGCAGCAGTAGCACCAGGAAACACATTGTGAAACTTCAATGCGGGATAGGTAAGCCTTCGTGCTCTGGAGACCCCCTGTGGTGCACTGCATCCTCTTCTCACATGAGTGGGAGATTTGGAGGTGAATAGTGGAGTACCCCAAGGATGTATTCTGGGTCCTCTGCTTTTAACCTATTCATAAATGACCTGGAAATGGGAATATGAGGATTGTAAAAAAATTGCAAGAGGACCTTGATAAATTGGAAGACTGGATGTTCAAGTGGCAGATGGAATTTATGTGGACAAGTGCAAAGTTGTGCACCTAGGAAAGAACAACCCAAACTATAGTTACACGATGCAAGGTTCCAAATTAGGAAGCATCACCCAGAAAAAAAGAGTTAGGTGTTATCGTGGATAACATGTTGAAACCCTCCGCCCAGTGTGCAGCGGCGACCAAGAGAGCAAATAGAATGCTAGGTATCATAAGGAAAGGAATGGAGAATTTTTAAAAAAGGATATTATAATTCCTCTGTATCATCCATAGTGCGACCGCAACTTGAATATTGTGTGCAATTCTGGTCGCCGTATCTTAAAAAGGATATAGGGTTATTAGAAAAGGTACAGAGAAGACCCACCAAAATTGTAAAGGGGATGGAAGGATACCCCTATGAAGAGAGGCTAAAAAGGTTAGGGCTCGTCAACCTGGAAAAGAGACAGCTGACATTACCGTGCTAAACAATCATGTGCCCTTAGCACGGGTGCAATGGTTACCGCAGCAGTTAGTGCAGGATTTAGCGCATGGTAACTGCTAGCGCACTTTAATAAACATGCCCCAAAATGTCAAAAATCAACTTCTTTTATAAAAAAAATAACATTCAACCTAAAAGCATTCTAAACCACTTTTCTTTTTTCCCTATTGTTTTAATGCTACGATTTTGTAATATGCCTTTTCTTAATGTGTCACTGTTGATAAGAGGAGCATTAGTCAGTTCTTTATAAACTGCGGGGGTGGTCAGAGAAAAGATAAGCATGAGGACTGTTGCAAATGTGTCAGGTAGCCATAGATGCCCATGGGTGACTGTGGGTGGATCCACTAATCATGTGAGGAACACTGGAATCTTACCAGCAGGCACCTGTCCTGTTTAGAGAGAGAGTACCATGGCCAAGGTAGATAACAAAAAGTCCATTTACTTGCCATTAGAATCATGAAGACAGCCTTTGAGACTAGCAGTCAGATCATCTTCAGGGTATTACGGTGCCCACATAATGTATTTCTAAAATGTGCCAAAAATAAATCAAGCAAATAATTTCAAGACCCAGGAACAAGAACAACAGATGAATTAAACAAAATAAATAACTGGCAATTTAAGATTTTGAGGGATAGGTCTATTTATATTGAATGGAGGTTCTTCAAGGATAAAATACAGCACAATGTGCCCGAGGTTGCCCTTATGGTTTAAATTTATGAGCAATAAAATTGTTTTATAGATTCTAATTTGCTGAGTTGATCAGAGAGATTACATGGGTCATGCACATTACCAGGCACTTACTGAATGTGAATGAGCTGCTCCCGCGGCTCTTGCTAACCAGCGTGCAGTTTCCACTGAGGCCCCAGTGCATCTTTCTTTCCTTAAATAAAGACATATGTCACTACTGGAAATGGTAATCATTGCAGAAGCTAATGGATCCAAGTAACCAATGACTAACATTTGTACTTGTGACAGGATAGAATCATAAGGGGATGGAGGCGGCAGGGGTCAGGGAAATGCCTACTGTATCTGAATGTAACTCGCCTTGAACTATTTAATGGAAAAGCATGAGCCAAATGCAGATACAAAACACAACGGACTAAAGCACACAGGAGTATCCAAGTTGCTCAGCTAGAAAGCTGCCCCTATAGCTGGACAGCGGAAAAACTGGTTTGCAGCTACAGGGCGGCCCCCTCATCTATTAATATCAACCCTTAAAAAAAGAAGCAAAGCTACTGTGTAGTGCATAGTTGTACACCACTTTGTAATTTTAAAAAGCGGTATACAAGTTTAATAAAATAAAAAGAAAATGAACTGGTGCATGTGGAACTAAAATAGTAACTCTGTCTATTTAAGATCTGTCTCTTTCCATCACCAAACTGGAACCATCCGGGATTATAGCAGCAGTGTGACCGGAGCAATTTAGTAAGGGACCACGAGGGAATGTAGGCCAGCCTGGGGGAGGAGGTATTTTCAAAGTATTGAGGGTAGAGGGGAAGCAGGATCCAAAATCATTTTTCATTTTCTTTTGTTTGTTTATTTTGATTGGAACCAATCAAACAACTGTAAGAGCCAGTTTGCATGGCACTCCCAACATACCCGAGAGAGCACCCTTTACGGGTGGAAGACGTCTGTCAGTCTCAATGGGATCATTCATGCATTCACTTAAAAGGCTTAATGTTCACTTGATCACCCCAGTCCAAAGCGAGTTACAGTAAACATTTACAATTTATAAATAAATGCTCATTAAATTGACACATACAAGCTACAGACCAAAGCTGCTAACACATCCATCCTAGTTTTTCACAAAATATGTGCGAAAATGGATGATCAAAGCAATGTATTTTCAAACCCTTCCCAAATTCTTGGAGATCAGGTACAGCATGTAATTTGTCCAGTAATACAGTCCACAACCTTGGGGCAAAGAGCAAAAGTGCTCTGGCACAGATGGATAGATTCCTGCCCATTCCCAACAGCGGTATGGCATATGTAGCCAGCCCTGCCGGCATCATTGATTACAATTTACATTCAATCATTGTGCAAAATAATCCAGTTATATACTATTATTTTTATGCAGAATATATCATGTGGCATGCACCATTTTCAGTCCCTGATGGGGAGGAGGGGGGGGGGGCAAGCACCTAAAATAGTCAATTACTTGGATAATGCAGTTTGTTGGTTAGCAGAACAAGGACTCTCAGTACGTTTTTTATCTATATATTTATTTAAAATCGCTTATATACTGCTATAACATAAGCATCAAAGTGCTTTACATAATAGATAAAAAATGGGAACAGCATAGGGAGATTACAATTTTAAAATAATAAAAAGGTACATGAAGAAAGGTCATGTTGAAGTGAATGGCACCAAAAAATCACCAAGCAGCCACATTCACTTTCTTTAAAGGAAAAAACGTCACATGCTGAGTATTGCTCCAAACCAAAGAGTAAAGAATAGAACATGGTCAGTAACTTTACACAGGCCAGTCTTCACAAACAAAGTTCAGGATAGAAAAAATGAAAATCTGCACAGTATCACTTCTCAAGTTTCTTGAGTGGACTGCAAGAATTCTGGGATTCCCCAGGTTTTCCTTGGCATTCCTTCCTCCTTAGAGCCCTGCTTGGAACCTCCTGGCTTGGGACAAGCACTTTCGAGACTACTTGAGACTGCCGAGCCCCTCCTTAGGACTCCATCAACTTTTCTTCAGATTCTGGAAGCGAGCACCTTGCTTCTTCCTTGGGAATTAGAAAGCTCATCCCACAGCTGCACATCAGCTCCCTGAAGCCTAGAGAGTTGCAGCTCCCCCCTCCCTCAACACAGCCTCTCCAGCTCCTGAAAGACATTTACAGTTTCTCCCTCGTGACTCTGAGTCATTTTCTATATACTGCCCCCATCTCTGGAGAAGGTCTGCCACATCAGTTTAAACATATTTATCAATTTATATGTATTAATTGCCTCTGGAGTGGAGGAGTAGCCTAGTGCTTATAGCACTGGTTTGGTAATCAAGAGACCAGCTTTCAATTCCCACTAGCACTCCTTGTGGTCTTGGGCAAGTCACTTAACCCTCCATTGCCTTGGAAGAAAGGCCTGGCAATCTACTTCAGGTCACACTGCCAAGAAAACCCAGGAGCTGCTGGGTACCCGCACCAGGAGTCAGCTTGACTCAAAGGCACACATTGCATTAATTGCCTCTACCCGCTGTCCCAAAGCACTTTATAAATCCAAATGTCATCATACCACACCCAAACCCCCCTCTCCTACACATTCACCTCGACAACATGACTTAAAGCTCAGTCAAAACCTAAAACCCTCATGTTGACCCTATCACCCCTTGTAACCCATTAACCTTCACCCAATTCCATACCTACAATCAACCCACCGCACCAACCCTGCCCCACTCCTCACCATAAAACATCGTGCCAGCAGACCTAGCATTCCTCACGCCATCATTCCTGTGAAACCTCACCTGCTGGAAACTTCTCCATTTTAACAAATATACAACAAATCCATAAGAGTCACTACATAACAGATGCAATGATACAACAAAAAAAGCAAAAACAAAATGAAAAATAAAAATAAAAAAAAATACAATTTTTGTGCACACCCCCCATGGCTGGAACAGATTGCATGTAGGTCACTGCATCTATTAGAAACATAGAAACATGATGACAGAAAAAGACCACAAGGCCCATCTAGTCTGTCCTTCCATAACAACAACTACAACAGTCCACTTTCTACCTTTAGAGATCCTCTGTGTTGGTCCCATGCTTTTTTGAATTCAGTTACTGTCCTCATCTCTACCACCTCCACTGGGAGACTATTCCACGGATCCACTACTCTTTCCGTAAAGAAATATTTCCGCATATCACTCCTGAATCTATCTCCCTTCACCCTCATCCCATGTCCCCTCGTAGCAGAACTTGCTTTCAATTGAAAGAGGCTCTCTCCCTGAACATTTATGCCACGGAGGTATTTAAACATCTCAATCATATCACCTCTATCCCGCCTTTCCTCTAAGGTGTACATATTAAGATCCTTAAGTCTGTCCTCATATGCTTTATAATGAAGCCCATTAATCATTTTAGTAGCAACCCTCTGCACCGACTCCATCCTGTTCACATCCTTTTGAAGGTGCGGTCTCCAGAATTGCACACCATACTCCAAATGAGGTCGCACCAAAGACATATACAGAGGTATTATCACCTCATTTTTTCTGCTAGCCATTCCTCTCCGTATGCACCCAAGCATCCTTCTAGCTTTTGCCGTCGCCTTTTCTACCTGTTTAGCTACTTTAAGATCATCAGACACAGCCACGCCTAGGTCCCGCTCTTCTTTAGTGGACAAAAGTACTTCACCTCCTATACTGTATTGCTCCCTTGGATTGCTGCTGCCCAAATGCATGACCTTACATTTTTTAACATTAAATCCCAGCTGCCAAATTCTAGGCCATTCTTCAAGCTTAGCTAGATCCCTCCTCATGTTATCTACACCTTCCTGGGTGTCTACTCTATTACAGATTTTGGTATCATCCGCAAAGAGGCAAACCTTACCCGACAGCCCTTCCGCTATATCACTAACAAAGATGTTAAAAAGAATCGGACCAAGGACAGATCCCTGGGGCACACCACTGGTAACATCCTTCTCCTCAGAGTGAGCTCCATTTACTTGTACTCTTTGTCGCCTCCCACCCAACCAATTTCTAACCCAAGCAGTAACTTTAGGGTCCATCCCTAGGGTGCTCAGTTTGTTTATGTCGCCTGTGAGGAACAGTGTCAAAGGCTTTACTGAAATCTAAATACACCATTGGAGTGGATGTTCCAATGACTCCCTCTTCCTCTCAGACGGCAAGAGTCCATGATTAAGACAATGAGAAGGAATGTGCTACAAAAGTTGGTAAATCATTCTGCTGATGCTTTGGTTTAGGTGAGAGATGAGGGGAGAGACGTTAAGATTCCCAACAGGCCAATATTCAGTCAGCCCAGCTAGTTTTAATTAGGCCAAGCTGATGGTCAGCACAAGTTCAAAACTGCAGTACAGAACCTTGTTTTTTAGGGCCCTCTCATTGCTTATTCGCTGCATTCAGGACCATACAGCTGTTAGGTAGCAGAACGGCAGCAAGTACAGAGAGAGGAAGAGGAAGTAAGAACTGCTCCCTCTCTGCAGTGGTTCCCCCCGCCCACCTCCTGTTCCAGTACTGTTCCCTGTTTCCAGGGCGGGAGAAGAGGTGTGAGGTTGCAGACACTCCTGATCTCTGCTAGTGGCACAGAGAGAGAAATAAAGAAATCACAGCATCGGACAAGTTGTGGGGGCAGGGCAAGAAAGGGGCAACCAGGAGGTAGTGAATGCTTGGCAGGAGAAAAAAATTGAAGTAACTTTTCTGGCTTTTTTATATTAAGTGCTCTGCCTGATTTCTTTAAAAAAGGTGATTTTCATCTCAGTTTTATATTGCTGGGTTAGCTGTTGAGTTATTTTTTGTTGCTGTAGTAGAAGGGTTTTTCCAAGGGGCTTATTTGTTTGATCTAGGGCTTTCTTTTTAATTTCTAGTTCAAATGGAGAGAAAGAATAATAATAATATTTCTTGAAGTCACAGCACTTTGAGGTGTTAGTTATTTGCCCTCCCACCCCTCTCTTCCAAATCTTGCTATATGGAATTACTCGCCAATTAGCTGCCTGAATTAAAAAGAAGTGATTGGTATTGATTGGAAGGGAAAATCCTGGGTTTAATAGGTCAAATTTTGATTATCTGTTAAAAGCAAACAATTATAGTCAAGGGGGTTTTGATTAGGTAATTTGAAAAAAGAAACAGAGACTCAGGGGCGGCTCTAGGCAGGTACGGGCATGCTGCGCACACAAGGCTCCACTCCGGAACAGGCCCCGCACCTGGCCAGCTTAAGCAGTGAGCCAGCGATACACTGGCTTGGGTTACTGCAAGCCCGCCTCATTGGCTCAGCTATACATAGCTCCGGGAGCATTTTCCTTCGCTCTCACGGCTGTGCTAAGCTGCAGCTGTCAGCATGATTGCATCACCGCACTTTAAAAGTGAAACGGCACACTTCCTGTTTCGCACAAGAAAAATAAAGCATCATCTTTTTCCTTTTAAACTTATGGCAATGCAATCATATCGGCGGCTGCAACTTAGCATAGCTGTGAGAGCTCCGAAATCCACTAGGAGAAGGAGAAAGAGGAAGGAGGAGAAGGGGTGACAGATGAGGGGGGGCACAGCACTGGCAGAAGACTGCTGTAGGGGGGGCTAGGATTGGAGGAAAGCTCATGCTGGAGGGGCTGTGACTAGAAGGGAGCTGATGCTGTGGAAGGGAGCTGATGCTAGGGGAGGACTGGAAGGGGTGATACTGGGTGAACATGAGGGTGCTGAAAGGGTGGAGAAAAAGGCTGGGGGAGTGAGGATGGGGAGGAAGACAGATATTTTCTGTAGGAGAAAAGAAACAAGGTCATACAGAGTGAAAGGGTGAGAGGGGGAGGCATAAGACCGATGCTGGGGTAAGGCGGAAGAAGGGCAGTGTTAAAATACCAATAGAGATTCACTCTCCTATTAGAAAGCATCAAGACCAGCAAGGGGAGAGAAGCAGAGTGGGACATTCATCTGTAGATGGTTTGGAATTGAGTGAAATGTTAGATCTTTTCAGACCAAAATGAGCTGGATAGCATTAGTGGCTTCCTTCACTTTCAAATTAAACTGCAGAGACTCATACATATCCAAATCAATATACATCCTTACATCTTACACATAAATCCACTACCAACTATACCACTCAAATGTGTTCTAGTCAATGCCAGGTCAGTCCAAAATAACATGAACACAATAACTGACTACCTACATGATACACACACTGACATTCTGTGCATAACAGAAACCTGGCTCACCAACACAGACCAAGTCATGCTAAATTATCTCACTGACTACCTACACTCTTCACAATTACCCACAAATGCACAAGAGAGGAGGAGGAGTGCTCGTACTAGCCAAGAGCAAATTCAAAACCCTAGCAACAACCAGTACTAAGAAGAGCAACATAATAACTATTGCCAACTAACATATCACCATATGTCTGGTTTACAGAGTTCCAAATGCCAAATCCGTGATATTGGAGGCAATGTGCAAAAATACCCACCCACACAAACCCCTAATCATACTTGGAGACTTCAATCATTCACTCCTAAAAAGGAAGCCAACACACTTTTGCAAGCAATCCAATCACTCCAATACACACAACTCCTTTCTTTTGCCACACATAGACAAGGATCAGCCTCTGACCTCATCTTTGTCCCCAACACTCTATTGGACCTCAATACCATAACTGCACTCCAGTACCATAGTCAGATCACTTTATGATTACATTCAACATACCAAGTAATAGTCCATCACACCCAAGACAAGAACAGCATGACAGCAGAAGATTCAGAACATATAACAAACAACAATTCCTTCAAGATGTTTTTCCAAAATTGAAAAGAGACGCTACAGATCTAGACAGTGCAACTGATAACTGGAGCCATGCCTTACAAACAACTGCAGCAGCACCAAAGAAAAAAGGCAACAGCAGAATGTATGTAACCAGGAGCCAGTATTTCTCGCCCCAACATCGATTTAGACTCCATGATATCAACATCTTGATCAACAACAAAGTAAACTACTTGGGAGTAATCATAGACCGCACCCTTAGTATGATACCCCACTTAAAGCAAACAACTAAAAAGATACTGTATAAACTAAAACTGTTAAAGCAACTCCGCCCTCTGCTCCACCACGATGACTTCGGAGCTGTCATTCAAGCTATCATCACGCCTCATTTTGACTTTGGTGTTCAGGGTATCACAAAACAGGCCTTAAGACGGCTTCAAACAGTCCAGTCCAAGAGATCTAAGATGGCGGCGCGTGGCATCTAGGCTCCTGACCTGTTTGTGATGGGTCATAAGAGGAAGGCTAAGCACGGTTTATTGCCCCAGACTCCTGCGCTGACCTCGACTCCAGTTTCTGGTCCATTCGATTCTTTCGTTTCTCCCTGTCAGGAGCCGCAGTCAGCATCAGGGGATGGAAGCTCGGCTGGAGGATGGTTGGGGCTGGGTAGCTCGGCGTCTCCCTTGAGCAGCGATCTCACGCCCCCGGAAGCACATCTTTCCCCTAAGCAGCTGTGCTCGGAATTGGCTCAGAGGAGCATGGAGGTCCTGGTCTCTCCAGAGTTGGGGGTTCCTGGGTCTCAGCTGGGGCCGCTTCCACCAAGCATGTCAGAGGGCGACGTCTCTCTGCCGGACCAGCTTCCCAGGCCAGCGCTTGAGAGTGGGAGCTCTGCTGTGGCAATTGGTAACGGCGCCAGAATCCCTCCCCTGGTCCCACGGCCCAGTGGAGCTTTGCCAAGTGTCCAGCATGGGGTTGGTCTTTCTTTCTCCTTACCGAGACCAGAGCACTTCACCATGGAGACTATTTGGACTGCTATCAATCATCTAGGAGAATCCTTCATGTCCTAGATAAATGGAATTCAAGAGCAGGTTGTACTGAACACTACAAATCTTGCACAATTTTGAGTTTAATGAAAGTTAAGGTGGAAGAATAATCATTTGGAGACTTTGTCTGAGATGTTTATTAAGGATTCTAATCAGTTGAAAGTTAGGTTGGAGCAGTTAGATAATTATACTAAATTGGCTAATCTCCGTTTGGTGAATTTTCTTCGCTCACCTATTCTCTCAGTTAAAGAAATGTTTAAACAGTATCTAGTTGAGATTTTGGGGGTCCCTGTGGACTCCTGTCCTCCTATTGTAAAAATATATTATCTTCCTATGGCCCGGAAGGCTTCGGTTTCTACCGAGCCAGCTGGACCTGGGCAATTTGATGAGTTAAATATTTTGGTATTGTTAGAAACCTCAGATACAACTTCAGTGAGACCTGCAACCTGTTTAGTCACGTTTGCTTTGATTTCTGATCGAGAATGGTTGTTAAGATTGTTTTTTAGGAAAATAAATGTGTTATTCAAAGGGTGTTTTGTTCGGATCTTTCCTGACCTGGCTCGGGAAACCCGTCGTCGCAGGAAGGAGTTTTTAATCCTGTGACCAAGGGTTCTTCAGCTAGGTGGTTTATTTTTCCTAAATACCCATGTAAATGCTTGGTAAAATTTCAGAGTAATTCCTATATTTTCCTTTATCCCTCTCAGTTAATTTCCTGTTTAAATTCCAAGGGATCAGTTGGGGGTGAGTGAGTGGGCTTCCTTCGATGTGTAAAGGTTTTTCTGGCTGTTGATGTCTGCTGGTTTCCTTTATAAATTTGATATGGAATTTCCTTTCTTGGATCTCTCAATGGTGGGCTAGTGGAGGGGTTTACTTTTTGACATTATTTGCTTGTTATATTTTCTGTATTGTTTTTTTCTGAAGTGTCCCCCATTTCCGTTGCAAGTGTATTAACTTGTGAATAAAATATTTTTTTATCTTTTTCTAAAAAACAAAACAAAAAAGCAAGTCCAAAATATAGCAGCTAGAATAACTATGAATGTCAACTCAATGAAGCACATTACCCCAACACTTTATGCTCTCCACTAGCTACCCATTCAAAGCCGCATTAATTACAAAATTCTGGTTTCCACTTTCAAAGTAATAAATTACATTGCCCCCTCATACCTATCCACACTCATTTCTAAGGAATCCCTCAATCGAAATCAACGCAACTGGAACAAAAACAAACTGGTTTATACCATCAGACTTCAGGAAATCCAGAAAACTAACAAACAACAAAGCTTTCTCTCATGTAGCCCCAAACCTTTGGAATGCCCTACCAGACAACCTCAGGGAATTAAATGACCTACAAACATTTTGCAAAAACCTTAAAACTCACCTATTCTCCATCCATTTTGGCATACAAGCAGAACAAAATACCTCTGTAACAACCCCCCCTCCCCCCCCCCCCCACGCTCCCTAAATCCTTTCAAATGTTATACCACACTACAATCAGCCCAGAAATGTAAATAATTTTTGCTTAGAATTCCTAAGCACATTTATGTACATAGTTTAAATTTTGTATCATCATCTACAGTATGTATTTAGTTCTATCCTCGTTCTCTGTAACTGAATATGTACTTGTTATCTGTACGATTCAAAATGTTGTTATTTGTAAACCGCGCTTGATCTCTTGGAAAATGCGGTATAAAAATGTTAATAAAATAAAATAAATAAATATATAACCCACACTGTACCATGGTACTCCAAGGAAGCAAAAGAAATGAAAAGAACACTAAGACAATTGGAAAGATGAAGACACAAACAAACCAGCAATGCTTTACAACAATGCAAAAACAAACAAAACCAATACAATGCTCTGATTTATAGATGTAAAAAGGAATATCACACTAATCTAATTAGAAAATCCATCAATAAACCCAGGGAACTTTTCAACATCATCAAAGCCCTCACAAAGGAAGTGTCACAGGAAAGACAGAATGAAATACACCCACAACATATAGCAAACTACTTAAGAACTAAACACCACAGCCTCCACTAGAACACACCAACACGGACAACACCTCACACATATTGCCTCACCTCCAGCATGAAATAGGGTGAATTTCACATATCCTTAAAACACGTGTTCTGTCAAACAAACACTACTACCTCACCCTCAGACCCATGTCCAGTGTCATGGGTCATATCCTCCAAGGAAGAACTTACCCCAATAATACAAAGGACAATACAAGCATCCCTAACTCAAGGTTACATGCCACAGAAACTTAAATGTTCATCCATACAACAAACCCTCAAAAATCCCTCACTCAACAGAGATGATCCAGCTTGCCACTACTAGCTAAAACCATAGAAAAAAGCAGTACAAATCCAGTTACAAGATCACGTAAATTTGTATGTCCCATTTGATCAGCACCAACATGGATTCAAGCCCAACCATGGCATAGAAACCCTTCTGACATCACTCTTTGACAGCATCATCAGAGAGATAGACAACATCAAAAAAGGGGTCATACTCATCTTCCTGGATATATCAGTGGTATTTGATAGTATTTCTCATAATATACTTCTACAACGCCTACAAGAAATTGGCCTCCACATGACAATAAAGTGGTTCCAACTATATCTCAACAATAGATAACAGCAAGTCAGAAATAGAAGGAGCAAATCCACTCTGTTCATGACACTACAAGGTATACTAGAAGGCTCATCTATTTCATTACTACTATTCAGCCTGTACATACAACCTATCTGTAACATCATAAGGAAACACAATATCTAATACTGGCTGTACGCAGATGATATAATGATATACACCCCCATATACACAAACACACCATACTACGCAAACATAACCAACTGCTTGAAAGATGACCATGTAGCTAAATAACAATAGTCTAACCATAAACTACAAGAAGACAGAGGCTCTCCACATCACAAGGAATACTGCATTTACTCCCTCACACATGATCAAACTATTAAGTGACAACATAACAGTAAAGAATGAAGTCAGATACTTAGGAGTTATACTGGACCAAAACCTGAACCTACAGTCTCATACACACACCACCATTAGGAACGCCTCCTATAAGATGAAGGTCACCAATGCTTTGGAACTCGTTACCGGAAGAAATGAGCCACCACAGACCTAAAATATTTTCTCAAATCCATAGGGACTCTTCTGTTCATAGAACATTATGCCAATGTTATCTGACAAACAGCCTCTTGTCCTACCCTATGCAATCAGTCCCCTTCAAATACCCTCCCCACTACCCCCTGCAATACCTCAGTATAACAGACAATTGAACCCAAAGTCCTATTGTTCCTCTTTATAAATCCTACTGTATAATAGTTTATTGCAGTTCATATATATTATAATCTCTAAGTTTAATTCCTTGTTCAATGTGAAGTTGTTGTTGTTATAATGTAAACCACACTAAATGGAAGATAGGGTAGTATAGAAGACCTGTTAAATAAATAAATTCAAAAATTAAAACCACTACTCAACCAGGATGATTTCCATGCCGTTTGTCAAGCTATCATCACACCATCCCTCAACTTCTGCAACTCACTGTACCAAGGCATCCCAAAGCACTACATCCAGCCACTTCAGTTGGCACAGAATATGGCTCCCAAATTATCACCGGTTCAAACAGACATGATCATATCACACCCATACTGAACCAATTACACTGGCTACCAATACACTCCTGCATCAGATTTAAAACAACACTCAATATATTCAAAATAATCCATAACACCTCAGTGGATAGCCTACAAGAATTAATCAAAAAAGACCCTCACAATTGACCCAGAAGAAATAAAAACAAAAATCTATTAATACTACCCAATACATTCTCAAAGGCGAAACAGTCAACCTCCAAGAGAGCGTTCTCACTTGCAGCCCCAGACCTATGGGACTTTATACCAGAGGATGTTAGAGCAACTGAGGACAGTAAGGACTTAAAAAAAAAAAGCTAGCAACTTTCCTGTATATAGAATATTTTGGCAACATCACCTAGTGCAGGGCCATACCAAGCCATAATTTGCGCCCTGTGCTATTTCCTCTTCTGGTACCCCCCTCCCCCCCACCCCCCCCTGCCGGTTGCCTAACCCTGCTGCCCCACCCCACCCTCCCCCCGCCCGCTGCATTGTCCTGCGGCTGCCGCCATTTTTTTCGGAGGTGGTGGCGGCAGCAGTAGCAGCAGTGAGGCAGACCCGCGTTTCTAGGCAGGTCGGGTCGCTCCTTCCTTTCTCTGATGTAGGTCGTGTCAAAGGAGGGAGGAACTAGGCCAGCCATTCAAATGTGCCTACAAGCGCGGGTCTGCCTCACTGCCGCCGCCGCCTCCGAGTAAACAAAAATGTGGCAGCGGTGGCAGGACAATGGGGGGGGGGGCAGGCCAGGGCCATTAGCCCGACATGCGCCCCTAATCCTTTTGTGTCTGTGCAATTGCACCACTCGCACAAGGCTAGGTATGGTGTTGACCTAATGTAACACAGCATAATAATCCAGTCTTGTAATAGTTTATAATGTTTAATAGGTCATGATGTTTAGCCTTCCCTGCATGCCACTTATACCCCGTAAACTGTTTAATGTAAACTATTTTGGGTTGTAATATGAACCGCTATGACTCAAGGATAAAGCGGATATAAAACCTGTTAAATAAATAAATAAATCTTGACCTGGTGATGAAGCTTTTCTCTCTCATTATTAAGATCTGTTTTTTTGCTTGGGATTAAGATGTGTAGAAATGCATGGGGAAGAAGAAAATAATATTTAGTGTGAGATGCTACAGATGTACTGGATATTTCTTGTAAATGTGTGCTAAACTTAAGTGAGAAAAAATATCTATTGAACAACTCTAAACAACTGAGCATGTTTCTTGACTCTAAAAGCAATCCTGAAGCAATAGTGGTCCAAACAGGTGGTAGGCAGGGTTGATAGATACATTTCATTGTATTATATTGTGATCTGTTGTATTGCATCATACAGGTACAACACAATTATTGGTTGTGTTTCCCGCCTTGCCTCTTTTCTCCTTTTTTTTTTTTTACCTTCTTTCTATTTTTTCTAATCTTGAGGTATGTAATTCAATTTCTATAGGTCTTGCCCCTGAAATTGTAGACTAATTTAAGAAAACGTTTGCTGATAAATGATTACTGTTTTGTTAAAGTATATTTCCACATACTTACTTTTTTCTTAATGAAGTCGCATTTTGAGTTTTGTTGTTTTGCAAAATAAAAAATGAAGCCTAGGCATCTAAAATTATAAATAGGAACTTTGAATTATCTACAGATCACATTGAATGCAATACTGACTTTGCTAATATGTTTATGCTGTATGATGATAAAACTTCAGCCTGAATGAATTTCAAGATCTGTTTTTTTGAAAGCTCAGAACAGCTAAATTAAATAAACAAGCAGGTTCCAAATGTAAAGGTCGCCTGGTGCTCTCAGATCTGTAGCTAATAGCCTCTTGCCAGAAGCTGCTGTTCCATAAAGATCATCAGAGCATATTCCTTGGACATTTGTATGACATTTCAGGGTTGTTGTTTTATTTCATAGTATTGTTTGATGTTTAATGCATGATTTGCTATACCGCCTTTGCTCTCTTGGGCATCAAGATGGTGTACAAATATTAAAAATGATTAAAACATGCCAACAGTATATATGTTCCATAAAATTACAAATTGAAAACAATAGGGAAGGAAGAAAAGATGTGCAGCATCTGTAAAAAAGTAAAACTAATAGGTGTGAGTGGAGGAGTGGTCTAGTGGTTAGAGCAACAGCCTAGCACCCAAGCAAGTTGGGATCAGTTCCCACTGGCACTCCATTGCCTCAGAAGAAAAGGCCTGGCAGTCTACTTCTGGTTATACCTTGCCGAGAAAACCCAGGGGCTGCTGGGTCACCAGGAGTCAGCATTGATTTAATGGCACTTAAAAAAATAGGTAGTGTGCAAATTCCAATAAAAATACTATTAGAACAGTTAAGGAGGGTAAAGAAAATACAGGTTTATCATCTGTACCCCACCTCCAAACTTCTGAGATCCCAAACAAATGTTGAAAGAACCACATCTTGAGGTCTTTTTTAAATTTATTAAACAATTCTTTAGACTCTATTGCTACATGGTTATTTAAAAACGGGTTACAGCTCAGCCCTTAGAAGTCAAGGCTCTATGGATCTCAGGGAGGGCTGTTATTCCCACTGTTTGCCCAGTGATCACCGGGATGCCTGTTCTGCTCTTCGATTCACTAACCCACCTTTGCACCACCCTTGATTCCCATCTCACTTATGAGCACCAAGTAGCAAATACAGTGCAGGGAATCTTCTATGCTCGCGGCAGGATCCGTTCAATTCAGCCCTATCTATCTAACGCTGTGCTACAAACCTTGTTGCATGCCTTTGTTATATCAAAATTAGACTATGGAGCCATGTGCGGAGAGACTCATTGTAGGGCCTCATTTGCATAAATATTTGCATAACCATGGGGCAGCAGTGTCAATTTTGCCCAAGCAGTCCCCCCAATGCGGGGGTGCCCAGGCAGGAAGGGAGTCCACATGGCAGCACAACAAACTTTGATTTGTTTTTTGCACTGCCTCCATTCCAAGCCCAGCGGCTGAAGGCTCCCAGACTGAAATCTCGCGATAACAGCCACACCGCAAGACTCCAGCCTGGGAGAAACACCTGCTGGGCCTGGAATGGAGGCAGAGCGGCAAAAGTACGTTTTTTGCATGGGGCAGGGGCAACAATGGGGAGCCCTTAGCAAACCTTTGCTTGGGTGCCCACCACTAGAACGTTCGCCATTGCCATGGGGCTTTGCAGCTATGTCCCCAGCACCAGGGCCGGATTTATCTTGAGTGAGGCCCTACGCCAACAAAAATTGTGGGCCCCCAGCAGGGGCGGCCCAAGGGGGGCTCATTTGCATAAGGGGCTCATTTGCATAAATATTTGCATAATGTTACCATATACTAACTTTTAGTAAACGTGCCTCTTAATGAGTGTATGGATAAAGAAAGACTAAAAGATTTCTACATTACTATAATCCAGTGCCAACTGCCAGACACATTAGGAACTACTACAAACACTGCCCATTTAGAACCCATAGCAAACCCGCCGTATCCTAACAGCACTACCAGGACTCACAAAGCACCATACTCTACCAATCAAAAGGCAACACTGCAAATATTAAACCAATACATTTCAGAGAACAACAATACATGACCTACTGGGGAAAGAGAACATTACGAAAAGGGAGGCGCATCTTCATTTGCCAAGATAGAGAAGGCATTATGCAGGGATATCGCCTGTTGCATACAATGCCTCTGGGTCACAGGTCGCAATCTACCAGAACCCACTGTGATCCATTTGTTCCTGGGGTGTATGATTCTTTGTGGGAGCGGTGGTGGACTTTGTTCAGTTTGTATCCTAGAAGAGGTGTGCTCAATTGCAGCCAGTTCCTCCCTTAGTAGGGTCACCTCTTTATGCATGGCAGCTAGGTCTTCCCTTAGTAGAGTCAGTTCTTTATGCATGGCAGCTGTCCTGAGGCACAGAGGACAAGCTCTTGGGTTCCAAATGATTTGTCTTGGAATGAATGTACTGCAGTTATTGCACTGAATACAAGACATGCTGAATAAGTAGTGCTAGAAGGAAAAGATGAAGAAGAGGAAAGGAAGAAGATGATGTGGGCTTTAACCCAAGTTAAAAGGATAGATAGCAACGTATGTGACTACTATATAGGCAATACAGCCCCGGGGGGGGGGGGGGCAGGAATCTAAGTGTCTCTGGCCAGAAGGCTGTTCCTGAACTGGGGGCATCCACAGATATCTGCTCCAAGGCTACCCAGAAAAGCAGTCAGTCAGATTATCCCCAAGCTTAATGTATAACCACAGTTAAACTTTATATTAGCGAACTGAACTGTTTCTTTCCTTCCTGTATCACACACAGCTATCTGATTTAAGGGCTACACAGTCAGAATATTCCCAAAGTAAGGTATAACAGTTAAAATCTATCTTAGCATCAAGCAAAAAGAAAATATAAGCTGTAACTTAGTGTTTTGCAGGCTTTAGGAACTGTGCAGTCTGGAAAAGACTACAAAACATATTTTTCAAAATCTAATTTGTTACAATGATTTTTCACCATTTAAACGGCATGCAGCATGAGAGCTTTTTATACCATAGACATGCCACACAACCCACCCTTAGAGCGCCTCAGAAAATAAGTCAGAGACCTCTCCAATACACATTAATATACCCAGAGGAAACTAAATAAATACAGTTTGTATTCATGTACAGGGCTTTTTACGCGTATCACTAAGTTGCTGAAACAAGACACTTGAGTACTCAGTCCACACAATATCGGAGTACAAAATCTCCAGTTGTTGATTTTTTTTAAATGTATATAGTTTTCTAAAATTAAGCTGTGCCTCTAGTGTTATTACCACACCCACTATTTCGAAACACCCTCCAAGAGGCCACCTTTCTGCTAAAAAACTTTCAGTGCTCAATTCGCATCGTCGAGCAGCTGTAGCCAAATGATTAGTGCAACAGGCTGCAAACCAGGGAAGCCAATCAAGCCAAATCCCACCTCCCCTACTAACGCCTTTGAACAAGTCCTTCCATTACCTCAGGTATGGTTTTGATTGTGAGATCACTTAAGCGTGGAAATAACTCGTATACCTAATTGCAACTCGCCTTGAACTCAACTTTGGAAAATGTGAGTAAACCTAAAATCCGAATCCAATAAGAAACATGATAGAGTCTAGACAGCCTTGATTTCGCCCCATCCCATCGTTAACCAAACTGTAATTATGGTCAACTAAAGTTCCTTGTGCCCTGTGTGCGGATAGCAATTTCATCAGAATCAGCCCAGTGGCTATCACGATACAGTGAGCTAAATTCCCTCCCCATGCATTTGTTATGGGAAAAGTGTAGGCTTTGCCACCTTCTGTGCCGCCGCCCATGAAAATTCAAAAGGAACAAAAGTCAGATGCCCCCCAGGCCTACCGCCACACAAAGTTTGGTTCACTTTGGCCTAGTCATTTATAAATTGAAAAGGGGGCTGAGGGAAGGGAATCCATTTCAAATACTTACACGTGCAGGAAACGAGCAGCATCGCTGGCAGTTTCTATGTACGACGAATGAAAGGGAGGATGACGTGACAGCAGTCTCTGACGCTGCCCCGACGAAGCCAATAAACGCAGGGCTGCAAGGAAATCTTATTTAGCGCCTCTGCTGCCCGTTCCCGCTCACCCCGCCTCAGCCAATGATCGTGTAAAGTCCGGGCCCTCCTCCGCACATGTTTCATCTTGCATTTTATTACTTTTCAAAGCAGTAAATTCATTTCTTCAACTACACCGATCCCGCAGCCCAACTGCAGTACAGCAATCCTGACTGGAAAAAAAATGAACACATGCAGAATTCAGTGGAAAGAATCCGCTGGCTTTAGCAAATGCCCCAGCAGGGCATTTAAAGCAAACTACCGCTATAGTCACGCTACCGCTATAGTCACGCTGTCAGAGGCAGTTCCCTTCCTCAAATCGGCTCACTCCGCAACAAGGCTCCTGTCTGATCCCAACACCGGCAGCCAGCTTCTCAGCCAAATACACTGTGAACAAAAGAAAATCGTCACTCTCCCTTCGCGCCTCTCAAAGCCGGCACGGAGGGAGGGAGGGACAGACGGATTCAGGCGGGACAGTCCATGCTGCCGCGGTGGCAGCCAGCGTTTTTTTTTAAATTTAATTTTAAGAAGGCCATTTTTGTGGGCCCTTGTCAGCTGTGGGCCCTACGCCACGGCGTAGTTGGCGTATAGGTAAATCCGGCCCTGCTGCAGACACACAAACACTTTCATCCTCATTGAAGAGACTGCCCCCTGCTGATAACAGGAAGTCCCGCCCCCAGGAATGAAGGATGTTTGTGTTGCCTGCAGGCTGCCTTTTTCACAGATGTAGGACTCATGCTGCTTTTGTGGCAAAACAGCAAGGACTCCGAGGTGTGAAGGATGCAAAAAAGTGGGACTGGCAGGGACCCAGGACACAGGTGAAGGCAGCTGCAAAATAAAAAGAGAAGCAAGGCTGCACCTCGGGTCTGGTGCTTCTCTGCCACTGAGTGCTGAATGAAAAAAGGTGCTCTACGGTTCCATGGTTCAAATTTTACATTTAGTGCCGTGCAGCAGAGGAGGAGGAGAATGCATCTTCAGAGATACTCAGTGCTGGAGGTAGCGGAGGGAGGGGTGGAGGGGGATAGAAGAGAGTGGGCAAGCCAGAGACGTCAGCATGTGTGCATCTGGTTCTGGGCTGCTATGGGGTGGACTGGGGTGGGGTGAGGGAAGAGGATAGAAGGGTAGAGCACTGAGGATAGAAGGGTAGAGCACTGGATAGAAGGGTAGAGCACTGAGGATAGAAGCATAGAGCACTGAGGATAGAAGGGTAGAGCACTGAGGATAGAAGCATAGAGCACTGAGGATAGAAGGGTAGAGCACTGAGGATAGAAGCATAGAGCACTGAGGATAGAGGGGTAGAGCACTGAGGATAGAAGCATAGAGCACTGAGGATAGAAGGGTAGAGCACTGAGGATAGAAGGGTAGAGCACTGAGGATAGAAGCATAGAGCACTGAGGATAGAAGGGTAGAGCACTGAGGATAGAAGCATAGAGCACTGAGGATAGAGGGGTAGAGCACTGAGGATAGAAGCATAGAGCACTGAGGATAGAAGGGTAGAGCACTGAGGATAGAAGCGTAGAGCACTGAGGATAGAAGGGTAGAGCACTGAGGATAGAAGCGTAGAGCACTGAGGATAGAGGGGTAGAGCACTGAGGATAGAAGCATAGAGCACTGAGGATAGAAGGGTAGAGCACTGAGGTAAAGTAAATGTGTGCATGTCAGGCCTTGGAGCAGCCAGCCTGGAGCAGGGCTCCCCTCTTCATGGGGTCCTGTGCAAACGATATGCTGGAACATGCCTAGGGCTGGCCATGTACCTGACGATACATGTATCGCAGGCCCTCAGTACTGCCCATATCAAAGAAGAAAAAATGGTGCTCAACCCCTAGAAGTAGTTTTGTGGTACTACTGCTAGGGGTCAATCTGAAACAAATAAGGACTGCTGCCATTGTGAACCCAAATAGCAGTCAGGAAGGCGTGTAGGGGAACCACTCCTGCCCCATACACTAGACTAGCATGGATTGCTTGAGTATGTGAAGGGGGTGGGGGAGGGTTGGGTCTTCAGCTATAAAGTGGATTTGATAGGGAGGAATCAGAAAGCAGAATGCTTCTTTTGTACAGGGAGATCAGATTGGAGGGCTTCTTTGATATGGGGGTTGGGGTGACTGGTTCCCAGGCTGCAAGCTTTGGTTTTTAAACTTTGTCATGGGAAGCTGCCAGGAGTACAGTTGTAAGCACAACTTCTTGAGGTAGCGTTAAGTGCAGTCATGCTATCGGGAGTATAGACAGCATATAGTAATGGCTTCTGTGTTACCAGTCAGTGCCAGCCACATCCTATCTCTGGCCATAGTATCTCTGGCTCGGTAGCTGCCTGGGGTGATATGGTTTTAGGGGCAGCACTTAGAAGCCATCAGTGCAGTAAGAACAGGAAAGCAAACTATTGTAGGCAGCATCACCCCCTCCCCCTCACTTCCCTCCACAACAGCGATGATCTTGTGAAGCTACAGTAAGTGCTGATTACTGGCTGCTTCTCCTTGTGCCCAGTGACAGCCAGTCCAACCACCCGAGGGCCAACGTGACCTGGGTCCTGACAGTTTACACTGCTGAGTCGGATAGAGGAGCAAGTAGAGGTGCCAAGATTAACTTAGTTTTTTAAATGAAGCCCAGGCAGCAGGAGGAATGAGTAGCACCATACCCTGCTTACTCTTTTCAGATCAATAGCAACAGCCAACGCTGCTCAAGGCATTCACTTCCAGTGTGTGGGAGTCTTTAAATTGAGCACGGGAAGTGAATGCTACTGCTGTTGATCTGGAGAAGAAGAAAGTAACATGGGATTGGTGGAGCTTGCTTCTCCTGCTAGCAGGGGTGCATTGAAAAAGCTAAGGAGGGGTGGAAGTGGCCACCTAAGTCTGTGGCTCTGACGATGATCTTGCTGCCTGTAAGTGCGCACTAGACTCAGAAGTGGAGCAGTAGCGCTGCCACTGAGTTAGGAGTAAGCAGCTAAAATGTACTGCGAGTAATACGATTTGTCTGTTAAGAGCTTGGAAGGGATAGTCCAGCTCAGGACTGTACCAAGCTAGAAGTGCAAACCTGTGCGACTAATAATCTGGCGTCCTCTTCCGCCCCAGTCACATGCTGTAGCTCACTCTATTTTTTAGCTTTCTGGAAGCCCAGTGGTCATATCAATGCCCTTTCTGTACCTGTGCGGCCGCACCATTCGCACAGCCCTTGGTACAGCCCTGCTCTGGCTGTATGGGTTCTGAAAGGGGAAATGAAGGTTGGCTCTAATTGTGTTAGGTGGAGGACAGGATATGGGGATTAGATACTATGTTGTGTTCCTGATGCTATTTGTCAGTGTTATGGGTTTGATCTGTTGACAAGTGAATGAAATCAAAAAAAGAAAAGCCGAGTCAGGTTCAGTGCTGCTGCTGCCCCCCCTCCCCGCCCTCAACTTAGTAGTGCAGACCACAAGTGTTGGAGCCAACTAAGGAGTGTAGTGAGGCCTTTTTAGGGAAGGGGGAGAGAATGCAGTGGGAGATTTCTTGGAGGAAGGCGAGAGACGATATAGAAAATTCCCAGAGAGCTCTGTGGGGGGATTAGCGTGAGGATTCCTTGAAAGCCTTTTTGTGGAGGGGTGAGGAGAATACTATAAGGACTTTCAGGATCAAAGTGAGGGAGGAATGTGAGAACCTTTAGGGGGACAATATGAGGCATGAATAATGTACAAGATTGGGGGAGGCCAAGATAGAGGGGAATATGGGGAAGCGTTTAAGAGCAGACAAAAGAGAGAACAGTCCAGAGGTAGAAATGATGTGGTAAGAGTTTTCTGATAGTGAGGGGAGGGGATATGGGGAGAGATATCTGGGAATGGAAGAGAATGAAGGTTAAAACGAAGATGGAGCAGAAAGAACAGAATAGAGAATAAAGGGTAGTGAACGAAAATAGGAAAAGGAAAGGAAGAGGGCAGGGCTTTTAGTCACCCCGGGGGAGGGGGGCACAAGACTGAAGGTTCGCCTAGGGCATCAGATACCCTTGGACTGTCCCTGAGCCAACCGCAATGCAAGCTAAGCAGTTAGTGTGAATTTGCTACTATGCTGTATTTTTTACCACATTGTAACCATTAGCGCAAACTAAAATCCCCACTAACTGCTTTGCGCGGTTTAGTAAACATGCCCCAATCCTAAACATCAAACCTCAACTACTACTCTGATTCCCCATAGAGAAAGAAAATATTCTACATTAAGGAGATCAATCAGGAGCATAAATAGGCAACACACAGTTGAAAGAGAAAGTTTGTTTATAGCAGTAGAGGGTTATGTTTTGATGATATTCTGCTTGGAATACAGATTCTGCTATTTGCAACAGGCATGTTGCAAACATGTATATGATACTATACTTTCAATAAAAAGTTAATTACATAAAAAAGGGGGATAACATCAAGCTGCAACGTGATGTGTTTGCTGGTAAATAAGCTGGATAGATTCATGTCCCAGATGGCCTTGCCCTAATACAGATATTTTGGAATATTCCATCAATTATATTATATTTTTGGCTCTTGATAGGAGCAAAATATCATAAAAAATACCTTTCAGAAAACATCTTAATCCTTTTTTACCCAGTACTATGAGAGAGGCTGAATGATCATTATAAATGTGACACCAGATGTTAGAATTTTCTTAGATGCAGAGTATTTTAGAAATATACTACATGGTGCCTTACTTTCTTTCCCAAGGCTCTTATCATCCAAAAACAACACTTAGAATTCTCCTCTGTTCATTTTAGAAAGTACAAATTGCTCTGTGGGTTCTGTACTGCAGCCAGCTCCTTTGAGTTTGAAATACCGTATGCTATATCCTTCCCCAGATATCCGTAGTGGCACGTTCAGTCTCAAAAGATGATCTCTCTAGCATTACAAAGAAGCATTCATGTGAAGACACATTTTATAAAGGTCATGTAGGGGGTGAATGGATGTGGAAGTAAGAACACCTGAAAACAGGGCCGGATTTACCTTGAGTGAGGCCCTACGCCAACAAAAATTGTGGGCCCCCAGCAGGGGCGGCCCAAGGGGGGTGCGGACCTCATTTGCATAAGGGGCCTCATTTGCATAAATATTTGCATAATGTTACCATATACTAACTTTTAGTAAACATGCCTCTTAATGAGTGTACTAAAAGATTTCTACATACTATAATCCAGTGCCAACAGCCAGACACATTAGGAACTACTACAAACACTGCCATAGTAAACCCGACGTATCCTAACAGCACTACCAGGACTCACAAAGCACCATACTCTACCAATCAAAAGGCAACACTGCAAATATTAAACCAATACATTTCAGAGAACAACCAATACATGACCTACTGGGGAAAGAGAACAAGTGGCAATGTCAAATAGGAATTATATAAACAGAACACCTCAGCTCAGTTACACATGCAGAACCTCTACCATCACCAACAAAGTAATCACAATTTAGAAATAGGAAGACAATAATTAAACTGGGAATCCCAAAAGCCTAACTTGGAATGTACAACACTGTAGAAATAAAACAATACATTAATTTGCTCTTGTACTAAACAAAGCGCAGATGTTAATGATGCACATTTACCAGAGCTGACATATTCCAATTAATAAATTCAAAATAAAGAGATATTTTTCTACCTTTTGTGCATTTTTTTCAGCTGCAATTGCTCCAGCCACTTTCTTCTGGTTTGTCTTCTGCTAACTCTCCATCGTCTGCTGTCCATTTGTCCTTTCTTCTCTCTTCTAGATTTTTTCCATCTGCTTTAACATACTAATCTTTCTCCTTTTGCTCTTTCCTCATTCCTATTTCATCCACTCAAATTTTACCCCTCCATCCTCAATCCCCACTTACTCTCCCAATACCCGGCCAATTGTAGATTTTTTATCCCTCCCACACAAAATATTTTTCCCTTCTCCATTTTACTCTTCCAGCCCCATCCCATTCTAATCCTCCCCCAACATCAGCTCCCTTCTAGTTCCAGCCTCACCCAGCATCCATTCCTTCTAGTCCCTGCATCAGCCCATTTCCAGTCCTAGCCATCCATCAGCCCATTTCCAGTCCTAGCCCCCCATCACCCCACTTACAGTCCTTAACCCCCCATCACCCCATTTTCAGTCCTTAACCCCCCATCACCCCATTTTCAGTTTAAGCCCCCCCTATAACCCATTACCAGTCCTAACCCCCCATCAGCCACTTCCAGTCCTAACCCATCAACCCATTTCCTGTCAGCCGCCCATCGCCCCTTTCCAGTCCTACCACCCACCTTCAGCCCACAGCCCATTACCAGTCCTAACCCCATCATCACACCTCCAGTTGTAACCCCCCAGCCCTTTTCCAGTCCTAGCCCCCCATAGCCCATTACCAGACAACCCCCATCAGCCCACAGCCCATTACCAGTCTTAACCCCCCCAATGCCCATCACCAGTTCTAACCCCCCCCCAACAGCCCATTACCAGTCCTACCCCATCAGCCCACCTCCAGTCTTAACCCCCCAGCCCATTTCCAGTCCTAGCCCCCCCCATAGCCCATTACCAGACAGCCCCCATCAGCCCACAGCCCATTACCAGTCTTAACCCCCCAAAGCCCATTGCCAGTTCTAAGCCCCCCCCCAACAGCCCACAGTCCATTACCAGTCCTAACCCCATCAGCCCACCTCCCCCCCCAGCCCAGCCCATTTCCAGCCCCAGCCCCCCAATAGCCCATTACCAGCCCTACCCCCCCCCAGTCCCATTTCCAGCCCCAGCCCCCCCAATAGCCCATTACCGCCCTACCCCCCCCAGTCCATTTCCAGCCCCCCCAATAGCCCATTACCAGTCCTACCCCCCCCCATAGCCCATTACCAGTCCTACCCCCCCCCCCCATAGCCCATTACCAGCCCCAGCCCCCCAATAGCCCATTACCAGCCCTACCCCCCCAGTCCATTTCCAGCCCCAGCCCCCCCAATAGCCATTACAGCCCTACCCAGTCCATTTCCAGCCCCCCCAATAGCCCATTACCAGTCCTACCCCCCCCCCCATAGCCCCATTACCAGTCCTACCCCCCCCCCCCCCCTCCTAAAGTAAAATTTAATTTAAAAAAAAAACCTGGTGGCTGCCGCCGCGGGGGCCCCGTCTACAAGCTGGTCGGGTCGGGTCCGGTCGGGTCGGGTCGGGTCGGGTCCGTCGGTCTCTCTCCCTCCTCGCTGCAGGCTGCGAGAGACGCATCTTCTCGCGTCTCTCGCAGCCTGCAGCGAGGGAGGGAGGGAGAGAGACCCGACCGGACCCGACCCGACCGGACCCGACCAGCTTGTAGACGGGGCCCCCGCGGCAGCAGAGGGGGCCCTGCGGCGGCAGCCACCAGGTTTTTTTTTTAAATTAAATTTTACTTTAGGCCGGGGGGGGGGGGTAGGACTCCTACCCCCCCCCCCCCGGCCTAAAGTAAAATTTAATTTAAAAAAACCTGGTGGCTGCCGCCGCGGGCCCCCTCTGCTGCCGCGGGGGCCCCGTCTACAAGCTGGTCTGGTCCGGTCGGTCGGGTCTCTCTCCCTCCCTCGCTGCAGGCTGCGAGAGACGCGAAGGGAGCGTCTCCTCGCGTCTGTGTTTAAGCCCGCAGGGGCTGATGGGAAATCCCATCAGCCCCTGCGGGCTTAACACAGACGCGAGGAGACGCTCTATCTTCGCGTCTCTCGCAGCCGGGAGGGAGGGAGGGAGACTAGACCCGACCAGACCAGACCAGCCCAGCCCAGCTTGTAGACCCCCGCGGCAGCAGAGGGGGCCCCGCGGCGGCAGCCACCAGGTTTTTTTTTTAATCGAGTTGAAAAAAAAAACCTGGTTCTATTTTTTGGGGGCCCCTGCCGGTTGTGGGCCCTACGCCATGGCGTACATGGCGTATACGTAAATCCGGCCCTGCCTGAAAATTCATGTCAAGTTTAGAAGGGAGGGCGTGCATGCAAGCCTTCCTTCTGAAATCAACATATCTCCACCCCTTGAAAGCAACATATTTTTTTTTAAATGTTCAGTGGCACAAACATGTGCAATGCTGTTCTAAAATGTGGTTGCCATCCCAACCATCCCAATATTAAACTTGCTTCTTCAGATCCCAGTTAAAATCAGCAACCCTCAAAGAAACTGGATCACAATATAAATCTTACTTGTACTTCAGTTCCCAGATCTATACATAAGTGTTGGAGGAAAAAGACCACAGGATACTATGCCACTGCAATAGCTACAACTTACCATGACTCTTTATCAGCCAACATTGACATCTCACAGATGTATCACAAATATATCACAACATCACAGGTCATAAAAAAAGCCCTCCAGCAGAAACAGAATTCAATCATATATCTCTTTCCCAAAAATTGAAAGATTCTGTTAACTAATTCATGTAAACAAACTTGGATTCAATACATTATAGGCAGATGATGTCCACAATGCAGTATAACTCAACCTTTCAATCAAATTTATTTTTTTATTTACATTCTCTTATATACTGTGCTATTCTGCATCAGTGTGATTTATATTGAACAAACTGAAATTACATTGAACAGGGCATTATAACTTGGAGATAACTATTTTACAGGGAACATGGGCTATGGAGGGTTAAGTGGCTTGCCCAAGACCACAAGGAGCACCTGTGGGACTAGAAACCCCAGTCTTTCTGGCCCAAGGTTGCTGTCCTCTAGTGGGATTTGAACCCCTGACCTTCTGGCCTAAAGGACCTTGCCCCAACCACTAGGCCACTCCTCCACTCTGAATGTAACTAGGTTGTTATACTTAGCTGCCAACACTTGCAGACACACTGCAAATCCACTTCCAGATATCAGCAGTCAAACTTCTTTGACACTGGGCGTTTCGCTATCGCTGCTTCAGGGAGCTAAACCCTTCCCGCATAATCTGTTTACAAATAGCAGTCAAATGTATCTTACAACAGAAGCCATTATCATAAAAACATCCAGGTGCTGAACACAACCACCCAACATTTACAACAGTTACAAATCCATGGACACGGACAGCATACTGGCACACAGTAAACTCAAACAGACCGATGCCAAAAAACGCCAAGCATGCCCATCAAATACCAACTCAGAACATATCTCCCGAAACCTATATCAGCCAATCCAGAAGGTAATCATTAACACCAGGTCAGCACTAAATCAATCTCTATTACTACACAAAAGGAAAAGCTTCACCTAAGGGAACATACCCGCAAGAAAAATCCTCTTTATCACAATCAGCCATACATACCACTCAATCTACACTTCACAAATCTCATTAAACCCCACATAAATTCTTATCAACCATTCTTAGTTCTATCAACTAACATCAAATCAACTTTTTTTCTTTTTATATCCTGTCCATAGCTTACCCACACCAGGGTTGAACCAAATGAACACTAAACATTTACCCACACATACACCCTAAACTTTTGCATTAATAACACACTTTCTAATCAATACCTTCATTTAACACCTAGGGCTGACAGTACCAAAATGAAAAATGCAAAATTGTGCTCTGCGTAAATTGTGGTTGCCCATGCAACTGCAGCAACCAGGGCAGTTGCACATGGGAACCATGGCAGGCAGCAGTGTGTGGATGCACGTGTAAAGGTGTATAATTTGGTTGCTACACGTGCACTTACACATGTTTAAATGCCATTTGATGGCAAAATGCACATGCCCAATTGCACACAACATGTGCATGATAGATCTTCCCCTGCGAAACCATGTTGATGTGTTTCAAGTCTCCATACACTGCAGCAGCCATTAGAAAGTATCAATATAATGGCCAGGAGGGAGCGTAATTTCTCTGGGGCAGAGAGTAGCCTCCTGATGCATCAAATTAGACAGGGAGGCATGTCCGATCCTAAACTCCACTCCTCCCCTCCTGTAGACATTAGGGATGTACATTCATTTGAAATGACATTGGATTAAAAATAATATTTATGACCATTTCCTAGCATGACATTTTAAAAATCTGAAATTCTGTTTCCCCCCCCCCCCCCCCCCCAACCTAATCCAGATTCTGGTTGTCCAGTTAGTGATCCTCATGAATTGGGCAACCTGGATTATGCTTGTTAAATGTTTCTGATAGTATAGTTAAACATGGTTTCACAGAATTTCAGGCACAAGAACATGGTAAAAGAAAAATCTTTGAAATAAGTCTATAGAGCAGCACAAGTCAATCGATTCACAAGGCACAAAAATCCAGGAAGAGTTTTGCTTTGAGATCCAAACCAGATAAACTTTGGGCCAATCACCAACAATACAAAGACACCGTTAAGAGCATGCTGGCTAGAACTAGCTCTAATAAAGACATAGTAGCTCTTCCTGCAAGATACCTGCCTTCTAATTCCAAGGTCACATGTTTGAGAACAGCCTCTGACCATGAGAAACAAAGCAGTTGGGTTTTATTTGCCCAAAATCTCTAGTAACTTTTAGCTATGTTTCTCATTTGGACAGCTGCCACTGAAGTTATCCTGAAATGAAAATTTATAAAAACAAAACAAAAATGTATTAAAAAAACAGAAAATGACATAGGAAATGAAACAAAATGAAATTTGTTTGCCTGTATACCCCTAGTAGACATGCAATGCTCTGCAATCTGCCTTATGTCCTATCTAGGCATCTATAGTCCACCATTAAAGAGATGCAGCCAAAATTGTGGACAAAGGTGCAGGTCACTCTGATAGCAATCATGAGCTGCTGTCATGTGGCAAAGATAGGAATAGGAACCCGACCCTGCCAGGCCAGGTACCATAACCTCATCCATCCAAAAGGAGCCCAAGCCTCCCATAGAAGTGGCCTACCCAAGCTGGAAAGCCATTCTGAGCATGGCGGAGACTATCCATGCTCAGGGAAATCCTATTTACTAATGTATTCTCTTCCAAATGCTTCATAATCCACAGGGAAATGAAAGTATATGGAGGGCCTATCCAAAAAGACTGCAACAAGTGTACCAAGAGCTGGCTGAGTGCCAAGATACGTCACAGCTGCTGAAGACTGTATGTATAGAAGTAGCCACTCATATGAGTCAGTGTTGCAAAGATGAAACTTTTGTACAGGGACAAGCCATGACATGGCAGCAGTCACCATGCACTCAAGACACAGACTCCATGAGGTAGCACCTGGGTTACCAGAATCCTAGAGTCGGCACAAGGGCAAAATGGCAGTGTCTAGAAGAAAGTCAAAGGCAACTGCAATCCAAGCATGTGAGGACATCAATGAAACTAACCATGGAATCACACCACCCAATTTCTCACCATTTGGAAGGAGGATAAATCAAGTAGACCCTTCACCTGGGCAAGGGATACGTGTTAGACTCAAGTGTGGCAATGCAGTGGGATATGTGGCGCATGGCAGTGGTGGGTGACAATCGTGGTCTGAAGGATGCACATTGCCTTCCCAATTAGTCCAACTGGGGCATGTAAAAATTCACACACAACCAGAACTATGAAGCTGCTACCAGAGCCAGTGCAAGGATATTAGGCACCTCAGGTGCACCTTCAGCCTTGTGCTCCCTCCCCCTTGCATTTAAAACCCTAGCACCTCCCACTCAATCAATCATCTCAACAATAGCCCTCTCAAAATAGTTCTTATAAAGACACATATTTAGATTATCATACTTGTAAATATTAAACTTTTTTTTGTAAAAATACACATAATGAGGGAAATTTCCAGCAGCCACTTACAAGAGTAAATGAACTATTTACAAAATTGCCCATTCTTCTTGCAGGGTAAAAGTAAGTACTGATGGGTCTCAGTTTGCATGGCCATTAGTACCCATTGTTTTGCTTTGAATGTAGCTGCTCTTTTCTGCCTCTAATAAGCTGTTGCCCTAGATGAATGCCTAGTCTGCCTAGTGGTTGGGCTGGCCCTGGCTGCTACAGTACAATGGTTCCCTGACACACTTATACCAGATCCAATATGCACCACTGGCATGAACCACAGCCATAGCTGATGTGGAGAAAGAGGGAATGCAGCTGGTCACTGACATCATTCCCAAAGCCTCTACACTACTTGTAGAGAGTTACTGGATGTATCACCATACTACAGGTTCAGACATACCCTTACCCACACATATATAGTACTTACTATACAATTGACACCCCCCACCCTATCCATACCCAATGCTCCTAACCACATGACATGGGGCCTGCAGTGATTGACAACAGCCCTATGTGTCCTCCTAGATAGGTCCCCTCTCTTACTATCACAGATGTCAAAAATCAGCAATACTAAGGTACAGTATGTTATGTGTTGATATCCTACGTCCCCCTCCCCTGCCAGGCTGCCCTCTTGACAGTATATATGTTTTCTCTCACCCAGCTGCTACTCCTGAGGTGGAGGAGAAAGATGACAGTGAGAAGGAGCAGCCTCAGCCTCTGGCACCAGCAGTGGGCCTGCCTGCCATGACAGCACAGCATGGACATGGGGGACAGCACAAAACAGGAAGGGGCAGGAGCTGGAGGGTGAAAGCCCTGGGATGGGGGGGGAGATGGACCCTACAAATAATAGTAGTAGTGATGGTGGTAGAGATGGAGGGATATGTGTGAGGGGAGGAGGGAGATGAGGGGAAAGAGCTGCTTGGAGGAAGAGGGAGAGGGAGGCAGAAAAGGGGCAGGCTGAGGATCTGCTGCAGATGTTAGCTTACTAGGCTGTCTGCTCTGCCACATTATCAGATGGGTCCCTATGAGTCCCTGTGGAGTTAGACGACCCCAAAGTCTTGCTTCGGGGAAATCTTGAACTCCATCAGTTTCATGGTGTCCCATCTGCAGGACATGCAGGCAGAGCTACATGCCATCCTGTTAGGCCTACAGCAACTGGCAGCACATAGCTCTGCACCTCCACCTCCTCAGAGGGGGGAGAGGGGTTTAGGAGGGTTAGGTATGTGTTGTGTCACACCTCCTCTGGCCAAGCGGTAGCCTCCTGTATTGCAAGGCCCCTGGAGGGTGGTAGTTGTGCCTTTATGAATATAAACGCAAACACTTCTTTCTTCAAATCAAAGGGTTTTTATTCCCCGTCCCATTGAGGGTATTTTATCTTCAAGGAACATAAATTATATGCTTTGCTTGGACATCTTATATACAATAACAAAGGGAAACATAATTTGCTTTCTTCAGCTTTTAAAGGAGAAATAAACAAAAGAACAAAAGCTTAAATATTGCTGTAAGGTTCTCTCCCTGGTAGCTGAGAGTAGAGCATACCTCTGTTCTGCCTCGAGAGAGAGAGTTATAGGTTTGCTGCTGTATTACTGAAGTTAAGACACCAAGTTACTTTTCCTTATCTCAGGGAGAATTCAGGTTCAATTAATGATAAAGAACAATCCATTAATTCCTGTGTATCATTCTCCTCAGCATTCTGGTATTCCATCAGCTCTGGTTGACTGGTATATTCATTCTGTACTTTAGGAGTACTCTGTGAGACTTGCTGCCTAAGTACGTCAACCAGGAAGTTCTTCTCTTTCACCGGGCTAGAGCCTCTCTGGGTATTACCATATATACTGGAATAGAGATTTCCCAGGCACTTCCCTGCTGGTACTTTTGAGTAGAGCTTAGCCCCTTACTTGCTCTGCTCGTGGGATAATTAAGGGAACTTTCCAACCTATCCAGGTTTCCCTTTTGTAACCCAGCTGAGCTGAATCGGAGTGCTCGTGACGGAGTTTCAGACGGAGCTGTGAACTTACAATTACAAAACTCTTCAGCTTTAACTGGTAAGTAAAGGCTTTTCTCTTGCTCATACACACTATTTGGCTGTGGATATCTCTCTGATTTATTCAGGTCCTCGGGTTCCCTCTGACCTTCATATGGGCACTCTAATTGCTCCAGAGTTTCTTTATCACTCTCTCTTGCATTCTCATACCTGTGCCATACTTCCCAGGGCTTTAGCTGCCCTCTCTGTATTTTCTCCAAGTGTGTCCTTGGCTGCCACGGCTTCTCTCTCTCTCTCTCTCTCAGCTCCGGCACCAGCTCCTGGCTTTGCCTTAATCCTGATCCCAATCCTAAACTGTCTCTGAATGTCTGAGAGCTTGTTTTAAACCAGCGTTCGCTTGCTCCACCCTTAGTTAGCTGAACCCTGTCAGGTGAAGTGAATTCCCTTCCTGTGCTAGCTGGGTGTGTCCTGATTGAGCTTTTGCACGTGTTCCTGCGTTGCTCAGGGTAACTATCTGACACTTTCTTGTTTACCCTGTCACTTTTTCTGTTTTCACTTGTGCTGGCCTGCATTTCTTCTGTCTGTACAGGGTCTACCCTGTTACAGTTGTCAAGAGTTTGTTGGGGGATTTTTTTGGTAAACGGCATCTCACTTCATGGGCCCAGCTGGGTCGTGGTTAATAAAGGTTCTGTTCCAACCAAATAGAGTACTTACTCACCTGTAACAGGTGTTCTCCAGGAGCAGCAGGAATCAGTCCTCACATATGGGTGACGTCGGCGCCGACGGAGCCCCCATACGGAGCATTTCCCCAGCTTTTAAAGAAAGCTTTTGGGAATGCAGTATGCATGCACGGTCCCCTTCCCGCCCAAGGGTGCCATCTTGCTCAGTCTGATGACATAGCTAAAAGACAGCAAAAAAGAAAATGAATTATATGACTGCAACTCCAAGGGGAGGAGGGAGGGTTGTGAGGACTGATTCCTGCTACTCCTGGAGAACACCTGTTACAGGTGAGTAACTACTCATTCTCCAGGGCCAAGCAGGACGTCAGTCCTCACCATATGGGACTCCCCAGCTTAAGGCTACCGAGGACCCAAAACTGAAAAATAAGCTCCCTCTAGAGCCTCAGCATGTGTGAAAAGAATCTTCTCTGAGAACGCCGCCAAACGGTAGCCCAACACTAGGGCCGGAGGGTAGGAGTTGCCTATACCTCAAAGAGATTACGGAGTACCGCCTGTCCGAAGGCACTGTCCCTGCGGAACTCCCTCTTGAGGCAGTAGTGGGCCGCAAAAGTCTGGCTTGAAGACCAAGTAGCGGCCCTGCAGATGTCTGCCAATGGAACAGAGCGGAGATGAGCCACTGACGCAGCCTTCGCCCTGACACGGTGGGCTGTAACTCGACCCTGCAAGGAGAGGCCGGCTGCCCTATACGCCCAGGCGATACAGTCTGATACTCAGATGGACAAGGTATGCTTGGAGACAGGCAACCCCAGCTTATTAGGGTCAAAAGAGACGAAGAACTGTACAGCCCTTCAGTGTCCCTGCGTACGGTCAAAGTAGAAGGACAACACCCTCCTACAGTCCAGGGTATGCAAGACCATCTCAGCCCGGCTGGCATGCGGCCTGGGAAAGAAAGTCGGAAGAACCACCTCCTGATTGAGGTGAAAGGAGGAGACAACCTTTGGAAGGAACTTAGGGTGAGTCCGTAAGACTACTCTGTTCCTATAGAACCTAGTGTATGGAGTATCTGACACTAGGGCTTGAAGCTCACTCACTCGCCTTGCTGAGGTACGAGCTACCAAAAACAACACTTTCCAGGAGAGAAAGCGCAGAGGACAAGTAGCCATAGGCTCAAATGGTGGGCAAGTAAGCTGTTGCAAGACCACATTCAAATCCCACTCAGGGGCAGGTGAACGAACTGGAGGCTTAAGCAAAAGTAGACCTCTGAGGAAGCGAGCCACTAAAGGGTGGCTTGAGAGAGACTGACCCTCCACCGGTGAGTGGTGCACTGAGAGAGCACTGAGATGGACCCTAACAGAGTTGGATTTAAGGCCTCGGTTGGACAGGTGAAGCAAATATTGCAGCACCACTGGTACCAGGCATGAGAAAGGATCTTCCTTGTGCTGAGCATACCATGTGGAGAACCTATGCCACTTGAGGGCATAAGAATTCCGGGTGGACTGCCTCCTGGAGGCCAAGACCACATCCTCCACCTCCCTAGGCAGCAGTAAGGGTGCTAGAACTACCTTTTCAGCAGCCAGGCATTCAGATGGAGGGACTGGAGGTTGGGGTGTAAGAGAGACCCCTGCTCCTGAGACAGGAGATCAGGTTGCATCCCCAGAGGAAGAGGAGTGTCCACCGCTAGTTGCAAAAGAAGTGGGAACCACGGTTGCCTTGGCCATCTGGGGGCCACCAGGATCACCGAAGCCTTGTCCCGGATCACTTTGAACAGTGTCTTGGGCACTAGAGGCGTCGGAGGAAACGCATATAGGAGGCCTATACACCACGGGATGAGAAATGCATCCGCTGCTACTCAGAGGATGCGGTTGTCTGGAGCAGAGCATGGGCAGTTGACGGTTCAATGGACTGGCAAAGAGATCTATGGTTGGAAGACCCCATCGCAGGAAGATCTGTTGAACCACCAGAGGATTCAACTGCCATTCGTGTGGCTGTAGGATCCTGCTCAATCTGTCTGCCAGGTAATTCTCCTGTCCAGGGAGATAGACCGCCTTGAGAACTATGCCATGATTGACTGTCCAGGAGCACAGGTCCTTTGCCTCCTGACAGAGAGGACGGGACCCTGTGCCCCCCTGTTCACATAGAACATAGCAACTTGATTGTCCGTCTGAACTAAGATGGACTGGTGAAAGAGGACATGAGAGAAAGTCTGCAGGGCTAAGCGGATAACTCTCAGCTCCAAGAGTTTTATCTGCTGTGCAGCCTCCCAAGGAGACCATAGGCCCTGAGTGCATGTTCCTTGGCAATGTGCACCCCAGCCTTGTAGAGAAGCATCAGTTGTCAGTACTTGTGAGTGTGGAGGTGCTTGAAAAAGCACTCCTTACACCAGATTCGGAAGATGAAGCCACCACTGCAGAGAAGCTGCTAGTAGCTTGGACACCCTCACTTTGTCCTTCAGGCTGCCTGTGGCCTGCAGCCACTGAGTTCTGAGGCCCCACTGAGTTGGCCTCATGTGTAGACGGGCATTTGGAGTTACATGGACCGTGGACGCCATGTGGCCCAAGAGCCTCAGGAATTGTCTGGCGGAGACCAGAGAATTGCTGTGGAATTGTCTGGCCAAATCCATCAGTCTGTGGGCCCTGTCCACAGGTAAAAAAGCCTTTGCCTGAAGGGTGTCCAGTCTTGCTCCTATGAACTCCATGTTCTGTGAGGGATGCAAAGTGGACTTTGCGAAGTTTATGACAAACCCCAGATGCTGGAGAAGAGAGATAGTGTGGAGGGTGGCCTGATTGGTCTCCTGTGGAGACTGACCCCTGATGAGCCAGTCGTCCAGGTATGGAAAGACAAAGAGTCCTTGAACCCTGAGGTAGGCCGCCACCACACCGCCAGGCACTTGGTGAAAACCCTGGGGGCGGAGGTTAGGCCAAAAGGGAGTACCCTGTACTGAAAATGGTTTCCTCCCACCACAAATCTGAGATATTGCCTGTGGTCTGGATGAATAAGGATGTGAGTATAAGCATCCTTTAGGTCTAAGGAGCATAGCCAATCTCCCTGCTGGAGGAAGGGCAGCAGTATCCCAAGGGTAAGTTATCTTGAACTTTTCCCTCTCCAGGAACCTGTTTAGATTTTGCAAGTCTAGGATGGGCCTGAGGCCTCCTGTTCTTTTTGGTACCAGAAAGTACCTGGAGTAGAAGCCTTGACCTCTCAGGTGGTGGGGCACCGGTTCCACCGCCTGTTCCTTTAGAAGACTTGTTAACTCCTGTAGGAGTAGGTTCCTGTGCAGAGGGAGTCTTGGAGGCTCCCCTGGAAAGTAGGAGAGGGGTACCTGGTGGAAGTGGAGCAAATAGCCCTTCTGGACTATGCTGAGCACCCAGGTATCCCCTGTTATGGCTGACCACCTGTGGGCGTACAGGGTCAGCCGGCCTCCTGTGCTGAGAGGGGCCAGCTGAGGAGGAGAGGCTATGCCACTAGAGTCAAAACCCCGCTCCCTGCTGTGCAGGAGCCGGAGCTGGTGGCTTGGGGGTTTTCTGCCTACGGGGCCCATGTCCCTGCCCCTTGGCCTGCTGACCCTGTTGGGGAGCTGTGGAGGCCTGGTATTGAGGGTAAGATTTATAGGCAGAAGAGTTCCTCGGGTAAAAGGACTTTTTCCCCGAGCCCTTCTTCTTTTGAGAAGGGGCAGAGGTCTTTCTGGACAAGCTTGTCCTGGTGAGAGTCTCGGACTCTAGTTCTGCAGCCTTTTCAGCCATGGGCTTGCCAAAGAGGTTTTCACCTCAGCAAGGGACATCGGCCAACTTGTCCTGCACCCATGGCTCGAGGTCCGATGACTGTAGCCAGGCCTGATGGCGTGCACCGATGCCGGCCACGGCTACTCGGGCCGAAGCCTCGAAGCCATCATAAGCTGCTCGAGACATAAACTTTGAGCACTCTCGGATCCCAGTTGACAAGGCTGTGAACCTCTGCAAAGGTTCCTCGGAGAGACCAGCAGAGAACCCAGCAATCTCCTTTGCCAGGCCTCGAAGGTACATGCCCATGTACAGCTGGTAGGTCTGGACACGGCAAGCAAGCATAGAGCCCTGGAAGCACTTTCTACCTCGGGCATCCAGGTTCTGGGCCTCCCAGCCGGGAGGCACCAAGGAGTGCATCTTCTGACTCTTCAGACGATGCATGGCCGATTCCACAACCATGGAGTGGTGCAGTAGTTGTGCCTTCTGGAACCCGGGGCTCTTGCGGACTCAATAGATAGAATCGACCCGATTGCTCAGTACCGGCGTCAAAGCCGGCGCCTCCCACATGCAGAAGAGCAACCGTTCCAGCATCGGAGGAACCGGTACAGTAAAGGCCTTCTTGGGGGGAGAGTCATACTGCAGGGCCTCGAGCTCCTCGGCTCGAGGCTCCTCCTCGGGGTCCGCGGGGAAGACCAAAGCCTTGGCCATGTCCCGCACAAAGTCCGAGAAATGGGTGTCCTCTGGAGGGGACCATCTCCAAGGCTCGGACTCTGGTGAGTCCGAAGGGACACACCGGGTCCGAAACGTGTGCCCGGGGACTCCTCGTCCGTTTCCCAGCCCGACCCCTCGGAGGAGGAATCGAGCGGCTCCGGTCGGGCAGGCACTGATGCCATCCGCCCCGATGCTGAGGGTACCGGCGTCGACGACCTCGGTCCCGAACGGGAGGCCGAGGAAGACCTCGGCAGAGGATCAACTTGAGACCGCATGGACTCGAGGATCGGCTCGGCCTCCGGGGTCGACTTGGACGTCGAGGTCCTGGTGGTCGGGACAGATGCACCGGTGAGACCAGCGATCAGTGCCCACTGCTGTTCCATGAAGGCAGCCAAGCTGCACTCCAAGGCCGTCAACCTGAGTCCAAGCTCAGGAGACTCAGCAGCCCCCGACTCGGGCCCTGACAGCGTCGGGCCCAACGTCGGCTCCCCCGGAGGAGAGTCCATGAGGACTACAGTACTCACTTGACTCGGGGCCTCCGTCTCCATACGAGGTTGTTTAGCAGGCCTCTCCGACTCCGAAGACCTGGGACAGCGGTCGGGGTTATGCGACCTGGCCCTCGAGGAGCCAAGTGCATCCACCGATGCCGCCCTCGCGGATTTTTTCTTCCTGCGGTGCTCCCGCGAGGGAGACCCCCTCTCAGAGGATCCCTGGCGATGCTCGGGATTGGAGTCCCGAGACGTCGAGGCCTCTGACGAAGTCCGGGCCTGGCCAGACGTGGAGTCAGAGAAGATTCTTTCCTTCTGATGTTGACGGCTCCTCAACGCCTTCGAGGACATTTTCACACACGGGCCACAGATCATCGGGTCATGATCGGGCCCGAGGCAGCGGAGGCAGCAGTCATGTGTGTCGGTAAGAGACATAAGTTTCTTACACTGATCACACTTTTTAAACCCGCTGACAGCCATCGGGGAAAAAAAGCCCCTGCAAGGTCAAAAGACAGGGCTGCCAGTGAAAAATAGAAAAATGGCGCGAACGCTAGTCTCAAAGGACAAAGACTGAAAAATGAAGTCCGGGCTCGATACCGGTGTACCGGGCCCAGGCGGGAAAGGGAACCGGCGTCGAACCGAGTAAAAAACAAGGATCCACGCAGAAATCACCTTTTTTCACGGGTAACAACGAGACACGTCCGTCGGGCTCCGCGGAAAAAAGAAGACTGAGCAAGATGGCACCCTTGGGCAGGAAGGTGACCGCCCATGCATGCTGCATTCCCAAAGGCTTTCTTTGAAAGCTGGGGAAATGCTCCTCATGGGGGCTCCGTCGGCGCCGACATCACCCATATGTGAGGACTGATTGCTGCTTGGTCCTGGAGAAATGTGTTCTCCATTGGCATATTATCTACACCTCTTAACTTATAGCTTTGCACCTATCCACTACCCATGGCCTATACTTTGGTCCTCGGGGCCATTCCCAAGAGCATGTTCACATATATATAGCCCTCATATAAGCCCATGAAGGTAGGTATGTATACTAGCAGTTCTCATGCAGTTGCAGTGTAAGTGAGACACCGCACACATATGTCTATCCATTCCAGATATGAGGCACATATCACCATTACAGCCATTGGGATGTATGACTTACATCTTTGTAAGCACTCCACATTTGGTACTAGTAGCCATGTGGCTACCTAGGCATCCTTGGAAGAGCCTTCCATCTGTGACAAGGAGACAAAATCACTAACAGCCCTAGCTTCTAACAGGTGCTCAAGCACAAACATGGTGGTTACACACTGAGCAGACCATTCTTTACCACAGTGTGTATGGAAGTGTGCTTGCACACATTCAGCTACTTAGCTGTGCTTCTCTAACTGGATGAATCAGCTGTGCGTATTCTAACTCATGCTGCACTATGCCCCCTGGCCAGGGGATGTCTTCCCATCAACCATGGGAGAGTGCAGGGGATGTCAAGGTACATATCAGAGTTCAAGCGTTATCATGGAGGCACATCTGCACCAACTCTAGATGGTACAATGTGTCAGATGTACCAGTGTATGTCCCCAGAACAAAGTGTGGTAGAAGCTCCATAGGCCACAACATTGACTGATCCACTATCAGACACAGCCTATGCCTTCACATGGCTGCAATGGGCTGATCCTGTTTCTCCCACCTATGCACATGTGCTATGGCTTGGCCAGTCACCCTTCATCTTCTGCTCCCTTTGTGGAACTGTGGCCTAGGGAGAGTGCTCCTACTTCTGTCTAGTCATGGCTACAATAGGCTTGAGCCTCACATACTGCACAGCAGGGACCCCACCTCACAGGCACACTAAGGAATAAAGATGACTCCCAGAGATCAGGGTAGGAGGAAATGTTATTATGGTTGTGTTCACAGTGGAAACACACCAAGCAGTCAGCAATAAGCACATCATTAGAAATAACATGATTGTACAACATGCATGGTGCAATTTAGGCACCAATGCAATGGATCTGGTCCCCTGCCCCTATGTTCAGACTATGAGGCCCTTGCGAGCTACTATATACAATTATTAAAAAAAAAAAAAAAAGTAAAAGCTTTGTCCTCCTTCCCCTATGTACAGGGCTGTGAGGATTCTGGCAAACTACTATATACAACTGTAAATATACTTAAAAACCCTTCTCCACCCCTCCCTTTCAGTCCATTCTTTGCACTCGTTATCTCCCAAGCATTTACTGGTATTTGCAGAAAGGAATAAAGAAAACCAGGGTTAGAATTTGACCACCAGCAGAGATGCACACAGAGCCATCTCACAAATATCCCTCCTTTCTGCAGCAACCCCGAGCCAGGACCCAGGGAGGGGCTGCTTCCAGTATATACATGCAGGTGAGACCCATCCAAGTGCAAGTCCACCCTAAACCAATGAGTTTTCCCCTCCAACGTGTGTGAATTGGGGTGAGGCAGTGATGGTCATAGAACACAGAGACACAGAGGCCTCAGCACAAATAGCATCTCTGAGCTATATAGATTAGATACAGTCTTCAGGCATGTGTGAAATGGCCATTACACACATTTAGCCCATATACCTGGACTCACTGAAGGTCATTTCATTAAGAACCACAAGTAAAATGCTGATGTGGAAGAGCTGCCCCTATTTACATGTATAAAACTGGCCATTTTAGTAAAGGTGTAATTTGAGCTGTGTTAGAGCATATCATGGTTCTTAAGTAATAGGTTCTCACCTGAAAGGATAATTTCTGCCAGGGTGAGATGGAGCTCATGCTGAGAAGGTGTTGAAGTATCAGAATGTTCTTCAAGGGCATGCAGGTGTACACATCAGTATATACCAAAAACAGAAGAAGATCTGGCTATAGATATATAACCAGGTGAATGGCATATACCACATGAATAGAGCCTCCAAAGACCTGAAATGGAAGTGGTGTGAGGTGAAACGAAAGACTAAGACAAAGGCTATGGAGATGGGATTTATTTATTTATTTTATTTTATAACCGAACATTTCCATATCACCATATGCCATAGCATTCAAGGCGGTAAACAATCAAAAAACACACACAATTATACACTAATCACAAAGAAAAAGGCAACCTCACCCCACCCCCCAATCCCCATTACAAAACTGAATACCTGCTCTGCCCAAGTCTAGTCCGGAGACATTATCAAGGGAACAAAAAGATTTTCAAAGCTTTCCTGAAAGTTCTCAGCTCATGATCCTTTCGCAACCCCATCTGGAAGTTTATTCTACCAGGTCAGTGCCGCAATCTTGAATGCTCTCTCTCTCCATCTCTTTTGGCACACCTGATGGAAATCCGAAATATCAAGAAACTGACCTTGGCTTGACCTCAACACCCTGTCCAGTCAATATCAAGACAAAACATTTTGCAAATAGATAGGCCTCTGACCTTGAACTATTTAAAACGTTAACACCAACATTTTAAATATACTTCATTGTTGGATCGGAAGCAAATGTAATCTGATAAAGAGTCTCATTAGCAGAATCCCCTTTACCATGCCCCAAAAGCAAGCAGGCAGCAGTATTCTGCACCACTTTCAGTTTTCTCAACATATACGCCAGCAGCCCATATAAGATGTCGCAATAAAACTGAGATCACAAGAACCTGAATTAGGAGTTGCAAAGCCTAGGGCCAGCCCATCCACTAGGCTATTGCCTAGAGCAGCAGACCCTGGTGGGCAGCTCAGCCCTATACAGTCCCGATGTGTCGCCCCCACGGTCTGCCATCACCTCACTGCCCTCCACATCCAGCCTCTCACCGAGGGTTGATGGGAGGCACAGCAATCACGTCTCTGAAGCTGCTGCAGTCATTCAAGTGTGCACGTGCATGCACGTATGTCCTGCCACTCCTAACCCCTCTGAAAGGAAGTTGGAAAGGGCAGGAGTGGCAGGCCATGAGTGTCCTCATGTGCTTTAAGGCTTGCCATGGCTTCAAAGAGGTGATCGCCATGCCGCCCATCAACCCTTGGTGAGACTGGATGTCGGGGGCAGCGAGGAGGTGAAGTAGGGGTGACACATCAGACCTGCCTAGGGCAGCAAGAGCCTCCAAATTCAAAAAGGGATGTAGCTGCCGTACCAACCACAGTGTACCATATGCTGTTCGCACAATGTGTGACAACTGTGCATGCAAAGTCAGATTCTTATCCAAACTAATCCCCAATCCCTAATTTCTTTCTTTTATCCTAATCAAACTCCTCCAATCATCGACACTTCCTGCAAACTTCCTTCATCCAATTCCCCACATAACAAAATTTCAGACTTGTTGGCATTCATTACCAGCTGATTCACCCATAGCCATTCTGCCACCTCCTCCAAAACAGGCATTCACTCTCCTTATTACTTCCTTTGCCTCCTTATCAAAAACCAACCCCAGTTGAATATCATCAGCATAAAGGAACCCCTGAAAACCATAACTCCATATAATCTTTCCCACTGGACTCATAAAAATATTTTAAAAAACAGGGGACAATGTTGAACCCTGTGACACCCCACACAACAAATTTCTGACAGAGAATAACTGATCTCCCCACTTAACCCTAAAGCTCCTTCCACACAAAAATGAACTGATTCACCTCATTACTTTCCCTCTTACTGCTAGCTTCTTACACCTCCCTAACAAAATATTGCAAGCCACTAAATCAAAGGTTGCAGACAAGTCTAGCACAATCACCATTGACACATTCCCACTATCCTTTGCCCGACATAATGTGTCCAACACCAAGACCATTAGAGACTTAGTGCCTGACTCCCTATGAAAACCCGCCTACTCCCAGTCTACCCATCTTCCTCTTCCAGCAATTTATTTATTTATTTATTTATTTACATTTTCATATATACCGCGCTATTTTCAATCAGTGCGGTTTACATGGAACATTTTACATACACATTTCAAATGACTTGATTTGTGTTTACAAACAACAGGAATAGGAACTTGGAAAGAAACAGGGGTAACTATTTACAGCTGTACAATGCAAATTGATTGAACATTTGCGTAGATTTGCCTAGCTGGATGGTGAGTGATCAGTGGTGCTGTCATCCGGGTAATGTAAGAGGAAGAGGTAATGTTTCACGGCTTTTCTGAACTGGGTTAGATTGGTGATATCACGGATACTGTGTGGAAGGGTGTTCCAGCATTTAGGTGTGGTGAGCTTAAAAGCCCTGTTCGTTGTGCTTTGGCAACACTTGGTCGTTTCTTTTGGGACTACTAGTTTATTGGCGGCATGAGATCTTCTAGATCTATTAGGGAGGGTTATCAGTATGAGATCGGATAAGGAAGATGGGGCGAGTCCGTTTATGATCTTGAAGGTCATTAGTATGGTCTTGAATGTGATCCTGCCTTTTATAGTGAGCCAGTGTAATTGTTTCAGGATGGGTGTCATATGTTCCCTCATGGCAGCGCCCTGGAGAACTTGTGCTGCTGAGTTCATTGCTAGCTGTAATGGAAGCAAAGTGGATTGTGGTAGACCATGGAGTATTGCGTTGGCATAGTCGATATGTGGTAAGACCAGAGCTTGATACACTGTCCGGAAGTCATCTGGTTCAAGTAGGGAGCGTAGGTGTCTGAGTGATCGGATTTTATGGTATACGGTTCTTGCTACATTGCTTATATGAGTCTTCATGTCTAGTCGCTGGTCAAGTGTGACTCCCAGGTATCTGATGGAGGGTTTTGTCAGAAGTTCTGCATCTTGGACCTTCAAGTAAGGAGGATTGATGAAATTTGGGTTCCTTGTGATGAAAAGGACTTCGGTTTTCTTATGTTGTATCCGAAGATTTTGCGTTTGGAGCCAGCTGGATACTGCATCGAAACAGTCTGTCAGTGGGGAAAGGTCAGGTTCTCAGTAGTGAATGGCATATATAGGAGAACATCGTCAGTGTACAACAGACAGCTTACCTTGAAGGACCGGATGATCTCGCAGATAGGTTGCATATATATATTAAACATGAGTGCAGAGAGAGATGATCCTTGTGGGACCCCTTGACTCTGGTGAAAAGGTTCTGATATTGTTTCTCCTGATCTTACGTGTTGCCATCTATCGGAGAGATACGACTTGCACCATTTAAGTGCAGAGTTACATATCCCCTTCTCCTGGAAGAGGTGTAGGAGGAGATCATGGCAGACTGAGTCGAACGTGGCTGCGATGTCTAAGAAGATGAACACATATCCCTGGCGTATGTTATCAATTCCTGTTAATATGGTACTGAAGAGGATGGTGAGGAGAGTCTCCATGCGGTGAGCAGCTCTAAAACCGTGCTGACATGAATCAAGTGGGGCAGAAGCATCAATATGTTCTTGGATTTGTGTTTGAACTTCTTTTTCAATGATTTTCGCCAAGAGTGGGATGCTTGATATCGGCCTATATGAGTCTGGCTTCTTAGGGTCAAGCTTACTGTTCTTTAGTAGTGGCCTGATAGAGGTACTTTGAGGGATTGGGGAAAGGTCCCATTTGTGAAGGAGCAGTCCATTAGCTTGGATAGAAAAGGGCTGACAGTCGATCGTAGCTCTTTTATCCAGAACACCAGGCAAGGGTCGGTTTGTGCAGTGGTTGTGTTGATTCCGGTGATTATATCTTCAATTTGTTTTTTAGATGGCTTGGAAAAAATGGACAGTGGTGCTAGTGATCCTGGTTTGATTGGAGTGTTGGGAGCAGTGCACTTATTGGTCTGGCACAGCTTTGTTTGTAAGAGGTCAGCGAAGACTTGAGGATGGATCAGGCTAGGTTTCTCAGGTGCTGGCTCTTTTGTTAGGTTCTTTACCAGGGTGAATAGGCCGTGTGGTTTGTTTAGGGACCGCTTTAGTGTGTCTGTGTGGAATCTTTTTATGCTCTTGGATATTGCTTGGCGGTGTTTTTCCAGTTGCACATTGTATGCTTTTAGATCATCCGTGGAGTGGGTTCTGCGCCAGCGTCTTTCCATTTTTCTTAGGCAGGTTAATGACGCTCTAAGTTCAGCGGAGTACCAGGCTGCAGAGGTTCTTTTCTTAGTTGGATTGTTTGATGGTGGTCGCAGAGCAATAGCAGTGAACTTTTCATTCCAATCTCTCCAGCTGCACTACCACTTCCTTCTCTGGAATCTTCAGACACATCAAAGAAGATATTGGTCACAAATTTTCACAGCACAATTCATTCCCTTTCTTAGGAATAGGAATCACCATCTGATATTTTCTCTGGACTGATGATGCATTCACTAGACCCACTAACCAATCCCACATATCCTGTGAACCCTTCTTCAATAGCTGACCGAGGACTGGATGTAAGTGCATCCAAGTAAGATGCAACCTTTGAATCAGATCCATCATCAACTTTCAGGTTACTCTCAAAATTCACTCCCACTTAACTATCTCATCCAACTCTTCCTGCCACTCATTCCCCCTTCCCATCACCATGCCCAAAATCCCCACAAAATAGACTGCCACAAGCCCACCCTCACTTGAGACTCTACTCCTATAATTTATTCATTCATTCTTATATACTGCTTTTCAATAAATCAAAAGAGTTTACATTAAAATCAACAAGATACAGAGAACACATAATAAGAGAGAACTATAGAATTCATAATAGAGAACTGTAGAATTGTTACAGAGAACACCATTAACAGAGAACTATAGGTTGATAACAGAGAAGATAGCATTGATAGATTACAGTTGTTTTAAAGAGGTACTGTAGGCTAGTAGGTTGTTATCATTCCCTAACAGTTGATTTGCCAACCAAAATAATTCATTTGGTCTATTCTCCACAATTAACACCCTTGCGGAACACAAACTCCACTTTGCTTCCTAGAGTTCTCTCCTGTATTCATTTACCAACCCTCCCTGTCCACCCCACCCTCTGCAATGTCCACCAGCATCTCTCTAATCATCCTACATCACTCTTCAAAGTTAAAGAGGGAGAAACCAGGCCCTACTCCTCAACTTCACTTCCCAAGCATGCACCCACTTCAATGGCGCCACATCCTCCAACACCCCGTTCATCGCCTCTATCCAACCCCCCACTTAATCCTCCACCAGCCCCTTCTGCCCTTCTATGTCCTAGGGCAACCTCCCACAACCTTGTTTCATCAATTTTCCCCCTCCACCTTCTAATCACTTCCTGTCTTCCATCATCCCCCCTCCAATCCAAAAAGGGATCTGATGGGCAGCTGAGAATGTGAGCTTGAATGCCAGGTGCTGGCCACATCAAGGAGCATTCTCCTCCAGAGCCTCACAAGAACACAGTGAGGCTCAGGTACACCTTGTACCATACTCCTACATATCTTTGCATGCTCTCCCAAACATTAGTGGCACCTCCCATGCATCTAGGTCTTATGTAGCGCCATGCAGTCACCAATAACCCTCTCCTCATAGCCTTCGCCCATGATAGAATTGAATGTATCATGTTATTCTGGTGGTGTGCGGTGGAAGAGATGTGAGCACCAGTTACCAAGGGTTTGGTCATTCTGTTCTGTGGTATGGTGTGGTCTCTCCTCCTTGTGTCTGTAATACTGCAATAGTGTGGCTGCTGTCCTGGCAACACCCCCCCCCCCCCATGTGTCACTGTCTGTGCAGATGTAGTGACCCATTTTATTGCTTCCTAAAGATCAGGCCATTCCCTAGGCTGCACACTGCAAGCAATAGTGGTGGAGTAATTACTTTGAAATGGTGCACGGAGGGACACAGTGGGCACTTTTCGGGGTTGCTGCTATGTGTTCTGGAGAGCACTATTTATTTCTGAAAGAATTGTCAGGCCTTTGTTCCTGCACTTAGTGCTAAGCTGATCCCCACTGTGTACTCCAGAGGCCATGTGCTCTCTGGATTGTCCTTCTGCAGAGCATATCATCAGACTGGAGGTGTTACCACCATGCCCATCTAGCCTGAACAGACCTCACTGCATGTGCCTCAGTGCATGAGCAGTCATCATATTTGGGCATGTGTCACTTCCTTTTGCCATGGCGGCAGCCACTCCAAATGTGCACTAGAGCACTTTTGCCTTGCTTTGGACATGCAGAGTATTACTAATGGTAAATATAGCAAGGTTAACCTATAATCACAAAAAATACGCTGAGAAAACATACAAAACCATAGCATTTCTACTATAGATTGTATATGGGGAAAAGACCATTTTATATGTTGACAGATTGATTAGATACATTCGAAGGAGAAGGTGGATGCATTATTTATTTAAGTTCATTTCAAACAAAGACATAGAATTTCCAAGGGATATACATTTTTAATGGATATTTAAGTAGGGGGCATTATCGTTGTACTAAAGGAGTTTTATAGATCTATTTTGTATTGAGCATAATCTCATGACATTATTTGAGCCACTCTCCTCTGAGGTCTTTTCTCCCAAATACAATCTCTAGTAGAAAACTGGCTTCGTCTATTTGTACTGCAGTTTATTTGTGATTATGGGTTGTATTACTGGGCATTTGGCAGCAATGCAACCATATTTTTAATGGCCTGCATTCTGAGAGCCATCTTCAGTCATCCACACGGCACATCTGGTCATAATGGGTTTTCTAAGTTTGAATGCGCATACAGGATTGCTTTCAAAATGGGTAACTGTATAGCTTCCACATGGTGAATGCATGCATTTGTTTTCCTACCTACGGGAAAAGGCTACAGGCAGAGATCCACTGGAGGAGTCCAGTGGTATCCAGGTTGAGGGCATAGAGGAGGGAGAGATGGGTGATATCCATCTCCTTTCTGTGATGACCAGGAGGCTGCAACAGGGCCACCAATAGCACTGGCAGTGGATGAACCTTGAGCAATAGGAGGAGTCACTAGCTGCCACTGCAGCAGAATCAGTGTCTCCATGAACAGCGGAATGAGAAGATCAACCTGCAACAGAGATTGGCAGCACTTGAGGAACAGTGGATAGCAAAGAAGGAGCAACAGCTGGAGGTATCCCAGACCCTGCTTGCAGAGATGCAGGGACTGCCCAGGGACTTACTCCTCTGAAGTCAACACCATCCCTTAACCCCTCCTCTGGCACCACTACCATCTGTGCCCCAAGCCTCCCTGTCTACATGGACATCATTGCAAAGGAGAGCTTCTGCATGGTCCTCCACCTCAAAGCTCTCCAAAACATCTGTGGGGCCCATTGTCCCAAAAACCTCATCCTCCCAGATATGGGGACCTGTGTCCCATGGAAGAGGGAGCCCCCTACAATTTCCCCCTTTCCATGTGACAACCCATCACAGAGGTAGGCTGGATGATGTCTGAGAGCTCTTCCAAGAGCAGTGAGACATCACCCAGCACACCATCATGGACAACTGTGCATGGTCTGGAGCAAGGGTGGATGGGAAAGGGCAGAGGGGCAAGGGGAAAGGGAGAGGATGTGAGAAGAAGAAACATCCTTTTCTATTCTATTTTATGTAACCCTAGGAATTGTGGAGAGGGCAAATGGGCAGTTATTGGTGGGAGAAAAGGTCGCTGCTCTGATGTTTGGGGAGGGGATGGCTTGCACTGATGTTGGTGGGAATTCTGCAGGGACAAAGGGCTCTGCACCAGGGCATCTAGCACCCTAGGTGAACTATCAGCCAGACTCCCTACTATACCCTCACCCCCACCTCTATGCATATCCCAGCATGGCTTTTTCTCTTCCAGCTCCCCCTCCCCTGGTCTCCAGCATCTCTTCTTTCCTAGCACTCTCAGGTGTCCAGAAACTCTCCTTTCCTACCTCCCCCACCCCCTACAAGGCATCCAGCATCTCTCCACCTGAAATCTGCATACACCTAATCCATCGTGGTTGGGTCAGCCCTACTCTGCACTGATGTTAGGGGGGGGGGATGAAGAGCACAGGTGATAGTTATGGGTACCTAGGATTTTCACATGATCACTTTGTTTAATGAAACATGTACCTACCTTCACAAGACATGCCTGTGTATCAAATCATTTCTTATAATGATGCCAAGCTGGTGAAGATGGGCTTTGTTGTCCTGCCTTTGCATCATCCTCTGTGTTGGAGTCTGTAATTTCCACTCCTTCAGACAGAGTCTGTAGGTACCTAATTACCAGACTATGGAGCAGGCAGCAGGCCAGGAACACTTGGCAAATCTTGGCTTTGCTATATAGCAGTTCTTCCCCAGATCTATCCAGACAACTGAAGCGTCTCTTGAGCAGGTGAAAGATCCTCTCAATAATGGCACTAGTGTCTATGGGTCCTGTTATAACTCTAAGCATCTACATAGTAACATAGTATAGGATGGCAGATAAAGACCAGTATGGTCCATCTAGTCTGCCCAGCAAGATGGTAAGAGTAGGTGCACCTGCCACTCTGTGCAGGTCACCTCTCCCCATGCCTTTGTTTAGGGGTGTACCCACTGCTCCGTATAGGTCACTCCTATTTGTAGAGATATATGTTTATTTTGATTTTATTCTGTTGTTATAAAGGGATCCACTGTGTTTGTCCCATGCCACTTTGAATTTCACTACTTCCATCGGGAGGGCATTCCAAGCATTCACCACCCTTTCAGTGAAAAAGTATTTCCTGATGTTGCCTTTCAGTTTACCCTCTTGCAGCTTCATGTTTACTAAAAAAGATCCTGGGGATGGACCAGCTGTGACTCCCAAATATAAAAATGGGAATGAAGTAGATACCACACCATTCACAGAAGAAGAGGTGTTAGAACAACTTGCTAAACTGAAAGTGGACAAGGCCATGGGACCGGATGGGATACATCCCAGGATACTGAAAGAGCTCAGAGAGGTTCTTTCAGGACCGTTAAAGGATGTCTTCAACAGATCCTTGGAAACAGGAGAGGTTCCTCAGGACTGGAGAATGGCTGATGTCGTACCTCTACACAAAAGTGGTGACAGGGAAGAAGTGTCAAACTACAGGCCCGTGAGCCTTACCTCGGTGGCGGGAAAAGTAATGGAGGCACTCTTGAAAGAGCGAATAGTGAACTTTCTGAAAACCAACAGCTTGCAAGACCCGAGGCAACATGGTTTTACCGAAGGACGATCTTGCCAAACAAATCTGATCGAGTTCTTTGACTGCGTGACCAGGGAACTAGATCAGGGGCATGCAATGGATGTCATCTACCTGGATTTCAGCAAAGCCTTTGATACTGTTCCTCATAGGAGGCTTGTCAACAAACTCAGTAGCTTGGGGATGGGTCCCAAGATGGTAAACTGGATTAGAAATTGGTTGACTGACAGACGACAGAAGGTGATTGTACATGGAGCTCACTCGGATGAGAGGAAGGTGATTAGCGGGGTGCCCCAGGGTTCGGTCCTGGGCCCGGCACTGTTCAATGTATTTGTGAGTGATATTGCTGAAGGACTGAATGGAAAGGTCTGTCTTTTTGCAGATGACACAAAAATTTGCAACAGAGTGGACTCCCCTGAGGGAGTGGTTAACATGAAGAAAGATCTACAAAAGCTGGAAGACTGGTCTAAAGCTTGGCAACTACGATTTAATGCAATAAAGTGCAGTGTCATGTACTTGGGTAGCAGAAATCCAAGAGAAATGTACGCGATAGGGGGAGAAAGGTTGGTATGCACAGTTCAGGAAAAAGACCTTGGTGTGATTATCTCTGCTGATCTCAAGGTGGCAAAACAGTGCGACAAGGCGGTGGCAAAAGCCAGGAGGATGTTGGGCTGCATACAAAGAGGGATTACCAGCAGAAAAGAAGAGGTACTTATGCCACTGTATAGGTCACTGGTGAGGCCTCACTTGGAATACTGTGTTCAGTTTTGGAGACCATATCTTGCAAAGGATGTAAAAAGACTGGAGACTGTTCAGAGGAAGGCGACCAAAATGATTTGGAGCCTGCATCAAAAGCCTTATGAGAAGAGACTTGAAGACCTAAATATGTATACTTTGGAGGAAAGGAGGGACAGGGGAGATATGATTCAGACCTTTAAATACTTAAAGAGAAATGATGAACAAACAAACCTCTTCCAAAGACGGGGAACCTGTAAAACTAGAGGGCATAACATGAAACTGCAAGGGGGTAAATTGAAAGGCAATGTCAGAAAATATTTTTTCACTGAAAGGGTGGTGGATGCTTGGAATGCCCTCCCGATGGAAGTGGTAGGGGCGAACATGGTGACGGAATTCAAAAAGGCATGGGACAAACACAGAGGATCCCTTTACAGAAATAGGAAAAAAACAAAATAAACGGTACCATCTAACTTCTGAACCATATAACGTCTCAACAAATAGGGATGTCCTACATGGAGTGGTGGGTTTACCCCTGAACAAGGATATGGGGAGGGGTGGCCTGCGCGGAGCGACAGGTGCACCTACTCTTGCCATCTTGCTGGGCAGACTGGATGGACCATGCTGGTCTTTATCTGCCGTCAACTACTATGTTACTATGTTACTATGTTGTGCTCTCTAGTTTTACAGTACCCCCGTCTTTGGAAGAAGTTTGTTCATTAATACTGTTTAAATATTTAAAAGTCTGAATCACATCTCCTCCCTCCCTCCTCTCCTCCAGAGTGTACATATTTAGGTCTTCAAGTCTCTTCTCATACATCTTCTGATGCAGACTCCTAATCATGTTGGTCGCTTTCCTCTGAACCATTCTCCAGTCTTTTTATATTCTTTGTGAGATATGGTCTCCAAAACTGAACACAATATTCCAAGTGAGGCCTCACCAGCAACTTGTATAGTGGCATTAGTACCTCCTACTTTCTGCTGGTAATTCCTCTCTGTATGCAACCCAGCATCCTTCTGGCTTTTGCCACTGCCTTGTCACAGTGTTTTGCCACCTTGAGATTCTCGGAAACAATCACTCCGAGGTCCTTCTCCTGGTCCGTGCACACCAACCTTTCACACCCTTTTGCATACAATTTCCTTGGATTTCTGCTTCCCAAGAGCATGACACTGCACTTCACATTAAATCTTAACTGCCAAGTATTAGACCATTCTTCCAGCTTTTGTAGATCTTTTCTCATGTTATCCACTCTCTCTGGGGAGTCCACTGTGTTGCAAATTTTTGTGTCATCTGCAAAAAGACAGACTTTTCCATTCAGTCCTTCAGCAATATCACTCACAAATACATTGAACAGTACCGGTCCCAGGACTGAATCCTGGGGCACACCGCTGATCACCTTCCTTTCATCCGAGTGAGTTCCGTTTACCATCACCTTCTGTTGTCTGTCAGTCAACCAATTCTGATCCAGTTTACCACCTTGGGATCCATCCCTAAGCTATTTAGTTTATTGATAAGCCTCTTATGAGGAACAGTATCAAAGGCTTTGCTGAAATCTAGGTAGATCACATCCATCGCATGCCCTTGATCTAGTTCTCTGGTCACCCAGTCAAAGAACTCAATCAGATTTGTTTGGCAAGATTGTCCTTTGATAAAACCATGTTGTCTCAGATCATGCAACGTGTTGGTTTTGAGAAAGTCCACTATTCACTCTTTCAGGAGTGCCTCAATTCCCACCACCGAACTAGGGCTGTAGTTTGTCACTTCTTCCCTATTACCACTTTTGTGAAGAGGTATCATATCAGCCCTTCTCCAGTCCTGTGGAACTTCTCCTGTCTCCAAGGATTTATTAAAAACATCCTTTAATGGCCCTGCAAGAACCTCTCGCAGCTCTCTCAATATCTTGAGATGTATCCCATCCGGTCCCATGGCCTTGTCCACTTTCAGTTTTGCAAGCTGTTCTAACACATCATCTTCTGTGAATGGTGTGTATCTACTCCATTCCCATTTGTATACTTGTCAATCCACAAGGGGACCTTCTCCAGTATTTTCTTTAGTAAAAACAGAATAGAAGTATTTGTTAGCATTTTCTCTTTGTTACTTTCTTTACATATGTATCTGTTGCCCCTTTTATTGCCTCCTTCAGTTTAGCCCACTGCAATTCCAACAATCTGTGCAGGATTCAACTATAGGATTCAGGAGACACATCCTCAAAGGGTAGCTTCTATCACTTATGCGGGAGGGAGAAGAATAGGAATATATTAGAATCTAGCATCAATGTATTTTCTGTGCTGGGTATGCACTGCAACTATGGGCTCTGTTTTCCAATAGTTGCAGCTACCTAATATCACAGCGATCTACTTGCATGTGCATATTTAGGTGGTGGAGTAGGCTGGTGCAGGTCTTACCTAGTAGCCATCCATCGGTAATTTCTCCACTTGCAAATCTCTCTTAGATTCTAGAGTAGATCAGGATCTATTAATCATGATGGGAACCCGGGAATCTTGGAAAGACATAAGTTATCTCCCCCTTTATATTGCAGACTACCTACATGTTCAGTTAGTAGAATGCCCTTCTGTTGCGATAGGTCTCCTTCCCTCATAAGAACCTCATGAACACATGTGTGTAATCTATGACTCCCAGTACAGCTGGGAATCTGTCAGCCTCGTAGAACTGGGTCATGGTTAGCTGCCTCTGCTGCACAGTCTGGGGTTAAGGCTATATTTTCTGCAGTGTGCATTAGAAAGGATCTCAGGAACTGTGAAATGCACTATGAGATGGCACACTGGCTGAAACCCGCTGTGACTGCCAACACAAACTGGAAACTGCCAGTGACTAGGAAAGTGAGACTGTGGTGACCTTAAGGTGGATGAAACCTGTAATTGTACATAGTTTCTTTACCTTGTTCTTGTTCTGTTATGTATCTTAACCATTACATTGTTCTGTTATGTTTTTAAGCATTACACTGTTTACTGCCTAATATTGTTCCATGTAAAACAAGCTCTTGCTTTGTTGACTGTTGTTCAATTGTGAACCGCATCTGAACTCTGGAAGATGCGGGATATAAATGATTGTTAAATAAATAAAAATAAATAAATATGGGTTGGACACAGAATCACTATATAGCAAGAGAGTGGAATCAAAGCAAATATAAATAACTTCATAAATGGAGAGGGGTAACCTGCCATTAACCAAAAAAACCTTAATGTTAAGAAGACAAAGATTCTGACAACTGGCAAAATGAATACGTTTATCGTTGATGGAGAAGAAATTGAAATAGTTGACCACTTTAGCCTACTTGGATCAACTATCAATAAAGAAGCAACAAGCAGTCAAGAAATTTGACGACGCACTGCTCTTGGCAGAATGGCTATGAAGGATCTAGACAAGATTCTCAAGAGCAGAGATGTCTCTCTCTATACAAAGATTCAACTTGTTCAAGCCATGGCATTTTCAATAACATCATATGGACATGAAAGTTGGACAGTGAAAAAGATAGACAGGAAGAAAATGTATGCCTTTAAGGTCCATGAATTGGGTCCTGGGCCTGTAGACCTGTAATATAGATGCATCTTGGTGGCTCTCCGGTGTTCCCACTGGGCAATGGGAAAAAATCACACACCCTGTGCCAGGGAGGATGACAGTGGGAGTATGAGATTGGTATGGCAGAAGGAGGGCGAGGTGTTAAGGGAAAGAAAGTACTAGGGTCTTGGAAAATGGAGGGGGCAGAAGACAGGTTTGTAATGGAACAGGAAGGTGTGCAGGGAAACAGAAGACTACACAGCAGACCCCTATGTGGACTCAGACAACAGTCAGGCCAAGGAATTGCAAGCAAAGCTCCTCCCAGTCACCAATGCCACAAGCAGTCCCAAAAGTCAACAAAGTCCCATGCTTATTTGTGATTTATAGGAGGTGTAAATTGGCACTATGTGAAAGAGATGGACATGCAGTTGCTGAATTGACCACTGTTGAAAACAGGATACTGGGCTTGATGGGCCTATTGTCTGACTCAGAATGGCATATCTTATGTAATTAGGCTAGTAAAGCTTTCACTTTCAGCCTTTTAGAATTCTGTGTATCAGTGGTATAGTTCTTTGTTGGTTCTAGTCCTTCCTAAGTAATATCCACCTTGAACTCAGGCAGTATGTCCACTATATCTTAGTAACTCTTTACTCTCTGTTTTCTTTTTCCTAAGAGGGGAGCAACAGTCAATAGAAATGGATGCTGGTGCCACTCAAGCCATACCCAGAAACACTTCTGGAATGTTGTTGTTGTTGTTGTTGTTAACTACCGTCGAGTCGCTGTCGACTCAAGGCGACCCTCTGGATAGTTGCCCTAAATTGTTCGGGCTTCAGTCAGTCAGTCTTTAGTCAGGTGGCTCATTGTTGACAGACTGGTACCTGTAGCTCCTGTTATTGTATCGATCCATCTCATTGCTGGCCTTCCTCTTTTGCATTCACCTTCTACCTTACCAAGCATGATGTCTTTCTCTAATAATCTCTCTCTTCGCATGATGTGTCCAAAGTATGAAAGTCGAAGTATGGTTATCTAAGCTACTAAAGAAAGCTTAGGTTTGATCTCCTTTAGTACTGACTGGTTTGTTCTTCGGGCAGACCATGGTATACGCAGTATTCACCGCAGCACCATAATTCAAAGGCATCAATTTTCTTCCTGTCTATCATTTTCACTGTCAAGCTTTCGCATCCATATGATGTTATTGAAAATACCATGGCTTGAATGAGTCGAATCTTTGTATGAAGAGAGACATCTCTGCTCTTGAGAATCTTATCTAAGTCTTTCATAGCCATTCTGCCAAGAGCAATGCATCGTTGGATTTCTTGACTGCTTGTTGCTTCTTTATTATCTCTCCCTCTCTGGCACAGCGGCTGCAGCACAGAGCAGTGAGTCCCCCCTCTTCAACTGGTCTTCAGTGTCTCTGCTTGTGGCTTCAATCGACCCATGCTGAACCCCCCCCCCCCCCCCCCCCCCCCCCCGATCCTTCATCTGGGCTTGTTCTCCTCTCCCTCTGGGTATCAGGGGCTGCTTTGGTTACTGGCTTGCCTTTCTGTTCCGTTCTGGAATGCCTGGAAGAATAGTAGGATACCCCGGATAAGGCAGCGCAGAGTGCCTAAGAGCCTAGAAACAGCTCCAACAGAATTTTGAGAATCTGCAAGGAGCTAAAGAACATAAGATATGCCATACTGCGTCAGACCATGGACAATCAAGTCCAGTATCCTGTTTCCAACAGTGTCCAATCTTGGTCACAAGTACTTAGCAGTTTCCCCAAAAGACACAGGTTCTACAATGCTCGTATTGGGTCAAGCAGTGGATATTCCGGGTCCCCTTTTGGTTTATGGACCTTTCCTCCAGGTACTTGTCCAAACCTTTTATAAATCCAGCTACAATAACAACTTTTACTACATCCTCTGTTAGCAAATTCCAGAGTTTAATTACACATTGAGTGAAAAAATATTTTCTCTTATTAGTCTTAAATAGGTTACCCTGTAGCTTCATTGCATGTCCCCTAGTCTTTCTATATTTTGATGATGTAAACATCATCTGCGTTTCTACGTAGCTTCATTGCATGCCCCCTAGTCTTTCTATATTTTGATGATGTAAACATGATCTACATTTACCCGTTCCACTCCGTTCATTAATTTATAGACTTCTAGCATATCTCCCCTCAGCCGTCTCTTTTCCAGGTTAAAGAGCCCTAACCTTTTTAGCCTCTCTTCATAGGGGTATCCTTCCATCCCCTTTACCATTTTGATGGCTCTTCTCTGTACCTTTTCTAATAACGCTATATCCTTTTTAAGATACAGCGACCAGAATTGCACACAATATTCAAGGCGTGGTCGCACCATGGAATGATACAGAGGCATTATATCATTTGTTTTAGTCTTCATTCCTTTCCTTATGATACCTAGCATTCTATTTGCTCTCTTTGCCGCCACACCACACTGGGTGGAAGGTTTTAACATGTTATCCATCATGATGCCTAAATCTTTTTCCTGGGTGGTGGTTCCTAATGTGGAACCTTGCATCATGTAACCATAGTTTGGGTTTTTATTCCTAGGTGTATAAAACTTTGCACTTGTCCACATTAAATTTTATCTGCCATTTGGATGTCCAGTCTCCCAATTTATCAAGATCCTCTTGCAATTTTCCACAATCCTCATGGATTTTAACAACTTTGAATAGTTTTGTGTCATCTGCAAATTTGATAACCTCACTTGTTATTCCCAATTCCAGATCACTTTTGAATATGTTAAAAAGCAGCGGACCCAGCACAGATATCTAGGGTAACTAATTAACTATTAAGCACTTATAAAGCGCTACCAGTCGCACGCAGCGCTGTACAGACATGTTTGAGACGGTCCCTGCTCTCGTTAGAGCTTACAATCTAGTCAAGACAAAACAAACAGAACATAAAGCAATAGTCTAATCAGGGCAAGAAGGGCAAGAAGTACAAGATACGGCAATTACAGTCAGGCATACAAAGGACAGACAAGCATGGCATTTACAATCAGGTAGACAAGGGATAGAAGTCAGGATCTGAAAGCGACAGTGAAGAGGTGGGTTTTCAACCTGGATTTGAAGAGGGCTAGGGAGGGTGCATGGCGTATAGACACAGGTAGGTTGTTCCAGGCGTAGGGTGCTGCAAGGTGAAAGGAGCGAAGTCTGGAATTAGGGGTGCGAGTGAAGGGCCTGAATAGAAGTAGTTTGTTAGATGAGCGAAGTTCACGAGAGGGGTTGTGAGGCGAGATGAGAGTTGAAAGGTATTGAGGGGCCGCAGAGTGAATGCATTTATAGGTCAGGAGGAGAAGTTTGAACTGGATGCAGAAACGGATAGGGAGCCAGTGAAGTGACTTGAGGAGAGGAGTAATGTGGGTATGGCGAGGCTGGCGGAAGATTAGTCGAGCAGCAGCATGTTGAATAGATTGAAGGGAAAAGAGATGACACACAGGGAGACCAGCAAGGAGGAGGTTGCAGTAGTGGATGAGCGTTTTAGTAGTGTGTTCAGAAAATAGGGGGCGGATTTTGGTAATGTTGTAGAGAAAGAAGCGGCAGGTCTTGGCTACGAGCTGGATGTGTGTGGAGAAGGCGAGAGAGGAGTCAAAGATTACCCCCAGGTTGTGGGCCGAAGAAACAGGGAGGATTATAGAGCTATCGACAGAGATCAAGAAAGGGAAGATATTGGGAGGAAAGATAAGGAGTTCAGTTTTGGCCATGTTCAGTTTCAAGCGGCGGTGAGATATCCAGGCCGCGATGTCTGAAAGGCAGGCAGAGATCTTGGTCTGGATTGCCGGAGAGATTTCAGGTGTAGAGAGGTAGATTTGGGAGTCATCAGCACAGAGATGGTACTGGAAGCCATGGGCAGAGATAAGCGCACCAAGCAATTGAGTATAGAGAGAGAAGAGGAGCGGACGCAGGACGGGGTACTCCACTAATTGGCCATTTAGACCTACTCTTTGCTTTCTATCTTTTAAACAGTTCCTGATCCACAATAGTACACTGCCTCCTATCCCATGACTTTTTAATTTTGCCAAAAGTCTCTCATGAGTGTCCTTCTAAAAGGCTTTCTGAAAGTCCAGATACAATATATCTTTGTCTACCTGTTTATTCACACCTTCAAAAAAACATAACAGATTAGTAGGACAAGACCTTCCTTGGCTAAAGCCATGTTGGCTGTCTCCCATTAAGCCATGACTATCTACATGTTCAGTAATTTTGTTCTTTATGATGGTTTCTACCATTTTCCCTGTACTGGCATCATGCTCACTGTTCTGAGGTTTCCCAGATCACCCCTGGAACCCTTTTTAAAAATTGGCGTTACATTGGCCATCCTTGTCTTCAGGTATTACAGATGATTTTAATGATAGTTCACAGATTACTTAATAGTAGTTCTACACTCATATTTCAGTTCTTTCAACACCCTTGGATGTATACCATCCGGTCCAGGTGATTTCCTACTCTTCAGTTTATCAAATAGTTGTAATTCCTTGTACATCTTCCCGGTGTATCGATATTTCTTTCAATTCTTCCACAGCATCACCTTTAAATGCCATTTTAGGCATGGGTAACATCCCTACATCTTCCTCAGTAATGACCAAAACAAAGAATTCATTCAGTCTCACCGCTATGACCTTGTCCCCTCTTAATGCTCCTTTTACCCCTCTATCATCTAATGGTCCAACTGACTCTCTCACATGTTTTTTGCTATGAATGTACTTGAAAAAGTCTTTATTATACTGTATATTGTTGCTTCCACAGCAAGATTCTTCTCAAATTCTCTCTTTGCCTGCCTTATCAATGCCTTGTATCTAACTTGCCAGTGCTTGTGTTGTTTCCAGATTTCGTCATTTTGCTCCTTTTTCCATTTCCTGAAAGATGCTTTTTTGGCAACAATAGCCTATCTGACCTCACCTTTAAACCATGCTGGCAGTTTTTTGGACTTCCTTCCACTTTTCTTAAAGCATGAAATACAGCTGGTCTGGGCTTCCAAGATAGTATTTTTAAACAACACCCAAACTTGATGTAAATCTATAATCTTTGCAACTGCTCCTTTTAATGTTTTCTTATTTATTTTCCTCATTTTATCATAGTGCCCCTTTTGAAAGTTAAAAGGCAGTACTGTGGATTTTTTTACCCTCCTTCCTCCATTTATTAAATCAAATGTGATCATGCTATGATTACTATTGCCAAGTGGCCCAACACCTTTATCTCTTACACCAGATCTTGTGTTCCACTAAGGACTAGGTCCAAAATGGCTTCCCCTCTGGTTGGTTCATGAACCAGCTGCTCCAAGAAGCAGTCATTTATTTCATCTAGAAACTTTATCTCCCTAGCATTTCCTGCTGTGACAATGACCCAGTCAATACTGGGGTAATTGAAATCACCCATTATTATTGCTGTGCTGTAACTTTTGTTAACTTCCCTGATTTCTTTGAGCATTTCATCATCCATCTGTTCATTCTTGTCAGAAGGTCGATAGTACACCCCAACTGCCATTGCTTTCCCCATCCCATTTTTACATGGAATTTGAATCCATAGAGATTCTAAAGTGAATTTTGTTTCCTGCAAAACTTTAATCCTTTGTGCCTCAATGCCCTCTCTAACATAGAGCGCAACCCCTCCATCAATTTGATCTGCTCTACCATTACGATATAGTTTGTACCCAGGTATCACAGTGTCCCACTGGTTGTCCTCCTTCCACTATGTCTCTGAGATGCCAATCATATCTTACCTCTCATTTAGTGCTATATATTCTAACTCTCCCATCTTATCTTTTTAGACTTCTAGAATTTGCATACAAGCATCTTAGAGGCTATATTTTATTCATATTAATCTGGCTATGGGTAGGCAGAGGTAATTTGGAATCTTTAAGCTCTGTCTGCTCTGTACTCAAGGGCATTTGGGCTGCTTTTGTCTTTATTGGAACCTCTCTGCTGATATGCCCTAACTTCAGTCTTTAGCTAGTATCCTTCAAGGATACATTGTTCTGAACCATGTGCTCTTGGGCAACTGTTGGCTTTCCCCTATTATCTATTTTAAAAGCTGCTCTATCTCCTTTTTAAAGGTTAATGCCAGCCTGGTTCTGTCCCGGTTAAGGTGGAGCCCATCCCTTCGTAAGAGCCCCTCCTTTCCCCAGAATGTTCCCCAGTTCCTAACAAATCCAAAACCCTCATCCTTGCACCATCGTCTCATCCATGCATTGAGACTCTGGAGCTCTGCCTGCCTTTTGGGTCCTGCGCATGGAATGGGAAGCATTTCTGAGAATGCTACCCTGGAAGTTCTGGGATTTCAACTTCCTACCTAAAAGCCTAAATTTAGCCTCCAGAACCTCCCTACTACACTTTCCTAGGTCATTGGTACCGACATGTACCAAGACAGCAGATTCCTCCTCAGCACTATCTAAGACCTTGTCTAAGTGGCATGAGAGCTCTGCTACCTTTGCACTAGGCAGGCATGTTACCAGGCGATCCTCGTGTCCACCAGCCACCCAGCTATCTACATGCCTAATGATCGAATCACCAACTATAATGGCTGTCCTAACCCTTCCCTCATGGGCACACAGCCCTGGAGAAACCTCCTCTGTGTGAGAGGATTTTATATCACCTGGAGGACAGGTCCTAGCTACAGGATCACTTCCTGACGCACCAGGGTGATGCTCTCCTATCACCTGACCTCTCTCCTCCATGGCAACAGTGATGCTGCCAGACTAGAGGTAGGACTTCAGTTCTATATCCCTGGAGGTCTCGTCTATATACCTCTCTGTCTTCCTTATGTCCACCAAGTCTGCTACTCTAGCCTTCAGAGATCAGACTTGTTCCCTGAGAGCAAAGAGCTTGTAATGGGTGATATGGAAGGGCAGACTAGATAGGCCATGTGGTCTTTTTCTGTCATCATGTTTCTATGTTTCTAAGAAGATGATGTCAATGAACGTGAAAGCTTTCCTAACCTAAGAACATAAGATATGCCATATTGGGTCAGTCCATCAAGCCCTGTATCCTATTCCAACAGTGGCCAATCGAGGTCACAAGCACCTGTCAGGTTCCCAAAGGTATAAAGATTCCTACTACTACTACTGAGCATTTGTATAGCGCTACAAGTCATACGCAGCGCTGGTTCCATGCTGCTTGCCCCAGAGGTAAGCAATGGATTTGCCTGCTCCTCTTTAATAATGGTCTATGGACTTTTCCTTCAGGAATCTGTCCAAACCTCTTTCAAATCCAGCTTTTACTACATCCTCTGGTAACAAATTCCAGGGTCTGGTTAGGCGCTCAGTGAAAAAATATTTTCTCCAATTAGTTTTAAAATGTACTTCTCTATGGCTATTGGATGATTATGCACACTTGTTTCGTAAGTCAGTTTTGTTGTTTGGAAGCACTAATTGGAGAGGACAGTAGATATCAATAGAGGGTTTGTGAAGGCACAAGTATCTGGCTCACAGTTTGTTTGTTTTTTTATTTGCATGTGGTAATGTTATGAACACTTAGGGCCAGACTTTCATCTGGGCAAGCTATGCACCGCTATGGAGCATAGCCCTTCCCGCTGACCCTTAAACCTGGATATTCAATGCTGTGGTGACAGCATTGAATATCCAGTGATCGCCGTAAAAACCGGAAGCTGCTGAAGCTAACCAGGCAGCAGCGATATTGGATGCTGCCAGGTTAACGATCCGCATCTTAAAGATAGGCGAGGAAAACCCCTCGCCTATCTTTAAGGTGCAGGAGCTACCCAGTTAGCGCCTTTCTCTGCCTCCACTCCACCCTGGAACACCCCCAACAGGCCCTGAGGCTAACTGGATAGCATCAAGGTGCGTAGGGGACTTAGATGGGGATACTCAACGGCACTGACCATGTTAGTGCCATTAAATATCCTCATCTAAGGCATATACACTGTTTAATGGGCTATAAACCATGTAAATACCTTTCGAATATCGGGCCTTAAAGTCTTCAATATCAGTCTTTAGATCAAATGGGAATGTCAGGCTAGTATCCTTGGTGACCAGCAGACAGTACTCTTTCCCATACAGCATTTACAGCACTGTTACTTCCTTCTTTGCTGATGGCTCATAGGTTGAATGTATTATTCCTAAATGTGAAGGATGTGAATAAATAAATCTTATCTAAAGAAGAAGATTTGGTTGTGTCTAAAAAGAAAACTACTCAGGAAGGAGTGGCCTAGTGGTTGGGGCAAGGTACCTCATGCCAGAAGGTCAGGGGTTCAAATCCCACTAGAGGACAGCAACCTTGGGCCAGAAGGACTGGGGTTTCTAGTCCCACAGCTTCTCCTTGTGGTCTTGGGCAAGCTACTTAACCCTCCATTGCCCATGTTCCCTGTAAAATAGTTTTCTCCAACTTATAATGCCCTGTTCAATATAATTTCAGTTTGTTCAATGTAAACCGCCTTGATATCATGAAAGGCGGTATATAAGAAATGTTAAATAAATCTTAAAAATACTGTTTCTCCTCACTGGTGTTTGGAGCACTGATGGTTATAAGATGTTTTAATAAGCCTTAAAAACGTATTTGTTCCATAAAAATTGGCATCTGAATGTTAATTTAGATAATAGAGGTTTCATTTGATTTGTAGAGAACTGGATTAGGTAATATAGCTTGAAGATGTGATTTTAGTATACATTTTTTATTTTGTCATTTACTGACACTGATGAATGTTGAAAAGCTTGAGAATGTAAATACTATTGTAAATTTACTGTGATCTGCTCTCAATGTATAGGAAAAAGCAGAATATAAAAGCCAATATTGAATTAAATTAGGGGGGAATGGATGGGCAAGATGGCGGCGTGAGCTGTGGCATGGGTTAAGCTGGTGGAGAGGAGAAGCACGCTGGCGCCATGCCTCACAAGAGGAAGGGGAAGACTTTGGCAGATGTGACCACCTCCATGCCGAAGCCACTAGTGCAGTCTCTCCTACCATTTTTGCCACCTGTTCCTATGCCGCATAGTTCTTTGGCCCATTCGGGTGCTTTGGCATCTGATGCTAGCTGCAGCAGGGTTTCTTTGAGTCCCGAACTGAGAATAGCCCCACCACAGCCACAACTGGGGAAAGTCGAGAGAGGGAAGGAAAGCTCTGATGGTGTCTCTCAGAGTGTTTCCTTGATGATGGAGCATCCCTTGGAGTTGGAGGTCTTTTTGCAGCCTCCTGTAGTTTCTCTAGAAGATGGCCAGCGTCGGGCAGTGGCTGAGAGACCGGATATGGTAATGCTTGATGCGTTATGGGACGCAATCAAGGCTGTGCAGTCTACTCTGGCAGAATATGCTAGTAACTTGGATGCTCATTTGGAGAGTGTCCAGACTAAGATGGGGCAGTACAATTCTATTCTGGCACAACACACTACACGAATTGAGAAGGTAGAAGCTGCCTTGGAGTCTCTTCAGGCTTTGGGTATAGCACAGATAAAGGAAAGGGAGACCTTGAATAAGAAGGTACTGTTCCTGGAGAATCAGGTTTGAAAGAACAAATCAGAGTTTCTCAATTTCCCTAAATGTCCTCTAATTACATCTATGGACATGTTACAGAAATATCTGACTGAAATTTTGAAGATTTTATTTATTATTTATTATTTATTTATTACAGGCTCTTATATACCGCTCTATTCAGAATCAGCGCGGTTCACAATATAACAACATACCATAACAACAAACTGTTAGGTTTTACAGAGAACAAGGTCAGAGAACTTGGAATAAAACATGGGACGTCATTACTGCAACTATTTACAATAGTATTTACAAGAGTATTTACAAGTATACATTACAGGATTTGTTCTTAGTTTGGGTAGTGATTAAGATTGGTTAGTTGGTCAAGTAATATTGGGGGAAGAGGTGAGATTTGAGTGCCTTTCTGAAAAGGGATAGATCATTGATAGATGCGGTTCCCCTGGTGGTTTGGGCTCAGCAGTTGCCCCTCAACATTATGGGTCAAGATAGGGAAGGAGCTTTTGGGTTAGCCCATGCATCGGAAGCTGGGAATTTAATCACTTTCTTGGAGTCATCTCTAGAGGTCATCACAGAGTAGACGACCTTGGTGGCATGTTTTGCTTTTGAGTCAAATAGGAATTCCATCTTATGTTTATTTTTCCATAATATTTCTGCTTTATTCCTTGGCTCAAAAATTTATGTTTTCCAGATGTTCCATGAGATACACAAAAGAAGCATACGGTGTTCTTGACCTTAAGAAAGGACCTTTGACCTAGGTGTTTCCTTTAAACTCTTGTTTTCTTGTAAATGTTTGATTTCTTATCAATCAAAAAATGTTGTGTTTTTTGAGCCAGATCAATTACTACAATTTATTGTGTTAAGAGATAGTACTGTGGCTTTGACGAATCCCATAAATGAGGCAGTTAGCTAGGGCTGGCTTTTTCTGCGGCATTGGTTAGCCATTATTTTGATGATTGTTTTATTTCTTTAAGGCATGTCCTGAATGTTTTTTTTTCCTGATCTTGCCCACTTATGGTCTATTGCGGTCTTTCAGAAGTTAAGATAGTGGTTATGAATAATTGTGCTTTTTTCTTTTTATTGCTGTATTACTCTTATTCGTGATTTATTCTGGATGTAATGAAGAAATGCATAAATAAAAAGAATATATTAAATTAAATTACAATTAATATTTTTGGCAACTGCAATTTCTCAATCCTCTCAGAAGACAGATGAGTTAAATTATCAATTAAAGTAGGTAACATCCCACATATTCTAATCAAATTATATATTCAGGCATCACACTCAGCTGACTTTTTTTTTTAAAGAGAACTTGCTTCTCTGCCTACAGTACTTCGTAGTGTACTATTGACTATGGGAGAGAATTATAATCATCCATTAGACTTCAGCAGGATCCTACCAAACTAACAATGCGCCCTGTGCAATTGAAGGTATCTCCCCCCCCCCCACCACCACCACTCAGCTGCATGCAAGAACTTGCATTTGTTGGGTTTTCTGGAAACCCAGTGATGATATTGGCGCCCCTTCCATACTTGTGCCCTGTGTGGCTGTACACAGCCCTTGGTATGGACCTAGATTTCAGACTTCATGGACAACCAAAGTGTGGCATACACTCAAAATCCTGGTCTATTTTGTTGTCACATATTAATAAAGTTGGCATTTATGATTAGTAGTACCGTACGTATCTATCAGATGAAAAAACGTTATTATTCTCCTTTCATAATGTATATTCACAAATTGATTATTTCTTTATCTCTAAATGCATATTGAATGGCATTGCATGCTTTGATATTAAAAATATATGGGCTAATATTTAAACACCATAGAGGGGCATTTTCAAAATGATTTAACTGGTTAAACCATGGTCAGAAGGACATTCAGCAGCATTAACTGGTGCCAGTGAACATCCCCCACTACCCATTTGTATGCCAGATGCCAACTGCTTAGCATCAAGGCATTCTGGGGACCTAATGGGGGCAGCACCACGTTAGCTGGTCAGCAGCGATATTGAGCCGTTGGCTAAAGTTAGTTAAAAATGAATGAATATCGCTGCTGACCAGTTAAACTAATTAGCTAACTGGGCAACCTGGATCTTCAATGCTGGTGGTCGGATACAACTGTAACCAGTGGGTTATAATAAGAATAAAAACAAAATATTTTACCTGGGGTTTCAGGTGCCTTTGATTTGTTGATGGTGCTGGCATATGGCAGGAGAAAACTGGAACAGTGTCAGAATTAAAATAAAAGCAGGGCTGATATTGCCCCATGAAAACAAAATAGTCGGGGCTTGCTGCAGTTCAGGGTAGCAAGGGTTAAAACCTTAGTAGTACTCTACAGTTTTAAATGAGAACAAGTATGTCAGCTGTTTTAAAATGAAAATAAAGAAAAGAAGAGTAGAGCTTCAATGTTGAGCAGGTTTTAAAAAGCATGACTGCAGTACAAAGTTAAATAAAGATGGGCTGCTGGCTGCCTTTAGAGTAATTAAATAGTTATCTTTATCTTTATTGGTGCATTTAATATACCGCTTTTACCAGTGGCATCAAGCAGTGTACAATAACAAAAATATATGAGCTGCTGAAAAGGAAAAGGAACGCCATAAAGGATTAAGAAAAAGGATAGAGTATAGAGGAAGAGTAAAGCAACAGACAGAGCAAGCAAAGTACACAGCAACAAAAATAGGTACAACTAGAACTATTGAGGCGGGGGAGAAAGGGGGATGGAGGGAGGGGGAAGACTGAAAGCGGTGCAGAAAAGATGGGTCTTCAATCTGGCCTTAAAGGTTTTGTAAGAGGGTTCCAGACGAAGGGCGGAGGGGAGCGAGTTCCAGAGTCGGGGACCCAAGAACAAAAACGCTGAGGAACGGGTAGACTCCAAGTGGGCTTGTGATGGGGAGGGAAGGGACATACGATTCAAGTGGACAGACCTAAGAGAACAGTGAGCTGAGTGAAGGTGTATTAAATTGGCGAGATAAAGGGGGACACCGGTTTGGATGATTCTGTGCACGTATATGAGTACTTTGAACTGTATACGATAGACCAAGGGAAGCCAGTGAAGATGAATCAGAATGGGGGTGATATGATCGAAACGGGAAGCGTGAGTGAGAATACGAGCAGCTGTGTGGTGGACAATTTGTAGTCTGCGCAACTGGGTTTGAGGGAGGCCAGCCAGCACAACATTAGTAGTCGAGACGAGATACTAACAGGGACAGCATTAATGTGGTCAGGAAGGAAACTGATATGAAGGGGCGGATGAAACAAAGTTGCCGTAGAGTGTGAAAAGACTGTTGTACGACAGAGGAAATATGTTCTTTGAAAGACAGAGAGGAGTCCAGAATGACTCCTAAGTAGCACAGGGAAGCAACTACTGGCAAGGGGGAGCAGAACAGGATAGGAGCGAGAGAGGGAGTCGGGGCACCAGAGGTGAACCAAATGGCGGACGTTTTAGAGGGATTCACATGCAAAAAATTAGCAGAAAACCAGGAGGACACCGAGGCTAAGCAGGAGTTGAGGAGGGCGAGATCTGGGGTAGAGGGGCCTGTATGGTGGAGAAGAATGATATCATCAGCATAATAGTGGGCAGAGATATTGTGCTGCTGAACTACAAGTGCAAGGGGGGCCATGAAAACATTGAACAGGAGAGGGGCAAGGACAGAACCCTGAGGGACACCACATGGAAGAGAGGTGGGAGGTGATGAAGAGAGACCCATGGAAATGGAAAAAGATCAGATGGAGAGGAATGAATAAAACCAAGAGAGAACAGTGCCAGAAAGCCCAGCGTCATGTAAGCGTGCTAGAAGAGTAGAGTGATCTACAAGGTCGAAAGCAGCAGATAAGTCTAGGGAAACGGCAATGGAAATATGGCCTCGATCATGAGCGGTACGCACTTCATTAAGAAAGGAAAGCAGAATAGATTCAGTGCTGTGATTGGGACGGAAACCAGATTGGCGGGGGTGAAATGTTAGGGAAGCCTCGAGGTGAGAAGAGAGTTGAGCATAGACCAATTTTTCGAGAATCTTTGAAAGGAAGAGAAGATTGGAGATAGGACGCCAATTGGCAGGGGAGGACGGGTCAAGCAAGTCTTTTTTTAGAATGGGACGAATAATGGCATGCTTCCAGACAGCAGGGAAAAGACCAGAAGAAAGACTAGAGTTTAAGATGGAGAGAATGTAGGGGGAAAGGGCCAAAGAGGGGTCCATTAACCAGTGGGAAGGGATGGGATCTGAAACGGAAGTGGTCTTACGAATTGAAGAATAAACCTGGGAGATGTCTGACATAGTCACGGGTTGGAAGGAGGACCAATTATGAGAGAGAGAGGGGGGGTGGGATGAAGGAAGTGAAAGGGGGAGTTAAATGAAAGGGCATCAGGCTACAGCTCATCAGGCAGAGCAGGGATCTCTCTAGAGAGCTCTGCTGAAGCTTAATGTAGGAAGGAAGACAGTTTCAGCAAACAGTTGTGTAACTTGTATTTCTAATCTATTAAGATTTAAAGTGATAGTACTAAAAATCCTTTAAAAGGGTAATTAGGAGTGTTGTGGGAGAGATTTTCTTTAGTTTGTAGGAAAGAGTGTATTTTGAAGGGTACTTGGAACTATTTCTTTGGGAAGTGAGTGGAAAAATACTTTTATGGTTTGTTTGGAAAACGAGGTTACTTACCTGTAACAGGAGTTCTCCGTGGATAACAGGATAAGTCAGCCACAATAGGTGTCGTCATCCGACGGCGCCGAGACGGAAGTATTACTCTCTATAGCTCAGAAGGGCTTTGCCCTTCTGAGCATGGGCCACCCAGGCCACCCCCACCGGGTCCGCCACTAGCCAGCCACTGAGTTACTAGCTGTCAACTGCTAGGGGCATGCACCCGTGGGATTTAGACCAGTACCTTGCAGGGGAGGAGGGTGGGATGTGCGGCTAACTTATCCTGCTGTCCACGGAGAACTCCTGTTACAGGTAAGTAACCTCATTTTCTCCTAGGACAAGCAGGATGAGTCAGCCACAATAGGTGCCTCCCTAGCTATGTGGAGCTGTGGTGCAAGGGAGATCAAGAAGGAGACCAGGCGGTGACCAAGAACAATATACCTGCTTTATTAAAGCTGGTGGTTGCCCATGCACAGAGGGCAATAGTCAGTATGCAAAACACCATGCAATTACAATGTAAACAGGTTCAACAGTGCAAATATGGGAAACAAGGTGCAGAACAATGTGCAAAACAAAGTGCAAATAACAGTGTAAATAGTGCAAATATGCAAAACAAGGTGCAGAACAATGTGCAAAATACAGTGCAAGTAACAGTGTAAACAGTGCAAGAAGCTGTGCACACAGTGCAGTAACAGAGCAAACGTCAGTGCAGGTACTGTGGGGAATCACAACCACAGATGTGGATCGGACCATGCTACAGGCAGCGCCGGTCCACCGAGGTCAAGACTGCCCGACCAAAAGCAAGGTCTTCACTGGAGAGGTCGCAGCAGTAGTGTCTCTGGAACGTATGGGGTGATGACCAAGTGGCGGCTTTGCAGATATCCGCGACTGGGATGGATCTCAGGTTAACCTTCCTGAACCTCTGCTACTTTGGCGTGGGTGTCTCCGTGCCAACAGAGAGGCTTGCCAGTGCAGGGGGAAGTGTCCTGGGCTGCCTGGTGATGCAGTCTGTGATGCAGTCCCGTTGCCGTGGTGCCATCCAATGGCGCCACGGGGGGGCGGAATCAGGGGAGGACTCATTGCCGTGGCGCCGACAAATGGCACCATGGGGGGCAGAGCTGGAGGCAGAGAAGGAAGGCAAGATGGCTGCCTGCATGCCCTGGAGCTCCCACATTGTCTGCAGAGGGCGTTCCGGGGAAGTCGGTGGCTGAGAAGAAGCTGCAGGAAGAATCAGAAGCCCGGAGTGGGAGGCAGGAGTCTTGTGGCTGCGGATGGAAGCCAGGGAGGGCACATCCGCAGCTGCAGAGGAGGTTGGCTGCATCGGAAGAGCATCGGGGGCAGCATGGGCAGCCACGTGGTCAGCAGCAGCATGGTCAGCAGGAGCTTGCAGCGCTGAAGTTCCTACCTCTTGAAGAAGATCCCGGAGGGCATGTTTTCTGAATTTCCTGGCACTGGGGGACATTCTTGCACAGTGAGTGCAGTCCTCCACCCTGTGCGAGACTCCAAGGCATCTCAAGCAACAGGCATGGGTGTCCGTGGAGTTCATCTTTCTGGGGCAGGTAGGACATTTTTTAAAACCGGGCCTCTTGGAACTATACTTGGTCAGAGGTGCTGCTTTGCTGTGTTGGGGTTTTTTTTATGCTGTAAGTTTTTATGCGGTAACTTTTTGTACTTTTATCTGTTGTGTTACACAAAAAAGATATTTGCATTGCACTGTACTGTCTGGGTGTAGCTTTGGAATATTGAATAAAAAAATTTGAACATAAAAAAAAAAAAACGGGTTTGGGCATAATAGAGGTTTATTGGAGTTTCCGTCTTTGCAAAATTGCTGAAATTGCTGTTTTCGTGAAATTAGATGTTTGGTGAAGAGAGTGTAGGAAAATCCGTCTTGTTGGCAAGGTGGAAGAATGAAGAGTGGCTGGCTAGGGGCGGACCCGGGGAGGGGGGTGGCCTGGGTGGCCTGGGTGAGGCACAAAAAGAGCAGCAGCTCTTGCAGAACCAACAGGAAACACAAGGAGCAAGAGTGGTGATGACACAGAGGCTTTATTGGTAATCCCCAACGCGTTTCGGCAGATTGCCTTCCTCAGGGGGTTAAAATCACTCACAAACATATAATAAACACAATATGTTAAAATCATAATAAAAACATTAAAAAAGAAGAAATGACATCAACCTAAATGAAGCTCAACGGGCATGGTGCTAAACATTAACATATCTTAATCTCATGTCACTCAAAGTTAAGTAAATAAATAAATAGTTAAAAAATAAATAATTAAGAACATATATACAAATTATTAATAAGCGTATAAACGCCTTTAATTACAGATATAATGTACCCAATAACAAATATAGTGCAGACATGAGTGGAACCATAGTAGAAAGAGCATGTACAAGAACATTTAAAACATTAAACAATATCTTTAAAAAACACACAACGTAGGGCAGAAGGCAACTTAAAACCAATGAATAAATGAAAAAACATAAAGCAAAGAAAAATATCCATAATTATAATTTTACTCACCCAAACAAACACCATCAGCAGGTCATCATGTGGTAGGGTTAAGAGAGGCAAATAGCCAAAGTCTCAACTATAAAAATGTCCTAATAAAAATCCAATAAGTAAAACACTGAATGAGGAGATGACTAATCCCTATACAGACTTAAAACTGTAGGGGGTGTAACGGGTGTTGGGCTCATATTGTATGGGAGAAATAGTAAAATTGAACACTGTGTTGTCACTGCGATGTGAAAAACTCATAAGGTTAAAAACTATCATAGCCAAATTAAAAATAGTATATAGAAACTATATGTAACTGGGACATTCAGGATTATAAAAACGGACTACTATTGTGCTAATACTGCACTATGAGAAACACCATAGGAATTAAAAGCTGATGTCAGTGGACTAAGGCGCTGCTAACTGTACCAGAATGAGTCTCTTAGACTGTAGATGCGATCTTGTGCTAAGGATTGTAGCGCCGTCACAGGAATGTGTTAACCGTCCAATTATCTGGAGAGAGGGTGATAATGGAAAGAATCGATTAGAGAAGTACTAGTGAAACTGACATTGCTTAAAAGGAGAAAACATCCAGGGAATCAACATTAAATATAAATTAAACATAAAATGTGCGAGTCGCAGAGAGTGCGAGAGCAGAGGAGGCGGTGGGGGTTGTGATAATGGAGGAGATCGGTAAGATACTGAGGTATAGCTGAATGAATTACACGATGAACAAACATGAGTATTTTGAACTGAATCCAAAAGTGTACAGGTAACCAATGGAGGCCAGCTAGGAGAGGAGAAACATGGTCATAACGGGATAAAAAGGTGAGGAGAGGAGTGGCGGTATTTGAAAGGAGCTGAAGCCTGTGAAGTTGGTATTGCAGGAGCCCCGCAAAGGAAATACTGCAATAGTCCAGTCTGGAAATAATGAAAGAGAGGAGGAGGGTAGTCAGTGTGGTGGGGGACAGCAAGGGGCAGACTGCGTGAACCTGCGGAAGATGGTAAAATGCCTGACAGGAAACTGAGGCGATGTGGTTGGAGAATGAGAGGTCAGAGTCAAGTGTAACTCTGAGGCATTTGAAGGAGGACGCCATGGGAATAGGGGTGGAGTTGCAAGAAGGGGTCAAAGGAGGGGGAGGTGCCCCAAAAGTGATCCAGGTGGCAGGGGACTTAGAGGGGTTGAAGGTCAGGAAATTAGAGGACATCCAGTCATGAATGAGTGACAGGCAGGCATCGAGTGGGGCAATGTCAGGGAAGGACGAACTGGTACGATATACAAGGATAATGTCATCCACGTAATAGTGCATGTAAATACTGGACTGTTGAACTAGGGGTGCAAATGTGGCCAGGAAAACGTTGAAGAGAAGGGGGGGCAAAATAGAGCCCTGAGGAACACCACAGGACAGGGTAAAGGAGAAGCAGTGGAGGCCGAGGACAGGATAGAGAAAGTGCGACCAGTGAGAAAAGAGCGAAGCCATCTCCAGGGAGTGCTCGAGATGCCGAGGTCAGAAAGACGTTGAAGAAGGGTGCAGTGGTCGATCAGGTCAAAAGCAGCAGAGAGATCCAAAGAAACGAGAAGTGTGACATCACCTTGGTCGTGAGCAACATGCAACTTGTTCAGCAATGAAAGGAGGATGGATTCAGTGCTGTGGCCTGAACTAAAGCCAGACTGATGGGGGTGGAGAGCACTGGTAGAATCAAGATGAGCGGAAAGCTGAGTAAACACAAAACGCTCGAGGAGCTTGGAAAGAAAAGAAAAATTTGAAACAGGGCGCCAGTTAGTTAGGACGGCAGGGTCCAGGGATGGCTTTTTGAGAAGTGGGCGGAAAGGGCGTGCTTCCAGGGAGAAGGAAAATGACTAGTGGAAAGACTAGAATTAAGCATAGTGAGTAATGGTGGCAGAAGGACAAGGGAGGGTTCAGGGAGCCATTTGGAGGGGATGGGATCCAGTGGACAATTGGTCTTCCGAGCGGCTGAGATGGCTAGCGCCAGCTCGGTAGCAATGACTGGCCGGAAACACATCCAGGTGTGAGCAAAGGGAGGTAGAGGGGAAAGGGGGGACAAAGGGGAAGAAAAGGAAGTCAGGGGAGAGAGAGGTGCAGGACAGGATGGAAAACCAGAGCAAAGGGAGAGGACCTTGTTAGAAAAGAAGCTAGTCAAGTACATGAGCACTTACGGGCATGTCTACTAAGGTATACACCGGTAGTGCACGATTGTGCTACCAAATTAGCACAGAATCCTGTGATAATTTTGGGAGGCATGTGCATCTGTCCCCCTGCTGATAGCACAATGCTAATATGAGGTACCACATTGATTGGCAGACAGATTCACTTGATGCCACTCACTGAGGTGGTGTTTGGTGCATCTGTGTTGACGAATAAAAACAAGATTAGCTTGCACCCAAAAGGCACATGCTAACTGCAAGATGCCACCAAAGCTCACGTTAGGCCCCTAACCTGCCAGGGTCCCACCCAATTACACACTAACCAGTTAGCGTGGGATTTTTAACATGATGCCTTTAGCATTCCTCAAACCTCTCACTAATGGTTAGCACCCTTTAGTAAACTTGCCCCTTTGTGTTTTTATAAAAAACTAGCACAAACCTTGAAGAAATAGTTCCTAGCTTGTGGGTGTGGACATTTACTCCTGCTGAGGAACAGGCATAAATGTTAGTGAATAAAGTATATGCGCAAATGGATATTTTATAAATTATGTATGCAAATTATGACCACCTATATTCTTTCCAAATGCCTAGTATGAGCATACCTACTCTACAAGTACTGCAGATAATTTTATAAGAGGCCTTGCGTGTCTATAAATCAATGTTTTACCTGTGGAAAAAGTTTATAAAATTATTTTCTATCTGCATAATTTCAGGGTCTGCCACATACAACCCTGGTACTATTCAGATACTGCCAAGATGGTGTGTAATGATATTTAGTGGCACTATCCAGGTAGTGCGGCAAAATATTCATGGACAGTGGCAGCTAAGGGAAATAGTCAGTTAACAGCAGCTGTTATGTGGATGTTTTCCTTTGCATATCAAGCCGATAGAAATGTCTATCTATGCTAATATAGAGAGAATCTTTTCTAGCTTGCAGCCCATCCAAACTTCTACCAACTGGAAATTCAGATGTTAAATTTCAAAGATAAAAAGCAAACACTAAAATTATATGACCCTGATCTAGAAATTAAATCATTGTAAAAGCAAATGCTACTTTATTACTTAATTTACAAACATTAAATTTAGATACAACTCTATTATAAATCAATAAGCAGGCACTTCTCTCTTTGCCCAGAAAGTGAGATACTATGACAAGAGTTAAAATTGTGGTTGCCTTCTTGCATGATATTTGAAAAAGAAAGAGATACTGAGTTCTTGTTAAGTCAGTCAGTACATCACATATGACATCACTAAGAATAAGGAGAGAATTAAACTATTTTACCGCTATTTCACAACTTTCTGTACCTCTGAAACTTTGTCTGATAGACACAGTTTCCATCATGTGCTAGACACACTTCAATACCCTATTCTTTCACAGGTACCAGTGGAGGCCCTAGAGGAAAGTACTATCCTGCAAAAAATAAAAAATGCAGTATTGTCTTTACCAGCAAAGAAATCACCTGGACCAGATGGTTTTCCCAATGTATTTACCCCACACTTTCACAATTGCAAAAACTTGTTAAATTTGGGCTCTGTTAAAGGCTCCTTTACTGAGGCAAAAATGGTCATTTTAGAGAAACCTGGTAAAGACCCCCTTTTCATTATCAGTTATAGACCTCTCTCTTTGATAAATGTTAATTGGAAAGTTTATGCAAAAATATTGGCATTACATTTAAATAAAATCTTAGGTCCTGATATTGATCTAGAACAGCTATGCACTGCTATGGTGCATGGTCATTGCTGTGACTTTTAACCCCAGATTTTCAATGCCGGGGTCATATGTGGCCCTGACATTGAATGTCTAGGGTCGCCGCATAGCCTCCACCCCACAGAAGCTAACTGGGTAGTGACAATATTGAGCTGCTGCCTGGTTTGCTCCTACAGGTAATGCTAGGACAGCTTTTGCTGTGCCTAGCTTTACCCATGTGTCGCTAACTGGGTAGTGGTGCAATATCGCCACTACCTGGTTAGTGACTGTCACCACCCATGACATGCCCTGGAATGCCCACAACATGCCCTGATGCTATGTAGTTGGCATCAGGGCATGTAGCAGCATTAGTAGGGGATATTCAGTGGCACTAATCATGTTAGCGACGTTAAATATCCTGTTCAGTGGCATTTACATGATTTACAGTTCTTTTAACTGTGTAAATGCCCTGAATATAGGGCCCTTAGAAACCACTATCTACCCTATGTGATTGGTCAATGCATATTAGTCAATCTGTCCCTGAATATCCTTATAAGCCGCCTCAGTACCATCCAGATAGTGCCAGCGGGTGAGGCCCATGGATAAAGAGAAGTGAGCTGGAAATTATCCATATACTGTACCATATACTGTCATATTCAGCACTACAGTATATGGATAACTATCCAGATAACTTAGGACAGCAGAAAGGCTGTAGCACAATATCTAAATATTCTGCACCAGTCATTATCTGGATACTAGCACTCAGGAATATTTTTAGCCATGGGAGCCAGCATTTAAAAAAAAATACACACATACAAAAATCTGACCACCGTATCTCAGTATTGACCCATATACATTTTAGCTCATTGCACACCATGGGCATCAATAAAGGTCAGGAAGCTATCTGAAGAGGATGCCAATAAATGTTGGTTTTGTCATGTTAATGCTGATACATCCCTTCATATGCTAGTGTCTATTGGACACATGTCTGGGAGCACAGCAGTATGCTACGAAATATTAAAGATAAGTTATTCAAAATTACTATTTGGAAATCACTAAAAAGTACAGACCAAGCTTTCCAAAGGAGCTGTGAAACTGTTAAGTCTTTCTGCAATCCATAGCAATCAAAATAATCTTGCTTAATTGGAAAGATTATTCAGCACTGGATTATAATATTGGGTGGAATCTGGTCTTTAAGATCCATAAAAGATGAAATAGCTGCTTGAGAAAAAAGGGATTAGTGCATTAATGTCATCATAGTCGGTCCCCTGTTGACTAGATTACTAAAGCTTGACTTTCTGTGCATAATACAATTACTTTACAGCTGTTCAGAGCTTACCTTGTTAGGATGTTTTCTGATTTCCATTCTCTATAATTAATAAAAATATCTGAACACAAAGTGATTTCTTCATGTTGTATTTATTACTCTTGTGGTAGAAAACATGCTAGTCAATACTGAAAAAACACTTAGGCAGCCAAGTGCTTTTATAAAATCTTTTCCCTCAGAGACTTTGTTAATTCTGACCATTCAAGTTCCTGAATGACAGAATTTATGTGCTAGCTTTCGGGTGGGACAGAGGCAGAGGATAAAGTTAGATGGAAGGGGTTAATTTAGAAGCCTTATTCACCATTTACACATGTACAGTATAATCAGGCATATGTGAAAACACATCCATGTATAAATTGACATTTTGAAAGGGTCTTTTCACATGTGACTGTTCACACCAGGTTGAAATTGCATGGGGGGGAGAGGGGCATGTGGGAGCCCATAATTGTCCATATCAAGATTTACATCTGCTCCCCAAAAATGCTCTTTTTGGCCAGCCCTTTACAGGAGCAATTAGGGGGAGGGGGAATATCTCCCTTAATCCCCCAATGTGTATTTCCCCCTCAAAACTGAAATAGAGTACCGTGTAGTTAATTAAGAGTATCTTCACGTCTGGTTTTGCAAAGTAGCTCAGCTGCACGTGCAAGCCCCAGCCCTTACAGGTGTATCTTGTGACATACTGGCACTTACACACGTCCATTGCTGCCTTCCCCATAGGTACATGTGTGAAATGGCTCCTCCTGATGCCATACCTCCCTGCCCCTCCTTATGTGAATTTCAGAAATGCAACCACCTTTAGTGGAGCCGTTTCTAAAACATCGGCACATGGTGACTTTGACGTCTCATTCCCCATGTCCTATCTAAAATGTTTGTTGGAGAGCGGAGACATTCAGCCACTATTTGTATAGCTTATGGGGGTCATTTTAGAAGATTTACCTGTGATTTGCACCTCTGAAAACGCCTGGTCAGATATGCCAATCACATCCATGCCACAAGTGTCATCTTATAAAAGGGCCAAATTTACACATGTCTGGCACAATCAGGGCTGGCGCTACCATTAGGCAAATTAGGCGGTCGCATAGAGCACTATGCCACCACTGGCGCCCCTCTCTGGGGCCCAACAGTAACGGCAGTTTGATTTTATTCAGTCTGCCACGTCAGTGCCCCCTCTGCTGCAGACTTCTAGTTTATGCAAAACCGGAAGTATGTGGCCAAAGCGGCAGATTGAACAGAATGAAACTGTGACACAGCCCCAGAGGCAGAGGGTAAGTACTGTGTTGCAGTTTCAGGGATAATTCTGCCATTGTTGGCCCCGGAGAGGGGTGCTGGTGGCAGCAATGGGCACAGGAGAGGCAACTTGGGGGAGCAGGATGGAGGGCCCACCTAGGATACCCCCAGCCCCTTGCACTGGCCCTGTGCACAATCACATCTACGTCAGACAGAAGCGCATATAGGGCAGTAATAAAAAGATCCACATGCACCTCCAATTCCAGAATAGTGCTGCATGTTTGAAAAACAGCCAGCGGATAGGTCCATATTTATATCTGCTCCTTGGCACGAATAGGAATTTGAAAAAGTGCTGGTTACGGCCAGCTTTCAGCATTAAGGATAACAGTGGGTATTCGTTTTTGCTGTCACAATAATTTTGTTCCTTCTCATTGAAGGATAGCAGATGAAAATAAAGACCTCTGAATACTGCTGCGGTGCTACACCTCTATTTCAAATGATTCGTAGTAGTAGCAGAATTTCTAGAATAGCAGGCTGGGACAGAAAGATTGGCAGATGCATGGAATATTCTTCCAGTGGACAAGACTGCATCTGAATTCAAGAAAGCATGGAACAAACATAGATCTTTAAAGGAAAACAGAAAAAGGGACTGTAGTAGTCGATATGTAAGGGCAGACTGGATAGGCCGTATGGTCTATCTGCATCATGGTTTTATGTCATAATGCATACAAGTGCACATTCTGAAATGCTATCGCAAACCTTGCTATGTTGCCATTCCTGGAGATGTCCATATTTTGCACACAGGTTTCTAAAATCAGCCATCTCTCTGCATGTGTCTGGACCCCTATTCCGCACATCCTCATTTTCCTTATATGTATGTGAAAACGTTTATCTTTTGAGGTGAAGATGTGTAAATACGTTCCAAACTTGATCTATGCCCATCTTCTCTGCTGCCCCTCCCAGGAATTTCAGATGTTTTGAAATGGACATCCCAGAGGGCACCTAAATGGCCTTTCTAAAATATGCCTTCACATGTGTAAGTGCCGACACTTAACATGTATAACTTAATATGGATAATTTGTCCATGTGAAGTTGTGGGGTTTATATGTTGCGGTAGTACTTATGGTTTTTGAATGTACGTTATCTTTATATTTTATGTGCATAAAGTTATGCAGCCAACCCACTACTGAATATTGATTGCTGTCTACAAAACCTTTATATATTTGTTTGGTATAATTTAATCCTCCCACTTCCTACAATCATTGTTTTTTAAACAAAACTAGTCTCATTTTGGCCCATCCTTCAACCTGCATAAGTCTTTGTTTCTATAGTAGCCTGTTGCCTCTCTCTCACTCTCTTCTTGCAGATGGATGCCCAATATGGAGTCCTTACTCCGAATGTCACCTGATCTCACGTAGCAAGTGTATTGGGTTTTTCTATTTTGTTTCCGTGGGAAGAGTGCATAGCATAGCTAATCCACAGAGAAAAGGGATGACACATTTGCCACTTGAATATCCTCCCTGTGTTTAATTCACCAGCAAATGCCAGCTCTGGCTGCTGCTCCTTCATTTTGTATCTGGGGTCCCAAAGTACTATCAACATGGCTTTTTTCCTGCTTAGCGTAAGTTCATGAATATCAATTTTTTTCAGGTGACTGAAAGCACAAGGTCAACATTATACACCTAGAGTTGATTGATATTCCCAAAACTAAAAAAACCACTCATGTTCCATTTTATTGCTTAATTATATTGGTTTATGTCAGAGCAAGAAAAAAATACAGGAGTGACTGATAGATCGTGCCTAGGATTCTTGATGAGATTTTGCTGATAGCAGCTGAACTTCCAATTACCGGTGCCTCAACTTTTCCATAGCATTGCCCCCATTTCAGCATGACAGTTTCATCACCTTAATTAGCTGCCTTGTTAGTTTCTGTCTTGAAGAGGACCCAGCATGGGATGTACACAAACTGTTTGCAATGTGTCTGTGATTTGCTTAAGAACCGTACAACACAGTAAATGGTGTTCAGAAGGTGAATCATGTCAACAAAATATTTTGTTCACCAAACTAAGGGGCTGATTTACTAAGCTGGGGTAAAACAACACAGACCCCTGCTATTTCACCATAGAAAATTTGCTATGGGATTTACTAAACTGTGGTGGATGTACCACCAAGAGGGAGCCGGGCTGGCTCTATACATGAGCAACAGCGTTCTTTGCACTTTGCGCACAGCCCTGCTCTACCAGGAGCCCCGTGTCCTCTGCGCCACTGAGGCCCTAGATTTTCTATCTTTTCTTGATGCAGCGAGAGCTAGCACTCTTGCAGTTTAATGAGATGTTTGGACTACACAGTTCTCAGTAGCAATATTAAACATGTGCAGTTCAAACAGTCACATACCGGTTCAGATCAAAGGTCCATCAAGCCCAGTATCCTGTTTCCAACAAAGGCCAAATCCAGCTCACAGCTACCTGGCAGGTTCCCAAAAGATACATTGATTCTATGCTGCTTATCCCAGGGATAAGCAGTAGATTTCCCCAATCAACTTTAATCATGGTTTATAGACTTTTCCTCCATGAACTTGTCCAAACAAGGTAGTTGCTCACCTGTAGCAGGTATTCTCCATTAACAGCAAGAATAAGTCCTCTCATATGAGTGATGTCCACCACAGCCCCACATTGGAACGCTCCACAGTTTCTATTGGAAGCTTTTGGGAGATTCTACCATGCCTATATGCCTCCTTTCAATCTGCCACCGTGGCACTATCTTAGATCAGTCTGATGACATAGCTGCAGCAGAAGACAACTCCACGGGGAGGTGGGAGGGTTGTGAGGACTTATTCCTGCTGTCCATGGAGAACACCTGCTACAGGTGAGTAACTAACTTTTCTCCATGGACAACCAGGAATGAGTCCTCACATATGAGACTCCAAAACTACAGGCTACCGAAACAGAGAAGAGCACTGAAAAGCCCAACAGGGGCAAAACTCAACTGTAGCATAGCAACAGGCCAGATGGCCACCTGTATTCAAGAACAGTGATTGTCCTCTTTTTTTTTTCTTTATTTGGTAGTCTGGACAGAATAGAATAGGCGTAGGGAGGAAGGAATTGGATTCTAATCCCCAAACAGATTCCTGAGTACAGATTGGCTGAAGTTGACATCACATTGGGAATCCCTGTCTAGGCAGTAGTAAGATGTGAATGTGTGGACTGAAGCCATGTTACAGCCCAGTAGATCTCTTTCATAGAGACATGAGCACAAGTTGGCCACTCTCTGACATTATGAGTAGTGACATGACCATCAAGGCTCAGACTTCCTGGGCGTAAGTGAAAGAGATGCATTCTGTTAGCCAAATTGAAAGAGAGCATTTGGAAACAGCTGCCTCTAGCTTGCTGGGGGGTCAAAAGAAACAAAAGTTGGATGGAATTTCTATGGGCTTGTGTTTACTCCACATAGAAGGCTAAGGCTCGCTTGCAATCCAGCATGTGCAACTTAGCTTCCTCTTTATGTGCATGAGATCTTGGGAAAAATGTTGGAAGAACAAATGACTGATTAAGGTGGAAATCTGATACCACTTTTGGAAGGAATTTAGTATGAGTACGAAGGACCAGTCTATTTTGGTGGAACCTGATTAAGGCAGATAAACTACTAGAGCCTGAAGCTCGCTTGCTCTGAGTGAAGAAGTGACTGCCACCAGAATTAAATACCTTCCAGGTCAAGAACTTCAGAGGATGGGAATTCAGCAGCTCAAAGGGAGCTTTCATGAGCTGCACAGGAAACCACATTGAGATCCCAAGACACTGCAGGAGGTTTGTAGGGAAGTAAGCTCCGCATGAAGCAAACAACTAAAGGTTGTACTGAGATGGACTTTCCTTCCACAACTCGATAAGCTCCAAGTGCACTGAGGTTGACGGGCTTGAGTTCAGACTTGTGTGGCCCTCACACCAGACAGCAAACCTCTTCCATTGCAGGAATAGGACTCTCGTAGAGGCCCTCTTGGAGGCCAAAAGGACTTTGGTTACCCTATCTTGCAAGTCCATGCCGTGAGCGTCAAGGATTGGAAGTTGGGGTGCAACACCGTCCCATCTTCCTGTGTTATGAAATCGGGTACATGGCTGAGCCATAGTGGCTTCTGACTGGAGAGCTGTAGCAGGAGAAAAAAACACAGCTGTCTGGGCCAGTAGGGAGCAATGAGAATCATCGTGCCACCATCTGTTTGGAGCTTCAGGAGGGTGTTTGCAATAAGAGATATTGGAGGATAAGCGTACAGAAGACCCTCCCCCCCAGTGAAGAAGGAAAGCATCCGATGCTAGTCTGCTGTATGATCTCACTATGTAGTAGAACTGGTCCACCTGGGTGTTCTGCGGGGTGGTGAACAGATCTATCGAGGGGGTGCCCCACTCTCAAAAGATGCAAGCCGCAAGCTCCCTGTCCAACACTCACTCATGTGGGGGTGGAGGACTTGACTCAGCCTGTCTGCCAGAGTGTTTTGCTCACCTGACAGATACGTGATTCTCAAGTCCATCCTGTTCACCATGGCGAAATTCCATAGCTTGACTTTTTCCCAATACAGGATGTACAAACCTGTTCTTCTCTGCTTGTTGATGTAGAACATGGTGACCTGATTGATGGTCTGAATCAGAACAATTTGGTTGGCCAGTCAATATTAGAAAGACCTTAGAGCATTAGCTATTGCCACTGCTCTTAGTTCCAAGAAGTTGATCTGATGGAGACTCTTGGATGGACTAATTGCCCTGGGTGTGCACCCATCTAGATGAGCTCCCCACCCCAGCTTGGATGTGTCTTGTTGTCAGAACTTTTTGGGGGTGGGGCAACTTGTAAAGAAAGATACTTGAGCAAATTGTTGTAGACTGTCCACCATTGCAATGACTGAACGAGAAGGGCGGTGACACACAGACGATCCCTGAGTTGACCCATGGCCTGGACCATTGAGTCCTCAGAGTCCACTAAGCCTGCCTCATGTGGAGGCATGCCAAGGGTATGACATGCACTGTAGAGGCCATGTAGCCTAGCATAGTCCACATCTTGCGAGTTGTTACCTGCTGACTCACTTGAGTTTCCTGCACCAGTGCTGTCAATTTGTGAAGTCGGTCATGCGGAAGGAAAACTCTCACCTGAGTCATGTCGAGCAGGGCTTCAATGAATTCCTAATGCTGAGTGGGCTGAAGGTGAGATTTTGGGTAATTTACCATGAACCCTAGTAGTTCCAACACCCGAATGGTCAATCGTGTTGATCCTTGAACTTCCTCTGGAGTGGCACTCTTGATCTGCAAGTTGTCCAGATAAAGGAAGACAAACACTCCCAGTGTCCGGAGGTAAGCAGCTACTGCCACAAGGCACTTTGTGAAGATGCAAAGTGCTGAGGCTAGGCCAAATGGCAACACTCTATATTGGAAATGTCCCCCCCAAAACAAATCTGAGATACATCCCGCTCACAGAAAGTATCAGTATGTGGGTGAAGGCATCCTTGAGATCCAGGGAGCATAGCCAATCTCCTTTTTGAAGGTAAGGAAGCAGGGTGCCTAGAGAAGTCATTCTGAACTTATTTCTCACCAAGTATAGGTTTAGATCTCTTAGGTCTAGGATGGGACAGTTTCCCCCTACTCCCATTTTCTTGGGGATCAGGAAGCACCTGATTGTGAGATCTAACAAGAGGACAGTGATTTCTCTCTGAAGCAGTTCCTGATGCAGAGGGTTCAGATGATGCACCATCGGGGGCAATTTGGTGGTAACTCCAATAAATGTAGTTAATAGCTACTTTCGATGATTTGTAGAATCCATGAGTCTGAGGCTATAAGAGGCCACCTTTGTGCAAAAAGAGCAAGCCTTCCCCCAAATGGAGGGCTGACTATGGCAGTGACTGGAAGATTGGCTATGACCCACAGGAACCAGTCAAAACCCCACCTCAGGTTTTGGCTGAGGAGCCAGCTAGGCCTTTTGGGGCTTCTCATGCAATTGCTGTTGGCGAGGAACCTGATTTGGTTGAAAGGTCTGGGACCCAGGAAAGTACCTATGCCTGCAAGTATAGTAGGCCTTCTTCTGGTTACTCCCTTGGTACCTCCTACGAGAGGAGACATGTTCAGACATGCGCCTAGAGAGCTCGGTAAGAGTAATATAGAAACATAGAAACATAGAAATATGACGACAAAAAAAGACCACATGGCCTATCTAGTCTGTCCTTCCATAACAACTACAACAGTCCCCTTTTTACCTTTAGAGAGCCTCTGTGTTTGTCCCATGCTTTTTTAAATTCAGTTACTGTCCTCATCTCTACCACCTCCACTGCTGCTTTTGCTGCTTTTTGATATGGCCAGCTTTCTCTTTTACCTGTTCTCCAAAGAGATTCTCTCCATGGCATGGGACATCTGCCAGCTTGTTTTGCACCGATTGTTCCAGGCCTGAGGACTGGAGCCAAGTGAGTCTCTGGGTGCTAATATGAATGGCAGCATTCCTGGATGCCATCTCAAAGTTATAGGTCACTCAGACCATGAACTTCGAGCAGTCCTTACCATGGGCCACTAGGGAACAATACTGGTCCAATTTCTCTGGAGGGAGGAACTGGGCTAAATCCACCAAGTTGCACATGATGTCCTTCAAAAACATGCCCATGTAGAGCTGGTAAGAGGCCATGTGGGCAACAATCATGGAACTCTGGAAATGTCTTCTCCCTAAAGAATCTAGTGTCCTAGCCTCCCTCCCTGGGGATTTCAAGGAATTAGTCTTGATACTCTTGATTCTCTTTAGGGTGGATTTGATCACCAAGGAATAAGCTTTGAGGGGATTTGGAGTTTCTTCTGGAGCAATGATGCACTTCTAGATCTCGAGGGCACATTGGATCCCAAGACACAAGCTAGGGATATTCCCTGGGCAGGCACCGGTGTTGGGGTCCTTTGATGCCCTAATGTCTATGCCTCTCCCACAGGCAGTCCATGTATCTCAAAGATATGGTATATGGCATCTGATGTCTATGCAGCTGACAGAGGATCCGGCATGCTGCGCCACAATACATTCCTTGAGTGCTTGCAGATGCTATTGATGCCAATGGATCAGACTTCTGAGCCCCAAAACGTTATTCGCACTGCCTCTCACAACTCTGAAGTCCTCTTTTTGTCATTTGTGACCACAAAATTACAAGAAGGCAGCTGATTATTGGGTCCCAGACATTGTAAGCACCAATTATGGGTGTCTGTGACAGAGATAGTCCTAGAACACTTGGAACACTTCTTGAACCCAATGACAGGTTTCTGGGACATGTCGTCTAGAAAAATAACCACGGCAAAATCGAATGGCTCAATGATGAGGACCAAGGCCTGCCAGAGCACTGGCACTGGGAGGACTGAGTTGTCGCATCAAGGATAAAATCAACAATCGGAGGAGGGAAAAAAAAGTAAAAGGGAGTTGAGAATTGTGACGGCAGGTGATTGGGCAAAACCCAAAGGCAAAAAAAAACATAGAAGGGAAAAAATAGAATTTTACCAATGGAGGTGTCTGGAACGTGTCCATGGGGCTCCATGGAAAACAAAAGACTGATCTAAGATGGTGCCTCGGTGGCAGGTGGAAAGGAGGGGGCACAGGCACAGTGGAGCCTCCCAAAAGCTTCCAATAGAAACTGGGAAGCGTTCTCACGTGGGGCTCTGTCAAAGGTTGTCACCCAACTTCAGGATGCCTCCTACATGGAACTTGAAGTATCGAATGAATGGGAATCCGAAATTTGAAGTTCAGTTCCTGGTCTTGGCCTTGGTTATGCAGCCCATTGGTCCTGATGTGTGCTGCCAAACCCTGGTGGCTACCAATACTCTGATACTCAACCAAAGAGGGAGGTGGCTGCTATAGGTGAACAACATACCACATCTTCCCACTAGGAATAGGGTTCAGAAAGGGAGACCTATCACTCCTCCTCCATTTTATGGCCGAAGGCACTTATGATCATAGAATAAGAGCAAAATGATTATTAGGGTGTTTCAAAATAGGCCAATAGATGGACTGAGCTTTGACAACTGGCGCTATCTGTCCATACACATTTATTTAGCTGCATTTATATACCACCTTTCACTAGGCCAAGGCGGTTTACATCAAACAATAGAAAAAGATACATTGTAACAGCATCGTCAACTATATACAACATGCAGTTGATACATAAACAAAGCTATGTCTGTGGATATAGTGTAGGGCAGGCGGAGGTTCCAACTTCCTCTTGGCTGAAGAAGTGGCAGGACCTGCAGTGGTGGAAGTTCAGCCAATAAAGGTTCCCAGTCATGGCAGTGCCTTTCTCAGTGGCTCAGTATATTCCCTGCTTAGGAGAATCTTAGACCTATTGACGTCTTACAATCTAAGGACCTGATAGTCAATGCGACTGACTTCCCACTGGCCCAAGGTCAGCCGAAGCCTCATGGGACCTTTCTAAAGCTGACAGCGTAGAGTGAGGAACAGAAACTCCAAATTAAAAACTCCAGCCCTGGCACAGGAAGAAGAGGCCTTTGTATAAGGCAGATGTCTAGTGGCAGTTAAGAATTTGCACCGGCAGGGCTTCTCTTTATCAGCGGAAGAAATACCTGTAGTTTTTGGGCTGTGAGCACTACCTCTGTATCCCACTTACTCAGAACTAAATGGTGACATTGTTTAAATTGGAAATAGAAACGACTAACCTGTGTAAAGATTGATAGCTGTCATGGCGGCAATTGGTGTGCACTTGGGCTGCATTTGTGCTTGTGTGGCTGTTTATAAGATCTAAATGAAAAATGGGGTTTTTTTTTCCAAACTTGAGGACAAGCAGCACAAAGGGAATAAGTATAAACCAAATCCTTTGATGTCCACTTTAAAGAGGTAATTGTCACTGGCCAAGTCAACCTCAGGAAGTGGCCTTGAGATTGTGCAACGGACCTGCAACACAGCTAAGAGGGTGGTTTCAGCCTTCTCTCCCTCATGCGCTGGGGACCAGCACCATCTTGGGAAGCTTACAGTGCCATTTCATGAGCAGATCCACAGACAGGGGAGAGAAGCACAGTCACACCGCTGATGTAGGTAAAAAAACTTTATTCCAAAACCTTCAAGGTTCAAAACCCGATTTAGTCACGTTTCGGCTATCAGCCTCACTGTTTCATGAGTACCTTGCAACAAACTCTATCATAGACAGTGTCATTGTCATTACTACTGGCTACTCCTCCTAATCTGGACTGTTTGGACACTGACTAATTTGACACTAACCTTCTGGTCCTTTCTAATTTTAGATTAGTTAGTTTAGTTACTTATTTGTATTTTATTCACTACCTATTTTGTTTTCATCCCTCTCCTTACTCCTTTACAGAACCTCACCCTCCTCAGCCACTTCTTAGATTGGTCTTTACCTCCAGTACTCCAAGTTGTTCCCTCTACCCTCGATCTTCCTCCTACCTTTCCTTCAGTCCATTTATTTCCTCTGTCTTCTGCCCTCCTCTCCATTTTCTTATGGCTCCACACCATTTTTTCTTCCTTTTATTGACACTCCCTAACCATCTCCCCTCATTCCAACAACTTATAACCCTCTCTTTACCCCCATCTTGTCTTCCACCCTTTCTTCAACTCTTGAGCTTCACCTTTTTTTTTCTCTCATTCATCCCTCCCCTTTCTCTCTGAAACAACCTCACCCTCATTTCCACCATGCCGTCTCCTCTCTGCCTTGTACTCTTCTGCTCCTTATCCTTCTATCTTCCGGTGATATGAATCCTAACCCTGACCCCTCCAGACTATTCTCTCACTCCCACTCTTCACTCACATTTGTCTCCTTTCCCCCTCTACTCTCTCTTTCTCATGTGCCTTATAGAATGCTCATTCCATATTTATTTATTTATTTTATTTATTTACATTCTCTTATATACCGCGCTATTCTGCATCAGTGCGGTTTACATTGAACAAACTGAAATTACATTGAACAGGGCATTATAACTTGGAGATAACTATTTTACAGGGAACATTTCTAATACACTCCCCTTTACTCACAACCTCTTCATCTCTAATGCTTTCCATCTTATAGTTCTTACTGAGATCTGCCTCCTCCTTGAGGACACTGCTTCAGTCACTGCCCTCTGTCATGGTGGCTACCAATTCTCCCATACTCTTCGTGCCACTGGCCATGGTGGTGGTGGTATTGGTTTTCTGCTTTCTCCTGCCTGCAAAATTCAAGCCCTCCTACCTCAATCTCACTCATTTTCCTTCTTTGAAATCCATCCCATCTGCCTTTTTCATCCCTTAACTCTCCAGATAGCTGCTATTTATAGACCCCCTGACAAATCCCACCTCTACCTTTCTCACTGACTGACTCATGCTTTTTCTTCTTTCTGGGTTCATAATCCCCTCCCTTATTCTTTGTGACCTTAATATTCATGCTGATAACCATTTGGACCACTTTGCTTCTAAGTTCTTTTCCCTTACTTCCTCATTCAATCTCCAACTTTGCTTTTCTGCTCCCACTCAGCACAGTCACTATCTTGACCTTATTTTCTTCTCCTGTTGCTTACCCTCTAATTTCCATACCACGGTCCTTCCCTTAGCTGACCATCACCTGCTAAGCTTCACTCTTCCACATTTCCCACCTCAACTTTATCCTGTCTCCTCCTACCTTTTTAGAAATCTTCATGCTATCAATCCGTCCACTCTCTCCACTATTCTATTGTCTCATCACTTCTTTCCTCCAACTTGTCTTCTAAAACTGCTGATGAGGCTGTAGGTTCCTATACTACTTCACTCTCCTCTGCTCTGGATGCTCTTGCTCTGCCATGCCACGTCCTGTAAGGCACACTATACTTCAGCCTTGGCTGTCTTCAACTACCAGTTATCTACACTCTTATGCCCACTCAGCTGAATGTATCTGGCTCAAATTCCATACCTTTTGACTTTCTTCACTTCAGATTTAATGCTTACCTCCTTCCAGTCAGCCATAGCACTAGCTAAGCAAAACTATTATGTCCATCTGACTAACTCTCTTGTCTCTGACTCTCGCCTTCTCTTTTCAACGTTTTACTCTCTCCTCAAGGTGCCTCCATCCCAACCCCTCCTTCCCGTTCTGCCCAAACCCTAGCCAGCTATTTCCATGACAAAGTCCACAAGATTACACTCCAATTCCCCACAAGAACAGCTTCATCCCCTCTTCCCCTCAAACTCTGCTACATTTTTGTCCTTTTCAAAGATCTCTGAAGAGGAAACCACTCAGCTTCTTTCCTCCTCTAAACTCACTACTTGTTCCTCAGATCCTATCCCCACCCATCTCCATAATTCCATCTCCTCCTCTGTCATCCCTTCCATCTCTCATAGTCTCAATCTCTCTCCACTGCAACTGTTCCAGCAGCCTTCACGTAAGCTGTGGTCATATCTCTCCTCAAAAAACCTTCCAATACTTGCCCTTCCAATTATCATCCCATCATCCTTCTTCCCTTCATTTGTAAACTTCTTGAATGTGCAGTTCTCACCTTTCTCTTGAATTTCTCTCCTCTCAAGCCCTTCTAGATCCACTACAATCTGGCTTTCATCCCTTACATTCTACTGAAACAGCTCTTACCAAAGTCTCCAGCAACTTGTCCCTGACCAAATCCAAAGGCTTTTACTCAGTCCTCATTCTTCTTGACCTTTCTGCTGCTTTTGACACTGTTGATCACCACCTTCTCCTCGACAAATTGTCCTCACTTGGTTTTAAGGGCTCTGTGCTATCTTGGTTCTCTTTTTCTCTCTCCCATCAATCTTTCAGTGTTTGTTCTGGTGGCTCCTTCTTTACTGCTATCTCATTCTCATTTGGTATACCTCAAGGGTCTGTTCTGAGCCCTCTCCTTTTCTCTCTCTATACCCAGTCACTTGGTGCTCTCATCTCCTCCCATGGCTTTTGGTACCATTTTTATGCTGATGACTCTCAAATCTATCTCTCTACACCTGATATTTCTCAGACACTCCAGGCCCGAATCTCTGCCTGCCTATCTGACATCGCTGCCTGGATGTCTCACCGCTGCCTGAAATGAACATGGCCAAAACCGAACTTCTCATTTTACCCTCTAAAGCCTCCTTCTCCCTTCCTCCTTTCTCTGTCTCTGGTGATAACACTTGTATACTGCATGTTTCCTCAGCCCGCAACCTTGGAGTCATCTTTGACTCCTCCCTTTCCTACTCTATACATATCTAGCAGATAGCTAGAACCTGTTGTTTCTTTCATTATAACATGAACAAAATTTGTCCCTTCCTTTCTGAACACACTACTAAAACACTTATCCACTATTTAGTCACCTCCCATCTCAACTATTGCAACCTCCTTTTTGCTGGCCTCCCTTTGAATCATCTCTCTCCCCTTCAATCTGTCGAGAACTCAGCTGCATGCCTAATCTGCCCCACTATACTCATATAACCCCTCTTTTCAAGACACTTCATTGGCTCCCCTTCCGTATCTTATTGAAACTCCTCCTTCTGATCTATAAGTAAATTCATTCTACTGCTCCTCACTATCTTTCCCCTCTCCTCTCTCCCTACACCCCTCTTTATGAGCTCTGCTCTTCCATTAGCTTGCTTCTCTCTATGCCCTTCTCTGCCACTGCCAACTCCAGACTTTGATCCTTTCACCTTGCTGCTCTTTATGCCTGGAACAAACTACGTGACTCTACGTCAGGCTCCATCTCTGCCCATTTTCAAATCCATGCTGAAAGCTTACCTCTTTGAGGCTGCATTTGGATCCTGATCCCTTGTTCTCCGCGTGTCTCCTTGCTCTTCCCTATTTGTACCCTTTTTCTCCTATTGCCTTGTCTGTCTTGCTTAGATTGTAAGTTCTTCAAGCAGTGACTGTCTTTCTACATATGTGCAGTGCTGAATAGGCCTTGTAGTGCTATATAAATGACTAATAGTAGTAGTAGTAGTACTGCCTCACCAGCTAAAGCACCTGTGGATTCGTGGCAGCATGACTTCAAATGCCAGAAGGATGAGAGGGTAAGGGAGAGAAAGGTAAGCAAAATAAAAAGCTGGGGTTGGATGAAAAGAAAGAAGGGAGCATGCAGGAGATCAGGAGAGGAAAGGGAATAAAAGGGAAGGGAAGGGAGAGCAGAGTCACACAAACACCCCTGTAATTTCCACTGCCATAGGCTGTACTCATAACCACATAGTCCTTACCATATGCTCACTCACTCTTTCGATCTTTCCTCCACTCCTATCCTCCCCATTCAGTCATACAGTCACTCAGCACCCTCCACTAGTTATAATCCCTCATGTACTCACTATGTTCCCCACTCTGCCAATTATAATCCCACCCACTCTCTCAGGCCATTCTCACTACTCTCCTCCATCCTCCCGTTTACCTCCTCTGCCAGTTATCAGCCCTTTCTAAACCCCCCTTGGCAGACACTCTTGCAGATTTCTATGCCAGTAAAATTAGTGATCTGTGCGATTCATTTCCTCCAGTAACAAATGTGCCCAATCTCCAAAAATGATTCCTCTGACCCCAATTTGTAACTCCAAAACTACCTGCTCCTCTTCCAAGACTTACCCTCCCCAAATTCCAGAACAGTCTTAAAGTCTATGTTTCCTTGGAAGCATTTGCCAAATGATGGAGCCTTTGATTGGCTGTTGGCATGGGTGGGGGGAGTTGCTGCAATATTTTTTTACTTTTCTGTTTTCTCTCAATTACTACTGCTTTCTATTGTAAACCGCATTGATGCCACCGAGCAAAGGGCAGCATAGCAAATCATGAATAAACAAACTTATTATTATTGTCATGATTTGTATAAGCCATACCAGATGTATGTACAGAGACATGTACACAATAGACACTCTCTACTCTTTGAGTTTATAATCTAATGACAGACACTACTACTGGAAAGGCATGAGTTCAATACTAATTATGAAGCTTTGTGTTGACTGATAGGCTACAACTTAGAAGGGAGATTATCCACTGGTCAACACAGTTTTTGTCACAGACCGGCTCTGACCTGTTTCATATGTAATTTTTCCCTTTGTTTACAAATATGGTATCAGAAGTTTTCTATCACCCATACTTCAGGAGATATTATCTAGTAAAGTGTGTACATTACTGTAAATTAGCCATTACAGTTTTGTTTCAGTAAACAAAGGATGAATACGAAAAATTCCATCATAATTATTACTGTATGTTGTCAGCCACAACCAAAAATGCTGAGTCATGTAGTTATAATATAATTAATTAACCGGGCCCCTTGCCCTACTTGTCCGGCTGATACAAGCAGAAAACGCTGAGTCATGTATAGATATGCTTTCTGTCGCCGTCAGCAATTGTGGTTTGTATTGTTTGAAAAAAAACTGAATCTGAATGGATGTGAGTTTGTGTTAATCTATTTCATAAATAGCAGTTGGTTAATAAATATTACGGTTATCGCTTGGAATTGTTTAACAATGCCTCAAAAGTGTGTTAATCGTCCGGATTCATTTTGCTACATTTACAGTGAGGTTACTTTTAAGAAGCAGAGAAGACATTTTACTCCGCTTGTTAAGACATGTTATAAGCTGTACTTTGGATGTCAAGTCGGTGACCAGGACAAAGGTTGGGCGCCTCACGTCTGCTGTATTACCTGTGTCAGACTCCTAACAGGTTGGGTAAAGGGTGTTCGACACATGAATGTTGCTGTTCCAATGATCTGGAGGGAACCAAGAGATCACTTGACAGATTGCTACTTTTGCCTTACAAACATTGCAGGCATTACTTCCAAATCAAAACACACTGTAAATTACCCAAATTTGCCATCTACCATGAGGCCTGAGCCTCACTGTCAAGAATTGCCGGTGCCAAAACCTCCAGAAAATCTTACAGTGAATGAGGATGAAGAAGAAGAAGAACCAATGAATGCTGATGATGTTGACGATGATGGCGATGCTGTAATGCAGGATCCAAGCTTTGAGGCAACCGGTTCCTCTTCTGAACCACATTTACTGGACCAAGGCGATTTGAATGATCTCGTCAGAGATTTGAATCTTTCAAAGCGACAAGCTGTTAGGGTCACGATTGAAAGGCTGGAATCTTCTTCAGAAAGAAAACAATGTGCACTTTTAGAAATAGGCATACTGAGTTTGTGGATTACTTTGCCTTTGAAGATGGAATTGCTTTTTGTTGTGAAGTTAAATCCCAGATGGAAACACTTTGTCCGGATTATGGAACAGAGGATTGGTGACTATTTATTGATTCTTCAAAATATAACCTAAAAGCTGTGCTTATCCACAACGGAAATATTTTACCATCAGTTCCAGTAGCTCATGTCGCCAATATGAAATAAACTTACAGCAGTATGCATCTCCTGCTAACAAATATCAAGTATGAAGAACACAAGTGGAAAATTTGTGGTGATTTAAAAGTAATTGCCCTCTTGCTTGGACAACAGCTTGGTTGGACAAAGTATTGTTGCTTTCTGTGTGAGTGGGACAGTAGGGACAGGAAAAATCATTACATCAGAAACAGTGGCCAAAGAGAACATCACTAGTCCCAGGACAGAAAAATGTTGCACATGACCCATTTGTGGAGCTGAATAAAGTATATCTACTTCCACTCCATATAAAGTTGGGTCTTATGAAGAACTTTGTTAAAGCCATGGATAGAAGTGGACTTGAATTTGCATATCTAAGAAAGACATTTCCACGAATTAGTGAGGCGAAGATCAAAGAAGGGATCTTTGTAGGACCTGATATTAGAAAACTGATGAAAGATGAAAACTTTGACGGTCAGTTGAATGAAACTGAAAGAGCTGCATGGGTGTCCTTTAAGACTGTTTGCCGCAACTTCTTGGGAAATAACAAGGCAGACAACTAAGCAGAATCAGTGGATACTCTACTGAAATCTTAACAGAAACTGGGATGTAACATGTCTTTGAAAATGCACTTCTTGCATTCACACCTGGATTTTTTTTCCTGCAAATCTAGGAGCAGTCAGTGATGAACATGGGGAAAGGTTTCATCAGGACATTTCGGTAATGGAAAATAGGTACCAGGGCAAGTGCAGTTCCAGTATGCTTGCAGACTATTGTTGTACACTTAAGAGGGATGTTCTTGAGGTGCAAAACAGCAGAAAATCATATACAACTACCTTTTAGGAGACATTACTTTACAATATACATCTATATACATCTAATGTAAATATGAGCAATATAGTCTAAACTACATGTTACTCAAAAACGTTACGTGATGGAGAATTTCTAAGTACATATCCGAGTTCGTAACCAAAAACAGTACTAGAATCAGCCATTTTCATTTCTGTGACAGAAATTTTTTTTAATTTTGTTTACCAGTGTTATAGGAGGGCTCAGTTGAGTATTTTGACTGAGCATCTACATGTTTGGGGCTCTTCACCAGGGACATACCAAGAGCTGTGCGGAGGGGTGCAGCCATATAGGACGCAAGCATAGAAGGGGCACCGATATCATAACTGGGCTTTCAGGAAGCCCAATAGGAGCGGGTTCCTGCATATGGCTGGGGAGGCAGGAGGGCTCCAAGTTCACAAATCATACAGGATACATTTCAAGCTTGGTACGGTCTTGTTCTACATGTTTAAGAAGAATTTTAGTTTAGTGCCTGAATGTATACCTAACTAATTTGATGATCACTATGAATATGCATGGAGGAAAATTTGCATACAGTGGGTCTCCATCATGTTCCTTATGAGAATCCTGAAAACCCAAATGACTAGTGCATCCAGCAGAGGGTCGAGAAGCACTGCTCTAGTTACACGTTGTTACTGTCCAGGCTTTTCTTATTTAGTACAGCGCTGTGTATACCTTCTGGTGCTATACAAATAATTAGTAACAGTAGAATTTAGCATAAATTTATTTATTTAACATTTCTTATATACCGCCTTTCATGATATCAAGGCGGTTTACATTGAACAGGGCATTATAACTTGGAGATAACTATTTTACAGGGAACACGGGCAATGGAGGGTTAAGTGGCTTGCCCAAGACCACAAGGAGCATCTGTGGGACTAGAAATATAGAATGTATATCCCAATCTGTTTATAAAATGCATCAGTTCTAAAAACGTGTCCACAGCTACCATGAATAAGTGACACCTAGGCCAGTTTGAGTTATAAAAGGGGTTTAACTATTACTTCAACTATGTAATAGTATGAAAAGACTAAACCAGGTGGGTTGTGGATGTGATTAACTGAGGGAAGACCAGCTTTAAAATCAATAAAGCTGTAAGAAATACATACACATAATTTGTGAATTATGTAAAGATTAAATCTTTGTCCCAGAAACAATATATATTAAAAAGAGGAGGCGAATGGGGTGGGTGAGAAGCAGGCCCTCCAATGGGACAGAGTGCTTCATTATGTAGTAGGTGACTGTACTTCTGCAACCTCCCGTCTTTAAAAAGTATAAAAACATGGTATCTTTTTGAAGCCCCAAAGTTATTAGAAATTAGAAATAACCATCTTGCCTTAAGGATTAGTTTTATACATTTGGAAAAACATGACTAATTTCATTCAAATTACTTACAAAACTATCATTGAATATCTCCTGTGGCTCTAAAAGAGGCTTATCAACCTAACCATAATAAGCAGAGCAGCAGTGCTGAGAACCAGGAAAACCAGGGTTAAATCCTGCTGATGCTCCCTCTGACCTTGGACAAGTCACTTCACCTTCCATTGCCATTCCATAGTATTTAATGGCATACAAGGCATTATAAGTGTTTTCAGACCATAAACACTGTGGAATTTGGGCCCTGATGTAGCCTTGTTTCTATGGCAACAGTCAGTCATCAGTTTACCATAGGAAACAGTTTAAAATGGCTGTCGCTGCGTTTGTAAAACCCCTAAGCTAGCTACTTGAAACACTGCTGCTTTTGTAGATAAGTGCTCAGTATGTTTTATGTACACTTTTTCAAAACAGGTGTATATGATTTTTTAGAAAGACTAAAAGCTTTATGTTACATTCACAGTATAGAGAATTCAAAAGACAGAGCCTTCCCTCTCTCACACACAAATTGACTTGATCACAGAGAAACTCAAAGAGCTAAAAATTAACTGTCTGAAATATGAGAGGGCAGTCTGATAATGCAGGGTCTAGCATGGTCCACCCCCCCCCCCCCCTCCACACACACACACACACACACCACTGCTGTTGCCACTGCTATGCCATGTTTCCCAGGTCCAGTGGCAACAGCAGTAAAGAAGCCAGAGCATCATGTGGACAGAAGCCTCAACCCCTGTGCACTATATTCTGAAACTGCAGCAAGACCACCTCAATGAAAACAGGAAGTCTGTGTTAGAGGAGGCGGGACTAGCTGTGTACAGGGGTTGAGGCTTTCCTCTACATGGTATTCTGGCTTGTTTATTGCTGTCACTGCTGGGTCTGGGAAATATGGCATGTCAGCAGTAAGGGGGACAGCAGGAAGACTATTACCAAGGTGGGGGGGGGGGGGCGGTGGGAAGACTGACGATTGCCTAGGGGGCCCAATACCCCCCAATACCCTTGCACCGGTCCTATGATAATGCAAACATTTTAAGTGAGACTTACAAAAAAACAAACTGATGAATCCTCCTGGCTTAAGAAGTTTCCTGGTTTTTTTTGGTCGTCTCACTTTTTCTATCATTTTTACATTGTAAATCTACACATTCTTTGTACAGTAGGCATGTGCATACCAAAGATTTTCAGGCTCATTTTCTTTACCCGAATATACCCATTCGGTTAGTTTTCGGGAACTAAAACATTCATACATTTGTCTTTTTCGTCCCTATTAAAGTCTATGGGTGAAGTTATATTGCAATGGAATGGTGAAGCTTGCCATCTATTTTCTATCAAACCCAGGGCCGGATTTACCTTGAGTGAGGCCCTACGCCAACAAAAATTGTGGGCCCCCAGCAGGGGCGGCCCAAGGGGGGTGCGGGGCCTCATTTGCATAAGGGGCCTCATTTGCATAAATATTTGCATAATGTTACCATATACTAACTTTTAGTAAACGTGCCTCTTAATGAGTGTATGGATAAAGAAAGACTAAAAGATTTCTACATTACTATAATCCAGTGCCAACTGCCAGACACATTAGGAACTACTACAAAACACTGCCCATAGTAAACCCGCCGTATCCTAACAGCACTACCAGGACTCACAAAGCACCATACTCTACCAATCAAAAGGCAACACTGCAAATATTAAACCAATACATTTCAGAGAACAACAATACATGACCTACTGGGGAAAGAGAACAAGTGGCAATGTCAAATAGGAATTATATAAACAGAACACCTCAGCTCAGTTACACATGCAGAACATAGACCATCACCAAACAAGTAATCACAATTTAGAAACAGGAAGACAATAATTAAACTGGGAATCCCAAAAGCCAAACTTGGAATGTACAACACTGTAGAAATAAAACTATACATTAATTTGCTCTTGTACTAAACAAAGCGCAGACGTTAATGATGCACATTTACCAGAGCTGACATATTCCAATTAATAAATTCAAAATAAAGAGATATTTTTCTACCTTTTGTGCATTTTTTTCAGCTGCAATTGCTCCAGCCACTTTCTTCTGGTTTCTTCGTGTCTTCTGCTAACTCTCCATCGTCTGCTGTCCATTTGTCCTTTCTTCTCTCTTCTAGATTTTTTTCCATTCTCTCTCTACATCTGCTTTAACATACTAATCTTTCTCCTTTTGCTCTTTCCTCATTCCTATTTCATCCACTCAAATTTTACCCCTCCATCCTCAATCCCCACTTACTCTCCCAATACCCGGCCAATTGTAGATTTTTTATCCCTCCCACACAAAATATTTTTCCCTTCTCCATTTTACTCTTCCAGCCCCATCCCATTCTAATCCTCCCCCAACATCAGCTCCCTTCTAGTTCCAGCCTCACCCAGCATCCATTCCCTTCTAGTCCCTGCATCAGCCCATTTCCAATCCTAGCCATCCATCAGCCCATTTCCAGTCCTAGCAACCCCCCAACCCAATACCAGTCCTAGCCCCCCATCAACCCACTTACAGTCCTTAACCCCCCCTCACCCCATTTTCAGTTTAAGCCCCCCCTATAACCCATTACCAGTCCTAACCCCCCATCAGCCCACTTCCAGTCCTAACCCCATCAACCCATTTCCAGTCAGCCCCCCATAGCCCATTGCCAGTCCTAGCCCCCCCATCAGCCCACAGCCCATTACCAGTCCTAACCCCATCATCCCACCTCCAGTTTTAACCCCCCAGCCCATTTCCAGTCCTAGCCCCCCATAGCCCATTACCAGACAACCCCCATCAGCCCACAGCCCATTACCAGTCTTAACCCCCCCAAAGCCCATTACCAGTTCTAACCCCCCCAACAGCCCATTACCAGTCCTAACCCCATCAGCCCACCTCCAGTCTTAACCCCCCAGCCCATTTCCAGTCCTAGCCCCCCCATAGCCCATTACCAGACAGCCCCCATCAGCCCACAGCCCATTACCAGTCTTAACCCCCCCAAAGCCCATTGACATTTCTAAGCCCCCCCAACAGCCCACAGTCCATTACCAGTCCTAAACCCATCAGCCCACCTCTAGCCTTAAACCCCCCCAGCCCATTTCCAGCCCCAGCCCCCCCAATAGCCCATTACCAGTCCTACCCCCCCCATCGCCCATTTCCAGCCCCAGCCCCCCCATAGCCCATTACCAGTCCTACCCCCCCCCCCCCGTCGGCCTAAAGTAAAATTTAATTAAAAAAAAAAAACCTGGTGGCTGCCGCCGCGGGACTCCCTCTGCTGCCGCGGCAGCACGGACTGACCCGCGGGGGCCCCGTCTACAAGCTGAAGCCGTCGGTTCGGTTCGTTCCTCCCTCCCTCCCTCCGTGCAGGCTGCAGGCTGTGAGAGACGCGAAGGGAGAGCGTCTCCTCGCGTCTCTGTTAAGCCCGCAGGGGCTGATGGGAAATTTCCCATCAGCCCCTGCGGGCTTAACAGAGACGTGAGGAGACACTCTCCTTTCGCGTCTCTCACAGCCTGCAGCCTGCACGGAGGGAGGGAGGGAGGGAGGACCGAACCAACCGAACCGACGGCTTCAGCTTGTAGACGGGGCCCCCGCGGGTCAGTCGGTGCTGCCGCGGCAGCAGAGGGGGCCCCGCGGCGGCAGCCACCAGGTTTTTTTTTTAATTGTATTAAAAAAAAATGAACTTGTTCTTTTTTTGTGGGCCCCTGCCGGCTGTGGGCCCTATGCCATGGCGTACATGGCGTATAGGTAAATCCGGCCCTGATCAAACCTGCTTGAAACTTGATGGCAGTCATCTGTAACAGCACTAGAAGCCATCAAGAGTGTAACAAGCACCGCCCCCGCCCCGGCATACCAGAAAATGGGCAGAGAGTACCTACAGTAGCAGGATGATTACCAGGCAGACACCACCATCAGAGGGGCAAAGCAGTACAAAGAGCACAATGAACACCAAGACAGTGGAAGAGGTCAAAGCAGCACAATTGATGGAGTACACCAAGGCAATTTCAGAGGAATAAAATGGCAAAGAGACCAACACAGACTGGCTGCAAGGCTCTAAAGCAGCAGAGGAGAGCCAGCACACAGCAGAAGAGGCAACACAAGCCAAGGCCCCAGGAACAGGGTAAATTACACTAGGCTGTGTGCCTGCAGGTTAGAGTACTGGCACTGAGGACTTTGGTCCCAGCATAGGAACCTTAAGCACAGAGGAAGATACCCCTGCAATGGAAATAGCATTCATGGACTGCTTTGATGACATGCTGAGTAATTTCAATAAGAATCAGAGGTTGTATCATGGTGAAAACCTCAAAAGCAGTGGGATTGGAGCTACAGCACTGGTGGTGACAGCCTCAAAGATCTGAGGAAGACAAATACAGTAGCAGGATAGGCTGCAATCCCCTATAATGAAGGCAGTTCTTAATGGAGTATGAGGACCTCACTAAAATAGAAACTCCAGCCCTTGTATATAGTTAAAATTGACAGATATCAGCAAAAACCTCTGAACGGAGCTTCATCTCTAAGGATACAAATCCTGGCATGGATGTTTATTGTCAACTTTGGGAGTTACGAACCTAAGCATACAGAAAAATTAGATTACAATGAGCAAGCTTTCCAAACTGTCAGAAAGTGCTGGACTGACTTTTTACCACAATACACTATAAACCTCCACTTAATCTTAACAAGAATTATTAACAATCACAAGGTGAGATGTATATAAATACCAGATAAGACCTCAAACATGTAGCCAGAGCTATATAAGGTAAACAATGGTCCTCCAGTATAACAGCCTAAAAGACTTGTTCTAGATAACTCAATTCTCATCATAGGTCATATCAAACTAACTATACCAAAAATTCAAATGATATCACATACATTATCCATTACCTGACACAATATTGCATTTCGATAAGAGACAAATTACTTATCTGCATCAGGGGAACATTATACAAAGATATCACTGCACACATTCCAAAAGGCTGAATATCCAAACCCCCTTCACTCACCCATATAAACTAAGTACTTATCTAAAAACATGGTCACATGGTCAGAGGCTCCTCATTCACAGCAAGACAAACCAATTAACAGACTGATTTAACCCAACAGACTCAATAGATCCTAACTTATGCATCCACTGATGTTCATGAATCAACAACAGTTTCTTATAATTACCTCCCATCCAAATCTGCAGGAAATAATCTAACACACGCCATCTAATATCATTAGATGACTTTTTTTCAGCAACAAGGGGGGTTGGCTCTTGCATCAGACAGCATCTCTCTGAGATTGGTTGAAATCTACTGATGTTTTTTGAATTGAGGAGTCAGTGGCCACTCCTAGTTTGGAGATAGAGATCCTCTCCTCCAGAGCTCTAAGCCTTGGACTTCGACTTAAAAACCAGCAAGGATTTATTCTGCCCCAGATCTGGGTCAGAGTTGAGAAGGACAAAAGATTCTGCATTTTCTGACAACCCTATACTTCAAGATTCCCTTTGGACAAGTTTGAGCCTCACAACTGCCAGAGACCAAATTGAACTGCCATTCAAACAACGAGATCTAACCATAAATAAAATAAAAAAAGCTGGGTTTTTTTTGTTCTAGCAGGAAAAGGCATCAAGGATTTGGATGGGACTGTGCTTGTTGTATTCAGATCCAAACAGAATTTATAGTACTTGTGCAACATTCTCAAAAATCATTGTTTCAATTACCAAATTGTATGCTTTAGCTGGGTTAAAAACCAACAAACTGTCTTTGTTTCTGTTGTAAGATAGCAGTGCAAACTTAATTTACATATTCTAACTGTTTACCTTAATTGCTGATTTATTTTGTGGAAGTTATTATTATTTAATGATTCTATTTCTGTCTTTGGTTTGCTTTGTTAAATACCTGTATTCTTTTTTCTTTGTGAGCTGTTTCTTGTTCATGAAAATAAAAGAAAAGGTTTGGTTCAAGTATTTTCTTGTCTGTTTTTATTCTGAACACAGTGCATTACACCACAGGGATCAGTGCCCATTATTTCATTTAGAGTTAACTAATCTCACTACATTTGATACAACTCTTTTGAACCCTGTAAAACTTTCCAGGAGCTGTAACGCATATCTTGGTGCCAAAAATATCCAGCCTCCTGAAGGTGTCTTGGGGCTTGTGTCCTTTAAGCAACTGCAGCACAGAAAAATGCAGTCCTGGGTTATAAGAGGATAGAGGATGTGAGGGCAGTCTGTTACTCCTTGATAGCTAGAATTGATTTGGCTATCAGGTTGGCTAGATGAGAGTCCCCTTCCTCTGTCAGTATTCCATGTTCATCCCTCCTGATTGAAATAGCATTCTTAGGTCAAGGGTATAACAGTGGCAGCGCTCCCCTGCTAGAGCCTCCAAACAAAGGACAGTAATAGAAATTTGAAAAGAATTTTGGAGAGCTCAAAGCTCGTCGACATGCTGGGTTCAGTTTCTGGTGGATTCAGGTTGCTAGGAACTGCATGCAAAGTAGCAGAATACCCAAAGAGGTAAGAAGACACCACCGACACTCACAAAGATTCAAAGCAGGAGGAGGATGAGGAGTGACCTAGAAAAAGCCAAAGCACACTGGTTGCAGAGCCACACAGCTATAAGGCTGGTGACAAATTAGCATGGCATTAAAAGAGTGAAAGTCATACAACAAGCCAAAAGATACCCACAATGGTGCAAAGCTGGAGGATGAGAAGTGGCCACACACAGCTAGAAGGGTGGCATGAACCACCCACATCAATAAGGGAGGAGTGAAGGGCAGCAGCGAAGTAAGCCATGAGAGCAGTGCTAATAACGTGAATAGAGTGATGCAAGCAGCAGCAGAGGGAAGCAAAGGGAAAGTGAGTCTGTCCCTTTTTTGTTCTTTATTTCATTTTTCTAAGTTTGCTATGTGAGCCTAGATAAACCACTGGAAACAGGATAGCAGGCCACAGAGCAGCTGTGCAGGCAGGATTTGTAACAGCTGCAATACAGCTGTGCTTTGGATCTCAAGAGCAGGACTGGTTGGCAACAAAGGAGCACGCCATGGCAGAAATGGCAGGACAGTGATTTGGGCACCAATAGCAGAGAGGCACTTTTTCCGTTCTTTTTCATTTATTTTCTTCTGTTTTGATTTTTGCTATATGGGCTTTTTTAATGTCTTGCTTTTTTTCTTTTAAGTTTTGGCATGAAAAGCTGAAAGGTAGCCACTGGAAATAGGCACATCCCAGAGAGACTGCATTGCAAATTGTCAAAAAAACAGCTAGAGGGCAGAGTATATGCAATTACCCCCAAGTGTAGTTCTACACCCATTCCTCCCCCCCAGTTGCATGAAAATGAAGGGAAACCAAACAAGGGGAGATCTGCCTTAAGCAACACTAGTGTTACCACCAACTCCGGTGGCTAGCTGTGAATGATGGGGGGCTCACAATATCCCCCTGTCATGAAGAATACAGGACCGATATTCAACAGCCGTGGCCAGCACAAGTAAAGTGGGTGGCTGTTGCCATTTTAAATTTGACCTGGATATTCAATGCCAGGGTCATATCCAGCCACCGGCATTGACTATCTGGTATACCCAGATAAAGTTTTAGCTAACCAGGAAGTGGCGATATTTAGCCACAGTCCAGTTAGCTAAACTGGCTAAGTTAGGCCAGCCTTTTGTGTGCCTAAACTTAGCCAGTTTACATTAACTGGCCAATGGCTGAATATTCAGCCCCTGGCCAGTTAACATGAGCACTGGCCCCAGAACACCCCAACGTTACATAGTTAGCATCGAAGCGTGCAGCAGTGCTATGATGGGATATTCAGCGGTATAAAATGGCTATGCATCACTGAATATCTCGCTTACCAGGATTAACACAGTTAGCGAGACTGCCTGGTATTTCCCCTGCTGCATCACCACCCCAGCCTCTGACGCTCCCTTCCCCCACCTCAGTCACCAGCTTTTCCTACTAGTAAGTCAGCACGCTGTACCTCAAAGCAAGGTTCTTTTCATCTGTGAGTCATAGAGACCAGTTAGCATATAGGTAGCCTCCTTCATAAGGAGTTCCAACATTTTTCCCACTTAGCCATGCAAGAAGTCCACCATTACGAAAATCTCTGCTGTGAATATCTTCAATTTCTCAGAACTTCTCGATCAGTTCCCTCAGGATAGGGCTACCGCTTACTACTACTACTATTTATCACTAATAGAGCGCCACGCACGCAGCGCTGTACAGATAACCAACAAGAGTTAGCCAGAATACAAGAGACAGTCCCTGCCCTTCAGAGTCATGCTCATCGGAGCTTACAAGCTAGTCAGAACATTACAGAGCATTGGTCGAGTTAGTGCAAGGCACAGTATGGTCAATACAATATGGTCATGAGAGTTGACGGGGGTAAAGATAAGATAAGGATAGAAGTCAGGATCTGAACACGACGGTGAAGAGGTGAGAGTCTTCAACCTGGATTTGAAGAGGGCCAGGGAGGGTGCCTAGCGTATAGACACAGGTAGGTTGTTCCAGGCGTGAGGTGCAGCAAGGTGAAAGAAGCGAAGTCGGGAGTTAGTGGTGCGCGTGAACGGCATAGATAGAAGTGATTTGCTAGCAGAGCGCAGGTTCCAAGAAGGGATGTAGGGAGAGATAAGAGATGAGAGGTATTGAGGGGCCATCGAGTGAGTGCATTTATAGGTCAGTAGGAGAAGTTTGAATTGGATGCAGAACTGGACAGGGAGCCAGTGAAGCGACTTGAGAAGAGGAGTAATGTGGGCGTGGCGAGGCTGGTGGAAGATTATTCGAGCAGCGTGATTTTGTATAGATTGAGGGGGAAGGAGGTGGTTGATGGGGAGACCAGCAAGGAGTAGGTTGCAATAATCGAGGCGAGAGGAGATTAAGGAGAGGATAAGCGTTTTGGTGGTGTGTTCAGCAAGGAAAGGGCGGATTTTGCCAATGTTGTAGAGGAAGAAACGGCAGGTCTTAGCTACATGCTGGATATGTGCGGAGAAGGAGATAGAGGTGTCAAAGATAACTCCTAGGTTGCGGGCCGAAGGAACAGGAAGGATAGTAGCTCCGTCCACATAGACCGAGAAAGGGGGAAGAGGAGGGGAGGAATTGGGGGGAAAGACAAGGAGTTCAGTCTTAGCCATGTTCAGTTTCAATCGGCGAAGAGACATCCAGGCAGCAATGTCAGAGAGGCAGGCAGAGATTTTCGACTGGGTTGCTGGAGAAATATTAGGTGTAGAGAGGTAGATTTGGGAGTCATCGGCATAAAGATGGTACTGGAAGCCGTGGGAGGAGATAAACGTGCCAAGGGCTTGGGTGTAGAGAGAGAAAAGGAGGGGGCCCAAGACGGATCCCTGTGGTACACCTACATGGAGCAGGGTAGGGGAGGAGGAGGAGCCACCAGAGCATACACTGAATGAGCAATGGAAGAGGTAGGAGGAGAACCAGGACAGTACCAGGTCCTTAAAGCCAAGGGAGAAGAGGGTGGTGAGGAGAAGATTGTGGTCAACAGTGTCAAAGGCAGCAGAGAGGTCAAGAAGAATGAGGATAGAGTAAAGGCCCTTAGATTTAGCCAGGAATAGGTCATTGGAGACTCTTGCAAGAGCCGTTTCAGTGGAATGTAAGAGACGGAATCTGGATTATAGTGGGTCCAGGAGGGCCTGGAAGGTGTGGAAATCGAAGCAGTGGCGGTGGACTGCACGTTCTAGTAGTTTGGATATGAAGGGAAGGAGGGAGATGGGTTGATAATTAGAAGGGCATGTGGGATAGAGTGAGGGTTTCTTGAGGAGAGGTGTGACAACAGCATGTTTGATGTCAACAGGGACAGTTGCAGTAGAGAGTGAGAGGTTGAGGATATGAGAGATGGTGGGTACAATGGTGGAGGAGATGGGGTGGAGGAGATGGGTGGGGATAGGGTCAGATGGACATGTAGTGGGTTTGGAGGAGGTAAGAAGGAGTGTGGTTTCTTCTTCAGAGATCAGAGGGCAAGAGGAGAGGGTGGCAGAAGAAGTACAGATGGGGGGAGAATTGGGAAGGGGGAGGTAGATGAGGGGGTGGGGAGCTAGAGGGTAATCTTGTGGATTTTGTCATGGAAGTAGTCGGCTAGGGTTTGGGCAGAAAGGGAGGGCGGGACTGGGGGAGGGGGGACTTTGAGGAGAGAATTGAGGGTATTAAAGAGACGGCGAGGATCAGAGGCAAGGGAGTTGGTCAGGTGGATGTAGTAGTCTTGTTTGGCAAGTGCTGTGGCTGACTGGAAGGAGCCAAGCATGAATTTGAAGTGTAGAAGGTCCTCCGGGGAGCGGGATTTGGACCAAGCACGCTCAGCGGAACATGCGCAGGTGCATAGATAACGGGTTGTGAGCGAAAGTCAGGGCTGGGGAGTAGATCGTTTGACTGGACGTGGGGTGGGTGGGGCAAGAGCATTGAGAGCTGAGGAGAGTATAGCATTGTAGGAAGATAGTGCCTCATCGACGGACTTGGAGGATATAATGGAGGAGAGAGATGGAGAAATGTGGAGGAGAGAGTCAGGGGATCAATATTATGGAGGTTTCTAAATAGGTCGGATGAGACAGGACGAGGTTGAGATGGCGAAAGCTGAAGAGTAAAGGTTAAAAGGTGATGTCAGATGAGGTAAGGATTGAGTTGCGGAAGTTTGAGGGAGAGGAATTGGAAAAGAGTATTAGGTCAAGGCAGTGGCCGTGTATGTGGGTGGGGGTGGTAGAGCAGGGTTGGAGGTCATACGAGGAGATAAGGGCAAGGAATTTTGAGGCGTGGGGGTCAGAGGGGTTGTCGACGTGAATGTTAAAGTCGACAAGAATAAGAGTGGGGGAAGAGGGATCAAGAAAGACGGAGAGCCAGGAATCGAAGTCGGTGAGGAAGGTTGATTGGGATTTGTCGGGTGGGCGATAAATAACAGCAATGCGGAGGGGAAGTGGTAGGAGGCGGCGAATGGAGTGGACTTTAAAGGAGAGCAGGGAGGGTGACTGAGGTAGCAGGAGAGGTTGGAATTGACAGGAATGAGAAAGTAGGAGACCAACACCACCACCGCGACCAGTAGATCGAGATGTATGGGAGAACTGGTAACCCCCATAGCAGAGAGAAGCAATGGATACGGTGTCATCTGGGGGGATCCAGGTCTCAGTCATTACTTCCTAGGCCTTAGAGGCCTCTGAAAACCAAGTGCATTAAGCATGCAAAGCATCTGATGATGATACAACCAATTATAGAGGCTGGGGATCACCTGTCTACTAAAAGTTGTCCTGCAGAGCATTTGGTAAGCGGAAGCTAAGAGATGCAGCAGCCTCTTAAACTCCAACTTCTCAGTCATCGTCAACGGATGGTCATCCAGGGCTACCATTTCCCCAATGCACCTGGTCACCACCCTTGATGCTGCCTGCAAACTGCTCCATAACAGTGCTAAAGACCCCACCTCATGTCTTTCATGGTAGCTTACTCTGATGCGTGTCAGGTCTGCTGCCATGCCACCCTACTAGGGGAGAAGGTGGTTAGGGGCTCCACTTTGGAAAGGGATTTCATTTTTCCTATACTTTTCATACCACTGCTATTTTCACTTCTGGATGGAGACCCCAGCCTAAGATTAGCCCCCTCCTTTGTATCAATCTGGAAAGGGTGTTTTCCAAAAAATGACCCATCAGCTCCCACAACTGTGTTAAGTGTTAATATGGCCAAGGCTACCTCCTCTCTTCTTCTGCCTGCTCGGTGCAGCTGTGGCCGTATTAACATTTGGCAGCTGTGGGAGAATTTTCCTTTCCTCCCACGGCTGTGGTGGGTGAACTGAAACAGCCTGGCCGCAGCACTTTTAGTAAAGCAGGAAGTGCTTATTTTGCTTTACTGAAAGTGCCGCAACCGGGCTGCTCAGCACTGCACAACCACAGGAGGAAAGGAAAATGCTCCGACAGCTGTGTTACAGGTTAAGATGGCCACGGCAGTATAGAGCAGGGAGAGGAGGTGAGAAATGGGACGTGAATTACTTCCACCTCCTGAAGAAGTGCCAGAATGCTTTCCCACCCCATTCCAGCATAAATTAAGCCCTGCTTATAGTTCATTACAGGAGGAAAAGCATTTATGTTTCTCTTTCTTCCATGTTTCACAACTTAGTGTCTGATTTTGGGGTTTTCCATTTCAATTTTTGTCTTTTGTAGTTTCTTATTCTTTAGTGATTGTCTGTGCTTCCTATGTGCAGCCGAGATAAAGAGATTCTGTTAACATATAGGTTCTCTCTAGGAATCTGTAGTAGTTCAGCTTGTGGTTAACTGGTGTTTTAGAATATTTGCAGTGCGGATTTTTTTAGGTAGGGTTGATGCAATTTGAGTTCTTGTTGCTGGTGTTGAGTGTCCATTTGTATAGGCTTTTGTGTTATGGCGCACAATCTCTAGCTGTGGAAGGAGATAGTGGTGCCACTGATGTCAGACTAGAATTTGAATATAATTTTTTTATATGTTGAGATCCATATCTTTATTGTTGTTCTTGATATACCGCACCTTTACACAAGTACCAAGGCAGTTTACAATAATAATGTAGAGTGAAACAAACTACTTCTGCTCTGCATCTGTTGGTGAGAGAGTTTTATTGGTAGTCTGGGAGTGTTCCATATGAATGAATAATTATTCAGTGTTTGCTGGCAAATGCATAGCCTAACCATGTACTTTCAAAAAACATTTTCCGATAATTGCAGGTTTTTAAATTGCAGAATGGCCAGATATTATCTGTATACTTGTTAGAGGAGCAGCAAGGATAGGCCAGAATATTATCCAGATAATGGCAATATTCAGCCACTATTCAGGTAAGTTACACGTTTAGTTGGGTCTATGGAATATCAGATTTAGCCTAAACAGATAATACAATGACCACACCATCACACTCTGTATATTCAGTACGTGATCTATATGGATGGTGACACAGAATACACAGATTAAGTTAAAACAGGATGTTGGCATTTAATAAGCCAGTGGGCTGAAAATATACCACTGTATGCACAGCTTGCACTGCAAGATTGGACCCAAGGTGGCGGGGGGGGGGGGGGAAAAAGCAAAAGTTGGCTCAGGGTTCTACAACCTCTTCAGCCGGCCCTGTCCCTCCTTGACCTTCTTCCCCTCCCTGATTGGCTCTGGTGTGTCTGGCAGTGCCTAGGCACTTGAAAAAATTAAGTTTACGAATGATGATTCATGGAAGTTTTCCAAGCATGCACAGCTGCTTAGTTGATGCCAGGAAGAACCAAAAATCATTATTTGCATATATTTTTCTACTCAAATGAAAACTAATACACATGCCTACTGCATAGCATGCACAAGATGACCCTAATGTGTCTAAGTTTGATGCATAAACCCCTACATGAGAAGATGATGACGATTTATAATCTGAGGATTATGACCCTTGGTTTGAACATCGGTCTTGACTATAATCTGTAACCTTTTATCCACAGTAATCTGAGTTTTCCATGAATATTTTATTCACTGTATAGTTTCTAAGATTCCTGTATATATTTTGGTATCAACATCTGTTGCTCATACTACCCTGACCTGAAGGTTTTACCTTCCAAAGTTAGTCTACAATATATTAAGTTAGTCCAGTAAAAAGGAATCACCTTATTTTACTTTTTTATTTAGCTACTAAAGATGTTTGCAGAACTTTCCCATACTGGCTTGTGATTTATTTCTCTTCACCCAAACTGTGTATGAATCGGTAGGCTGTCAAAAAAGATTCTCAGGGTGAACGGTGATTGATATGCTTGTGTGGCAATATAATTTACGAAGAGGCAAGTGATCAGCTACAGGCCAATCACTGACAATGCAACTATCATAGTCTTGATATACAACAGTCTGTGTTTGATTGTTGACTCTATCAAGTCTTTGCTGGCATATTTTCATTGATACATATGTCAGTGACAGAAACCCTGCTTTCATTTTAGGTTGCTTTTAAATCGTACGAATTGCCTTTCCTGATCATAGCCATGTGTTTTTTAAGTACATTTAGGGGCTTGTTTACAATTTCAATGGGGCCGCGGCTCCAATAACGATCGGAAACCGCTGCCGCGGCTTTGTAAACAAGCCCCTTACTGTAATGCATAAATTTCCTGAAACTTGTTTGCCTTCTCTGCGTGTCCTGAGTAGACAGCGAGACCCAAAGAGGAGGAACTATGTGTATCCATACAGTGCTGCACATACATCTAGCAGCACCACAGAGATAATTACTCGTAGCCATAGTGATAGTGCAATAGAGAAGTGTTTTTAGATGCGTTCCTCAAAACGGAAAGTGCCTATTGTTGAGGGTCAATACATCTGACACACCCACATGTATTTGTTGGCACATGTTTAAAAATGAAATGGAAGAAGCAGTGAACCTTGGGGTGGGGGAGGGGAGGCCAGGTCCTACCCTCCAAAGATATGTGAGGACTGCAGCAACAAAAAAGAAGAAGTGAGCTGCGGGTTGTGATTAAGTGTGCCGACAGACTCAACCCCTCAGCCCTGAAAGCAGCATATCAGCTGTGTGCTAAGGGGGGCCTAGTCCTCGACGGCTCCGGAAATAGAGACCTCCTGCTGAAGCTGCAGTAGTCGCACAGTTAGTAGGCTCAGCTAAAAGAAAAGCAGGTCTACAAGTAGGGTCCAGTACAGGCTGATGGTATGTGGGAATGGAGGAGGGAGTGGATGCTGGAAGGAAAGCATAGTAGAGGAGGGATAAGAGAAGGAGAGGTAAGAAAGTGAGTTGAGAGGAAGGGGATGGGGGTTATAATGAGGGGAGAGAAAGCAGGAAAGGGAGGCTTGAAGAAGAGGAAGAGGTGCCTATGAGAAGGGCAGGGAGCTAGGGGGAGAAGAGGGGGTTTGGGGGGTGGAGGAAAAAAAAGGGAGGTATGCTACCCGAAGGGGAAGTGGAAGAGGATAGGAAGGGGCTACAAAGAGGGACAGTAGGGGCTGGGGGAAGGGGTGGGGAGTTGGGAGGAGAGGAACAGAAACATTAAAAAAAAAACACCCCCAAACATACAGTATGCACTGACCACTGCAAAAACACCCATGCATCTTCACCACCCCAAACCTCTCTGCTGTTCCCCCCCAGATACCCACACCCCCACTCAAATATCCATGCATATTCATTTCCCATCCCCCATACACACATACACTGAGTTCCAATGCAGAATCTCCGTTAACGCACACACCCTCCTCTTACATATAATCCAAATCTTCCCTACATTGCATATCTCCATGCTCACCTGTTCCACAAATACATATAGCCCCTGACACTTCCAGCATGACACACAGAGCCAGGGCTGGCCTGACCATTAGGCAAGACAAGGTGATCGTCTAAGGCAGCAGCTTTTGAGGAGGTGGCAAAGAGAAGCAAGACTCAAAACAAAACAAGCCATCGATCCTGACAGCACCTCAATCTCAAAGAGCCATCAGCACATTCTTTTACCTGCAGGGAGAGTGAGCACACAAACATACAATACAAACAAAGCAAATGCTTTTGCAATTGTACTAAATTATTTTTCTTGACAAGCACAGATTGCAAAGCTTCTAGTGCTGTCAAAACAACTGAATGCCTATAGTCCTGTTTTCAAGGACTGAAGACATAGACAGCCTTTAGAAGCCAATGATGTGGGACTTAAATGTCAGCCCTTGAATTTACTTCATCTGCAATAATCTTCATGTTTTCCACCATAATACCCACATAGATGCAACTTCACAAAATATTTCCTCAACATTAAAGAATGAGAAGCCACTTGACAACTATAGTCCAAATTTATGAAACATCTTCAGGCCTCTCAGAGTCCTTTTTAGTCACCATATCTTAAAAAGGATATAGTAGAATTGCATCCATTCCTGCTATTTGTGGCTTCACCTGCTCCCGAATAACTTCCTCACAGGTTGTGCAGGGACGTTAGATGGGAGCAGGGAATGGGCGGCACAGGGGGCAGAGAGTGGGCAGGCAGTGGGCAGTCGCCGGCCCTGCACGTACAGGGCCGATTCTAATGCCGTCCGGGGCCGGCAAAATGTCCGGGGAAGTTATTCCACCTCCGAGGTGGAATAACTTCCCTGGATGTTTGTTTTTGGAAGGCCCAGGGCACGGATAGGGCAGGGAGGCCAGGGTTTATTCCCCGCAGTCTGACTCTGACCTTAGGAGGCCAGATCGGGGGTTGGACTGCAGGAAATAAACTATTTTTCTTTGCTGTTGGCATTGCAGCTTTTAAATGGAGCCGCAGTGCCATGACAACAGGATGCCACGGCACTGCAGCTCCATTTTAAAAAGCTGACTGAGTTAGTTGGGCTACTAATGTATGTGCAGGCCAGAATGAATCACAGTCCCGGCCTGCACATACATTGCTGTTCGCGATTCTGATCCCGTGGGGCTAGATGCGCCCCGCGGGATCAGAATCGCGATCCCCTTTGTACATCCAGTTCAGACCAGACGTACAAATGGGATGGACGTGCGGGACAGAATCGAGCCCTTACTGTACCTAAATGTAATGCGTCTTGAACTCTTGAGAAAAGGCGTGAGCTAAATTCATATCCCTTTCTGCATCACCTTGTAGCCCTATAGCAATGACATGTAATAAAAAGGGGTGCTCTTTTTCAAATTTAGCTTGAGTTTACATACTAGTAGTTGATGGTCTGTACCACAGTCAGCTCCAGTTTTTGTCTTTGTTGATGTTATAGAGCTTTTCCATCATTGACTTCCACAGATATAGTCAATTTGATTTTTGTACAATCCATTGGATTAAGTCTATGTGTACAGTTGCCGCTTGTGTTGTTGGAAGAAAGGTGTTTGAGATGAATAGATCGTTGGTCTTGCAGAATTCTATGAGTTTTTCTCCAGTTTCGTTTCTGTTGCCAAGTTTGTATTTTCCAACCATTTTGCCTTCTTCTTTGTTGCCAACTTTTGCATTCCAGTCATCCATGACTATCAGGATATCCTGTTTGCATGTTCTGTCAATTTCAGCTTGTACTTGTTCATAGAACTCATTAATTTCATCCTCTTCTGCAGCTGTTGTTGGGGCATATACTTGAATTATAGTTGTATTGATAGGTACTCCTCATAGACAAATAGAGATTAAGTGTTCACTGAGTGCATTGTATTTCATTACAGTAACCGAGGTAGGGCGGACTTGATGCTTCTCTCTCAACTCCCCTACCTTCCCCCTTCCCCTCCCCCTCCCCCCCTTTTAACACAAAACTCAGATACCATTCTCTTTGGGAAAACATCTGGTCGCAGCTTTATTAACCATTAAACAGATCAACAATCAACTCCAATAATACAATAGCGGAATGATACATCACCAGCCATATCACTAGCAAGGTGAGATCGCCTCCGCTTTTCCAAATTCCATCCCCCCCTTAGCCTCGACTTCGCCATGGGATTAGCAAAAGCCAGCCAGGAGTTGTCCGGGTCAGGGGTACCCCACCCCCATCCCAAGCTTATCCTAAGGTTCCGGACTCCGGAAACCTCCGGGATCCCACCTCCGGCGCAGGTGACCTTACCGTCCCTGCGCCACCCCCACCCCACCAACCTGCGACCAGCGAGCATCCCGCCACGCTACCCATTCCAACGCCTCCTGCCAGTTGTTCAATAATAAATTCCACCCCACTGGGGATAAGTGTACCCCATCTCGGCCGTACAATCCCATACAACCCACCTTTGCCCAGGAATGCATTATTTGTTAACCGCTATGTGCACATACCCAACGACCAATTTGTCGGTTGATTTTAGTTAATCCCCTCGACCAGCGCCGCTGGTCCCAGCAAATCGGCCATGGTATAATGTCCGACCACATTACTATTACCCCCTTATCAACTGAAGCACCTCCCCCAAATCTTTCTGCACTGCTGTGATCAATTGCTTGCAGGTCCAAGCCAACAAATCATTGCCCCCCCCCCCCAAATGTATTAAAAATCAAGTCCGATGAACTCCGAAGACGCCGGTACCAAAGCAAAGGAAGCAGCTGCATCCATCGCAGACCTTGCTCACCCAGCCATGAGACAGACACCACTGCAGGATCCAGGCCAAGATTACCCCCCAAAGGCTGCACAGCCGCTCGCTGACCTGCCCAATGCACAAACGAGTGGCCCATCAGCCAACAGCCATGTGGACCTCGCCCTCTATCTGTAAAAGAAAGCAAAATTAGCCACACGCACACCCTTCCCGACCCCATTTACAAACAAACATATCCCAAAAACGCCTTAGAATGCCATCTACCGATGCATTGCACCTCCTGCTCAGACAAACCCGCAGCTGATGCACTTCTTTGTTGCCAACTTTTGCATTCCAGTCATCCATGACTATCAGGATATCCTGTTTGCATGTTCTGTCAATTTCAGCTTGTACTTGTTCATAGAACTCATTAATTTCATCCTCTAGCACTAGTTGCTGCCCCAATGCGGAAGGAATGTGCCGCGAACTGATGCGGTTCCTCCCCTATATGCTGCAGCACCATTCTTAACACCGCTGTAACCTGGAACCACGTCATACAACTTGCATCCATATGCATAAAAAGCACATCCCCCACTGCCGGGCGACACCGCAGGTATTCCCGCAATGCAGCCACCGTGCATGTTGTCACACCTTCAATCTCCTTCAACACTACCCACCACTCACGCCCCTGCTGGTCGGTCTTAGAGCGAGCCAACATCCCCCGCACATGCCCTCCCTCGACCTGCACATGTTGGAATAGCAGGCCACCAACTCTGCCCGACCTGCCCGAGTCAGCTACTAGCTCACCAATATGAAAGGCGCCGAAAAATGCCAAGCAAATTATTGCTTTAAACAGCAGTGCTTCATATTGGGACAACGCCACCAATGGTAGAGCCACACCAACAAGTCATGTGCAATCGGCCATCTACGGTCCAGAGGCTTTGGCTCCATCCTCCCCCAGCCTTGCAATAGTCTCCAGGTTAAAAACCCACCAGCTGCTGGAGCCCATCCCTCCGCTCGAGCAAAAAACGTGAACCCAGCTAAATGGGAACGGACCACTGACTTGGAAATCCCCTTCTCTTTTGCAGCCACTACATATTGCGCCAACATCTGATCGGATACAACGTCTGGCTGCCATCCTTGTGCCTCCAAAAACTCCTCCACCTTATCGCAGCCTCGCTGATACGCCGACCATGTCGCTCTCGCCACTGAGCTCTGTAGCAAACTCAGCATCTCCTCTGGCCAACCAGCCATAAGCGCTCTGGGACCATCAATCAAACCGCGTCCGCTCCAGGTGCCAGATTCTGAAACCGGTCTCACTGAAAATGAGAAAGAGCATCAGCCACCTCATTAGTACATCCCAGGATATGTCTTGCTTTGATCACCACGTTCAAGCATAAACATGCTAGCACCACCTCCTGCATTAACTCCGCCACTTGAACACATCACGGGGTATAATGATTGATCACACTAACCACCGCTGCGTTATCACACTACCACAATACCCATCTGTTACGCAGGCACTCCAGCCACAAATTCAATGCTACCAGCATGGGAAACAACTCCAAGAAGGCCACATTGTTCAGTAAACACAAGTCATGCCACAACTGCGGCCATCTATCCACACACCACGCCCCCACAAAGTAAATGCCCAAACCCGACCCCCCCCGCCGCATCCGTGTACAACTGCAAGTCCACTGAGGAAATCTCACCCTCCATCATCACTGACGTCCCATTAAATTCCATCAAAAAGATATCCCAAATCCGCAAATCAGCCTTCATCACTGTTGACACCCTAATATGGTGATGCGGTTTTCACACCCCCGCTGTTGCCCCTGCCAGCCGCCGCAGAAACACCCTCCCCATTGGGATAACACGGCATGCGAAATTCAAAGCCCCAATCAACGCCTGCAACTCTCTCAAATTCAACTTGCGGGAAGCCATTGCGTTGGCTACCAACACCCGCAACGTCACGACCTTCGCCTGCGGCAGCCTAGCTACCATCTCCCTTGAGTCCAATTCCACCCCCAGAAAGATGAGTCACGTCACCAGACCTTCCGTCTTTCCCTCTGCTAACAGCACTCCTAGTTCTCTGGCCAAGTTCATAAAACCGCTCAATAGGTTCTGGCACTCCGTGGAATGCGCAGCTCCCACAAAGAAAAAATCATCCAAATAATGCACCACGTTCTCACAACCCACCTCCTGCACCAACGCCCAATGAAGGAACGTACTAAATTTTTCGAAGTAAGCACAGGACACCGAGCATCTCATAGGCATGCATTTGTCAAAATAAAACCTGTCTTCAAACCGAAAACCCAACAATGGAAAACTAGCTGGGTGCACCGGCAGCAAACGAAATGCCGACTCAATATCGACCTTCGCCATCCACGCACTGCCACCCGCATGTCTCACCAATTCAACCGCCCGGTCAAACGATGCATATCGAACAGCACACTTATCCCGAGGAATATGATCGTTGACCGAGGCTCCTTCCGGAAAAGATAAATTATAAATTAACCGAAACTTCCCAACCTCCTTTTTCAGTATGAGTCCCAGCGGGGAAACCACCAGATTCGGGAACGGCCTCTCCACAAACGGGCCTGCAATCCTGCCCAACTCCAATTCCTTTGACAATTTATCCCGCACTATGGTTGCCAGACGCCACACTGAAGGCGAATTGCGTGACGTACACCCTACCACCTTATCTGCCACCGGGATGACAAAGCCCTCCTGAAATCCCCTTTCCAAAACCCCTCTATCCCCCCGTCGCAGGTATTGCCGCAGACGGGTCCGTAAAGCCTCCACCCTTATTGGGGTAGGGGCCAGGCCGCCTAAGGCAGTCTCACTTCGGGACCGACCCACTAGCCGGTGGAGCCCCTTTTTTGATGCATTTTGCTGTCGACTGCCCCCCTCCACAAGTTGAGCATGCATGTCGGAACTTACAATCTGGAAAGGGACACGAAGACTTATTGAATCTCCAGAAAACGTCCCCTGTTCCTGTACCACCCCCTCTCTGCTGCAAACTGGCTCCTGTAGGCCGAAAGGAATGACCCGTACCCACTGGGATCCCACCCCCCGATTTCATTCCCCCAACTCCCCCCACACCCGGCTTAGCCTACATTTGTGTCAGCCAGAGATTAATATCCTGTGAACCCCACAACAAGAACCGGTTCTCTTCCATTTTATCCTGGAACTTCTCATCGTAGTTAAACCACGACCATTCTTCATGTGTCTGCGCTGCCTCAATAATGGAATCAGCGTAGGCCAACAACATTCCATAACTGTTCCGGATAATGATGTCCCCACACGCTTGCCAAATGCAAAAACGCTCTTGTCCAGTTCACTACATTCCGGGACACCTTCATTATTTGTCCCGCCTTCTCATCTTCCTTTCTCTTCTTCTTACTGTCCCCCGACCGCCTCCTCCCTTCTAACAATCTGAAGATATCAATATATCTCCGTTTTCTAATCTTATGCCGCAAATTCTTCGGTACACTTTCCCATAACTCTGCGTACGCGGCCAATGAGGGAGCTCCCCCAACCAGCTTACTTGGCCCCTCCCCCATGCCGCCCACCTCTAGTCCCACACCTCCACCTCCCGAGGACGCTGACTATGACAAAGATGACGTGGAAGAGGAGGAATATGAACCATGCCGCCTCAGACATGCGTGCTTCCACTTCTTGGGCATCTTTCCCTTCGATCCCGCTGGCTCGCCCATCCGCACCGATACCTCGCCAGGGTCATCTCGCAACTCACCTGCAGCCCTTCGTGTCCACCGCGCATACAGTAGGTGACACATTTGCATCTTGGCTGTCTTCCACATGATGTTGCTGTTGCTCCACCGGTCTCACACCCGCCATCTCCACTCCCACAGATTGCCACGTCATCCCTCCGACCTCTGGTCACTCCGCTCCAACCTGGCCTCTGCCTCTTGTCATTGCAGGGTAAGGACCCATCGCGGGCACCTGGGGAGAGATAAATGGAAACACAGGGGGAGGGACCACAGAATGCCAAGCAGGTTGCCAAGCCCCAAGCCACTCTGCCTCAGACGGACCTTATCCTTCCCCTAGCCAATGCTCCCAGGACACTGAACCCCCCATTGGCCGATACCCCCCTTGACCCGCCAACCCCGCTACCGAGGGGTGCAGACCCTGCCCTCTGAACATGACAGCAGCTTGACCAGGAGCACTCAAGCCTCCCCTAACTTCTTCCCCCTTACCCCTGCGAGCCAGAGCCCGGGCTGCCCCCCTGCAACCCCCCATCCCCCGAGCTGTGCACACCAGTAGCCCCCCCCCCTGGTCCTCCACATAGTCCACTGCCTGCATCACTGCCCTGTAGCCCCTCCGGCCTGCGGAACCAACTCACTTCAACTCGGCCCCCTCCCACCTCCTGGCCCGCGAACGAGACCCCCATGCCCACTCTCCGCTCCTCCTTGTCCCCTGCATGGACCATGACCCCCTCCCCCCTATGCCAGCCCCTGCCGCTCTATTTCCTCTACATACAGCTGCCACTATTACACGATCAGAGGCCCCCAGCTCTCCTGCTGTAAGACCCCCCCCTGGCCTGCATTGCATGCCTCCCAGTGGCCCTACCAGTCCTCCCAGGCCCTCTCACCCAACCTCCCTGGGTCCCCTTTGCCGGCATTAAGCTAGAATACCACTTCTCTGCCTTGGCTCTTCACACGCGCTCTCTCCCCCGCCGCTGTTTATTTTATTTACATTTTTAATTTTTTTTATATAGTTCTTTTATTACCCCGGCCTCCCCGCACTTGCCTTGGCGCGATCCGCCAATCCATCTGCCACCGCCAGTCCCAACCACGTGCCTGACACTCTCACGCACACGGTGCAGAGGGATAAAACATGCCCTGACGCCACTGACTGTCTTGCCGCCTGCCGACCCACAGCTGCCTCCTCGATTCTCTGAACACAGCCTCTCAGCCGCTGCTGTCTGCCTCTTCGCCTGCCGCCGACCAACCGCTGCTCCGAACACACCAGCCATGGGCCCTATCCTCGCCGCACTCCAGACCGCTGGGGCTGTCCCGCTAGTCCCGCCTCTTCCTCCGCTCTCTCATTGGCTCCCAGGTGCACGTTCACGCGAGGTGGGAGCCAATGAATTCAAATGATGCACTGCCTCACCGCCTCTCATCCCCACCGATCAAACGGCAGGCTTGCCTCTCGCCGCGCCACCCGGTTACAGGCGGCCTGCCTGGACCTTGCCACGCGGCCTTCATTTCTTGCAAGTTTCTTCTTTATTATAAATTCAATACCATTTCTTCTTTGTCTTTCATTTCCAGCATAGTAGACCATGTGATCATCTGATGCAAAGTGCCCAATGCCAGTCCATTTATTTATTTATTTAGCTGCATTTATATCCCGCTTTTCACCAGGTCAAAGCGGTTTAACAAAAAGAGCGGGGGGGAGAGACAATAATCAATTTGACATAGAAAGGGGGGGCCATCACCATGAGGGCCAACACTTATGATCTGAACAGAATGTAACAGAATTAGACAGTTGACGTAAGTCTCTTAGTTGGTAGCAGAGGGGATAGGTCAGAGGGTCTGCATGTGCAGTCAGTAAGAGATGTCTCTTTCAGGTCCAAGATATTCATGAAACAGGATGGTTTTTAAATGTTTCTGGAATGTGTTGCTTCAGATCTGGCTCGGAAGGGCGTTCCAGAGGGAGGGCGCGTACAGTTTGAATGCTCGGTTACAGGTTTGTTGATTGAACTTAGTTCATTCATGGGAGATAGTAAGAGTGTTGCTGGTGATCTCTCGGGTTGGTCTGTTGAGGGTAGGCTGTGATAGTAGAGACCTGAGTTGAGAAGTCTGCTTTTGCTGGAGGGCTTTGTGGATAAGTAGGAGAGATTTGTATTTAATCCTTGCTTCGAGAGGCAGGATGTGAAGTTCTCTCAGGACTGGGGTGATGTGATCGCATTTTTTTGCTTTCTGGATGATTCTTGCGGTGGTGTTTAAGGCAGTTCATAGGGGGTTGGTGTGGGTGGTGGGTAGTCCGTGATAAATTGCATTACAGTAGTCCATGTGGGGGAGCGCATAGCCTGCATGACTGTTCTGAAGTCAGTTCACTGACACCCAACAGATCAAGTTGTACACATTCCATTTCATTCTTGACCACCTCCAACTTCCCTTGGTTCATGCTTCGTATATTCCATGTCCTAATATGTAAGGCATCTTTACAGCTTCTGATGCTCATTTCATGTGCAGCTACATCAGCAGTCAGAAGTCCCGAGGGCTTTGATCCAACCACATCATAAATGCTGACTTTACTCTGAAAAAAGTTTTTAGCTCCTCCCCAGTAGCTAGTTGAGTGTCTTCCGACCTGGGGGTCTCATCTTCCAGCACTATAGTGCAATTTGTTTTGTTGTGACTATCGAATTGGTTTTCATGGCAAGATACAGAAGTAGGTTAGCAGGCCTTTCCTCCGTGTGGTTTTAAGTTTAGTGTTGTTGCCGCTGTCACAGAAATGCGATCCTCCACCGTCAACACTGTCCCATTCTGCTGCTGCTCAGATGGGTGGTTTGTCTTGGTCTGGCACCTCAGTTGAGACCTGTCCATCTTGGGAGACCCTGCCAGTAGTTAAACTACCGATAGCTTAGCCCTCAGCATCACTGATGCACACAAGCCCTCACAGCATGACAAGCTGCAAACCAAGTGAGGGGTGCACATATATAGTGTAACAAAATGGCGCATTTTCCTTTTCCTCCATTTGTGGACTCGGACATATCTCTGGGGGGGATTTGGTTGAAACAGCCATGGTGAAGTGTGTCTCAGAAGGGTAGCAAGAGATCTGTGAATGGGCAAGTACACATTGACCAATGGTGTATTTAAGGGGTTTGGGTGGGGGGAATCACTTGTATGATGTGTACCTCTCTGTGGGCAGAGTTTAACTGTTTATCTGTATGAATGTGAAAATGAGATATCAAAGTGTGAAGAAACAGCCAGGGGTTACACCTGATGATGGGTGCAAGCATTGCCATATGCATCTATTGCCATCATAAACTACAGCAATACATGTATACTTTGAAAGGTCACTCAGAACATGCTCAGAGCATACCCTCTTTAGATCTCTACCTGCTGCTGTCTAGTTGTATTAGTACAGTGTTTTACTAAAAATCACTTTTTATATGTACAAATGGTGCCTCCTGCTTCTAGAATTTACTACATGACTGTGAAGGCAGACCCTTTTGACACAAACCTAGCAAGAGAATCACTAGTGAGTTGCCAGCAAAGTGTCATATTGGATCTAATGAGGAAAATCAAAAAAGTTTAAAAAAACAAGGCACCAAGCATCGAAAAAGAACTTCTCGTGCAGTATAAACCTGTGTTTGAAGGGGCTTGGAGAATTTACAGGTGTACATCCCACACATGCACAGATTCAGGACTGTTCCATCTAAAGTCTCTGGTAAACTGAAAGGAATGCTGGGCCAGCTGCAACCCCTTACTGTATGGGTGATTAGCAAAGTCCCTTGAGTCTTGAAATTACAGAGAAGAAAAAAATTAAGCATTCAGGATGTATTTGGAACCTTAGGACCTAAACAAGGCTGTTAAATGGCCAAGATGATTTTTTTTTTAACTTGAGAGTCCGAGACAGGGAAGGAGTGGATGGATGGCCACGGGAACATTTGCAAAAATTATATATAAGCATCTGAAGACAGGGAGGGAGAAGGGAAGGCTGCAGAGAGTTTGATTGAAACATCTGACAGTCATGGGAAGGGAGTGAAGAGAGTGAGAGAAATGGATAATTGTTTTTTAAATTGTGATCTGGAGGCAGGGAAGATAGCCAACCAGATTTTGGCTTGCTACAGCAGTGCATAAATGTGGCTGGCCAAGTTAGGCAGCTAGTGCTTAAAAATCTGTATTAGTTGCCTTTCTTCCCTGAACTAATCCACCTCTAGGCCCAGGGGCAGCTCAAGGCAATCTGCTGCCTGAGACAAGGGATGAGATGATGCCTCCCCCCCCCCGTCCCCACCCTTCTGCCAGCATGGCCTTGGTTGTCGGAAGATAGTTGGTGCCCCTCCAAAACTCTGGAGGTTGAGCAGTCCTCTCTCTGGGGCACCTTGACGGGGCACTTGTGGCCATCACGCTCAATATTGCACTTGGAAGGACTCCAATGCCAATGCACCCAGGCCTTGGCCCGTTGCTCGGATGGATCCCCCTTTGACACCGACGAAGACGAAACTGAATCCTTTCTCAACTCCAGGAGGAGACTGACCAATGGCCGGTGTTCTGGGGCACTGCGGGTGCTCGGCTCCGATTAAATCTAAGAACTTCTCAATGTCGATGCACCGTCGGCAGATCCCTAGGATGTCATTGAGACCGATGCCAGTGCTGAAGATGCGGAATCAGACTTCTCTCTGTTTCTCCCAACCTTTCATACCTCTCCTTGTCATCTGTAAACTCAAATTACAAGAACTGGTGATTGGGACCAGGCACCAACTATGCCTGTTAGTGACAGAGATGGTTGTGGCACACTTGGTGTACTTCTTAAACCTGCTGGCCAGTTTCTGGGCCATGCCTAACGTTTACCAGTGGAGGACTGCAGAAAAATGAAGACTGAAGATGATGATACCACTGCAGCAGGTGGGAAGGCATGGCGGAGCCTCCCAAAAGCTTCCAATAGAATCTGGGGAGCGTTCCTGCTCAGGGCTCCTTTGGAGACATCACTCATATAAGAAGACTTACTTCCTGCTTGTCCACAGAGAAAGAAATATTCTGAATTGTTTGGGTGCCAGTGGCTTGAAAAGAAATCATTTCTAATCCCACTTTGCTAAATTACCTGTGTACGTTACATTTTATGAACTCCTGAATGAAGCGCTCTTTGACACACAATGCAAGTCTTAAGGCGAGCAGAGCAGTAAACTTATGATCATATCCGCTTTCAGAACCCCATAACTGTCATGGTATGTGCAAAATTAATCTCTCTGGAGCCCCTGCCGCGGGAGAAAGATTGTTCTCCCTTCCTCAGCCTCTTTAAGAAGTTGGAGACTGCTGAATCAGCCCCTTTTTTGTGTCTCTGGGCTGTGAATATTTTAGTGAGGAAATATGATGTTACAGTAACTAAGTGATTTTGCACAAGAAGATGAGCTACAGCCGGCATACCGTAGAAGGCTATTGGGCAGCCATCTCATGGGCTGGCAGCCGTTCAGCCCCTCCAGGCCACTCTCCATCCTCACCTCCTTAGAGGAGCCCGGGGAGGGGGCAGGAAGATGGGGACAGAAGGCTCTTTCCTCCTGAGGTCACTTGGGGAGTGGCAGCATTGATAAGCCCCCAGGGTGGCGGCACTAGAGTTACTTGGGGCAGCCCGCCCCTATTCTGAGCCTAGTGCGCACAGGAAGCCCGAGTGCAGTGAGAAAGAGTCACAAGCTCCTTCCTTCCCGATGACTTCACAGGTGATCGGGTCTCTCTCTCTCTATATCTATATATATATCTATATATATATATATATATATATATATAGAGAGAGAGAGAGAGAGAGAGAGAGAGAGAGAGAGATAGCTACACACACATTCCACAAATTTTACCCTCCTTTTGAATCCTTCAGGAATCAGCGTCATTGCAGAGCTCCTGGACAATTAAAAAAAAACACACCCTCCTATGAGTCATTCAGAAAGATGAAAAGTATCCAAATGAACTCTCCCCCTGTTGGAACAAAATTTAGTCACACTGGCCCTGGCAAGTGAAGTTGGCAGCATCGCCACCTGAGGGAATCTGCAGTAGGAACTGAGAACAACAAGAGAAATTCCTCCTCACTCCATGCTGATTCATCCCGAGCTTGAGCGTGGGAGGGGGCAGCACTCTGGCAGTCGCGGCTGTGGTTTTTTTTTTATTTTACCGCCTCTGACCTGCCACTGCCTTCCCGTTGCTTTTTTTTTCTCTCAGATGAGCTTGAGCAGGAAAAATAGCGATGGGAAAGTGGTGGTAGACCAGAGGCAGCAAAATCAAAAACAAATACAGCCGTGACTGCCGGAGTGCCACCCCCCCTTGAAAGTGCCGCCTGTCTGGGCCCATCCGGAATTTGGCCAGCTATATTTAGCTACTCAGCCTGGTCAGTTTTCAGAAGCTTCGATATAGTTGGCTTACCTAGTCCTTACCTAGCCAGCCAGATCCCTTTGAACACTAGCCACAAATGAATTAAGCTGGTCTCATAAAAAAAGTATCTCATCTCCTGCTTATTTGTCAACCTTTACTTCTAAATATCCTACATACCTCTTAATGCCTGGCAGGACTGCAGCCTCACTCCTAGGAGAACAGAAAACCATATTTATTAGATACGATAGATCAAGGGAGCTGAATGCTGACTATCTGCCATTTGCAGACATGGGCTTTTTGCCAAGTAGTGGGAATTCAAGATAATTCACTAAAGTCCTAGAGTCCTAGATCTCCTCAATCTAATGCATTAGCTGAAAGAAAGATACTAAAAGTGAAACCTCTGTTCCTAAAGTCCCTTTTCCCTCAGACAGATTGATGTCTCACATTGCTAAGTCTCAGGAATACCAGTCATCAGACTCAATTATGCACTGGCACAGCTGTTAATGGGCAGATAGCTGAGAATGACACTGCCAACAAATGCTTTTGCCCTGAAACCTGAGATACCTACAATGGCACAAAGTGGTTTAAGAAGACTCAAAAGAAAACAGAAACAATGTTATGACAGGCAAATGCCGCTTACTCTGTTCAGAATAGAAGACAGGGTATGCAGGGAGGTATCTAGAGGATGGAAAGCATCTATATTGGAAAGGATTTTGTGATGAGTGGAGCTCCAACAGAGATTACAGTGATAGAAAGCGATATCACTAAAGCAGGAGATACCAGTCAATCAAGATGGTGAACAGCAAGAGATGGCTAAGTCTGCTGTATTTATACTGCCACAAGCACTAGAAGATGACAGCAGTTAGGTCACACTCCAGGACTGTGAATTTCTTGAAACAAAACCTGTTGATACCCGTGATATTTTATCTAAAGAACTTAACAATGTACCAGTTGTGCAAGCTAATAGAGAGCCAACAGAATTGGCCAGTAGAATGTATCAGACAAGGTTCCTGAAAGATGTAAGGATCTTTGGGATTGATTTAGTCTTAGGCTCTTACATGGTGAATAAATAGTAGCCAAACGCTGGGGAGTTATTTGTGCTGTTTTGAAAGATTGAAAGTATGGGGCTGATTTACTCGGCCATAATAAAGCAGCAGCACCTGTTAAACATTGAATCCAGCTTTGAAAGTGCATTAAAACCACATTAGAGGTGTAACCAGATGCTTCTGGTTGGGTACAAATCCCATCCCTAATGACTAGAGTTTATATTTATACCTCACTTGACCACTCACTTCATCAAAAAAGTTTGAAGTGAGGCTGTTGGTAAGTGTCTTTGAGTCAATCAATAGCACAACCCCCACAGAAACTAATCTCTCCATTCCCCAACCCCTTAATCTTTAACCTTCTTCACTCACCCAGCCCCTGAACTAAAAGCCTGGCCAGATAGTCAGGCCTTAAACTTTCTTTCAACTTTCTCTAGTTGAAATGCACTCCCAGATGAAATGAAATTTGATAGAGACAGCATTCCATGAATAGGGACCTGCATATTCAAACACCCTTTGACATGTGTGCTGCAACCTAACCTTAGTTGGTAGTTGCAGACAGGCATGCTGAGAAGACCAAAGTGGCCTCACTGGAATATAAAGGATCAACTTGTTCCTTAAGTACTCTGGACTCTCGTGATTTAAGGGCACTAAATATTAGAGAACAGTTTGAATGGAATTGTCTTTTTAAGAATAGGGTTGGTTCTACCATTGAGCAACTGTGTTCTTTGCACATGGCCCTGCTTTTCAGCCCCAGTATTCAACCCCTACTGACTTACGCAGATGAGGCCCCACAATTGATCTCTGTACATGGACCCGCTTCCCTCTGCATCCCTCTCAGGTCATCCCCGTTTATAAAGCAAAATTTCTGGAGCCTCTGATCCTAGTTTGTTTATGCTGAGTAATAAAGCAATGTAATAGTGGATGGGCCAAAGTACCTTGTCAGAGATAGTGGGAGTTCCCTGTATATGTTGGAGGGAGCTATATAAAAGCCCTGCCTAACAAAGTTCAGGGGAACACAGTAAGAGAAGAGAAAGCAGTAGAGAGCTGCCACTTTTCATGGTCAGCTATACCTTGAACCAGGAGAGGAGTTGCCCTAGGCCAGCTTGGCTTCACTGAGAAAAAGGAGGGTTTGGGTTTTTTTTGGAGGATCTGGAGATTGTTTTGTTCTAGGTATAAAAGCAAGGGTATGTACAGCAAGAGGCTTAGAGGGAACCATTCTGTGCATACCTGAGGATTTCAACTGTATGGAGAGTGGTATCACTGCTAATGTTTGGGGGATAGGGAGAAGTGAACTCCATTTAACTACCTAAGATGTCCAATGTGGTCTGAAAGAGACAGAGCCCTGCTATAAATTTAGCAGACACTACAGACATCTTGAGAATTTTCGGGAAGATGATAGAATATTTCCTCTGGGTACCTTCCACAAAGTATAGATTTTAAAAAGAAGGGATTTGGGGGATTTTTGAGAAGAAGTCCAGAGAACTGAAGTACTTATCTACTGACAGTTATTGCTGAATGCAATCTCCTAGAGTGTCAATATTTTGATATCCACAGCAAACAATAAGATATTTTGAATTTTCCAGTGGCTTAGCCAGTACTCATGACCAGTAGAAGGAAGGACGCTTAAGAGTGCTTCAGTTTCCTCTACAGTACCGGCATGGGACCAGTCTTGCAGTATGAGCAGCACAACCCAGATCTCATGGCTCATACCATAGAGACTAGCCTTGTGCCAGTGCCTGAGAGGAAACTGGCATGCTCGCATGAGTTCCTCCTCCTGCTGGTCATGAGGGCCCACTGGCTGAGGGCCGAAGAAGCACTGGGGATAGGGGCAAGTCACCAGATGGTAATTAGAATGCTAGAAATTGGGGAGGAGCTAGCAGGGAGAATGAAATGGAGACCTATATGGACAGGCGGCCCAATGGGGTGTAGAGAGACAGTAAGAGTGATACCCTACATGGAGTGAAGCAGTGGGTGTCATGTTGAGGAAACCTACATGGGACAGGGAGGGACAATGAGAGATACCTATATAAGATGGTGGGGGACAGGAAGATAGAAACTTATATCAGATTGATAGGGATCCCAGGAGAACATAAGATATGCCATATGCCATACTGGGTCAGACCAAGGTTCATCAAGCCCAGTATTCTGTTTCCAACAGTGGCCAATCTAGGTCATATGTACCTAGCAGTTTCCCCAAGAGACACAAGTTCCACAATGCTTGTACTGGATCAAGCATTGATATCTTCGGTCACTTCTTAATAATGGTTTATGGACCTTTCCTCCAGGAACTTGTCCAAACCTTTTTTAAACCCAGCTACACTAACAGCCTTTACTACATCCTCCGGTAACAAATTCCAGAGTTTGATTACACATTGAGTGAAAAAATATTTTCTTTTATTAGTCTTAAATAGTTTACCCTGTAGCTTCATTGCATGTCCCCTAGTCTTTCTATATTCTGATAAGGTAAACAATCGATCTACGTTTACCCGTTCCACTCCGTTCATTAATTTATAGACTTCTATCATATCTCCCCTCAGCCGTCTCTTTTCCAGGTTAAAGAGCCCTAACCTTTTTAGCCTCTCTTCATAGGAGTATCCTTCCATCCCCTTTACCATTTTGGTGGCTCTTCTCTGTACCTTTTCTAAAATCGCTATATCCTTTTTAAGATACGGCAACCAGAATTGCACACAATATTCAAGGTGCGGTCTCACCATGGAACGATATAGAGGCATTATAATATCTTTTGTTTTATTTTCCATTCCTTTCCTTATCATACCTAGCATTCTATTTGCTCTCTTGGCCACCGCTGCACACTGGGCCGAGGGTTTTAACATGGTATCTACAATGACGCCTAAATCTTTTTCCTGGGTGGTGGTTCCTAATGTGGAACCTTGCATCGTGTAACCATGGTTTGGGTTGTTCTTCCCTAGGTGCATAACCTTGCACTTGTCCACATTAAATTTCATCTGCCATTTTGATGCCCAGTCTTCCAATTTATCAAGATCCTCTTGCAATTTTTCACAATCCTCTTGGGTTTTAACAACTTTAAATAGTTTTGTGTCATCTGCAAATTTGATAACCTCACTCGTTATTCCACTTTCCAGGTCATTTATGAATATGTCAAAAAGCAGCGGACCCAGCACAGATCCCTGGGGTACACCACTATTCACCTTTCTCCATTGGGAAAATTGGCCATTTAGCCCTACCCTCTGCTTTCTATCTTTTAACCAGTTCCTGATCCACAATAGTACACTGCCTCCTATCCCATGCCTCTTTAGTTTTGCCAAAAGTCTCTGATGAGGGACCTTGTCAAAGGCTTTCTGAAAGTCCAGATACACAATATCAACCGACTCACCGACTCACCTTTGTCCACCTGTTTATTCACTCCTTCAAAAAGGAGAGAGACTACATGGAGTCTTACAGCAACAGGAAGAGGAAGAGGGAAACCTATGTGGGGCTCAGTGTGAGGGAACCTTTACATGAGTTGATAGGATAAAGTTCCCAAAAGTCTCCAAATTACAGACCAGCCGAACCAGTCCTAGCTTTAATTTCAGGACTGGTTTAGCTTGTCCCTGATGATCTGGGGCCATCCGTAACCTTATGGAGAATAAAGATTTTACCTGATGGGAAGGATAGGATGGAATGGGGGGAGATAGGGAGAGGGGATTCAGGATGGGGGCATGAGAAGGGAGAAAAACACACACGATTGCAAAATAAAGGGATTGGAGCCAGGGGAGAGACTAAGCAATGGGGAAGAAGCTTGAACTGGTGAGAAAATGACCAGCAGAAGAAAGCAGATGAGGTGCATAGAGAGGGTGGAAAAGAACGACTAATGAGTGGGTGAAAGACAAAGAGGGATACAGAAGACTGAGGAAGGAATGAATCTGAACTGGAAGGACCGAGGATGAGGTGAGAGCAGGGTGAGTGAAAAGTTATGAGATGCCCTAAGCAAACTCAATCCTACTGCCTCCCCCCCCCCCCACCAAGCTCCCACCCCTACCCCCATTATTCCTCTCTGAGATCTGCAGCGGCGGCAATGCCATTAAAATGGCAATGCAGCACTTACCCAGAGCCTACAACACTGTGTTGCTGTTGGTGCCCGCCACTTCCATCCCCTTGCAAACAGGAAGTCTGTATTAAAGGAGGTGAAAGTGGCTGGGCAAAGCAAGTACAAGGTGTGATCAAAAAGTACCGAAGCTTGTTGTGTAGCTATATAACAATACGTCGCACTACGATGCTGTTAAGCATGCATTGACCTAGTTATGTGCTCTGCATGTGCAGAATGTAGTGTGGCTTCAGCAAACCTGTACATTTTTTAATCATGTGTTGTTTGGTATTGTGTAAAAGCAGTTCATCAGATTTCCAATGAGTGAAAAAATTGAACAGCGAATATGCAATAAATTCTGCCAGAAACTTGCAGATTCATAGAAACATAGAAACATGATGACAGAAAAAGACCACATGGCCTATCTAGTCTGTCCTTCCATATCAACAACTACAACAGTCCCCTTTTTACCTTTAGAGATCCTCTGTGTTTGTCCCATGCTTTTTTGAATTCAGTTACTGTCCTCATCTCTACCACCTCCACTGGGAGACTATTCCACGGATCCACTACTCTTTCCGTAAAGAAATATTTCCGCATATCACTCCTGAATCTGTCTCCCTTCACCCTCATCCCTCATGCAAAAAGACTTATGACAAGTTACAGCAAGTATATGGCGATGAATGCATGAATCGTGCTCGAGTTTATGACCGGTACAAACATTTCCAAGAGGGTCACCAGAGTGTTGAGAGTGATGAACTTTCTGAAGGCCAGCCATGAGCAGGAATGAAGACAAAGTTGAAGCAGTACATGCCACAATACGTTCAAATTGTTGATTGATATCAGGCAGCTTGCTGAGAACATGGACATCACTTTCAGGTTGGTACAGTCCATTCTTACTGTTGATTTGGGGATGAGATGTGTGTCTGCAAAATTTCTGCCAAAACTCCTGTCCCCTGACCAAAAAGATCGACTATCTTAGCTAGGGAGTTATTGGAATGTATTGAGAATGACTCAGATTTTAATCAAGACTATTATTACTGGGGATGAATCATGGATTTATGGTTATGACCCAGAAACTAAGGCTCAATTCTCACAATGGAAGACGCCAGACTCTCCCAGACCCAAGAAAGCCCATCAGGTGAGAAGCAATGTCAAGGTCATTCTCTTTTTTTTTTGATTACCAGAGTATTGTTCATCATGAGTATGCTCCAAAAGGCCAAACCAGCCAAGTTCTGACTCGTTTGAGAGATGCAGTTGTCGTAAGAGGCCAGAGTTGCACAGGAATGGTGAATGGTTGCTTCATCATGATAATGCCCCAGCTCACGCATCACATCTTGTCCAGCAGTTCTTGGCCAAACACCAAATCAAGCAAGTCCGTCAGCCTCTGTATTCACCTGCCCTCACACCCTGTGACTTTTTCTTGTTTCCAAAACTGAACTTACCACTGAAAGGAAGGAGATTGGATGACATTGAGACCATTACGCAAAAATTGACACAGCAGCCTCAAAGCATAACGAAAGAAGCATTTCAAAATTGTTTCCAGCAGTAGCAGGAACGCTGGAGGAAGTATGTTTTATCGGAAGGAGACTACTTTGAAGGAGACTGAGTGCAATAACTGTCAGTGTTATACTTGTGTTATTGTACAAGTTGCAATATGTTTTGATCACACCTCGTGCCAACAATAATGCAGTGCTGGAGTCTCTGGGTAAGCACTGCATTGCCATTTTAATGGCATTGCCACCATAGCAGCAGCAATGAGTTGCCCTGGAAATATTTGTGCGCCAGAGAAGAGGAGTAGCATAATAGAGCACTGGCTTGCTAACCAAGAGACCAGAGCTTGAGTCCCACTGGCACTCCTTGTGGACTTGGCCAAGTCACTTAACCCTCCATAGCCTCGGAAGAAAGGCCTGGCAATCTACGTCCGGTCACACTGCCAAGAAAACCCAGGAGTCGGCACTGACCCGAAGGCACGCATTGCATTTTTGCAGGCAACTGCCTAGTTCGCCTAAGGGGTAGTTCTGATCCTGGCTTAGGGGAGAAGGGCCATATCAAAGTCAGGGAGATGTAAGGGAGAAAAGGAAGCAAACAGGAGAGAAGCAACAGAAAATGTAAAGGAGAGCTTGAAAAACAAAACAAAACAAGGAGATACTGAAAACAGAAAAAAAAAAAGACCACAACCACTGTACTTCTAAAAAAAAAAAATAGAATGTCCAGACAACAAAAGGGAGAAAACCTTTTTTTTTATTTTAAATGTGCTGAGTGCAATCTGTCAGCTTTGGGAATGTGCATCACTAATGTCTTTGTATTTTGCACAGTACAGGAGGAAATACATTTCTGTTCCACTTTTTACAATGTTGCACTATATGCAAAGGCTGGCATAATGGGGTTTCTATTTCTAACCAGTGGTTCCTTATCTATTTGGTGATAGGGTTGCCAAGTGGTTCAAATTTTTAGGATAAGCTGATCCATCCCTGCGTTTACTCCATTGCATATATAGACTTCCAGCCTGGTCTTTCTTAGGATTTCCAATACGCCATACAGTGGGGTAAAACCTGTTCTGAAAGTCTGGAGCCAGTTGGCAACCCTATTTGGTGACGATATGTATAAGGATTTTTAACTGACCTGTTCTGTTTTCCCAGTAAGAGGTATATTGATATTCTAGGGTCTAGTGCAAAGAATTTTTGTTGTCCGAGTTAGTGCTGATTAGATATGGCAGGTTACATATACGAGACTGCATGCTTGGAAAAGATCCTATATAAGAACATTAGAACCATCACAGCTAGGGGGCATTGTGATGCAGATTCAAGCATATCTGGGCCACTTTTCTTTCACAATATGGGCCCGATTCAGTCCTGGACGTCCCAGTCCTCTGTGCTCCTGTTTGGAACCGGATGCACAGAGTTAGCCAGGATTCTGATTCTGTGGGGCACGTCTAGCCCTGCGGGATCAGAATCGTGTCCAGGCCTGTACATGCAGGCCGGGACCCCAATTCAGGTCAGCCTGAATGTACAGGCCTTGCCCGAATAACTCAGTCAGGGCTTTTGAATGGAGCCACGTCCCATGGCGTCTGGTTGCCATGGCACCGTTGCTCCATTCAAAAGCCGTGATCCCCGGCCGCCAGACAAAACTCTTTATTCCCCGTAGCCCAACCCCCGATGTGGCCTCGCAAGGCCAGGTTTGGGCTGCGGGAATCCCCTCTACCCCCTCCTACCTCCTCCAATGGCCGGGCCCGATGTTCCCTGCTGACTAGGGGAACTTATTGCACCTCAGAGGTGCAATAAGTTCCCCATACAGGCAGCTGGCTCCGGACATATAGGGCCGACATTGGAATTGGCCCTGTATGTCCGGGGCTGCCAACCACCCACTGCCTGCCCTAACACCACCCCCACTCCGCCCCTTTCCCGCCCCCATCTAACTTCCCCATAGAATGGAGCGTATATGGTTCCCAAGCACAAACCAAACTTTACATTGTGCTGCACTATGTGCAACAATAGTCAGAATGTAAAGATAAATAACTCAGAGGCATGGCAACAGCAAGCAGTACTGTTTGTTATGGGTTTCCCATTCTCCAGTAACAAATACAATCCATTTAACACAGTTGTATAGCCAAATGCTGTTTCAGCTACAGTTAATACAAGTCTTCACAATACTTGGTGATATCTGGGAAATGCAAGTCCAGGTCAGCCTTAAGCTCTTTGGATGTTGCACATGATGGTTTTCCAACAGTTCACACTAACCATTGAAGACTTCTTGGATTAATTTTCCTCCTCCCACCATGTCCTGGGAGTTCCTTGATAGTTCCATGAACAGGAAACGTCTTAATTACATTGTGAACTGTAGACACAGGAATCCCAACGTCTTTGGAGATGGCCTTTTACCCTTTTGAAGTTTGATGTTTGGTGATAATGGCTTTTCTGACTGTCTCAGGCAGTTCTTTTGTCCTCATCATTGTGAAAATGGAACAGGGAGTAAATGTGGCCATTTTAAAGATTAGAGCCATCATTCATTGGTTGATTCATGTCATGTGAGTACTGACGATTGATCACAGGCGTGTCTAATTTTACTGCAATGAGAATGCTGTTCTTCTGTTCAAATTGATTTGAATTATTTATAAGGGTGTCAATAATCATGCCCCAAAATTCAAAAAGTAGACCAAAAATTATACTAACAACTGGTGAACTCATTTATTGGAATATTTGTCATGAAGAATACTACCTCTTGCAACAAAGTTTCCTTTTTAATCATTTTAAGGTTTACCAGAAAACCAGTGAACCATTCCTCAAAGTGTATACCAACACAACAGTGTGTGACACATCCCAAACTTTCACTGTCAATTAAAAATCCCCTGTCACAAGGAGGCATTTTGCACTAAAAAGGAGTTTCCAAACTTCCTTCAATGTACCATTTTTTCATTCTTTCAAAGCCACATAAGACAATAATGCATATCTCATGAGCTCAATCCCACTTAAGACAGCCACCAGCTCCCAGCGTGGTTTGTTCAAAATGATATCTTCTAACACCAGCAACCTGTTACCAGCATGGTTTGTTCAAATGTAGAAACCAATGCAAATGTCTCAAGCTCATCTCCTTCAATACCGAACATAGCACTGCATTTAGAGCTTACAACTATTCAAAGCTCTGTATCAATGCTCCATTGGAAAGAACTCAGACTTGCTGCCATAGTGTTCCACATAAATTGCAGGTGTTAGAACAGTCATGGATCTCTAAGCTGGCTACAGTATCTCTAGTTTGTTTAAATCAGGAACTTGACTGGTGGAGCCTTTTGTGAATCCAGTGGGTTTCATCTATTTTGCCTGAGAGACTGGTGGCAGGACGAGAGAGTTGGTGTGGACAGAATGGAGTAGATGGGGTGAAGAGTTATGCATGAGGAATGGTAATAGGGGTGCTTTGTGGACTAGTGTGAGAATCTTGAATTGCATATGGTAGACAAATGGAAGCCAATGTATGGATATTAAGAGAGGGGTGACAGACGGCATTACAATAATCGAGTTGGGAGAGGATTGAGAAGACAATGTAGATAGTTTGGGCTGTTATATCCAGACAGAAACGAATTGCACAAAATTGGTAGGGGGCAAGGAAAGAACATTTAATCACTGCACTAATCTGTTTCTGGAACAATAGCTGGGCGTCCAAATAGACTCCAAGATATTTGAGTACAGGAGAAAGAGTGATGAGAGTATCAACCATTATTGGAGAGACTGATGGGGTGGATTCTGAAACAGTAAGCTATATAGCTGTTTTAGCATCATTAAGCTTGAGCTTGTTTGCTGCCAGCCAAGTTGCAACACTAGAGTGACAAGTATTGAGAGGTGCCAAGTCAGGGAGGGTTGTGGGGGTATGAGAAAGTATCAAGATGTCATCTGCGTAATAATACACGCTGATGCCTAAATCCTGAATAAGGCTTGCTAAAGCCTAAGGAAACTATTGAAGAATAAGGAGAAAGCACTTAGCCCTGGGGCACTACACAAGAAAGAGTGGTCAATGAAACCATAGAACAGTGTTTCTCAAACATTTATCCACTATGACCCCCTTTTATTGGCTGAAATTCCACATGACTCCAGATTATAAGAACATAGCAGGTCTCAAACCTCCCTCAATCATCTAGAGCCAGAAGTCAACAACAATTGTGGCAACAGCGGTCAATGCAGAGTTATAGTGTGTGTGCTCACAGTGCTCTGTATGTATTTCCATTCTAACAGGAAACCTATCCTAATCTAGGAGGCAGGACAGGGGGATGTTCATTGCCTCACAGACCCCATGCCGAATGCCACTGTTAGGCATAAGCCATAGTTAAAGTTCAGAGAGAAGAGGAGTGGCCTTGTTTCTGTGACCCCATCTACTGATGATGTGACCCCATTTGAGGTTCCAAACCACAGTTTGAGAACCACTACCATAGAGTCAAAAGAGACAGTGAAAGTTTGGTTGAAGAGAAAAGAAAACCAATGTAGCACAGTATCCATCAGGTCAATGTCCTTTAAATGGGCGAGTAGCAAATGATAGTCCCCTAAATCAAATGCAGCCAAAAAATCTAGGAATATAGCCAGAACAATATTGCCCTGATGCAGGGAAGGATGAACCTCACGAAGGAGTGCTGTAAGAATGGTTTTGCTGCTGTGTGCTAGACAGAAGCCTGACTGATGAGGTTACAACTCAGAATCATGTTTGTGCAGTAGTTTGGCTGTATTTACTAGAATATTTCTTTAGGCAAGTTGTATTGAAACATGGCTACGTCAGGCTCAATAAAGCTGCACTGTGACTATTCTGAGTACTCCTGTTTTTCTTTTCTGTTTTGGACTTTTTTGTAGGGGTATGTCCCCTTTTTTTTCTTGCATTATTCCTAGGAAAACTACAAGGAGCAGGAGAGGGGAAACATAGTGGCAACACTGGCTCAATGACTCCAAGACAGCGGGACTGGGCTAAAGTGGTGCTAACAAATACCCAAATATGACCAACGTAGCATCTACACAGGCTGGAAGGTCCTAAAACCCCTGGAAAGAGCCAACACAGTAGGAAGATAGGCTTAAAGATCCTACCACTTGAACACAAACACCTCAAGGCACTGAGAATTTCAATCATGGCGAAAAGCCAGGTATCTCTTTGTAAGGCACTTTTAAAGAACCAAGAAAAACAATGTTCTAGGAACAGGGAAAGCAGTACTAATGGTGTCAAGAACACCCTGGGCAATGCAAAAGGCTTAAAGTACCAAGAAAGGTGCAAAACAGGAAGTGGCGCAAGACTGCAGGGAAAGCGTAATGAGGTCATGAGTGGCCAGAGGAACTTTAAATATCATAATAAGTGAGTGGCAGAAAGATCAAAGCTACCCCTATCCATTACGAAAACACAGGAGAGAAAGCAGTGAATACCAAGACACTGTGCAATCAGGTGAGGCTCTGCCATTAGGCAAGGTGAGGCAGCTGCCTCAGGTGTCAAATTTTGGGGGAAGCAAAAAACATGCCCCCAAATCATGCCAGTGGTTGCAGCTTCAAACTACATAAAAAAATGTGGAAGATCACAGACTTGGTGGTATCTCCTCCCTGCTGCCGCCGTCACCACTGCTGCTTTTCCTGTGGCTGCCACGGTTGCGGCAGCAGCAGCAGTAGGCCTTCAAGGCTCTGACTTAAAAAAAAAGAAAAGTACGGGTCTTTCCCACTCCTGTGAGCATGAGGGCCCATCCAGCCTCAACCCCTCTGACATCACCGGGCCTTCATGAGCACCAGAGCGAGATGAAGCAACGACCGGCAGGTTTTCTTTTATTTTTTATTTGGAATCTCAGAGGCCTACCACTGCCACTGCAGACACAGGAACAGCTTCAGCAGGCAGGGGTGGAGCAAATGGCTGAAAGGGAGAAGGTGGACATGTGTTGAGGGTCGGAGGGAAGATATTGGACTTTAATTGAGGGAGGGGAAAGAGGGCAGATGCTAGACACAAGTTGGTGATGGAGGGCTGATGCTGGATATGAAGTGGAGGGATAGAGAGCAGAGGCTGGAATGGGGTGAGGGGCATAAGAGCATGGAATTCAAATGGTGGGCATATGGTGAGGGAGTAGAGGGTAGATGCTGGACAGGGAGGGGGTACATAGAGGGATGGAGGGCAGATTCTGACCATGGAGTGGGGGCATAGGGCAGGTGGTGGACATGGAGTGGAGGGTTGGAGAAAAGAGGCTGGATATGGAGTAAGGGGCATATGGGGATGGAATGCAGATGGTGAATATGGTGTGGAGGTGGATGGCAGATACTGGACACAGAGTAGAGGTCATAGAGGGATGGGGTAAAATGCTGGACATGGAAACAGGGATCATGGGGGTAGAGGGCACATGCTGGACACAGGTTGGGGCATAGGGAATAAAGGATAGATGCTGGACATGAGCTCAGGACATGAGAGATTGCAGGGTAAGGGTGGAGGGTAGGTGCTAGACATAAAGTGAGGGGTGGAGGGCAAGAAAGAGGAGATGCTAGACATGAGGTGGTGGAAACAGGGCTGGCCCATCCATTGTGTGGGAATGATGCCCGCATATGGCCCTACACCTTGTGGGCCCCCCGCATGACCGGCTGCAGAGGAAGCCAGGGAGACCTGAATTCCAGGCTGACCTCTGAACAGTCATGGGAGTAAAGAGAGGCATTTGCCTTCTCTTCCGTGGCTGTGATAAAAAGGAACCTGTCAGCACACTGCATGCTGAGAGTTTGAATTGGGGGCTCTTTACTCCCGCGGCTGTTCAGAGGCCAACCGGGACTTTGGGCCTCCCCGGCTCCCACTGAAGCCAATCACACGAAGAATGAAATAAAATATCTGGGTGTAACACTCGACAGCAATCTAAAGATGGAAAAGCACCTCCGCAAAACCAACAAGGCCATTTTCCACAAACTTAGAATCCTACAACCCCTACGGAGCATCATTGATCCTCAAGATTTCAGGACGGTTGCGCAAGCTCTAATCATGCCGCACCTCGACTACTGCAATGCCATCCTACAGGGTCTTCCAAAGAAAACCCTCAACATTCTCCAAATGGCCCAAAATGTTGCGGCTAGGGTCATCATGAAAAAGAACCTCACTGATCACATTACCCCTGTACTAATCGAGCTTCACTGGCTCCCCATTGCAGCCCGGGTAAAATATAAAATACTAGTAACCACCTTCAAACTGATTCGTAACATAGCACCATCCTTTCTCTCCACCCTTATCAGCACGCAACCACCCAACAGAAGCAGGCGAACAGTCCACTCAAATACACTCCATGTTCCCCGGATATCAGATCTGTAAATACCACTACTAGCCAACGAGCATTCTCCTATTCGGCCCCGTCCATCTGGAACCAACTACCACCAGAGCTAAGAGATGTCAAAGACCTTATTGAATTCAGAAAGAAGCTCAAGACACATCTTTTCCAGTGCCAATACAATCTGTTATAATCCCAGGGGTAGAAATGATACCCCCCAATGAAACATGGTGGCAATTTATGTAAATAAGTAAATATGTAAATATGTAATGTCTGAATCATTCCCATATGACCTTCCCACATGTGCTGTGCTTTCTCCGCCAAATCAATGTGTGTATATCTCTAAATTTTGACATGATTGTACAAATCCGTTTCGTTAATCAAACCGCTACTGATCGCTGGAAGTAGCGGTATACAAATGTAAGCTAAATAAATAAATCAGACATGGGGCCCCTTTTGGTGTGTGGCTGGTGGGGGGTGCGGTGAGGCTAGAATAAGAATGGAGGTTTAGAATGGAATAGGGGAGAGGGGACTAGGGGCTAAAATGGGAACAGAGGAGCCAGGACTGGAAATGGGTTGATGTTGGGGGATGGGGGACTGGGAGGGAGCAGATGCTGTGAGGGACTGGAAGAGAACTGATACTGGGGAGTTAGGACTGGAAATGGGCTGGGGATGGGGGATGACTAGGGGCTAGAACAGGAATGGGAGGAGGGACCAGGACTGGTAAAGGGCTGATGTTGGGGGATGGGGGACTGGGACTGGAACTGGAAGGGAGCTGATGCTGGGAGGGACTGGAGGACAACTGATACTGGGTGGTTGGGACTGGAAATGGGCTGATGCTGGCAGATGGGGGACTGGAATGGGAAGGGAGCGGATGCTGTGAAGGACTGGAGGAGGACTGATACTAGGAGAGCTAGGACTGGAAATGGGCTTATGCAGGGGGATTGGGGAATGGGACTGGAAGGGGGGAGTGGATGCTGGAAGGGGCTGGAACTAGAAGGGAGTTGATGGTGGGGGAAGACCAGAAGGGGGTGAGTCAGGGTCTGATGGGAGAAAAAAAGAAGCTCTGGGAGTCAGGATGGCAAGGGGAGCAGATATTTTGTGTGGGAGGGAAGAAAAATCTATGATTGGCTGAGTTTGGGGAGAGTAAATGGAGATGGAGGGGTGAAATTTGAGTGAATGAAAAAGGAATAAAGAAAGAAATGATGGAAAAAACAAAAGGGGAAAGATCAGTATCTTAGAGGCAGATGTAGAGAGAGAATGGAAAAAAACTAGAAGAGGACAAATGGACAGCGGACAATGGAGAGTTAGCAGAAGACACAAAGAAAGCAGAAGAAAGTGTCTTGAGCAATTGCCACTTTAAAATAAAATGTCCAAACAACAAGATGTAGAAAAAAATATTTTATTTTAAATTTATTAACTGGAATTTGTCAGCTCTGGGAAATATGCATCGCTAATATTTTGTGCTTTGTTTAGTACAAGAGGAAATTAATTTATAGTTTTATTTCTCCAATGTTGTTGTACATTCCAAGTTTGGCTTCTAAATGAGCAGGATGTATAGCACTTCCTAATATGCCTGGCAGTTGACACTAGAGTATAGTAATGTAGAAATCCGATAGTCTCTTTATCCTCACTACCCATGCAAATGGTATTGAGACGCTCATTAAGAGGCAGGTTACTAAAAGCTAATGTGCATTCACAAATGTTAATGTGCGCTAAGTGCAGCAACACCCATTTATTTCTATTGGCGCAGTGGCACTTAATGTATTTGTAAACATGCCCCTATGTCATTGCCAGGACAAAAAAGAAGCTTGTGAAGGGCTCCTTTGAAAGCTGTCTAAAATTTTAGATGGACAACATATACATTTTAAAATAAAATAAATTTATGCAAATGAGGTTCAGTGGCTATGCAAATAAGGCCCTGTCATGAGTGTCCGCACATAGCCTCGCATCATCCTTGGACTGCACCTGCCAAAACCCTTATCTCTTGCACCAGATAGTGCAGTTATTCACCTGTAACAGGTGTTCTCCAGGGACAGCAGGAATCAGTCCTCACATATGGGTGATGTCGGCGCCGACGGAGCCCTCGTGCGGAGCAATTTCCCCCAGCTTTCAAAGAAAGCCTTTGGGAATGCCTCGCGCATGTTTGGTCCCCTTCCCGCCCAAGGGTGCCATCTTGTTCAGTCTGATGACATAGCTAGAAGACAGCAAAAAAATAATAAAAAGCAATAATAGGACTGCAACTCCAGGGGAGGAGGGAGGGTCATGAGGACTGATTCCTGCTGTCCCTGGCGAACACCTGTTACAGGTGAGTAACTACGCTTTCTCCAGGAACAAGCAGGAAGTCAGTCCTCTCATATGGGACTCCCTAGCTGCTACAGGCTACCGAGAACCTATAGCTGAAAAAAGGCTCCCTCTAAGCGAGCCGCAATAGCAGCGAGAGAACTTTCTCCGAGAATGCATCCCCCACGGTAGCCTCACACCAGAGGGCCGGAGGGTCAGAGTTGCCTAAATCTCGAATAGATTCCAGAGTACCGCCTGACCGAAAACGCTGTCCCGCTGGGACTCCCTCTCCAGGCAGTAATGGGATGCAAAAGTCTGGCTTGAAGACCAAGTTGCGGCCCGGCAGATGTCTGCCAACGGAACAGAGCGGTGATTAGCTACTGATGTGGTCTTAGCCCTGACACAGTGGGCCATGATACAACCCTGCAGCTGAAGGTCTGCTGCCCTGTATGCCCAGGCAATGCAGTCTGCCACCCAGGTGGATAACGTGCGCTTGGAGACCGGTAGACCCAGTTTACTAGGGTCATAAGAGACGAAGAACTGAGAAGCCCTCCGATGTCCCCGCGTACGCTCCAGGTAGAAGGCGCGTGCCCTCTTACAGTCCAGGGTATGCAGAACTGCTTCTGCCCTGCTGGTATGTGGCCTGGGAAAGAAGGCTGGAAGAACCACCTCCTGGTTCAGGTGAAACGAGGAAACCACTTTTGGGAAGAACTTGGGGTGTGTGCGGAGCACTACCCTGTTCTTGTAAAACCGTGTGTACGGCCTATCGGACACTAGAGCCTGCAGCTCACTGACATGCCTAGCCGACGTGAGCACCACCAGGAATAGCACCTTCTAGGAGAGGAAGCGCAGATGGCAAGTGGCCATCGGCTCGAAAGGAGGGCGAGTAAGTTGCTGCAAGACCACATTGAGATCCCACTCTGTCGCCGGAGGGCGGATTGGAGGTTTCAGCAGGAGCAGGCCCCTGAGAAACCTGGCTACCAAGGGGTGAGCCGAGAGAAGCTGACCGTCTATCAGTGCATGGTTAGCCAACAAGGCACTCAGGTGGACCCTAACGGAGTTAGACTTTAGGCCTAGTTCCGAAAGATGAAGTAGGTACTGTACCACCTCGGGAACCTGAGATGAGAAGGGTTCTACAGTATGTTGTTGACACCACACTTGGAACCTGCGCCATTTACATGCGTAGGATTTTCTGGTGGATGGCCTCCTGGAGGCTAACAACACTTCTTCTACGCCTTCGGGTAAGAGCAAAGGTGTCAGCCCTACCCTCTCAGCAGCCAGGCCATCAAATTGAGGGATATGGGATTGGTGTGCACCAGGGAACCCTGCTCCTGGGTGAGGAGGTCGGGCTGTACCCCCAAGGAGAGAGGGTTTTCCACCGCCAGTTGAAGCAGAAGTGGGAACCAAAGCTGCCTGGGCCACCTAGGTGCTACCAGGATTACCCAGGCCTTGTCCTTGCGAATCTTGAAGAGAGTTCGTGCTACCAGTGGCGTAGGCAGGAAAGCGTACAGGAGGCTTCCCGACCAAGGGAGAAGAAACACATCTGCTGCTACCCTGAGAGGGTGCAGCTGTCTGGAGCAAAAGTGGGGTAACTGACGATTCTGTGGACTGGCAAAGATATCTATGGACAGGAGGCCCCAGTGGTTGAAAATCTGCTGGGCAATCTCCCTGTTCAGTTGCCATTCATGGAGTTGAAGAACCCTGCTCAGTCTGTCTGCCAGGCAGTTCTCTTGGCTGAGTAGGTAAACTGCATGCAGAGGCATGTTGTGTCGAACTGTGAAGGAACAGAGATCCAGGGACTCCTGGCAAAGGATCCGCGAACCTGAGCCACCCTGTTTGTTCAAATAGAACATAGCCACCTGGTTGTCCGTCTGTACTCGGACAGAGTGGTTGGAGAGGACAGGAGCAAAGGCTTGTAGAGCTAAGCGAATGGCCCAGAGTTCCAACAGGTTGATCTGGAGTGTGGCCTCCTGAGGAGTCCACTGACCTTGAGTGCAAGAGCCCTGGCATTGAGCTCCCCAACCCATCAAGGAGGCATCCGTGGTCAGTATCCTGGTATGCACTTAAAACTGGAACGGTACCCCTCGCAGGAGGTTCCCTGATTATGACCACCACTGCAGGGACTGCACTAGGGGTTTGGATGCTGCCACTCTGTCGGACAGGTGTCCCGTGGCCTGTGACCACTGATCCCGCAGGGTCCACTGAGTTGTATGCATGTGCATGCGTGCAAAAGGAGTAACATGAACCGTGGAGGCCTTGTGGCCGAGCAGGCGTAAGAACCTCCGTGCTGATATTTGGGGTACTTGACTCACCATGGCCACTTGAGACAGCAGGCGGTCTGCCCTGTCCAGTGGCAAGTAGGCCCTCGCCTGTATGGTATCAAGCCTTGCTCCTATGAATTCCAAGTTCTGGGTGGGGAGCAAAGAGGACTTTGCGTGATTGATGACAAACCCCAGATGCTGTAGCAGAGCTATTGTGTGCGCTGTGGCGTGGTGCGCCTCCTGAGCTGACTGGCCCCTTATGAGCCAGTCGTCTAGGTAAGGGAACACAAAGATCCCCTGGCTTCTGAGGAAGGTCGCTACCACAGCTAGGCACTTGGTGAAAACCCTTGGAGCAGAAGCCAGACCAAAGGGAAGCACTTTGTATTGGAAGTGGTTTCCTCCGACCACAAACCTGAGGTATTGTCTGTGGTCTGGATGTATGAGGATGTGTGTATAAGCATCCTTTAGGTCCAAGGAGCATAGCCAGTCTCCCTGCTGGAGGTAAGGCAGAAGGATCCCAAGTGAAAGCATCTTGAACGTTTCCTTTACCAAGAACTTGTTGAGATTTCGCAGGTCTAGGATGGGGTGAAGGCCTCCTTGTCTTTTTGGTATCAGGAAATACCTGGAGTAAAAGCCTTTCCCCTGCAAGTGGTGGGGCACCGGTTCCACCACCTAATCCTTGAGCAGACCAGCCAACTCCTGCAAGAGGAGGTTCCTGTGCAAGAGGGGTCCGAGATGCTCTACTGGGAAATAGGAGGTAGGCACTTGGCTGAAATGGAGTAGATAGCCATCCTGGATTATTCTGAGAACCCAAGTGTCGGATGTAATGGCTGGCCACCTGTGGGCGTACAGGGACAGCTGACCTCCTGTACAGGGCCGAACCACTGGTGGGAGAGGAGCTATGCAGAGGGAGTCAAAAAACCCCTCCCTGCTGGACAGGAGCAGGAGCTGGAGGCTTGGGGGTTTGAGGCTTACGAGGGCCATTCCCCCGTCCCCTGGCCTGCTGCCCCTGTTGGGGATCTGGAGAGGCCTGGTAAGTGGGGTAGTTTCTGTAAGCCTGTCCCTTCCTCGGGTAAAAGGGCTTTTTCCCTGAGGTCTTTTTCTTGTGAGAAGGAGCAGATGTCTTCTTTGACAGCCTTGTCCGGGTCAGGTACTCGGACTCGAGTTCAGCAGCCTTCTCAGTCATGGGTTTGCCGAAGAAGTTATCTCCTCGGCAGGGGACATCGACCAACTTGTCCTGTACCCATGGCTCGAGGTCAGACGACATGAGCCAAGCCTGGCGCCTTGCACCGATGCCGGCCGCGGCTACCCGGGTCGAAGCCTCGAAGCTGTCATAGGCTGCTCGAGAGAAACTTCGAGCACTCTCTGATCCCGGTGTACAGGGCCTTGAAGCGCTGCAAGGGTTCCTCGGAGAGGCCAGCAGAGAACCCGGCAATCTCCTTTGCAAGGTCTCTTAAGTACATGCCCATGTACAGCTGGTAGATATGGACACAGCATGACAGCATCGAGCCCTGGAAGCACTTTCTGCCGAGGGCATCCAGGTTCCAGGCCCCCCCGGCCGGGAAGCACCAAGGAGTGCGTCCTTTAGGCTCTTGAGCCTTTGCATGGCCGATTCCACAACCATGGAGTTGTGCGGCAGCTGCCCTTTTTGGAACCCATGGCTCTTATGGACTTGATAAATAGAACTGACCCGTTTGCTGAGGACCGGCGCTGAAGCCGGGGACTCCCACATGCAGAGCATCAACCGTTCCAGCATCAGAGGCACCGGTACAGTAAGGGCCTCCTCCTCTGAGGAGAGTCATACTGGAGGGCATTGAGCTCCTCGGCTCGAGGCTCCTCCTCGGTATCTGCAGGGAAAGCCAAGCCTTGGCCATATCCTTCACAAAGTCCAAGAACCTGTTGTCCTCCGGGGGCGACCATCTCCGAGGTTCCGAACCCAGGGAGTCCGATGGGACGTACCGGGTCTGGTGGGTATCAGGAGAGTCTTCCTCCTCCATCTCCCAAGCTGAGCCCTCCGAAGAGGACTCAATGGCTCCGGCCGCGAGGGTTTTGAGCGTGTCTGTCCCGACGCCGATGGCCCCAGCGACGACGACCTCGGCCCCGAACAGGAGGTCAAAGGAGACCTTGGCCGAGGATCAACTCGAGCCCGCATGGACTTGAGGATCGGCTCTGCCTCTGGGGTCGACTTAGACGTCAAGGTCCCAGTGGTCAAGGCAGTTGCACGGGTGAGACCGGCTATCAGCTCCTGCTGCTGGTCCATGAAGGTAGACACGCTGCTCTCCAAGGCCGCCAACCTGAGACCCAGCTCAGAAGGCTCTGCATCCCCCTGCTTGGTTCCTGACGCCGGGACCGATGCCGGTTCTCCCAGAGGAGAGTCCACGAGGACAACAGGCATTACCTTGTCCGATACCTCCGGCTCCGTACGAGGTATTTTAGCAGGCCTCTCTGACTCGGCGAACACGGGGCGGCGTTCGGCACCCCACGACCTGGAACCCAAAGGCCCCGGCCGATCAGAGTCATCCAGAGACGCAGCCCTCACGGGTTTCTTCTTCTTACGGTGCTCCCAGGTGGGAGACCCCCTTTCAGAAGACCCCCGACGGTGCTCGGGTTCAGAGTCCCGAGACGTCGAGGCTTCTGACGAGGTCCTAGCCCGGACAGATCCAGACTCGGAGAAAAAATTCTCGCGCTGGTGCTGCCTGCTCCCCAACGCTTTGGAGGACATCTTGCCACATGGACCACAGATCACCGGGTCATGGTCGGGTCTGAGGCAGCAGAGGCAACAGTCATGGGTGTCGGTGAGGGACATACGTTTTTTACACCGATCACACTTCTTGAACCCGCTGGCAGCCATCGGGGGAAAAAGGGCCCCTGCGAGGTCAAAAGACCGGGCTGCTAGTTAAAAGAAAAAGAGCGCGAACGCTAGTCACTAAGGACAAAAATGAAAAAGGTCAGTCGGACTCGATACCGGTGTACCGAGCCGAAGTGGGAAGGGGAACCGGCATCGAACCGGTACCAAAAATGGTCAAAATAGTCAAAAAACAATCAACTTTTTCCAAGGAAAATGGGACGACGTCTGTCGGGCTCCACGGAAAAAATAAGACTGAGCAAGATGGCACCCTTGGGTGGGAAGGGGACCGCGCATGCGCGAGGCATTCACAAAGGCTTTCTCTGAAAGCTGGGGGAAATTGCTCCGCACGAGGGCTCCATCGACGCCGATGTCACCCATATGTGAGGACTGGCTTCCTGCTTGTTCCTGGAGAAACTGTGTTCCACTAAGGACTAGGTCCAAAATAGCTTCCCCTCTTGTCTGCTCCATGAAGCAGTCATTTATTTCATCTAGGTAACCTACGCTATTTGAATGTGTAAGCACATCTAGTAGAGTCTTTTCTAAATGCCAGGATGATATTCTTTACTTCCTCCGGGAGTTTTAGGTGAGATAAGATTAGGCTTTCAGCAGCCATGCCATCAACGCCCTCAGATTGAGGTGAAGGAATGAGCCCTGGTCCTGTGACAGGAGATTGGGTGCACATCTCAGACTGAGAGGTTTGTGTTGCACTAATCAAAGAAGCAGGGGAAACCATGGTTGATGTGGCCAGAATGGGGCGATGAGAATCATCATTCCCTTGTCTGAAAGCAGCTTGAAGAGGGTCTTCGGTATTAATGAAATTGGTGAGAATGCATAAAGCAATCTCTGACCCCAATGGAGGAGAAAAGCATCTGGCTCTGTGGCGACGGGATTCTAGAACAGAACCGAGGAAGCTAGGTATTCATTGGAATAGCAGAGGTTGATGATGGGAATTAGCAAAAGATTTTTAGAACTCTTAACAAGACACATTGCTGATTCCATAACCATTGAACGATGTGGAAATTGAGCCTTCTGAAAACCCAGGCAAGGAGGATCCCTATAAAGGGTATCCAGCCTCTTGTTGACCGATGGAACTGTCAAGTGAGCCTCCCACATGCGGAGCATGAGGCCCTGAAGGATATGATGTATGGGCAATGTTGCAGCCTCCTTAGGAGTCGAGGGGTATTGAAGAATTTCAAGTTCTTCAGCCCTTGGTTCAGTTTCTGTGGTTACCACCACCAAGAGTGTTGCTGCCATGTTTCAGATGAAATCTTGAAAAGACATATCCTTGGTGGTGAGTGACGCCACTCATGCAGTGGAGAAGAGTCCGAAGGATTGTCCGGAAAACCTAATGAACTGACTGATTTGATGTCTGATTTCAAGGAGGTGGAATCAGTGATCAGTAAGAAGTCAAAATAGTGTTGGTCAGTGCCATGGCATTAATGCTGTTCCGATGCAGACATTGCATCTCGGCGCCAGTGCCCTGAGGTGTTGGAGCAGAGGTGCCCTGACACAGGTGCATCCATGGGCTCTTATGGGGGTATTGGCCCCAGAGCTTGAGACAGTATCAGTTCCATGAGCGATACCTCAGAGTGTCTCAATGTAACAACATCAAGGTCGGGTATCGGGTCTCTGGATCCCGAGAGCCTCGAGAGTTCTGGCACCACTGCCACCAGGATAGCAGCCAAACTCCACTCAATAGCCAGCACCTGCTGATCAAAGGAGACTGGAGATGTCTGGGTAGATTCCTGTATGGGGCACTGCACCACTGTCCCAGAACACAGTACCGGGAGCTCCGCAGAGGACAATGCCGCAGAGGCATCCCAGAACTTCTCTAATGCTTTGTAGGAAGTATCCTCCCACCAGGGCTGTTTTGCTGGCTGGTCCAAGTCCATTTCCCTAGATGGGAGTGTGTCGGTGCCGATGCCAGGAATCGGTGTCGGTGCCGATGCCAGGAATCGGTGTCGGACGCCGATACTAAAGTCTTCGATACTTGTTCTGCCTCTATGGAAAATATGTTTTTTCTGCGATGTTTGGTCTTCGAGGAGATATGGGAACCAAGTGACGAGGTGGATGCCCATAATAACATAAGATATGCCAGACTGGGTCAGACCAAGGTCCATCAGGCCCAGTATCCTATTTCCAACAGTGGCCAATCTAGGTCATACATACCTAGCAGTTTCCCCAAAAGACAGAGGTTCCATGATGCTTGTATTGGGTCAAGCATTGATATCCTGGGTCCCCTTTAAATAATGGTTTATGGACCTTTCCTCCAGGAACTTGTCCAAACCTTTTTTAAACCAAGTTACACTAACAGCCTTTACTACCCATGATGGCGTGGAGGCCACCGAAGAGTGTGCTGAAGTGGCCGAGTCTGACAGGAACAGCTTTCCCCGTTGTTGCTCACAGCTTTTATGTCCCTTCCTCATCATTTGCTGAGATAGGGGGACAAGTCGAAGCATCATGGTCTGGGCCCAAACACTAAGCACCAGCTGGGTTTCGGCACTTAGTGCATTTTTTTAAAACCGCTTTGTGTTTTTTCCATACTTGAGAAGACCACTGAGGCAAAGTCAAAAGAAGCAATGGCAGCCTAGGCCAGCCAAGAGAGTGACAATGCCACAAATGAAGAAAAAATTAATGAAAAATTATAGAAAATGAAAAAAGGAAAAAAAAGACCGGGGTGTTCTGATACTGCACCAGATTGACTGGAAGGCAAAATATGATGTACCCAAAGGCACTTAGACAAATTTTACCAGCGAGACGAGGACAATTTCCTAATGGCTCTGTGGAAAAAAGACACCTGAGGAGAGTTGATGGGAAGGTGGGAAAGCAGATAGCATGTGTGGAGGAGTGCTCACGTCACTTATGTGTGAAGACTTCATTCCTGCTTGTTCCTGGAGATTATATATTTACATTTAATACTGTGCTGGTCAAGTGTATATTGTCAGGAGTTGGTACCTTTTACATCAGATTCCCAGCCTAGATAGCTAATTTGCTACAATTTTTGCTGCATAAAAACAGCATTGCAAAGTTTTAAAAAAATGATATAGCCTGGGAATATATTGCTCACTTTACTCTTGGGGCAACCACCTGACTGGTGTTCTGAGTGAGGGAACTCCCTATTCCCTGACTAGATCTCTGGGGAGGCCCCTCCATTTTGGCTGCTGTGGAGGGGTATCAGCTCTTCTCTCGCCTCAGTCAGCAGATCTTCTTGAGTTGCTGACATGCATATTGGACATCAAGATGCTGAAAAAATGAAAGGCAGACTTCTTCAGTTAGTAAAATGGAAAGAGAGGTTGACTCATTCTACGGACACTGGTATGATAGCTAGCAGATAAGTCTTTCCCGATCCCTGAGGCAGGATATTAAAGTTATATTTTTAAATATCTGAAACATAGCTTTGTGACAGGTCTTAAAAGGGAACATACCAATCTAAATGTGGACTGATTTGAATTGAACTGAACATTATGGGTGTTATTTTAGAAGTCCTATTTGTGCTTTGGACATCCAGATGTCTCTAGGACATTTTAGAAGCCGGCTATGGGGACAACCCCAGCTGAATAGGGGCATGGAGGAGGTGTTGCGAGGGACTAGGATGTTCCCACCTAATTACAGAGCCATCATGGGCATCCTTATTTTAGTTAAAAACATCCAGAGTGTGTAGAGAAGAAAGCACTATCATATCCAGAACAATTTCAACTATAGCAGTATTCAGGGGCGGCTCAAGGCAATCTGCTGCCTGAGGCCAGTGATGAGATGGCATCCTCCCCAGGAAGGAGGAGGGGGGGGCTTTCTCAAAACTCCAGTCAGGAACTGAACCAAACAAAAAAGCCGATTAGATAATGTGGAGGAAATGTAAGATGTTTGCACACCAAGGAATTAAAAAGAGCAAGAACCACAGCATAGTTTCTAAAACTAAATGTTGGGTAAGGTTTGCCTCTTTGTTGATGATACCAAAATCTGAAATAGAGTAGACACCCAGGAATAGGCCTTGTGGTCTTTTTCTGCCATCATGTTTCTATGTTTCAAATTTCATTTTTAGTGTTATTATAAACTGCCTTATGGTTCTTGCTTTTTCTTTTTGAACATATATTTCACATTCACAGAACCCCCTTCCTCAACAATGGGTACAGAGTAGAACTAGGACATTCACCCATAGAACTCAATATCTAAAAAAAAAAATCAGATTCTGACCATCTCACTAACAAATATTCTTCCAGGGCAACTGCAGCAGTGTACCTTCCCACTGAAACTGGAGCAGCTCAGTTGCACATAATCACACAGCTGAGCTATGCTGGTTTTGACAACAGAATTTGTCACTTTGTCCCGGGACCCGCACCAACTGACTTGGATGGCACAGAGAGGTGCAGGGGAGACTGGCAATGCCGGAGGTGCTCAGGGAGAGCAGCACTTGGTCGGCAACTACTGCACTGGGCAAACTGTGCAACTGGGAGCATTTACAAACAGTTGGGTAGGTCTTTCTTTCCTGCAAGTTTGGGCACTCAGTACGGAGAGACTTTGATCACACTGTATATTGTGAACTAATACAAAACCCTTCAAAGTCACTGAGGACCTATGGAGCAAATCTACTATAACATACCAGCACCAGCTTCCAAAACTCAGATAAGGAGCCCACCCAAAAAAAGTATCACTGTAAATACTGCAGTGGGCCCTGGAACATTCAACACCTATTTGAAATGCTGAACAATTTAGATTACTACAGTACAGATCGGTACATACAAAGTCCATGTTAACAGAACACCTGCCCTTGGTCACACATTTAGAACCCAGACCCTCACCAAGTACAAAATAAGTGACCATAATCTAAAAATAAACATATGTAGATAAAAATTAAACTGCAATCCCAAGAAGGCAGATTCTGCATACAATGCAATAGAAAGAGATGCATTTCCACGTACTATAAAATATAAAGATAAGTCCGATCATTAAAATGAAAATAAAATTCTCTTCAAGCTTTGTTGTCTGACCATCTTATTTTCTGATCATACCAGTCCCAATCTGAGGATTTTTCTTTCCTCATCTTCCCAGTGATAATGCAGGCCTATGTCTGGAGATTTATTACAGCATCATTTGCATAAATTTAGTATACTTTATTTTAAAATGTATATGCCACTCATCTAAAATCCTAGGTGGCTTCCAAACACACATGCAATTCAGTAAAACACATATTACAATAAAACAAACATTATAATAAAACATTACATTTTATTAATGAAAAGCCACTTAATACAGACCCCCCCCCCTCAATTAAACCATTATAAGTATCTGCACATTCAATTTATTTTGCTATGACCACATAATTGATGAGGAAGGCAGATATAACATGAGAAAAATGAATCCTGGTAGCCATGCATTCAAAAGCTGGATTGGATTGTGCTAGAGCTGGAAAAGCAGCAGTGAAGTTATCAGGCTACTAAACAAAATTAAACTGAGACGTTCCCTGAAAATTTGAAATTTCCTTGAATCTGAACTGACAAAATATTTTAAATTTCAGTCTTGTAGCATCAAGAACGCAAAACTGCAAATCTCAAAAACATTACATATTCCAGTAACTCCCCTCCCACCCCCCAACCAACACCCTACAATTGACCACATCAAGAACCCAGAGTACAGGACCCATAGAGCAAATCTACTATTCCATAACAGCACTAACTTCCAAAACACACACAACATGGAGCGTACCCAGAAAAGGGCAGCACCATAAATATTACAGTGGGCCCTAGAACATCCATATTCCTATTCAGAAAACTGAACAAGCTGAATTATTAAAGATCCCTACATAGAAACTCCATGCTAACAGAACATGTAGCCTCAGTCACACATGCAGAACAGAGATAGATCTTCACCAAGTAAGGAATATATCAATACAAACTAAAGACAGACATATGTTGACAAAAAATGCTTTTATCCATTACTCTTAGGCTTACGGGATTTCTTTCTCAAAATTATACTTTACTCCAGAGTGAAGTGAGAGAAAGAATTCTCACATGCAGACATTTGCATTGTCACCAGAAACTAACATAATGGCTCAGCGCAAGTAGCGTGAGTGCAACTAATGCCACCTCAGTGGGTGGACTTAGTTGTACTAACAGCAGTTTTGCCATGCTGAAATGCAGTAACTTCAGGGGGATGTAACTGCCTCCCTGCTGTTATCCGAAGGCCCCATGTAATCAAACTCTGGAATTAGTTACCAGAGGATGTAGTAAAAGCTGTTCGTGGAGCTGGGTTTAAAAAAGGTTTGGACAAATTCTTGGAGGAAAGGTCCATAAACTATCATTAAAGAGGACCTGGGAAATCCACTGCTTGCCCCAGGACAAGCATTATGGAATCTGTGAACCTTTATGGGAACCTGCCAGGCACTTGTGACCTGGATTGGCAACTTTTGGGAACAGGATATTGATGGACCTTGGTCTGCGCACTGTACCAACATGGTGTTAATGTAAATATATATTCCATAAAAGGAAATGCAAGGCACTCTCACAACAAGGAACTAAAAGAAAAAGTAAGAACCACAGCACAGTTTATAACACCAATAACTACTCATTTTATTTTTTTATAAACTGGGTTATGGTTCTCACGTTTTCTTTTTGAATATATATTCTGCGTCCACCGAAACCTCTTCCTCAACCATGGGGGCAGAGCAGAAGTAGGACATTCACCCACAGAATTCAATATATAAAAAATAAAAATCTGATTCTGGTCATTTCATTAACAGCAAACATTCTCCAGTACCAGGCATATTGGAAACAAATATAAAACCCTACTAATGTCATCGAAGATCTAAAAGGCCAAATCTACCATACCATACCAGCATAATTTTCCAAAACTCATACAAGGGGCCTACCCAGAAAAAAAGCAGCACTATAAATACTGCAATCATCCCTAGAACATCCATACACCTATTTGAAAAGCTGAACAACTCAAATTACTACAATATAGATCCCTATGTATGAACTCTATGTTAACAGAATACTTGGCCTAGTTCACACACTCAGAACACAGACCCTCACCAAGTACTGAATAAGTGATCACAATCTAAAGTAAAAATAAAAATATGTTGACAAAAATTAAACTGAAACCCAAAAAGCCTGACCCCGCATGCAGTGCAACACTAAAGAAATAAGAGATGCAGTTTCCCATACCGTGTAAAAGATAAAAATAGCACAAAGTCCAATCACTAAATTGAAAATAAAATTATTTTTTCTATCTTTTGTCTGACCATTTTATTCTCTGATCTTGCTGATCATTCTCTGATCATCTGAGACTTCTGCTTTCCTCTGTCTTCTCTTAGCTCTCTTTCTACAGTCTATAGTCAATCTGCCATTTTTGTCTCTTTTGTTTTCTTCACTTCCTTCCATCTTAGATATATTTTTTTTTCCTTTCAGCTTTCTTCCATTTATTTCTCTCTCTTTCCACCCAGATTTCAGTACCCCTTACTATCCAGTTCTCAATCTCCCTCTTTTTAATGCTATCTACCTAACGCTTTTCAACCTTCTCCCAAGTCCTTCCATTCCCTAGCTCGTCGTCCCTGGTCTATTATTTCCCAGTTTTTTATTCACTCTCTCCCCCCTCCATGTCTATCATCTCTCCCCACATCATCCAGTGTCCCTCTCTCTCTCTGGCTCTCTTTCTCTCCATCCAGTACCTCCACTCTCTCTTTCCTTTCTTGTCTGCCCTCTTCCTTCCTATCCCCTCTGCAACCTGCATCTACCATATCTCCATCCCATCTCATCCCCTTTCTATTACTCCCATGTCAAGCATCTCTCCGTCTCTTTCTCAACCTATTTATCCCGTGTCCTTTTCATCCCCTCTCTCACCCCCATGTCCTGCATTTCCTTCTCCCCTTATTACTCCATGTCCAGCATCTCCCCTCTGTCTCCCTCTGCCCCCTCCCCCATGTCCTGCATTTTCCCATAATCTCCCTATAACCCCCTGGCCAAAATCACCATTCCATCCCACCTCCTTGCTTCTCCCTTTGCCCCTTTCCATATCCAGTATCTCCCTAGTCCCCCACCTCAATCTTATCCTTGCTGCCTCCCTATTCACCACCCTGCACCCAGCATCTCCCTTCTGACTCACTGTGCCCATCCATGTCCACCTCCCAATGCCCCTTCATGTCCATCCCTTGTATGTACAAGGGGCAGAGCTTGCCTGCAGAACAGCATGTCCCAAAGACAGAGGCTGTGCAAGCAGTGATCCCAGCCCAGAGAGGCAGGGTACAATTGGCCATGCACAGCCCCTGCCCGCAGGACATGCTGCTCCCACAGGTAGGTTCTGATCTCTGGGCTATAATCGCTATCTCTCACACCTTTCTGTGCAAGCTGTGATTCTGGCCCTGAAAAACAGAGCCTGCCCACAGGAGCAGACATCAGGTGGATGCCATCGCTGTCCGCTCGTCCCCCACTCCGAAGTCAGGATGACCTGCAGAGTGCCGGCAGCCTAGTGGAGAGCCTGCCCATAGGAAGAAGGCTGTGAGTAGCAATTGTGGCCTCCCACAGCCTTCTGCCCAAGGGAGCAGCATACCCTGCAGGCTGGCTCTCCGCTAAGCTGCCGGCACTCTGCAGGCCATCCTGAATGGGGAATGGGGTGGGCAGCTAGCAATGGCACTCTCCTGACATTGGCGCCTCCCTGCCATGCTTACCCAACTTACCGGGTAGCAGAAGCCAGCATTTGTCCTCCTGCCCCCTCCCCTGTTGTCTAGCATTTGTCTTCCTGCCCCCCCTGTTGTCCAGTATTTGTCCTCCTGACCCCTCCCCTGTTGCCTAGCATTTCTCTTCCTGCCCCTCCCCTATTCTCAGCATGTCTCTTCCTGCCCCTCCCCTGTTGTTCAGCATGTCTCTTCCTGTCCCGCCCCTGTTGTTCAGCATGTCTCTTCCTGCCCCTCCCCTGTTGTTCAGCATTCTCTTCCTGCCTCTCCCCTGTTGTTCAGCATGTCTCTTCCTACCTCTCCCCTCACCTTCCTGCCAACGCTGATGCTTCTTATTGGCAGGGATACAGAAGTTTGGGATTTTTAAGTCTCCTTTGGCTTATAAGTCCCTGCTGGTTGCAGTCCCCCCCCCCCCCAATGCAAAAAGCATTATCAGAGGAGGTGGGACCCATCAGGGCCTTACAAGCATGCCAGTGCCACAAGATCCTGCGATTTTGCTTACCTGTTTTTTTTTCTTCTTTTTTAATTACAAAGTTGATAAAAAAAAATGGAAAGCAAGAGAGTCACGTGATGCGGTGAGACCGAGTGGACGCAGCTCACTCGATCTCCGGGATTCCCTCGCCCTCACCGGGGATTGGAGCCATATCTTTGCCAGCCGCAGCACGGCGATCCGCAGCTGATTAGAGTGAGAGGAATGTGGGGCAGACGGCGAGCGAGGAACAGAGAGCATGGCGACCGGCGTGAAGGCAAGCCAACGAGAAAGGGAGCGAGCGGCTGGGCCTTCTAAGATGGCGGACTCACCTCTGGCGCTGAACTCGCCCGCTACACCAGCTTTTCTTGAGGAGGTGTCAGCAGCAGTGGCTGGTGCATTAGCCACCCAATTCGATGCCCGAGTCTTTGGGCTCGCTAGGTAATCGGATGCAACAAGCGGAGGCTCGCATTACAAAAACGGAGGAGGGAATGGAGGCGGTCTCCACAGAGGTGCAGCAGTTGCAGACCATGCTCCAGGCCCAGGCAGCTAAGCTTGATGATCTGGAAAACAGATCATGAAGGAACAACCTCCGCTTCATGGGCATCCCTGACCGGGTTTTGGAAAAGGAACTGAGGGCTTATTTGGAAGCGCTTGTGCAGCAGATACTGGCTGGAAGTGGAGACTGGGGCCCGATACTCCTGGAACGTGTGCACAGAGTGGGACCCAAACAATCAAAGGACAACAGGCCTAGAGTGGTCTTAGCAAAATTCTTGGAGTTCCCACATAAAGAAGCGGTGCTGTGAGCGGCCCGACAGCAAGGGGCAGTGGTGCAAGATAACATAAAAATAAGAGTGGCACAGGACTACTCCGTGGCCTTGAGTCAGTGTCGGAGGGTGTATGCATCCTTGTGCCAAAAATTGGTGGATGCAAATATAAAGTTTACAGTGCAATATCCAGCCCGTCTGCATGTCAACTATAAAGGGGGGCATCGGCTGTTTGACACGGCAGCGGAAGCGGCCCCCACTACGTCGAGGAAATAGTGAGGAGCGACGCGGTGGAATCCATGGCAGGGCAGAGTACTGGATCATGAGGTAGGCCTGCCATGTAGTCGGGTGGGGGAGAACATGAGAAGGTGCCGGGCTTGGGAGTTGGAGAGTCTGCAGGAGAAGCTGGAGGGGACAGGCACTACCAGCAAGCAGCCCTGGATTTCTAACAAGGTGGTGATACCGCCAGGACACTTACCAACGCGAGCATTGAAGCAGTGGACATTGGGACTTCGACTCACAAGCATACCAGGGCTGCAGTAATTGAGCGGTTGGCTTAACTTGCTGTGTTGATAAAATGATGTGTCGTCCTCGAGTTGTGTTTAATGTGGGGACATGTTCTGATTATATGTTGTTTTTAGACTTTTCTTCCCCTGTTGGGGCGGAGGTAATGTCTGAGAGCTAGGGAGGAGAAATCCAGAACACAATTGAAGATAGCCCTCGCTATGAGGCCCAGGTACATGGAGATAGTGGAAGGAGAAGGGAGGAGGGCATGGAGCTGGGGTCAGGGAAAAGTAGGTGGGGGGGACCTGACACATCATTGTGACCTACAGAAGGAGAGGAGAGAAGGGGTTAAGAGGTAGGATGAGAGGGATCCATAGGGAAGCATTGCGAGATGCCCAGGGGAGTTTGCACACCAAAAATCGGGCGATCGCCGAAGGGTTTTGCTCATTTTTCCAAAAATTGTACTCCAAGGAGGAGGGGTCCTCAGTGGCCATGGATGAGTACCTGCATGGAGTGAAGTTGCTGAGATTGACGGACGATCAGAGGACGCAACTAGACAAACCGGTAACTATCGAGGAGGTTCAAGGAGTGATTAAGAAGGCGAGCTGTTACAAGACGCCTGGCCCAGACGGGTTTGGGGCCAAATTTTATAAGTTGTTGAGAACTGGTTCCCCCACTATTGTGGCGATGTATCAACAGAGAGTGGAGCAGGGAAGGTTCAAATGGGGCGCGAACCACGCGCATATCATCTTAATTCCCAAACCAGGCAAAGATCATACACAGGCGGCCTCTTATCGTCCTATTTCTTTGCTCAACTTTGATTGCAAAATGCTGGCCAAGATACTGGCGGATCATTTGGCCCAGGTTTTGGGAGACTTAGTGCATGGCTCACAAGTGGGGTTTGTGATGGGACGGTACGCAGTGCGCAATATACATAAAATCCTGGCATCATTGGAGTGAGTTCGGGAGCACGATCTGCAGTCTCTTTTTGTCAGCTTTGACGCGGAAAAGGCTTTTAATCAGGTAAACTGGGCTTATTTGAAAATGCTTTTACCATACCATGGGTTGGGGGCTCCTTTTTGTAATATGATGGACATTCTCTGATAAGTCTGTCTGATACGTTTGGCTTAGAGAGGGGTACGCAGCAGGGATGCCTACTCTCCCCCATGCTATTTGTGTTGTCCTTAGATCCGTTGGTGCGAACTATAGAAGCATCAAAAGACTACTCATCGGAGGGTATAGTTTTAAGATGGCTGCTTTTGCTGATGATATGCTGGTGCATCTGTTATTTATTTATTTTTATTTTTATTTAGCAAACATTTATATACCGCTACTTCCAGCGATCAGCAATCGCTGCCTCGTTTATTAGAGGAATTTAGGAGATTTGGAAGTTTCGCTGGGTTGCGAATCAACAGGGAAAAATCGGAGGCATTGGATGTGGCGTGCACGCTTAGGGGGATATGGGGTGGAACCTTCCCACTTAAGTGGGCGCAGGATTTGTTTGTGGGAGGAGTGGCCTAGTGGTTGGGACAAGGTACTTTGGGCCGGGGGTTCAAGTCCCACCTGGGGACAGCAATCTCAGGCCGGAGGGACTGGGATTTCTAGTCCTATAGGCACTCCTTGTGATCTTGGGCAAGCCACTTAACCCTCCATTGCCCATGTTCCCTGTAAGTATTAGCATATGTGTGTCATATCCCCTCGTGTTAAATGTATCTCCCAATTGACCGCTTTGACCCGGTGAAAAGTGGGATATAAATACAGCTAAATAAATAAAATTTGTTTGTCTACTTGGGTATCTTGTTGACCCGGGAACCGAGAGAGTTATATAAGAAAAATTTTGAGAAGGTTCTTGGTAAAACCCGGGTGCAGCTACAGGCATGGGCGCCTCTCCCGCTGTCTCTATTAGGTAGGGCGGCGGTGTTAGGAATGGTGATTTTACCACGAGTCTTATACTGGATGCAAATGCTCCCAGTGGGGTTGCTGAGGCGAGATCTGACTTGCCTAGAGCAAGAAATGCAGAGGTTTTTGTGGAAGGGGGCAAAGGCCCGTATCCCGCTGAATCGGTTGCGGAGAGGGTGGAGTAAAGGGGAAATTGGAGTGCCAGACCTCCGGATATACGCATTGGCTTGCCAGGCATGGCACATTGGTGATTGGCTGGGGAACACGCAGGTGTATACTCCTAGAGGGCTGGAGGAGGCCCTGATGGCCCCACTTAATTTAATAGCAGCACTGCATTTGGAGAGTTCTAGTCTGCCAAGCCGAGTGAAAAGCAGTGTGTTGATACTGCCAGTGAGACATGCCTGGCAACAGTTGAATAGATGTTGGGGTGAGCCCCCAGAGGTTCTGAGTTGGTTGCCGTTACAAGGTAATATCAGATTTCCCCTGGGACAGACACAGCCGTATTTCGGAAGTGGCAGGGGTTGGGGATCCAACAACACGGATATGTGGTAGATCAGCGGGGAAGATGCAGGTCGTTTGAGGCCTTGCAGAGGAAACACAGGGTATCTGTTCAAAATTATTTTGCATATGCCCAACTTTCCCCTTATGTAGCCTCGCTTCCGTGGTCGGCTCAGGCGGTGGAACGTTCTGAGCAGATTTTAGAATTTTTTGCATTGGGGGAAGACTCCCCTCCTACAATTGTGGACTTAAAGAAACGATTGGATAGGTATGAAAGCCTGCTGGACTATACGGCAGAGGAGACCCTCTGGGCAAAGGAGTTACAGCTGGAGGTACCCCCAGGCTCGATCAGTAAAGCCTTAGGCCGGATTAAGGGGTTAGTTGAAGGGGCTAGGTGGAGCGAGATACAGCTCAAGAGCATTCTTAGAGCGCACTTCTCCCCCAGGCGGGCTCTGCGAAGTCATCTTACCCTGGATGGAAGCTGTCCGAAATGCTCTTGTTCGCTAGCGGATTTGGGCCATATGTGGTGGGGATGTCCGTTGATTCATCAATATTGGCTGCAGATTAACAGTCATATGAGCACCTTAATACAACAGCAGATCAGCTGGACGTGGGCACTGGTGGTGTTGGATCATTTGTGACCCCTGCACCCAAAGGGGCGATGGGAGCGACTTTTAGTGCAGAAAGCATGTCTGGTGGGTAAGGGGCCGATACTTCATAGGTGGAGAGAGGCTTCACCTCCCACTTATTGGGAATGGCGCAACAATTTCCACCAGTTAATGCTCTTTGAGAGGAGGGGAGCCAGAGACAAGGTTCGAAATTGGGCCTCCTTCTTGTTGATTTGGGAGCCTTATATACAAACACTAAGCCCATATGCTCGCAGTGAGGTGTTACACGGGAATTAGAATGGGTTGGTTAGGCAACTTGGAGGGGATGGGGGTGGTATTGTGAGCTGGGATGAATGTTGGGTAATTAGCCGGTGCTCGATTCCAATTGTTGGCAAAATGGGAGTGAAGTTTGTAAGGTGGGAGGGGGTGGGGGGGAAGGGTAGGGAGGGAAGAGGGGGGTTTATATACATATACTCATGCTTTGTGTGTGTCATCCGTGGCAGGAGCCGGTACCGGGCCTCAGGGCGGTGGACAAGAGTCAGCCCCGCCCGAGGTGATGTATGTGTATTTGACCCTTGTTGCGAAGTGTTGTTATGTATTAATAAACAGAGTTTCAAAAAAAATGGAAAGCAAAATCATGGGATCTTGTGGTACTGGCATGCTTGTAAGGCCCTGATGGGTCCCACCCCCTCTAATGATGCTTTTTGCATCAGAGGGGGGGGGGGCAGAACCAGTAGGGACTTACAAGTTGACGGAGGCTTGAAAATCCCACACTTTGGAATTACTTTTTTTGGCAACGGAGACAGGTCTCAGCCACTGCCTCAGTGTCTTCAGATCTAGGGCAGCAGATTCTGCCACTGCCAATAAGCGTCAGCAGCTGGTCACAACAGAGACATTGACGACAGAGTGAGGCGGCTGTTTTAGGAGCGTTTTTTGCCGCCCCAAAAACTTATCTGCCTGAGGCAGCTGCCTCATTCTGCCTCATTATAGAGATGCCCCTGGCAGTAGTGGGATTTGAACCCTGACTAACCTGTTTCCTAAACCACTATGCTATCCTAGAAGTCTGGGTTCTCAAATATGGATCAGGGGATGTCTAAGTAGATGCCCCTGCAGACATCCCTAACAGACACATCCAGGTTTGTGAAAACACGTTGGCACCTGGACATGCCTGAATTTTTTTTCAGACTTTCTGACTTAGGCATCCCAGATTGCACTTGGATGGATCTTCTAAAATTCCTCTCCACATTTTTAAACATATTCAACAATAAAAGGGTTTCGTGAATGAATGGGACCAACAAATAAGTGGTCTCTAGAACAGATTCCAACAAAAAATGTTACTATTAATACACTGACGTGATATATTGGTAGTTGTTACACAGTATCGGATACCCTGAGGAGAAGGCCACTTTGTATGTTAATCTCCTGGTCCAACTAGATTTTATAGGCTTACTATGTTTGCAGTTTTCCCCAAGTGCATATATTTTCATTCATCTTAAAATGCATCTCTTGTTTTTCCTACTGAGTCAGCATCCCATATGAATATAGGCTTAAAAGATTAAGAAGCCTTAGCCATTTTGTAAATGAATGATATTGCTGCAGCAGAAACACCTCTATTGGCTTAAATGATAGCATTCTAATATATCAGTTAATACCCAATCTTCTCATACATCAGCTGATCCTATGTTAGAGGGACTAAGGGAATTTCTATTTTTTATTTTGTAAAACTATTTTAGAAAGCCAAAGAGGGTGAACAGGAGTCCCTTCTGGCTGCAGCCATGTGGCAGGTATTAGTAACTCCGCAGTGTGTAGCTCAGCTTACAGACTTTGAGAGAGAGGCAGGCAGATAGCAAGAGGCAAAGATGCCTGACCTGTTCGGAGATACAGACTACCCAGGAAAACAGGAGGAGAGTGTACTGGAAGCAGAGCTGGAAGAGTTAAACTGACTGGAGGCCAAATACCAAGAATTGCAAAGCCCCCAACCCTATGACAGTAATAACGCAAGTTAATTGTATTATCACAGCAGCACAATTTGGTAAATCTAACCCTATATCTAAACTAAGGATAAAAATACCCTTATTTTGTTTTTTTTATTATAACAAAAGTGCAAAACCTGCATCTGACGAGGACAATTCTTTTAGGTATTCCTGCACGTAAAACAACGTTTATGCACAGAGATGGGGCTTTTGAGAATTGCCCAGCACATAATGTGCATACAGCAAACCCACATGTAAATGCGTAAGCATATCGGGGAGGCATTCCTGGCAATGGGGTTGGGGCAAGGATTGCATTTACATGCAAAATTTTGGCTTTCCAAAAGGTATTTATGCACATGTTCCCACACAAATAGCAGAAATAGCCTAGTGCGTGTGTTTTTCGGTCCATTCTCAAAGAAAAATGTTTCACTTTGGAAACTGCTGCAAGGACTGTGGATTAAACATATCTGCACACTTTACACATATATGCTTTGTTTGAAAGTTGACCCCTTAACCCATATCTGGATGAGTTGCTATTCCTCAATGTTTGGACTAGGACAAAAGCCTATGACAAAAAGAAAAAAAGGGAGGGGTTAATGAAAATGCTGCAGAATAAATTAATTGCCACAGTAGATTTATTCAGCCCGACACAGCTGTGTTTCGGCACGATGTGTTACAGTGGGAGATCATCTCGCATCCAGTGATCACCAGATGCTATGGCTCAGTATTAGAACTAAGGCTGATAAAATCCATTCAAAAGCAAGGGTCTTATGCTTTAGGAAAACTAACTTTGCCAAGATGGGACAATACATCAAAGAGTCGTTAGTGGGATGGGAACAGCTGGGAGATGGTAGAAACATGAAGTCTTATCCCCGAAGGGGCACATCCAGGCCATCTGGGTGCCCACGGGGAAGACGAGCCTGTTGGGACACAATTCTGCACCTGCGGGAGCCAGAAGGTCCCATGGGTGCAGGATCAAGCCCTGGGATGGCCACAGTGATGTCCTTCTCACTGGCCAATCTGCCCACCAGAGTGCTGACCCTTCTAACTCTACCATCTGACTCCCACCAGGGGCAGCTGGGGCCCAGATCGGGCAGCAGGGACCCACCTTGTGCTGCCTGTTTCTCTGGGGGGGTCCTCCCTCAGAGGTGGAATAAGCAGGGCATCCCCCTGGCAATCCCCGGACATACAGGGCCACCACCAGAATCAGCCTTGTACATCTGGGGGTTGGTTCTGCCCACTTTCCACCCTCCATCCCCCACAGCACACATAGCAGCTCTGTACATACAGCAGGGCAGGAGGGGGAATTGATTGAGGGCAGATAGCAGAGCAGGACGTTCCATCGCCTTCCTGGACTGGGCCCAAAATGTGCAAAACTGAAAGAGAATATTTTAAGGGCAACCAATCTTTTTGTTGGAATGGTAAATAAAAGTAAAAGGAAAAAAGAGGCTGCTATAGTTCTCAAAATAAGTAGCTGAAAAGGTGAAGAAAAAGACGGAGGCCTTCATGAAATACAAGAGATCACAGAGAGAGGAAGACAGGCATCTATATTTGAAAAAACTTAGAGAAGATAACAAAGTAGTCAGGAAAGCAAAGATACAAAAAGAAGAAATAGCCAATGCAATAGAACATGGGGATAAGATATTTTTCAGATGTGCTAGTGAGAGGAAGAAGAGCAAAAGTGGTATTGTCAGACTTGAGAGCACAACAAAAGAATATGCAGAAACTGATGAGGATAAGACAGAATTGCTTAACAAATATTTTTCCTCTGTGTTCATAGATGAAGGGCCAGGAGAGGGTCCTCAGGAAACACCCACAAATAAGAATAGAAGCAACAGGGATCTCAAACAGTTTTCAGAAGACTATGTTCATGAGGAACTAGCTAAACTAAAAGTAGACAAGGCCATGGGTCTGGATGGGATACATCCAAAAATACTGAGGGAACTTGGGATGTTCTAGCAGCTCCACTGTCTGACCTTTTCAATGCCTCTTTGGAGTCAGGAGTGGTGCCAGAGGACTGGAGAAAGGCACATGTGGTCCTTTTACACAAAAGTGGATGTAAGGATGACATTGAAAACTACAAGCCAATTAGTCTAACCTCTGTGGTTAGTAAATTATTGGAAAGCCCTCTCAGCCCTCCTGTTCAATTTATATCTCCAGCCAATCTGCAAGATATTCAGAAAATTCGAGATAGGATACCGTATCTATGCAGATGTCATCCTACTATACCGCCCTATAGACATAACGAACCCTACCTATCACAATCTGACAGCATGCATAAAGGATACAGAGAAATGGCTAAACACCAACAACTTGAGCATCAACTTCAAAAAAACTGAAGTGTTATATACCACGAGAAACCAAAATGTTACCCCTCCCCCCCCCCCCCCCGACTCTCACCAACCATGACATTTTCCTGCTACTGAAACATGAAGTAAAATACTTGGGCATCACGCTCGACCAATCCCTCAGCATGATGACACAGATAAAGCAAACAACCAGATCCATATTCTTCAAACTAAGGACCATACAACACCTGAGACCCTTAATCAACACCCATGACTTTAGAGCCGTGGTACAAGCCCTAATCACCCCACACTTTGACTATTGTAACAGTTTATTGCAAGTAACAACCAAAAAGAGTCTAAACCTACTCCAAATGGCACAAAACATGACAGCAAGAATCATATACAAGGCCCAATTAACAGACCACATCACACCCATTTTACATAAACTCCACTGGTTACCACTAGCTAGCAGGATAAAATAAACCATAATGACCACATCCAAGATTAGACAGAACATAGCACCCTCATTCCTCAAAACCCTAATTCACACCCCAACTATCACAAGATCCAGAAGAGGAAGTGCACATAGCACCCTATCAGTCCCCTTGGCATTCCGCAAAACAAAACAGACTACTAGTAATACAGCATTCTCATTTGTAGCTCCCATCCTTTGGAATGCTCTTCCAGACACACTACACTCAATCAAAGACTTGCAAACATTTAAAAAGGAGCTCAAAACCCTGCTCTTCATTGAACACTATGGCAACAGTGATAGTAATAGCAGTTATGTCCCAACTCACAGCCACATACATTGAATCCCTTATACCTCACAGTTACCAATTGAAGTGACTTACAACCATCTAACCTGTGAACGATAATATGACAAATTTGAATTATGTAAACTTTATCTGTACATAACCTGTATATAGTTACATATGTAAATAGTTGCTTTATAGTGTACCATTGTTCTATGTAACTTGTTTGTTCATTGTAAACCACCCTTAGTCTTCAGAAGGGGTAGTATAGAAAAACCTCACAAATAAAATAAATAAAGGCAGTAAAAGAGAGAATAGTGAGGTTTCTGGAGTCCAATGGATTGCAGGATCCGAGGCAGCATGGATTCACCAGAGGCAGGTCTTCTTAGACAGATCTGACTGATTTCTTTGACTGGGTGACCAGGGAGTTGGACCAAGGAAGAGCCCTAGATGTGGTGTATTTAGATTTCAATAAAGCCTTTGACACCATTCCACACAGGCGACTTATAAACAAGCTGAGCACCTTAGAGATTGACCCTAAAGTTACTGATTGGGTTAGAAACTGGTTGAGTGGGAGGTGACAAAGAATAAATGGAGCTCACTCTGAGATGGAGGAGGTTACCAGTGGTGTGCTGCAGGGATCTGTCCTTGGTCCGATTCTTTTTAACATCATTGTTAGTGATATTGCAAATGGGCTGTCGGGTAAGGTTTGCTTGTTTGCGGATGATACCAAAATCTGCAGTAGAGTAGAGTAGGAAGGAGTAGATAACATAAAGAGTGATATAGCTAAGCTTGTAGAATGATCTAGAATTCACAGCTGAAATTTAATGCTAAAAAGCTGCAGGGTCATGCATTTGGGCTGCAAAAATCCAAAGGAGCAGTACAATGTAGGGGGTAAGATACTTCTGTCCACAAACGAAGAGAGGGACCTGGGCGTAACTGTGTCTGATGATCTTAAAGTAGCTAAATAGGTAGAAATAGGTGACTGTGAAAGCCAGAAGGATGCTTGGGTGTATAGGGAGAGGAATGACCAGCAGAAAAAATTAGGTGATAATGCCTCTGTATAAGTCTCTGGTGTGACTTCATTTGGAGTATTGTTTGCACCTTCAAAAGGATATTAGCAGGTTGGAGTCTGTGCAGAGGGTGGCTACTAAAATGGTTAATAGTCTTTGTTACGAAGCATATGAGGATAGGCTTAAAGATCTTAATATGCATACTTTAGAGGAAAGGCAAGATAGGGACAATATGATAGAAACATTTAAATTCCTCTGTGATGGGATCCTTGATTTTGATGTATATGTTCCCCTTATAATTGATGTGGACTTGGTATAATTAATTATACATTTTCCTATTGTATCATTTTAAACTAAATAAAAATAAATAAATAAATACCTCCCTCCGTGGCATAAATGGTGTGGTATCTACTCCATTCCTATGCGGAAATATTTCTTTACGGAAAGAGTGGTAGATGCGTGGAATAGTCTCCCAGTGGAGGTGGTGGACATGAGGAAGTATCTGAATTCAAAAAAGTATGGGTGTTATACACAGAGGATCTCTAAACATAGAAAGAGGACTATTGTAGTTGATATGGAAGGGCAGACTAGATAGGCCATGTGGTCTTTTTCTGCTGTTATGTTTCTAATGGGACAATTATTGCAGTCCAAGGAAAATATGTATAAAACCAGATCATGGTATCAGCAATATTCTTTGCCATGCAGTCTTTTTTCTTATGTTGTCTGGAACAGAAGCCTCCAAAGGTAAAGAAGTATTTCTTAGCAAATTGGATGAAATTGTATATCAAAGATATAGACAACTGCTGTAGCTCTACTGCCTCAGTTCTTAACCCAGTCACTCTAATCAGATATCTAGCATAGCACTGTATATATCTAGCAGCACTTTAGAAATAATAATTAGGAGTGATAGTAGTAATAGTAAGTGGAGAAGATTCAGATCTCTCATGAAAGTCCATTTAGTCCATTTCTTGGTGTGAGCCTGAAGGTCATAGTTGAGTTTCTCCATTGGACTCTAAAAATAATCAAGATGGTTTCCTGAATCAGTCTGCTTATGAAAGGTCACGATTTAGGGGATTTTGGTCATGAATGATTTTTCTGTTCTTGCATATTCCTTATGCAGAGAAAGAGGTGTTCTACCAGAATCTGAGATCTAATTTGGCAATGAAAATAACGGGACCTATACACAGTATTTTGTTGTTGGGTGTGAGTATGCCTTTAAACTCCTACTTAGCAACTCATTAGATCCTTTGTCATAAAACCACTAAAGGATTTAGATCTAGCTTTCTGCCAGAGTCTGGAGAAAGAAGCTGAAGAACCAAAACCTCCTTAAATCAGCTCCAGTAGAATTATCAAAGACCCCCTCACCTCCTTCCTAGACTGCTCTTGCAGCTGGGCCCTCTTGAAGGATAACTCAGAATACCCAGTTACATCTCCTCCTTCCAGGAGCCACTGCTGAAAATCTATAAGTTGAATTTTCACTGCTGGGAGCTACATGATAATCAGAGCCCTTGAGCTAGATGCCTAAGACTTCTGAGATTTCTAAGCAAGAGAGAAAATATCTCAGCTCATGGAGTAGAGACCTCAGCCCACATGCTCTTTCTACTGGCAAACCTTCACTGAGTCTTACACCTCATTGGAATGTGATGTTTCATGTGGCTGCTACATAAATCCAGCTGGTCCAAAGTTCAGACATCAAGGGCCAGTTTCAGGTTATTACTAATGAATATACATGAAAGAGCTTTGCGTACAGTGGAGGTAGTGGGCATGCAAATTCCAAATCCTAGCAAGCATTCCAAATAGGTCCAAGGTCCAGGCTGTTCTTCACAATAAAACAAAACTTTATTCAGTAAGTTGTTCGGAATGGCTCAAACAGAATGCAAAAGACAAAACATCAGGATACAGTTTCATGGTGCATCAACCAAAACAGGCAAATACAGAAATTGTTTTTTCTTACAGGTCTGATGGACTTCAGGATTAGGTAATACGAGTCAGGGGTGTGCATTTGTTAATATGCATTCAGTTTGTCTATGTCTTAAAAATGTTTACCCTGCGTTATATTAAGGCCCATTAATTGACGTAGGTGCATGTACTAAAGTGTGCTGCAGTTAAAGGACGTTTTAGCATATGGTAGCCATTGCCACAAGCTAAATTTCAGGGCTGCGAGTGGGAGCTCCGCCTCATTCCCTGAACCTGCCAATCACACCAAGGCAGCAACGGACTTGCTAACCGCCATTCCAATGGCGATCGGGGCCACAGAGGAGGCAGAGGCCGGCATTGGGGCTATGAGCGGGAGCTCCGCCTCATTCCCTGAACCTGTCAATCACACCAAGGCAGCAACGGACTTGATAACCACCATTCCAACGACAATCGGGACCACGGAGGAAGCAGAGGCCAGCATCGGGGCTGCGAGCGGGAGCTCCGCCTCATTCCCTGAACCTGCCAATCACACCAAGGCAGCAACGGATTTGATAACCGCCATTCCAATGGCGCGGTCGCACCTTGTGGGCCTGCGCCTAAGGGCCCTTTGGCATGACCCTTAGGTGTAAGACCGTTGAGGACCCAGAAAACGGCTGATCTAGGTTGGTTCTGTTTGTTGGTATGTTTTGTGTAGTTAATTGTAATGTAAGGTATGTACTGTATTTCCCTGTGTATGCTTTGATGTATTGATAATGTGATGCATGTTTCCCTTACCTTTGTGTAACTTGTGCTGTATTGACCACTTTGATTGAAAGAAAAAGCGTGATACAAAACTTGTTTAATAAATAAATAAATAAAAACAGTCAGTACACTAAAATTCTTGCACTAACTGCTTAGGGTGTGATGGGGCAGGGTTGGGACGGGTTATAGATGGAGACTGGACATGAACTGATAGCAAAAGCAAAGGCAAAAGAAAAGATGGCTTATGATGTGAAGTGTGGTGAGAACATTTTCAGGTATATTTAGGAGAAAAGGAATATCAGAGGTGGAATTGCAAGACTCAAAAGTGCAGAGGACGGATTTGTGGAAAGTGACATTGAGAAAGCAAAAATGCTAAACAAATATTTCTGTTTTGTTTTCACGAAAGAAATTCCTAAAGAAGGACCACATATGAGTGACAAATATACAAATAGGAATGGAGTAGATACCACACCATATACAGAAGATGATGTGTTTGAACAGCTTACAAAACTGAAAATGGACAAGGCCATAGGACTGGATGGTATACATCCCAGGATACTGAAAGCGCTCAGAGAGGTTCTTGCAGGGCCATTATAGGATGTTTTTAATAGATCCTTGGAGATAGGAGAGGTTCCGAGGGACTGGAGAAGGGCTGATGTGGTACCTCTACACAAAAGTGGTGACAAACTATAGGCCGGTAAGTCTTACCTCTGTGATGAAAAAAGTAAAGGAGGTGATCGTGAAAGAATAGTGGACTTTCTGCAAACCAATGGACTGCATGATCCGAGGCAACATGGTTTTAGCAGGAAAAGATCATGCTAAATAAATCTGATTGAGTTCTTCGACTGGGTGACCAGATAACTAGATCAAGGGCATGAAATGGATGTGATCTACCTAGATTTCAGCAAAGCCTTTGATACCGATCCTCATAGGAGGCTTATCAATAAGCTGAGCAGCCTGGGGATAGGTCTCAAGGTGGTGAATTGGATCAGAAATTGGTTGACTGACAGATGAAAGAAGGTGGTGGTAAATGGAACTCACTCAGAAGAAAGGAAGATGCATATTTATTTAACTACTGTAGGCTTATATACTGCTTTTCTACCAGTCATAGCAGTATACATTCAGGTACTGTATATATATTTTTCCCTTATCCCCAAAGGGCTCAGAATCTATGCTTTTGTACCTGAGGCAACAGAGAGTTAAGTGACTTGCCCAAGGCTACAAGGAGCACCTGAAGGACTGGAAACTCCAGTCATTCCGGCCCAAGGTGCTGTCCTCTAGCAGGATACAAACTCCAGCCCAAGGTAACTTGCCTCCACCACTAGGCCACTCCTCCTTTCCCCAGGACCAATCCCTGAAGGCACACATAGTGGCATGCCTCAGAGATTGGTCCTGTGACCAATACTGTTCAATGTATTTGTGAGTAATACTGCGAAGGACTGAATGGAAAAGTATGCCTTTTTGCAAATGATACAAAAATTTGCAACTAGATACTTCTGAGGGAGTGGGCAACATGAGGAAAGATCTAAAAACACTGGAAAAAATGGTCTAATTCTTGGCAGTTTTGATTTAATGTGAAGAAGTGCAGAGTCATGCACTTGGGATGCAGAAATTCAAAGGAAATGTATGCAATAGGGAGAGAGAGGTTGGTGTGCACGGACCAGGAGAGGGATCTCGGGGTGCTAGTATCTCAGGATCTCAAGATGGCAAAATAATGCGACAAGGTGGTAGCCAAAGCCAGAAAGATGCTTGGCTGCATATAGAGAGAAATAACCAGCAAAAAGGAGGAGATATTAATGCTTCTGTACAAGTCGTTGGTGAGGTCTCACTTGGAGTATTGTGTTCAGTTTTGGAGACCATATCTCATGAAGGACCTAAAAAGACTTTAAATGGTTCAGAGGAAGGCAACTCAAATTATTTGGAGCTTGCATCAGAAGACATATGAGAAGACACTTGAAGACCTAAATATGTATACCCTAGAGGAGAGGAGGGACAGAGGAAATAGGATACAGACTTTTAAATACTTAAAGGGTATCAATGAACAAGCAAACCTTTTTCAAAGGAGGGGAAGCTGTAAAACTAGAGGGCATACAATGAAGCTGCAAGGAGGTAAACTTAAAAGCAACACCAGGAAATACTTTTTCACTGAAAGAGTGGTGGATGCTTGGAATGCCCTCCTGATGGAGGTGGTGGAGACAAATACAGTGACTGAATTCAAAATGGCATGGAACAGACACAGTGGATCCCTCTATAGCAAGAAGATGACATCAAAGCAAACTTAAATATCTTTTCATAGAGCAGCAGGTACAGCCCTAAGCACAGGCATGGGGGGAGGGGTGTGTGCCCTGCACGGAGCTGCAGTTACAACCTCTCTAGCCACCTTACTGGGCAGATAAGATGGACTATACTGGTCTTTATATGCTGTCATATACTATGTTACTATTATGGTTAGCACATGGTAATTATCACTTGCTGTTATTGTGGATACACCTCACACCTCCTCAAGAGTAGCCATTAAGTGCGGCCGCATTAATTAAGAATGAAGTCAATGCATGGTATGGAATTTTCCTGCAGGGGACATGCTGGCCACCCCCAATAGTTCATGCACAGCCTTTACATTTACCGTGTGTTAATTTCTGCTATTATTCTTTATTTGTGAGATTTGATATACCGCCCTTGCCGGAGCGTCAGGGCGGTGTATAATAAAACAATATATTGCCTACAGGAAAAATTGAAGGAAGAAAGGAACGCCAGCGGTAGACAGGAAAGGAAAGAGAAAGAAAAAGAAAAAGCATAGCAAAACAAAGTGGGGGGGAGGGTTTGACATGGGGGACATGGGTATAAGGCCGGGAGAGAGTAGTCGCTAATTGAATAGATGAGGGTATTCCTAAGTTACTGGTGTCTGAGGGCTTGGTGGGGGAGGGTCAGACAAGGGAGGGCCAGAGCCATCAGCGAGTGGAGGAAGATCATAAGCCTGACAGAATAGGTGTGTTTTAAGAAGCACTTTGAAATGTGGAAAGGATATTTCGATGCGAAGGGAGTGCGGGAGCGAATTCCACAAAGCGGGACTGAGAAAGAAGAAGGCAGAGTGACGGGTGAGCTCGAGGTGGGCCTGGGAGGGAGAAGGGAGGAAGAGACGGCTGCCGTGTGCAGAGCGGAGGAGAAGAGGGACTGGTTGGAGGTGAATGATATCAGCCAGATATTGTGGAGTGCTGGTGTGTAGGACTTTATGGGTGATAGTAAGGAGTTTGTAGACAAATCTGACTTTAATTGGGAGCCAATGCAGGGAAAAAAGAGAGGGAGTGATATGGGTGGTAACAGGGGAATAGGTGATTAAGCGAGTGGCAGTATTTTGGACTAATTGGAGGCGACGTAATTGGCAGCGGGGAAAACCAGCGAAGACAGAATTACAGTAATCTAAACGGGTGATCACAAGGGACAAGACAAGAGTAGTGATAGCAGTAGAAGAAAGGAAAGAGTAGTTACTCACTTGTAACAGGTGTTCTCCAGGAGCAGCAGGAATCAGTCCTCACATATGGGTGACGTTGGCACCGACGGAGCCCCCGTGCAGAGCATTTCCCCAGCTTCCAAAGAAAGCCTTTGGGAATGCAGCGCGCCTGCGCGGTCCCCTTCCCGCCCAAGGGTGCCATCTTGCTCAGTCTGATGACATAGCTAAAAGACAGCAAAAAATCAAAATGAATGATATGACTGCAACTCCAGGGGAGGAGGGAGGGTTGTGAGGACTGATTCTTGCTGCTCCTGGAGAACACCTGTTACAGGTGAGTAACTACTCTTTCTCCAGGACCAAGCAGGAAGTCAGTCCTCACATATGGGACTCCCCAGCTCTAGGCTACCGGGAACACAAAGCTGAAAAAATGTCTCCCTCTCCCTCAGCATCCGTGATAAGAATATCCTCTGAGAATGCCCCCATACGGTACTCCAACACAAGGGCCCGAGGGTAGGAGTTGCCTAAACCTCAAAGAGAATATGGAGTACCGCCTGTCCGAAAACACTGGCCCTCCGGGACTCTCTCTCCAGGCAGTAATGGGCTGCAAAAGTCTGGCTTGAAGACTAAGTTGCGGCCCGGCAGATGTCTGCCAACGGAACAGAGCGGAGATGAGCTACTGACGCGGCTTTTGCCCTGACATGGTGGGCCGTGACTCGACCATTCAAGGGGAGGTCGGCTGCCTTATATGCCCAGGCGATACAATCTGCTACCCAAGTGGACAATGTACGCTTGGAGACAGGTAACCCCATCTTATTAGGGTCAAAGGAGACAAAGAGCTGAGTAGCCCTTCGATGCCCCCACGTACGTTCTATGTAAAAAGACAACGCCTCTTACAGTCCAGGGTATGCAAGACTGCTTCAGCCCGGCTGGCATGCGGCCTGGGAAAAAAAGGTCGGAAGAACCACCTCCTGATTGAGGTGAAAAGAGGAGACCACTTTTGGAAGGAACTTCGGATGGGTCCGTAGGACCACCCTGTTCCTATAGAACCGTGTGTACAGTCTATCAGAAACCAGAGCTTGTAGTTCACTCACATGTCTGGCTGAGGTAAGAGCCACCAGGAAGAGCACTTTCCAAGAGAGAAAGCGCAAATGGCAAGTAGCCATCGGCTCAAACGGTGGGCGAGTAAGTTGTTGCAAGACCACGTTCATATCCCACTCAGTCGCCGGTGGATGAACCGTAGGCTTGAGAAGAAGCAGACCTCTGAGAAATCTGGACACCAAGGGCTGAACCGACAGAGACTGCCCTTCCCTCGGTGAGTGGTGCGCTGACAAAGCACTGAGATGGACCCGAACAGAGTTAGACTTAAGGCCTAGGTCTGAAAGGTGAAGGAGATACTGCAGTACCTACTGGCACAGGGCAAGAGAAAGGTCTTCATTGTGCTGAGTACACCATACCGTAAACCTACGCCACTTGAGGGCATAGGATTTTCTGGTGGATTGCCTCCTAGAGGCCAATACCACTTCCTCAACCTCCTTAGGTAGAAGTAAGGGAGCTAGAACTACCCTTTCAGCAGCCAAGCCATCAAATTGAGGGACCTGAGATTGGGGTGCAGAAGGGAACCCTGCTCTTGAGACAGGAGATCGTGCTGCAACCCCAGAGGGAACGGAGTTTCCACTGCCAACTGCAGTAGAAGTGGAAACTACGGCTGCCTCGGCCATCTGGGGGCTACCAGAATCACCGAGGCCTTGTCCTGGAGAATCTTGAACAGAGTTCGGGCCTCCAGGGGCGTGGGAGGAAAAGCATACAGGAGGCCCGTAGACCAAGAGATCAGAAAAGCATCTGCTGCCATCCTCAGGGGATGCGGCTGTCTGGAGCAGAACCTGGGCAGCTGACAGTTCAGTGGACTGGCAAAGAGATCGATGGATGGAAGTCCCCAGCGGAGGAAGATCTGCTGGACCACCAATGGATTCAACTGCCATTCGTGAGGCTGGAGAATCCTGCTTAGCTTGTCTGCCAGGAAGTTTTTTTGACCCAGTAGATAAACCGCTTTGAGAAACATATCCTGCCTGACCGCAAAGGAGCTGCTCCCTTGCTTGTTCACATAGAACATTGCCACCTGATTGTCCGTCTGAACGAGGACAGACTGGTGAGAGAGGGCATGAGAAAATGTTTGCAGAGCTAAGTGGATTGCTCACAGCTCCAAAAGATTGATTTGCTGTGTGGCATCTCGAGGAGACCACAGGCCTTGAGCGCACATGCCCTGGCAATGTGCACCCCAGCCCTTTAAGGAAGCATCGGTCGTCAGCTCCCTTGTGTGTGCTGGAACCTGAAAAGGTACCCCCCTGAGAAGATTCTGGAGATGTAACCACCACTGTAAGGAGCCCAAAAGTCGTTTGGACACCTTTACTCTGTCTCGGAGGTCACCTATGCCTTGCGTCCACTGATCTCTGAGGCACCATTGAGCAGCCCGCATGTGCAGACGGGCATTCGGAGTCACATGTACAGTGGATGATATGTGGCCCAGGAGTCTCAGATAGTGCCTGGCGGAAACATGAGAATTGCTGTGGAATTGGTTTAATGAGGATGTGAGTATAAGCATCCTTCAGGTCTAAGGAGCATAGCCTGTCTCCCTGCTGGAGATAGGGCAGCAGTATCCCAAGGATAAACATCTTGAACTTTTCCCTCTCCAGAAACCTGTTTAGGTTTCACAAGTCTAGGATAGGCCTGAGGCCTTCCTGTCCGTTTTGGTACCAGGAAGTACCTGGAGTAGAAGCCTCGCCCTTTAAGGTGGTGAGGCACCGGTTCCACCGCCTGTTCCTTTAGAAGACTTGCCAACTCCTGAAGAAGGAGGTTCCTGTGTAGAGGGAGTCTTGCCATCTCCCCTGGATAGTAGGAGGGGGGGTAGCTGGTGGGAATGGAACATATAGCCCTTCTGGACTATGCTCAGTACCCAGGTATCCCCTGTGATGGCTGGCCACCTGTAGGCGTACAGGGTCAGCTGACCCCCTGTGCTGAGTGGGGCCACTGGCGGAGGACAGACTATACTGTGGAAGTCAAAACCCCACTCCCTGCTGTGCAGGAGCTGGAGCTGGCGGCTTGGGGGTCTTCTGCCTACGGGGCCCATGCCCCTGCCCCTTGGCCTGCTGGCCCTGTTGGGGAGCTGAAGAGGCCTGATACTGAGGGTAGGTTTTGTAGGCAGCACCTTTCCTCGGGAAAAAGGGCTTCTTTCCCGAGCCCTTCTTTTTTTGAGAAGGGGCAGGTCTTTCTGGACAGCCTTGTCCTGGTGAGAGTCTCAGTCTCAATTTCTGCAGCCTTTTCAGTCATGGGCTTACCGAATAGGTTGTCACCTCGGCACGGGACATCGACCAACTTGTCCTGCACCCATGACTCCAGGTCCGATGACTGTAGCCAGGCCTGACGGCGTGCACCGATGCCAGCCGTGGCTAACCAGGCCAAAGCCTCGAAGCCATCATAGGCTGCTCGAGAGATAAACTTCGAGCACTCTCGGATCCCTGTAGACAAGGCTTTGAACCTCTGCAAGGGTTCCTCAGAGAGACCAGCTGAGAACCGGGCAATCTCCTTTGCTAGGTCCCATAAGTACATGCCCATGTACAGCTGGTAAGTGTGGACACGGCAAGATAGCATAGAGCCCTGGAAGCACTTTCTACCGAGGGCATCCAGGTTCTGGGCCTCCCGGCCAGGAGGCACCAAGGAGTGCATCTTCTGACTCTTCAGGCGGTGCATGGCCCATTCCACAACCATGGAGTTGTGCGGTAGCTGCGCCTTTTGTAAACCAGGGCTCTTACGGACCCGATAAATGGAATCGACCCATTTGCTAAGAACCGGCGCCGAGGCCAGTGCCTCCCACATATGGAAGAGCAGCCGTTCCAGCATCGGAGGAACTGGTACAGTAAAGGCTTCCTTCGGAGGAAAATCATACTGGAGGGCATCGAGCTCCTCGGCTCGAGGCTCCTCCTCGGCGTCCGCAGGGAATGCCAAAGCCTTGGCCATGTCCCTCATGAAGTTCGAGAACCGGGTATCCTCCAGGGGGGGGGACCATCTCCGAGGCTCGGACTCCAGGGAGTCCAAAGGGACGCACCGGGTCCTAAAGGTGTCAGGAGACTCCTCGTCCTCCGTCTTCCATGCCGACTCCTCCTCCGAGGAGTCGAGCGGCTCTGGCCGTGTGGGCCTCGTTGCCACCCGCCCCGACATCAAGGGCACTGGCGTCGATGACCTCGGCCCCGCACAGGAGGTCGAGGGAGACCTCGGCCGAGGATCGTCTCCAGACTTGATGGACTCAATGATCAGCTCGGCCTCCAGGGTCGACTTAGATGTCGAGGTCCCGGTGGTCGGGGCAGATGCACCGGTCAGACCGGCGATCAGTACCCGCTGCTGTTCCATTAAGGCAGCCAAGCTGCTCTCCAAGGCCGTCAGCCTGAGTCCTAGCTCAGGAGACTCAGCAGCCCCCGACTCGGGCCCCGATGGCATCAGGCCCAACGTCGGTTCTCCCGGAGGAGATTCCACAAGGACAACAGAACTTACATGACTCGGGGACTCCGGCTCCAGGCGAGGAAGTTTGGACGGTCTCTCCGACTCCGAGAGCCCAGGGCAGCGGTCAGGGCAACGCGACCTGGCCCTCGAGTACCCAGGGGCTTCCACTGATGCCGCCCTCACGAGCTTCTTCTTCCTTTTGTGCTCCCGGGTGGGAGACCCCCTCTCAGAGGAACCACGACGGCGCTCGGGGTCAGACTCCTGAGATTCCCTTTCACATTGATGCTGACGGCTCCGAAATGCCTTCGACATTTTGCCGCACGGGCCACAGACCAGCGGGTCATGGTCGGGCCCGAGGCATCGGAGGCAGCAGTCATGTGTGTCAGTGAGAGACATAAGTTTCTTGCACCAGTCACACTTTTTGAACCCGCTGGCAGCCATCGGAGGAAAAAGGGCCCCTGCAAGGTCAAAAGACCAGTGAAAATAACAGAAAAAGCTCGAACGCTAGTCACAAAGGACAAAAAACGAAAAAGAAGTTTCGGACTCGATACCGGTGTACTGAGCCCAGGCGGGATGGGAAACCGGCATCGAACCAGATAAAGAAACGCGAAAATAGTAGAAAAAAATCTACTTTTCCCGGGTGACACGAATTACGTCCGTTGGGCTCTGTGGAAAAGAAAGATTGAGCAAGATGGCACCCTTGGGCGGGAAGGGGACCGCGCAGGTGCGCTGCATTCCCAAAGGCTTTCTTTGAAAGCTGGGGAAATGCTCTGCACAGGGGCTCCATCGGCGCCAACGTCACCCATATGTGAGGACTGACTTCCTGCTTGGTCCTGGAGAATGGCCGAATAGATCTGATTCTACGGAGATGGAAAAAGGAGGTGCACATCACAGAAGAAATGTGCTTGTGAAAAGAAAGAGAGGAGTCCAAAGTAATGCCCAAGTACCGAAGGGTGGAAACAAGGGGAATAGGATGGTCAGATATAATAGGGGATAAATTGGGAGGAAGGTTACAAAAGGAAAACCAGATGGCAGAAGACTTGGACGGATTGACATTAACACATAAGTGCAAACATGCTGGCTGTGGCATGTGAAAAACTATATATATATTTTTTTCCCATGGAGTGCAGGAGTGGCCTAGTGGTTAGAGCAACAGCTTTATAACCAAGTGATCATGGTTTAATTCCTACTTGCACTCCTTGTGACCTAGGGCAAGTCACATTACCCTCCACTGCTTTGTAAGAAAAGGTCCAGCAATCTACTTCAGGTCATACCTTGCGAAGAAAACCCAGGGGCTGCTGTGTCACCAGGAGTCAGCATTGACTTGATGGCAATGACATAGCAGCAATGACTGTAGATATAAGTGGGCCAGCTGTCCATATAAAGGCACATTTCGGAGAGCATGTGGAGATTGGAATTGAGACATTGAGGTTGAACTAGAAACATGATGGCAGAAAACGACCACATGGCCTATCTAGTCTGCCCTTCCATATCAACTACAATAGTCCCCTTTTTACCTTTAGAGATCCTCTGTGTTTGTCCCAGGCTTTTGTTGAATTCAGATACTGTTCTCGTGTCCACCGCCTGCACTGGTATTTCAGAACGGTTCTACTAAAGGTGGCACTCTGTAGGAATGCACGTAGACTGACATCCAGCCATTTTACAAATTTACATGTCGGAAGCATCAACGGGGAAAACCCCGCAACTTACGTGTGTAAGTGAAAGCATTTCACAACTTCCACGTGCATGGGAGCCATTTCACAAGCTTAGATATGATGAAACTGCTAGTTAACTACAGGGGATGCTAGCTTTAACCCCTTAATCCCTCCTGTACAGGGCAGGTGAAACACACACGTTTTAAAAACCCACACATGCCAGGGAGTAGGCAGAAATCCTGAAGAGGAGACTTTTTGGCTTATATGTACATACCCTATACCAGTCGTCCTGCATCCCCTAGGCCAGTTAGGTTTTTAGGCTATCCACAATGAATATGCATGAGCTAGATATGCATACAATGGAGCAAAACATTCAAATCTATCTCATGCATATTCATTGTGGATATCCTAAAAACCCAACTGGCCTAGGGGATACTGGAGGACTGGGCTGAGAATCACTGCCCCATATGAAATGGAGAATACATGTATAGATGTTTGTCCTGTCTAGATCTTGCCTGGGATACACAAGGAGCAAAAGTGAGTGATGAACACAGGTGCTTTATTAAACCCCAACGCGTTTCGGCAAACGCCTTCTTCAGGGGAAATAGCAGCTTGTGTATCCTTGGCTGGTTTTGCAAGAGCGATCTTGCTCTTTCTTGTGTCTGACCTAGATCTTGCCTGGGCCATGCCCCAAACACACCCCCTTGAAAATTCCACGTATTAAGGATATCCATGTACATAATAGACCCTTTCTAAAATGACTATTGACACATAGATGTGAATTACACATGTATATGCCTGATTACACATGTGTATATTGTGAATAGGTACTCTAAAGTAACTCTCCGAACAACAATAATTTTATAAAGGATTTTCCATATATATAACAGTATGTATGTGTAAAGGTAATTTTATAATTTACTTTACACAAATACATGTGGTATACAGTAATTAGGCGCATGCTTGTATGCAACTTTAGAGTATTGGTGTTTGGGTAGAGTATAGCATCATGATTTATGAAAGTATTTTATGCACTAAAATTTATGCCTGCTCCAAGCTAGCCACTGTTTTTGCAGGATTGGTGTTAGTATTTTATTGAACTTAACCTCCCTCCCCCATTTACTTTGTTGTCTAGGCATATCTGGGGGGCTCACATGTTTTCAGGTTTTCTGCTCTTTCCCATTGGGACAAACCTGGCATGGGCATCTGTAGGGGGAGAAGGATTAACCTCTTCAAGGCCCTGACTGCTCTGCTCACTCCTTGGACATGTGAATTGTGTTCCAAACAGAAAATCTTTAATCCTGGTGTTGATACATTTCATCCATTCTAGTAGCAGCGAACAACTCCACATCACAGCTTTAAAGTTCACATCCCTCTTCTTCCTAATTCTGAGGAATTTTTACCCTATCACAGCCAGGGCCAGCGTAAGGAGATAAGCCGCCCTAGGCAAAGCTCATCTCTTGTGTCCTAACACCCTGCAACGCCCATTACCACCACTGCTTCCCCTCTCTGGGATGCACAGTGGCAGCAATGGGCACAAACAGCCCCACCATGCTTCTATTTAAACTTCTGTGCCATGGAGCTGTTTGTTTCCAACCCCTTGGACCACCCAATGCTGGTTTCCTGTTTGGCACTGGGAGGGGCTATTTACGGCCATTGCCACTGCTGTAAGTCCCAAGAGGAGCAATAGCAGGAGCCCCTGAAGGCCCAGCGCTCTAGACAGCCATCTAATTTGCTTAATGATAGCACCGACACAGCAGATCTCCTCTCCCTGGGCAGTACCTGTTTGCTTTCAGAGGCCTTAAACTCTATCTTGGCTCCTCAGCTACTCCTTCAGGAAACTCCTGGATTTTGTTCTTAGTCACCTTCAGCAATAGAGCAACTGGTTCTTCAGTGTCTTCTCTACTAGTTCCTTCCCCCCTTCTGTTTCTCCAGCACACTACTCTCTTACTGCTTACTTCTGTTTATCACCCATCTGCCCTATTGATGAGAGGCGGACATTGGGAAGAGGCCATTGCTCCTTCTCCTTGACACAGCAGAACAAGACTAGATGTCCAGCTCCTTCCATTGCACATTCCCACTGACTCGAATCTCCTTGCAAAACCACTGACCAATCCTCAAACTATACCATTTTGGTTTATCTGTTATATTAAGATTTGATATATCACCTTTCACCAAACACACCAAAGCAGCATATAAAAACAGACATCTACCGGAAATCACCAGACAACACAGATTCAGGAAATAAAAGGTGAGAATGTGTTAAAGAATATCCATGCCAGCCAGAGATCACCATAGGCAATTTGCCAACAAATTACAGAATGTAAATGCTTGAGATAAAAAGAAAATTGTTAGAGCTATGCTAAATTTTCAATGAGAAGATTCTAAATAAGAACATAAGAACACAAGAAATGCCATACTGGGTCAGACCAAGGTCCACCAAGCCCAGTATTTTGTTTCCAACAGTAGCCAATCCAGGTCACAAGTACCTAGCAGGTTCCCCATAAGACACACAGGTTCCACAATGCTTCTACTGGGGCAAGTAGCGGATTTCCCGGGTCCTTTTTAATAATGGTTTATGGACCTTTCCTCCAGGAACTTATCCAAACCTTCTTTAAATCCAGCTACACTAACAGCTTTTATTACATCTTCTGGTAACGAATTCCACAGTTTGATTAAGTGTTGAGTAAAAAAATATTTTCTCTTATTAATCTTAATTGGGTTACACTGTAGCTTCATTGCATGTCTCCTAGTCTTTCTACTTTTTGATGGCGTAAACAATCAATCTAGGTTTACAGGTTCCACTCCTTTCATTAATTTATAGACCTCTATCATATCTTCCCTCAGCCATTTTTTTCCAGGTTGAAGAGTCCTAACCTTTTCAACCTTTCCTCATAGGGGTATCCTTCCATCCCATTTACCATTTTGGTGGCTCTTCTCTGTAGCTTTTCTAATTCTGCTATATCCTTTTTAAGATACGATGACCAGGATTGCACATAACATTCAAGGTATGATCTCACCTTGGAAAACAGAGGCATTATAATATCCTTAGTTTTATTCTCAATTCCTTTCCTTATGATTCCTGGCATTCTATTTGCCTTCTTGGCCGCCACTGAATACTGGGCGGAAGGTTTCAACATATTGTCCATGATGGCATTGAATAATTTTGTTTCATCTGTAAATTTGATTACCTCACTTGTTATTCCCATTTCCAGGTCATTTACAAACATGTTAAAAAGCAGCAGACCCAGAACAGATCCCTGGGATACTCCACTAGTCACCCTTCTGCATTGGGAAAATTGGCCATTTAGACCTAACCTCTGCTTTCTATCTTTTAACCAGTTCCTGATCCACAATAGTGCACTGCCTCCTATCCCATGACTTTTTATTTTCACCAAGAGTCTGTCATGAGGGACCTTGTCAAAGGCTTTCTGAAAATCCAGATACATTATATTGACCAGTTCATCTTTGTCTACCTGTTTATTCACACCTTCAAAAAATATAACAGATTAGTAGAACAAGACCTTTCTTGGCTAAAGTCATATTGGCTTTCTCCCATTAAACCATGACTATCTAACACAGGGGTTCTCAACCCAGTCCTTGGGACCCACCTAGCCAGTCAGGTTTTTAGGATAACTACAATGAATATGCATGGAGAGATTTGCATATAATGGAGGCAGTGTATGCATATCTATCTCATACATATTTATTGTGGTTATCCTGAAAACCCGACTGGCTAGGTGGGTCTTGAGGACTGGGTTGAGAACCCCTGATCTAACATGTTCAGTAATTTTGTTCTTTATAATGTTTTTTTTACCATTTTGCCCACATTTTATCATAGTTTCCCTTTTGAAAGTTAAAAAGTAGTACTATAGATTTCCATTCTATCCTTTATCCATTTATTAAATCAAACACAATCATGCTATGATCACTATTGCCAACTGGCCCAATACCCTTACCAGATCTTGTGTCCCACTAAAGACTATTTATTCATTTATTTACATTCTCTTATATACCGTGCTATTCTGCATCAGTGTGGTTTACATTGAACAAACTGAAATTACATTGAACAGGGCATTATAACTTGGAGATAACTATTTTACAGGGAACATGGGCTATGGAGGGTTAAGTGGCTTGCCCAAGACCACAAGGAGCACCTGTGGGACTAGAAACCCCAGTCCTTCCGGCCCAAGGTTGCTGTCCTCTAGTGGGATTTGAACCCCTGACTTTCTGGCCTGAAGTACCTTGCCCCAACCACTAGGCTACTCCTCCACTCCAAAATGGCTTCCCCTCTTGTTGATTCATAAACCAGCTGCTCAATGAAGCAGTCATTTCTTTCATCTAGAAACTATCTCCCTAGCATATCCTTCCATGACACTGACCCAGTCGATACAGAGGTATTTGAAATCACCCATTATTATTACTGTGTTGTAACGTTTGTTAGCTTCCCTGATTTCTTTGAGCATTACATCATCCATTTGGTCATTGCGGCCAGGCAGTTGATAGTACACTACAACTGCCATCGCCTTTCCCCTTTTTACATGGAATTTCGATCCATAGAGATTCTGCAGTGTATTTTCTTTCCTGCAAAACTTTAATCATCTGTAACTCAACTCCATCTCTAACATGCAGTGTAACGCCTCCACTAATTTGATCTACTCTTTTACTGCAATATAATTTGTACCTAGGTATCACAGTGTCCCATTGGTTGTCCTCCTTCCACCAGGTCTTCGAAATACCAACCATATTTAACCTCTCATTTAGTGCTATATATTCTAACTCTCCCATACTATTTTTTAGACTTTGAGAATTTGCATACAAGCATTTTAGAGGTTGTATTTTACTCATATTAATCTAGTTATTGGTAGACAGGGGTAATTCACAGTCTTTAAGCTCTGTCTGCTCTGTACTTAAAGGCATTTGAGTTATTTTTGTCTTTATTGGAACCTCTGTTGCTATGCCCTAACTTCAGTCTTTTGCTAGTATCCTTCAAGGATACATCCTTCCGAACCATGCACTCTTAGGTGACTCGTATTTCTCCTATAGTTTAAAAGTTATTCTCTCTCTTTTTTAAAGGCCAGCAGCCTGGTTCCATCCCAGTTAAGGTGCAGCCTGTCCCTTCAGAAAAGCATCTCCTTTCCCCAGAATGTTGCCCAGTTCCTAACAAATCCAAAACCCTCTTCCTTGCACCATCATCTCATCCACGCATTGAGACTCCAGAGTTCTGCCTGCCTTTTGGGTCCTGCACATGGAATGGGAAGCATTTTAGAGAATGCTACCCTGAAAGTTCTGGATTTCAACTTCCTACCTAAAAGCCTAAATTTGGCCTCCAGAACCTCTGCCCCCACCCCCTCCCCCCCCCCCCCCGCACTTTCATATGTCATTGGTACCAAAATGTACCAAGATATCAGACTCCTCCCCAGCACTATCTAAAACCTTGTCTAGGTGGCGTGTGAGGTCTACTACCTTCGCACCAGGCAATCATTTTACCAGGTGATCCTCATGAGCACCAGCCACTCAATTATCAACATGTCTAATGATCAAATCACCAACTGGAGAAACTCTGGTGTGAGAGGGTTTTACATCACCTGGAAAACAGGTCCTAGCTACAGGATCACTTCCTGCTACTTCAAGTTGATGCTCTCCTGTCATGTGACCTCTTTTCTCCATGGCAATAGGAAGGCTGTGAGACTGGAGGTGGGACTTCAGTACGGCCCCTCTGTCTTCCTTATGTCCTCCAAGTCTGCTACTCTATCCTCCGGAGATCAGACATTCCCTGAGAGCAAAGAGCTCCTTGCACCTAGTACACATGTAAGACCCCTCACCAACTGGGAGAAAATCATACATGTGACACGCAATGCAAAAGACTGGAAAGCCCCTATCTCACTGCTGAACTGCTGTCTCCATCCTAGTTTTTAGTTTTGTTTAGGTATTTAAGTTGTTTACTTAAGTTTGCTGGGAATACTTATACTAATACAACTATACCTAAGATATTTAATGGACTTGGTTCACCACAAGATTAATTAATCTCAGGTCCTTAATTGATCTATTCCTGATTAGGAAAACTAACCACACCTGAAAGTGAATATGAGCACCTCCTTTCCTTTAATAGGTTTAAGACCCTATAAGATTATCCCTGGGGTGGGTGGGAGTTGGGGTAGGGAGGGAAATCTATTACAGTGGTTTGCAGCCTGTGGACCACAGACCCCTGACAATTCATAAGACACAAAAGAAAATAGAGAGAATGACTGGTTAAGAGTGGCTGATGGGAAGAAACAGAAGGGAACTGGCAGGGGGAGAGTGGGAGAAAGTGACAGACTGATGGAGGCTGGCTCGAGGGAGCGAGAGAAAAGGGGAGAGAGATTAAGAGCACTAGTAGGGGACAAGCTTAACACTGAGAGGAGGGGTCTGGAAAGAGTGGTGGGAATGAACTTGGAGTCCCTGAGCATTTTGGAGGTTAATAAGGGATCCACACAACCAAAAAGGTTGGGAACCTCTGCTCTATAATGAGAGTACCACATAGGAGAATGCAGAGTAATGAGTCATTTCCAAATGAATGGTAACAGATAAGGAAATCATGAGGGGATTAGCATGCTGTGAGCACAAAGCACAAGAGGAACAGCATACAGTCAAGCAATTTGCTAAATTCTGAGGGTTTTCCACATAAAAGGCCTTGGAAGCAGTGTGTACATTCCATCAAGCAGCTCCCAGAGGCCCATGCATCCCAGGGATCCTGCACTGCGGTGGTGAGTCAGAGCTTAGCAAGAAACTTACTTTGAATGAAGTTTACCGTGCTTCCTCCTATGTAACTGGACTTCAGCCCAGCAGCAGGAAGTGATGGCTGCTGGGCAAGAAAAGTATTACTTTGAAACAGAAATGGAAGGCGACACAGCAAAATTTTGCTTGGGGCCTTCCATTAGAACTTACACCACTGCTTGAAAGAAATTAGTAAAATCTTAAACTTAAGTCTGTTGAGAAACTGGTAGCCAATACTGCAGTGCTAAATGGGGTACAATTAATGTCAAGAATTATCCTGACCTGAAGAAGGTTTTACCTTAGAAAGCTAGTCTACAAATGTATTAAGTTAGTCCAATAACAAGGTATTACCTTATTTACCTTTTTATTTAACTATGAGAATTATAAATAGAGCTTATTGGCAGTGTTCTGAATGATTTCATCTAATTTCATTTATTCTATTTATCTCGCATCTATCAGAGTATTACTAAGCAAGTTACATAAAAACATAACAAATATCTTAACAAAACAAAACTTACAAGCAAAAGTCCTCAGATAAACATCTATCCCCATTAAAATAATATTCATAATACACTCAGAATGAAATCCCCACCCATATCAACATCTAGACAACAACACTGACCCTTTCCAAATTACAACTCTGTTGTGGAAAAATATATGTTTTAATAATTTTCTGAATCTCAAATAGTCAGTATACTGACAACCATGGAGCATTGTTCCAATTAACAGGGGGCACAACTGAAAATGCCCTTGCTCTTGTACTGACCTTTCGGGCAACAAGACCGCTGGAAAAGAATAGAAGATCTTGCTGGCTTGAATGAAGAGAACAAGGCAGCTCATATCTTTTTAACAATACTGATTATTCAGTTGGAAACTCAGCATGTAACATCTATGTACAATACACAAACACTTAAACAGCAGCATAATGAAAGATTCAATAAGACAACTGGGCAAACAAAGGTAAAAAATATTATAATCATCAAGATATGGCATTATGGTCAGCTGTACCACTATCCAGATGCCTTCGTCCCCATGATATCATTTTAACCATGTAATCAATCAAAAGTTAAAGAAGGTGACATGAACAACCTTCAATATCTGTGACCTTATTTACAACTTGCATCTACTATAACTTGTAAATAACAACATTTTTTGTACTGGTATATCATGACCATCAATCACAAGGGAAGAAATATTCACTTCCACATTAGGGTGGCTAGGACCAGGACTTCTGTATTTTATAATTAATATTTGAACCATTTGATTGTAGCCAAGCCAAAATCAGACCAACATGTAATACCAGATTTCTTTCCATAACATTTTCACCCAAAGAAAAAGGGAGAAAGAATAGAATGTCATTAATATAAATTCAAAATAAAATTCCCATCTGCCATAAAACTTTGCAAAAGGGAGGCAAATAGATGTTAGATAACATACAGAGGTGTGAAAAAGTCTTGCATAGGTAGTGCCAAATTGGCAGTTTTTAGTTGTTTGGATCACAGGTACAAAATGCATTACGATTTACAACCCCTTCTGCATGCCATTTTCTTCCCTTTTGTCTTTTGTACAAATCTGACAAATTTGCCATGACTTGACTGTTCTTTTATGACTGTTTAATACCCATGTTTGTTTGAAAGATGCAATGTGTGCCCAAAACATTGTTGTATGTATGTGTATGTTCTGTGTATGTTGGCAGTGCGCAAGTTGTTTTCTTCTTCATTTCATTAGGTAGCCCTTGAAAGGGCTGTTTTTTGTCATTGGCCATTAGTACTCGATGGGCCAGCCCTTGCTCTCTCTCACCAGATAACATCTCTCTGGGATGGAGTACACCAATTTGACGAAGTGTTCTCACATTATGATGGGATTTCAGGCTGCAGTCAGTGACACGATCAGCTCTCATTTGGTCCACGTCTGCTTCTTGGCGATCTCAAATGATACCTTGTACCAAAAATTTTCAATCGGGTTGAGATCGGGTGATTGAACTGGCCAGTCAATGGTCTGAACTCTGGTTTTTTCTTCCAGTTGGCAACAGTTTTTACTTGGTGGCAAGGTGCATTGTCATCCTGGAAGAAATATCTTCCAGGAAGCAGTTGCTCAGCTGAATTCCTATATATTTCACTGCATTCACCATCCCGTCAACAATATGCAGTCTTCCAACACCACTGGCTGCCATGCACCCCCAGATTATGATCTTGGTTGGATGCTTCACAGAGATATTCAAGCACTCTGGTTTGTACTCTTCATGAGGTAACCTCCTCACATAGGTTTTGCCCTGGTTACCCAGAATGCAGAATGTGCTTTTGTCGCTGAACAGAACTTTCTCCCAGTCATCCTCGCTCAATTTTGAGTACTTGGATGCCCACTCAATGTGTCTCTTCCTTTGTTAGTAGCGGCTTCCTCTGTACCTTATAGCCCCTCAACCCATACTCCTAGCATAGTCTCCTCACAGTGGAAGTGCAAACTACAGTGGAACACTTCTCCTTCCATTCTTGCAGAAGCTCAGAGGAGATTAGGTAGCGGTTGCCAAGAAATGTCATTATCAAGGCCCTGTCATTCCTCTTGGTTGACTTTCTAGGCTGACCGCTACAATGTTTGTCCTGCTTCTGCAGAATGCAGACAACCGTGCTCTGATTACAGCCAATGTTTGCTGCAATCTGCGGGCTGAAATATCCCTCGTCATGCAAAACTACCACCTTGACCCTGTCCTCCATTGACAGAAAACGCGCCCTCTTCACCATGCCAGGATATTGAGCATCATATGCGTTACATACTAGTTGATCCACATTAAATTTAAACCCTGTGTGCTACCAAAATACCATGCACTGATTGGCTATCAAATATGACTTCCTATTGGCTGAGAAAGTACAGTATTCTATTGGTTCATTTTGATCCCATTTTGACACAGAATCTGGTTGATCGCACTGGGACAACGTTTTCTTATGACAGCCATACAAAAGTTCACAGACAAGTAATTTTGCATGCAGAAATGGCTGCCAAATTAAATTTTCAACAAAACAGTATATAATAATCCAGGATTCTGCCACAGAATTTGGGAAGATTGTCAAAATAAAGTTGAGAATAGCTTGATCATGCAGCCTGTGCAAGACCTTTGCACACCACTGTAGCTGGCAATACCCATCCCCGTGGGACACCTCGCACAATGCAAAACACATTCAAAGATGCTAAAGTGAGGACAACTTCAAGCCAACATATCGCCTGTTGCAATAATCTATGTGTGGCATGATTAAGGCAAAATGCAATGTGTTCCACTGAGTCAATACTAACTCCTGGCACCCCAGTGTCCAGGTTTTCATGGCAAGGTGCAGCCAGAGGTAGATCACCATGCCTTTCTTCCATACAGTGAGTTTATAACCCCTGGCATTCCAAGAGTACTACAATAGAGTAATAGCCAGACCTAACCCTTCCTAGCTTCAGAGATCAGCTGAGATCATGTTCATCCAGGATACTACTACTACTTATGTGGGGCTAGCCTGCTCATCAGAGCTTACAATCTACTGAAGACAACAACATCACAAAACTAGAGATTAGGGCATGGTAAAATACACATAAGTGGTAAACAGGAGAGCAAGGGGATCAGGACAGGATCAAAAAGCAGCTGGAAGACTCATGATTAAAGCTTGAATATGAAAAAGAATGTCCCCCAGTAATGGTTGGGGGAATATCACTGCTTGAAATCAGTACAGTTACTGTCACATTCCTCTGTGCAATCCTTCTCAATGCCCTCACATGGGAAAGGCATCTTTTTGGGGAAGAGGGATTAAGGGAAACTCTTTACATTGATAATCACAAATTGTGCTCAGACTCTTCAAAGGTATATTTATAAAAAGACACCTATGAAAAAAGTTGAGAAATGTGCCTATTCTATTGCATTTTAAAAAGGCAATGTAGGCACCTATGTGTCTTTATAAAAAAGATCCCTACAAGATCCCCACTAGTGTACAAATGCTCTTGCTCAAATTTGCACTTGCTCTAAAGAGAGTGTAAATGAGTACATGTACTCTATGTGGGTAATTTTATGAACTCACACAAGTATTTTATTAAGTGAAGCACGTGTGTAGTTTATTTTATAAAATAGGAGCATATGATATGCCTTAACCTAGTCACGACAGTTATGCCTGCCCTAGAGCAGACAAAAATGTGCGTGCCTAGATTGGATGGAAATGTGCCTGAGTGACAGTATTCTCCAACTTGCATGCATACATTTAAGCCCCACCTATGCTGTACCCAGGCTCCACCCCTGTGCACACCTGAAAGTAAATGTGATGGGACTTACTTTCACACCTACAGATTAGTGGCCACCCGAGCTCACACTTAAGTGCTCATTCACTCACACACGTCCTTTAAAAGAGAGACTTACATGCAAAAACTGCATGTAACTTTTTGCGTGCCCCTTAAAAAATTAGCCCATATTTGTGTACTCACATATTTTAGACAATAAGCGCAGACATTGAACTCTGCCTCAGCTTCACTCAAATGTACCTCCTGGAATGTCCGCGCACAGCATGCCATCTTGTCAATGCACATTCTTATATCGGCATATTCAGTGACAAAATCTTACAAGAGCTTCTTTCTTCATGTAAAGCATGCTTTACACCTAATAGAGGCTTTATAAAATGACCCCATATTGGATATTTATCATGTACTTAATATTTCAAAAAGGCTCAAATAGTCCCAAGCTTGTCCTTTTCACCCCACAGCCCGTAGGATTTTCAGGCTCTTCATAATGAATATGCATGAGACAGATCTGCATACAGTGGAAACCCAACATTCACTCCGGAAATCCGGAAAACCAGGCAGGCTGTGGAGTCAACAGGCTGAACTTGGGAAGCACCGAGTTAAGACATTTCCATTACAACCCAAAAGCTTAATACACATCACAGCTTGTTTACATTGCGTGCGTACCAACGACCTTATTGAAAACATTAAGCATAATAGATTTTTTTTTTAATTATAATTGTTCCACCTCCACTTACCCTTTTAGCCTTGAAATGTGAGACCTACATACCTGTGTGAACACTGCTGGCATATAGTATTGGGATTAAGGTGCAAGAATAGTGTAGAGATCTCACTCTTTCAGCAGCTGGCAATCAGTAGCATTCCTAAATACTTATAAAAGAGTCTTGCCGTAAACCCATTACAAACTTCATTGAAGGCAAAATTTCCTATTAAAGATAGAACTTTTGAACCTAAAGAATGCCTGCTTGTTTTAGTCACTGGCTTTTTTTAAACCAACCCTAACACAGTCATCAGTTTGTTCCTTAAAGACAAACCATTAGGTAACTGAACACTCGCCCCCAGACGTTGGGAACAGAATAAGGCATGAAATAACATACCTCTTTTTTTTGGTTCAAAGCACCTTCAAATATGAAACACTGAAAGTGCAGCCTGACTACCATAAACAAAATTTAAAAGAATTAATTTCACACTGAAAGGAAATCCTGTAAGGACAGATTAATTTGATCCAAGTCATTTTGAGAAAAAAAATGTTGACATATCATGTGCATAAAATTGACATGTTGAAAGTGCTTAGTCTTTGTATTGAAGAGTGCCGTTCATGTAAACGACTAACAATTTCAAGACTTCTCCTGAACTCCTTCAGTGTGACAGCCCAAAGGTGATTGGATATCAGGATACAGATACCATTTATGCTTCACTGATTTCCAAGGAGTTTACCCTCTTTCCTCCTCTCTTGATTGCAGTGCGATTACTCAATCCTCTTACTTGATCCACATACAATTTTTCATGGTAAGAGAAGACAGGTAGGTATCTGCATATATTGGCCATATGCATGGAAATGATTTCTTGCAAAATACCAATCAGCACTTTGGCATGAAGGTGCGTACTTTGCTGGTAGGCTTAACTGGAGGTGTGGTCTCAGTGGAGCACAGCTATAGTTTTCACATATGCACTTAGAATATAGAATACCTTAATCTACACATATGTGTGTAAAGAGTGCATGAATATTTAAAGTACATCTGCTCACAAGCCAATGGGCATGATCGCACCCAAATTCAGACATTATTTCTGCCACATACGCTAGCATTTTATAAAGACAAGTAGGCGCCTACTTGCCTTTATAAAATAGCTCCTATGTATTCCCCTGTTATAAAATTACCCTCATTGTGATGCATTTTTATTATGTATTTGGTTGTCTATTACCTAGTAAACTGCTTTGGATTATTCTTTGAACTGGAAAGGCAGTATATAAGGTTGAGCCAGAAATAGAAATCTCTCTTATTTATTTATTTATTTAATTGAACTTTTATCAAAGATCAAAGAGTTGCGCCATGACCTCAGTCCATTTATATGCAGAATTTTGAATCAATCACTCACAACAGCATCCTTCCCTCAAAGCTTAAAATATACATCAATCCGCCCCCTGTTAAAGAATAGTAAGCTCGATCCATCTAAAGTTGAGTCCTTCCGACCAATCTCGAGCATCCCATTGCTTGCCAAAATTATAGAGAAGGTAGTCTTATGGCAAATACAACACCATATTGATACTGTCGCACCACTGGACCCATCCCAACATGACTTCAGGGAAGCTCACGGAGTCGACACCATCCTCACAACCCTCTTCAACAGCCTAATCACAGGAATCAACAATATCAACCATGGATTCACCCTCATCTTCTTAGACATAGCAGCCGCCTTTGATTCAGTGAATCATGAAACACTTTTATTTCGCCTCAAAGAGAAAGGTCTGCAAGGCTCAGCACTAGCCTGGTGTGAATCCTATTTATGCAACAGATGGCAAAAAGTCAGAGTAGGTTCCAAGACCTCTGAACCATTTTCACTGAAGCAAGGTGTACCTCAGGGATCCTCCCTCTCTGCATTAATGTTTAACATATACATGCAGCCTATTTGCGCTTTAATCCGTTCTTTCAATGTCCAATGCCTTGCATATGCAGATGACATCCTAATGTACGCACAGTTTAAAATCGATCAACCTGATTTCTCTCCAATTATAAGATGCTTTGAAGCGGTAGCAGATTGGCTCCTCTCTCAAAATTTACGTATTAATCATAACAAAACAGATGTACTATTCATCTCTCGAAACCGAAAATTCACGCCACCTTCCTCACTTCTAGTCAATAACACTGAACTGAAGTCCAAATCTACAATTCGATACCTGGGCATCGCCCTCGATCAGCGTCTCGACATGTCAGCACATGTCATAAACACAACTAAAGCAATCTATCATAAGATCCACTCGCTACGCCATCTCTGCCCACTTCTTGACTACCCCGACTACCGATCAATATTTCAAGCTTTAGTCATCCCACATCTTGACTTTGCCAACATTATTCTACTTGGACTCCCACAGTCGACTCTTAACCCACTACGTCTTGCCATGAACTCAGCTGCAAGGGTACTATCAGGGCTCTCAAGATCTGACCACATAACGCCAGTTCTAAAGAACCTACACTGGCTCCCGTTGCGGGCCAAAATCCATTTCAAGACCCTTGTCATGACATTTAAGGCCCTCAAGAACCATCCCCCCACGCCCATCAGTGATCTTCTCCATAGCACTCCAGACAACAGAACCAGGAGATCTACCTCGTTGAATAAACTTGAAGTCCCAAAACTGTTAATAAAATGTAAGAAAACAACAGCAAGTAGAGCCTTCTCCATTTTTGCACCTATGGCATGGAATGCCCTCCCAGCTGAAATCCGGGCCATTTCAAACCTTGCACCATTCCGAAAAGCCCTCAAATTCCATCTATTCTTACAATATTACTCTGACACCATTCCTGACAGTCACACAGCCACCACCCCACATCCCTACCCAGCCCATCCCTTAGATCATCCTCCTGTAGATAATGGCTAACCATTCCTTCCTTACCTGCCTCCTTGACCCACCAGCCAAGCCCTAGGTAAGGTTTTTATCTTTATTTATCCGTAAGAGTATCCCTATTTATATAATTTGTATATAATTTGTACATAGTTTTCCCTTGTTCCTTTCTCCATGTTTACATTCCCTGTTCAATGTAAAAACTCGATGTAACTTGTTACATTCTTGTATGTTCTGTTCAAATGTAAACCGCACTGATTATAATAGTGCGGTATATAAGAAAAATAAATAAATAAATAAAATAACTTTTATACCACCTTTCGGAAATCAAAGCGGTTTACAGTGAAACTTGAAAATAAAGTGAAATACAGATAACAATTAAAATATTAAAGTATAAATATAAATAAAAACAGAGCACAGAGCTTATGATGCTAGAGGCTACCTTGTGTTTGGGAACAGATGTATTCCAGATGATGTCATGCTTCTTGGTATCAATTTACGTCCACAGACTGCAAGGTCCAGAACTGCATATCAGTTCTCCATGCAGGATCGTTATTTGGCTGCTTTCTGACACTGCAATATTGTTTCTTTGGCTGCAAACTAAGGACAGTGTAATCAAATTTACTTTTCTCTATACTACCATTTAAGTTTCCTTAATCTTCTATTAATTTTATTTCTTTTCACATTAACTATTTGCTGTACCTCAAAGTGTGAGTAAACAGGTTTCGATAAACATAAAGGCACATTTTAAATATGACATCCAAGTGCAATCTGGGATGTCCAAGCCAGAATGTCTGAAAAAAAAGCAGGCACGTCCAAGTTCAGGCACAATTTCACAAACGTGGATGTGTCCAATATGGATATCTGTGAGACATATACATAGACATCCCCAGAATAGCATTAAATTTCAGGGATGTCTAATAGCCTAATGGTTAGAGTAATGGGCTAGGACAAGAGAAGCCAGGATTCAAATCCCAGGGCTGCTCCATGGGGAAGTTACTTAATCCTCCATGTTCTCTAAACCCTCTGGCACTTTTCTTATGCCTAGAGCAGGTCTAAACTTGGATGCGGTTGCAGAGGTCCCTGACATTGCTGAAATCAAGGAAGGGCATTTAAGTCCATTACACTGCCTTTATCTTCTTTCTTTATTTGTAAATCTGATATACTGCCATTTACACTGGCAATAGGATGGTTTACAATAGCATTTGTCTGCTAGGAGCAAGAAAAAGAAAGGAATTCCAGTTGCAAGACAAGAAAGGAAAGAGGAGGTAAAGAGCGGATAAATGATAGATGTGCAGGAGATAAGGGGAGGGACTATGCAGTGGATGGCAGAAGGTCAAAAGGGAAGGAAAACAGATAGATTTTTAACATGACCTTAAATTTCTGGAGGGATGGCTCGAGGCAAAGGTCTGGAGAAGGACATTCCAAATGGCAGGACCCTTATGCCTCAGACACACCTTCTGCCAAGTCTCCCACCTACTTTGATGTCCCTGCACTAGATATGTCTTTAAAACTCATCTGCATGTACATCTTCTGACATCCAAATTGCAACTAAAGCTATCAAAATGGTCCCATTGGCATAAACATTTCCTTTCTCATCTTGATCTGTATATTTTGAAGGGAATCTCCTAATAGAAACAATATTGATAAAATTGTGTGTAACCTGAGGTTCACAAGTGGGATAAAAATGGGAATGAAGTAGATACCACGCCATTCACAGAAGATGTGTTAGAACAACTTGCGAAACTGAAAGTGGACAAGGCCATGGGACCAGATAGGATACATCCCAGGATACTGAAAGAGCTCAGAGAGGTTCTTGCAGGGCTGTTAAAGGATGTTTTCAACAGATCCTTGGAAACAGGAGAGGTTCCTCAGGACTGGAGAACGGCTGATGTCATACCTCTACATAAAAGTGGTGACAGGGAAGAAGTATCAAACTACAGGCCCATGGGCCTTACCTCGGTGGCGGGAAAAGTAATGGAGGTGCTCCTGAAAGAGCGAATAGTGAACTTTCTCAAAACCAGCAGGTTGCAAGACCCGAGGCAATATGGTTTTACCGAAGGATGATCTTGCCAAACAAATCTGATTGACCGGGTGACCAGGGAGCTAGATCAGGGGCATGCGATGGATGTCATATATCTGGATTTCAGCAAAGCCTTTGATACTGTTCCTCATAGGAGGCTTATCAATAAACTCAGTAGCTTGGGGATGGATCCTAAGATGGTAAAATGGTTGACTGACAGAAGACAGAAGGTGATGGTAAATGGAGCTCACTCGGATGAAGGGAAGGTGATTAGTGGAGTGCCCCAGGGGTCGGTCCTCGGCCCGGCACTGTTCAATGTATTTGTGAGCGATATTGCTAAAGGACTGAATGGAAAAGTCTGTCAGATGACATGAAAATTTGCAACAGAGTGGACTCCCCCGAGGGAGTGATTAACATGAGGAAAGATCTACAAAAGCTGGAAGAATGGTCTAATGCTTGGCAATTAAGATTTAATGCAAAGAAGTGCAGAGTCATACACTGAAATCCAAGGGAAATGTACGCGATAGGGGGCGAGAGGTTGGTGTGCATGGATCAGGAGAAAGACCTTGGTGTGATTATTTCTGAAGATCTCAAGGTGGCAAAACAGTGCGACAAGGTGGTGGCAAAAGCCAGGAGGATGTTGGGCTGCATACAAAGAGGAATCACTAGCAGAAAGGAAGAGGTACTTATGCCACTGTACAAGTCACTGGTGAGGCCTCACTTGGAGTACTGTGTTCAGTTTTGGAGACCGTATCTTGCAAAGGATGTAAAAAGACTGGAAATTGTTCAGAGGAAGGTGACCAAAATGATTTGTAGCCTGATCAGAAGCCTTATGAGAAGAGACTTGAAGACCTAAACATGTACATTTGGAGGAGAGGAGGGACAGGGGAGATATGATTCAGACCTTTAAATATTTAAAGGGAAATAATGAACAAACCTCTTCCAAAGACGGGGAAGCTGTAAAACTAGAGGGCATAACAGGAAGCTGCAAGGTGGTAAATTGAAAGGCAATGTCAGGAAATACTTTTTCACAGAAAGGGTGGTGATGCTTGGAATGCCCTCCCGATGGAAGTGGTGGGGGCAAACATGGTGACGGAATTCAAAATGGCATGGGACACAGTGGATCCCTTTACAGCAACAGGATAAAATCAAAGTAAACTGAACTATCTAATTTCTCAACAAATAGGGGTGTCCTGCATGGAGTGGTGGGTTCACCCCTAAACAGGGACGTGGGGAGGGGTGGCCTGCATGCTGGGCAGACTAGATGGACCACGCTGGTCTTTATCTGCCATCATTTACTATGTTACTATGTAAAGACCATTCTGTGGAGGTCACTATTTGTAAAAAAGTGGGTCCTGTGGGCAAGGGATGGAGATGGATACCTTAAGGCTCTCACTGTTTGACCTGTAAAACACGTCTCTAAGAATCTGCTTCACACCAGTGAAGTCAGTCGACAAATTATGTGCTTTTTATAAAAATCACCTTTATTTGGTGAAATCCCCAAGATGTAAAGTGACAATATTTACAACTGTATATTGCAAGTTTGACACTTATATGGGCAAAATCCCAAATGCCACCACTCTGCTCTTATCGTGTTTCTTAATGAAATGGCTATTCCCGCTGGATTGCCATCATATGCATTTTACAAAAGGCTCCATTTCCAGTAAAATCTTAAATAGGATGCCTGCCACCTCTCTAAAGCTAATATAATTGTTTGGATTCTGTTTGGATAGCTGAGTGTGCCTTAGAGAGACTGGAAGAAGTGTTTACACCTAAGTATTTGATATACTTGAATATTAAATGAAAGCTATATTGGGACTAAAACCAAGACTTGTGAAACAATAGCTTCAGGACCCCAAAATTATCATAGTTTATTTTCTATCTCAAAAGGGTACCATATATGTACAGTGCAGTAATAATTGCTGACAGGGAGCATTACAACTTAGGGTATTGAAAAAAAATCCTCCATCTATACCCATATGCGCTGCTCTAATTCACTAACAGACGCACTACTAATATCAGTGTTATCGTATATCACAGCTGCTAAGTATTCAATGCCTGTCATATGAAAGACAACAGTCTTACCCTCTCCCGCATGCTAGGAGGAACATCAAGAATTCTCCCTTGGAGTTGCTTTTAAGTTTAATGTAATGCATTCAGACTTGGTCCAGGATAAAAAGTCCTTTATAATCAAACTGGTTTAGTGGAGCAGAAAGGTCCATTTGATTGAATCAAATGCTTTTTCACTTGTGGTGTCTCATGCATAGGTGTGATGGTGCAATCACAGTACTGAAATCAGGAGAGCAGGTGAAGGAAGGAAAAGAGAAGGATCAGGGCCAATGCTAGGGTCTCTAGTGCCCCCCTCCCTCGTTATTATTAATGATAGGCTTCACTACCCCTTTCCCAAAACTCTTTCATGAACTCCACATGATGTTGGCATGTCTCCTTCAAAACAAATATTGTAACAGGAAAATTGCAGGGAAGGAGCAAATGCCTAGCTGGAATAAAAACAAGTACTGAGGAGTAAATATTTAACATCATATGAGCAGGCTGTGATACTCAGAGGGTTAATGTGATCAAAGCAAACAAAATCAATGTATTTATTTATTTAATCAAAAAAGGTCTACAAAGGTTGCAACCACTTAGCTTGTCATGCTCTTATCTTGCCTGTTATTGTTGCTACAGATACTACCGCCACTCTCTCTCTGCATGTATGATTGCAAAGTTCTTTTATAAATCCAACAAAAAAGGAGGTGATAAAAGTAGTTAGTGTAACTGGGTTTAAAAATGATTTTGACAAGTTCCTGGAGAAAAAATCAATAGACTATTATTAAGACAGACCTGAGGAAAGCTACTGCTATCCCTGGGACTAATCAGAATGGACCTACAGTGAGCACTATGAGGCAGGACTCAATCCCAGAGCTGATGTCAACAGTCCCAACAGTCAATGTTCACAGCATTAATGTGAGAACCAGCACTTGGCTGGACTTTGAGATTTCTTTGAGAGTGCTGCTTCGCTGCTGTCTGTTGGAGCTGCTGCAACTGTGAAACATGCAGAGAGTTTGTTGGCATTGCAGCCAGGCTGGGCGAAAGTGGACAGATCATCCTGTAGCCTCCCATGAGAGCCAGCAGTGGTGCTCCTTGTACGGGACTGGTAGTGATGCTAACCACAAGCTTCAGGTCCTGTGCTGCAGTGCACATGTGTCTGACTCTGACCAATCAACCTGCTACACTCAAAATTCCGCCCACTCCCCCTATTGTCTATGGCTGGCTTCCTGATTGGGATATAAAAGGTAAATATCACCCTAGTAGCACGCCATGAAAGGGAAGGAAGGAGGTCCAGCATGTTTGGTATCCTGTAGCAAAGCTGAAACAAGTTGAAAAGTTCACATTTTACAGAGTAAAGCCTTTGAAACTGTTCCACACAGGTGACTTAAAAATAAATTGAGCACCTTAGGGATGGTCCATAAAGGGACTGACTGGGTTAAAAATTGGTTGACTGGGAGACAACAAAAGGTACCAGTAAATGGAGCTCACTCTGAGGAGAAGGTGCGCACCATAGGCATCTATCCTTGGTCCAATCTTTTTTAATATTTTGTAAGTGATATTCCGGAAGGGTTATCTGATAAGGTTTGCCTCTTTGTGGATGATACCAAAATCAGCAATAGGGTAGACATCCATGAAGGTATAGACAACATAAGGAGAGATCCAGAAAAGCTTGAAGAATGGTCAAGAATTTAGCAGCTAAGATTTAATGCTAAAAAAAATGCAGGACCTTGCATTTGGGCTGGAAAAATCCAAGGCAGCAGTACAGTATAGGGGGTGAAGTACTTCTGTCCATGAAAGAAGAGCGGAACCTCAGAGTGATTATTTCTAATGAGAAAGTTGCTTAACAAGTAGAAAAGGTGATGGTGAAAGCCAGAAGAATTGCTTGGGTGCATAGGGAAAGGAATGGCCAGCAGGAAGGAGGAGACAATAGTGTCTCTGTATAAGTCTTTGAGACCTCATTTGGAGTATTGTGTGCAATTCTCGAAACCACACCTTCAAAAGGATCTAAACAGGATGGAGTCAGTGCAGAGGGTAGATACCAAAATGGTGAGTGGACTTAGTCATAAGGCAAATGGGGACAGACTTAAAGATCTGAATATCTACACTTTGGAGGAAGGGCAAGAGAGGGGAGATATGATAGAGATGTTTAAATACCTCTATGGCATAAATGCACAGGAGGAGAGCCTCTTTCAATTGAAAGAAAACTATGTAATGAGTGGGTATAGGATGAGGGTGAAAGGGGATAGACTCAGGAGTAATATGCGGAAATATTTCTTTATGGAAAGAGTAGTATATGCATGGAATAGTCTTACACTGGAGGTAGTAGAGATGAGAACTATATCTGATTTCAAGAAAGCATGAGGCAAACACAGAAAATCTCTAAAGGTAAAAAGGGACTATAGTAGTTGGTATGGAAGGGAGTCTGGACAGGTTGTATGGTCTTTATCTGCCACCATGTTTCTATATTTCTAGAGTGACACAATAGCATAGTTTCCCTCACTCATAGGATCAGAAATTTGGAGGCTTGATCTGCGTGTGTCATAGGAACTGTTGGAGGATGCACGCATATATGTGTGTGTCAGTGGGTGCAGGTGTTTGTGTCTTTCTGTGTGTGGAGATTGCCGAAGATAACATGCGCATGTGTGTGTGTATGTGCATGATAGGTGCTACATGCATGCATGTGTAAGTGTGTGATGGGGCCTATTGGTGGCTATGTGAAAGTCTGAAAAGACAGAGTCTACATACATGTCTGTGTGTGTCTGTGTTTGTGTGTGTGCATATTGTAATGGGGAAAAGATATCCTGTGATAGGAAAGCAGAGGAACCTATGAGTAATAGGGCTGTTTCTAGCAGGAAGGAAGATATCAGGACACCCAGTTGCCAAGAGCAACATAAACATTCCCAGCCACGAGGGAAGGAACCCTGCACAGCTGATAGGCATTCCCCAGCTCTTAGCTCTAATAGCTCTCACCTGGGAGGGGGAAGGGCTGGAGTAGAGCCTCAGCAAACGTATAAGGGACGTTCATTAGAGAATAGTGGTAGCTGTAGGACGAGCAATAGCAGGAGCTGGAGAAGGAGTTCGGACTTTGGCTTTGGTAGCTCCGGTAACTCCAGAGAAAGCAGTGTGGAAGATTCAGTGAAACCAGTAACTGGAAGCAGGAGAGATGTGCTGAATGAGAACCAGCTGAATACTGAGTGCAAGCTGAGGTTTGAATCTGGAAAGCAACGTCTGCTTTGGGCTGGTAGGAAAACTGATGTGAATGACTTTGATTCTGAATGTGAAAGAGAAAGGCAGATAACAGCTGATAGTCTTAATTGGAGGAGAAAGGCTCCAAACCCTTTTAACCAAGCCTCCAAACATATACCTTATCGTGAAGGCATTTATAAGGAGAAAGTACCAGTCAGAATAACTGGAAAGCAATTACAGGCTTCAGGAAGGAAAGAATATACGGTGCAAGACATCTGTATGTTGGAAGAGGGTGACAAACAGCCTAAACATAGAGAAAAGCCTCTGAGGTTTAAACCCCGACTGAATGAAGCTGTGCATAGCTTTTCTCCTGCCTCAAACCCAGAAGCTGGGTTAATTAACCAAGGTAAAGCTGCTTACAAGTCTTTTTCACCTAGAAGTTATAAAGGACATAAGTCTTATTGGAATTGTATGCCAAGATATGGTGACTCTGACCCTTACCTGCTGGAGGAAATAGTAGGGAGGTCAAGGGAGCTGGCAGAGGAGAATAATCTACCAACTCACTATAGGCAACAACCTTATGCAGATGATAGTCAGATTGAATCAATGATAATTGATCCGCCAGAGCCTGAATTATCTGACTACCAGATGGACTGTACATTGGCTGTGATGAATGATAGGTTTTCATTGTGCTGAAGATATACCATTGTGGAAGTGAATTAACTGCCTTTTTAAAAGCACAATAATTTACTTTATCCTTTTTGCCAGAGTATATGGCTTTTGTTCTTTTGTTACCTGTGTTATAATCCAAACCCCGGGAGGGGAAATAAAACCTTGATTTGACCTTACCACTCGGGTCTCAACTATCTTATTGCAAAGGAGCCCAACTACAATCCTTTCAATAAAAGGTCCCCCTGTAGCCCAACCAGTATACTACACTGCTGGCCGAGCAGGGTGTGACAATATGCAGTGCCTGTCTGTATGTGTGTGTGTATGGTGCAGGGGTGGGGTGCCTCTGTGTGTGTGTGTGTGTGTGTGTGTGTGTGTGTGTGTGTGCACGCACTGCACTGGCCAGATGCCTATGTGTGTGTGTGTGTGGTATGGGGTGGGGTGCTTCTGAATACATGTTTGTGGTGTGAGGGAAGGTTGCCTATGTGTGTGGGGCAGGAATGGAGTGCCTGTGTGCCTTCTGAGGGGGGCTACATTCTTTAGCATATATTCATTGTGCCCTCTTCTCCCCTCTTTTCAGTCCCCAGCCCCTTGCACTCTTTTATCTCTCCCTGCAAACTTTCCCCTGCTGCCTTCCCCACTCTGTCTCTTTCTTTCTCTTTCTTCCTTCCATTCTCACCCCTTGCCCTCCATTGCCCTCCCTGTCAGCTTTATTTCCTCAAAACCACTGCCCCTTTAAATGTTCTTTACCTCCTGTGTGTCTTGGATCGCTGCAGCACTCTTGCCACGAGTCTCTCTCCTCATTGGCCCGTGGGATAAGCCTGACCCATGGACACAGAACAGCACTGCAGGTCACAATTTTTGGCCTGCGGGACAGGCTGGTCTCGTGGGCACATGCACTACTGCTAGCCGCAGTTTTCAGCCTGTGAGAGCAGCCTGTCCCCCCGCTTACAGCAGCACTGCAGGGGATCACGGCTCTTTTGCTCTTCAGCCCACAGGACGGGCTGCTTGGGTACACGCAATAATGCGGCTATGATTTCGGCACCCCTTCTCACTGGTGCCTCCTGCCATGCTTATCTGACTTACCAGATAGTGCCAGCCCTGAGAAGGATGATAGCAGAGAATAAGGTAGGCATCTTGCAATCAGGAGACTAATTTTTGGAGAAACCTTCACTTTTATTAATTGGGCATTGTTAATGGTGCTGCCCTTTGTTCAGGTGGTTGTTGTACACCTGGTTAAGGTTTTATAATAAAGACTTTTTTCTTACCACATCTAGACTGGGACTTGTTTGTTTACATGGCATAGTGCTCCCTTGTTGGACAAGTCATTATGAAGCCACCAGATATCCGGTGATCCTAGTGCAGAACATAGATCAGTTCATGCAATAGCAACATGAAGGGGATTGTCAGAAGTTGTGGGGCAAGGCCCTTATCTAGTGCAAAGTTAAAGGCCCAATTTGTGTCAACCCTAATGTTATATTTTCAAAGAACAGAGAACAGGATTCTTCAAAGAATTTTACGAAGAAGCCAACATGTCTACTTTTGATGCATATATCCCTTAATAGAAGTGAAGCTTTGTACAAAAACCTATCCCCTGACTTCAAAAAGCAGCCAGGGCATCAGACATGGTAAAAGGAAACCATTATCAGACAGTATGCTTCTTAGGGGGCTATTTTAGAAGCCCTATTTGTGTTTTGGATGTTTGAAACAGCCATAGAGCCATCCAAAGCATGGAGAGGTCTCCAGAGGCATTTTAGAAACTGGGTTTGTGGATGTCCCCAGTGCAAGGACATCAAAGTCTGAATGGGGACAGGGTGAAGGAGTAGCCAGGGTGTTCCCAAGAAAGTGCTCGCTTTGGCCATAAAACATCCAGAAGGTGTAGAGAAGATGACACCACTGGCTTCCCCTGTGCTATCCCACTATTCTAACCATTAGGCTCTTCCTAGACATCTAGGGTCTGGAATACTATTCTGGCGATATCGATGTAGATGCTCCCACAGCCGTCCATATCAGGCACGTTCACATTTGTGAAATCATACCTGAATTTAGATGTGCCTGTTTTCTTTCAGATATTTTGATTTGGACGCCATTTGTAAAATGTCATTTTTAGTGTCTTTCTTTTTTAAAATTCTTCCAATTCCCCCAAGAAGCACAGTACTCAAGTATTTTTTTCGAGGGGCAAAGTGATCAATGCTTAATTAATTCAGTTGTAGGCAGCCTAATTACTTCCTTAATTGGATATTAATCTTTGTGATTATGCAAATAACTCACAATCCCTGTAGATCCATGCAAATTTAGAGATAGCAGTTGACAAAGGAATGCTACAGTTCACACAGTAACTACTATTTTCATGAAATGCGCATTTAGGTAGCTTAGTAAGTGTATGAACGATGGTGAAGCAACTTTTTGCAGCTCCCATAATAGAGGGTCTAACATTCAAGGACAAAGCATTGTGATATAACATCAAACGGAGGAAGTATTGGGGGATATAAGATAATTATTCTTTACTGATGCAAATATTTCTGATTGTAGAGGCAGCCCAGAATTAACAAGGGAGCAATCCTGGTATTTACAGGTAAGTACCCCCTGGTGGGAGTGGAGGAGTAGCCTAGTGGTTAGAGCACTGGCTTGGTAACTAAGCAACCAGGGTTCAATTCCCACTAGCACTCCTTGTGGCCTTGGGCAAGTCACTTCACCCTCCATTGCCTCAGAAGAAAGGCCTGGCAACCTACTTCTAGTGACACTGCCAAGAAAACCCAGGAGCTTCTGAGTCACCAGGAGTCAGGACTGACTCAAAGGCACACATTGCATTACTCTCTGGTGAGAAAACTGATACCCAATTAATTTCTTATTGCCACCTATATTCTATTTATTTACAAATGGGCACAGCTAACATAACAGTCATTGTGTATTCTCTACAGTCATTGTAACCATAATACCTCTATATGAATGCATGCCATTAGAGGACACTGGGAGAGCTAAGTATTTGATGAGTTTTATAAATTCACTTCAGCCTTTTCAGATTAGGAATTTCAGTTAACCAAATACATATAACTTTAAATGTAAAATTGTGATCATAATTGTGTGTAAGATTTTACAGGTCAAGGATGAGGTTTGTTCAAAAACTGGTGTTGAACAAACCCTATCCAAAGGGGAGAGGGTTTGAAGGACCTGTAGGTTTGGGAGGAGTTGAAAGGACAGAGTGTTATGGAGTGGGTGACAAAGGAAGGGGACAGATCTTTGAAGAACGTGAGAAAGGTTAAAATGAGAGAGGTGAAGTTAGAATGAAATCTTAGATAGGAGTAAGACATGAAAAAAGACTGGAGGTGGATAGGGGATGAGTGATAGGAATAAATGAGGCTGGGGAAAGGATGAATAGAGAGGGTGGAAATGGGAATCTAGAAAGTGGGTGAAAGACAGGAAAATAGGAGGCCAGAGAAGGAATAAGACAGAAGTGGGGAATAGGAAGACTTGGGAGGTAAGAGTAGGAAATTGAAAGTTGGTAAGTAGGCTGAAGATGAAATAGGAAAACTGAAATCTAGGAGGAAACAAGGAGGAATGAAATCTAACTACAGACGAAAGAAACAGAGAAAAAGATGAATTATGCTCATGCTTTGGAAATTATTTAGAATATACAATTAGTGTTGCCTCTTCGGATTTCTCAAATGTGTGTGTTTTCATTGCTCAAATTGGTGTTGCAACAAAATTATTTTTGGTATAATGGAAATATTTATCAATAAAGTTTTGGAGTAGCTATGGGAGCACCTGTTGCTCCTTCTGTGGCAACTCTGTACTTGGACTGGTTTGAATGTGAATTTGCATATCCCTCTCCTTGGTTCCAGTATGTTATGAACTGTTGCCTTTTTTCTGATGATATCTTTGTTTGTGCGGATAGGACGGATTGAACAATTGCAGTTATTTATTCAACAAATGAATGACTGTGTTTCCAAGATATCATTAGCATTGTCTTATCATGTGAGAGATGAAAGTAGCAAAAGTGTTGTTGTAAGACTCAGAGGCGAATAAAAAAGAAATGTAGAGAATGCTGAGGATAAAGCAGAATTGTTTAACAAATATTTCTTTTCTACGTTAACAGATGAAAGGCCAGGAATAGGATTGTACAACATAAACACAAATATTCATGAAACATAGACTTTAAATTATTTTCAGACTTCTATGCATGCATGGAATAGTCTCCCAGTGGAGGTAGTAGAGATTAAGACTGTATCTGAATTCAAGAAAGCATGGGACAAACACAGAAGATCTCTAAAGGAAAAAAAGGGATTATAGTAGTTAGTATGGAAGGGCAGACTGGATAGGCCATATGGTCTTTAGCTGCCGTCGTGTTTCTAGTTCCTCCATGGAGTAAATGCATAAGAGGTGGCCCCTCTATCATTTGAAAGGAAGCTATGGAATGAAGGTGAAAGGGATAGACTCAGGAGTAATCTGAGGAAATATTTTTTACAAAATGAGTGGTGGATGCACAGAAAAGTCTCCCAGGGGATTATTTTAAAAGCACTATTCATGTTTTGAATGTCTGCTAACAGGCGTGCAGATATCCAAATCAAAGAGGCATCTCCAAAGACATTTTTGAAGCTGGCTTCAGAAACATCCCCATCACAAAGACATTCCAGTTGTGAAGGAGGTGTGTCCGAGACATTCCCAAGAACTTGGATGTCCTTTTCCTGATTTCAGAAATATCCTGCTCATCCCAAGCTGCAAAGGTTAAACCTGGTCCAGGTATGATTAGGCATAGCAAAAGTGCTCGTTTTGCCAGCCAGACATCCAGATGGTGTGGAGAAGGGGTACACTCATATCCCCTATATTTTCCATGTTGACAACAAACACTGATGGAGAATAGGGGATTATGTTTTCATTTTGCCCCAATGATGGATGTCCCCATATACAAAGTAGCATATGATAGACATCCTCACCCCAAGGTTTTGTAGCGGGGAGGTCTTTCTGGACCCCAATGTGAGTATCAGCATCCACATCCAGGATGTCTATAATCGTGCCAAGACACAGATATTTCAGGCATTTTTCTGCATGTTTTGCCCTGGACATCCCAGAGTGCACTTGGATACACTTCTAAAATGCTACTTCACATGAATATCTGAAGAAAAGGAAGGGAGTATAGAGCTTAGTAGTTGGTATGGATGGTCACACTGGATAAGCCATATGATTTTCATCTGCTGTCATTTTCTGTGTCCTGTGTCTCAAATTGGGGTTCACTGCTCTAAGAATTTGAGGGACACAGAGACTTCAGTAGTTACGGTAATCAGTGTAACAAGTACAGAAAAGAAAGAAGCGATTTTAGATCGAGTTTCATCTAAGAGAAAAGGAGATATTGGTCTGTAATGTGACTTCACATATCCCACATTTCTAAGGAAAATGTTCTGGGAACACTGCCAATGCTATGAAGAAGTATATCTGGAGTGAAGTCACAACTGTCTTCAATAACAGTGGAGTAGGGCCCAGAGAAATGGAGAAACAAACCCAAATGGAGAGATGTGATGACGCAAGTGTCCCATAAGATGACTAGGATAAAAAAGCATAACAGAGACACTAAAGGGGGGGGGGAGGAGATGGTTACTCTTTCTACAACAATTTAAGTATATGGAGGAGTTGATCACTTAGCACTTCATTTTGGAAACCAAATTTTACTCTCATCCTGGTAAGATAAAAACTTTATTAGTACAGTGTATAGTTCCATTGTTGTGTCTTTTCCAAGTATCACACCAAGGCTATATACTCGTATCAACTTTTATAGTAAGGGACAGAAGGAATATAACCTGTGCTTTTGAAGGTGAGAACATGATTAATATCATAAAATCCCTACTCCGTATTAAAGTCAGTCTCCACCTCCTCTCCACATTGCCCTCATCTTTGCTAAGCAACAGGATACCTTGTCGTAGCCATGGAGATAAGCATTCCAGATGGGAATACATACGTTGTGGCTGATTTATATTATACTAGGGATGTGCTATTATTGGAACGTGACACAGATGTGATGAAACTTTAGTAGATGACACTCATACAAATAAGATTATTTTGGTACCATTACTATACACGTTATCTAATTTCCTTATTATAACTATAAAACAAATCAAACATAGAGCAGACAAGAAAGAACTCTACGGATGCTTAACAATTCTCATTCTTGCCTCCTGCCCTTGAATTAAAACCTAATGGATAGCGTGGGGTTCTTATAAAACTGGCCAGGGGGTATATGTGCATACAAAATAGGCATAGAGATGCTTGGGAGGGGTCTATGTGGAAAGTCCAAAACGTCCTCTTTTTAAAATGCAATATAGGCGCTATGTGGCTTTACAAGAGAGACATCCAGAATTAGCCTCAATAGTACACACATGCATATACTCAAATGTGCACCTGCTCCAAAAAAGATGTAAATGTGAGTGCACATGTTACACGTTGTGGGGTGCACGCAAAGGGGTACACTAGCACAATGGGACCCTTCAGACGCTACAGTGAACTCCAGAGACTGACAGACAGCTCTAGCAGCCAGTTCTGGTAAGGGAGTGGCTAAGGGTAGTCCCGTCACCCTTAAGATTCTTTGTCTAAGAGCCATCTTAAACAAAAGGGATGGGACAACCCAGCCAGAAGAGGGTAGCCCTGTCCCTCAGCATAAAGGCAAGGTGAGGGCAAAAGTCAGGGAGGCCCCTGGGAAGCAGCAAGTGGAGACCTCCAGATCCCTGCTAGCTGTGGCAGTGGGAAGCCCCTAAGCCACTTGGCCAGGGGAACATCCTTAGGAAGAAGAAGGAGCTTGCAAACTCTGGGTGAGAGGCAGAGTCAAAGAAGCAAAGGCAAGCATGCAATAAGCCTAGGTCATGCATAAGATAAGCCTGGGAAGTAGCAGGAAACTGAGATGTTGCTCTGGGGGATATCTGTAAAGCAGGGACGCTGCCAGTGGGTTGGCCAGAGAAAGCCTTGGGAGGAGAGGGGATTCCTAAGAATTTAGAGCGGCCTTTTGAATCTCTACATAAGGAAGGGTAATGTATGGTAACAGGCAGAAGGCAAGCTGCGGATGCAGTGTAAGCCTGGTTTGACACTCCTCTCTGGAGTTCGTAAGCTGCCTGGAGCCAGCCGGAAGATACCAGAACAACAACTTGAGGTACTATGTTTGCACTACTGAAATGGGTGGAACAGCAGCGTTATTGTTGCCACCAGAATTTGTGCATGTAACTAGGAAGCCGTGTGCTAATTAGAGAAAACATGGTTTTTGAGTACCATGTCCTGAAGAGACACTGTACCACAACCCACTGAACTCTCGTAAATCTGAACCAAAGACTGCTGTAATATGTTGGAGCTAAACTATAAAGCAAGAAGTGGGGCTGTTCCCTAAGGTGTGTGTCTAGAAGTGGAGGCAGGGTTCTCCAGCCATGCTCATTAAACTACAAGGATGGAAGAAACTCTGTTTCTCTTTCTCATACATTTTGTTTGCCCCATTTAAAGAAATCCTGGGAGGTTAGCCCAGGGTTAATAAAAGACTGTGTTTCTGAGTCTCCAGCACCGCAAGTAATGCCTGGAGCAATATTTCTAAATAACTATTGGACTTAAAAGCAAGACATAATAGAAATAATCCCACTCTTGCTAGTGTTGGGGTCAGTCCTAGTTTTTCTTCTACACGTTACCTTTTGTGTTATTTACAGCCTGTCAGCCTCTGCTGCTGGAGGCTGGGACCAAGATAGCTCAGAGTAATTCTTATTGATTTTCTTTTAGTTTCTTTCTGTTATATGCTTGGCATTGTTGAATAAAAGCATCCACTTATTTTCTCACTCTTGGAGTTCTTTCTTGTTTCTCAGCCAAGGGCAAAATATCAGACCTGCCCAAGAAGTCATTGCTACTACCATTGATTCCACTGGTCAACAAATTTTTACAAAAGTCATGTTACTGAAATAAAAATAGTCATTTCTTATCAATTTTTATATGCTGAACACGAATATGACAGTGAAATTGCAAAGTTGGCTCTAGTTTTTTTGTAATCTACAAGAATTAATGTTTACATCACGAAATGTATGTCAATAGTAAATATAATAGGCCTTCGGTTAATATCTGTGAAAAAACAAGTCATAGACTACTTCTTAGATTTTTTCGCCTGTCTCTTGTACAGCTGTTCGGGAGCTTCTCTGGGGAGTGTCCAACAGTAGTCAGCCAGCATTGTAGTGGACCATTTTCCCTGGTATCTGTGCTCCATCGTTGCGATATCCTGGTGAAAACGTTCGCCCTGTTCATCACTAACCATACCACAGTTGTCAGGAAAGAAATCGAGATGGGAATCAAGGAAATGGATCTTTAGAGACATATTGCAGCCAAGTTTCTGAAACTGCATCAGCATGTCTTCTACTAGTTCCTTGTAGTTTTCTGCCCTAACATTCCCAAGAAAGTTTGTTGACACTAGGTGAAAAGCATTCCATGCTTGTTTCGCATCACCCTGCAGCAAGTTGTTGAGCCAGTCATCTTTGAAGAGCTTTCAAATCTGAGGACCCGCAAAAACTCCCTCTAATCTTTGCTTCGCTGAGGCAGTCCATGGCTTTCACAAAGTTTTTCATCAAACCTAGTTTGATGTGAAGGGGTGGTAGCAGGATTTTGTGAGCCTCAACCAGAGCTGGGTGCTGGATATTCTTCTCTCCAACTGTTACAGTTTGTCTGCGATTCCATTCCTTCCGCAAGTAGTGCCAATCCCTTGCTCGGCTATCTCACTCACATAAGAAACACATGCATTTTATATATCCCTGCTGCAGTCCCATTAAAAGGGCAATTACCTTCAATTCACCACAGAGGTGCCAGCTGTACTTGTTATAGTTAATGGAAGTCAGTAGATGCTTTAAGTTATCGTATGTATCTTTCATGTGGACGGCATGCGCTACTGGAATAGATGGAAGACGGTTTCCATTGTTCAAAAGCACAGCCTTCAGACTCAGTTTCGAAGAGTCTATAAATAGTCTCCAATCTTGTTGGTCATGAATGATTTTTAAGGCATTCATGAGGCTTTCAATATCAGAACAGAAAGCACAGTTACTTACCTGTAACAGGTGATCTCTGGGAACAGCATGAATTAGTCCTCACATATGGGTACGTCGGTACCGACGGAGCCTGCGCGGGAAAGCTCCCCAGCTTCCCAGAAGGAAAGCTTTTGGGGCCTCCCACTGCGCATGTGCGCTGCCTTCCCGCCTTCCTGACCAACTCTCCTCAGTTCGAGTTTAAAGCTGAGACAATAGAGAGAGGAAAGGAAAGAGAGAGAGAGATACAACTCCTAGGGGAGGTGGGTGGGTTGTGAGGACTAATTCCTGCTGTTCCCAGAGATCACCTGTTACAGGTAAGTAACTGTGCTATCTCCAGGAACAAGCAGGAATGAGTCCTCACATATGGGGACTCCCTAGCTAAGATACCCGGGAGATCCCCTCAAGGGTATGAGACCCTGAAAGGTTCCTCATCTTCCTATGGATCTCAGGCATCCATTCAGGGAAGGTGGGCTGGAGTTGTTCAAGAATGGAACAGGTGTCTGAGGACAGCCTGACCAAACAAGGCATCCTGGCGGGAGTCCTTGTCCAAACAGTAATGGGTTGTAAAGGTATGAACCAAGGCCCAGGTGGCTGCTCGACAGATCTGGTCAATGGACACAGAGTTTAGATGAGCCATAGAGGTGGCCATGGCCCTCACATTGTGAGCGGTGACATGGCCCTCCAGAGAAAGGTTCTTACTCTGGTAAGCAAAAGAGATACACTGAGCAATCCAATTGGAGAGTGTTCTTTTAGAGACTGGAAGTCCTAAATGAGAAGGATCAAAAGCAACAAAAAGCTGAGAAGACTTTCGATGTTGCTGTGTCCTGTGGAGGTAAAAGGCAAGAGCTCTTTTACAATCTAGAGTATGAAGGTTCCTCTCTGCACTGGATGCATGAGGAGCTGGAAAAAAGACAGGTAAATATACCTCTTGATTAAGATGAAAAGGGGAGACCACTTTAGGTATAAAGTGGGGATTGGTCCTAAGGACCACCTTATCATGATGGAACCTTGTATAAGGTGGATTAGCCACTAGAGCTTGCAGTTCACTGATACGGCGAGCTGAGGTGACTGCAATAAGAAAAATAACCTTCCAGGAAAAAAATTTCAAGGAGGTAGTGGCTAAGGGTTCAAAGGGTAGCTTCATAAGCTGACCAAGAACCAAGTTTAAGTCCCATGCCACCGGAGGAGGTCGAATGGGAGGTTTAGTTAAGGTTAGGCCTCTCATGAATCTTGCAATAAGAGGATGAGAGGAAACAGGTTGTCCATTGATGGGCTTAAGGGATGCTGCAATAGCACTCAAATGGACTCTTACTGAATTCGTTTTGAGTCCTGCATTGGAGAGATGCAGGAGATATTCCAAAAGAGAATTCAAAGGGAGTGCTAGAGGGTTAAGACCCTTTTGAGCACACCAAATGGAAAATCTTTTCCATTTAAAAGCGTAAGAATGCCTAGTGGAAGGTTTCCTAGAGGCATGGAGGATATCCTTCACTTGCTGCGAAAGATTGAAGTGTTGAAGGTCTAGGCCTTCAGTAACCAAGCTCTGAGGTGAAGGGGCTTGGGGTTTGGGTGCCACAAAGTCCCCTCCTCCTGAGACAGAAGATCTGGAGCCGCTCCCAAGTCCAGGGAGGGGGCTTGGGAGAGATGCAGAAGTAGAGGGTACCACACTTGGCGTGGCCAGCGTGGAGCTATGAGGATCAGGGACCCTTGATCCCTTTGAAGTTTGAACAGAGTCTTGGGAATCAAAGGAATGGGTGGAAAGGCATACAGGAAGCCCCGACCCCAATGAAGGAGGAAGGCATCCTTGGCCTGCACTCCCTGACACAGAATTCTGGAACAGAACCGGGGAAGTTTGGCATTCCACAGACTTGCAAAGAGGTCTATGTCCGGGGTTCCCCATTTCTGGAAGATTCTGAGTACCTGATCCATGTGCAGGGACCATTCGTGTGGAAGCAGAACTCGACTGAGTCTGTCTGCCCAAGAGTTTTGGATTCCTGGAAGATATACTGCCAGGAGATGGATTTGATGCTCTCTGGCGAAGGCCCATAATCTTAGAGCTTTGTTGCAAAGTGACAGAGAGCCAGTCCCTCCTTGTTTGTTTATGTAAAACATGGCTACTTGATTGTCCGTATGAATAAAGACTGTCATGTTGCTGAGGAGGGTATGAAAAACTCTGAGAGCTAGAAAGATTGCTCGAAGTTCCAAGTGGTTGATATGAAGGGTGGTCTCCTGTGGAGACCAAGTGCCCTGAGTGGAGAGATCTTGAAGATGAGCTCCCCAACCTGTTTGGGAGGCATCTGTTGTGAGGGTTGCTTGGGGCAACAATGGTTGAAAGGGGGCCCCCAACAACAGATTTTGAGTGGACATCCACCATTGGAGAGACCAAAAGAGACGTTTGGAGTTTGCTATTTGGTCTGAGAGAGCTCCTGATGCTTGAGTCCACTGGGTGGACAAAGTCCATTGAACTGCTCTCATATGTAGGCGAGCATAAGGCACCACATGTACTGTGGAGGCCATGTGGCCTAATAGTTGTAGCATATCCCTGGCAGTGAAGTGCCTTCTGGACTGAGTCTGGGAGGCCAAGTGCACTAGACGTTGGCAACGGGCCTGAGGAAGATAGGCCCTTGCAGTGGTGGTATCCAACCAGGCCCCTATGAATTCGAGGGACTGAGTAGGGGTGAGTTGAGACTTTGGCAGATTTATCACAAGTCCCAGATACTGCAGGATGCATCTGGTGCGATCCAGGGAAGTCTGAGCCTCGGACTGAGATGGAGCTCGGATGAGCCAGTCGTCCAGGTATGGGAAGACAAAAATTCCCAGGGCGCGTAGAAATGCAGCCACTATTGCCATGCATTTGGTAAATACTCTTGGAGCAGAGGCTAGACCGAAGGGAAGTACTCTGTATTGGAAATGTTTTCCCTGGAACTGAAACCGTAGGAATTTTCTGTGGGATGGATGGATGAGTATGTGTGTACGCATCCTTGAGATCTAGAGAACAAAGCCAATCCTGACTCTGTAGGTATGGAAGGAGAGTACCTAGAGAAAGCATCTTGAATTTCTCCTTGCATAGGAATTTGTTCAATTCTCTCAGATCTAGAATGGGTCTGTACCCCCCTGTTTTCTTGGGAATGAGAAAATAAGGGGAGTAAAACCCTGACCCCTGTTGAAGAAGGGGAACCTCTTCTATTGCCCTTTGGGCGAGAAGAGTATTCACCTCCTGACCCAACAGGTCTAGGAGAGATGGGGGAGAATTGAAACATCTCACCATGGTATGGGGAGGAAGGCTGGAGAAATGGAGTTTGTAGCCCTCTCTGATGATAGAGAGGGTCCACTGTTCTGATGTGATTTGCTCCCATCTGGGAGCAAAATGAGTTAACCTTCCTGGAATGGTGAGAGGCTCTGGATGTTTTAGAGCCAGAAAGGTTAGGTTCTCTAGTATTAAGTCAAAAACCCTGAGGGGGTTGGGACTGCTGGGCTGTAGCAGCCCCTGCAGGTTTTGCCCTGGCCTGTTTAGGCTGCTGACGCTTAGGAGCAAAGCGAGCTGCAGAAGATTGTTGGCCAGTATTTGTAGCAAATCTGGCCTTCTTATAGAAAGGCTTCTTGAAAGATTTTTTCTTGACAGGGGCAGAGGTAGACTTAGAAAGTCTATCTAAAGCAGCATTTTCTGCATCCATTTGGGTGGCTTTGATTTGCCACTCCTTACCAAACAGATTCTCACCTGTACAGGGCAGATTTCCCAACCCATCCTGGACCCAGGGTTCTAGGTCAGAGGCCTGGAGCCAAGCAATTCTGCGAGCCGCTATGGCAATACCTGAGGCTCTGCTAGCACCCTCAAAGGAGTCAAAGGCTGCTCTGTTGGAGAACTTTGAAATATCTTGGGTATGCTTTAGCAAAAGAAGGAACTCCTCCTTTCTATCCTCTGGGATAAAGGGGAGAAAATGGCGTATTTTCAATGCAATCTCCTTCAGAAACATGCCCATATAGAGACTGTATGAATTGATTCTGGCAATAAGCATACTTGCTTGGAAGATTTTTCTACCAAAAGCATCCAAAGTCCTACATTCTCTTCCTGGAGGAGTAGAAGAGTGTCTTTTGGTACTCTTTATCCTTTTCATAGCTGACTGCACCACAATAGAGTGGTGAGGGAGCTGAGCTTTTTGAAAACCAGGAGAAGGAGGGACACGATACATGGTGTCCAAACAACGAGAATGTGGAGATAGGGTGAGAGGAGTCTCCCATAAGTCCATCATGTGTTCTTGAAGAATTTCATGAATGGGCAAGGTGACTGCCTCTTTGGGAACCTTAGAGTATCCTAAAATATCTAATTTTTTTGCTCTAGGTTCTTTTTCAGAGGTCACTGAAATAGAGAGACATTTAGCTACTTCAATGATGAAGTCTTGAAAGGACAAATCCTCTGGAGGAGACATTCTCCTCTTTGGAGAAGAGGGCTCTTCAGGAAGAGTAAGAAATACTTCAGCGGAGTCATCTGATGAATCAGAATCATCAGAAGACTCGAAGTATCGTCTGTTTGCTTCCAGGGATCGATAAGCGTATCGACCGGTATCCACATCGGGGGTACCCGGTACCAGATCGGTATCGGGAAAAACCCCGGAACTGGGAACTGGAATCGGTATCCTGGTCGATGTGGATGCCCTGGGTACCGGTATCGGTTGTGGTACCGGAACCGGAGTCGGTACCGCTGGCTGCGGTACCGAGGGCGTCGCAGCTCTAATAAAAGCCAGTATGGCCTGCTGCATGGACTGAACTGTATGGTCCATAGACGCCACGACTGTCTGGATGTCGGTACCGGAAGATTGAACCGGTACCCCAGAGCAGTCTAACAGGTGATCGGTCGAGGCCGTGCCATCGATGTCAACCTGTAACCCCATAGGAGGAGCTTTGGAAGCCGGAGTTTCCCGCCGGGGTTGTTTGGCTGGGGCAGGGTCCTCAGGGTCAAGCCCGGGGGCATCTCGATACTTAGAGGGAGATTTGCTCTTTGAGGACCTGCCAGGGGAATGTTTGGTTACCTGAGATCCATCAGGAGAGGAAGACCTGGAAGATGTCGATGCTGGAGTATCTGTAGAAAACAGCATGTGAAACTTGGCTGCTCGGTTTTGTAAGCCACGTTTAGACATCAAAGAACAGGACGGGCAATCAGGAATGGAGTGGTCAGGCCCCAAACATTTAAGACACCATTCATGGGTGTCTGTGACTGAAATAGTACCGCTACACTTGGTGCATTTTTTAAACCCAGAGGCTGGTTTCTCCATGAGGGAGAATTCTGTGAAGGCCTAGAGGCCTAACAGGACAAACACACCAAGTGGGGAAAAATAAGATTTTTTTTTTTTTTTTTAAAGAAATAAAAAAAAAGACCAGCGGTACCGGTCCGGAATCGGAGAAGGCAGACACGCAGCCAAAGAAACAAATTAAAATAAGAACTTCTTCAGCGGTGACAGGAACACGACCTGCTGGCTCCGCAGAAAAAGAAGAACTGAGGAGAGTTGGTCAGGAAGGCGGGAAGGCAGCGCGCATGCGCAGTGGGAGGCCCCAAAAGCTTTCCTTCTGGGAAGCTGGGGAGCTTTCCCGCGCAGGCTCCGTCGGTACCGATGTACCCATATGTGAGGACTCATTCCTGCTTGTTCCTGGAGATTACCAGATTACTTTCCTTTCCGACTGCGTATAGTACACTGCTGACGTCAGATGGCTTCAGCAGCCATCTGGCAGTAGTATTGCATTGCATCAGAAAATGATGCAATCAAATCTGGATGATGTGTGCATGCTGGTATTATGCAATGTGATGCAATATTACATCATTCAAAGCTTATTTGGGATGTTTTTGATGTCGTATTGGATAAATTTACATGGTGAAACGTCAAAAATGAACTACATGCAACATCTTCAAAACGAGAGCCAATAAAATTTTTTTAATGTTATATTCGTGTTCAGCTCACCAAGATACTACAGATTAGGACCTTTTAAAGTCAGTAACGATTTCAATGTTGACCAGTGTTCTTGCTCACAGCGCCCCCTATCTGTGATAGTGTGTACCAGTATATTTTATAAAATATACCTCAGCTCTGCCTCTGCTCTACCTAAATTGCGCCTACAGGAATGTATATGCATACTTCATGCAAAAGTAGCACACTCTTTCTGTGTACCTAGTTTTAGATGTGTATACAGCAGTGCATGTAAAGCTTTTCTGTGCATGTACAGCAGGCTTTACATGGAGAAAAGACTTTATAGAAGTACTCCAATAGGATTTACTTTTATTCAATACATCCAGAGCCGGCTTGTCCACTAGGCAGGCTAGGACACCTAAGGTGGCAGACCCTAATGGGTAGCACGCCGGCTTTCTGCCGCCCACTTTGGCGCCCACAACCAGGGCCGGCCCGTCCATTGAGCAAGAATGTTTTTTGCACAGGGCCCCGCGTTTCAGGGGGCCCCACGCAAAAAACATTCTCCATTAGCACAAATAGACTAAAAAAAAACAAACCGGCTGCTGCTGCCGCTGCCGCCGTGGCAGCGGCAGAATCAAATGTCCCGCCGCGGGGACCCGCCTGCCCGGCAGAGCCTCCCTGCAGCATCAGCTCCCGAGTCCCTCCCAATGCGCGGGCTTTCAGAGCCGCGAGAGCTTCTCTGACCTTTCGCGGCTCCGTTAATCCCACCGGGGCTGATGGGAAATCCCATCAGCCCCGGTGAGATTAACAGAGCCGCGAGAGGACAGGGACACTCTCGCGGCTCTGACAGCCCACGCATCGGGAGGGACTCGGGAGCTAATGCTGCAGGGAGGTTCTGCCGGGCAGGCGGGGCCCCGTGGCGGGACATTTAATTCTGCCGCTGCCACGGCGGCGGCGGCAGCGGCAGCAGCAGCCGGTTTGTTTTTTTAACTCTATCAGGGCTGATGGGGGGAGGGGGGTTAGGACTGGTAATGGGCTATGGGAGGGGGCTAAGACTGGAAGTGGTTTGATGGGGGGAGGGGGGTTAGGACTGGTAATGGGATATGTGGGGTATAGGACTACTAATGGGCTATGGGGGGCTAAGACTGGAAGTGGGCTGATGAGGGGTTAGGACTGGCAATGGGCTATGGGGGGTGAAGACTGGAAATGGGCTGATGGAGGGGGGTTAGGATGTAATGGGCTATAGGGGGGTTAAGACAAAATGGGCTGATGGGGGGTAGGACTGGTAATGGGCTATAGGGGGGGCTAGGACTGGAAATGTGCTGATGGGGGGATTAGGACTGGTAATGGGCTATGGGGGTGCTAAGACTGGAAATGGGCTGATGGGGGGCTTAGGACTGGTAATGGGCTATGGGGGGCTTAGGACTGCTAATGAGCTATGGGGGGGCTAGGACTGGTAATGGGCTGGGGGGGTGGCTAGGACTGGAAATGGGCTGAGTGGAAGGAGGGCTTGAACTGCAAATAGCTGATGGGGACGTGGGGCTTGGAATGGAAATGGGCTGTGTGGAAGAAAGGCTTGAATTACAAATAGCTGATGGGGAAAGGGGCTTGGAATGGAAATGGGCTGTGAGGGGAGGGAACTAGGACTGGAAATGGGCTGAGTGAGGGGGGCTAGGACAGGAAATGGGCTGATGGAGGGCTAGGATAGGACTGGAAATGGGCTGTTGGGGGGGCTTGGATTAAAATGGACTCATGGAGGGGCTAGAACTGGAAGTAGGCTCATGGGGGGCTTGGATTGGAAATGGGCTGAGTGGAGGGGAGCTAGGATTTGCCCTGGGCTGCCGGCTGGTGGGGCTAGGAAAGGACTAGAAATGGGCTGATGGGGGGCTGGGATTGGAAATGAGCTGATGGAGGGACTCAGATGGGGGAGCTAGGACTTGAAATGGGCTGATGGGGGTTAGGACTGGTAATGGGCTAGGGGGGGCTAATACTAAAAATGGGGTGATGGGGTGCTTAGGACTGGAAGTGGGCTGATGGGGGGCTTAGAACTGGTAATGGGTTATGGGGGGCTTAGGACTGCTAATGGGCTATGGGGGGCTAGGACTGGTAATGGGCTATGGGGGTGCTAAGACTGGAAATGGGCTGATGGGGGCTTAGGACTGGTAATGGGCTATGGGGGGCTTAGGACTGCTAATGGGCTGTGGGGGGGCTAGGACTGGAAATGGGCTGGGGGGTGGCTAGGACTGGAAATGGGCTGAGTGGAAGGAGGGCTTGAACTGCAAATAACTGATGGGGACGGGGGCTTGGAATGGAAATGGGCTGAGTGGAAGGAAGGCTTGAACTACAAATAGCTGATGGGGAGGGGGGCTTGGAATGGAAATGGGCTGTGAGGGGAGGGAGCTAGGACTGGAAATGGGCTGAGTGAGGGGGGGCTAGGACAGGAAATGGGCTGATGGAGGGCTAGGATAGGACTGGAAATGGGCTGTTGGGGGGGCTTGGATTGAAATGGACTCATGGAGAGGCCAGAACTGGAAGTAGGCTCATGGGGGGCTTGGATTGGAAATGGGCTGAGTGGAGGGGAGGTACGATTTGACATGGGCTGATGGTGGGGCTAGGAAAGGACTAGAAAGGACTAGAAATGGGCTGATGGGGGGCTAGGATTGGAAATGAGCTGATGGAGGGACTTGGATGGGGGAGCTAGGACTGGAAATGGGCTGATGGTGGGGCTAGGATAGGACAAGAAATGGGCTTATGGGGGGCTGGGATTGGAAATGAGCTGATGGAGGGACTCGGATGGGGGAGCTAGGACTGAAAATGGGCTGATGCGGGGACTAGAAGGGAGCAGATGCTGGGTGGGGCTGGAACTAGAAGGGAGCTGATGTTGGGGGAGGATTAGAATGGGAGAGTGAAATGCAGAGGGAAAAAATATTTTGTGTGGGAGGGAAGACAAATCTACAATTGGCCGGATATTGGGAGAGTAAGTGGGGATTGAGGATGGCGGGGTAAAATTTGAGTGGATGAAATAGGAATGAGGAAAGAGCAAAAGGAGAAAGATTAGTATGTTAAAGCAGATGTAGAGAGAGAATGGAAAAAAAATGAAAAAAAAATGCACAAAAGGTAGAAAAATATCTCTTTATTGAATTTATTAACTGAAATATGCCAGCTCTGGGAAATGTGCATCATTAACGTCTGCGCTTTGTTTAGTACAAGAGAAAATTAATTTATAGTTTTATTTCTACAGTGTTGATGGGCTTTTGGGGTTCCCAGTTTAATTATTGTCTTCCTGTTTCTAAATTATGATTTCTTGTTTGGTGATGGTCTATGTTCTGCATGTGTAACTGAGCTGAGGTATTCTGTTTATATAATTCCTATTTGACATTGCCACTTGTTCTCTTTCCCCAGTAGGTCATGTATTGTTGTTCTCTGAAATGTATTGGTTTAATATTTGCAGTGTTGCCTTTTGATAGGTAGGGTTTGGTGCTTTATGAATCCTGGTAGTGCTGTTATGATACGGCGGGTTTGCTATGGGTTCTAAATGGGCAGTGGTTGTAGTAGTTCCTAATGTGCCTGGCAGTTGGCACTGGATTATAGTAATGTAGAAATTTTTTAGTCTTTCTTTATCCATACACTCATTAAGAGGCATGTTTACTAAAAGTTAGTGTATGGTAACATTATGCAAATATTTATGCAAATGAGGTCCCTTATGCAAATGAGGCCCCGCACCAAGTCTCCGCACATGGCCCCGCACCCCCCTTGGGCCGCCCCTGCCCACAACAGGCCATGCGCTTGGGTGTCTGTGGCACAATAATCATGGCCTACCATTTCTAACCCCTCCAATGGAACTTCCTATCAGAGAGGAGCAGGCCATCACTGTGCACGTGTGCACCAAAGCAGCTGCACAAAGCCACTGCTTTTAAATCAGGGGAAAGATTATGCCTGTACCATCGCTATCACCTGGCCCCTCTCCTCCCTCAAGAAGAGAAGATGGAATCGGCGGTGGGGGGTGATTCGACCGGGGCTCCTGTCTGGGGCAGTAGAAACCCTTGGGCTGGCCCTGAATATATCACAGGCATTCTTGGGGGGGAGAAAGGGCAGAGCAGGGCTGGGCTTGGCATTTAGGCACAGATGCACCTGTTCTTATTGGCACACACAATTACACTTAACTCAGAGCAGGTGTAAATGACGTGCCTACTTTCCATGGATATTTTATGTAAAGAAGCTCAGGCACATCTGTTGCAGAGAAACTATGAGGCACTTACTTTACACCTGCAAGTAGATGCCTAATTTAAGTGGCTGAAAACTTGCCTTAAGGGGTGGACATGTACACATAAATTACAAGGTTTTCTCATTTACACAGCTACCCATGCTCCACCCAAACCTCACCCCTGTGATCCACAGCGAGCGTCTGTGCCAAGGAATCTGTGCGCGTATTTACTAAATCATGCCCAGAAGCATACATGACTAAAATACCTAGTTTTAGGCATATTCCTTATGAAGCTACTCGCTGCATGCACCTATGTGCCTTAGTCTGGGTGCTCTGTTATAAAATTATCTATGACTTGTTTTAGACACACTTGTTTTGTAAACCAGTGGAGAAATGATTTTCTCAGATTTCATAGTTTTCATCCCACTGGTCTTAAGATGGGATCGTCTATAAGCCAATTTCTCTGTTTGAGAAGAATTTGTTCAAATGTGGAAGACTATGAAGTACAGGCTACCGAGCTACATACTCAGTTTCTCCAGTGGGGTTGTCCACATGATGTGGTGAAACATGCAAATAAATGTGCTGCTAATGTCCACCGTGAGTGGCTATTGCTCCTCAAACCCATGAGACTATGGACCAGATTGCTTGTTTTACCCGTTTCCACACAGCTCAACAGGTGACTAATATCATACGTAAATATTGGCATGTTTTGCAAGTACATCCCTGTTTTGAGCATGAGGTATTGGTTTCCTATGCAAAGGGGCATAATATTCAGGATTTGGTGGTGAAACCTGCTCGTATCCTACCTAGAGTGGAGCTATCTGACGTGGGTCATTGGCATTGTGAGGGCTGCTGGCTTTGTGAACAGGCCCTGGTGGGTCCACGTGGAACTGATTTGAATTCTGACAGAAGTTATATTGTCCGATTTTGGACTAATTGCATATCAAAGTTTGTTATATATCTGATTGTGTGCCCCTATAGATTGATGTATGTGTGGTACACTAAGTGTATGATTAAGACCCGCTTAGGTGAACATAAATCTTGTTTGACTACTCATTTATTTCATTTATTTATTTATTTGCGTTCAAACTATGTCAGTGCCTTTGTTTCAACATTGTGTGTCATCTCAATATTCATTTCAGGACTTATGGTGGAGGATTATTAATCATATTGTCCCTCTCTTTGTGGGGTGGTAATCGGCAGTCTATTCAATCTGTGTAAGCAATGTTGGATTTTTAAGTTGCAGACGTGAAGTGAAATGGTTCAAGCTGATCTGACCACCATTTCCATTGGTTGCTGGGATCAGCGGGTTCCTTTAAATGCAGTTAATGCTCCCTGACATACTTGAAGATTCTTGTGTGGGAACTTTGTATTGCTTAAATAGAGAAGGGAAACTAGTTTATATCCGGTGTTCAAAACTCAGTACTGTGTCAGAACAGTGGAATATGATGTTGTGACCAGTATGTGGAGTACGAGCAAATGCTGTTACTGTGATTTGCACTTCATCATCAAACTGCAGTTTTCAGCTGTTTGTTCTTTAAAAAAATATATACATTTATTTTTGGTTTATCATTAATTTGGACCTTATGGGGACTGTGGCTTTTTGAATTTAGCATATGGTTAATGTTTTGGTTCTACACACAAAAATCTTTTTAAAAAATTAGTAAGCATTGGTGGGGTTCAATTTGTGGTGGTGGTGTTGTTGTTTTAGACACAAGCAGAAGAATTTAAGTTGTTCTCCTGTTGATACCCAAGTGTCATGGTGACTTATTTTATTTCTTTATTAAAATGTATTAACTGCCTTTATGAAAAGATTCATCCAACGAAGTGTAGCACAGCTATTGCTTGACAGATAACTTACATTGTGGTAGCAGCTTAACAATAGCAAAATCAGCACTTCGGCATAATAGACAATTAGAACAGTGAGATAACCAATTAAATCCTAGTAATCACAATAGTATGATAAGCTGTCAGTAAGGTGCACCTTAAAACAAAACAATAGAACATTCTTATAACAAATATGATATATTGTCAGTAGAATGCAAATGATATACCTTTATAGGCCACATGGAAGAATATTCAAATGAAATAACACAGATAGGATACTCTCAATGTTAGCAAGTAACACTCAAGTATAAATGAGAAAAATCTGATCCTGCATCTGGGGTATGCAAAATAAAGGGAACTCCAGTATCAATCGGTATAATACTAAACAAAATTGCTTATCATTTTTAGCATCTTTTTGGAGGAATATTTAGTTTGCATATCTTTTAAGCAGAAATTAGACCTTACCTGCTAATTGTCTTTCCTGGAGATCTCTCCGGGCCAGTCCAGGAACAAGAGGGTTGTCAATCCTCTCCAGCAACTGAGGACTGAAAAAACTGAAGTTTTGCATAGCTGGCATCTGGCTCCCCCTGCTGGCAACCTTCAGTCTATTCATAACAAAGCAGTCGAAGAACAAAAGCACAAAAGTAAAGAAAAAGTCATATGGTGAAACTAAATACTTACAAGCAGGAAATAACAAAAATGTATATAAGTAAGATTATTATTATTTATTTTTTTTTTTTTTTAACACGAAACCAAGAAAAAAACCACCTCGTGAAAGCCCCAGAGACCAACCTGAGGAAAAAATCTGACCACCTAACCAACGAGGAGAAATGTAGCCAACGCTGACTTGCCATTTAAATAACTCACCAACGTACGCCCAAAGGACCTAAATCACAGATAAATAACACGGGTGGGTCCTGGACTGGCCCGGAGAGATCTCCAGGAAAGACAATTAGCAGGTAAGGTCTAATTTCTGCTTCCTGATCGTCTCTCCGGGCCAGTCCAGGAACAAGAGGGAAGTACCAGAGCAGTATCTAACCACGGGAGGGACCCGCCAGACTCGCTATGACTGCCGAAGCCCCAACGTTAGTGTCCGATCTGGCTGCAACATCCAATCTGTAATGCTTTGCAAATGGGTGGAGCGACGACCACGTAGCCGCTCGACAAATATCAACAGGCGGAACCAAAGCATATTCGGCCCAAGAAGTCGCTTGGCTCCGAGTTGAATGCACACGAAGCCCCACTGGAGGCGGCTTACCAACTGCCTTATATGCCGCCAATATCGCCTGTTTCACCCACCTAGCAATAGATGCCTTGGAAGCTGCTTCCCCTTTCCGAGGCCCCCCAAATAGTACAAATAATCTTTCTGTTTTACGGAAAGGCTTAGTCCTTCTAAGATATCGCTTGAGCAATCTACCCAAATCCAAGTTTACCAGAACGGCATCAATAGGGAGGAATATTTAGTTTGCATATCTTTTAAGCATTAATGATTTTACAGAATTGTACAAATTTCTTTAAATCTTCAATTCTGTTTATTAGAAAACAAATAATATACAAACAAAAACATTAGTGTATGGGTGCTCTTACACACACCAGTCACAATAAAGTTACAGATTTTTATCCCATTTTGCCCCTTGCCTAACCCCCCCCCCCCCCCCAACTCCAACGAACAAATACATTCCAAAAGTAGGAAAGGAAACCAGATGCTGCAATCAAGAAAACCTGAAAGAATCCAGACTTCAGCCCAGAAAACCACTTGTCCCCTCATAGAGAACCTCAACTTCCCTTCCTCCGTCACCCCTCGCCCCCCCCCCCCACCCCCACCCTCATATCTTCCCTTTTGTCTGGTCTAAACAGTTTACCTAATTTGTCTATGAACTTCTTGACTTCAAGCTACAAGTATAGTTTTCTTTGATACAGAGGTAATTTTAGTCTGTTAATGGCTGATAGAAAGTTCAGACAAAAGTCAAATGCACTCAACCTAAGAGCTATTAATGGCAGGAAAGGCCCCTTCCTGATAGTCGCTCCCCACTGTTATTAATAGTGTAGCACCATGAATGTATTTGTGACGGCTCTTAAAATTACAAAACAAAATTGGGCTATTATAATGATGTGATTGTTTACAGTACCATTCTCTTCTTAGAAGTAAAAGAACTAGTATTCCAACCCTTTGCAAAATAATATTTAGACATAAAAGAGCATGTTTACTAAAGTGCACTAAGGGTTTTCACTTAACATGTGTTTGCAGCCACAAATAATGCACAGTAAGTACAACAACCCCATGATAACTGATGTTGATAGCTCCTTCTCCTTGAGACCTTGTCATCACTTGGTTTTAGAGACTCTGTCCTGTCCTCGTTTTCATCTTATCTTTCCCATCGCTCTTTCAGTGTTTGTTCTAATGGCTCCTCCTCTTCCCCTATTCCATTCTCAGTTGGTATTCATCAAGGATCTGTTCTGGGCCCTCTACCTTTCTCTCTCTACAATACACCCAAGTCCATTGGTTCTCTCATTTTCTCCCATGGATTTCAGTACCATTTTTATGCTGATGATTCTCAAATTTACCTTTCTACTCCTGATATTTTTCAGGCACTACAGGCCAATATCTCTGCTTGTCTCTCTGACAATGCTACCTAGATGTCTCACCGGTGGTTGAAACTTAATAAACAAAACTGAACTACTTATTTTTCCCCCTAAAAACCGTCCTCTCCCTTTCCACCTTTTTTGATATCTGTTGATAATATTCTTCTTTCACCGCTTTCATCAGCCCGTAACTTTGTTGTCATTTTTGATTCCTCCCTTTCTTTCTCTTCACATATACAACAAATTGCCAAGATCTGTCGCTTCTTTCTCTATAACATTCACAAGATTTGCCCCTTCCTCTCCGATGCCGCTACTAAAACACATGTCCACTCTTTAAGAACTTCCCATCTTGACTATTGCAACCTCCTAATTGCTGGTCTCCCTCTGAGTCATCAATCTACTCAAAACTCTGCTGCGCGACTAATTTTTTGCCAGCCTCATTTTGCTTATATAACCCCTCTTCTGAAAACAATTCATTGTCTTCCCTTCCATTTCCGCATCCAATTCAAACTTCTTCTTCTGACCTTTAAGTGTATTCACTCTGCTGCTCCTCCCTATATCTCCTCTATACCCCTTCTCGCAAACTTCGTTCTTCTACTGGCTTTCTCCTTTCTTTGCCCTTTTCTAACTCTGCTAACCCCAGACTTTCACCTCGCTGCTCCTTATGCTTGGAATAAACTTCCTGAGTCTGAGCATCAGACTTGATCCCTGCCCCCTTTCAAATCTAAGCTAAAGGCTCACCTCTTTAAGACTGCCTTTGGATCTGATCCCTTGTTCTTTATGTTTCCTTACCCTTCCCTATTCTATCCTCTTACTCACTTTTGTCTTGTTTGTCTGGTTAGATTATAAGCTCTGACGAGTAGCGACTGTCTTTATCTTTGTATAGCGCTGCATATGCCTAGTAGCGCTTCATAAATGTTTAATAATAACAATAATAATGTCCTTCTACAGTTTCTGTGCTGAAAAGCACCTCACCTTATAACAATAATAATTTCCCTCTACAGTTTCTGTGCTGAAACCACTTCACCGCACTAACACTATATTCAAAGTTAACACAGGTGCACTTACCGCCACCCACTGAGGTGATGTTAAGTGCATGTGTTCTGACTACAACTTTAACAATTAGTTAATTACCCCTGAGGTATCCTCATTGTGAAGTCAATGCCCACTCTCCGCTCCACCACCGCTAAGGAGTTAGTGTGTGAATGTTACCATATTGGCTGTTTTTAATGCGCGGTAGCAGTTTATAATCCTGTGCTAAACCCCATGATAAACATTAGAGCACTTTAGTAAACATGCCCTACAGTGTTCCATCAGGTTTGTATTGTATTTTGATCTCTAATGATCCCTGGTATTCAATTAAATAGCAATAACATCCTTTTTCAAAATTCCCTTCTTTAGACACTTTACAACAAATTACCTATAGGGACAAGACCCTGAGCAAAAAAGCTATTTTCAGAAGGTATTTACTCACATGAAATGGATGTCTGCAAATTGCCCACCCTTTCCCTGCTTGCTGGAAAAATCATTTGGCCGTTAAAAGTGTATATATGGGATCACAAAAGTAAACTGAAGAGGAGAATAGAAGAGGCACTTTTAGTCAAGCACTGTCTGGAAGAGGGGCATGTTTTTAATGATTTGAGATGTTTTTGCATTGACCATGTCCCTGAACAGTTGAGAGGTGGTGACAGGGGTGAGCAATTTTTGAACTTGGAACAGAGGTAGATTTTCCATTTGGGCACTGTGGAACCTCATGGTCTTCAGAACTACATAGACTAGGCAGTTTGGATGTGAGCAATGCCAATGGAAGGTGGGATGGGTGGAGGTTTTTTGGAAGGAGGCTTCTGAAAAAAGTGCATCATTTTCTATTTGTCTATGAATGCATTCTCAAGGTCTGAACGTTGTTTGATTTGTGTTTATCAAAATAGTTGAGTGAGGAGATCACGTGATGTTAGTGAACATGTTTTTGTTGTTACAATGGGAGATGGTTGTGTGAGGTTGTGGACAGTTCGCCATTAGTATAAATTCATTTGGTTTGTGATGAGGAGGGAATTATTGGATGAACTGAATTTGCAAATAAAGTCCCAGGACTGGGATGTTGATGTGTTTTAGTGAAAGTTAGACAGTTATGAAAAAGTTATGATTAGGACCCCGCAGTTTTGAATCGGTGAGAATTCCGAGGTTATCATGAGAGGGTGTGTTTGTAAGTAAGCAGCCTCTTTAACTGAGTGAAGCAATTGGTAGATAGTAATTGATAGGCCGAGCCCCTTAGAACTAGGATTACATTCATGGTGTTTGTTGAAGCAGCTGGGTGCCATTTGCAAGACATATAACAGTTCTGTGGGTTTTTGAAAGGAGTAGCCTAGTGGTTAGAACACTGGCTTGGTAACCAAGCAACCAGGGTTCAAGTCCCACTAGCATTCCTTGTGGCCTTGGGCAAGTCACTTAACCCTCCATTGCCTCGGAAGAAAGGCCTGGCAATCTACTTCTGGTGACACTGCCAAGAAAACCCAGGAGCTTCTGGGTCACCAGGAGTCAGGACTGACTCGAAGGCACACATTGCATTGCATGATAATTGTTTCTGGATGGTGAATTGTTATAAAGGTATGCATTTGTGGTGATACTACTGTATAGTTATGAGAGTATCTGTAGTAGAATTGGGGAGGTCAGGTGTTCACATGGGAGCCATAACAATTTGAGCTTGGCAGCTATGAACACAGTTGGTAGATACATTTATAGGTTTGGATGTTTGATGGAGAGGTGAACTATAGGTGAACCTTAGGGATTGGGAGGTGTGTGTGTTGAATGAAGTACATGATGCATGCATGATTCTTTGAACTGTAGGTACTGGTTTTATGATATAGAAATATTCCCCATCATAATGGGAGCCATAGGCTTGATAAAGAAGAATTTCCAAGCACATCTTGACAACTATCCATTCATGTTACATTTTACAAACTCCAGAAGAGAGTTCTCTCTGGCACAAAGCAAGTATTACGCCAAGCATTAGCAGTAAATTTTAGAGACTGAGATCGTACTTCCCATACCCTGGCTTAGAAGTGAGGTTCATGACTGTCACTGTATGCGCAAAACTAATCCATTTGGAGAAACTGTCCTGGGAAAAGGTTTGTACCAGGCTTTCAGACTTTACTCCAGGGATATTAGTCAATGCAAAGGCAATGTGTGCTGTCAAATCAATGCTGATTCCTAGCAACCCAATCCCTGGGTTTTCTTGGGAAGGTGCAACCAGCAGTAGATTGCCATATCCATCACAACCTTAAAAATAGAGCTATTAATTTGCATTATACATAAATCTGTGGATTACAGTTAAATCCAAGCTCTTTATTATTTCCAATGCTAAATTCTTGAATCCCAAGTCCCATCCACCATGCTCCTTTATGCATCCCACTGTGTGTGTTTCATAATTGTCGGTTTCCCTCAGAGGGCCCAGGGACAATGCTATATGTTGCTGCATGTATATTACTGGTCCTAGTTATCATCATAAATATATACTCTTGGGGGTTATAGAAAG